>CM039673.1:114455600-115705600 GCA_022496015.1 Hordeum marinum
CGGCCGCTCGACCATCAAGACGATGCTGATGACGCGAGTGGTCCCCGCGATGTAGGCGAGCAAGGGCTCCTTCTCAGCCGGCGCGACCAGGATGGGCGTGCGGGTGAGAGCCCACTTGAGGCCACGAAAGGCCTCGTCCACCTCGTTGGGCCAGTTGAACGTGCCTGGCTTCTTTGTGCGGCCCGGCTCGACCAGACCCGTCTTGCGAAGGAGCCCGTAAAGGGGCAAGGCTTTCTCCCCCAGCCGACTGATGAACCTACTGAGCAAGGCGAGGCAGCCAGTGAACTTCTGGACATCACGGAGCCGGGTTGGCTTGGGCATGCGCTCGATCGCACTGATCTTTTCCGGGTTAGCTTCGATGCCGCGAGCCAACGCAAAGAAAGCCAAGAGCTGTCCGGCTGGGACGCCGAAGACACCCTTCTCCGAGTTGAGTTTGATCTTGTACTCGCGCAGATTTGCGAAGGTCTCCCAAAGATCGTCGATGAGGCTAAAATGGTTCTTGGGCTTGACGACGATGTCGTCAACGTAGACGTAGACGTTCCTGCCTATCTGAGGCAGGAGGCACTTCTGCATGCACCATTGGAAGGTGGCGCTGGCATTCTTCAGGCCGAAGGACATGGTGATGTAGCAGTAGGCCTCGAAAGGCGTGATGAAGGAGGTCTTGAGCCGGTCCTCCGGATCTAGCTTGATCTGGTGGTAGCCGGAGTAGGCGTCCAGGAAGGACAACAAGTCACAGCTGGCCATGGAGTCGATGACTTGATCGATCCAAAGCAGGGCGAATGGGTCCTTGGGGCACGTCTTGTTCAGGATGGTGTAGTCGATGCACATGCGTCAGGTCTTGTTCTTGTTTAGGAGCAGGACTGGGTTGGCGAGCCAGTTCGGGTGGAAAACTTCCATGATGAAGCCGGCTGCGAGCAGCCGGGTGATCTCTTCTCCTATAGTACGCCACTTCTCCTCAGAGAAACGGCCTAGGGGTTGCTTGACTGGCCTAACATCCGGCCGGAAGTGTAGTTTGTGCTCGACGAACTTCCTCGAAACACCCGACATGTCTTTGGGGGACCATGCAAAGATGTCCCGATTGTCATGGAGGAAGTCGATGAGCTCACCTTCCTATTTGCTTTCGAGGCGAGAGCTGATGGTGACGCACTGAGCGGGGTTGGCCGGGTCGAGCGGGATCTGCTTGGTGTGCTTGGACGGTTGGAAGGAGGCCTCGCCGACGGACTGCGAGGGAGGAGCCGAAATGGCCGGCTGGCTGGCAGCAAGGGCCACGAGCCGGTTGAGCTGCCACTTTTCCTCGGCTATCTCCAGGGCCTCGGCTAGCCGGCAGCCATCTCGAGCACACTCGAGCGACATGTTGTAGTCTCCCGCGATGGTGATGATTCCTTTCGGGCCCGACATCTTGAGCTTGAGGTAGGCGTAGTGGGGCACCGCCATGAACTTGACGAGAGACAGTCGGCCCAGCAGCACGTGGTAGGGACTCTCGAGGTCCACTACCTCGAACAACACCGGTTCGCGACGGAAGTGACCAGGGCCACCGAAGAGGACGTCAAGCTTGATCTTGCCGACAGGGGAGCAGGATTTTCCTAGCACGACGCCGTGGAAAATAGTCTGGCTCGCTTGAAGGTCTTCTATTTTCAACCCTAGATTGCGCATCTTGTCGAGGTAGAGGATGTTGATGCTGCTACCACCATCAATCAGCACCTGCGAGAAGCGGCACATGCACTTCTCGGTGGCGATGGTGGAGTCGAGGACCAAGGCATAGCTGCAGGGGCTCGACATCAAGGCGGGGTGATCTGCCCGACTCTAGGTGACCGGCTTCTCCGACCATTGCATGAACTTGGGAGTTGCCGACATGGTGGCGTTCACCTCATGATGGAGCCTGCGTTGAGCATGCTTGCTCGTCTCTTCACTGGTGAAGACGACGTAACAACCGTCTTGGTTGGGGAATTGGTCGTGTAGACAACTGTCATTCTGGGCGGGGGCCGGAGCCGGCACCGGGGCGGTAGCTGGTACCGGGGCAGGTGCACGGGCTGGTGGCACGGGAGGAGCCGGGAGGCCGTCCCCCTAGGCCAGGCGCTATGAGAAGATGCACTGTCGGAGCATGTGTGTGGAGGGCTTGGCCCCAGAGTGGTTCTTGTAGGGGAGGTCGAGCATCTTCTCGAAGGTGATCTTGGGCTACCGGCAGCCTTGCCAGTGTGCTGGCGCTGGCTGGAGGACTGGGCAGCCGACTCCTGCTCCTATATGGTGGCAACCTGCCGTCTCCCGTAGCGGGAGTTAGGCTGGTCGTTCTTGCGCTTGTTGTTATGCGGCTGCTGGTTGTCGGCAGCCGGTCGGGATGCCGCCGGCATTGGCGTTGCTTTGGCAGGCGGGGTTGTTTTGACCCAAATGGCGGAGTCAGCCGTGGCGTACTTGTCCTCCTTGATCATGAGCTCGGCTAGTGTGGTCGGCTCAGAGCACAGGAGGTTGTGCTTGAGAGGGGTGCCTTCGATGAAGTACTGTATGGCTTGAACCTCGTGCACCCCTTCATAGGAGTTGCGAAGCTCGGTCCACCGGGTGAGGTAGTGGTGGAGGGACTCATCCGACCCCTGAACGCACATGGCTAGTTCACAGGGGCGGCCGGGCCGCTTGTAGGTGCCGGTGAAGTTCCGGACAAAGGCTTCCTCAAAGTCTGTCCAAGTGTTGATGGTGCCGGCTGCCAGGTTGTTGAGCCAGGTGCGGGCCGAGACGATCAACATGAGGGGAGCGTAGCAAACAGCTACATGCTTGTTCCCCCTGGCGATGCCGACCGCGGTGGTGTAGTCGATCAGCCAGTCTTTGGGTTTGGCAGCCCCATTGTACTTCGGGGTGTCTCAGGGGAGCGTGAAGTCGGTTGGGAACGATTTGTTGCAGATCCGAGGGCCGAAGCATGTCGCGCCAATCGAGCCCTCCTCCTCAAGGAGGGCCGACTACGCGAGTCGGTCGATGCAGAGACAGGCATTGTTCTCGCTCTGGGGGACATGTGGTCCAAGCCGGGCAAAGAGCTCGGGGCGGATGACAGGCGGAACCGACCGTTCCGGCTCGCGCCCTGGGGGTGGCGTATGCCCACGGCTGCGCCGGCTGCCGGCTGCCGGCCCCTCGTGGTGGCGGCTACTCCGAGGCGGGTTGTTGAGAGGGCCGGGGGTTGCTTGCCTCGACCCGGCGGCCGGAGATGCGAGGGGAGCAGGAGTGCTGAGCTGGTTGATGGCCAACAGTCCTCGTGCCCTTGCACTCGAGCCGGGGGCCTTCGGAGGTGGTGCCGCCTGCCGCGAGCTGATGCTACTGCGCATTGGCGGCGTCGATGAGGTCTTTTATGTGATGCTCGCGGGCGGCACATTCTTCTCTCTCCAAGGTGGCCAAATCCTCGTAGGCTACCTTGGCGGCCCGCAGGTTGGCCGCGGGGATGCCGTAGAAGGGCATGTTGCCGCCCAAGATTTCGGCGACCACGCGACCGCGGTCGCACAGAGCCCCACGCCGGCTGGGCTCGATGCCAGCAGGGGTGAGACTATAGGCGGAAGCGTATTCCCGCTGAGTGGCCTCCATGCGGCTCCATGTGGCCACGAGGGCGATGGAGTCCTCGAACAGTAAGCGGCGAGCTGCCTCCAGCTCGGCCGTGGCAACGTCAGGGTTCGCTGTTGGTGCAATGGGGTGCTTAAGCCCCAAAGGGCCACGCCGAGCGAATCAGAGGTGCCGAAATGGGCCGCGGCAGCATTGGCCTCGGCCCGCACGCGACCGGAGGAGGTGGAGGAGATGATGGACATCGCTCCCACACGGCCGTGGGAGCTACCGGACTGAGTCACGGCAAGTGCGCCCACAACCGTGGGCGGATCGGTCCAGACGAGCACCTGGCTAGGGTACTCATCGGTGACTGGTGCTTCGGCGAGGCTTAGCCTGCCGAAGCACTCGGTGAGCGTGTCGATGTCGAGTGTGAGGTCGATGACGCTGCCCGCAGGGCCTGCCGGAGCAAGCCCCACGAGCCCGCAGTTTCTCCTGGACGTGCAACGACGGCGGGGAATGGCGAGGGGTCCTGCCCGGAGCATGAATCCGACCGGCACCGCGTACGTCCCCACGGTGGGCACCAACTATCATCATTTTCTCATGACAGATGCTTTGGGTAGGCTTATCGAAGGTGGTTGGGGCCGAAGGACACTGACGGGCTCCGGATGCAGGATTAGGCACAGGTGGCGGTGACATGCGATGTACCCAGGTTCAGGGCCCTCCGTGGGAGGTAACACCCCTAGTCCTTCTTGGTCTAGTTGATGGATGGGTGTGTTTACAAGGTTGCTCCCGGAGCTATGTATAGAGGAGGAAGAGGGAGAAGCCGACTCACCTTCCTATGCTAGGAAGTATGAGTGTGAGGGAAGTGTCCCGTGGTGTGTGTGTGTGACTCATTGTCCCTGTTTCATGGTTTTTTTTATAGGCCAACACCTCGGCTTACACTAATCCTAAGGTACAGAATGGGGGGCCGGCTGGCATCCACTCCGGCTGACCAGGGGGTCCCGCTACTTGAGCCATCTCGTCGCCTATAGGGTCCACTGGCTGCGCGGTCCCGTCGTGTCACGCCACAGATGCGGTCCTATCCTTATTTTGGCATGAGGGCCTCGACAGGGATAGAAGCGCATCTCGTCGTGTTGCAAGAACGGATATCATTACAAGTAGATGTACAGAAGAGAAGAGTATATGGAATTGGCGTACACTCGCCACAAGCTACAACAAGATCACATCAATACAGCAACATACTCAAACATCATACAGAAGAGCAGGGTCCGACTACGGACGAAAACAAACGACAAAATGACATCCATCCTTGCTATCCCAGGCTGCCGCCTGGAACCCATCCTAGATCGATGATGAAGAATAAGAACTCCAACAAACAAGCAACGCTCTCATGTTCAAGCATCGCAGTACCTACACCTGCAACTACTGTTGTTGTAAACTATGAGCCACAGGGACTCAGCAATCTCATTTCCAAGGGTATCAAGACTATTAAAGCTTAATAGGTGAGATATGGTTAAGTGGTGAGGCTGCAGCAAGCGACTAAGGATTTATTTGAGTGGCTAACTTACGAATACAGAAAGTAAAGTATGGTGGTCTACGCATAACGGACGAGAACTAGTAATGATCACTAACTGATCCCGAACACCTACTTACGTCAAACATAACCCCACCGTGTTCTCTTTCGGATAAGAACTCACGAAAAGAGATAGTCATGGTTACGCACATAGTTGGTGTATTTTATTTCAGTTTACTTCAAGTTTGCTATGACCAGGTGTTAAACAAAGTATTCAAGTTTGCCACATAACCGCGGTCATGGCTTTCTGAAAGATTTAACCCTGCAGGGGTGCTCCAACTCATCCATCATAAATTGACCACACGCCGTGGGAATAACCTCGACCACGGATCTCATGATCATCCTAAGCAATTCCAAAGGAATTCCGACACCTCGAGATAGCTCGAAGAAGATCAGAATTCCTCACGTAAGACTTTCGAGAAAGGTAAAACAAATCCAGCAAGGCCGCCCGACGTGCCGACAATCCCGATAGGAGCCGCATATCTCGTTCTCAGAGCACAATCGGATGAGCGGTGGTTACCACGCCAAACACCGAGTTGCCCCAGGTAGGGTTAATAAGCTGCTCTGGGTTGGACCAACACTCATGAGGAGCACTGGCCTGGGTTGTTGATTAATCCATGGGGTGATCATGCCCTATGCAAATTTTAGTTGTTATTAAGCAAATAGTACCAATGTTGGGCCTTGCCAGACAAGCTTTATCCTAAAACGAAAATCAAGGGGTCCCCATAACAACCCCGAGCATGTTAGGAGCGCTCAATTATGGAACATAACACCGGTTCACAAGTAACTAGGGCGTAAAGAGTGGAACAAAACACCGAGCAAAAGGCCAAGCCATCCACCTTTTACCAAGTGTATCAGTGCTTTAAATTAAATAGTAATAATATTGTGATAACAAAAGAATGTCCATGTTGTCACATGGAAGCAATTGCACCTGCAGCTAGAAACGCTATAAGAAGGGCTGAGCAAGCGGTAAAATAGCCAAACAAAGGTTTGCTGGGATGTGGATGGGTTAGAGGCTTTGTCATGGCAATGTTGGGAGGCTTGACAAACAAGTGGTAGGTAGCATGACATAGCGATAAAAAACGAGACATCTAGCATGACAATGATAGTAGTGGTATCCAGGGAAATGTGTCATCTTGCCTGAGATCCTGCTCGGAAGAAGAACGAATCCATGAAGAAGACGAGCCAACGTAGTCGAACGAATCCTCACACTCCGAACGCTTTCGGAACTCTATCAAGAAGAAGCAATCTGGAAGAAACAATCAACACTCAATAACACCACAACATATGTATGATATGATGCGTAAACAAATATGATGCATGTCCGATTTAATATGCAAGGCATGGCATGGCATGGCAAGAACCACAAACAACTACTACACGTTAAGTGAAGTTCAATATGTAACGAGATGCATATTGACAAAACTCCACATTCGAATTATTTAGTTCACTCCCGTTTAGGTACTCATCAATATTAAATGTTCTTTAACATGGCAAATGGTGAAGCGTGAACAACTATGTCATCTAGGCATTTTAAATGGGGCCCGAAGCAATATATATCATTTCCGAAATGACCTCATATGCATATTATGAATTTGGTCCAGATCTGTCCTAACACAATTTTAGAGTTGTTAAACATGGAAATAAAGTGTGGCATGAGATTCTACACGTTCTTCTAGTCAAGTTACATATATAAAACATTTTAAACGGAGCTACAGTTATTTAGTTATGAAATAAATCATTTTAACATGGCATTGATGAAAATTAATGCAAACAGCAAATTAAAATATATTTATCACATGTGAAAGTTGGATATTATGAATCTACACGAAATTCTAGTCAAGTTCCATATATAAAGTTTTTCCATATGATGCACGGATGAAAAGTTATTAAATGCTTGAGTTTAGGGGTTTTTCTACAAAACTGCAATTCACTGGATATTAGACAGAATCGTACGCAGGAAAAAAACACCTATGGGCCAAATCTACAATAGGCTACTGCACGGAGGTGGGCGCAATATAGTACACAGCACACCGGGCGGGGCTTAGCAGGGGCTCACGAGAGGGCCATGGGCCGGCTGGGCTAGAGGGAGGACGGATCTGGGCCGGCAGAGGGGCAAGGCCCACGCGACCGAAGCGTGCGATCAACGCGAGCGCTCGTCCTCCTACTCATGCCCGAGCAGAGGGCGGCGACGGTGCTAGGGCTACGGCGGGAGGCAGCAGATGGCAGCGAGGAGGCCGGGAACGGGGCAGGGACGACTAGATCTGGCGCTTCCCAGGGCGGATCTGGCCGGAGACTTGGCCGACGGCGAGATGCGGGGCCATGGCAGCGGGGACCTGCAGGAAGAGAGACACTCGGGGTGAGCTCGTGCAAGGGAGAGGAAAGAGAGAAATGGAGAAGGGGGAGGAAGGAGAGGAGGTCTGGCGACCCTAGCCGGAGTCTGGCGAGACTGGCGGCACTCTGGCGATGGAAGGAGGAGCAGCGGGGGACCTCCGGCAAGCGGAGGCCAGTAGGCGCAACGGGGCTCGGGAGGAGCTGCGGGCACGGGCGCTCGCTCGTGTGCCTGCGGGGAGCGGCAGCGGCGCTTCGGGCCTGGGGCGGGCCCAGATGTGCTTCGGCGGGCCTAGCAGCGCAGGGAAGAGGGAGGCTGGGGCTGAGGGTGGTGGGAGGCTGGTTTAGCACTGGAAACGAGGAGGATTAGGGTTTAGGTCCCAATTAGGATGGGGATGGGGATTAAATAGGGAAGGAGGGCTAGGTTAGGGGGATTCCATCCGTTTTCGGACCGTTCGATCTCGATCGGACGACCCGGAAGCGAAGGGGGCTAGGTAGGTGGTAGTGGACCGTGTAGAGGGGGTGTGGATTAGGAGAGAGGGAGATGTACGGCCCGTGACACGAGGTTTTAAAACACCGAAAACGTCTGACGAATAAACTGATGACAGCACTGCTACGGATGACCGACGGGGTATCAAACGAACTCGGAATGCGACGAAATTTGGCAGGCGGCCTACCTACACTACAATAAGACCGCACGCCAGGATTCGACCCAATCCGAGAATATTTTTCTCGCACTTTAAAAACAATATTTGATGACGTCGCGGGCGCGTGCATGTGTGGTTGGTCTCGAAATAGGCAACGGGAAGAACGGAGAGAACCAGCAACTACAAACGGATGCAAGTTTGAAAACTCATATAGAAAAAATGCCGATCCTATGCAGATGATGCGAATGATGCGATGATGAATGCAACAACCAAACGAAACACAGACGAGAATGGAAACAAAAGGGGAATCTTCTGGAGCGTCGGTCACGGGCTGTTACACGTCAGTCGCTTGGGCCCGCCAGCCGGCTCCGTGATTGGCCCCCACCCACCTGCTACGGCACGGGTCGCCCGGGTGGCATCGTCTAGCGCCAGTCGGCCGAAGTCTCCGGTATGGCCGGCTGCACTGTAGCCATGCCGGAGCAGGTAACCGAGTGGGCGTGGGCGTGCCGGCACTGTTGCCACGCCCGGTCGCGATTGCCAAGGGCAGCGGCCGAAATGGATAAACTATAGCCACGCGCGCCCGTGCATGAGCAGCCACTGTGGCTACATTGGTGCCCGTCGTGGGCGCCCCGTCTTGTCGCTGTACCCACGTGTAGAGGGACGGGACGGGTGTTTGTCCACCTAGGGGTCAATGGAGGAGGCAGATCGAAGGCAGCCGGTCACGTCCAGCCGGCCAGGGGCCGTGTCGGCACCATGACCAGCCATCCTCGAGCCAGCCGACAACGCACCTGCTAGCTACGTGCCAGCCGACCACACTTTTTCTTGAAGCGAGGGAGAGAACCCCGTTGCTTTGGCCTACCCAAGGGTAATAACCCCGTCAATTAATATATTCTTAAGATGTTTCCTTTCTCATTAAAGGGTGATGCTAAGAAATGGTTTAATTCTCTTGCTCCTGGTTGTGTGCGTAGTCCCCAGGACATGGTTTATTACTTCTGTGAAAAATATTTTCCTACCCATAAGAAACAAGCTGCCTTGTAGGAAATATCTAACTTTGTGCAAATTGAAGAAGAGAGTCTTCCACAAGCTTGGGGGAGGCTTCTCCAATTACTTAATGCTTTGCCTGATCATCCTCTCAAGAAAAATGAAATACTTGATATCTTTTATAATGGACTAACCGATGCTTCTAGGGTCTACCTAGATAGTTGTGCTGGTTGTGTTTTCAGGAAACGAACTGTTGAACAAGCTGAATTACTATTGAATAATATATTGAGCAATGATAATGATTGGACCATTCCCGAACCACCTCCAAAGCCAATTCCAAAGAAAAGAGGTATTCTATTCCTCAGTACTGAAGATATGCAGGAGGCAAAGAAATCTATGAAAGAAAAGGGTATTAAAGCTGAGGATGTTAAGAATCTACCACCTATTGAAGAAATACATGGTCTTGATAACCCAACACAGGTAGTAGATGTAAATTCATTGAGTAGATTTGATGAAGGAGATATTCCTTATAATAAGCCTGTTAGCCAGTGCTTGGATGAATTTGATAATTTTATTGTGAAGCAAGAATATTTCAATGCCTATGTTAGTAGACAATTGAAACATATTGCTTATATGCTTGATCGCTTGGGTGATTATTTGAGTAGAACTGTCGATGATCTTAAGTTTATTAGTAAACATGCTTCCATGGTATCCACTCGAGTTGAACAAGTAATTAAGGCTCAAAATGATTTGCTTAATGAGATGAATAGTAAAGATATTGATCATTCTGTTAAAGTTGTGACTAGAGGTGGTAGAATGACTTAGGAACCTTTGTATACCGAGGGCCATCCTAGGAGAATTGAACAAGATTCTCAGAGAGTTAATACCGATGCACCTATTCCTTCCAATAAGAGTAGGAAAAAGAATGATGATAGTACTTTGCATGCTTCTAGTGAACCTGTTATAGATATGTCTCAGAATCCAAATGATATTTCTATTTCTCATGCTGAGACACAATCTGGTGATGAACATGAGCCTAGTGATAACATTAATAATGATGTTCATGCTGATGCTCAACCTATTAATGATAATGATGTGGAGTCTGCTGATGATCTTGATGACCCACAACATAAGAATAAAAGACACGATAAAAGAGACTTCATTGCTAGGAAACATGGCAGAGAAAGAGAACCATGGGTTCAGAAACCCATGCCTTTTCCTCCCAAACCATCCAAGAAAAAGGATGATGAGGACTTTGAGCTCTTCGCTGAAATGCTTAGACCGGTCTTTTTTACGTATGCGCTTGACTGATATTTTGAAAATGTCTCCTTATGCTAAGTATATGAAAGATATTGTGAAAAATAAAAGAAAGATACCGAAATCTGAGATTTCCACCATGCTTGCTAATTATACTTTTAAAGGTGGAATACCTAAGAAACTAGGAGATCCCGGAGTACCTACTATACCATCCTCTATTAAAGGAAATTATGTTGAAACTGCTTTATGTGATCTTGGAGCTGGTGTTAGTGTTTTTCCTTTCTCTTTATACCATAGACTTGATTTGAATAAGTAGACACCTACTGAAATCTCTTTGCACATGGTTGATAAATCAACTGCTCTACCTTTCGGTATTTGTGAGGATGTACATGTCGTAGTTGCAAATGCTACTATCTTGACGGACTTTGTTATTCTTGATATTCCCGAGGACGACACTATGTCGATCATCCTTGGTAGACCCTTTTTGAATACTGCAGGGGCTATTATTGATTGAACCAAGGGCAATGTCACTTTTCATATTAATGGTAATGAGCATACGGTACACTTTCCGAAGATGTTAGTGAATCTAGTGCCCCTTAGTGATTTTGGTGTATTGAATACTTATAGGTTAAGGAACTAATGTGTTTGTGAGTGTACACAGGCTCTATAAGTCGATGAGGAGTTTGATATATTATTTTTATAGATTATTTTCATCTTTTATTTAAGGGATTTTTCTTAAAGCCAGAAATGGTTTTTCCTAGGGAAAAAATATTTAAATGCTTTGAAAATAATTGAGAAAATTTAGGGAAGCTCAGTGGACATATATTTTCCATAAATATGAGTTTCAACTCAAGGGCATGTTCTAATCATGGGCAAAACCCCACAAAACGTTTTCTGTTCAAATCAAACTTTTGGAATATTTCTATAAGAAATATTCTTAATAAATTCCAGGAAAATTCTAGCATGTCAACACTATCGTAAGTAATGATCATGCAAAGTTTCATCTCAATCCAAGTTGGTTTGGTTCATCAAACCATCTCAAAACCCTTTCTGTCCAGATTCAAATTTAAACAACTTTACATTGTGAAGTGTCTCCCCTTGGCCTCAAACTTTGTGGGAATGCTCTAATGGCCAAATAGTGACGATACACTCAGTGTTGCATCAAGGGTAATAGCCTAGCATCAATAGATCTCCAGAAACCTGATTCTGCAAATTTCTAGGGTTTAACAAATCTCCATTGTATACTTTTTCCCCTTAAGCTCAAACTTGGTGAATCCTCTCATTTTTACCTAACATTTTTCCCTAGTAAATATCTCAGCAAGTTGGTAAGTTTTTCTTGCCCAAAACCTTATCAAACACCTTCTGGTGAAATGGTAAAACCACCATTTCCACCCCTTTTTCTTTTACCCTTGCCCCCAACTTTTTACCACACCTCCTCGAAATACCCAAGCACCATCAGTAAAAAAACCCAAGTCCTCAGTTCACTGGTAGGTGGGGTAACCCTCCCCCCCATTTACCCCCTGGACAACTCCTTTTGTACCCCTCTCACCCTTTCCTTCCACCCTAAGGCATCACCAGAGCATCCAATCCCCTATTCCCCATTGTTAAACCCCTCTAGATCCTCAGGACACAAGTGGACGCGCCAATTGTGCCAAGGAGATGCCCTGGCATAAAGAGCTCGTGCTCTGGAGCGCGCTACAGTGCGCACCCGCACTACAGCCGCTGGCCAACGGGCGTCCCCGACAGCCTCGGGCTACCCCACCTTGTCCCCGTGTCCCCCTCGGCGTCCGCAACATGACGCATGGTCGGCCCACTCCTCTCTCTCTCTTTGGAGACCCCCCGCGCACGTGGCCGGCGCCGCACAGCTCGACCAACCAGCGGGCTCGCACATGCGCGCGTCCCCGCCTCTCTCTCCTGCTCCTGGCATAGACCACCCTCACGAATGTCCTGGACGCATTCGTTTCCTTCCCCGCGGCCTGTGGTGAGCACCTGGTCCTCACCGGCACACCATGACCCTGGTGGACCGGCGGCCCCCCTATTTAAGGCCCCCGCTCCACCTGCTCCTCTCTCCTCGCTCACCCCCTTCCTCCGCGTCTTCCCCATGCCCAAACCACTCGCCCTCGTGGTCGAGAGCCCTTTCCCACACCGAACCCTCGCTGCTGTTGGGCTCCCCTCCCCACGTCGGCGTTCCGCTCTGCCCCGGCGCTCCCCGAGACCACCCACCGATGCGCGGGAGCCCCATGAGCATGCCGGTGCCCTCCGTTCCAGCCGCCGTGGCCTGGAGCCCCCCTCCGGTGAGCCCCTCCGCTCCTATCGCGAGGAGAGGGATGATAGGTGGGGCCAACCTGTCATCCCCTCGCGCCCCTCCTCTCTCTCTGGCAAGCAGGGCCCGCAGGCAGGTTTAAAATCAAACCTGCCATGCGCGGCACCTCGCCTGGCCCGACTTCCCTCTGTGGGCCGGTTTCGGCCGGGCATTTTGGCCCGAGGGGCATAGTAGCTTTTTCCCTTTTATTTTATGTTGTTATCTTCCAAAAATTCCATACAATATAATATATATCTAAATCCAAAAATTCTTTCACCTAAATTCTTGAAATAATCCATAGAATTTATTAGTGCCATTTGTAGAAATGTTTGAAAATATTTTTAGTAGTGTTTTATTTTAAAACCTATATTTAGGCACCTTTTTGCCTCTGTTAATTCATTTCAAAATATTTTTCACAACAAAACCCTAGGAGGGTATTTTAGTATGACATTTAGTATTTCTCAGAATAGGTTAGCATTTTTAATAGTGACTTGTGTGCTCTGTTTTGGTGTGTTGCTTATTTGTATCGCTTTTATTCGCGATGATAGATTGCGTGGTTGACGAAGAAGTTGGACCCGAAGACTTCAAAGACCCCGGAGACTTTGTTGAGCCAGGCAAGCACCCTTTGCCCATGACTATGAACCCTTTTATTGCATGACATATAACACTTCTTTTGTTGTATTGATCATGATGGTGTGGTTTCCACATTAGTGGGATGCTTCCGATACTTTGCCGTTGACACTTGCATCGTGCATGCCCTACCACCTTATGAGGGTTATGCGGGTGGGTGTAGATAAGATGCTAGTAGATGCTACGCAAGTGGGATCAGGAATTATGCATGGTGATGAGAACACAAATGATTTCAAAGATGTTTTTGAAAACCCCGTCGGGTGCCACTAATGCCCGAGGGAGATAATGATGAGATGGGTGACCACTTGAGTAACAAGTGGTGTACCAGAGAAAATTGTATGAGTATGTGTGTTTTCGAAAACGGATTAGATTTAAGGTCTGCTGACCGTCCCAACCTTACATGTGCAGCCACGATACCCCTTATGGGACGGGGCTTTGTTTATTACCTTGGTGGGTACTGGCAAGGAGCCCGCATTACTAGTCGCGGGAGTGGCGTGGTCACTCTCGATACGGGGTCGTACCGGTATGTACGATCATGCGCTGTCTTCACAGGCACCGGGCACACCGTTGGTCCCCTCATGGATGGTACGATTAGAGCAAGGCCCATGTGATGTACATTGTGAGGGCTAGGTACCAATCGAGTGGACTCTTTGTCTAGTATCGCTAGGGGAAAGGCATTGTTCAGGTGCTTACCTCGGGTATGTTATATACCGTGAGTCATGGATGACACGGAAATTCCCCGAGTCTTGTGGGTAAAGTTTGCAACCTCTGCAGAGTGTAAAACTATTCGAATAGCCGCGTCCTCGGTCATGGACAGTTGGAGGTCCTTCTTAAACTAAGTCCAGATGTTTTCGTGAAACTTGGCGTGAGTATGGATGTGATGGTGACAAAGAGGTCACATGAACTAAGTCCGATGACTGAGCATGGGAATTGAACTAAGTCCGATGACTTAGCTTGATGAATGAACGTGAGGTGTTCAACCCCTACTTATGATGATATCTGTAACTTGTTCATATGGATATCTATCTTTTGTTGATGCATGCTTACTAGTTACTTTATCATCTCATTTGCACTCAAAATTAGCTTTCCGCAAAATTACCTACTTAGTGCTATATCATGCATCACTGTTACCTTGTTCCATAACTTGGGTTGCTTGCGAGTACATTCAAAGTACTCATTGGCTTCCCATTGGTTATTTAATTGGCCAGGCATGGAAGAACATGAGTTTGTTGAAGAGTTCGCTGGAGACGCATGCGAACTAGGACACTTCCCAGTCAGAATGCCTGTAGGTTACGGCAGATGGCATGGGTTCACACTTTCGACCAAGATTTCCGCTGCTTGTTCTATTTAAGTGTTTGGCCCTCGCGGCCCTATCTATGTAAGACTTGACCTTCATGGTCTTTATTTGTGTAAAATGCTAAATGTGGATGTAAGACTCTTGTTATTCAGCTTCTATGTGTTCAGTGAGCATTGATCTCTGGGATCACTGTACACGTGCATTCGGTGATCATGACTTATGAGTCGGGGTCCCCACACAGCTGGTGTCAGAGCCATCCTGACTGTAGGAAGCCCTTAGTTAGCATGGACGTTAGTCAGGATAAAACCATCTTCAAAACTACACCTAGCATCTATAATTAGGAATTCTGCACTTTTTACCTCTTCTATTCTTCACACAACACTACTAGGAAAAGGCCTGCTAGTGGCGCACCTATTTTGGCTACTAATGGCGCACTACAGGTGCGCCACTAGCATCACGCCATTAGAATATTTTACTAATGGCGCACCACAGGTGCGCCATTAGTATCTGGTATACTAATGGCACACCATGCAGTGCGCCATTAGTATAGCTCACGGTGTGCCATTAGTATGCCTCCTAGAGGCCATATTTACCCATGTGCTCTGGCTTACTAATGGCGCACTAATGGAGGATGCGCCACTAGTGTGCTTTTTGGAGTGCGCCACTAATGTGCTGAGTGGTGCGCCACTAGTATGAATATTAGGTATTATTTTTTTCCTGATATTTGCACTGGTTACAAAACATATTACTGCACAGAATATAGAGAGCACAACATATAAACAACAGATTTATCGAATACAATAGAAGATTATTCTATGAATACAGTTCATCATATTAGTCTCCGAATTTAGAATAACGAACAATGTTAGAACATTACAAGTCTCGACACCGCGACTAGCGAGTTTGTCTTCACATTACAAGTCGATATCGATCATCTAAACTACCATCACATAGAAGAGAGTTGCGGTCATCACGATGAGCATCATCGCGATGAAACTTGTCTTCATCCGGTTCCTCCAACGCTCCCTCCTCTCTCCCGCTAGATAGCACGCGTATCTAGCTTCTGCCTCCGCCCTAGTGGTGTACCCTTTGTAACTATTACCGCTAAAATGGTGAACCTGTCTCCGACACTCCTCCCAGTCGTCGTAGACTCCGGGAACCTTACCCTTGTACACGACATACGACGACATCTCTATGCACTAGCCAAACAAAACGTTAGTAGCAATTCACAGACAATACATAAGCAATATATAAGTATGCAACAAAAGGATCGGAAGAGAAAAGCAACACATTAATAGCATGATTCATGGTCCTACTAATAAATAGCATCGATTACATATAATTTGAACGACTGTCCAAACCAAAGATTCTTCGGTTGGCTGCCATCTATGTGTGCGCTGCCATCATCAGTGGTGGCATCCTCGGCGACACCATCAGTGGTGTCATCCCCGACGCTAGTAGGGGTTGTGTAGTCGGGATCGGTGTCTTCTGCGGCATCCTCATAGCGGTGAGGTTCTTCCTCCATCTCCTGGGATAGCTCCGAGAATGCCTTGCCTGAACCGCCGGCCTCATCGTTGTGGGCCATGTTTCGCTCTAATAGGAAAAAAGTTTGGTCAAAAAGTTGGTTATTGTCAAGGAACAAGATCATGGTCTCATCATTTAGGGTTTGTCGACACCGAGGCATCCTAAAAGCGAAGCTTCTATCATTTAGGGTTTGTCGACGCCGAGGCGCCCTAAAAGCCTAAGCTTTCATCATTTAGGTTTTTATCGACACCAAGGCACCCTAAAAGCCATGAGCGTTACTTTCAGGAGGGTATCCTCGGGCCTGCATCCTTCATACAATGGAGTAACCGCGTCTATCTCCAGTTGATCCATCTTGGCTTTCTCTCTGGCGGCAGCTCTTTCATTATCCGTCTGCTTGAGAAGCAGCTCTTGAATATGAGGGTCCTGCACCCAGCCCATCGATGGTCCATCGTCGTCTGCTCCGGCATCTTCCTCATCATCATGTCTGGCATCTTCGACATGATGACCGTGTACTGCATCTACTTCGTGATCATGTTCTGGAGATTTTTCGTCTTCTCGCCCACCCTCGCCGCGGTTGTCTTGCTCATGCCCTTCCTCATTTATTGCCCGGCCCCCATGGACGACTTCAGAATCATCTTCATCACCTTGCCACTGATAGCCATCCATGAAACCACGCAAGAGCAGGTGGTCCCGCACCTGTACGGAATCCGGGTCCATAAGGCTCCTCAGCTTGCATCTTCGACACGGACATCTTATATCCGTCTCGTTATTTTGAAGCATCTCGGCCTTCGCGGAGCTCAAAAACCTATTCACGATGCCTTCAGTCATCTTGCGGACCATGGTCGCCTGCGGGGTAGAGCAAAACGATATTTTAGAACCAAGAAAAAATTTGGCATGACTTTGCCTAAAAATAGGACCAAAAAGAATGCATAGTGCCAAATTCTCGCCAAAACAGAAATGAATCAAAATTCCGGCAAAATATTGGCAACTATTGCATTTCAAACACTGGTACCTGCAAACACAAACATACATGCAACACCACAAACATATGCAACACCACAAACATATGTAGATCTAGCTAGGCCATAAAAAGTGCATGTGCACGTTGTTGGAGGGAGAAAAAAGTAGATCTACAACATAAAAGCTTTCCCCTTACTTACCTATCACAAAAAGGTAATTTAACCACTTAATTTGGGTGAATCTATGATGCAAATGAGGTGAGGAGGAGGAGGCACCCGAGACAAGCTTGGAGGAGGAGGTGGAGAGAATGAAAGTGGGGAAAGTGAGTGTGGTAGGTGGTTGTCCAAAATATCTAGCTGGTCTTAGGTTACTAATGGCGCACCACCTACAAATGCGCCATTAGTAACCCTGGTTACTAATGGCGCACCAGCTGGAGGTGCGCCATTAGTAGTTTTGCAACAAGAAAAATATAGTAGTGGCGCACTAGGTTAGTGGTGCGCCATTACTAGTTAAACTACTAATGGCGCACTCTGCCCTGGTGCGCCATTAGTACTATTGGAAAAATAAGAAAAAAAAAGTTTGTTAGTAGTGGCACACCGAGTGTGTGGTGCGCCATTAGTGCCCATCACACTAATGGCGCACCAGAACATGGTGCGCCACTGCTATATAGTAGTGGCGCACCACATGACTGGTGCGCCATTAGTGTCTATATTATCTATATCCCTTTTCCTAGTAGTGCAACACTTTGCTGACTCTCCTCCTTTCAAACCATTGTAGATGGTCATCGTACCCAAAGCCTTCCTGACATCCGGCTTTCCCTTACTCCTTGGGGATAGCTTGGAGAAGTGCCAGTTTCGCCAACCAGCCATTTTCCTCTACCACAAGCACTGGGTCGATGCCATCACAAAGGAGTACCATGTAGATGTGGTCGTGAAGGCAAACGACTCCCTGGCCAGTTGGTTCTTTGAGGGACCACGGATGGAGACCATGATGCTTGCCGTCAAGACAGTTGCACACAAGGCACTCCTACACCTTCGAGACATCGTTCCAGAGATGGCTGACGGGCCGGCTACTCACTACCTTCCCTTTAGGAAAGATGACCTTGGCGAGAGTTGGACGCTGATTTCGACTAAGGAATATGGAACACCACTCAGGTTCCAGACCTACTTCAGCCTCTCCGCCGATAGCCTGGTTCATAACCTGATGAAGGAGTCCGTGAAGCTCCGCGAGGAACTTCACCACACCCGAGAGCTACTTCGGCAAGCCAAGACGAAGCCAGACAAGATCAAGAAGGATGGAGCCCCCGAGGGAGAACCATCTGTCGCTTATCAAGGAGGAGTACCCCCAGCTAGTGATGCACCCACACGTCGTCATCGCTTGAGTGCGAAGGAGTACCGTGAGCTCTTCACTGACCCGCCTGCAAAGCGTCGTTGAGATGGACCTCCTAGTTCCCCGACCCCTTCGACCGAGAATGATGCCCATTCAGATGATGAACAGGAGGAAGACCCAGAGGAGCATGACTACGAGACTGAGCACTCCACCACCTGAGTCCGAGAACCCCTAGGGTAGGATGAGTCATGTACCCCTCATGTGAAGTCGAGTCCGTGTAATGGTTCCTATGAAACCATGTGTGCTTATTGATTGTTTTTGTTGTTTGTGTTCTAATGCAAGTCGCGCTTTTGCCTTAGGCAACATTTGTCGTTGTTTTCTCACGGGGGGTCACATGAGACGACAGATGCCATGGGGTGTCTTATCGAGGTGAGGGCAAGGCTGCCATGGATGATCTGGGATGGGTATACGAATGGCACGCAGTGGTTTACCCAGGTTTGGGGCTCTCCGGAGAGATAATACCCCTACTCCTGCATGTCTGTATATATGTGGTACATTTGGTACATAGTTGCTCCTGGAGCAGTTTGGGGGAGGAGAGCCATGAGGCTTCTTGCCTCATACGTGAGTGTATGTGTTAGCATGTGAGATTTCAACCTCTATATGTGGTGAGCATGAGTCCTTTATATAGGTATGAGTGGGTAGCTTGGGATGTAAGCTATAGTGGGTAGCTTACATCCTAAGCAGCTTGAGGTGTAAGCTACCATGGGTAGCTTACATGTCAAGCCATATGTAGCTTGCGGACTAAGCTATGTCTGTCCCCTGGTGCGCTTTATAAGTCAGTGTCCAGGGGACAGGTTACACTGTAGATAGTACTGTGCGACACCTGTGCAGTGCGGTACTGCTCGCCACTAGTGCACTGCCACGAGATACATCTGTCTGGTCCATGCGTGTCCGATGAGACGTCATAATTGGCTTTGGGCCACCGGCTGGCGGGTGCAGCCGGCCGGCCGGAGCAGCTGGCCACGGGCGTGAGTCGGAGCAGCCGGCCCAGGTGGGCGGGCACCCCATCCGACTCGCCGTCTTTGGGGTACCCGGGGGTCATCCCCCCGACAGTACCCTCCGAGCCTCCGGGCGATTCATAGAGTCGGGCAGAGGGTTTTCGTAGTCGTTGTCGTTGTCATTGTTGTTGCAGAAGTTGTCGATGACGATCGATTGCGGGTTGCGAATGATGCGGCTTGCTTCCAGCGGGGGCACACCAGCGCACCCGCTGGGTGTAGCCTCTGAGCCTCCGGGCGGCTTGAAGAGTCGGGCGGAGGGTCTTTGCTGTTGCTGAACTAGATGGTGGCATCGGGGATGCCGGGCGTGGATGCGGAGTCCACTGGCTAAAGGGCGCGAGGCAATGCCGGGGGCGAGGGCGGAGTTCACCAACTAGTAGCTTCCAGCGGGGGCGCGCTAGCGCACCCACTGGGTGTAGCCTCCGAGCCTCTGGGCAACTCGAGGAGTTGGGCGGAGGGTCCTTGATGTTGTCAAAGTAGATGGTGGCGTCGAAGGTGCCATGCGTGGATGCGGGGTCTGCTGGCAGATGAGCGCGAGATGCTGCCGGGCGTGGATGGAGGGCCCGCCGGCTAGTGAGCGCGAGACGCTGCCGGGCGCGGACGGAGGGTCCGCCGGCTGGTGGGCGCAAGACGCAGCCGAGCGCGGACGGAGGGTCCGCCGACTGATTGGCGTGGAGCCCTACTGAAGGCAGACGCGGGGTCCACTGGCCGTCGAGCGCGAGGCGCTACCGGGCGCGGACGAAGAGTCCGCTGGCTGATGGGCGTGAGGCCCTGCCGAAGGCGAATGTGGGGTTCGCCGGCTATCGAGCGCTAGGCGCTGTCGGGTGCGGACGGAGAATCCGCCAACTGATGGGCGCGGAGGCCTGCCGAAGGCGGACGCAGGGTCCGACGGCTATCGAGCGCGAGGCGTTACCGGGCGTGGATAGAGAGTTCGCCGACTGATGGGCGCGAGACGCAGCCGGGCGCGAACGGAGGGTCCGCCGGCTGATGGGCGCGGAGCCCTGCCGAAGGCAGACGTGGGGTCCACCGGCCGTCGAGCGCGAGGCTCTGCCGGGTGTGGATGGAGAGTCTGCCGGCTGATGGGCACGAGGCCTTGCCGAAGGCGGACACGAGGTCCGCCGGCTCTCGAGCACAAGGCGCTGCCAGGTGCGGACGAAGAATCCGCCGGCTGATGGGCGCGGATGTGACAGCCCAAGTGCTGTCCCTACTGTATTTGGCTTGTAACCCCATGTATGAACCTTGTGTCATGAGCCTAATGTATTATTCCAACTTGTCTTCCATGTGTGGTTTGCATTCATGCATCATTTCGTCATGCATCATTTCATTTTTTTCCTGCCATGTGGTTTTCATGTGCCTTGTTGTGAGGTGTGTGGTGGTTGAGAGTGGTTGTCTTTGTGGTGTTGGTGTTTGTGTGTGGTTGGCACATGTGTGCATCTTCTCTTCTTCTTCCCCTGTCTTTTCTCTTTCAACATCACCTTCCTTCTTCCCCCCTCTCTTCATTTAAATATTATGAGCAGATTTAACTTGCTGTTTTAATTGTTTAAAAATGTTCAAGAGGTGGCCCTAATATTCTTATGAATTGCCAGGGTGATGCTTTTGTTGTTTGGGGGTGTTTGGGTTTTGGGATTTATTTAAACAGGAGCTGCCCTTTTGTTAAGAATTAAAATAACTTGCTAAATAATTCAACTTAATATTTTTATTAAATGCAGCAGATTATTTTGCTTACAAAAATATTTTGTTTTTGCTCTAAAACCTTTTCACATGCCCTGGGATTTATTTTTGTGGCTGATTTTAAAATCAAATAAAACCCTTTCTATGTTTTGTTTGTGAGAGAGAGAGAGAGAGCAGATGGGCCTGTTCCTCCTGCGGCCCAGCCCGCAAGGAACAGACGCTCACCTGCCCCATTGCCTGTCGCCGTCAGTTCGGTGAGAGACAACAGAGCTCCGCCTCGTCTTTCCGTCGCCGTCGCTGTCTGCCCCGTCGCCTATATAGTCCCCTCGGCGTGCGTGGCGTTCCCCCTAGGTTTCCTCTCCCTCCTCGCGCCTCCGCCCCCCTTCTCTCCTTCTCTCCTGTCCCCGAAAAGCTAACTTTTAGAGGTTCCAGAGTGCGTGTGCGGCGAGGTTCAGATGAGTGCGCGCCGCCGCGGGAGCTTCTCCGGCGAGCCAGTCGAGCAGGAGGTCGTCGGGGTTGTGCCGTCGTCGCCATCTTCCTCCTCGGCGTCCTCTGCATCCTCGAGGACGCCAAGGCTGCGCCTTGTTCTTCTTCCTCCCCTCCGGCCAAGCCCCGCTCCTCCGTCTTCGTCCCCTGCTTCGTCTCCGGCCATCTTCTTCCCCTTCGTTGACTACATCGCGTCCGGCCCATCGTCGCTTTCACCAAGGTGAGGCGCCGGTCCCCATAGCCCTTTTCCTCCACGCATAGCGCGCTAGTGCGTCGCCACCGCATCTGTCGCCACCGGTAGCAAGTCGAGCTCCTGCTGCTCGCCTCCTTCCTCCACTCCGCAAGGGGAGCAGGGGAATAGAGTCCCTGTTTGTTCCCGCGCGCGTGAGTGCAATTGGGGTTGCCTGATTTGCCGTAGTTCGCCGGAATCGCTGCCGTCGTTTGCTTGTCGTCGTGTCTCCGTTGCTCTGCTTAATCAGTTTCGTCAGTTACAGTTGTGAGCGCGTGTATAAGATAGGTTGACCCCCCCCTTTTGTTAAGAATCGGCAGCACAGCGCAGAGGTAGCGCTCGGTGGGGATGACCAGGAGGTCTCGGGTTCGATCCCGAGCCCCTCCCCTTTCTTTTTTTGTGTGTTTTCTTTTTCTTTCTTCTGTTTTTCTTTCTCTCTTGCTTATATGTGTGTGTGCATATGTACATGAGTGTGTATGTGTGTGTATGCTATGCATACAGACATGAGTGTGTGTGTGTGCTTTATTTTATGTTGCTTATGTGAGTGTATAGTGCATGTGTAGGTTTGTGTAGTGTGTAGGTGTGTGTATGTGTTTGTGGGCATACATGTATGAAAGTGCATGTGTGCCCATATACACACATGCTTGAGTGTGGTGTGCTTGTGTGTGTGGTGTGTAGGTGTAATAAGAGGTGTGTGTATGTTATACATACACACACATGTGCATGAGTAGCTCGATGTGTAGGTGTTCTCTTTTATGTGCATATTAAGCATTGTTTCTCTTCTAGTTAGTTTCATCCTTGCAATGATGCTATGCCATGATATCATGTTCCTAAGTTGCTATTTAACCATTTCCAACAAGTATCATGTAACACCCCAGGTGTTTCAGGGGCCTTTTGTAATTTAAGATCTTGCAATATGATCCTTGTGTTTGAAATTATTTAAAGTTTGCCCATGTCATCATCATGCATCATAGCATCATCTCCATCCATTGCTTTTCTTCTTGTTGTGTTTTGAATGTTGTGCCATTTGAATTGTGCTAGTGATCTTGTGTGACATGAGTGTATGTGTGTGTTGGTTTTCAAATAAAGCAAACCCCCCCCCCTTTTATTCTTATTCCCCATTAATATTCTTCTCTGTTTTGATCTAATGCTTGAGGTCTAAGAAAATGTTCATGTTTTAGAGCTCATTTTTCTAAGTCAGTTTGATGTGGTGTTTTGAGTGTTTGAGGTTTTTCTTCTCTCGTTTTCAAATTGAAATCTGGGGCCCTTTTAAAATAATTTTTAAATTCTTTTCCCTATAACTCTCTCTCTCGTTTTATTCAAATAGAATATATTACACTCATATGGAATGTATATTTTATTTCTTCTCAATCCCCTTTCAAATAGTCTTTTGAATTTTTGGAAGTAATTGAATTCTGTTTTAAAGAAAAGACTCCAAAAAATCGGTTAATAATAAAGGCACCTTGAGCCTTTTCCTTCCCAGCGTGCCCCATCTTCCTCTCCCGCACGTGGCCCATCTTCCCCAGACGGCCACCTGCTCCATCCCTCCTCTTCCGTCAGAAAAGTGGTCGTCAGAGAGAGAGCGCGCACTCCGGTGCCGTGAGAAACCCTCACGGACGTCGAGGCGCCTCCCCCTTTTAAGGCGCGGCTCCGTGGCTTTCCCCTCCTTCCTTTCGTGCGCCGCCATCGCCCTTTCCCCTCTTCCTTCCCCCTCCAGGTGAGCATTTTAGAGCAAGGAAAAGTGAGCTGAGCGCGTCGTCAGAGAGAGCTTCGTCATGGCGTCGTCTCCGGCGCGTCTCTAGTGCCCCAGGTCGTCGCCACCATGTCCAAGGGCCGCGTCAAGGTGCCCGCGCCCCGTCCCAGGTGCTAGGGGCGCGGCAGCGTCGCTGGAGCATCTTCCCCGTCGCTGTCTTCTTCCCGGTGCTGCGCTCCGACACGACGCTATTTCTTCTTCCCCTGCGCGCGACTTCTTCCCCTTCCTCGACTCCGGCAAGTTCTCGCGTCTCCCTAGGTGATCATGCTCCTCTGCGGTGCCTTCTCCCTCCTTTCTTTCGCTCGTAGTCGCAATTACGTTAGGCTGATGATCTGAGCTCTGCCTCGAGCTCGTGCTCATGCCCCCTGTGGCACTTGAGCGTGGACTCCGTGTCCTTTTGGTAGTGTGTTGAGTGCCCGATCCATCCCCGTGCTTAGCTCTGAATTCCATCGCTTACATGCATAGTTGGTGTCGTGCCAAACATCGCGTCTTGCTGCTCTCGAGTTTTGCCGTTAGTTTTGTCAGTGTAGGGCGTTAGCCGCGCGAGTTATGTTAAAACGGTCGAAGCCCCCTGTCTGGTAAGAGCCGAAGCCCGTAGCGCAGTGGTGCGCGTCATGAGTATGTGCGCGTGTGTTGCGCGAGAGCGTGGGTTCGAGTCGCCCTCTCCCCCTTTTCCCTTTTCTTTTGTTTTTTTTGCTGTTTTGCTTATTTCTTCCCTAGTAAATAGTATAGTATGTATATGCTTGTTTTCATTGTTTTTTTGGGATGTCCCTGTTTAGTATATTAGATTGTGTGTGTGTAGGTGTGGGAGCACTGTTGTGCTTGCGTATGTGCATACATGCACTTATGCATATATGCACATATGGATGTGTATGTGTGCACCTACACTAGTAGTTTTGCTAGCATGTGCATGTGTAGCTTGTTATGTGTATGTGTAGGGTAAGTTTTGGATAGTTTTCTTGCTATTTGTTAATGCCATGCCATGTATATGCCTATGTATGTGTTGGTGCAAGTGTGTGTATGTGTGCATGTGTTTGTGTAGATTTTCATGGCTATGTGTGTGTGTGTGCATGTCATGCTTAGATTTGTGGCTGTCTTAACAAGTTTTGTCATGCATGATAGTTCTTCTGTGATGCCATGTTTAGAGGTAGATACCATGTGTATGTGTCTGTGTGGGGCATATGATGCAAATTTTTCCATAAGTGTGTGTGTGTGTGGATAGTTTTCCCTCTAGCTAAGTTATCTTCATGCAAATGATTTCTATGTTATGTTTAGATGTTGTTATAATGCTTCATTTCCTTTTTTAGCATGTGTCCATTTCAGGACATGCCAATTTTGGCCATTTCCATAAAAGGAAATAAGTGACTTAAGTCACCCATATGTTTATTATGAGAGTTTCGAATGGGATTTTCTCCCACATGTTCCATGCAAGTATAGGGGGTATGAGTAATGCATTTGGGGTAGAATCAACCCAGGAATGCATGTGTGAAGTCAGATTTGACTTTGGGGCAACTTCACAAAACTGCATTTTTCTGCTGTGATGCCCTTTTGTCCATTTGATATGATTTAATCTATGTATGGTTTTAAGTTCTTGCCAACATGGAAGTGGTTGTTAAAGTTTCTAGGAATGTCCCAGTATTTTTTTTATTTAGGCTAAGTCACCAAGTCAGTGGCTACCTTGCTGTTAAGTTGCGATGATGATGTTGTTTCCCGCCAACCTGCAATATGGCTAAGTCTGGGAGATCTGTTGTTATTGTTTTGCCATATAGAGTGGATGGTATCTTGCAATGTGTTGTGACTTTGAGCATGTTCAGTGTTAGCTATTTACAGTAGATATTGCCTTCTACTATCCTGTTAATTTTCATGCCAATAGGAGCTCTCTAGCATACTTAACCTGTGCTGTCAACTTGCTACTTTATAATCTCAGATTCCAGAATACTGGAATTTTCACTAAGTCCCAGAAAACTGTTTCATCATGCCTACTTGTTAGCTTCTTGCTTATTGATGTGTGTGTTGAGTAGATTCTATAAGTCTCTTGTTTGTGGCTATAGGGTTCCTGTAGCTCAAGTTGTGATCTGTAGAAGTTGCTATATTGTTGTTTAGTGGCAGATTTATTGTTTTATTGTTTTGTGGATTGTGGGAGCTATGCTCCATGGAATTGATTGATTCTTGAGTCTATTGTGATTGATTTTTCTTCACCTATCCAGTGGCTGCCTTGGAATGCAAGAATCAAACCATGGCTTGGTGGTCTTGTGACTTGTCGTGAGCGTATCGTGAGAACCGTAACTCCGTTTCTTGCGATCTTCATATGCATTTCTATCGATTTTGCATGCTGCATCCATATTTTCCATGTTCATGCATGTCTAAATAATTTAACATGAGGTTCTGTCCAGATTCATTAATAAACAACTTTGCACGTGAAACATGACTAGTTTTGGATTGCCATGTTAGAATTCTTCATAAATGAATCATGTATCATTTTGATTGTGCATTGCACCTTGGTTGGATGTTTATTGTTGCTGTTTCTCTTGGGTAGATGCGAGCGTTGATACTGAGTACGAGGAACAAGGAGAGTACCACTACGAGGATCCCGCTACTTATTTTGCTGAAGAACCAACAGGCAAGATGATCGTACCCGGATCCCGATACTATTTTTGCTTGCTAGTTTCTCGCTCTTATCATTACAATTGCGCTACCTACCACTTGATATCAGACCCCATGTTGCAATGACAGCCTCTAACCTCCACATCCTAGCAAAGCTTTGATTGGCTAAGTTACCGCTGCTCAGCCCCTCTTATAGCATTTTAGTTGCAGGTGCAGGTTGTTCCATGTGATAACATGGATTGGATATCACAATAAATTCTGTTATTTAATATAATGCACATATATATCTTGGTATTGGTGGAAGGCTTGGCCTTTTTCTAAGTGAATTGTTCCGCTATTACCGCCATTAGTTCCTTGTTACCGGTGTTATGTTTTCCATACATTGCGCTCCTAACATGTATATGGGGACCCCTTGTTTATTCGGTTGAGATTAAAACCTGTCTGGCAAGACCCAACCTTGGTAATACATTTGCTTAATAACTTAATAAAATTGCATAGGGTCTTGCAAACCCGTGGATAATTTAATCAACCCCGGGCCAGTGCTCCTCATGAGTGTTGGTCCAAACTAGAGCACGGTGCGGGGCCTGTCAAAGGCGGACGCGGGGTCTATCGGCTGCCGAGCGCGAGGCGCTGCCAGTCGCGGACGGAAAGTCCGCCGACTGATTGTCACGGGGCCCTACCGAAGGCGGACGCAGGGTTCGCCGGCTGTCGAGCGCGAGGCGCGGCCCGGCGCAGACGGAGAGTCCGCCGGCTGATGGGCGTGGAGCCCTGCCGAAGGCGGACGCAGGGTCCACCGGCTGTCGAGCGCGAGGCGCTGCCGGGCGCAGATGGAGAGTCCGCCGGTTGACGGGCGCGGGGCCCTATCGAAGGCGGACGCAGGGTCCGCCGGCTGTCGAGCGCGAGGCGTTGCCAGGCGCAGACGGAGAGTCCGCCGGCTGTCGAGCGCGAGGCACTGCCGGGCGTAGACGGAGAGTCCGTCGGCTGATGGGCGTGGAGCCCTGCCGAAGGCGGACGCGGGGTCCGCCGGCTGTCGAGCGCGAGGAGCTGTCGGGCGTGGATGGAAAGTCCGCCGACTGATGGGCGCGGAGCCCTACGGAAGGCGGACGTGGGGTCCACCGGCCGTCGAGCGTGAGGCGCTACCGGGCACGGACGGAGAGTCCGCCGGCTGATGGGCTCGGGGCCCTGCCAAAGGCGGAAGCGGGGTCCGCCGGCTGTCGTGCGCGAGGCACTACCGGGCGCCGACGGAGAGTCCGCTGATTGTCGAGCGCGAGACGCTGTTGGGCGCAGACGAAGAGTACGCCGGTTATCTAGCGTGAGGGGCTGCCAGGCGAATACGGAGAGTCCGCCGGCTGATGGGCGCGAAGCCCTGCCGAAGGCGGCTGCGGGGTCCGTCGGTTCTCGAGCGCGAGGCGCTGCCGGGCACAGACGGAGAGTCCGTCGGCTGTCGAGCGCGACGTGCTGCCGGGAGCAGACGGAGAGTCCGCCGGCTGTCGAGCGCGAGGCTCTGCCGGGCGTAGACGGAGTGTCTGCCGGCTGTCGAGCGCGAGGCACTACCGGGCGCAGACGGAGAGTCCGCCAGCTGAAGGGCGCGAGGCGATGCCGGGCACAGACATAGGGTCCGCCGGCTGTCGAGCGCGAGGAGCTGTCGGGTGCGGATGGAAACTCCACTGGCTGATGGGCGCGGGGCCCTAATGAAGGCGAACGCGGGGTCCACCAGCTGTTGAGCGCGAGGCGCTGTCGGGCGCTGACGGAGAGTCCGCCAGCTGTCGAGCGCAGACGGAGAGTCCGCCAGCTGTCGAGCACGAGGTGTTGCCACGCGCAGATGGAGAGTCCGCAGGCTGATGGGTGCGGAGCCCTGCCGAAGGCGGACGCGGGGTCTGCCGGCTGTTGAGCGCGAGGCGCTGCCGGGCGCGGACGGAGAGTCCACTGGCGATGGGCGCGGAGCCCTGCGGAAGGCGGACACGGTGTCTGCCGGTGGTCGAGCGCGAGGCACTGCCAGTCGCGGACGGAAAGTCCGCCGGCTGATGTGCGTGGGGCCCTGCCGAAGGCGGATGCGAGGTCCATCGGCTGTCGAGCGCGAGGAGATGTCGGGCGCGGATAGAAAGTCCGCCGGCTAATGGGCGGGGGGCCTTGTTGCAGGTGGACGCGGGGTCCACCGGCCGTCGAGCGTGAGGCGCTACCGGGCACGGACGGAGAGTTCGCCGGCTGATGGGTGTGGGGCCCTACAGAAGGCGGACGCAGGGTCCGCCGGCTGTCATGCGTGAGGCGCTGCCGAGCATAGATGGAGAGTCCACCCGCTGTCGAGCGTGAGATGCTGCTGGGCACAGACGAAGAGTATGCCGGTTATCGAGCACGAGATGCAGCCGGGCGCAAAGGGATAGTCCGCCAGCTGTTGAGCACGAGGCGCTGCCGGGCGCAGACGGAGAGTCCGCCGGCTGATGGGCATGGAGCCCTGTCGAAGGCGGACAAGGGGTCCGCCGACTGTCGAGCTCGAGGCGCTGCCGGGCGCGGACGGAGAGTCCACCGGCTGATGGGCGCGGGGCGCTGCCGAAGGAGGACGCGGGGTCTGCCGGCTGTCGAGCGCGAGGCGTTGCTGGGCGCGAGGCACTGCCGGGAGCAGACGGAGAGTCCACCGGTTGATGGATGCGGAGCCCTCCCGAAGGCGGAAGCGGGGTCCGCCGGCTGTTGAGCGCGAGGAACTGTCGGGCACGGACGGAAAGTCCGCCGGCTGATTGGCGCAGGGTCCTGTTGAAGGTGGGCATGGGTCCATGGGCCGTCGAGCCCAAGGCGCTACCGGGCACGCATGGAGAGTCCACCGGCTGATGGGCATGGGGCCCTACCGAAGGCGGACGCGGGGTCCGCTGGCTATCATGCGCGAGGCCCTGCCAGGCGCAGACGGAGATTTCGTCGGCTGTCGAGCGCGAGACGCTGCTGGGCGCAGACGAAGAGTACGCCAGTTATAAGGCGCGAGGGGCTGCCGGGCGAATATGGAGAGTCCGCCGGCTGATGGGCACGGAGCCCTGTCGAAGGCGGATGCGGGGTACGTTAGCTGTCGAGCGCGAGGCGCTACCGGGCACAGACGGAGAGTCCGTCGGCTGTCGAGCGCTAGGTGCTGCCGGGCACAGACGGAGAGTCCGTTGGCTGTCGAGCGCGAGGCGCTGCCGGACGCAGACGGAGAGTCCACTAGCTGATGGGCAGGGAGCCCTGCCAAAGGCGGACGTGGGGTCTGCCGGTTGTCGAGCGCGAGGCGCTGTCGGGCGCGGATGGATAGTCCGCCGGCTGATGTGCGCGTGGCCCTGCCGAAGGCGGAAACGGGGTCCGCCGGCTGTCGAGCGCGAGAAGTTGTCGGGCGCGGACAGAAAGTCCGCCGGCTGATGGGAGCGGGGCCCTATTGAAGGTGGACGCGGGGTCCACCGGCCGTCGAGCATGAGGCGCTACCGGGCATGGATCGAGAGTCCGTCGGCTGATGGGCGAGGGGCCCTACCGAATTCGGACGCAGGGTCCACCGGCTGTCGTGCGTGAGGCGCTGACGGGCGCAGACGAAGAGTTCGTCGGCTGTCGAGCGTGAGATGCTGCTGGGCGCAGACGAAGAGAATGCCAGTTATCGAGCGCGAGGGGTTGTCGGGCGAAGACGGAGACTCCGTAGGCTGATGGGCGCAGGCCCCTGTCGAACGCGGACGCAGGGTCCGCCGGCTATCGAGCGCGAGGCGCTGTCGGGCGCAGACGGAGTGTTCACCGGGCTATTGAGCGCGAGGCGTTGCCGGGTGCAGACGGAGAGTCTGTCGGCTGATGGGTGCGAAGCCCTTCTGAAGGCGGACGAGGGGTCCCCCGGCTGTCAAGCGCGAGGCACTGCCGGGCGCGGACGAAGAGTACGCCGGCTGATGGGCGTGGGGCCCTGCCGAAGGCGGATGCGGGGTCCGCCGGCTGTCGAGCGCGAGGCGCAGCCGGGCACACACGGAGAGTCCGCTGGCTATCGAGCGCGAGGCGCTGCCGGGCACAAACGAAGAGTCCGCCTAGTGATAGGCGCGGAGCCCTGCCGAAGGTGTGCGCGGGGTCCGCCGGCTGTCGAGCGCGAGGAGCTGTTGAGCGGGGACGGAAAGTCCGCTGGCTGATGGGCACGGGGTCCTGTTGAAGGCAGACGCGGGGTCCACCGGCCGTCGAGCGCGAGGCGCTACCGGGCACGGACGGAGAATCCGCCGACTGATGGGCGCGTGGTCCTGCCGAAGGCGGACGCGGGGTCCGCCGGCTATCATGAGCGAGGCGCTGCCAGGCGAAGACGAAGAGTCCGCCGGCTGTCGAGTGCGAGACGCTGCTGGGTGCAGACGAAGAGTACGCCGGTTAGCGAGCGCGAGGGGCTGCCGGGCGAAGACAGAGAGTCCGCCAGCTGATGGGCATGGAGCCCTACCGAAGGCGGACACGGGGTCCGTCGGCTGCCGAGCGCAGACGAAGAGTCCGTCGGCAGTCTAGCGCGAGGCGCTACCGGGCATAGACAGAGAGTCCGCCGACCGTCGAGCACGAGGCTCTGCCAGGTGCAGACGGAGAGTCCACCGGCAGTCGAGCGCGAGGCGCTGCCAGGCGCATACGGAGAGTCCGCCGGCTGATGGGCGTGGAGCCCTGCCGAAGGCGGGCGTGGGGTCCGCCGGCGGTCGAGTGCGAGGATCTGTCGGGCGTGGACGGAAAGTCCGTTGGCTGATGGGCCTGGGGCCCTGTTGAAGGCGGACGCGGGGTCCGCCGGCTGTCGAGCGCGAGGCGCGGTCGGGTGCAGACGGAGAGTCTGTCGGCTGTCGCACGCAGACGGAGAGTCCGCTAGCTGTCGAGCGTGAGGTGTTGTCAGGCGCAGACAGAGAGTCCGCCGGCTGATGGGTGCGGAGCCGTGCCGAAAGCGGATGTGGGGTCTGCCGGCTGTCGAGCGCGAGGCGCTGCCGGGCGTGGAGGGAGAGTCCACGGGCTGATGGGCGCGGAGCCCTGCCAAAGGCGGACGCGGGGTCTGCCGGCTATCGAGCGCGAGGCGCTACCGGGTGCGGATGGAAAGTCCGTCGGCTGATGTGCGCGGGGCCCTGCCAAAGGCAGATGCGGGGTCCGCCGACTGTCGAGCGCGAGGAGCTGTCGGGTGCGGACAGAAAGTCCGCCAGCTGATGGGCGCGGGGCCCTACCAAAGGTGGACACAGGGTCTGCCGGCTGTCGTGCGCGAGGCGCTGCCGGGCGCAGACGGAGAGTCTGCCGGTTGTCGAGCGTGAGATACTGCTGGGCGATGACGAAGAGTATGCCGGTTATCGAGCGCGAGGGGCTGTCGGGCGAAGATGAAGAGTCCGCCGGCTGATGGGCGCGGAGCACTACCGAAGGCGGACACGCGGTCTGCCGGCTGTCGAGCGCGAGACGCTGCCGGGCGCAGACGGAGAGTCCGTCGGCTGTCGAGCGCGAGGCGCTACCGGGCACAAACGCAGAGCCCACCGACTGATGGGCGCGGAGCCCTGCCGAAGGCGGACGCGGGGTCCGCCGGCTGTCGAGCGCGGACGGAAAGTCCGCTGGCTCATGGGCGCGGGGCCCTGTTGAAGGCGGACGCGGGGTCCGCCGGCTGTCGAGCGCGAGGCGCTGTCGGGCAAAGACGGAGAGTCCACCGTCTGTCGAGCGCGGACGCGAGGGGTTGCTAGGCGCAGACTGAGACTCCGCCTGCTGATGGGTGCGGAGCCCTGCCGAAGGGGCACGCGGGGTCTGCCGGCTGTCGAGCGCGATGCGCTACCGGGCGCGGACGGAGAGTACACGGGCTGATGGGCGCGGAGCCCTACTGAAGGCGTACGCGGTGTCTCCCGGTTGTCGAGCGCGAGGCGCTGCCGGGCGCGGACGAAGAGTCTGCTGGCTGATGTGCGCGGGGCCCTGTCGAAGGCGAACGTGGGGTCCGCCGGTCATCGAGCGCAGGGCTCTGCCGGGCGCACACGGAGAGTCCGCTGGCTATCGAGCGCGAGGCGCTGCCGGGCGCAGACGGAGAGTCTACCTATTGATGGGAGCGGAGCACTGCCGAAGGCGGACGCGGGGTCCACCGGCTGTCGAGCGCGAGGCGCTGCCGGGCGCGGACGGAGAGTCCGCTGGCAGATGGGCGCGGAGCCCTGTCGAAGGTAGACTCGGGGTCTGCCTTCTGTCAAGCGCGAGGCGCTGCCGGGCACGGACGGAAAGTCCGCCGGCTGATGGGCACAAGGCCATGCCGAAGGTGGACGCAGGGTCCGCCGTCTATCAAGCGCGAGGCGTTGTCGGGCGCAGACGGAGAGTCAGTCGGCTGATGGGCGCGGAGCTCTGCTGAAGGCGGACGCGGGGTCCACCGGCTGTCAAGCGCGAGGCGCTGCCGGGCGCGGACGGAAAGTCCGCCAGCTGATGGGCGCGGAGCCCTGCCGAAGGCGGACGCGGGGTCCGCCGGCTATCAAGCGCGAGGCGCTGCCGGGCGCAGACGGAGAGTCCGCCGGCTGTCGAGAGCGAGGCACTGGCAGGCGCAGATGGAGAGTCCGCCGGCTATCAAGGGCGAGGCGCTGCCGGGCGCAGCCAGAGAGTCCGCCGGCTGATGGGTGCGGAGCCTTGCCGAAGGAGGACGCGGGGTCCGCCGGCTGTCGAGCGCGAGGAGCTGTCGGGCGCGGACGGAAAGTCCGTCGGCTTATGGTCGCGGGGCCCTGTTGAAGGCGGACGTGGGGTCCACCGGCCGTCGAGCGCGAGGCGCTACCGGGCGCGGACGGTGAGTCGGCCAGCTAATAGGCGCAAGGCCCTGCCGAAGGCGGATAACGGGTCCGTCGAATGTAGAGCGCAAGGCGCTGCCGGCTGCGGACGGAGAATCCACCAGCTGATAGGCGCGGAGCCTTGTCGAAGGCGGACGCGTAGTCCGATGGCTATCGAGCGCTAGGCGTTACCGGGCATGAACAGAGAGTCCACCGAGTAATGGGCGCGAGACGCAGCTGGGCACGAACGGAGGGTCCGTCGGCTGATGGGCGTGAAGCCCTGGCGAAGGTGGATGCGGGGTCCGCCGGCTATCGAGCTTGAGGCGTTGCCGGGCGCGGATGGAGAGTCTTCCGACTGATTGGCGCGGAGCCCTGCCAAAGTCAGACACAGAGTCCGCCGGCTGATGGGCGTGGAGCCCTACTGAAGGCGGACATGGGGTTCACCGGCTGTCGAGCGCATGGCGCTGCCTGGCACGGACGGAGAGTCCGCCGACTGATGGGCGCGGGGTCTGCCGGCGGTCGAGCACAAGGCACTGTCGGGTGCGGACAGAGAATCCGCCGACTGATGGGCATGGAGCCCTACCGAAGGCGGACAAGTTGTTCGCCAGCTAACGAGCGCGAGGCTTTGCCGGGCGCGGATGGATAGTCTGCCGACTGATGGGCACGGAGCCCTGCCGAAGTCGGACGGAGAGCTCGCCGGCTGATGGGCGCGGAGCCCTACCGAAGGCGGATGCGGGGTTCGTCGGCTGTCGAGCGCGTGGCGCGGCCTCGCACGGATGGAGAGTTCGCCGGCTGATGGGCACGGGGCCCTGCCGAAGGTGGACTCTAGGTCCGTCGGCTGTCGAGAGCGAGGCGCTGTCGGGCGCAGACGGAGAGTCCGCCGGCTGGTGGGCGCGGAGCCCTGCCGAAGGCGGACGCGGGGTCCGCCGGCTGTCAAGCGCGAGGCGCTGCCAGGCGCAGACAGAAAGTCTGCTGGCTGTCGAGCATGACGCGCTGCCAGGCGCAGACGGAGAGTCCGCCGGCTGCCGAGTGCGAGGCGCTACCGGGCGTAGACAAAGAGTCCGTTGGCTGATGGGTGCGGAGCCCTACCGAAGGCGGACGCGGGGTCTGCCGGCCATCGAGCGCGAGCAGATATCGGGCGCAGACGGAAAGACCGCCGGCTGATGGTTGCTGGGCCCTGTTAAAGGCGGACGCGGGGTCCACCGGCCATCGAGCGCGAGGCGGTACCGGGCGCGGACGGTGAGTCCGCCGGCTGATGGGCATGAGGCCCTGCCAAAGGCGGATGCGGTGTCCACCGGCTATAGAGCGCCAGGAGCTGCCAGGTGCGGACGGAGAATCCGCCAGCTGATGGGCGCGGAGCCCTACCGAAGGCGGACGGGGGGTCCGACGGCTATCGAGCGCGAGGCGTTACCGGGCATGGACAGAGGGTCCGCCGACTGATGCGCACAAGACGCAACTGGGCGCAAACAAAGGTTCCGCCGGCTGATGGGTGCGGGGCCCTACCGAAGGCAGACGCCGGGTCCACCGACCGTCGAGGGCGAGGCGCTGCCGGGCGCGGACGGAGAGTCCGCCGGCTGATCGGCGCTACCCCTGTCGAAGGCGGACGCGGGGTCCGTCGGCTGTCGAGCGCGAGGCGCTGCCGGGCTCAGACGGAGAGTCCGTCGGGTGATGGGCGCGGAGCCCTGCCGAAGGAGGACGCGGGGTCCACCGGCTGTCGAGCGCGAGGGGCGCTGTCCAATTTACCTACTTTGCATGCAATTGGGGTGATGGAAGAACTAATGCAATAAAACATAGGTACACATGATCAAAGTGACTTGCCTGATTGAGGATCTTCGTACTCGAGGGACTCTAGGTAACAAGCTTCGCACTCCGGATGATCTAACGAATCGAACAAGAGCACTCAATAAGCATACAACAAAATATTGTAACTCACAAAAATCAGGAATGAACTAGTAATCACTCAAGACAAAACAAGGCACAAACAAAAGAAAAGAAGATCAACACATAGTTTGGGTTTTCTAAAGGATGATAGGTGAACTACTACTAACAAATAGAACTATTTGTATTAACAAAACAATAGTTGACAGAAAAGAACAATAGAAATATTTTATTAATAAACAGAATTAAATCCATTTAAAGTTTTGTTAAGAAAAATCTTAGTAGGGTTTTAAAAGTTTTGATAAATACTACTACATGAAGTGGGCTAGAGTTTATTAACAATAGAGTGAAATAAACTATAATTTTATTAATAAAACAATTCTCCTAACAGAAAAGAATTTACTAAAACTTTTCTTAGAAAACAGAATTTAATTATCTAAAACTTTGTTAAAGGAAACTATTACTAACTAGTTTGTTTTAATCAAATTAAACCTAGTTGAAAAAAGTAAAGATTCCTATAACAATATAGAAATAAACTAAGAAAATTACATTTTTATTAACAGCAAGTCAATCACCTAAATTGAAACAACAGATCCTACTAAAACAAAATATGACTAACTCAGATTTAAACAAACTAAAAACTAAATTATTTAAACTATACTAACCACTAGGCAGATTCTGTTTATAGTTAAAACACTAAACAAATCCATCCTAAAAATTCTCAAACTAAGCATGCTTATAGTCCTAACTAATACCAAGCAGTAGCAAAAAGATTCATACAAAAATCTATTTTAAACTCTAGTTATTCATATTTGAGTAGTTTGAGAAAATTTGATTAAATTCAAATTTTAGAGTTCAAATTTAAAATCTAAGACTACAGGGTGAAACTACATGAAATATGTGACCTAATGCAAAAAGAATCAACTAAAAACACCAAATAGTTTAAAAGATACAGCTAAAACAAAATCAGAAAAGTTTTTGTTTTCTAAAAACAAAACAGAAAATAAATAAAAAACCTAACTAACGGCTAAGGCTACGTGGCAGATTCCTATTGGTTGCTAGCTTAGGCGCACTGGTGTTTGCGGCGGTCGACCGATCCTTAGGAAAAAATGGTTCGTGGATTAAAAGGTTCTAATCTGGATCGTAGGATCCAGATCAAACGGACATGAGCGGGTGAGGGGGCTCACACTGACGGAGGTTGCCGGCGAGGAAGTTCTCCGGCGAGGCCGAGGCGATGAAGTCGTCGGGGCGGCGCTCCGGTGGTCAAGGGAGGCGTCAGAGGGGTCCAGGCGACGGCGGATGGCGTCCAGCGTCGAGTGGTGGTGTCGGACGAGGCTGAGGGCGAGGGAGGCGATGGCCATGAGCGGTGGAAGCTTCGGTGGAGTCCGAGCTCCGGCGAGCTCGAGCGTCGGCGGTCTGGCGAGGGAGAGAGTGGGTTTGGGGGGGACGGAGTGCGGAGAGTGGCCGCACTTATATAGGGGCGAGGCAGAGCGAGGGAAATGAAGGGGATGGAGATCCGGCGAAGGAGAGATCGCCGGCGAGGGTCGCGGGCGCGAGGAGGGCGGTGACCGCGCGAAATCGGCGGACGGTCGGGGCGGGGCCCGCTATCAGAGAGAGGGAGGGGTTTGCGGGGCGTCGGTCAGCCGGTATTAAGGTAAGTCGGGTATTAAATGCGGTGGGTCGGCCCGATTGCTTTAAAATCTTTCCTTTTTTAATATCCAGAGCAGTAAAACTCATTTAAAAGCGTTCAAAACATTTCCAATTATAGGATATATATATCAAAATGATCAGGATAGTTAATGCTATTCAATGAACATTTTTCCTCTGTCATTTGAATACTTTGAAAAAATAATTATTTTCAGAAATTGCCTATTTGGTTTTAAAAGCTTTTGCAAATATTTTTCAAAATAGCCACTGGTTTTTATTGTTCAAATAAATCACCAAGAAGTCCCTGGTGTGGAGTGTCATGTTTCTCCCTCTTATTTTGAACTTTTACCAAGGTTTTCAAATAGGTGAAAGCAACTTAGGGGAAATAGAAAGGGGCTTTCAGAAAGTCAGAAGAAGCATTTCAACAAATCCATACATTCAAGCAATGATGATGATGATGCATAGCTATATTTCATAAGATTCCAAAATGAAATTTTGGGATGTTACACCTCCCTCCCTCCTATATATACTAGAGGATTTAGAGGAAAATGCTAACCCTAATTGCCACGTGCTGCCCTCTTCTTCCTCTAGATCGTTTTCTCCTTTAGATCAGTTTTCAGCGGTGCTTAGGCGAAGCCCTGCTAGAATTACTCCACCACCATCGCTGCAATGCCGTCGCACTGCCGAAGAACTCATCTACCTCTTCACTCCCTCTTGGTGGATCAAGAAGGTGGAGATCGTCATCGAGTTGTACGTGTAATAAACGCGGAGGTGTCGTCCGTTCGGCGCTAGATCGAAAGGACCGTGATCAAGATCTCGAGACGATTCGTGATTGGATCGTGGGATGGATCGTGATTAGATCGCGGGATGGATCGTGATTGGATCGCAAGATGGATCGTGATTGGATTGCGGGACGCTCGGCGATTTGGATCGCGAAGACGTTCGACTACATCAACTACGTTTCTTAACGCTTCCCGCTTAGCGATCTACAAGGGTACGTAGATCCACTCTCCCTCTCGTAGATGCTCATCACCATAGATAGATCTTGCATGTGCATAGAATTTTTTTTGTTTCCCATGTGACCTTCCCCAACAATGGTATCAGAGCCAGGTTTATGTGTAGATGAGATCTCAAGTAGAACACAAAGAGTTTATGGACGTTGATGCTTAGATTGCTTCCTCCCTTGGTCGTGTTTTGGTTCAGCAGTATTGTGGGATGAAGCGGCCCAGACCAACCTTACTCGTACACTTACGAGAGACCGGTTTCGTCGACTGACGTGTAACCTCGTTGCACAAAGATGGCTGGCGGGTGTCTGTGTCTCCTACTTTAGTTGGATCGGATTCGACAAAGGCGGTCCTTGAGAAGGTTGAAAAGCAACTTATGTATCACCGTTGTGGTTTTTGCGTAGGTGAGAATTGTTCTCACTAGATACCCGTAGTAGCCACGTAAAACATGCAACAACAATTAGAGGACGTCTAACTTGTTTTTGCAGAGTATGTTGTGATGTGATATGGCCAATTACATGATGAGATATATGTGATGTATGAGATGATCATGTTTTCTATAGAATATCACGACTTGCAGGAGCCATAGGGTTGTCTATAATTATTGTATGACCTGCATGTCAATCAATAAGCGCTATGTAATGCTTTACTTTATCGCTAAACGGTAGCAATAGTAGTAGAAGCATGGTGGGCGTGACAACCCCGATGGCGACGCGTTCATGGAGATGAAGATGATGGAGATCATGGTGTCATGCCGGTGACGATGGAGATCATGTCGGTGCTTTGAAAATGGAGATCAAAAGCACAAGTTCATGGCCATATCATGTCACTTATGATTTGCATGTGATGTTAATCCTTTCATGCACCTTGTTTTGCTTAGGACGACGGTAGCATTATAAGGTGATCCCTCACTTAAATTTCAAGATGAATTGTGTTCTCCCTGAGTGTGCACCGTTGCGAAAGTTCGTCGTGTCGAGACACCACGTGATGATTGGGTGTGAAAGACTCTACGTTCACATACAACAGGTGCAAGCCAGTGTTGCACATGCAGAACACTCGGGTTAAACTTGACGAGCCTAGCTTGTACAGACATGGCCTCGGAACACAAGAGACCAAAAGGTCGAACATGAGTCATATAGTAGATATGATCAACATGATGATGTTCACCATTGAAACCACCTCAACTCATGTGACGATCGGACTTGAGTTGGTGAATTTGGCTCATGTATTACTTGAATGACCGGAGGGATGTCAATTTGAGTGGGAGTTCTTTAGTAATATGATTAATTGAACTCATTATCATGAACATAGTCAGTTGTGTCTTTGCAAATTATGTTGTAGATTACTTGCTCGCGTTGTAGCTCCCTTGAATTTTTATATGTTCCTAGAGAAATAGAGTTGAAAGATGATGGTAGCAATAGTGCGGACTGGGTCCATGGTTTGAGGATTGTCCTCATTGCTGCACAGAAGGCTTATGTCCTTAATGCACCGCTCGGTGCGCCAACCCCTCTAGCGTCGTCTGTAGATGTTGTGAACATCTGACATGCACGTTCTGATGACTACTTGATAGTTTAGTGTGTCATGCATTACGGCTTAGAATTGAGGCTCCAAAATGTTTAGAACGTCACAGAACATATGAGATGTTCTAAGAGCTGAAATTAGGATCTCAGGCTCATGCCTGTGTTGCAAGATATGATATCTCCAACAAGATTCTTTGCCTGCAAGATGAAAGAGAATAGCTCAATCGTTGAGCATGTGCTCAAATTGTCTGGGTGCTACAATCGCTTGAATCGAGTGGGAGTTGATCTTCCAGATAAGATAGTGATTGATATAGTTCTCCAAGTCACTGTCACTAAGCTACTAGAACTTGATGATGAACTATAAAATGCGAGGGATAGAAATAATGATCCCTGAGCTGTTCGTGATGTTTGACACCGCGAAGGTAGAAATCAAGAAGGAGCGTCAAGTGTTGATGGTTAGTAAAACCACTAGTTTCGAGAAGGGCAAGGGCAAGGAGGGAAACTTCATGGATAGCAAGTCAGTTGCTGCTCCGGTGAAGCAACCCAAAGTTGAACCCAAACCTGAGACTAGGTGCTTCGATTATGAGGAGAGCGGTCGCTGAAGCGGAACAACCCTAGATACTTGGTAGATAAGAAGGCTGGCAACGTCGACACAAGTATATCGTGTTAATGATGTGTACCTTGCGAGTACTCCTAGTAGCACCTGGGTATTGGATACCAGTTCGGTTGCTAAATGTTAGTAACTCGAAATAAAAGCTACGGAATAAATGAAGAACTATCTAAGGGTCAGGTGACGATGTGTGTTGGAAATGTTTCCAAGGTTGATGTGATCAACATCGCCCGCTCTCTCTATTTTCAGGATTAGTTACGAACCTAAATAAATGTTATTTGGTGTTTTGCATTGAGCATGAACGTGATTAGATCGTGTTTATTGCACCACGGTTATTCGAGCTAGAGAATAATGGTTATTCTGTTTACATGAATAATACCTTCAATGGTCATGCACCCAGTGAGAATGGTTTGTTGAATCTTGATCGCAGTAATACACATGTTCATAACATTGATGCCAAAAGATACAAAGTTAATAACGATAGTACCACATAATTGTGGCACTGCTGCTAAATTTCATATTGGTATAAAGCGCATGAAGAAACTCCATGTTGATGGATCTTTGGATTCATTCGATTTCGAATCGGTTGAGACATGCGAACCATGCCTCATGGGCAAGATGACTAAGGACCCCGTTTTCCGGATGGATGGAGCGGGCAAGTGATTTATTGGAAATGATACATGTTGATGTATGCAATCTAATGAGTCTTGTAGCGTGCGGTGGATATCGTTATTTCCTTACCTTCACTGATGATTTGAGTAGATATAGTGTATATTTACTTAATGAAACACAAGTCTGAATCATTTGAAAGGTTCAAGCAAATTCAGAGTGAAGTTTTAGATCATCGTGACAAGAAGATAAAAATGTTTGCGATATGATCGTGGAGGTGGATATCTGAGTTACGAGTTTGACATACAACTTTAGACAATGTGAAAGTTGTTTCACAACTCACGCCACCTAGAACACCATAGTGTGATGGTGTGTCCAAATGTCATAGTCGTACTCTATTGGATATGGTGTGTGCTATGATGTCTCTTATCGTTTTGCTACTATAATTTTGGGGTTATGCATTAGAGACAACTACATTCACTTCAAATAGGGCACCATCTAAATCCGTTGGGATGACACCGTGTGAATTAGGGTTTGATATAAACCTAAACTGTCATTTCTTAATGTTTGGGGCTGCGACGCTTGTGTGGAAAATGTTTTCACCTAATGAGCTCGAACCCAAAGCGGACAAATGCATCTTCCTAGAATACCCTAAGAACAGTTGGGTGAACCTTCTATCTCAGATCCAAGCATAAAATCTTTGTTGCTAAAACTGGGTCCTTTCTCGAGAAAGAGTTTCTCTCGAAAGAATTGAGTGGGAGGAAGATAGAACTTGATGATGTTGTTGAACCTTTGTTCAACTAGAGAGTAGCGCAATGCAGGAAGATGTTTTCTGTGAAGCCTATGTTAGTTGAAGAGGAAGTTATTGATGATGTTCATGAAGCTTCGGATCTAGTTACTATCGAACCTCGTAGGTCGACAAGGATGTGTACTACTCCTGAGAGGTACGACAACCCTGTCTTGGAGGTCATGTTGTTGGACAACGATGAACCTACGAGCTGTGGACAAGCGATGATGGGCCTGGATTCCGACAAATGGTTAGAGGTCATGAAATCCGAGAAAGGATCCATGTATGAAAACCAAGTATAGACTTTGGTAGACTTGCTCGTTGGACGGCAGGTCGTCGAGTACAAATGGACCTTTGAGATGATGACAAACGCTGATGGTAAATTTCACCATTTATAGATCTCGACTTGTCACAAAGAAGTTTCCGACTAGTTCAAGGAGTTGACTGTGATGAGACTTTCTCACACGTAGCGATGCTAAAGTCTGTTGGAATTATGTTAGCAGTTGTTGCATTTTTCAATTATGAAATCTAGCAGATGGATGACAAAACATCGTTTCCTTAACAGTTTACTTGAGGAAAATTTGTATGTGATACAACCAGAAGGTTTTGTTAGTCCTAAGGATGCTAAAAGGTGTGCGAGCTCCAGCAATCCTTCTAAGAGATGGAGCAAGCATTTCGGAGTTGGAATATATGCTTTGATGAGGTGATCAAAGTTTTTTTGAGTTTATACAAAGTTTATGAGAAACTTGTATTTACAGTAAAGTGAGTGTGAGCACTATAGAGTTTCTGATAAGCATATGTGGATGACATATTGTTGATCGGAAATGATGTGGAATCTCTAGAAATCATACAGGGTTGTTTGAAAAGAGTTTTTCAAAGGAATACATGGATGAAGCTACTTAATTGTTGGGCATTGCGATCTATAGAGATATATCAAGACGCTTGATAAGACATTCAATGAGTACATACCTTGACAAGATTTTGAAATAGTTCAAAATGGATCAGTTAAAGAAAGAGTTCTTGCCTGATTTGTAAGGTGTGAAGTTGAGTGAGACTCAAAGCTCGACCACGGCAGAAGAAAGAGAAAGGACGAACGTCGTCCCCTATGTCTTGGCCATAGGCTCTATATAATATGCCATGCTATGTACCGCACCTGTGTGAGCCTTGCCATGAGTCAGTCTTGGGGTACAAGAGTGATCTAGGAGTGGATCACTGGACAATGGTCAAGATTATCCTTAATAACTAAAGGACTAAGGAAATGTTTCTCGATTATGGAGGTGATGAAGAGTTCATCGTAAAGAGTTACGTCGATGCAAGCTTTAACACTGATCTGGATAGCTCTTAGTAGCAATCCGGATACGTATAGTGGAGCAGCCATTTGGAATAGTTCCAAGTGGAGTGTGGTAGCAGTATTTATAGTATGACATAGAGATTTGCAAAGTACACACGGATCTGAATGTCATAGACCCGTTGACTAAAAGACCTCTCTCTCACATGCAAAGCATGATCAAGCCCTAGAACTCATTGGGTGTTAGATTAATAACAATGCGAATCACATGGTGATGTGAACTAGATTATTGACTCTAGTGCAAGTGGGAGACTATTGGAAATATGCCCTAGAGGCAATAATAAATTGATTATTATCATATTTCCTTGTTCATGATAATCGTTTATTATCCATGCTATAATTGTATTGATCGAAAACTCAGATACATGTGTGGATACATAGACAACAGCATGTCCCTAGTATGCCTCAAATAGACTAGCTCATTGATCAAAGATGGCTATGGTTTCCTAGTAATGGACATGAGATGTCATTTGATAACGGGATCACGTCATTAGGAGAATGATGTGATGGACAAGACCCAAACTACAAACGTAGCATATGATCTTATCAGTTTATTGCTACTGTTTTTTGCATGTCAAGTATTTGTTCCTATGACCATGAGATCATGCAACTCACTGACACCGGAGGAGTACCTTGTGTGTATCAAACACCGCAACATAACTGGGTGACTATAAAGGTGCTCTACAGGTATATCTGTGGGTGTCCGTTGGGTTGGCATGGATCAAGACTGGGATTTGTTACTCCGTGTGACGGAGAGGTATCTCAGGGCCCACTCGGTAATACAACATCACGATAAGCCTTCCAAGCAATGTGACTAAGTGTTAGTCATGGGATCTTGTATTACGGAACGAGTAAAGAGACTTGCCGGTAACAAGGTTGAACTAGGTATGGAGATACCGACGATCGAATCTCGGGCAAGTAACATACCGAAGAACAAAGGGAACATCATACGGGATTAACTGAATCCTTGACATAGAGGTTCGACCAATAAAGATCTTCGTAGAATATGTAGAAACCAATATGGGCAGCCAGGTCCCGCTATTGGTTATTGACCGTAGAGGTGTCTCGGTCATGTCTACATAGTTCTCAGACCCGCAGGGTCTGCACACTTAAGGTTCGGTGATGTTTCGGTAGTATAGAGTTATGTATGGTGGTGACCGAAGGTTGTTCGGAGTCCCGGATGAGATCCCGGACATCACTAGGAGCTCTGGAATGGTCCGAAGGTAAAGATTGATATATAGGAAGTCCTGTTTTGGTCACTGAAAAAGTGTCGGGCTCATCGGTAGTGTACCAGGAGTGCCGGTAGTGTACCGGGGGACCATAGGGAGAGGTATTTCGACCCAAGAGGCTACATGGGCTGTGGGAGGAGGTAAACCCGCCCCTGGTGGTTTGGCCGAAGCCTCCTCTAAGGTCCCATGCGGCTGGAGTGGTTTGAGAAGGAAAAAAATCCAAAGGTGGAGAGGTGGAAAGAGTTTCCAAGTGGAAAGGAGGAATCCTACTCCTAATAGGATTGAATTAGGACTCCTCCACCTCCAATTTCAACCAAACCTTGAGGGATTGAGGCTGCCTCCTCCCCTCCCTCCCTCCTGTATATACTAGAGGATTTAGAGGAAAAAGATAACCCTAATTGCCACGTCCTGCCCTCTTCTTCCTCTAGATCGTTTTCTCCTCTAGATCAGTTTTTAGCGGTGCTTAGGTGAAGCCCTGCTGGAATTACTCCACCACCATCGCCGCAATGTCGTCGCACTGCCAGAGAACTCATCTACCTCTCTGCTCCCGCTTGTTGGATCGAGAAGGTGAAGATCGTCATTGAGTTGTACGTGTGCTGAACGCGGAGGTGTCGTCCGTTCGGCGCTAGATCAGAAGGACAGTGATCAAGATCTCGAGACGATTCGTGATTGGATTGGAGGACGGATCGTGATGAGATCGCGGGATGGATTGTGATTGGATCGCGAGATGTATCGTGATTGGATTGCAGGATGCTCGGCGATTTGGATCGCGAAGACGTTCGACTACATCAACCGCGTTTCTTAACGCTTCCCGCTTAGCGATCTACAAGGGTACGTAGATCCACTCTCCCTCTTGTAGATGCTCATCGCCATAGATAGATCCTGCGTGTGCGTAGGAAATTTTTTCTTTCCCATGCGATGTTCCCCAACACCCCTGTTCCCCTTCCGTTGGATAAGAGGATCGTTGGTGATGACGATGGCATTGATTTCCCCCTCCGGGAGGGAAGTTTCCTTGGCAAAACAGCTCCGTTGGAGCCCTAGATTAGTTCTACCCATGTTCCGCCTCGAGATGGCGGCGCTTCATCCTGAAAGCTCTCTTATGATTTTTTCTAGGTCAAAACCCTTCATATAGCAGAAGATGGGCATCGTAGGGCTGCCGTGGGGCCCACAAGCCACAGGGGCACGGCCATAGGGTAGGGCGTGCTACCTCTTGAGCTTGCGTTTGTTGGGAGACATAGTACTAAATCAAAAAAATTCCTACGTGTCACCAAGATCTATCTATGATGAAACCAGCAACGAGTGGGGAGAGATTGCATCTTCACACTTTTGAAGATCGCTAACTGGAAGCGTTACAAGAACGTGGTTGGTGGAGTCGTACTCGTAGCAATTCAGATCGCGGTGGACTCCGACCTAAGCGCCGAACAACGGCGCCTCCGCATTCAACACACGTGCAGCCCGATGACGTCTCCTACACCTTGATCCATCAAGGAGGAAGGAGAGGTTGAGGGAGAGCTCCGGCAGCACGACGGCGTGGTGACGGTGGAGCTACGTGGACTCCGGCAGGGCTTCGCCAAGCACTACGGAGAACGAGGAAGAGGAAGGGTAGGGCTGCGCCGAGAGAGAGAGAAGTCATGTCTAAAATCAGCCCAAAACCTTGGGTATATATAGGAGGAGGGAGAGGGAGGGCTGCCTTGGCCCCTCCTCCAAGGAGGAGAGGTTCGGCCGAACCTAGGGAGGAGTCCACCTCCCACAAGGGAGGTGGATCTCTTCCTTTTGAATCCTTTTCAGCCTTATCTCTTATCCCTAGCTGCATGGGCCCTTCTGGAAGGTCTTGGCCAGCCCAATAAGGCCTGGTACACCTCCTCTAAGGGCCCACAAAGTCCTTTGGTCGTCACATCCCTCCCGGGGGTCCTCTGGCACCCTCCCGGCACTCCCGGTACAATACCGATGAGCCCGAAAACTTTCCGGTGACCAAAACTGGACTTCCTATATATCAATCTTTACCTCCGGACCAGTCCGGAGCTCCTCATGACATCCGGATCTCATCCGGGTCTCTGAAAAATCTTCGGCAATCACGTATACCATTTCCCTATAATCCTAGCGTCATCGAACGTTAAGTGTGTAGACCCTACGGGTTCGACAGACACGTAGACATGACCGAGAAACCTCTCCGGTCAATAACCAACAGCAGGATCGGGATACCCATGTTGTCTCCCACAGCTCCACGATGATCTCATCGGATGAACCACGATGTCGGGGATTCAGTCAATCCCGTATACAATTCCCTTTGTCTACTGGTATGATACTTGCCCGAGATTCGATCGTCGGTATCCCTATACCTTGTTCAATCTCGTTACCGGTGAGTCTCTTTACTCGTTCCGTAATACATCATCCCGTGGCTAACTCCTTAGTCACATTGAGCTCATTATGATGATGTATTACCGAGTGGGCCCAGAGATACCTCTCCGTCACACGGAGTGACAAATCCTAGTCTCGATTCGTGCCAACCCAACAGACACTTTCGTAGATACCCGTAGTGCACCTTTATAGCCACCCAGTTACGCTGTGACGTTTGGCACACCCAAAGCATTCCTACAGTATCCGGGAGTTGCACAATCTCATGGTCTAAGGAAACGATACTTGACAATGAAAAGCTTTAGCAGACGAACTACACGATCTTGTGCTATGCTTAAGATTGTGTCTTGTCCATCACATCATTCTCCTAATGATGTGATCCCGTTATCAATGACATCCAATGTCCATGGTCATGAAACTGCTACCATCTATTGATCGACGAGCTAGCCAACTATAGGCTCACTAGGGACATGTTGTGGTCTATGTATTCACACATGTATTATGGTTTCCGGTTAACACAATTATAGCATGAACAATAGACAATTATCATGAACAAGGAAATACAATAATAACCATTTTATTATTGCCTCTAGGGCATATTTGCAACAGTCTTCCACTTTCACTAGATTCAATAATCTAGTTACATTGTGATGAATCGAACACCCATAGCATTCTGGCGTTGATCATGTTTTGCTCGTGAGAGAGGTTTAGTCAACAGATCTGCAACATTCAGATCTGTATGCACTTTATAAATATCTATATCTCCCTCCTGAATGTAATGACGGATGCAGTTGAAGCGACACTTGATGTGTCTTGTCTTCTTGTGAAACCTGGGCACCTTCGCAAGGCAATGGCTCTAGTGTTGTCACAGAATAGAGTCATCGGGCCCGACACACTTGGAATTACTCCTAGGTCGGTGATGAACTCCTTCATCCAGACTCCTTCCTTTGCTCCTTCCAAAGCAGCTATGTACTCCGCTTCACATGTAGATGTCGCCACGACGCTTTGCTTACTGCTGCACCAGTTGACTGCCCCTCCATTCAAAATATACATATCCGGTATGTGACTTGGAGTCGTTCGGATCTGTGTCAAAGCTAGCATCGACGTAACCCTTTACGACGAGCTCTTCGACACCTCCATATACGAGAAACATGTCCTTTGTCCTTTTCAGGTACTTCAGGATATTCTTGACCGCTGTCCAGTGTTCCGCTCCGGGATCACTTTGGTACCTCCCTACCAAACTTATGGCAAGGTTCACATCGGGTCTGGTACACAGCATGGCATACATAATAGAGCCTATGGCTGAAGCATAGGGGATGACACTCATTTCTTCCCTATCCTTTGCCGTCGTCGGGCATTGAGTCGTACTCAATCTCACACCTTGTAACACAGGCAAGAACCCCTTCTTGGACTGATCCATATTGAACTTCTTCAATATCTTTTCAAGGTATGTGCTTTGTGAAAGACCTATGAGGCATCTCGATCTATCTCTATAGATCTTAATACCTAATATGTAAGCAGCTTCTCCAAGGTCCTTCATTGAAAAACATTTATTCAAGTACTCCTTTACACTTTTCAAAATATCTATATGATTTCCCATTATCAGTATGTCATCCACATATAATATGAGAAATGCTATAGAGCTCCCACTCACTTTCTTGTAAATACAGGGTTCTCCATAAACCTGTACAAACCCAAACGCTTTAATCACCTCATTAAAGCGAATGTTCCAACTCCGAGATGCTTGCACTAGCCCATAGATGGAGCGCTGGAGCTTGCATACTTTGTTAGCATCTTTAGGATCGACAAAACCTTCCGGCTACATCATATTCAGTTCTTCCTTAAGGAAACCATTAAGGAAAGCCGTTTTGACATCCATTTGCCAGATCTCATAATCATAAATTGCGGCAATCGCTAACAAGATTCGGACAGACTTTAGCATCGCTACGGGTGAGAAAGTCTCATCGTAGTCAACTCCTTGAACTTGTCGATAACCCTTAGCGACAAGCCGAGCCTTATATACAGTCACATTACCATCCGCATCAGTCTTCTTCTTAAAGATCCATTTATTTTCAATGGCTCGCTTATCATCAGGCAACTCCACCAAAGTCGACACTTTGTTCTCATACATGGATCCTATCTCGGATTTCATCGCTTCAAGCCATTTGTTGGAATCCGGGACCTCCATCGCTTCTTCATAGTTCGAAGGTTCATCGTTGTCTAACAACATGATCTCAAGGACAGGGTTGCCGTACCACTCTGGTGCGGAACGTGTCCTAGTGGACCTTCGACGTTCAATAGTAACTTGATCTGAAGTTCCATGATCATCATCATTAACTTCCTCTCTAGCCGGTGTAGGCTCCACAGAAACAACTTCCTGTGCTGCGCTACTCTCCGGTTCGAGTGGAGGTACAATTACCACATCAAGTTCTATTTTCCTCCCACTTACTTCTTTCGAGAGAAACTAATTCTCGAGAAAGGATCCATTCTTAGCAACAAAGACTTTGCCTTCGGATCTGAGGTAGAAGGTATACCCAATAGTCTCTTTGGGATATCCTATGAAGACGCACTTTCCGCTTTGGGTTCGAGCTTCTCAGGTTGAAGTTTCTTCACATAAGCATCGCATCCCCAAACTTTTAGAAACGACAGATTATGTTTCTTTCCAAACCATAATTCATACGGTGTCGTCTCAAAGGGTTTTGACGGTGACCTATTTAAAGTGAATGCGGCAGTCTCTAATGCATATCCCCAAAATGATAGCGGTAAGTCGTTAAGAGGCATCATAGATCGCACCATATCCAATAGAGTGCGATTACGACGTTCAGACACACCATTTCGCTGAGGTGTGCCAGGCGGCGTGAGTTGTGAAACAATTCCACATTTCCTTAGGTGCGTGCCAAACTCGTGACTTAAATATTCTCCACCACGATCAGATCATAGGCATTTTATTTTCCTGTCACGCTGATTCTCTACCTCACTCTGAAATTCCTTGAACCTTTCAAAGGTTTCAGACTTGTGTTTCATTAAGTAAACATACCCATATCTGTTCAAGTCATCAGTGAGGGTGAGAACATAACGGTAGCCACCACGAGCCTTGACGCTCATTGGACCGCATACATCGGTATGTATTATTTCCAACTAGTCAGTTGCTCGCTCCATTGTTTCGGAGAACGGAGTCTTGGTCATCTTGCCCATGAGGCATGGTTCGCACGTGTCAAATGTTTCAAAATCAAGAGACTCCAAAAGTCCATCAGCATGGAGCTTCTTCATGCGTTTGACACCAATATGACCAAGGCGGCAGTGCCACATGTAAGTGGGACTATCGTTATCAACCTTACACTTTTTGGTACTCACACTATGGACATGTGTAACATCACATTCGAGATTCATCAAAAATAAACCATTGACCAGTGGGGCATGACCATAAAACATTTCTCTCATATAAATAGAACAACCATTATTCTTAGATTTAAATGAGTAGCCATCTCATATCAAGCGAGATCCAAATACAATGTTCATGCTCAAAGCTGGTACTAAATAACAATTATTAAGGTTTAAAACTAATCCCGAAGGTAGATGCAGAGGTAGCGTGCCGACGGCGATCACATCGACCTTGGAACCATTCCCGACGCGCATCGTCACCTCGTCCATCGCCAGTCTCCGCTTATTCCGCAGCTCCTACTTTGAGTTACAAATGTGAGCAACTGCACCGGTATCAAATACCCAGGAGCTACTATGAGCGCTGGTTAGGTACACCTTAATAACAAGTATATCACATATACCTTTAACGTTGCCGACCTTCTTATCCGCTAAGTACTTGGGGCAGTTCCGCTTCGAGTGGCCGGTACCCTTGCAATAAAAGCACTCAGTCTCAGGCTTGGGTCCATTCTTGTTCTTCTTCTTGGCAACTTGCTTACCGGGCGCGGCAACAGCTTTGCTGTCCTTCTTGAAGTTCTTCTTACCCTTGCCTTTCTTGAAACTAGTGGTCTTATTTACCATCAACACTTGATGCTCCTTTTTGATCTCGACCTCCGCTGATTTCAGCATCGAGTACAACTCAGGAATGGACTTCTCCATCCCTTGCATGTTGTAGTTCATCACAAAGCTCCTGTAGCTAGGTGGAAGCGACTGGAGGATTCTGTCAATGACCGAGTCATTCGGGAGATTAACTCCCAGCTGAGTCAAGCGGTTGTGTAGCCCAGACATCTTGAGGATGTGCTCACTGACAGAACTATTCTCCTCCATCTTACAGCTGAAGAACTTGTCGGAGACGTCATATCTCTCGACCCGGGCATGAGCTTGGAAAACCAGTTTCAGCTCTTGGAACATCGCATATGCTCCGTGTTGCTTCGGAACAACGATCCTTAGAACGGTGCACAGTTAGGGTGAACACCTTTCTTGAAATTTTATTGAGAGATCATCTTATTTACTACCGTCGTTCTAAGCAAATAAGATGTAAACATGATAAACATCACATGCAATCAATATAGTGACATGATATGGCCAATATCATCTTGCTCCTTTGATCTCCATCTTCGGGGCACCATGATCATCACTGTCACCGGCACATAACGATGATCTCCATCATTGTGTCTTCATGAAGTTGTCTTGCCAACTATTACTTCTACTATTATGGCTAACGTTTAGCAATAAAGTAAAGTAATTACATGGCGTTTATGATTGACACATAGGTCATACAATCAAATAAGATAACTCCTATGGCTCCTGCCGGTTGTCATACTCATTGACATGCAAGTCGTGAATCCTATTACAAGAACATGATCAATCTCATACATCACAATGCATCACATTACATCCTTTTGGCCATATCACATCACAAGGCACATGCTGCAAAAACAAGTTAGACGTCCTCTAATTTGTAGTTACAAGTTTTTACGTGGCTGCTATAGGTTTCTAGCAAGAACGTTTCTTACCTACGCCAAAACCACAACGTGATATGCCAATTGCTATTTACCATTCATAAGGACCCTTTTCATCGAATCCAATCCGACTAAGCTGGAAGAGACAGACACCCGCTAGCCACCTTATGCAACAAGTGCATGTCAGGCGGTGCAATCAGTCTCACATAAGCGGACGTGTAAAGTTGGTCCGGGTCGCTTCATCCCACAATACCGCCAAATCAAGATAAGACTAGTAGTGGTAAGCAAATTAACAAGATCGATGCCCACAACTACTTTGTGTTCTACTCGTGCATAGATTCTACGCATAGACCTAGCTCTGATACCACTGTTGGGAGACGTAGTAGTAAATCAAAAAAATTCCTACGTGTCACGAAGATCTATCTATGAAGAAACCAACAACGAGTGGGGAGAGATTGCATCTTCATACCTTTGAAGATCGCTAAGCGGAAGCGTTACAAGAACGCGGTTGGTGGAGTCATACTCGTATCGATTCAGATCGCGGTGGACTCCCATCTAAGCGCTGAACAATGGTGCCTCCACGTTCAACACATGTGCAGCCCGATGGCGTCTCCTACGCCTTGATACAGCAAGGAGGAAGGAGAGGTTGAGGGAGAGCTCTGGCAGCACGACGGCATGGTGACGGTGGAGCTACGTGGACTCCGGCAGGGCTTCGCCAAGCGCTACGGAGAACGAGGAAGAGGAAGGGTAGGGCTGCGTCGAGAGAGAGAGAATTCATGTCTAAAATCAGCCCGAAACCTTGGGTATATATAGGAGGAGGGAGAGGGAGGGCTGTCTTGGCCCCTCCTCCAAGGAGGAGAGGTTCAGCTGAACCTAGGGAGGAGTCCACCTCCCACAAGGGAGGTGGATCTCTTCCTTTTGAATCCTTTTCAGCCTTATCTCTTATCCCTAGCCGCATGGGCACTTCCGGAAGGTCTTGGTCAGCCCAATAAGGGCTGGTAGACCTCCTCTAAGGACCCACAAAGCCCTTTGGTCGTCACACCCCTCCCGGGGGTCCTCCGGCACCCTCCCGGCACTCCCGATACACTACCGATGAGCCCGAAAACTTTCCGGTGACCAAAACAGGACTTCCTATATATCAATCTTTACCTCCGGACCATTCCGGAGATCCTCGTGACGTACGGGATATCATCTGGGACTCCGAACAACCTTCGGTAATCACGTATACCATTTCCCTATAACCCTAGCGTCATCGAAACTTAAGTGTGTAGACCCTACGGGTTCGGGAGACACGTAGACATGACTGAGACACGTCTCTGGTCAATAACCAATAGCGAGATCTGGATACCCATGTTGGCTCACACATGCTCCATGATGATCTCATCGGATGAACCATGATGTCGGGGATTCAGTCAATCCCATATACAATTCCCTTTGTCTACCGGTATGATACTTGCCCGAGATTCGGTCGTCGGTATCCCTATACCTTGTTCAATCTCGTTACCAGCGAGTCTCTTTACTCGTTCCGTAATACATCATCCCATGGCTAACTCCTTAGTCACATTGAGCTCATTATGATGATGTCTTACCGAGTGGGCCCAGAGATACCTCTCCGTCACACGGAGTGACAAATCCTAGTCTCGATTCGTGCCAACCCAACAGACACTTTCGGAGATACCCGTAGTGCACCTTTATAGCCACCCAGTTACGTTGTGACGTTTGGCACATCCAAAGCATTCCTACAGTATCCAGGAGTTGCACAATCTCATGGTCTAACGAAACGATACTTGACATTGAAAAGCTTTAGCAGACGAACGACACGATCTTGTGCTATGCTTAGGATTGGGTCTTGTCCATCACATCATTCTCCTAATGATGTGATCCCGTTATCAATGACATCCAATGTCCATGGTCATGAAATCGTGACCATCTATTGATCAACGAGCTAGCCAACTAGAGGCTCACTAGGGACATGTTGTGGTCTATGTATTCACACATGTATTATGGTTTCCGGTTAACACAATTATAGCATGAACAATAGACAATTATCATGAACATGGAAATACAATAATAACCATTTTATTATTGCCTCTAGGGGATATTTCCAACAGCGTTGGTTTTCCCTTGAAGAGGAAAGGGTGATGCAGCGAAGTAGATAAGTGTTTCCCTCCGTTGTTGAGAACCAAGGTAGCAACTGGGTAGGAGGAACAAGCAAGTCACCAATGGATGCATGAACACAAACAATCAAACTCTTGCACCCAATGCTATAAAGGGGTTGTTAATCCCTTCATGGTTATTTACAAGGATTAGATCTGATAGAGATAGATGTAATAGGTCGCGGAAAGTAAAAAGTAAATAAATTGCAGCAAGGTATTTTTTGTATTTTCGGTTTATAGATCAGAAAATATATTATGGAAAGTTGACCCAGGGGCCATAGGTTTCACTAGAGGCTTCTCTCTTGAAAGAAATTATCACAGAGGATGAACAAATTACTATTGAGCAATTTATAGAAAAGCGAATAATTACCCCGATCGTAAGTCATAGGAATCCAGCCTGTAACACATCACATCACTTTACGGCCTCACGCACGGTAAAATCCACGGCTGCAGCCTTACCTTAGCCGGGACCGTTTGCGTATTTTGGCTCACGTGTGTGAATATGTCGCTAGTATTCAAACGACAAAGAACCCGAGCCGACATGACTAGTTATAGAACCCAAGTGGCACATCTGTACGGGAACATGCATACATAAACCAGCAATGCAGGTGTAGGACTCAAGCGTGTGTAGACGAGTCATAGCAAGCTACAAGGACTCCATTATGCCGTGGGACATAAATATTATCACTGCATGTAGACGGGTCGTAGGAGTCTACATGGACTCCATTACACTACGAGACATTTCCCTGAAGGAACAAACATAGCAGCAAAGAAGGATACATGTCGGTCAATCAATGTGTCAGGAGTAGTAGCAAGCTACCAAGGCTCGGTGCAAGCACAAAGAGGCAGTTCCCCGTAAAGAGTACTACTAAAGGCACATGACTAGGTGTCGGATCCCATACATACCGTTGCACGTCACACGTATGCACGACATGCCCGATATGCATAGATACAACTCTGTCATCACAACATAACCATACAAAAACACAACTTTTATTTAAGGGGCTCAGAGGAGCCTTACATATTATCTTCTTATAGGTAGGGGTCACATGACCCGACACTCAAGTCATACAAGCAAATTCATACAAACCAAGCGGAAGCATAAAGTTGTTTGAGTACAAACGGTTGAAAGGGTAAAAGGCACATGGCCTGACTATCTACAGCCCGCCACAGGGCATAAGGTCATAGCTGGGACACCAGCTATTCGGCGTCATCACATCTAGGTAGAACCCACCTGATGGGTCCCGAGTATCATCTGCAACATTTATTAAGCAAACATGAGTACAAATGTACTTAGCAAGTCTTTAAAATAGACCTAGTCTATAAATGCTCACGTATCAACGAGGGGAGTTGTGACATCCCAAGTGATGTCCCTACCTTTTATGGCATGTAACCATTGTATGACCTTGTTAACATGAGCTATGTTTGGAGTGAACCTTGTCATTCATGTGTTGGTGGCATTCATGCATCATTTCATCCATCATCATCATGCATCATTCTCATTTCATTCTTTGTGTCATGTTGGTTCTTGTGCTTGCTTTGATGTATGGTAGTGAGTGTGTTGTATGTGATGCTTGGAGTGTGGTGTTTGTATGTGGGTGAAGCATGTGTGCAAAACATCTTCATTCCCTCTCTCTTTTCCCTTTTGCAAGTTCTCTCCCAAAACCCCCCCTTCTTCCTATTTAATTTTATTATCAGTTTCAAGTTGTTGTAAACCCCTTGTAAAAATGTTCATGTGGTGGGCCATTAATTTCTATGAATGATGGACATGGTGTTTTGGGTGTTTGAAATATTTTGGTTCTCATTTCTTTTAAAATCAGGGGCTGTTTTATTAATTTGCTAATAAAATAACATGCTCTATAAGTCAACTTAATATTTTTATAAAATAGGTCTCATTATTTCTTACACCAAAATATTTTTGTTCTCTCCCAAACCCTTTTCTTTTTCTCTGGTTTTCAGCTTTTTCCTCTGCATATTTTAAATGTTTAAATAAACTCTGTGTGTGTGTGAGCAAGTGAGAGAGAGAGGGCAGGTGGGCCGAGGCCCAGCCCGTTGCCACAGTAACGGCAACCTGCCACCGTCTCCCTCCTCCGTCAGTCAGGTTCAGTCGAGCGTGCGCCCGCCGCTCCTTTCCATCGCCGTCGCCGTCTGCCTGGGGGGTTATAAGGCCTCGGTGTGCGTGCCTCCTCCGCGCTAGGGTTCCCTCTTTCTCCCGCCGCCGCCGCAGCTCTCCTCTCCTCCTCCATCTCTCTTCCTTCCCTCCTCTTCCGAGCGACGTCAGAGCAGGTTCAGGTATATTCATAGAAGATCGTCGGTGGCCTCGCCGTCCGCTTCGTTGAGCCCCGCTCCAGCCATGGTATCCAGGAGCTCGGGGAAGGTCCCCGCGTTCGATTCCCGTCGTTGATAGCAAGGAGAGCGCCGGATTCGTCGACCCCGTCATCGTCTTCTTCGGCTCCGTCTGCGCTACCGTCGCCCCTACTTCCCCTTTGTCGTCACCTCGTCCCCGACCCTTCTCCAAGACCGGCTCGTCGTCGCTTGCCTCCCCAAGGTGAGCGCCGGTCCTCCGATGCCTCCTCTGCTCGCCGTAGCCGCGTAGCCGCCGCCATAGTCGCTGTCGCCGCTAGTGTCTTTCATCGAACGTGCACTCGCCTCCGGTCCTTCTCTTCGCAAGAGGATGGTGGGAATGGATGCGTGGGTTGTGTGTGTGTAGATGCGTGCCATTGGTGTCGCTGATTCGGCCTTGCATCGCCGGAGAGCGTCGCCGTCGTGCCCTGTCACCGTTGCAGTGCTTGCTCTTCAGTTTCGTCAGTAAGCAGGAGTGGTGTGTGTATTAGAGCGCTACCAAGCCCTCTCTGTTGAGAGTCGCGGCCGTAGCCGAGTGGTAGCGCTCGGTGGAGAGGACCGAGAGGTCCGGGGTTCGATCCCCTTCTCCCCCCCTTTTCCTTTTTCCTGTTTTTCTTTCTGTTTTCCCTTTTTGTTTCTTTCTTTTGCAAACAGAGTGTATGTGTGTGCCTTATGTGTTTTGTGTGTGTGTGCAGGAGTGTGTGTGTGCTATGTGCACATACACATGTGAGTGTGTGTGTTGGTGTGTATATGCACTATGTGCATATACATACATGAGACGTGTGTTGTGTATGTGAGTGCATATGCACTATGTGCATATACACACATGTGTGCTTGTGTGTGTGTTTGGGTGCTTGTGTGTGTATGTGTTATATACGAGTGAGGGTATATGAGTTGAGTGGTGTGTGTATGATCTACATACACCCATTCATGTGCATTGTAGCTCCATGTGTAGGTTTCTCCCTATATGATCATATGAGCATGGTTTCTACTCTAGCTAGTTCCTTTCTTGTTTTTGATGCTAGACTATGTTATCATGTCCCTAACTTGTTAATTAATCACTTATAACTTGTATATATGGAGCACATGTCCATTTGGGGCATTTTCAACAAGTTTCATAAGTGACATAAGTCACGCATGCCTAGTGAGGGTAGAATTTCGACCTAGCTTTTCTCCTTGGTGTTCCATGCAAGCATATAGGTATGAGTAATGATTTTGATGTGTTTTCAACCCCTCTATGTATCTGTGAAGTCAGATTTGACTTTGGGGCAACTTGACAAAAGTGCATTTTTATGCTGTCATGCGCTTTTGTCTTTTTCATATGAATTAATACATGCATGCTTTGGAGTTCTTGTCAACATGAGGTTGCTAGTCAAAGTTTCTGTGAACATCCATGTATTTTTGTTATGTGAGAAAGGTCTCCAGATCAGTGGGAACCATGCTGTTTATCTAGCTACTTTCTGTTTCTGCCAACCTGCTCTAGAAATGACGCAAGTCTGGGGAATCTGCTTTTATTGTTTTGCCTTGAACATCAGGTTGTATCTAGTGATGTGTTGTGAATTTGACCATGCTAAGTGTTAGGTAGTTGTAGTAGATATTGTCATCTACCATCCTGTTAATTTTCATGGCATTTGGAGCTTCCTGGGATATTTAACCAGTGCTGTTAACTTCTTACTTTATTAACCCAGATTCCAGAAAAACTGGAATTTTCACCAAGTCCCTAAAAACCTGTTTCATCATGCCTACTTGACAGCTCCATGCATAGTGATATGTAGCTCTTTTGCTGATTGCATAGTTGGATGAATTGCTGTGTGTGTGGTGTACTTTATGTCCATGTCTTGTTTGTGACTGTAGAGTTCCTGTAGCCATAGTTGTGAGCTTTTCAAATTGCTATGTTGCTGTTTTGTGGCAGATTGAGTGCTATGTTGTTTTGTGTGTTGGGGGAGCTATACTCCATGGAATTGAGTGATTCTTGAGTCTATTATGATTGGTTTTTCATCACCTTTCCAGTGGCTACCTTGGAATGCCAGGAATTAGCCCAGGTAGTTGATGGTCTTGAGTTTTGTCTTCGTACCTTATCGTGAGCGTATCTCGAGAACCGTAGCTCCGTTTCTCGCGATCTTTATATGCATTTCCATCGATTTTTCATGATGCGTCCATATTTGCCATGTTCATGCATGTGTAAATAACTTAACATGTGATTCTGTCCAGATTTATTAATCCACCACCTTTGCATGTGAAACTTGACCAGAATTGGATTGCCATGCTAAATTCCTCATTAAAATGATCATGCATCATCTTGGTTGTGCATCGCAACTTGGTTGGTTATTTATTTGCTGTTTCTCTTGGGTAGACGCGAGTGTTGAATCTGAGTTAGAGGAAACTGGAGAGTACCACTACGAGGATCCCGCTACTTGTTCCGTTGAAGTACCAACAGGCAAGATGATCGTACCCGGATCCCAATACTATCTTTGCTTGCTAGTTTATCGTGCTTATCGTTACAACCGCGCTACCTACCACATGATATCAGCCCCCATATTGCCATGACAGCCTCTAACCTCCACATCCCAGCAAACCGTTGATTGGCTAAGTTACCGCTGCTCAGCCCTCTTATAGCATTCTTAGTTGCAGGTTGTTCCATGTGATAACATGGATTGTATATCACCGTAAATTCTGTTAATTAATTTAATGCACATATATATCTGGTATTGGTGGAAGGCTTGGCCTTTTGCTAAGTGATTTGTTCCACTCGTGCCGCCATTAGTTCCTTGTTAATGGTGTTATGTTTTCCATATTTTGCGCTCCTAACACGCTTGGAGTTGTTATGGGGACCCCCTTGTTTATTCGGTGGAGATTAAAACTTGTCTGGCAAGACCCAACATTGGTACTACATTTGCTTAACAACTTAATTAATTGCATAGGGTCTTGCAAACCCGTGGATATTTTAATCAACCCCCGGCCCAGTGCTCCGCATGAGTGTTGGTCCAAAAATGTCAACCGCCGGTGGCCACCAGGGGCAACTCTATGTTTGGCCTACCGGAAGTTTGGACAATCCGTCATGTCCTGAGAATGAGATACGTGGCTCTTATCGGGTTCGTCGACACGTCGGGAGGTCTTGCTGGATTTGTTTTACCTTTATCGAATGTCTTGCGTGAGGAGTCTGACTTTCTTCGGGTTCACTCGAGGTGTTGGCTTCCCTAGGAATTGTCTATGATGATCGCGAGAACCGCGTTCGAGACTATTCCCATGGAGTGTTGTTATTTGTGATGGACTAGTTGGAGCACCCCTGCAGGGTTAAATCTTTCGGAAAGCCGTGCCCGAGGTTATGTGGCAACTTGGATATTTGTTTAACACCCGGTTATAGAAAACTTGAAGTAAACTCTAATTAAAATACACCTACTGTGTGAGTAACCGTGATCGTCTCTGCTCGTGAACATGAACCGAGAGAGAACACGACGGGGTTATGATTGACGTAAGTAAGTGTTCAGAATCTCTTAGAGATTATGTTAGTCTCGCTCGTTCTTCGTAGGCCACTCATAATTATTTCCATGTTGCGTAAGCTAGACCCAATAACAAATGCTTAGTGCTGCTGCAAACTAAACATCACCCTTCCTTCCTAAAATCTTGAATAGTCTTGGTACCCGGGCACATGATAGCTGAGTCCTCCCTGGCTCACAGTTTACTACAACAATCCAGGTGCCGGTTCAGATGAGTTCGTGCAGGATGATCTTACTTAGCTCAAGTGGGAGTATGACGAGGAGAGAGGCAGGATGTACGTGACGTATCCGGATGAGTAGAGGACCTGTTCGTGATCTTTGGGACAGCTTGATAGTATCATTTGCAACTTGTTTTATCGTTCGATTTCGTCCATAGTCGGACCCTATGTTCAACTTGATGCTATGATTTGAGTGACTTTGTAAGTTAGCATGTGGCGAGTGTAAGCCAACTTTATATACTCTTCCCTTCAGTACATGTATGATGTGATGATGCTTATCTTGCTAACGGCAAGATGCGCTTCTATCCTTTGTGAGGACCTCGTGCCTCAAAACGGATAGGCGCGCATCTTAGGCGTGACAAGTTGGTATCAGAGCCATACGACCATAGGAGCCTTTACTTGTTCGAACTTGGCCGAGTTGTGTCTAGTAAAACTATTTTGAGTCTAGTTATATCGGAGAGTAGGATTCTTTTTACTCCTCTTCTATGCTCTGGTGAGGTTTCCGACTTAGGAATTTTCATTCTACTCCTCTTCTCGCTCAAACTTTTTTAGGATCACGCGGGTATTTTGGAATCTATATGATGCCGATGTGATAGGGTTCTGTCTTGGTGCCTCCTGTCTGACTTGATTTCTTCTGGGGAGTTGAGCTCTGAGGAATGTTGGCACATCGTTATCATTCAGCTTCCTTGATATCTCAGGACGGAGAATGTTCGAAATTGCTTCAATACTTATCGTGGTGAGATAAGGTCGGAGTCACCCAGTACTGGGGAGGCGTCCGGGGTACCACCATGGCTTAGTATCATTGTGAGTTCGAGGATTCGAGATTAGATGAGTTTGCGAAATGTCTTGAATTATGGTGTGTAAGGTTGCGGATGCCGTCACAGCTGATTGCCTAGGGCAGGTTCCTGATTCCGCAACCCGAATCGCATAAACAAGAAAGTTTTTGGAAGTTCATAGGTGGGAAATCTTGTAGTCATCTAGGATCATCTTCTCCAGATGTATCGGGCATGTACATTTGTTCGAGCGCTTAGCTCAATACTTGTTGTGATGTTACAAGTAGCTTATTATGTCTAATGATGTTATCATGATCCGAAGAAGCATTCTTACTAATTTTTCAGTAGGAAGGCTATGTGTGTTGTTCAATTCTTCAAGCTTTTGATTCAGCTTATGTTTCATCTTATCAATGAGGCTAATGCGTTTTGTCCATCTTCAGGATGGCTCCACCAACTCGCAGCAATCCGGGTCGTGGTGAGGAGCAGACTGATGTTCCACCACCACCCTCGCCACCGCCTCCTCCGTCTCCTCCTCCAGAAGCTTGGCAAGTTGTGATGGCCGCAACCAATGCAAACACCCAAATGTTGCTCAGGCTGTTGCAAGAAAGGGAGCAGAGCCAACAAGGTTTTCAAGGCAATTTTCAGAATCAATTGCAGTTTGCAACTCTCAATCAGTTCCTTACCAACCAGCCAAAGACTTTCACCTGTTGTGAGCAGCCTCTAGATGCTGATGATTGGCTTCGTGATATGAGCAAGAATTTTGAGTGCAGCAATGTCAGGCCAGAGGACTTTGTCAGATTTGCTTCGTTCCTGCTAAAGGGTCAAGCAACTGATTGGTGGCAACAGTACAAGGATTCCAGGGGCGATCGTGTTGTTACTTGGGACGATTTCTGTCGTGACTTCAGGGCTCATTACATTCCGACAAGTTTTGTCGAGGAGATGCATGAGAAGTTCAGGCACCTGAAGCAGGGAACTAAGTCAGTCTACCAGTACAACATTAAGTTCCAGAGTCTAGCTTGTTATGCCAAGCAAGATGTTCCAGATGATAAAGCTATGATCTATCAGTTCAGAGGTGGTCTCAAGGATGAGCTTCTGCCAGGCCTTGTTCTTCAAGAGCCTCATGAGTTTGATTAGTTCCAAAACATGGCTTTGAAGATTGAAGCAGCTCAGCTCAAGTTGGAGAACTCCAAGAAGCGTTCTAGGGATTCATATTCTTCTTCCCGCTCTCAGAGTGTTCCTAAGCAGCAGAAGTATTGGGCGCCAAATCCTCTTCCGTTTCGTCCTCCTTAGCAGCAGAAGCAGTTTGGTGGTCGTGGCTTTTCCAACCCACCCAACCCAGGGTTCCAGCAGAAGAATCATTCGTCCAAGGCCGTTCCTGTTCCTCCTCCAAGCAATGTTCGTCCGCCCTCTGAGGTGACTTGTCACAAGTGTGGCCTGAAGGGTCACTTTTCTAACAAGTGCAACCAGCGGCGTCTTCCGCCTCCTCCTCCTGTCAAGCCTCCAGGTAATGCTATGGTGAAGCATAATCCCAAGTTTGCAAGGGTGAATATGGTGAATGCAGTTGAAGCAGAGCAGTCCAACGATGTGATCATGGGTAATCTCTCAGTTAATTCTATTCCTGCAAAAGTGTTATTTGATTCTGGAGCATCGCATTCATTCATATCAAAGCCATTTGTTTCTAAGCATGATTTATGTTGTCAAGAATTTTCCAAATCCTTGACTGTGGTGTCTCCGGGTTTGCAAATGAATTCTCGGTATGTGGTCCGGGATGCTTCTATCAAGATGGGCAATTATTCTTTTCTGGATTCCCCAATTGTTCTCGGGAATTCTGATATTGATCTCATTCTGGGCATGGACATCCTGGCTATGAACAAGGCTCACATTGATTTCAAAGCAAAAGAAGTCAAGCTGACTCATCCTTTAGAAGACGTGATTATTTTCGCAGCTCGTGATGACACAATCCGTCTCTTTGCCCTTAATGAGAAGGGTGAAATCTCGGCGATTTCTCAAATTCCGGTGGTTTGTGAGTATGAAGATGTCTTTCCAGAAGAATTGCCAGGAATGCCTCCGCACCGGCCAGTTGAGTTCATGATTGATCTCGAGCCTGGAACTGAACCGGTCTGCAAGCGCCCGTATAAACTTGGCCCCGAAGAGCTGAAAGAGTTGAAGAAGCAGCTAGATGAGCAAGAACGTCTGGGTTTGATCGGGCCAAGCTCTTCCCCGTGGGGTTATGGAGTTTTGTTTGTCAAAAAGAAGGATGGCACGGATCGTCTTTGTGTGGACTACCAGCCATTGAATAAAAAGATAATCAGAAACAAGTACCCACTTCCTAACATCAACGAGTTGTTTGAGCAACTGAAAGGTGCCAAAGTTTTCTCCAAGTTGGATCTTCGAATGGGTTATCATCAAATCCACATTCGTGAAGAAGACATTCCCAAGACCGCGTTCAGGACGAGTTTTGGCTCATATGAGTACACCGTTATGTCGTTTGGTCTTGCGAATGCTCCTCCAACCTTCTCAAGGATGATGAATTTCATCTTCTCTCCTTTCAAGAATGAGTTTGTGTTGGTCTATCTGGATGATATCCTTGTGTTCTCCGAGACAGAAGAAGATCATGCAGAGCATCTCTGCCTCGTGCTCGACAAGTTAAGGGAACATCGGTTCTATGCCAAGTTTTCCAAGTGTGAGTTCTGGCTTAATGAAGTGGTGTACCTCGGGCATGTCATCTCTGCTGAGGGAATTAAAGTGCACCCTGAGAAAATTGAAGCTATATTGAAGTGGGAACCTCCGCAGAACGTCAAGCAGCTTCGGAGTTTCCTCGGGCTTGCCAGTTATTGCAAAGATTCGTGGAGAACTTCTCTCAAATTGCTAAGCCTCTATCCAATCTCCTCTAGAAGAGTGTCAAGTATGTTTGGTCTCCTGAGTGTGATGCAGCTTTCAATACGCTCAAGCTGAGACTGAAGTCCAAGCCTTTCCAAGTTTTCTGTGATGCTTCTCTCCAAGGCCTTGGTGGGGTTCTTATGCAAGACAAGAAGATTGTGGCCTATACCTCGCGTCAATTGAAGCCTGCCGAGAAGAACTACCCCACTCATGATCTTGAGTTGGCGGCAGTTGTGCATGATCTTATGACTTGGAGACATTTGTTGTTGGGTAGACCAGTTGAGGTGTACACTAATCACAAGAACCTGAAGTACATTTTCACTCAACCAAATCTCAATCTTCGGCAATCTCGTTGGGTGGAAATGCTTGAAGACTTCAATCCAAGCATTGAGTATACTCCTGGGAAAGCAAATGTCATTGCAGACGCGCTCAGCCGTAAGGCATACTGCAATAGTCTGATCTTGAAGCCTCTTCAACCCGAGCTTTGTGAAGCCTTCCGCAAGCTCAACCTTCAGATGATTCCGCAAGGATTTCTTGCAAATCTTCAAGTCTCTCCGACTCTAGAAGATCAGGTTCGCCAAGCGCAGCTGCTAGACGCTATGGTGAAGAAAGTGAAGAAAGGTGTGGCCAAGAGCATTCCGAAGTATAAGTGCTTTCGTGTCGATGACAAAGATACCTTGTTCTTTGAGGACCGTCTTGTTGTTCCAAAAGGTGATCTCAGAAAGGTTATCATGGACGAAGCACACAATTCTCTTCTATCCATTCATCCAGGCAGTTCCAAGATGTATCAGGACCTCAAGCAAACCTTCTGGTGGACTCGCATGAAACGTGAAATTGCTCAGTTCGTGAACGAGTGTGATGTTTGTCGCAGGGTGAAAGCGGAGCATCGGCGTCCAGCAGGTCTTCTTCAGCCTTTGCCTATCCCAGAGTGGAAATTCGATCATGTGGAGATGGATTTTATAACTAGGTTCCCTAAGTCCAAGAGAGGCAACGATGCCATCTTTGTGGTTATCGATAAGTTGTCAAAAGTTGCTCATTTCCTGCCAGTCAAAGAATCTATTTCGGCAGCTCAGCTTGCAGAGTTGTATACGTCAAGGATAGTCTCTTTGCATGGAATTCCTCAACTCATCTCTTCTGACCGTGGAAGTCTCTTCACTTCCAAGTTTTGGGAGTCCTTCCAGACTGCTATGGGTACTAAGATCCATTTCAGCACGGCGTTCCATCCGCAGACAAGTGGTCAAGTTGAGAGAGTCAATCAAATCCTTGAAGATATGCTCAGAGCCTGTGTGATATCGTTCGGCATGAAGTGGGAAGACTGTCTTCCATATGCTGAATTCTCATACAACAATAGCTTCCAAGCTAGTTCAGGAAAGGCCCCATTCGAGATTCTCTACGGCAGAAAGTGTCGTACCCCCCTTAACTGGTTTGAAACCGGTGAGCGTCAGATTTTGGGCAATGACATGATCACTGAAGCAGAAGAAAATGTGCCATGTCATTCGTGAGAACCTCAAAGCAGCTCAGTCCCGTCAGAAGAGCTATTATGATAGCAAACATCGGGATGTTTCCTTCCAAGTTGATGATCTTGTCTATCTCAAAGTTTCTCCCATGAGAGGCACTCAGCGGTTTGGAATCAAAGGGAAGCTAGCTCCTCGTTTCGTTGGTCCTTTCAAAGTTGTTGACAAGAGAGGTGGTCTTGCATATCAACTTGAGCTTCCTCCAAATTTCGCGAACGTGCACGATGTCTTCCATGTTTCGCAGCTCCGGAAATGCTTCAAGTCTCCCGAGCAAACCATTTAACTTCAAGACATCGATCTTCAAGCTGATCTTTCTTATCGTGAGCACCCAGTTGCAATTCTTGAAGAAACTGAGCGTAAAACTCGCAACAAGTCTATCAAGTTCCTCAAGGTGAAGTGGTCTAATCATTCCGACAAAGAAACTACTTGGGAACGTGAGGACCTGCTCCGTTCCGAATTTCCAGACTTCTTTCGTTCCTAGATCTTGGGTCGAGATCCTCATGTAGTGTGGGAGAGTTGTGACATCCCAAGTGATGTCCCTACCTTTTATGGCATGTAACCATTGTATGACCTTGTTTACATGAGCTATGTTTGGAGTGAACCTTGTCATTCATGTGTTGGTGGCATTCATGCATCATTTCATCCATCATCATCATGCATCATTCTCATTTCATTCTTTGTGTCATGTTGGTTCTTGTGCTTGCTTTGATGTATGGTTATGAGTGTGTTGTATGTGATGCTTGGAGTGTGGTGTTTGTATGTGGGTGAAGCATGTGTGCAAAACATCTTCATTCCCTCTCTCTTTTCCCTTTTGCAAGTTCTCTCCCAAAACCCCCCCTTCTTCCTATTTAATTTTATTATCAGTTTCAAGTTGTTGTAAACCCCTTGTAAAAATGTTCATGTGGTGGGCCATTAATTGCTATGAACGATGGACATGGTGTTTTGGGTGTTTGAAATATTTTGGTTCTCATTTCTTTTAAAATCAGGGGCTGTTTTATTAATTTGCTAATAAAATAACATGCTCTATAAGTCAACTTAATATTTTTATAAAACGGGTCTCATTATTTCTTACACCAAAATATTTTTGTTCTCTCCCAAACCCTTTTCTTTTTCTTTGGTTTTTAGTTTTTACCTCTGCATATTTTAAATGTTTAAATAAACTCTGTGTGTGAGAGCGAGTGAGAGAGAGAGAGGGCAGGTGGGCCGAGGCCCAGCCTGTTGCCACAGTAACGGCAACCTGCCCCAGTCTCCCTCCTCCGTCAGTCACGTTCAGTCGAGCGTGCGCCCGCCGCTCCTTTCCGTCGCCGTCGCCATCTGCCTGGGGGGTTATAAGGCCTCGGCGTGCGTGCCTCCTCCGCGCTAGGGTTCCCTCTTTCTCCTGCCGCCGCCGCAGCTCTCCTCTCCTCCTCCATCTCTCTTCCTCCCCTCCTCTTCCGAGCGGCGCCGGAGCAGGTTCAGGTGAATTCAGAGAAAATTGTTGGTGGCCTCACCGTCCGCTCCGTCGAGCCCCGCTCCAGCCATGGCATCCAAGAGCTCGGGGAAGGTCCCCGCGTTCGATCCCCGTCGTTGATAGCAAGGAGAGCACCGGATTCGTCGACCCCATCGTCGTCTTCTTCGACTCCGTCTGTGCCGCTGTCGCCCCTGCTTCCCCTTCGTCGTCACCTCGTCCCCGACCCTTCTCCAAGACCGGCTCGTCGTCGCTTGCCTCCCCAAGGTGAGTGCCGGTCCTTCGATGCCTCCTTTGCTCGCCGTAGCCGCGTAGCCGCCGCCGTAGTCGCTGTCGCTGCCGGTGTCTTTCATCGAACGTGTGCTCGCCTCCGGTCCTTCTCTTCGCAAGAGGATGGTGGGAATGGATGCGCGGGTTGTGTGTGTGTAGATGCGTGCCATTGGTGTTGCTGATTCGGCCGTGCATCGTTGGAGAGCGTCGCCGTCGTGCCCTGTCACCGTTGCAGTGCTTGCTCTTCAGTTTCGTCAGTAAGGAGGAGTGGTGTGTGTATTAGAGCGCTACCGAGCCCTCTCTGTTGAGAGTCGCGGCCGTAGACGAGTGGTAGCGCTTGGTGGAGAGGACCGAGAGGTCCGGGGTTCGATCCCCTTCTCCCCCTCCTTTTCCTTTTTCCTGTTTTTCTTTCTGTTTTCCCTTTTTGTTTCTTTCTTTTGCAAACAGAGTGTATGTGTGTGCCTTAGGTGTGTTTTGTGTGTGTGTAGGAGTGTGTGTGTGTGCTATGTGCACATACACATGTGAGTGTGTGTGTTGGTGTGTATATGCACTATGTGCATATACATACATGAGAGGTGTGTTGTGTATGTGAGTGCATATGCACTATGTGCATATACACACATGTGTGCTTGTGTGTGTGTTTGGGTGCTTGTGTGTGTATGTGTTATATACGAGTGAGGGTATATGAGTTGAGTGGTGTGTGTATTATCTACATACACCCATTCATGTGCATTGTAGCTCCATGTGTAGGTTTCTCCCTATATGATCATATGAGCATGGTTTCTAGTCTAGCTAGTTCCTTTCTTGTTTTTGATGCTAGACTATGTTATCATGTCCCTAACTTGTTAATTAATCACTTCTAACTTGTATATATGGATCACATGTACATTTGGGGCATTTTCAACAAGTTTCATAAGTGACATAAGTCACCCATGCCTAGTGAAGGTAGAATTTCGACCTAGCTTTTCTCCTTGGTGTTCCATGCAAGCATATAGGTATGAGTAATGATTTTGGGGTGTTTTCAACCCCTCTATGCATCTGTGAAGTCACATTTGACTTTGGGGCAACTTGACAAAAGTGCATTTTTATGCTGTGATGCCCTTTTGTCTTTTTCATATGAATTAATCCATGCATGCTTTGGAGTTCTTGTCAACATGAGGTTGCTAGTCAAAGTTGCTGTGAACATCCATGCATTTTGTTATTTGAGATAGATCTCTAGATCAGTGGAAACCATGCTGTTTATCTAGCTACTTTATGTTTCTGCCAACCTGCTCTAGAAATGACCAAGTCCGGGGAATCTGCTGTTATTGTTTCGCCTTGAACATCAGGGTGTATCTAGTGATGTGTTGTGAATTTGACCATGTTAAGTGTTAGGTAGTTGTAGTAGATATTGTCATCTACCATCCTGTTAATTTTCATGGCATTTGGAGCTTCCTGGCATATTTAACCAGTGTTGTTAACTTGTTACTTTATTAACCCAGATTCCAGAAAAACTGGAATTTTCACTAAGTCCCTAAAAACCTGTTTCATCATGCCTACTTGACAGCTCCATGCATAGTGATATGTAGCTATTTTGCTGATTGCATAGTTGGATGAATTGTTGTGTGTGTAGTGTAGTTTATGTCCATGTCTTGTTTGTGGCTGTAGAGTTCCTGTAGCCATAGTTGTGATATTTTCAAATTGCTATGTTGCTGTTTTGTGGTAGATTGAGTGCTATGTTGTTTTGTGTGTTGGGGGAGCTATACTCCATGGAATTGAGTGATTCTTGAGTCTATTGTGATTGGTTTTTCATCACCTTTCCAGTGGCTACCTTGGAATGCCAAGAATTAGCCCAGGTAGTTGATGGTCTTGAGTTTTGTCTTCGTACCTTGTCATGAGCGTATCTCGAGAACCGTAGCTCCATTTCTTGCGATCTTTATATGCATTTCCATCGATTTTTCATGATGCATCCATAATTGCCATGTTCATGCATGTCTAAATAACTTAACATGTAATTCTGTCCAGATTCATTAATCCACCACCTTTGCATGTGAAACTTGACCAGAATTGGATTGCCATGCTAAATTCCTCATAAAAATGATCATGCATCATCTTGGTTGTGCATAGCACCTTGGTTGGTTATTTATTTGCTATTTATCTTGGGTAGACGCGTGTGTCGAATCTGAGTTCGAGGAACCTGGAGAGTATCACGACGAGGATCCGCTACTTTTCCGCTAAAGAACCAACAGGCAAGATGATCGTACCCGGATCCCAATACTATCTTTGCTTGCTATTTTCTCGTGCTTATCGTTACAACTGCGCTACCTACCACATGATATCATCCCCCATGTTGCCATGACAGCCTCTAACTTCCACATCCCAGCAAACCGTTGATTGGCTATGTTACCGCTGCTCAGCCCTCTTATAGCGTTCTTAGTTGCAGGTTGTTCCATGTGATAACATGGATTGTATATCACCGTAAATTCTGTTAATTAATTTAATGCACATATATATCTGGTATTGGTGGAAGGCTTGGCCTTTTGCTAAGTGATTTGTTCCACTCATGCCGCCATTAGTTCCTTGTTACTGGTGTTATGTTTTCCATATTTTGCGCTCCTAACACGCTTGGGGTTGTTATGGGGACCCCCTTGTTTATTCGGTGGAGATTAAAACTTGTCTGGCAAGACCCAACATTGGTACTACATTTGTTTAACAACTTAATTAATTGCATAGGGTCTTACAAACCCGTGGATATTTTAATCAACTCCCGGGCCAATGCTCCGCATGAGTGTTGGTCCAAAAATGTCAACCGCCGGTGGCCACCAGGGGCAACTCTATGTTTGTCCTACCGAAAGTTTGGATAATCCGTCATGTCCTGAGAATGAGATACGCGGCTCTTATCGGGTTCGTCGATACGTCGGGAGGTCTTGCTAGATTTGTTTTACCTTTATCGAATGTCTTGCGTGAGGAGTCTGACTTTCTTCGGGTTCACTCGAGGTGTTGGATTCCCTAGGAATTGTCTATGATGATCGCGAGAACCGCGTTCGAGACTATTCCCACGGAGTGTTGTTATTTGTGATGGACTAGTTGGAGCACCCCTGCAGGGTTAAATCTTTCGGAAAGCTGTGCCCGCGGTTATGTGGCAACTTGGATATTTGTTTAACACCCGGTTATAGAAAACTTGAAGTAAACTCTAATTAAAATACACCTACTGTGTGAGTAACCGTGATCGTCTCTGCTCGTGAACATGAACCGAGAGAGAACACGGTGGGGTTATGATTGACGTAAGTAAGTGTTAAGAATCTCTTAGAGATTATGTTAGTCTCGCTCGTTCTTCGTAGGCCACTCATAATTATTTCCATGTTGCGTAAGCTAGACCCAATAACAAATGCTTAGTGCTGCTGCAAACTAAACATCACCCTTCCTTCCTAAAAGCTTAAATAGTCTTGGTGCAGGATGATCTTACTCAGCTCCAGTGGGAGTATGACGAGGAGAGAGGCAGGATGTACGCGACGTATCCGGATGAGTAGAGGACCTAGTCGTGATATTTGGGACAGCTTGATAGTATCATTTGCAACTTCTTTTATCATTTGATTTCGTCCGTAGTCGGACCCTGTGTTCAACTTGGTGCTATGATTTGAATGACTTTGTAAGTTAGCATGTGGCGAGTGTAAGCCAACTTTATATACTCTTCCCTTCAGTACATGTATGATGTGATTATGCTTATCTTGCTAACGGCAACATGCGCTTCTATCCTTTGCGAGGACCTCGTGCCTCAAAACGGATAGGCGTGCATCTTGGGCATGACAGGAGTGGTGGAGTTTAAGCAGCAATGCCAGCTCTGACTCTTGGCTAACCTATACTACACATATTAATTCTTTGTTCATATTTCAGATATCGCACACGACTCCACTAACACCACATCAATACACCACCATGGATTCACTTCTGTCACCTACGAGAGTGCCATCCATGGTACTCACACTTGTCTTGATATTTGAGTATCCATCAAGTTATTTATGGACATCATAAGTTCTCCAAGTAGTCCATATTTGAGGACGCGGCTATTCGAACAGATTCATACCCTACAGGGGTGTACTCCTTCACACACGCTCTCGCCACTTATTGTTGTGTGCCCATAAAACCATGCACCTCGGCATCCTTCAAGCGGAAGCCCAGCGAGGGAGTCAGCCACGGCCGTCAATCACACAAGACCTCTAGTCCAGGCTATTGCCTATTTGAGACTAAACCCGCATGGAAGTCCGGCCGAAGTTTCCGCTACAGCCCCAAACGATGTGCGCAAGGTTCCCAAGCCCACCATTCGGGTGACCCTTGGTACACCGTGCCACTGCCTACCACATCATAACCCACCCCTAGGGTCAGCGCTATACACGGCCTCCAGCAAACTATAAACACCGGAAACTACTTGCAACTCCTGCACCAAGGACTAGGCGGTTTATAAGTCGAGAGGGGTCAAGTTACCAGAACCCAATGTGTGGTAGTAACTATTCTTGGATCACAAACACGGCACTGAGTTCCTAAGAACGGTCCCAATGAGACAACCCGCTATGTACTCCTACATAGCCTCTCATCGCTACCTTCACCAATTCGGGTTCATCATTAAGTACATCACATCAGAACAATACTGTTTCACTCCAGTTCATGACCCAGATGAATCAGACCTGACACAACTCTAAGCATAGCAGGCATAGCAGGTAAGCACATCATGGCTCCAGCATCTACCAGGTATGCTAGGTTGCAAGGTTGAGCTATTTACTAGGACAATGACAAGTCATGCAGAGGATGGGTTCAATGACCGCAAATGATAGATAATTCAACGTTTGTCCTAATGCAATAAACAAGAGTAGGAGCAAGAGAATGGAATGATATCAGAATGATCAATGGGGTTGCTTGAATTGCTAGGAAGCGGGAAGGTACTCTCCTTCGTTGGGATACTTAGAGGTATCCTCGGAAGCAGGGCCTACCACAATGCAGAGGTAACAATCAATACATGACAAGTGCAGCAATATGATGCATGATCATGACATGTCAACATGAATGGATGAGCTAATGCAACTATTTTTAAAGTTAGATGGAGTAGATTTGAATATAGGTTCAAAATCGTTCTCCATTTAATAGTCTATATATTGTCCTATTCCTAAATGTCAATGTTCAGCTACATTGGTTGCTCTAACATGCATGATAACAAAACCATTGGATTCATTGGATTTTTCTAATAAATTTATATATGTAATTTATTTCAATCGGAGTTATAGATTAATTTCTATGATTTTTCTAAGTTTTAGCAACTTTTGGAATTAAATTAAATTAGAAATTCCTTTATTGCATCAGCATGACATCAGCATGATTTCAGCAGGTCAACGGGCCGTTGACAGATCAAACCTAACTAGTGGGGTCCACTGGTTAGTGACCCTGACCCTAATTAATTTTAATTAAATTCCTAATTACTAATTATTTAGGATGGGCCCACCTGTCAGTGAGTGTTTAAGTTAAGTAAATTAATTAATTAATTTTCTAAACTAATCTTTGAATTAATAGGGTCGGGCTCACTTGACAGTTGACCCAGGGGGGTCAACCCCGTGGTCACATGGCTTGACTCACCGGCGTTGAGCCACTGGCGACGTTGGGGATGGCAGAGGGGGTCGAAAAACATCCTTCGACAACCAAATGGACGTCGGAGGGCACCGAACAGGCCTGCGTGCTCGCGGGCGTCGAACCCGACACATCCCAGGGGCTGGGATGGCCTGAGTCGACGTCGACGTTGAGCGCGGCGGCTGTTAGATCTCGAGGGAGCATGGGCTCATCAAACCAAGGCGCGAGAGGACCAGCCTTGGGCTCCTACAGCCTCTACACGGCCCCACGAGCTCATTGGTGGCCTCGGAGGGACCACCTGGTCATCGGAGCGGTACCGGCGTTGAGCTCATGCAGCGGAGCACTTCAGGTGCCGACGGAATCGGGGGCTACGGTGCTCTAACGACGGGGAGAAGAGGGGGAACGGGGCCAAGAGCTCACGGTGGTTGCAGCGGCATCAAAAGCGGGCTCGAGGAAGGTCTGGAGTGGCGGCGAGCTTCAGGTTCCTGCCGACGGCCGGAGATTGAAGACGACGGCGATGCGGCGATGGAGGGATTCCGGCGGCTCTTGGCTCGGCGAGGAGGAAGAGGGCGTTGAGGCGGAGCTTTTGGGTGGCTCGGAGGCGAGGGGGAGCGGTTGGAGCGGTGAGGCTATGGCGGCGGGGCTTCGGCAGCCATGGCGAAGCAGAGGAGAGGAAATCACGAGGGAGAGAGGGGAAGACTGAGAGAGAGGGAAGCGGTCGAGGGCGGCCTCGAGAGCTTCTGGAGCCCTCCACGGCAGCCAGGTAGGGAGGAGGTGGCCAGGAGCGGCGGCGGCACGCTGGCCACGCATCTGCCTGTCCTCCTGGCACAGGAGGAAGAAGACCCCCTTACCCCTGGTGGGCTAGGTTGGCTTCTCTCCTGGTCCAGGCACAGGTAAGCCACTTATTTTTTATTTTTATTGTTTCCTATTTTCTGTTTCTGACATTTGTTTATTTTTGTCAGGGCCTCCACACCTTATTCAAAATATATTAAAATATTTTGCAGGGATAGTTTGAATATTCCAAACCCACACAAAAAGTTTCAATAATTTTGAATGGCTAAAATATTTGTATTGCTTTATTTGGCATTTTCAAAAGGTTTACTATTTATTTTAAAATGACATATATGTTCTGAAAATTAAAATGTCCCCTAATATATTGATGTCAATATTTATCAGACATGGGGGGCATTTTTGATGGGCATTTTGGATTTGTTGATTTTTCACAAAATTTGAATTGGTTGATTCAGGTGAGGTGCTAGGGTTTCTGTTGATCCCCATTTCATATTGATGCAAAAATCAAAACATGATGCACACCACATGCTAACCAGAGCAATGCTAACTAGGGATGTGACAACTCACCCCCTCTCAAAAGAATGACGTCCCGGGATTTGGAAGTCGTCGGGAAAAGCGCGGGGTTCTCTAGTCGAAGACGATCCTCTCTTTCCCATGTGGCTTCCTTCTCAGAATGGTGTGACCACTGAACCTTGAGAAACTTGATGTTTTGACGTCAAGTGGTACGCTCAGCTTGATCAAGAATACGAACAGGGTATTCTCGATATGTAAATTTATCCTGGATATCAAGCGTTTCGTGGTCCACTTCGTGGACAGGGTCCGAGAAGCAACGCCTGAGTTGCGAGACGTGCAAGACATCATGAACCTTGGAAAGATGTGGTGGAAGTTCCAAATGGTAGGCAAGTTCTCCTCATTTAGCACGAAAAGGACAAATGTAACGAGGAGCCAACTTGCCCTTGATATCAAATCGTTGGGTACCCTTCAGAGGTGTAACCCAAAGATAAGCCTTCTCATCAACTTCATAGGTCATAGCCTTATGATGGCGATCATATTGGCTCTCTTGACGAGATTGGGCTGTTTTCAACTTTTCACGAATAATGCGAACTAGCTCCTATGCATCCTGGATCATATCCGGACCAAAGAGTTGCCTCTCTCCGGTTTCTGACCAGTTAAGAGGCGTTCGACACCTTCATCCATAGAGAACTTCAAAAGGGGCTTTGCCCAAGGTTGACTGATAACTATCGTTATAAGCAAATTCGGCGAATGGAAGACATTTCTCCCAATTCATACCAAAGGATATAACAAAAGCTCTGAGCATGTCTTCCAGAATTTGATTGACTCGCTCAACTTGACCACTTGACTGTGGATGGAAAGTAGTGTTAAAGGATAGATGAGTCCCCATAGCATTTCGGAAGCTTTCCCAGAATCGGGAAGTAAAGATACTTCCACGGTCTGAGTTAATCTCCAAAGGAACACCATGAAGAGAAACTAATCGAGAAACATAAAACTCCGCTAGCTGGCTAGCAGTTATACTCTCCCGAACAGGAAGAAAATGAGCCACTTTGGAAAGACGGTCAATGACCACAAAGATAGCATTATTCCCTCTGTTGGTCCTGGGAAATCCGGTGATGAAATCCATACCGACCTTATCCCATTTCCATTCAGGAATAGCTATGGGTTGAAGGGTGCCAGCAGGCCTTTGATGTTCTACTTTAACACGACGACAAACGTCACAGTTAGCAACGAACTGAGCAATTTCTCTCTTCATCCTAGTCCACCAGAACCTCTGGCGTAAGTCCTGATACATCTTGGTACTACCAGGATGAATTGTAAGAGGAGAGTCATGAGCCTCCTTAAGGATCAGCTGTCGCAGATGTTGCTTCTTCGGGACCACCAAGTGGTTCTCAAAGAAGACAACACCCCGATCATCTTCCAAAAAGCATCTAACATTACCCTTTCTAATGTTCTTCTTGATCCGAGATATCCCGACATCATGCTTCTGGGCTTCTATGATTTGATCTGTAAGAGTAGGTTTCCCCACCAAGTTGGAAGGGAATCCTTGAGGAACAATGTGAAGGTTCAACTTCCTAAATTCCTCATATAGAAGTGGTTGACTTTGTTGTAAGATCAGGTTGTTACGATAAGACATACGACTTAGTGCATCAGCCATGACATTGGCTTTCCCTAGGGTGTAAGTTATCGCTAAGTCGTAATCTGTAATCAACTCGACCCACTGTCTTTGCGTGAGATTCAAATCCGGGTGGGTGAAAATATATTTCATACTTTGGTGATCAGTGTAAATTTCGCAACGATTATCCAGGAGGTAATGTCGCCAGGTTTTTAGTGCACGGACTACAGCTGCAAGCTCAAGATCATGTGTTGGATAATTATAATCATGTGGATGCAATTGTTGAGATGCATATGCAATCACATGACGATCTTGCATGACAATGCAACCTAATCCTTGTCATGAAGCGTCGCAATAGATAACAAAGTCCTTTGAGAAATCTGGCGGCACCAGAATGGGAGCAGAGGTCAGGCATCTTTTCAATTCCTGAAAGCTATGCTCTCATTGTGAGGTCAACTCGAACTTTTTATCTTTCTTGAGGAGTTCAGTCAGAGGCTTCGCAACCTTGGAGAAGTTCTCGACAAAGCGGCGACAATAGCTCGCTAAGCCAAGGAAACTCTGAAGTTGCTTAACCGATTCAGGTTGAGTCCAATCAAGGACAGCCTGAACTCTCTCGAGATTGACAGCAATACCTTTACCAGAGATCATGTGGCCTAGATAGGTCACTTCTGGTAACCAAAACTCACACTTGGAGAATTTGGCATACACACGATGCTCTTGAAGTTTCACCAATACCAGCATTAGATGCTCGGCATGTACCTGTTTGTTCTTCGAGTAGATGAGTATATCGTCGAGGTAAACCACGACAGATTTATCCAAGTACTCCATGAAGATCGAATTCATCAAGCGAGAGAAAGTGGCTGGGGCATTGGTTAAACCAAAGGACATGACGGTGTACTCGTATTGTCCATAACGAGTAACAAAAGCCGTTTTTGGAATGTTGCTGTTTCTAATTCTGATTTGATGGTATCCCAACCTCAAATCCATTTTGGATAAGACTGAGGATCCGGCGAGTTGATCATACAAGTCGTTGATCCTGGGGAGCGGATACTTGTTCTTTATGGTGACCAGGTTCACTAGCCGATAATCTACAACCATCCGATCCGATCCATCCTTCTTCTTGACGAAGAGGACATGGCAAGCCCAAGGAGAAGAACTAGGACGGATGAAACCTTTCTTCAAAGCCTCATCGAGTTGTTTCTTATGCTCAGCTAGTTTTCAGGGTGCCATCTTATAGGGTCTTCTGGCTATTGGGACAGTCCCTGGAATGAGTTCTATCACAAGCTCTACATCTCTGACAGGTGGAATTCCTGGCAGTTCTTCTACAAAGACATCCGGAAAGTCACGGACCACCAGAATATCTTCTAGTTCTAGAAGAGGGCTAGCATTGAGAGAATAGAGTTGGCTTGACAGCTTGAGTGGAGACATTAACTATCTCACCCGATGGATGTGTAAGCTGAACATTCCTAGTATGTGTAAAAATCTTAGCATAATGGGATTTCATCAAGTCCATGCCGAAGATGATATCGATGTCCGAAGACTTGAGAGCTATCAAAGATGCTAGGAAGACTAGCCTATCCACAAGAATCTCATTGTTATGGCTCACTCTAGAAGTTTGCCATTTTGAACCAGGAGTCTGAACTACTAAAGGAGTTGGCATATCACAAAAAGACATGTTATGCAACTATGCATATCTTTCTGAGATGAATGAATGAGATGCTCCAGTATCAAATAGAACAGATGTTGGATGACTATTGACAAGGAGCGTACCTAGGATAACATCGGGATCCTCAAGGGCTTCTTCAGCAGAGACGTGATTCACACGTCCAAGAGCAGGAGCTGGCTTCACATAGAAGGCCTTTCCCGGCTTCCCACGTCCAGACGGCTTGGCTTTGTTCTGGGGGCACTCACGGGAATAGTGTCCTAGTTCTCCACATTTGTAGAAGACAACAGTGGCACGGGGAGCAACATTGGCAGAGGGACCTCCAAATGTCCTGGCTGGAGGGTTGGGCTGTGCTGGGCGAGGCGCCTGGAAGGATGGCCTCGCAGTGTACCTTGGTGGCAGAGCTCTGTTGGGCACCCACACCCGGCGTTTGTTGGAGCCTGATCCTATGCAGGGCTGAAGTGATGGGTGTGCTTCTTAGTTGCTTCATAGTCGGCATGTCCGGTTTCGGCGTTGATAGCCTTGTTGACGAGGGCCTGGAAGGTTGCGCACTCATGCAGACGCAGGTCTCGACGGAGCTCGGGATTAAGACCCTTACAGAACCTAGCTTGTTTCTTGGCGTAGGTCGACACTTCCTCTGGTGCATAACGAGCAAGGTTGCCGAACTCACGGCTATAGGTATCCACTGTCATCCTGCCCTGTGTAAAGGCCCAGAATTCCTCTCTCTTGCGATCCATCAGCCCTTCCGGGATGTGATGGGTACGGAATGTGTTGGGGATATAACCCCATGGTGAGACCCACCCTGGAGGGCTCCGAGTTAAACCGGATGGCTCGTAGCTAGACCAAGAGTGAGCCGTCAAGACTGGAGGGCTCAACAAGAGTAGAGGCTCATAGGATGGGCCGGCGGGGTGGCCCAGATGAGAAGACCCGGGCATGTAAGCCGTCCGGGGACAATTTGGACAGGATAGGCCAGAGAAGATAGAGGCAGACTCGAACATGTAATGAGAGTCAGCCACAACTTGTATGACCCGTGGTCTTGACCTCCTATATAAAGGCAAGACCCGGGGCAACTTAGAGATCAGGGTTATTGAGAGCTAGGTAAGGCTTTAGCTCCCTTGTAATCGATACAGCGAGCAATACAAACAAAAGCAGGACGTAGGCTATTACCTCACCTTGAGGGGCCGAACCTGGGTAAACTCGTGTCCTTCATCCCTGCCAACCCCTTTGAGTCCATCACGTTAGCGATGGCCTCGAATCCAAGTCCGTTCACCCGGACATCTGCCGTGATAAATCCACGACAGTTGGCACCCACCGTGGGGCTGACGCTTGGTGGTGTTGAGTTCTCGAAGGGCTCTCTCCTGGGGATCGAGGGATACGTGGTCGGAAGGATCAGCAAGAGTCGTCGTGGCCGGCTCTACATGACAATGCCGACTGGGGGCTTGATGCTGAGTCTGTGGAGTATGGATTCTGGGTTCCATTCGGCAGGATCCACGTCTTCATCGGAAGGGTTGATGGATCTACACCCGGGCCGGACGTCTGCACCGACGTCATCGAGCTGGCTCGGCGTCTGCAACCTGCGCATAACATGCATCCTACCCGTTCTAATCCGAGTCAGAAGCATGTCTTCGTAGACTTCACTCAAGGGACAGATCTGGAAGCTTCCGGATCACAGGAAACTCTCGTCTATTCAGAGGATGAATCATCAAGTGGAGAAACGGAGTCGGTGTACCAGCTCCGCAACGGTGGCCTTGGGGGCTAAGACGACAACTGCCTGGAGTCAGATCACTCTGAGTTGGATGATCTTGAGCTTCCGGTTCATGCTGCCGTGTTCATGGCGAGGTCAGCTCCAGGCACGAGTAGTATAGCCGCGGGAGCCGCCACCTCGGGTGATAACCCGCCGCTGCCGGCTCAAGTTCTTGTGGAGCTGATGGACGAGCTCGCGGATTTAATGGCCACTGAGGTCACACCAGATAATCAAGCATCTCGGAATTTAGAGATCGCAACGATCAAGGGCCGGATGACAGAGGAACGGCAAAGGATGGCTGAGCTAAAGATCTAGATGGAGGAAGAGGCAGAACGTATCAAGGCAGACGCTTTCCGTCTAGGGCTGGAGCAAATATCAGCAGTAGCGGTACATCGGAGGAGGCATCAATCCCGTCTACCAGAGCGCTATGAAGCAAGGAACCTCTTCAATACTCCTGGCGCGAGGCGAGTAACAGACGCGTCCGAAAGCCGCCCAACGGAGCGACCAGCGACTCATCCGGCCCGGCGTAACCAAGCTTCACCTAGTGGCTTTCCAATGCCGGCGGGTCATTATTCTAACCCGGCCGAGCATGTGGTGGCAGCAGTCACCCGGCTTAAGACAATTCCTATCCCGGATGAAGCGCCCTTTGCAGAGGAAGTGTGGAACACCATCGGGTACCTACAGATGGTCGTGGCCCAGCAGGAGAAATATACTCATAGCAAGAGCCGTGTGTTGGAAATATGCCATAGAGGCAATAAGAAAATGGTTATTATTGTATTTCCATGTTCATGATAATATTCTACTATTCATGCTATAATTGTGTTAACTGGAAACCGTAATACATGTGTGAATACATAGACCATAACATCTCCCTAGTGAGCCTCTAGTTGACTAGCTCGTTGATCAATAGATGGTCACGGTTTCATGACCATGGACATTGGATGTCGTTGATAACGGGATCACATCATTAGGAGAATGATGTGATGGACAAGACCAAATCCTAAGCCTAGAACAAGATCGTGTAGTTCGTTTGCTAAAGCTTTTCAATGTCAAGTATCATTTCATTAGACCATGAGATTGTGCAACTCCCGGATACCGTAGGAATGCTTTGGGTGTGCCAAATGTCACAATGTAAGTGGGTGGCTATAAAGGTGCACTACGGGTATCTCCGAAAGTGTCTGTTGGGTTGGCACGAATCGAGACTGGGATTTGTCACTTCGTGCGACGGAGAGGTATCTCTGGGCCCACTCGGTAAGACATCATCATAATGAGCTCAATGTGACTAAGGAGTTAGCCACGGGATGATGTATTACGGAACGAGTAAAGAGACTTTCCGGTAATGAGATTGAACAAGGTATGGAGATACCGACGATCGAATCTCGGGCAAGTATCATACCAATAGAGAAAGGGAATTGTATACGGGATTGATTGAATCCCCGACATCGTGGTTCATCCGATGAGATCATCGTGGAGCATGTGGGAGCCAACATGGGTATCCAGATTCCGTGGTTGGTTATTGACCGGAGAGGTGTCTCGGTCATGTCCACATGTCTCCCGAACCCGTAGGGTCTACACACATAAGGTTCGATGACGCTAAGGTTATAGGGAAATGCTATACGTGATTACCGAAGGTTGTTCGGAGTCCTGGATGAGATCCTGGACGTCACGAGGAGCTCCAGAATGGTCCGGAGGTAAATATTAATATATAGGAAGTCCAGTTTTGGTCATCGAAAAGTTTTTGGGCTCATCGGTAGTGTACCGGGAGTGCCGGGAGGGTGCCGGAGGACCCCCGGGAGGGGTATGACGACCATAGGACTTCGTGGGCACTTAGAGGAGGTGTGCCAGCCCTTTTTGGGTGGGCCAAGACCTTCTAGAAAGGCCCATGCGGCTGGAGATCTGGAGATAAAGGGCAAAAGGATTTAAAAGGAGGAGATCCACCTCCCTTGTGGGAGGTGGACTCTCCCCCTAGTTCGGTCGAACCTCTCCTCTTTGGAGGAGGGTCCAAGGCAGCCCTCCCTCTCCCTCCTCCTATATATACTTGAGGTTGTGGCCTTTTGAGAACAGATCTGAACTCTCTCTCTCTCACGGCAAAGCCCTACCTCTCTTCTTCCTCCTCCGCAGCGCTTAGGCGAAGCCCTGCCAGGATACCTTGCTACTCCACCACCACCACGCCGTCGTGCTGCTGTTGGAGCTCTTCCCCAACCTCTCCTTCCTCCTTGTTGGATCAAGGCGGAGGAGATGTCAGCGGGCTGCACGTGTGTTTAACGTGGAGGCGCCGTTGTTCGGCGCTTAGATCAGAATCCACCGCGATCTGAATCGTTGCGAGTACGACTCCACCAACCGCGTTCTTGTAACGCTTCCGCTTAGTGATCTTCAAAGGTATGAAGATGCAATCTCTCCCCACTCGTTGCTGGTTTCTCCATGGATAGATCTTGGTGATACGTAGGAAAATTTTGATTTACTACTACGTCTCCCAATAGTGGCATCATGAGCTAGGTCTATGTGTAGAATCTATGCACGAGTAGAACACAAAGCAGTTGTGGGCGTCGATTTTGTTAATTTTCTTACCACTACTAGTCTTATCTTGATTCGGCGGTATTGTGGGATGAAGCGGCCCGGACCGACTTTACACGTACGCTTACGTGAGACTGGTTCCACCGCCCGACATGCACTTGTTGCATAAGGTGGCAAGCGTGTGTCTGTCTCTCCCACCTTAGTCGGATTGGATTCGATGAAAAGGGTCCTTATGAAGGGTAAATAGCAATTGGCATATCACGTTGTGGTTTTGGCGTAGGTAAGAAACGTTCTTGCTAGTAACCTATAGCAGCCACGTAAAAACTTGCAACTACAAATTAGAGGACGTCTAACTTGTTTTTGCAGCATATGCCTTGTGATGTGATATGGCCAAAGGATGTGATGTGATGCATTGTGATGTATGAGATTGATCATGTTCTTGTAATAGGATTCACGACTTGCATGTCGACGAGTATGACAACCGGCAGGAGCCATAGGAGTTGTCTTGTTTTATTGTATGACCTACGTGTCAATCATAAACGCCATGTAATTACTTTACTTTATTGCTAAAAGTTAGCCATGGTAGTAGAAGTAATAGTTGGCAAGACAACTTCATGAAGACACATTGATGGAGATCATGATGATGGAGATCATGGTGTCGTGCCGGTGACAGTGATGATCATGGTGCCCCAAAGATGGAGATCAAAGGAGCAAGATGATATTGGCCATATCATGTCACTATATTGATTGCATGTGATGTTTATCATGTTTACATCTTATTTGCTTATAACGACGGTAGTAAATAAGATGATCCCTCAATAAAATTTCAAGAAAAGTGTTTGCCCTAACTGTGCACCGTTGCTAAGGATCGTTGTTCCGAAGCACACGTGATGATCGGGTGTGATAGGCTCTAACGTTCGCATACAATGGGTGTAAGCCAGATTTACACACGCGGAACACTTAGGTTGACTTGATGAGCCTAGCATGTACAGACATGGCCTCGGAACACGGAAGACCGAAAGGTCGAACATGAGTCATATAGAAGATACGATCAACATGGAGATGTTCACCATGGATGACTAGTCCGTCTCGCGTGATGATCGGACATGGGCTAATTGACATGGATCATGTCTCACTTGGATGACTAGAGAGATGTCTATCTAAGTGGGAGTTCATTAAATAATTTGATTATATGAACTTAATTATCATGAACGCAGTCTAAAATTATCTTTACAATCTATATTGTAGATCCAATGGCCAACGCGAATGTCACCCTCAATTTCAACGCGTTCCTAGAGAATACCAAGCTGAAAGATGATGGAAACAACTATGCGGACTGGGTCCGTGGCTTGAGGATCATCCTCATAGCTTCCAAGAAATTGTATGTCCTTGATGCACCACTAGGTGACCCACCCCTTCACCCAGCAGAGCAAGACGTTGCAAACGCTTGGCATTCTCGCTGCGATGATTACTCCCTTGTTCAGTGCGGCATGCTTTACAATTTAGAACCGGGGCTCCAAAAGCGTTTTGAGCAACACGGAGCATATGAGATGTTCCAAGAGCTGAAACTGGTTTTCCAAGCTCATGCCCGGGTCGAGAGATATGACGTCTCCGACAAGTTCTTTAGCCGTAAGATGGAGGAGAATAGTTCTATCAGTGAGCACATCCTCAAGATGTCTGGGCTACACAACCGCTTGACTCAGCTGGGAGTTAATCTCCCGGATGACTCAGTCATTGACAGAATCCTCCAGTCGCTTCCACCTAGCTACAAAAGCTTTGTGATGAACTACAACATGCAGGGGATGGAGAAGTCCATTCCTGAGTTGTACTCGATGCTGAAAAGAGCGGAGGTCGAGATCAAAAAGGAGCATCAAGTGTTGATGGTGAATAAGACCACTAGTTTCAAGAAAGGCAAGGGCAAGAAGAACTTCAAGAAGGACGGAAAGCTGTTGCCGTGCCCGGTAAGAAAGTTGCCGGGAAGAAGAAGAACAAGAATGGACCCAAGCCTGAGACTGAGTGTTTTTAGTGCAAAGGGTACCGGTCACTTGAAGCGGAAATGCCCAAGTACTTAGCGGATAGAAGGACGACAACATTAAAGGTATATGTGATATACTTGTTATTGATGTGTACCTAACCAGCGCTCGTAGTAGCTCCTGGGTATTTGATACCGGTGCAGTTGCTAACATTTGTAACTCCAAGCAGGAGCTGCGGAATAAGCGGAGGCCGGCAAAGGACGAGGTGATGATGCGCGTCGGGACTGGTTCCAAGGTCAATGTGATCGCCGTCGACACGCTACCTCTACATCTACCTTCGGGATTAGTGTTAAACCTTAATAATTGTTATTTAGTACCAGCTTTGAGCATGAACATTGTATCTGGATCTCGCTTGATGCAAGATGGCTACTCATTTAAATCTGAGAATAATGGTTGTTCTATTTATATGAGAGAAATGTTTTATGGTCATGCCCCACTGGTCAATGGTTTATTTTTGATGAATCTCGAACGTGATGTTACACATGTCCATAGTGTGAGTACCAAAAATGTAAGGTTGATAACGATAGTCCCACTTACATGTGGCACTGCCGCCTTGGTCATATTGGTGTCAAACGCATGAAGAAGCTCCATGCCAATGGACTTTTGGAGTCGCTTGATTTCGAATCATTTGACACGTGTGAACCATGCCTCATGGGCAAGATGATCAAGACTCCGTTCTCCAGAACAATGGAGCGAGCAACTGACTTATTGGAAATAATACATACCGATGTATGTGGTCCAATGAGCGCCGAGGCTCGCGGTGGCTACCGTTATGTTCTCACCCTCACCAATGACTTGAGCAGATATGGGTATGTCTACTTAAGGAAACACAAGTCTGAAACCTTTGAAAGGTTCAAGGAATTTCAGAGTGAGGTAGAGAATCAACGTGACAGGAAAATAAAGTGCCTACGATCTGATCGTGGCGGAGAATATTCAAGTCACGAGTTTGGCACGCACCTAAGGAAATGTGGAATTCTTTCACAACTCACACCACCTGGCACACCTCAGCGAAATGGTGTGTCTGAACGTCGTAATCGCACTCTATTGGATATGGTGCGATCTATGATGTCTCTTACCGACTTACCGCTATCATTTTGGGGATATGCATAGAGACTGCCGCATTCACTTTAAATAGGGCACCATCAAAATCCGTTGAGACGACACCGTATGAATTATGGTTTGGAAAGAAACCTAAGATGTCGTTTTTAAAAGTTTGGGGATGCGATGCTTATGTGAAGAAACTTCAACCTGAGAAGCTCGAACCCAAAGCGGAAAAGTGCGTCTTCATAGAATATCCCAAAGAGACTATTGGGTATACCTTCTACCTACGATCCGAGGGCAAAGTCTTTGTTGCCAAGAATGGATCCTTTCTCGAGAAAGAGTTTCTCTCGAAAGAACTAAGTGGGAGGAAAATAGAACTTGATGACGTAATTGTACCTCCGCTCGAACCGGAGAGTAGCGCAGCACAGGTAGTTGTTTCTGTGGAACCTACACCGGCTAGAGAGGAAGTTAATTATGATGATCATGAAACTTCAGATCAAGTTACTATTGAATGTCAAAGGTCCACTAGGACACGTTCCGCTTAGTTCTATGACCATGTCAAACCTAACATGTCCCTAGTGAGCCTCTAGTTGACTAGCTCGTTGATCAATAGATGGTCACAGTTTTATGACCATGGACATTGGATGTCGTTGATAACGGGATCACATCATTAGGAGAATGATGTGATGGACAAGACCCAATCCTAAGCCTAGCACAAGATCGTGTAGTTCGTTTGCTAAAGCTTTTCAATGTCAAGTATCGTTTCCTTAGACCATGAGATTGTGCAACTCCCGGATATCGTAGGAATGCTTTGGATGTGCCAAACATCACAACTTAACTGGGTGGCTATAAAGGTGCACTACGGATATCTCTGAAAGTGTCTATTGGGTTGGCACGAATAGAGACTGGGATTTGTCACTCCGTGTGACGGAGAGGTATCTCTGGGCCCACTCGGTAAGACATCATCATAATGAGCTCAATGTGACTAAGGAGTTAGCGACGGGATGATGTATTACGGAACGAGTAAAGAGACTTGTCGGTAATGAGATTGAACAAGGTATGGAGATACCGACGATCGAATCTCGGGCAAGTATCATACCGATAGACAAAGGGAATTGTATACGGGATTGATTGAATCCCCGACATCGCGGTTCATCTGATGAGATCATCATGGAGCATGTGGGAGCCAACATGGGTATCCAGATCCCGATGTTGGTTATTAACCGGAGAGGTATCTCGGTCATGTCCACGTGTCTCCCGAACCCGTAGGGTCTACACACTTAAGGTTCGATGACGCTAGGGTTATAGGGAAATGGTATACGTGATTACCGAAGGTTTTTTGGAGTCCCGTATGAGATCCTGGACGTCACGAGGAGCTCCGGAATGGTCCGGAGGTAAAGATTGATATATAGGAAGTCCAGTTTTGGTCATCGGAAAGTTTTCGGGCTCATCGGTAGTGTACCGGGAGTGCCGGGAGGGTGCCGGAGGACCCCCGGGAGGGGTGTGACGACCATAGGACTTCGTGGGCCCTTAGAGTAGGTGTGCCAGCCCTTTTTGGGCTGGCCAAGACCTTCTAGGAAGGCCCATGTGGCTGGAGATCTGGAGATAAAGGGCAAAAAGATTTAAAAGGAGGAGATCCACCTCCCTTGTGGGAGGTGGACTCTCCCCCTAGTTCGGCCGAACCTCTCCTCTTTGGAGGAGGGGCCAAGGCAGCCCTCCCTCTCCCACCTCCTATATATACTTGAGGTTTTGGCCTTTTGAGAACAGATCTGAACTCTCTCTCTCTCTCACGGCAAATCCCTACCTCTCTTCTTCCTCCTCGGCAACGCTTAGGCGAAGCCCTGCCGGAATACCTTGCTACTCCACCACCACCACGCCGTTGTGCTGCTGTTGGAGCTCTTCCCCAACTTCTCCTTCCTCCTTGCTGGATCAAGGCGTAGGAGATGTCACCGGGCTGCATGTGTGTTGAACGCGGAGGCGCCGTTGTTCGGCGCTTAGATCGGAATCCACCGCGATCTGAATCGCTGCGAGTACGACTCCACCAACCGCGTTCTTGTAACGCTTCCGCTTAGCGATCTTCAAAGGTATGAAGATGCAATGTCTCCCCACTCGTTGCTGGTTTCTCCATGGATAGATCTTGGTGATACGTAGGAAAATTTTGATTTACTACTACGTCTCCCAACACCGTGTTCATTCAACCCCTCTCCCCAACCACAGCTTCAGCCGACGCTACGAGTCACCAGTGGGTTCCAGCAGCAACCGGCACGGAGAGATTCCAATGGGTCACCGGCCAGGTAGAGACACGTCAGCATTCGTAAACCATGCGAGAAGCCCGCAAGAGGCGCCAGCTAGGCCGGCTTACCAGGAGCCCGTGCCTTCCGTTTCTATAGAGGCAGGAGTAAACTCCAGGACGGCAGGGCTGCCGTGTTTGTCACCGGCTCTACAGAGCGAACGGCTGCCGAAAGACTTCAAAGGGCCCCGCAAGGTCCCAAATTATACCGTTGATTTACCCCCGGAGGCCTGGGTGGAGAGTTATGAACTGGCCATGGACATGTTGGATGTCAGAGAGGCGGTTTATGCCAAGTATTTCATCATGATGCTTGAAGGCCCGACTCGCACGTGGTTAAAGGGGTCACCACCTAATTGTTGGAAATATGCCCTAGAGGCAATATATAAAGTGTTTATTATTATATTTCCTTGTTCATGATAATCGTTTATTATCCATGCTATAACTGTAGTGATCGGAAACACATTGCATGTGTGGATAAATAGACAAACACTATGTCCCTAGTATGCCTCTAGTGAACTAGCTCGTTGATCAAAGATGGTCAGGGTTTCCTAGCCATTGACATGTGATGTCATTTGATAACGGGATCACATCATTAGGAGACTGATGTGATGGACAAGACCCAAACTACAAACGTAGCATATGATCGTGTCAGTTTATTGCTACTGTTTTCTGCATGTCAAAGTATATGTTCCTATGACCATGAGATCATGCAACTCACGGATATCGAAGGAGTGCCTTGTGTGTATCAAACGTCGCAACGTAACTGGGTGACTATAAAGGTGCTCTACAGGTATCTCCGATGGTGTCTGTGAGTTGGCATGGATCGAGACTGGGATTTGTTACTCCGTGTGACGGAGAGGTATCTCGGGGCCCACTCGGTAATGCAACATCACAATAAGCCTTGCAAGCAATGTGACTAATTGTTAGTTGCGGGATCTTGCATTACGGAACGAGTAAAGAGACTTGCCGGTAACGAGATTGAACTAGGTATAGAGATACCGACGATCGAATCTCGGGCAAGTAACATGTCGAAGAACAAAGGGAACATTATACGGGATTAACTGAATCCTTGATATAGAGGTTCAACCGATAAGATCTTCGTAGAATATGTAGGAACCAATGTGGACATCCAGGTCCCGCCATTGGTTATTGGCCGTAGAGGTGTCTCGGTCATGTCTACATAGTTCTCGAACCCGCAGGGTCTGCACACTTAAGGTTCGGTGAAGTTTCGGTAGTATAGAGTTATGTATGGTGGTGACCGAAGGTTGTTCAGAGTCCCGGATGAGATCCCGGACGTCACGAGGAGCTCCGGAATGGTCCGGAGGTAAAGATTCATATATAGGATGTCCCAGTTTGGTCGCCAGAAAAGTTTCGGGCTCAACGGTAGTGTACCGGGAGTATCGGTAGTGTACTGGGAGTGCCGGTAGTGTACCGGGGGACCTCCGGGAGGGGTATTTCGACCCCAAGAGGTCCATGGGATGTGGGAGAATAATAACCAGCCCTTAGTGGGCTGGGAAAACAGCCACAAAGGCCCATGGCGCAGGAGAGAAAGTCCTAAAGAAAAAAGTGGAAAATCAGCCAATAGGAGGCAATCCTACTCCAACTAGGATTGGAGCTGAAGTAGGATTGCTCCCACCTCCTATTTCGGCCGACCCAAAGGCCTTGGCTGCCTCTCCTCTCCTCTCCTCCTATATATACTAGTGGATTGGGTGGTTTTTGGACAGAATTTCCGACCACGTGCTACCCGTTCCACCGGTGCATAGTTTCTCCTCTAGATCGTAGCTCCGCGGTGCTTAGGCGAAGCCCTGCCGGAATTGCTCCACCACCATCACCGGAGCGCCGTCACGCTGCCAGTGAACTCTCTCTCCTCTCCACCCCTCTTGTTGGATCAAGACGTGGAGATCGTCATCAAGCTGCACGTGTGCTGAACGCGGAGGTGTTGTCCGTTCGGTACTAGATCGGAAGGATCGTGATCAAGGCCACGAGACGTTCGTGATTGGATCATGGGACGGATCGTGACGAGATCGTGGGACGGTTCATGATTGGTTCGCGGGACAGTTCGTGATTGGATCGCAGGACGCTCGGCGATTTGGATCGCGAAGAAGTTTGACTACACCAACCGCGTTTCTTAACGCTTCCCGCTTAGCGATCTACAAGGATACGTAGATCTACTCTCCCTCTCGTAGATGCTCATCACCATGGATAGGTTTGCGTGTGCGTAGGAAATTTTTTGTTTCCCATGCGACGTTCCCCAACAGTGGTATCAGAGCTAGGTTGATGGTTCGATGAGATCTCGAGTAGAACACAAAAGGTTTGTGGGCGTTGATGCTTAGATTGCTTCCTCCCTTGGTTGGATTTTGGTTCAGCGGTATTGTGAGATGAAGCGGCCCGGACCAACATTACTCGTACGCTTACGAGAGACCGGTTCCCTCGATACAACTTGTTGCTTAGATGGCTTGCGGGTGACAGTTTCTCTCACTTTAGTTGGATCGGATCCGACAAAGGCGGTCCTTGAGAAGGTTGAAAAGCAATCTATGTATCACCGTTGTGGTTTATACGTAGGTGAGAATCGTTCTTGCTAGATACCCGTAGCAGCCACGTAAAACATGCAACAACAATTAGAGGACGTCTAACTTGTTTTTGCAGGGTATGTTGTGATATGATATGGCCAATTACATGATGAGATATATGTGATGTATGAGATGATCATGTGATGTATAGATTATCACGACTTGCATGTCGGTGATTACGGCAACCGGCAGGAGCCATAGGGTTGTCTTTAATTATTGTATGACCTGCGTGTCAATCATTAAGCACTATGTAATGCTTTACTTTATCGCTACGGTAGCAATAGTAGTAGAAGCATGCAGGGCGTGACAACCCCGATGGCGACACGTTGATGGAGATCAAGATGATGGAGATCATGGTGTCATGTCGGTGACGATGGAGATCATGCCGGTGTTTCGAAGATGGAGATCTTAAACACAAGTTGATAGCCATATCATGTCACTTATGAATTGCATGAGATGTTAATCCTTTTATGCACCTTGTTTTGCTTAGTACGACGGTAGCATTATAAGGTGATCCCTCACTTAAATTTCAAGATGAACTGTGTTCTCCCCGAGTGTGCACCGTTGCGAAAGTTCGTCGTGTCGAGACACCACGTGATGATCGGGTGTGATAGACTCTACGTTCACATACAACGGGTGCAAGCCAGATTTGCACGTGCAGAACACTCGGGTTAAACTTGACGAGCCTAGCATGTACAGACATGGCCTCGGAACACAAGAGACCGAAAGGTCGAACATGAGTCATATAGTAGATATGATCAACATAATGATGTTCACCATTGAAGCCACCTTAACTCACGTGATGATCGGACTTGAGTTGGTGAATTTGGATCATGTGACACTCAGATGACCTGAGGGATGTCAATTTGAGTGGGAGCTTTAGTAATTTGATTAACTAAACTCATTATCTTGAACAATAGTCTAAGTAACCTTTGCATATTTATGTTGTAGATCAATGGCTCGCGCAGTAGCACCCCTGAATTTTAATGCGTTCCTAGAGAAAGCAAAATTGAAAGATGATGGAAGTAACTTTGTTGACTGGGCCCGTAATCTGAGGATTATCCTCACGGCTTCCCAGAAGTCATATGTCCTTGATGCACCGCTTGGTGACTAGCCAGAAGACATGACCTCCGAAGACGTTAAGAACGCTTGGGAGGCTCGTGCTGGAGACTACTCAATAGTTCAGTGTGCAATATTGTATGGCTTAGAACCGGGACTTCAAAGACGTTTTGAACGTCATGGAGCATATGAGATGTTCCAGGAGTTGAAGTTTATCTTTCAGAAGAATGCCCGGATCGAGAGGTATGAGACCTCCGATAAATTCTATGCTTGCAAGATGGAGGAGAACGGGTCTATTAGTGAGCACATACTCAGAATGTCTGGGTACTCGAACCGTCTAGCGGAGTTGGGAATTACCCTTCCGCCGGAGGCGATCACTGATAGAGTTCTTCAATCGCTGCCACCTAGTTACAAGAGCTTTGTGATGAACTATAACATGCACGAGATGAACAAGTCAGTCGCCGAGCTGTTTGCGATGCTGAAAGTCGCTGAGTCTGAAATCCAGAAAGAACATCAAGTGTTGATGGTCAATAAAACCACTAGTTTCAAGAAAAACGGCAAAGGCAAAGGCAAGAAGGGTAAAACCAAGAAGGATGGCAAAGCAGTTGCTACTCCTACAAAGAAGCCTAAGCATGGACCTAAGCCAGAAACTGAGTGCTTTCATTGCAAAGGAACTGGTCACTGGAAGCGGAACTGCCCCAAGTACCTGGCTGGCAAGAAGGCGGCCAACGACAAACAAGGTATATACGATATACATGTTATTGATGTGTACCTTACAAGTTCTCGTAGTAGTGCCTGGGTATTTGATACCGGTTCGGTTTCTCACATTTGCAACTCAAAACAGGAACTACGGAATAAACGAAGACTAGCAAAGGACGAAGTGACTATGCGCGTGGGAAATGGTTCCAAGGTTGATGTGATCGCCGTCGGCATGCTCTCTCTTCGATTACCATCAGGATTAGTGATGAACCTAAATAATTGTTATTTAGTGCCTGCGTTAAGCATGAACATTATATCTGGATCTTGTTTATTGCGAGACGGTTACTCATTTAAATCAGAGAATAAAGGTTGTTCTATTTATATGAGTAATATCTTTTATGGTCATGCACCCAATGTTAGGGGTTTATTCATATTGAATCTTGATAGTGATGACACACATGTTCATAACATTGACGCCAAAAGATGTATAGTAGTTAATGATAGTACCACTTTCTTGTGGCACTGCCGTTTAGGTCATATTGGTGTAAAACGCATGAGGAAGCTCCATGCTGATGGACTTTTGGAGTCACTTGATTTTGAATCACTTGACACATGTGAACCATGCCTTATGGGCAAGATGACCAAAACGCCGTTCTCTGGAACAATGGAACGGGCGAGTGACTTATTGGAAATCATACATACGGATGTGTGCGGTCCAATGAATGTCGAAGCGCGCGGTGGTTATCGTTATTTTCTCACCTTCACTGATGACTTGAGTAGATATGGGTATATTTACTTGATGAAGCACAAGTCTGAAACATTTGAAAAGTTCAAGCAATTTCAGAGTGAAGTTGAGAATCGTCGTAACAAGAAGATTAAATTTCTTCGATCTGATCGAGGAGGTGAATATCTGAGTTATGAGTTTGGCAATCACTTAAGACAGTGTGGAATTGTTTCACAGTTGACACCGCCCGGAACACCACAGCGTAATGGTGTGTCTGAACGTCGTAATCGGACCTTATTGGATATGGTGCGTTCTATGATGTCTCTTGACGATTTGCCACTATCGTTTTGGGGTTATGCATTAGAGACAGCTGCATTCACTTTAAATAGGGCACCATCAAAATCCGTTGAGACGACGCCATATGAACTGTAGTTTGGCAAAAAGCCGAAGTTGTCGTTTCTTAAAGTTTGGGGATGTGATGCTTATGTCAAAAAGCTTCAGCCTGAAAAGCTGGAACCCAAAGCGGAAAAGTGCGTCTTCATAGGATACCCGAAAGAGACAGTCGGGTATACCTTCTATCTCAGATCCGAGGGCAAAGTGTTTGTCGCTAAGAACGGAACATTTCTTGAGAAAGAGTTTCTCTCGAAAGAATTGAGTGGGAGGAAAATAGAGCTTGATGAGGTTATTGAACCTTTACTTCAACCAGAGAGTAGCGCAGCACAGAAAGATGTTTCTGTGGAACCTACAACGGTAGAAGAGGAAGTTAATGATGATGATCATGAAGCTCCGGATCAAGCTGCTATTGAACCTCGTAGGTCGACAAGGACGCGTACTACTCCCGAGTGGTACGGCAACCCTGTCTTAGAGGTCAGGTTGTTGGACAACAATGAACCTACGAGCTATGGAGGAGTAGTGATGGGCCCGGATTTCGAGAAATGGTTAGAGGCCATGCAATCTGAGATGGGATCCATGTATGAAAACAAAGTATGGACTTTGGAAGTACTACCTGAAGGGCGAAAGGCCATTCAGAACAAATGGATCTATAAGAAGAAGACGGACGCGGACGGTAATGTCACCGTCTATAAAGCTCGACTTGTGGCAAAGGGTTTTTCACAAGTTCAAGGAGTTGACTATGATGAGACTTTCTCACCCGTAGCGATGCTTAAGTCTGTCAGAATCATGTTGGCAATAGCTGCTTATTTCGACTATGAAATTTGGCAGATGGACGTCAAAACGGTGTTCCTCAACGGTTTCCTTGAGGAAGAGTTGCATATGATGCAACCCGAAGGTTTTGTCGATCCAGAGAATGCTGACAAAGTTTGCAAACTCCAGCGATCCATTTATGGACTGGTGCAAGCATCTCGGAGTTGGAATAAACGCTTTGATGAGGTGATCAAAGCGTTTGGGTTTATACAAGTTTATGGAGAAGCTTGTATTTACAAGAAAGTGAGTGGGAGCTCTGTAGCGTTTCTAGTGTTATATGTGGATGACATATTGCTGATCAGAAACGATATAGAAATGCTGGAAAGCGTGAAGGAATATTTGAATAAGAGTTTTTCAATGAAGGACCTAGGAGAAGCTGCTTTCATATTAGGCATTAAGATCTATAGAGATAGGTCGAGACGCTTAATAGCACTTTCACAGAGCACATACCTTGATAAAGTTTTGAAGAAGTTCAAAATGGAACAGGCCAAGAAGGGGTTCTTGCCTATGTTGCAAGGTGTGAAGTTGAGTAAGACTCAATGCCCAGTGACTGCAGAAGATAAAGAAAAGATGAGCGTCATCCCCTATGCTTCAGCCATAGGCTCTATCATGTATGCAATGCTGTGCACAAGACCCGATGTCAGCCTTGCCATAAGTATGGTTGGAAGGTTTCAAAGTGATCCTGGAATGGAGCACTGGCAAGCGGTCAAGAATATCCTTAAGTACCTTAACAGGACTAAGGACATGTTTCTCGTTTATGGAGGTGATGAAGAGCTCGTCGTAAAGGGTTACGTCGATGCAAGCTTTGACACTGATCCGGACGATTCTAAATCGCAAACCGGATACGTATTTATTCTTAACGGGGGAGCGGTAAGCTGGTGCAGTTCCAAGCAAAGCGTGGTAGCTGATTCTACGTGCGAAGCGGAGTACATCGCAGCCTCGGAGGCAGCGAAGGAAGGTGTCTGGATGAAGCAGTTCATGACAGATCTTGGAGTAGTGCCTAGTGCACTGAATCCAATAAATTTGTTCTGTGACAACACTGGTGCCATTGCTCTAGCCAAGGAACCAAGGTTTCACAAGAGGACCAGACACATAAAGCGACGCTTCAACTCCATCCGGTTCTACATCAAGGAGAAGGACATAAATATTTGCAAAGTGCACACGGATCTGAATGTTGCAGACCCGTTGACTAAACCTCTTCCAAGGGCTAAACATGATCAACACCAGAACTGTATGGGTGTTCGATTCATTACCATGTAAATCACATAGTGATGTGAACTAGATTATTGACTCTAGTGCAAGTGGGAGACTATTGGAAATATGCCCTAGAGGCAATATATAAAGTGTTTATTATTATATTTCCTTGTTCATGATAATCGTTTATTATCCATGCTATAACTGTAGTGATCGGAAACACATTGCATGTGTGGATAAATAGACAAACACTATGTCCCTAGTATGCCTCTAGTGAACTAGCTCATTGATCAAAGATGGTCAGGGTTTCCTAGCCATTGACATGTGATGTCATTTGATAATGGGATCACATCATTAGGAGACTGATGTGATGGACAAGACCCAAACTACAGACGTAGCATATGATCGTGTCAGTTTATTGCTACTGTTTTCTGCATGTCAAAGTATATGTTCCTATGACCAGGAGATCATGCAACTCACGGATATCGAAGGAGTGCCTTGTGTGTATCAAACGTCGCAATGTAACTGGGTGACTATAAAGGTGCTCTACAGATATCTCCGATGGTGTCTGTTGAGTTGGCATGGATCGAGATTGGAATTTGTTACTCCGTGTGACGGAGAGGTATCTCGGGGCCCACTCGGTAATGCAACATCACAATAAGCCTTGCAAGCAATGTGACTAATTGTTAGTTGCGGGATCTTGCATTACGGAACGAGTAAAGAGACTTACCGGTAACGAGATTGAACTAGGTATAGAGATACCGACGATCGAATCTCGGGCAAGTAACATGCCGAAGAACAAAGGGAACGTTATACGGGAGTAACTGAATCCTTGACATAGAGGTTCAACCGATAAGATCTTCGTAGAATATGTAGGAACCAATGTGGACATCCAAGTCCCGCCATTGGTTATTGGCCGTAGAGGTGTCTCGGTCATGTCTACATAGTTCTCGAACCCGCAGGGTCTGCACACTTAAGGTTCGGTGATGTTTCGGTAGTATAGAGTTATGTATGCTGGTGACCGAAGGTTGTTCGGAGTCCCGGATGAGATCCCGGACGTCACGAGGAGCTCCGTAATGGTCCGTAGGTAAAGATTCATATATCGGATGTCCCAGTTTGGTCGCCGGAAAAGTTTCGGGCTCATCGGTAGTGTACCGGGAGTATCGGTAGTGTACCGGGAGTGCCGGTAGTGTACCGGGGGACCTCCGGGAGGGGTATTTCGACCCCAAGAGGTCCATGGGCTGTGGGAGAATAATAACCAGCCCTTAGTGGCTGGGAAAACAGCCACAAAGGCCCATGGCGCAGGAGAGAAAGTCCTAAAGCAAAAAGTGGAAAATCAGCCAATAGGAGGCAATCCTACTCCAACTAGGATTGGAGGTGAAGTAGGATTGCTCCCACCTCCTATTTCAGCCGACCCAAAGGCCTTGGCTGCCTCTCCTCTCCTCTCCTCCTATATATACTAGTGGATTGGGTGGTTTTTGGACAGAATTTCCGGCCACGTGCTACCCATTCCACCGGTGCATAGTTTCTCCTCTAGATCGTAGTTCCGCAGTGCTTAGGCGAAGCCCTGCCGGAATTGCTCCACCACCATCACCGGAGCGCCGTCACGCTGCCAGTGAACTCTCTCTCCTCTCCACCCCTCTTGCTGGATCAAGACGGTGGAGATCGTCATCAAGCTGCACGTGTGCTAAATGCGGAGGTGCCGTCCGTTCGGTACTAGATCGGAAGGATCGTGATCAAGGCCACGAGACGTTCGTGATTGGATCGTGGGACGGATCGTGACGAGATCGTGGGACGGTTCGTGATTGGTTCGCGGGACGGTTCGTGATTGGATCGCGGGATGCTCGGCGAGTTGGATCGCGAAGAAGTTCGACTACACCAACCGCGTTTCTTGTGACGTTTCGGTAGTATAGAGTTATGTATGCTGGTGACCGAAGGTTGTTCGGTGTCCCGGATGAGATCCCGGACATCACGAGGAGCTCCGTAATGGTCCGTAGGTAAAGATTCATATATAGGATGTCCCAGTTTGGTCGCCGGAAAAGTTTCGGGCTCATCGGTAGTGTACCGGGAGTATCGGTAGTGTACCGGGAGTGCCGGTAGTGTACCGGGGGACCTCCGGGAGGGGTATTTCGACCCCAAGAGGTCCATGGGCTGTGGGAGAATAATAACCAGCCCTTAGTGGCTGGGAAAACAGCCACAAAGGCCCATGGCGCAGGAGAGAAAGTCCTAAAGCAAAAAGTGGAAAATCAGCCAATAGGAGGCAATCCTACTCCAACTAGGATTGGAGGTGAAGTAGGATTGCTCCCACCTCCTATTTCAGCCGACCCAAAGGCCTTGGCTGCCTCTCCTCTCCTCTCCTCCTATATATACTAGTGGATTGGGTGGTTTTTGGACAGAATTTCCGGCCACGTGCTACCCATTCCACCGGTGCATAGTTTCTCCTCTAGATCGTAGTTCCGCAGTGCTTAGGCGAAGCCCTGCCGGAATTGCTCCACCACCATCACCGGAGCGCCGTCACGCTGCCAGTGAACTCTCTCTCCTCTCCACCCCTCTTGCTGGATCAAGACGGTGGAGATCGTCATCAAGCTGCACGTGTGCTAAATGCGGAGGTGCCGTCCGTTCGGTACTAGATCGGAAGGATCGTGATCAAGGCCACGAGACGTTCGTGATTGGATCGTGGGACGGATCATGACGAGATCGTGGGACGGTTCGTGATTGGTTCGCGGGACGGTTCGTGATTGGATCGCGGGATGCTCGGCGGTTTGGATCGCGAAGAAGTTCGACTACACCAACCGCGTTTCTTAACGCTTCCCGCTTAGCGATCTACAAGGGTACGTAGATCTACTCTCCCTCTCATAGATGCTCATCACCATGGATAGGTTTCCGACGCTACGAGTCACTAGCGGGTTCCAGCAGCAACCGGCACAAAGAGATTCCAATGGGTCACCGGTCGGGTAGAGACACGTCAGCATTCGTAAACCATGCGGGAAGCCCGCAAGAGGCGCCAGCTAGGCCGACTTACCAGGAGCCTGTGCCTTCCGTTTCGATAGGGGCAGGAGTAAACTCCAGGACGGCAGGGCTGCTGTGTTTGTCACCGGCTCTACAGAGCGAACGGCTGCCGAAAGACTTCAAAGGGCCCCGCAAGGTCCCAAATTATACCGCTGATTTACCCCCGGAGGCCTGGGTGGAGAGTTATGAACTGGCCATGTAGATTTTGGATGTCAGTGAGGCAGTTTATGCCAAGTATTTCATGATGCTTGAAGGCCCGACTCGCACGTGGTTAAAGGGGTTACCACCTAATACCATCAATTCATGGGCGGAGCTCCGGGCCCGGTTCATTAAAAACTTTCAAGGGACGTGCAAGCAGCCTATGACCATTTTGGATCTTGATCACTGTGTCCAATAGGAGAACGAGTCGGCCCATCATTGGGTACGGCGGGTCTCGACAATCATCCACTCCTCGGAGCAAATCATGGCGGCCCAAGCGGTACTGATCTTGGAGAAGAACTGCCACTTTGTTCCTCTGAAGCAGAAACTTGGTCGGCTAAAACGTACGTGTCAGGACATGGGAGAGCTCATGACGGCTCTCACGCAATATGCCGACTCTGACAGCACGAAAGATCCGGGTTCTGATGATGAGAAAGCTAGACATGGTAAGAAGGGAAATCAAGGCAAGAGTGCGGCAAACAATGGTAGCCAGAGCAAGCGTAAGAATCCAGAGGCCGGGTTAGAGCTGGTGGCTAATGCAAACACCCAGCAGAATTACCCCAAAGGTAATAGGAGGTTCAGACCACCCTTTGGCAAGGATAGCTCTTCCTCGAACATAGAGGAGTTACTTAAGCGACCTTGTCCAAATCACAGTCTGCCTGATAAGCCGGCAAGCCACACATGGGAGAATTGCAATTTCATGCAGAAGTACAAGCGGTATTTCACACAACCTAACAATCGAGATGGTGGTCCACCAGGCGGCTCAGGACATGGCGGGTCAGGAGCTGGGTTTGGTTCTGGCGGCTCACGGTCCAGTCATTCGGGTCAGGATAATCAAGCGAGACACCAGCCGCATTCTGGTAACAATAATCAACAAGAACAGTGTAATTAGTCTGGTTTTCAGAGTAATCCGAAGCAACTCAGCTCCAGGCAGTACCATGTTTTCACGACCAGCCTCAACAAACGGGACCAGAAGCTGCGAAAGCGGGCAGTTAATGCATTTGCGTCGGCTCTTCCGCGGTACTTAAAGTGGTCTGAATATGACATAACCTGGAGCCGAGAAGATCACCCGCTGCGTGTCGATTACCCGGGGCGGCTGGCTTTGGTTGTAGCCCCCTAGGTGGGCGTTATATGGTGAACAAGGTGCTTATGGATGGCGGCAGCAGCATAAACATCCTTTATTATGACACTTTTCGGTGGATGAAGTTGCTTGACAAGGATTTAAAACCTTCATCCACCGTCTTTCATGGTGTGGTTCCGGGTAAGTCGGCGCGACCGGTGGGCAGGATTTCGTTGGAAGTGGCTTTTGGCGATGAGTACAATTACAGGGTGGAATCTTTGTGGTTCGAAGTGGTCAAGATCAAGAGTCCTTATCATGCGTTGTTTGGACGGCCGGCTTATGCTAAGTTCATGGCCAGGCCCTGCTATGTTTACTTGCAGCTCAAGATGCCCGGCTTAAACGGTACAATTACTGTTCATGGTAACCGAAATACGGCTATTGAGTGTGAAGAAGGGGACGCGGCTTACGCAGAGTCCAGTTGCGCACAGGAGGAACTTAAGTTCTATAAGGAGAATGTTGATCTGGAGGATATGACCCTGCTGAAAAAGCCCACCACGGAGGTTGAGCCGCCCCTCAAGTTTTCAGCGGATGATACCAAGACACTAGATTTCACTCTGGGCGACTCATCTAAGCAGTTTATCATTGGAGCTCACATGGATCTCAAATAGCAAAGCACGCTCATCGAATTCACCCGTGAGAATCGGGACATCTTCGCATGGAAACCTTCTGACATGCCAGGTGTACCGAGAGAGTTAGCTGAGCACAACCTTAATGTGGATCCAAAGTTTAAGCCGATTAAACAGTTTTTGCGGCGGTTCAATGAGGAGAGGCGCAAGGCTATTGGTGAAGAAGTTGCCCGGCTTTTGGCAGCGGGTTTTATCGTTGAAGTTTTTCACCCGGAATGGTTGGCTAACCCGGTGCTGGTGCTCAAAAAGAATGGCACATGGCGTATGTGTGTGGACTACACGGACCTTAACAATGCTTGTCCGGCTGATCCATTTGCCCTCCCTCATATTGATCATATCATTGATGCTACGGCGGGGTGTGAAAGTTTGTGCTTCCTGGACGCATACTCAAGTTATCATCAGATCAAGATGGCGGTTAAAGACCAGGAGAAGACGGCTTTTATTACACCATTTGGGGTGTTCTGTTATGTCTCTATGCCTTTCGGGCTCAAGAGTGCCCAGGCGACTTATCAGCGATGCATGCAGAATTGCCTTCACGGTCAGATTGGCCGTAATGTTCATGCTTATGTAGATGACATCGTGGTCAAATCCAGAAAGAAGGAGACTCTCTTGGAGGATTTAAAGGAAACTTTTGATAATCTCCAGGTCTACAACATGATGCTTAACCCGACCAAGTGTGCCTTTGTTGTTCCGGAGGGCAAGCTTTTGGGTTTCCTGGTCTCTGAGCGTGGTATCGAGGCTAACCCGGATAAAATCAAGGCTATTACCTCTTTGGGAGAGTAGGCTTGCGTTAATGATGTTCAGCGCTTGGCAAGGCGGATTGCAGTGTTGAGATGGTTCATAAGCCGTCTTGGATAGAAAGCTATTCCTTTATATCAAATGATGAAGAAGACAGAAAATTTTGTCAGGAGTAAAGCGGCGGGTGAAGCACTTGAGGCGCTTGAAAAACAGCTCATTGAGCCGCCAGTGCTAGCCGCACCGGCTGAAAAAGAACCGGTACTCCTTTATGTGGCGGCTAATAACCGGGCAGTGAGTGCTGCAATCGTGGTCGAGCGCAAGGAGGCTGGAAAGGAGTATCCAGTGCAAAGACCGGTTTATTATATCAGTGAGGTCCTGACAGAGTCTAAGCAAAGGTATCCACATTGGCAGAAGCTGGTATATGGGGTCTCATGGCCAACCGCAAGTTCAAACACTATTTCATAGGGCACCAGATAACTGTGGTCAGTTTTGCTCCGCTAGGGAATATTATCCAGAACAGATAAGCCACAGGAAGGATTGCTAAGTGGGCATTGGAGCTGGGACCTCTCAATATAAAATATGTGCCTCGCATAGCTATCAAGTCTCAAGCCCTTGTGGACTTCATAAATGATTGGACGGAGTGTCAAACTCCTAAGGAAAAGCCGGATAACACATACTGGACTATACACTTTGATGGATCCAAGCAATTAGAGGGATCAGGGGCAGAAGTTGTTCTGACATCCCCCAAGGGTGATAAGTTTTGTTATGTGCTCCGGCTGATGTTCCCCTGCACTAACAATGCGGCTGAATATGAAGCCTTGCTTCATGGTCTTCGGTTAGCCAAGGAGATGAATTTGAGCCGAGTCAGGTGTTTGGGCGACTCAGATCTGGTGGCTCAGCAAGTCTCTAGCACTTGGGATTCCAAAGACCCGCGGATGGCGGCTTATCGTTAGGCGGTTGATATTATTGCGGGTCACTTCAAAGGATATCAGGTTGATCACATTGATCGTTGCAGGAATGAGGCGGCTAATGCCTTATCATGGTTAGGTTCTCAATGAAAGTCGGTGCCACCCAATGTCTTTCTGGACGTCTTACACCATCCGACTGTTAAGATACCTTCAGAAGAAGATTTGGCTATTCCTGACCCGGAGGCAGAATTGGTCGTGGCTCTGCATGCTATCCCAGATTGGACTATTCCCTATTTTCCCTATTTGACCCGGGGCGAGTTACCTAAGGATGAAGACTTAGCCAGAAAGATCACCCGGCATTCTAAGTCCATGACAATAGTTAATGGTGAGTTGCATAAATGCAGCATGACGGGAGTTTTCCAACGTTGTGTTTCATCAGAGGAGGGCCAGCAGATCTTGAGTGAAATCCATGCTGGCGATTGTGGACACCATGCCGGCTCGAAATCTTTGGTGGACAAGGCTTTCCGGCACGGGTTTTTCTGGTTGACGGCTCATAATGATGCGGAGGAACTAGTCTGTAAGTGTGACGGCTGTCAAAAATTTGGCCGGCGGGCTCATGTTTCGGCTCAGGAGTTAAGGATGATACCAATTACTTGGCCATTTGCGGTCTGGGGGCTTGACATGGTGGGACCTTTCAAGAGATCCAAGGATAAGAAAACACACCTCCTGGTGGCGGTGGACAAGTTTACCAAGTGGGTAGAGGTAGAGCCGGTCAGCAAATGTGACGCGGCTACGACGGTTTTATTTATCAAAAAGTTGATCTACCGTTTTGGTTACCCACACAGCATCTCACTGATAATGGTACAAATCTGTCCAAGGGTGCTATGAAAAAATTATATGATGAAGAGCATATCCGGCTTGATGTTTCAGCAGTGGCGCATCCACAATCCAACGGTCAGGCGGAGCGTGCCAATCAGGAAATTCTAAGAGGGATTAAACCGCGGCATATGGTTCCTTTGCAGAGAACGCCCGGGTGTTGGGTGGAAGAATTACCCTCCGTCTTATGGAGCATCAGGACCACCCCTAACAGATCCACGGGTTTCACGCCTTTCTTTATGGTGTACGGGGCCGAGGCAGTTCTGCCCAGTGACATCCGGCATGACTCGCCAAGGGTGGCGGCTTATGTTGAGGCGGATAATGAGACGACACGTGAAGACGCATTGGATGCTCTAGAAGAGGCGCGAGATCTAGCAGCGGCCCGGTCGGCAATTTATTAACAAGACTTGCGTCGCTATCACAGCCACGGGGTCAAGACCCGGACATTCCAGGAGGGCGACTTAGTACTCCGGCTGATTCAGGACTAGACAAATATGCGTAAGCTCTCTCCTCCATGGGAAGGACCTTTTGTAGTTAGCAGAAATCTCAACAATGGGTCATATTACCTCATCGATATCCGAGATGACTCACATATGGCGGGTCAGGAGACCCGTCGACCATGGAACATCACGCATCTCCGGCCTTATTTCACCTAAGGGTGTAGAGACCCTTCATTGTATACTACCATTGTACATGTTATAGTTATATAAAGAAATATCACTGCAAAAGTGAAGTCCCGGCTCAGGAAAATGAGTCGCGGCGCCAGGTGTTATACCACAAAATCCTGGCTCAAGAAAATGAGTCGCGGCACCAGGCGTTATGCCACAAAAAGAAAAACTAGCTCAGAAAAATGAGTCGTGGCGAGGGTGGCTTCTTACCTTTGGATACAGCTTCTAACGCCTATCCGCCGGCGTTGTACGCCGTAAAACCGGCTCAGGAAAATGAGTCGTGGCGAGGGCGGCTTCTTACCTTTGGGTATAGCTTCTAACGCCTATATGTCGGTGTCGTACACAGTAAAAACCAGCTCAGAAAAATGAGTCGTGGCGAGGGCGGCTTCTTGCCTTTGGGTACAGCTTCTAATGCCTATCCGTCGGCGTCGTACGCCGTACTGCTGAAGGGGGCTTCTTACCAACGGGTATCGCTTCTAACACCCTATTGGCTGGCTTTATGCCAAATTTCCGGCTAACACGTTTCGTCGCGGTTGTGAGGGTTTTTTACCGACGGGTAGCTAACACCTCATAACCCACGAACAGCGGCTTCTTACCTTCGGGTACAGCTTCTAATGCCTATTAGCTGGCCTTATGGCACAAAAATCCGGCTAAGGAAAATTAGCCGCGGCGAGGGCGGCTTCTTACCTTCGGGTACAGCTTCTAACACCTATCCGCCAGCATTTACGTTGTATTATTACCTTCGGGTACAACTTATAATGCTTGTTAATTGGCCGCATGCTACAAAGCTCCGGTTGACATGATTAGCCACGGACGGAAATCATGAAGTCCTTTCGGCCGACTCTCAACCCAAGAAGAAGAGGCAACCGACGGAAATTATTAACCGGAGTGCATACAAGGAAGATGGCACTTTGAAAGCCGGATTTTTCTCAAGATCAACACAGAAAATATCACAGGACATATATTACAAACGCTATATGTAGAGCCCAAAAGTGTGGATCAAGTTTTTCAAGTCCTCTACTACGAGTTAGAGGAGAACCGGCTATTACAAAGTGGAGTTAATCAACTGGCCGGCGGCTCATCCTGCTCCGGCTCTTCGGGCACTTGGATCTGAAGGTTGTCCAACTTCCAGTTGCAATCACCTAGAGTTGCAAAAGTTCCTTCTTCAAATAAGGGAGACGGGTCAAGATTATAAGCGAAGAGGTCCTTACTGCGGGTGGGCGTCAAGTCCTTCCATTCATAGAGCGGACCACGAATTCTCTTCTGGTCAGCATCATAAGCCGCCTGGTAAGTGTTCAGGTCAGCCTCTTCTGCTAAGACGGAAGCCAGAAACATGGAGTCCTTGACGCACCGGATGTAGTCAGCTTCTGTGAATTCAGAGTCGTCATCCTTCTTGGAGGGGAAGCCTTCCATCATATCACCCAGAGTAAGCTCCGGAGCGAAGGCCAGAGCCCGGCTTATGCCTGCGATTGCTCCCTGGCGGGCGGCTGATTTCTTCAATTCGGCAATCTGCTTTGGCATGGTGGAGAAAAGTTCCAAGACCCCTTTGAGAGTTGAAGGGATCTTGTCCTTGTACTACACATATTTGATGGTAAACATCGTGCCGCAGTAGAGCGGCTCCGCCAGGGTGTAGATAGCCTTCAGAGGCAGTAAGCTGTCAAACGCCAGTTGACGGCTTCTAGGACCTGTATAAGCCGGAGGTTTTCATGATAAGTCGCCAGTTCAGATGTGATAATAGCAATGAAGGAAAAGTTGTCAAGCGCTCACCGAAGAGGGCGGCTATCATCTTTGTGATGTGGCGTTTCAAGGATTGCAGCTCGTCAGAGACGATCATCAACCGCTGATCAGCGTCGTCCGCCCATTTGGTCAGCGTGGCCTTCTCAGACATGGCAGACTCTTTGAAAGCGCCGAGCTCCGCCTTGACTTTAACAAGCTCTTCGGTCAAGAGCCGGCATTTCTCATCGGTGGCGCTCCGGGCAGCCTGTTGATCAGCCAGGTTGGTCTTTAAGCCGGCCAACTGTGACCCGGCTTTAGTTAAGGATTCCTGCAAACATTTCAAAGCAGAGAGTAAAACGGACAAGTCTCAAACAGATTGCAAGCAATATGCATAACACTTGGGGGCTAATGTCTATTTTTCGGAAGTTCGGTATGAAGAGTCCTGGTTCAACTTTGAACAAGTTTGAGCCGGACCTTGGGGGCTACTATTAGCTCTTTTAAATTATCTTCTAAGAAGTCCCGACTCAACTTTGAACAAGTTTGAGCCGGACCTTGGGGGCTACTATTAGCTCTTTTAAATTATCTTCTAAGAAGTCCCGACTCAACTTTGAACAAGTTTGAGCCGGACCTTGGGGGCTACTATCGACTCTTTTAAATTATCATCTAAGAAGTCTCGACTCAACTTTGAACAAGTTTGAGCCAGACCTTGGGGACTACTATCGGCTCTTCTGATTATCTTCTACAGAATAATTATGCAAAGTCCCAGCTCAATATGATTAAGCCAGCACTTGGGGGCTATGTAGGGATATAAGGAGGAAAAGAATACCTCATACTTCCTCTTCATGAGGTTAACCAGTTGGAGCTCCAGGTCCCGGCTGGTGGATAGGCGGGTCATGTAGCCAGCATGAAGCTCTTCAACTGTCAACTTCTCCAAGGCAAAAGGCTCAAAATCAAGCTTCCTAGAAGCTTCAGCTATTTCACCCCGCTTGGTCAGCACGTGAGCCGGGGGAGAATGCAAATCAACGCCAGTGATTTCAACTTTGGGGCCAGTCATGTCCTTAGCAGCCTGGGCAGGGCTCGGCGGCTTAGAAGGATTCTTTTGTGGACTATCTGGGACAATGTCATTAGCGGTCGGCTCTGCAGAAGCGGCTGGGATATCTTCAGCCGGCCGCGAGTCATCCGGCTTTGAATGCTCCGGCTCTTGGGCAGCAGGGCCGGGGGAGGACTTGTTGGTTTTCCGATGCTTGGCTTGAGCACTGTAAAGTGTGAGGATCAGAATCCAAAGGATACTACTGCCGCATAAAGAGCCAGATGTCATAGTGGGAGATACTTACAGCGGGTTGATCTTGGGAGGCGGCAGAGCGGTCGTCGAAGAGTCACCGAAAGAGGGTGATTTCTGAGAGACAATTCAAGAAAGATGAGACAGCGTCGAGGTCGCAAAGTGAAATTAATTAAACGGAAATACATACCTTTGCGGGGTGTTTCTTCGGAGCTGGCGAGTTTGGCAAGCCGGACATAAGTTCAGTAGAACCAGCGCTCCGGGTCTGGCGACACTCAGCCTGTTGTTGCTTCTTCAAAAGAAAATCGGGAGCCAGATAAGCAAGAGGATGAGAAAGAGGAACTTTTCCAATAACCTGCCGCGGCTTTCGGGGGGCAAAATAGTCTGAGCCGGAAGAAATATAGATTACCTCATGGGCATTGGCGTAGCTTGTTTCAACATCATCCTATGAGTAAAACGAGTGTAAGTAAAATAAGGTAATAAAATGGCAGAAAGCAGCCAGGGTTTACCTCAGAGTCGGACAATTGCGGCGGGTCAAGCCATCCTTCTTGTGGAACGGTCTTCTTGGACTTCTTAGCCAGAACTTTCTTCTTGGGCTTCTTCAAGGGAGGAACATACTCCTTCTTCCAGAAATCAGAGTTGGCCTGGAAAGATAAACCGGTTAAACGGTAATGAGTCAGAAAAGTATAAGTGACAAGGAGAAAAAGAGGTGAAGAGTCGCCTTACATCTGGAGCCAGATTTTTGGTGTTAAAAGGCGCCAGGCCAATGGCGCTGCATGATCCGGATGCTTCATGGACAACGCTCCGGATGATGGTGGTGATGTCATCCTCCATCAGTGTTGATCGGCTGAAGCATAATGAACTATCATACTTGCCTTCGTATTCACACATGAGCCGGCTTCTATGACTCAAGGGCATAATCCGCCAAGAAATCCAGCCCGGTTAAACCATTGGCCATGAGGGCCTTGATCTTGGCATGAGCCGGCTCGTATCTTGCACGTTCCGAAGTTGATAGCCGGCCAGGAAGCTCTGAAGTTGTCTTGAGCCAGAAGGGACGATAACTCAGAAGTGGACGCTCATTTTCAGGAGAGGTATCCTTGCAGTCGAACCAAGTCTTGTTCCAGTCCTTTGGATGACTCGACATCTGCATGGCCGGAAAAATAATATCCCTACGCCGTTGGATAGAGATCCCGCCAAGCTCTAGGCTCGGACCAGCTTTCATCTCAGTTTGTCGGTTCGCATAGAAACACTCTCGAAATAACCCCATAGACGGCTTCGCTTGCAGATAGACTTCACAGAGGACTTGAAAATTGCATATATTTGAGACGGAGTTGGGGGCCAAGTCTTGGGGGTGAAGATTGTAAAAGTGAAGGACGTCACGAAAGAACTTCGAGCCGGGAGGCACGAATCCTCGCTCAATATGATCAGAGAAGACCACTACTTCGCCTTCTTGAGCAGTGGGCCGCGTTTCATCACCTGGGACCCACCAATTAAGGACCTCCTTGGAAGGAAGGGTACCCGTGTGAACAAAATCCAATAAGAATTCCTCCGTGATGCAAGACCCGACCCAGTTGCACGAGTTGGATGCACGAGACATGCTGGTGGCTTAAAGACTGTGCAAATTAAAAGTACGGCGAGTCAGGAGCAAAATAAATATCTACGACGGCTTACAATTTTAAGGGTTCTACAAATGATACGCCATGGTCCGGCTGATGAGAGCCGGAGAGGCCTGGCGAGTCAACAAAGAAAAGAGGAGGAGCGAAAATCGGCTAAGTCCCAGGAAACAGATTTCGTAAAGTTCGGCTAAAATAACGGATCTACAAAAGCAGGAAAAATGCCTCTATTTTCGACCTAAGGACGAACGGGCGAGGCGGATGAAACCTTAAATGGCGGGCTGAGCAGGGACCGATCTACGTGTTATCGTTCACCGCCTATTACATAGCGGCGCCGCTAGGTCGAGCGACTGTCCGGAGTTCATACGTTGAAGCGCGGCGGGCGACAATGGCGTTCAAGTTCTAAATGACGATGGCGGCGAGGTTCTATAGAAACCCTCCGAAGACTGCTATGGATCTAAAAGAAGAAGACTTACCAACGACGACATGAGGAGCGCAAGATGAACTCTGGTTCGCGACAGCGTGATGCAGCGGCCAGTCGACGGCGAGACGGAGATGGTGCCAGAGCAAGGGAAGCAGGAGTGGAAGTATCGGAGAGGAAGCAAATGATAGCGCGAGCGGGAGAAAGGAAATGCCACCCATAGTAGTCCTATTTAAAAGGAAAACAGGGCAGGCGCGAAAATCCAGGAGTCACCAATTGTCCGACCGAGGCGGACGCCTCGATTTTCGGGCTAACCATTTAATAGAAGGATTTGGTGGTGCGTCAGCAAATCTTTTTTGCAGAGTCCGCGAGACGTCACGGCGGGTCACATCCGGGCGACTCGTCGAGGAGCGGAAGAGAAGGATGAAATGAGCAAGCTCAAATCAACCTGGGGCCTAATGTTGGGGATATAACCCCATGGTGAGACCCGCCCTGGAGGGCTCCGGGTTAAACCGGACGGCTTGTAGCCAGCCCAAGAGTGAGCCGTCAAGACTGGAGGGCCCAACAAGCGTAGCGGCTCACAGGATGGGCCGGCGGGGTGGCCCGGATAAGAAGACCCGGGCGTGTAAGCCGCCCGGGGACAATTTGGACAGGATACGCAAGAGAAGATAGAGGCAGACTCGGACATGTAATGAGATTCGGCCACAACTTGTATGACTCGTGGTCTTGACCTCCTATATAAAGGCAAGACCCAGGGTGACTTAGAGATCAGGGTTATCGAGAGCTAGGTAAGGCTTTAGCTCCCTTGTAATCGATACAACAAGCAATACAAACAAAAGCGGGACATAGGCTATTACCTCACCTTGAGGGGTCAAACCTGGGTAAACTCGTGTCCTTCGTCCCTGCCAACCCCTTTGAGTTCATCACATTAGCGATGACCTCGAATCCAAGTCCGTTCACCCGAACATCTGTCGTGATAAATCCACGACAGAATGCCTCACTAAAATCTGCCCAGGTTGCTGCGGGGCCTGCGGGACGCATGGCTTCATAATTTTTCCACCACAGGTTGGCGGGTCCTTCTAGAAAGTATGCAGCAAAAGTCACCTTGTTGGCCTCAGATACATTAGCAGCTCGGATTTTGCAGGACATGCTGGTCAGCCAGTCATCAACGTCGAGCGGGTCGACCGAGTGATGAAACTTAGGTGGGCATAATTTGACGAAGTCATTAAGGGACACACCATCATTGCGCTCATTGCGGGGAGGATGCGATGTATTCTTCTCAATATGTTCCAACGGCTTGTTGGCCTCCTTTTTATTCTGCTCAGCTTCGAGCCTCACCTCTGCCAGAGAGGGCGGCTGCAGCAAGTTCTCTTGCCTTGGCTGGCTTCCCTCGCCCCGCTCAAAGGCAGGCACGGGGTTATTCCTAGTTGACACCAGCCTGGGAAAACAAACCCACAGCTTAGACAAGGAGGACATCAACTCTAAGACATGACATGAGGAATGTACTAGACAACATGGCATGCATGGGTAAACACCCGATCAACATGGTAATAAAAAAACTGCCATATGAACCCATGACTCATACACACCATGACATAGTTCAGTACAAGCCCAAGATGAAGTACAAACTACTGAAAGATGATACAACTCATCGGAGGCACTGCAAGCTTCCTATACATTATCTATCTAGACCTCTAGAACTCAACTCACACCTCAGTCATAACCCACAAGACACGCGGGACTGTGGCAATACGACTACTACAATACCAGGTCGCCATAGAACACCTCATTTAGCTTACCCCCATGACCCGGGAGCTGAACCTGAGGGTCTGGGAACACCCTGGCCTGCGATCCCTGGAAACCATAAGGACACACATGTGGCCTCAATCCCCTGGTTGGTGGCAACAACGGTCCTCGAAGAGGGGTGATGCCTCCAACATCGGGCCAGTCTACGTGATCTGGCAGATGAGTCTGTGATGGGTTCGGCATCTCCAAATCTACATAGCCTGTCTGCACGGTAGGTGCTAGTTGCATCAAGGTTGTCCAAAGACGTGCACGAGTAGCATATAGCTCTATGCGAAGGGCACATGCATCACGATCCCTGCTCTCCAACATCTGAGCGATCACCTGAAGCATAGGGTCCTCATGAGAATGATCATAATAGGCTGCACTAAGATAACCATCCACTCCTCCTAAAGTAGCCAGAACATAATAGAACTCATTGTTCTGAAGTAGTCCATGGTGAGATCTCATAATAGTCAACATGGTATAGGCGGCCTCCTGAACTACCATGTCTATGGTGACACCTAACCCATATGTCCAATGGAGCGGCTCTGCAGCTCCAGGATATGATGGATATATCCTAACAATACACAGGTACTGGCCCTGGTTGAAGTCTCGATACTGCTCCTCCATTGTATACTTTGGGTACCAGCGGTAACCTGTCTCCATCGTAACTCTAACCAACATGGCCATGTGACCCGGTACATCCATGCACCTAGTCAGACGGACCACCTGACGAGAAGAACGAGGGGGCATCTGAAACAGGGAATGATGCAAAGGCATTAGAGCTCCTAGTAGAAATTGGATAGCATAACGATTGTAATTGCTCAAAAAGATTTTGAGACAAATGCAAAAGATTGGATAGCATAACCACTCGACTTTCTAGAATCAAATTTCTAATCCAACTGATTGTCACGCCAAACAATACTTGAGTACCGGAGTTCACTTACAAACAAACTAGCTACTAGTCCATGGTTAGTAACTCGTCATCCTAAGAAATAGATGATAAGCCTAGCTATTAACCCCGTAGAAAAGAAGAGGGTGACACGGAATAGAATTACTCGGGAAGAGGAGTAAAAAGAACCTTATGTTCCCTTCAAAAATCAATTCCCTTACATTTTTATAGTGTTTCTAGACTCAACTTCGACCGGTTTGGCTTGGTAGTCCTACAGTTAGACAGGCTCTGATACCAACGCTGTCGAGACCCCGATCCTAAGTCATAGGAATCCAGTCTGTAACACATCACATGACTTTGCGGCCTCACGCACGGTAAACTCCACGACTACAGCCTTACCTTAGCCGGGACCATTTGCGTCTTTTGGCTCACGTATGTGAATATGTAGCTAGTATTCAAACGACAGAGAACCCGGGCCGACATGACTAGTCATAGAACCCAAGTGGCATATCCGTATGGGAACAGGCATACATAACCCAGGAATGCAGGTGTCGGCCTCAAGCGTGTGTAGACGAGTCATAGCAAGCTACAAGTACTCCATTATGTCGTGGGACATAGATGTCATCACTGCACGTAGACGAGTCGTAGCAGGCTACAGGGACTCCATTACACTGCGAGACATTTCCCCGAAGGAACAGACACAGCAGCAAACAAGGATACATGTCGGTCAATCAATGTGTCCGGGGCAGTAGCAAGCTACCAAAGCTCGATGGAAGCACCAAGAGGCAATTCCCCGTAAAGAGTACTACTAAAGGCACATGACTAGGTGTCAGATCCCATATATACCGTTGCACGTCACACATACGCATGACATGCCTGGTATGCATAGATACAACTATGGCATCACAACATAGCCATACAACAACACACCTTTTATTTAAGGGGCTCAGAGGAGCCTTGCATATTATGTTCTTACAGGTAGGGGTCACATGACCCAACACTCAAGTCATACAAGCAAGTTCATACAAACCAGTCGGTAGCATAAAGTTGTCTGAGTACAAATAGTTGAAAGGGTAAAAGGCACATGGCCTGACTATCTACAGCCCACCACAGGGCATAAGGTCGTAGATGGGACACCAGCTATTCGGTGTCGTTGACATCTAGGTAGAACCCACCTGATGGGTCCTGAATCTCATCTGCAACATTTATTAAGCAAACATGAGTACAAACATACTCAGCAAGTCTTTAAAATAGACCTAGTCTATAAATGCTCATGTATCAACAAGGGGAGTGGTGGAGTTTAATCAGCAATGCGAGCTCTGACTCTTGGCTAACCTATACTACACATATTAATTCTTTGTTCATATTTTAGATATCGCACACGAGTCCACTAACACCACATCAATACACCACAATGGATTCACTTCCGTCACCTACGAGAGTGCCATCCACGGTACTCACACTTGTCTTGATATTTTTATGAGTATCCATCAATTTATCTATGGACATCATAAGTTCTCCAAGTAGTCTATATCCGAGAACGCGTCTATTCAAACAGATTCATACACTGCAGGGGTGTACTCCTTCACACACACTCTTGCCACTTATCGTTGTGTGCTTATAAACCATGCACCTCGGCAACCTTCAAGCGGAAGCCCAGCGAGGGAGTCAACCACGACCGTCAATCACACAAGACCTCTAGTCTAGGCTATCGCCTATTTGAGACTGAACCCACATGGAAGTTTGGCTGAAGTTTCCACTACGACCCCAAACGATGTGCGCAGGGTTCCTAAGCCCACCACTTGGGTGACCCTTGATACATCATTCCTCTTCCTACCGCGTTGTAACCCACCCCTAGGGTCAGCGCTATGCACGGCCTCCAGCAAACTATAAACACCATAAACTACTTGCAACTCCTGGACCAAGGACTAGGCGGTTGATAAGTCGAGACGGGTCGAGTTACCGGAACCCAATGTGTGGTAGTAACTATTCTTGGATCACAAACACGGAACTGAGTTCGTAAGAAAGGTCCCAATGAGACAACCCGCTATGTACTCCTACATAGCCTCTCATCGTTACCTTCACCAAGTCGGGTTCATCATTAAGCTCATCACATCAGAACAATACTGTTTCACTCTAGTTCATCACCTAGATGAATTAAACCTGACATAACTCTAAGCATAGAAATCATAGCAGGCGTAGCAGGTAAGAACATCATGGCTCAAGCATCTACCAGGTATGCTAGGTTGCAAGGTTTAGCTATTTACTATGACAATGACAGGTCATGTAGAGGAATGGGTTAAACTACCGCACATGACAGATAGTTGAACATTTGTGCTAATGCAATAAACAAGAGGAGGAGCTAGAGAATGGGATGATATCGGAATGATCAATGGGGTTGCTTGCCTTGCGGGGAAGCGGGAAGGTACTCTCCTTCGTTGGGATACTCAGAGTTATCCTCGGAAGCAGGGCCTACCGCAATGCAGAGGTAACAATCAATACACGGCAAGTGCAACAATATGATGCATGATCATGACATGTCAATATGAATGGATGAGCTAATGCTACTATTATTAAAGTTAGATGGAGTGGATTGGAATATAGGTTCAAAATCGTTCTCCATTTAATAGTCTATATATTGTCCTATTGCTAAATGTTAGTTTGCAGCTACATAGGTTGCTCTAACATGCATTATAACAAAACCATTGGATTCATTGGATTTTTCTAATAAATTTTCATATATACTTTATGTCAATCGGAGTTGTAGATTAATTTCTATGATTTTTCTAAGTTTTAGCTATTTCTGGAATTAAATTAAATTAGAAATTCCTTTACTGCATTAGCATGACATCAGCATGATGTTAGCAGGTCAATAGGCCATTGACAGGTCAAACCTAACTAGTGGGGTCCACTGGTCAGTCACCCAGACCCTAATTAGGTTTAATTAAATTCCTAATTACTAATTATTTAGGATGGGCCCACCTGTCAGTGAGTGTTAAAGTTAAATAAATAAATAAATAAATTTTGTAAACTAATCTTTGAATTAACAGGGCCGGGCCCACTTGACAGTTGGCCCAGGGTGGTCAACCCCGTGGTCAAATGGGTTGACTTGCCGACATTGAGCCGTCGGCGATGTCAGGGACATCGGAGGGGGTCGAAACACCTGCTCCGGCAACCAAATGGACGGTGGAGGGCATTGGATGGGCCTGCGTGCTCGCACGTGTCAAACCCGACACATCCCAGGGGCTGGGATGGCCTGAGTCAACGCCGGCGTTGAGCGCGGCGGCTGCTGGAGCTCGGGCGAGCATGGGCTCATTGAACCAAGGCACAAGAGGACCAGCCTTGGGCTCCTACGGCCTCTATACGGCCCCATGAGCTCATTGGTGGCCTCGGAGGGACCACCTGGTCATCGGAGCAGTGTCGGAGTTGATCTCGTGCGGTGGAGCACTTCGGGTGCCAACGGAATCGGGGGCTACAACGCTCTAACGACGGGGAGAAGAGGGGGAATGGGGCCAAGAGCTCACGGTGGTTGTAGCGGCGTCGAAAGCAGGATCGAGGAAAGTCTAGCGCGGCGGCGAGCTTCAGGTTCCTGCCGGCGTCCGTGAGATTGAAGATGATGGCGATGCGGCGATGGAGGGCTTCCGGCGGCGCATGGCTCAGCGAGGAGGAAGAGGGCGTCGAGGCGGAGCTCATGGGCGGCTCGGAGGCACGGGGCAGCGGCTAGAGCGGCCAGGCAACGGCGGTGGGGCTTCTGCGGCCATGGCGAAGTAGAGGAGAGGAAATCACGAGGGGGAGAGGGGAGGACTGAGAGAGAGGGAAGCGGTCGAGGGCGGCCTCGGGAGCTTCTGGAGCCCTCCACGGCAGCTAGGCAAGCATGAGGTGGCCAGGAGCGACGTCGACGCGCTGGCCACGCAGCTGCCTGTCCTCCTGGCAGAGGAGGAAGAAGACCCCTGCCCCTGGTGGGCTAGGATGGCATCTCTCCTCGGCCAGGCACAGGTAAGCCACTTTTTTTTTGTTTCCTATTTTCTGTTTGTGACATTTGTTTATTTTTGTGAGATCCTCCATACCTAATTCAAAATATATTAAAATATTTTGCTGGGATAGTTTGAATATTCCAAACCCACACAAAAAATTTCAATAATTTTGAATGGCTAAAATATTTATATTGCTTTATTTGGCATTTTCAGAAGCTTTACTATTTATTTTAAAATGACATATATCTTCTGAAAATTAAAATTTCCCGTGATATATTGATGTCAATATTTATCAAACATGGGGGGCATTTTTATGGGCATTTTGGATTTGTTGATTTTTCACAACATTTGAATTGGTTGATTCACGTGAGGTGCTAGGGTTTCTGTTGATCCCCATTTCATATTGATGCAAACATCAAATCATGATGCACACCACATGCTAACCATAGCAATGCTAACTAGGGATGTGACAGTAGATCTCTTTCATTCCACAAAAAAACATCGCGAAGATTTCATTCCATTTGGACTCCCTTTAATATTCCATATCTGCAATACTCAAAAACAAGGAAAAACAGAAACTAGCACTAGGCTCTAGATTAATAAGTTAGTCCCAAAAATAATATAAAATCGCATATTAATGCATATAAAACATCCAAAACAGATAATATAATAGCATGACACAATCAAAAATTAGAGATACGTTGGAGACATATCAGCATCCCCAAGCTTAATTCCTGCTGGTCCTCGAGTAGGTAAATGATAAAAATAGATGTTTTGATGTGGAGTGCTACCTAACATATTTATCCATGTAATATTATTTGTTGTGGCATGAATATTCAGATCCGTAAGACTCAAAACAAAAGCTTAATGTTGACATAAAAACAATAATATTTCAAGCATACTAGCAAAGCAATTGTGTCTCCTCAAAATATAATGGCAAAAGAAAGTTATCCCTACAATATCATATAGTCTGGTTATGCTCCATCTTCCCCACACAAAGTATTTATATCATGTACAACCCCGATGACAAGTCAAGCAATTGTTTCACACTTTTATTTTCTCAAACCTTTTCAACTCTCACGCAATACATGAGCGTGAGCCATGGATATAACACTATAGGTGGAATAGAATATGGTGGAGGTTGTCAAGGAAAAGGACAAGATTTTCTCACATCAACAAGGTGCATCAATGGTCTATGGAGATTCCCATAATATATATCAATGTGAGTGAGTAGGGATTGCCATGCAACGGATGCACTAGAGCTATAAGTGCACGAAAGCTCAAAAGGAAACTAAGTGGGTGTGCATCCAACTTGCTTGCTCATGAAGACCTAGGGGAATTTGAGGAAGCCCGTCATTGGAATATACAAGCCAAGTTATATAATGAAAAATTCCCACTAGTATATGAAAGTGACAAAATAGGAGACTCTCTATGATAAAGATCATGGTGCTACTTTGGAGCACATTGCCCAGGTGTGGAAAAAGATAGTAGCATTGTCTCTTCTCTCTTTTCTCTCATTTTTTTAATTCTGGTAGGCATCTAAGGCCACTTTTTTTATTTGGGATTCGCTGGCCTCTTTTATTTTTCATGAAGTCCGGAGTCTCATCCCCACTTGTGAGGGAATCATAGATTCCATCATCCTTTCCTCACATGGGACAATGCTCTAATAATGATGGTCATCACACTTTTATTTACTTACAACTCGATAACTAAAACAAATTATGACTCTATATGAATGCCTTCGGTGGTGTACAGGGATGTGCAATGATCTAGCATAGCGAATGACATCAAAAAAAGAACAAGCAATGAAAACATCATGCTAGCTATCTTACGATCATGCAAAGCAATATGAAAATGATGATGTGTCATAATAAACGGAACGATGGAAGTTTCATGGCAATATATCTCGAAATGTCTATGGAAATGCCATAATAGGTAGGTATGGTGGCTGTTTAGAGCAAAGATATATGGTGGCTGTTTTGAGGAAGGTGGGTTTATCGCACCGGCGAAAGTTGCGCGGTACTAGAGAGGCTAGCAAAGGTGGAAGGGTGAGAGTGCGTATAATCCATGGACTCACATTAGTCATAAAGAACTCACATACTTATTGCAAAAGTCTATTAGTCATCAAATCAAAGCATTAGACGCATGCACCTAGGGGAGAGGTTGGTAGGAGTAAACCATCGCGATCTCCCGACCCTCACACAAAGGTCGACAATCTATAAACAAATCATGCTCCGACTTTCTTACATAACGGTTCACCATACGTGCATGCTACAGGAGTCACAAACCTTTACACATATTTTTACCAAATAAAAATTATTTCCTAACATTACTCTTAGCATTACCATCTTTATATCTCAAAACATTATGAACGGAATCAAACTTCTCATAATACTCAATGCACTTAATATGGAAGTTTTTATTATATCCCTCTTGGATGCCTATCATATTAGGACTAAATTCATTACCTAAAACAATTACCATGTTGTTTAGAGACTCTCAAAATAATATAAGTGAGGTACGAGAGTTCAATTATTTCTATAATACCAAACACCACTGTGCTCTAAAAAGGTATAAGTGAAGCACTAGAGCAAAATTGCCTATCTCAAAATATATAAGTGAAGCACATAGAATATTCTAATAATTCAAGATTAATGCATCTCTATCTCAAAAGGTGTGTGCATCAAGGATGATTGTGGAAAACTAAAAAGCAAATACTAATATCATACAAGACACTCCAAGCAAAACACATATCATGTGGTGAATAAAAATATAGCCTCAAATAAATTTACCGATGGATTGAAGACGAAAGAGGGGATGCCTTCCGGGGCATCCCCAAGCTTAGGATCTTTGGCATCCTTGAATATGACTTAGGGTGCCTTGGGCATCCCCAAGTTTAGGCTCTTTCCACTCCTTATTACATAGTCCATCAAATTTTTACCCAAAACTTGAAAACTTCACAACACAAAAATTAACAGAAAACTCGTGAGATCTGTTAGTATAAGAAAATAAATCACCACTTTATGTACTGTTTTAAACTCATTATTTATTTATATTGGTGTAATACCTACCATATCTTAACTTATCCATGGTTCATACCCCCCGATACGACCCATAGATACATCAAAATAGGTACACAACACAAAGAAAACAAAATTCGTCAAAAACAGAATAGTCTGTAGAAATCTGAAAACTTCGTATACTTTTGTAACTGAAAAAAATCTGAAAATTAGTACAAACTGGGAAATATGTATATAAATCTTTTGTAACAATTTCAGATCATTCAACGCTCTGGAAAGAAAATCCTGGACTGGGCGCAAAAGTTTCTTTTTTTCAGCAAGATCAAATCAACAACCACCATAGACCATCCCAAAGGTCTTACTTGGCTCAAACACTAATTAAAACACTAAAACACAATTAATACAGAATTAATAATGTGGGAAACACTCAAAAAAATAAGCAAAAAATACTATAAAAATAAAATTGGGTTGCCTCCCAACAAGCGTTGTTGTTTAATGCCCCTAGCTAGGCATAACGATTTCCATGATGCTCACACAAAAAGTAGTAACTGAAACATGCAAGAGAGCATCATGAATCTCATTACAAGCACATTTAATTCTAACCCACTTCCTATGCATAGGGATTTTTTGAGCAAACAATTTATGGGAGCAAGAATCAACTAGCATAGGAAGGCAAAACAAACATAACTTCAAAACTTTGAACACATAGAGAGGAAACTTGATATTATTGCAATTCCTACAAGCATATGTTCCTCCCTCATAATAATTTTTAGTATAATCATGAAGGAATCTCACAATATAACCATCACATAAAGGATTCTTTTCATGATCAATTATACCATACGTGTCATCACCAAAACTTGGGGAACAAAAAACATCATCTTCATCAAGCATAGCATCCCCAATCTTGTGGTTTTGCATATCATTAGCATCATGGATATACAGAGATTTCATACTAACAACATGGAAATCATCCTTTTCATTCAAGGAACTATCATGAATCTCCTTATAAACTTCTTCTTTCAATACTTCATCAAAATTTTCAGTTTCATGATTTTCAAACAAAACTTCATAGAGATAATCAAGTGCACTCAACTCACTAGCAATTGTTTCATCATAATTTGATCTTTTGAAAAGATTAGCAAGTGGATGAGGATCCATATCAATAGATTTTTAGGAAGCGAAGATGCAAGCAAATAGAAGGCACATGGCAACACAAGCAAACATAGCAACAAGAGAACTGGCGAGAAAAAGGTAAACAAAAAAGAGAGGGCAAATAAAACGGCAAATTGGTTAAGTGGGGAGAGGAAAACGAGAGGCAAAAGGCAAATGATGTAAATGCAAGAGATGAGTTTGTGATGGGTACTTGGTAGGCTTGATGTAGATCATCTTGACTTGCTATGTATCCTCCCTGGCAACGGCGCCAGAAATACTTCTTGCTACCTCTTGAGTTTGCGTTGGTTTTCCCTTGAAGAGGAAAGGGTAACGCAGCAAAGTAGATAAGTATTTCCCTCAGTTGTTGAGAACCAAGGTATCAATCCAGTAGGAGGAACAAGTAAGTCATGCACCTACAATATGTGCATCGCTACCCCTACTTTGTCACTGGGTGAGGACACCGCAAGCTTGAACCCAAAACTAAGCACTTCTCCCATTGCAAGAATTACCAATCTAGTTGGCCAAACCAAACCAATAAATCGAAGAGACTTGCAAAGATATGAAATCATGCATATAAGAATTCAGAAAAGAATCAAATAGTATTCATGGCTAATATGAACATAAAACCACAATTCATCGGATCTCGACAAACACACCACAAAAGAGTATTACATCGGATAGATCTCCATGAAGATCATGAAGAACATGGTATTGAAGCACAAAGAGAGAGAAGAATCCATCTAGCTACTAGCTATGGACCTGTAGGTCTGTGGTGGACTACTCACGTATCATCGGAGGGGTAATGGAGTTGATGTAGATGCCCTCCGTGATCAAATCCCGCTCCGGCAGATTACCAGAAAAGGCTCCAAGATTGGATCTCTCGGGAATGGAGGCTTCTGGCGGCGGAAAAGTATTTGCGTGGCTCTTTTTGGTATTGGGGATATTTGGGTATTTATAGGACGAATATTAAGGTAAAGAGACCTGTTAGGAGGTTGCAAGCCTGCCAGGCGCGGCCATGGGGGTGGCCATGCCCCCTGGCTTGTGACCTCCTGGCAGCTTCCTTGCCTTGCACTCCAAGCCTGGTAGATCTCTTTCGTTCCAGAAAAAATCATCGCAAAGATTTTATTCCGTTTGGACTTCATTTAATATTCCATATATGCAATACTCAAAAACAACGAAAAAATAGAAATTGGCACTAGGCTCTATATAATAAGTTAGTCCCAAAAATAATATAAAATAGCATATTAATGCATATAAAACATCCAAAATAGGTAATATAATAGCATGACACAATCAAAAATTATAGATACGTTGGAGACGTATCAGGGCGTGCCCCCAGGCTTGTGACCTCTTGGTGGGTCCCCTCTGGTATTTCTTTTGCCCAGTATTTTTTATATATTCCAAAATAATTCTCTGTAACTTTCAGGAATTATGGAGTTGTGTAGAATAGGTCTCTCATATTTGCTCCTTTTCCAGTCCGGAATTCCGGCTGCCGACATTCTCCCTCTTCATGTAAAACTTGTAAAACAAGAGAGAAAAGGCATAAGTATTGTACCATAATGTGTAATAACAGCCCATAATGCAATAAATATCAATATAAAAGCATGATGCAAAATGGACATATCAACTCCCCCAAGCTTAGACCTTGCTTGTCCTCAAGCGAAAGCCGAGATCGATAAATATGTCCACATGTTTAGCGATAGAGGTGTCGATAAAATAAAATACAGACATGAGAGCATAATGATCATCTTAAGAACAACAATACTTATTGATATATAATTTCTTATACTAGAGTAACAATTCATTCACAAGGTAAAGTATGAACCAAGAACTCTATTGAGAACCAACAAACTATGATATCAGTCATTGAAGCAATTGCCATTTATCATAGCATCGGAAAGAGTCAATATAAGAGCTTGTAAGGAAAATCCACATACTTAATCATCTTTTAGTCTTTCATAATTGCTAACACTCATGCGGTACTCATGAGGTCAAAGCTTCAATTGGACATAGAGAAAGATAGGGGCTTTTAATTTTTCCTCCCAACTATTTACCTCAATGGTAATGTCAACAGAAATAACTCATGATCACCCACATCCGAGTGGATATATGTGTCTAGATCATTCCCCAACACATGACGCTTGCCAAGAGAGAATTGTGAAATATAGGAAGTGGTGAATATTACCATGACTCTTGCATAAAGGTAAGTACTAGAGGGAAGCAGTGGTTGTCATGTGCTTTTTGTTTTTGGATGTGCAAACTCTTAATGCAAAGGAACATCGCGTTGTATTGCCCTTTGTGATAGCAACCTTTATTATGCAGTCCGTCGCTTTTATTTCCTTACCATCACAAGTTCGTACAATGCTTATTTTACCTTACAATAAAAGATCATACATATTTAGGAGCATTTTTATTGCTTTCTGCACCGATGACAACTTACTTGAAGGATCTTACTCAATCCATAGGTAGGTATGGTGGACTCTCATGGCAAAATTGGGTTGAGAGTGTTTGGATGCACAAGTAGTATCTCTACTTGGTGGGGAAGTTTTGGCTGATATGGGGGGGAAGCAAGCGTCACATGTTAAAGGATCTATAACCATATAACTTCTATTAAGAAACAGGCAAACATAACCCATTATGTTGTCTTCCTTGTCCAACATCAAATTTTAGCATATAATATTTTAATTAGTGCTCACAATCATAAAAGATGTCCAAGATAATATATTTATCTGTGAACCTCTCCTTCTTTATTACTTCCTTTTAACTACAACAATGACCAATCGCTATGTTTGTCAACTCTGAAAAAATTTCAATCGACATACTTCTTATATGTGAAGTCATCACACCCCATAAGATCATCATATATACTCTTTGCTTTTATTCTATACTTCTTTTATTTCTTTTTCTCAACAACATAAAAGCAAGCAAAGCCCTCAACTCAAAACTACTTTTTATTATATAACTCTCGGACTCGATTACATATGGGGAACATAAAGCAAAACTCAAAGCTAGATCATATTAAAAACATTATTCTACGAGATCAAGATATAACCAAAAGGATCAAACTAAGAAAAATGATAAAAGTAAAAGATGTGATGGTGATACGATACCGGGGCACCTCCCCCAAGCTTGGCACAATCCAAGGGGAGTGCCCATACCCATGTGTTTAGTTGTCTTTCTTCGGAGGTGGTGATGTTATATTCTTGGCGATGATGCCCCTCAGAATGCGATTCTCCTCCTCAAGATTGTTATTTTGTCGTCTAAGATCCATTATTTCCATGTGAAGCTTCCCAGTCACGGTTAGAGCTCCCATCACCCATGGATGTTTCATTGTTGCGGGGACGAACTAACACTCTTTTTCATATTTTCATAATTAAGAAATTTAGCATTGGGAGGGATGACCAAATTCGGAATTGCTGAGCTCTGAAGTTCCTCCAGCATGACTCCAGGTTGTAGACGAGAGGTAACTTCTTGGTCTTCCTCCATGGCATCCATCCTTTTCAAGTCAGCCTCCATCTCTTCCTCCGTGGCCTTCCCGAAGTGGTTGGCTTCGCTGTATGCTCCGGGTCCTGGTGTCGGGTGAGAGACATGGCTCTCCCCGACTGACTCTTGTGAAGACATCTTGCTCTAAATATGCTGCAGAAACAGCTCAAATCGAAAACAGGAAGTATTGTCGTGATACGAAGGTCCAAACCTTTGGAAGATTATATAATGAATTTTTACCGACCTAAAGGAGTGTACCACAAGAAAACAGAGTTCGAAGGGTGCACGGAGTGGCCACAAGCCACAGGGGCGCGCCCAGGGGGATAGGGCACGCCCTCCTGGCTTGTCGCCTCCTCGTGCACTTTTCGTACAACTTAAAATTTCCTAATTTATTAAATATTCCGAAACAAAGAAAAATTGCTATTGGAAAAGTTTTGGAGTCGGTTTTCTTACCGTACCACATACCTATTCCTTTCGGAGTCTGAAACGTTCTGGTGGGTCTCCCTAATGTACTCCTCCGGAGTTATGGTATTGATAATATTGGTTTCAACATTTATGGGGGTACCTGAGATATAATGTTTGATTCTTTGCCCGTTTGCCACCTTCGGGTTTGTGCCTTTAGCATTTTTGATCTTGATGGCACCAGAACGATATACTTCCTCGACAATGTAAGGCCCTTCCCATTTAGAGAGAAGTTTTCCTACAAAAAATCTTAAACGAGAATTGTATAGCAAGACATGGTCACCTACATTGAGTTCACACTTTTGTATCCTTTTATCATGCCATCTCTTAACCTTTTCTTTAAACAACTTGGCATTCTCATAGCCTGGGTTCTCCATTCATCAAGTGAGCTAATGTCAAATAACCTCTTCTCACCAGCAAGTTTAAAATCATAGTTGAGCTCTTTAATTGCCCAATAAGCTTTATGTTCTAGTTCAAGAGGTAAGCGACATGCTTTACCATAAACCATTTTATACGGAGACATACCCATAGGGTTTTTGTAAGCAGTTCTAAAAGCCCATAATGCATCATCAAGTTTCTTAGACCAATTCTTTCTAGATCTATTAACAGTTTTCTGCAAGATCGATTAAATTTCTCTATTTCTTAATTCTACTTGACCACTAGACTGAGGATGATATGGATATGCAATTCTATGATTAACATCATACTTAGCAAGAAATTTACGGAAATCACCATGAATAAAGTGTGAACCACCATTCATCATTAAATATCTAGGGACACCAAATCTAGGGAAAATAACTTCTTTAAGCATTTTAATAGAAGTGTTATGATTAGCACTACTAGTAGGAATAGCTTCTACCCACTTAGTAACATAATCAACAGGAACTAGAATATGACTATGCCCGTTGGACTTTGGACAAGGTCCCATATAATCAAAAAAACATCAAAAGGTTCAATAACAAGTGAGTAATTCATGGGAATTTCCTGACGTATACTAATATTACCAATTCTTTGACATTCATTACAAGACAAGACAAACTTACGAGCATCCTTGAAGAGAGTAGGCCAATAAAAACCAGATTGTAATACCTCGTGTGCAATTCTATCTCCAGCGTGGTGTCCTCCGTAGGCCTCGGAATGACACTTGTGTAGGGTCTTTTCCTGTTCATCCTCAGGTACACAACGTCTCATAACACCATCTACCCCTTCTTTATAACGGTGTGGATCATCCCAAAAGTAATGTTTTAAATCATAGAAGAACGTTTTCTTTTGTTGGTATGTGAAACTAGGCGGTATAAGTTTACCAACAATGTAATTAGCATAATCAACATATGATGGAGCATTACGCAAAGCATTTATGACAGCTAATTGTTCATTAGGAAAGCTATCATCAATAGGTAGTGGGTCCTAAGGAACATTCTCTAACCTAGACAAGTTATCTGCTACGGGGTTCTCAACACCCTTTCTATCAATAATATGCAAATCAAATTCTTGTAGCAGAAGAACCCATCTAATAAGTATTGGTTTAGCAACTTTCTTTTCCACAAGATATTTAATAGCAGCATGATTAGGGTGAACAGTTACTTTGGAATCAACAATATATGGTCTGAACTTGTCACAAGCAAACACAACTGCTAAAAATTCCTTTTTAGTGGTAGCATAGTTTCTTTGAGCACTGTCTAGAGTTTTACTTGCATAATGGATAACATTTAATTTCTTATCAACTCTTCGTCCTAAAATACCACCAACGTCATAATCACTACTGGAATAAGAAGATTTGTCGTCTGCCTCCTCTTGAATGGCTTCGCCATCAGCTAGGAGAAAGCGGACGGCAAAGAGGTGGCAGACAGCAAAGAGTGGCTTTGCCATCAGCCACCTCTTTGCCGTCTGCTAGCGGACGGCAAAGGAGCTTTGTCGTCCGCTAGCGGATGGCAAAGAGGGAGGGGCCCACCCACAACCCAGCCCGCTAGTTGACCTAACGGGGCCCCTCTTTGCCGTCCGCTAGCGGACGGCAAAGAGGGGGTGTTAGCTAACGGCTAACGCCCCCCGGCCCGCCACTCTCTCTCTTTCTCTCCTTCCCTCTCTCCTCCCTTCGTTCGTCGCCCCCGCCACCAGCACCCACCGCCCCCGACGCCACCGCCGCCCCTTCGGCCCCCGCCCCCGCCGCCGCGCGCCGCGTCGCCGCTGCCGCCGTGCGCCCCCGTCCCCGTCACCGCGCGCCCGCACCCCCCGTCGCCGTGCGCCCTCGCACCCCTGCCGTCGCGCGCCCCCGTCGCCCTCGCCGCCATGCGCCCCCGCCGCTGCCGTGTCGCCACCGCCGCCCCACCGGCCCGCGTCGCCACCGCCACCCCGTCGCCCGCCAGCGCCGCCCCACCGGCCCGCGTCGTCACCGTCGCCCTGCCCCACAGGTCTAGTTTTTTTTCTGTTTTTTAGATGTTTGTGTTTTTTTAGATTTAGGTTTAATTAGTTTAGTTTATTAGTTTAGTTTAGTTAGTTTTGGTGTTAAATTAGTAATTTAGTTACTTAGTTAGGAGGAGGAGGAGAGGAAATGAAGAAGAAGAAGAAGAGAGAGAAGAAGAAGAGGAGGAGAAGGAGACGGAGAAGAAGAAGAAGAGGAAGGAGAAGAAGAAAAGGAGGAGGGGGAGGAGGAGGAGAAAAGAAGAAAAAGACGGCAAACCGGATGGCACTCACCCCCACTGCCACCCGCGCACCTCACCCGAGAATAAGAAGAACACGAGGAGGAGGGGTGCGTCGGCGCCGACGTAACCAGGTCGAGGATCGCCGACACGACACCCCCCACACCCCAACCCCAACACGACACCCCGACACCCCGACCCCGACACGACACCCCCTACACCCTGACCCCGACACGACACCCCGACCCCGACCCCGACCCCGACCCCGACACGACACCCCCGACACCCCGACCCCGACACACGACACCCCCGACACCCCGACCCCGACACGACACCCCGACCCCGACACGACACCCCGACCCCGACACGGCACCCCCGACACCCGATCACCCCGACCCCGACCCCGACACCCCGACCCTGACACGACACCCCCTACACCCCGACCCCGACACGACACCCCTACACCCCGACCACGACACAGCACCCCGACCCCGACATGACACCCCCGACACCCCGACCCCGACACGATACCCCCTACACCCCTACCCCGACACGACACCCCCTACACCCCGACCACGACACAGCACCCTGACCCCGACACAACACCCCCGACACCCCGACCCCGACACAACACCCCGACCCCGACCCCAACCCCGACACCTCGACCCGGCACCGGCGTCACTTGTGGGATGTGGATCTAGTGTTCAACGCCGAGCGCCACATGTATCTCGCACCGATGATACTTGCTATTTAGGGTTTCATCGACGTCGAGGAACCCCCTAACCCGACACCATGACACGACACCCCCGACCCCCGACCCCCGACCCCGACACGACATCTAGACCCCGACACGACACCCCGGCACCATGACACGACACCCCGACCCCCGACACCTCTTCGGCCTCCTGTTGACCGAAAGGGTGCTCTTCGGCCTTCCAGAGGCCGATGGGGTCATATATGTGTGAATTATGAGTTAGGTCATATAATTTCCGATTTTGTTATGAAAAACATCATATATATATATATATATATATTTGTGTTCATCGGGTGGATTTAAATGTGCGGTTGTTTCGTCGCTGCGAGGGTTTGGTGTTCGACGACCTCCCCGTGCGTTCGACGAGCTCCGCCCCTGCGTTCGTGGGTGAGCACAAATGACATCTCCTCCTCCCCCTTCATTTGCTATGTTCCGGTCTTCGTGCTGATGAAACTTGCTAGTTGTAGGTAGATTGAATCATCAGTATGCGTGAACACTATGCGTCTCCCGTTCGAAAGGGTTACATCTATAAATATGCATACATTTGCATATTTATAACCGTGATTCTCTTGAATTGTCCAACGTTATCCATGGACAGCCCGAGTATTTGTCGATTGGGTTCGTTTTCCCATATGCTCTGCTCCGGATCCGATGCAGAATTTCGTCTATGCCTCCCTGTTGTTCTCCGGGTACACATCCTCTCTGCTTATTGCCGAGACATGTATCAGGAGAACAGTGGGGAGGTGCTGCCGAAATTTTGCATCGGATCTGGAGCAGAGCATGGGAAAACGAACCCAGTCTACACATACTCGGATGGGATTAGGACCTATATTTACCTACTAGCGTCTAGGTTGCATCGACGTAATGAAGCTGGCAATCTCTATTAACTGATGCATATGGTTTGCTGAATTATGTATATATTTTGCGTGTGTCCAGTAGCTAGGCAGGATGAGTGATCGTGGGTGGATGTACACCGGTCACACTAGTCAGAAAGACATGACCCGTGAATGGTTAACAAAAACCAAGGAGTTTGTGAGAGTCGCATTTGCAAATGGACAGAAAACAACCTGGTGCCCTTGTGTCGATTGCGACAACTATAAGAAAAAGTTAGAGTTTGAATGATCAAACACCTAAGAAGTGGGGTCTTATGCCTAATTATACGGTCTGGACATTTCATGGTGAGTCTGCCCAACGTGTCAGAGCTGAGGTGCTTCGTGGTCGCACCGACGAGCATGGTACCGGGATCGAAAACATGGTGCAAGACTTTGATGATGCTCGGGATTCGGACGATGAGATGGAGGAATCTGCAAAGGCCTTTTATGAAATGTTGGAGTCTTCAAAACGTCCTCTCCACGAGCACACTGAGCTTTGTCAGCTGGATGCCATCACGCAAGTAATGGCTCTAAAGGCTCAATTCAACCTGGGCAGAGAATGCTACGACGCGATTATGATGATATTTGGACGCTTTCTACCCAAAGGCCATGTATTGCCACCAAACCTGTACCAGTCGGACAAAATCCTGTGTGCGCTTAAGATTCCCTATGAGAAGATAGATGCCTGTGAGAATGGATGTGCCTTATTTAGGCTTCAGTATGCGGGCTTGAACTATTGCCCCATTTGCAATGCTTCCAGGTATGTTCTGGTAGACAACAGTATGGGTGAGAAGAGTCAGACCAAAATCCCCATTAATGTTCTTCGGTATCTGCCAATCATACCAAGACTTCAACGGCTTTTCATGGTCGAAGAGATGGCTAGACAGATGATGTGGCATAAATTGGGCAAAAGAACAGAACTAGATGCAGATGGGAATTCGATGTTGGGACACTCTTCGGACGCTTTTGCGTGGAAGCACTTCGATGCATTACATAAGGGTAGAGCGGTAGAACCAAGGCATCCTCGAGTTGCCATCAGCACGGATGGGTTCAATGTGTATGGTATGACGGCAGCACAATACAGTTGTTGGCCTGTATTTGTCATTCCACTCAATCTCCCCCCAGAGATATTATGAAAAGAAAGAACATTTTCCTGACCCTGATAATTCCAGGGCCCAAATATCCAGGGAAGAATATGAATGTGTACATGCAACCGCTTAAGGATGAATTACGAGAAGCCTGGGATAATGGGATCAAGACATACAATGCCGCTACAAAAAAGAACTTCAAAATGCATGTGTGGTACATGTACTCGATGCATGACTTGCCAGAGTATGCGCTATTCGTTGGCTGGTGTGTGCATGGAAGGTTTCCGTGCCCCACATGCAAGGCAGCTCTTCAGTTTCGTTGGCTAGAGGCGGGTCGCAAGTTTTCTTGCTTTAACATGCATAGACAGTTCCTGGATCCTGACCATAAGTTCAGAAAAGACAAGAAGAATTTCATCAAAGGTAGAGTTGTCAAAAACATTGCACCACCTGCGTTGAGGACACCTATAGCGAGAGTGAGCTGGTTGAGGAGGGCAAGAAGGTCTACCAGCGTGGTTGTACAAAGCTGCCTCCCGTGTCGACGACCCGCGAGCAGAGGTGGTTGATTGCGCCTAATGCGGAGAAGTAAGTGCATTTACTCTTTTTTAACCTTTTGCCTTCATGTTTCTTCAAATTAATATCTAATGTGTTGTCCTTGTCCTACTGCAGGGGTTGGAAATACGAGCGTGGTGGTGTCCGCAGGCCCAACCAGGTCCTTGGTGTGCTTCTCCGGCACCACTTCCCAGGGAAGGTCGAGTTGACTGGTGAGGGTGAGTCTCCATAGGTAGCACTGACCTGGGAGCTGTACAAGGCTGCCCCGGCCCCGCCGGAGGAGATGGTCGACGGTGTCTTGTGCGAGACGGTGGCTGACATTGTGATCCGTCGCTTTTGGGTAATTTCTCCTTTATAGAATTAAAAATCAACAACACCTAGTGATTGTACTAATCAGTGTCTAATGTGTTGTCTTGTTTGATTGTAGACCTTCTATAGGTGTCTTGAGGAAGACGAGGCGAGAGCAGCTGTTGTTCTCGAAGCCGAGTGCAAGCACCTACTTCAGAACTTACGGCACGAGGCTCGGGTGCAGGCTATTCGAGACTACTACGCCTCGAGTAACATTAAGAGGGCCAAGAAGAAGTGCCGCGAAAATTATCTGAGTAAGGAGAAGTTTATGAAGGTAACTATCTATTCTTAAGGCCTTGTACTTAGTTTCTTTGATTTGATTCATAGGCGTAGCGCTGAAATTTCTCTTGTCTAACTTAGGTGCCCCCGAGATGGTGTGCGAATAGGATGGACTGTTGGGAGGAATTGGTGGATGAGTGGTGCTCTCCCGAATGGCTAGCCGAACACAACAAGGCCAAGGAGAAGCGTGCCCAAATGAGAGGTGTGCCACACCATCAAGGGAGCTCCAACCTGTTTGAGTACGGGGATAACTGGGTATGTGGTTTGGTTCATGATTCATGCAATTTTATTCTTCATGCTAGCTTGAGCCCTTAACTAATATTTTGTTCACCTCTTTTAGGCGCGAGAAAACAAGAAGGAGGTGCCACCTCTGTTCGACCTCTATGCCATGGCCCATACTGCCTCGTACAAGAAGGCCAAGGCATTCTCTGAGGATGACCTCGATCATCTAGAGAGCTTCAGCAACATCTCCTCCCACAACAAGCTCGTGAGGTACAGAGATGAGGGGGAGGCGAGGAAAGGGGAGGACTTCAACCTGAGCCAGAGCCCTTTTGATCCAGAGCTCGTGATGATATCTGGTGGTGGGAGGCCCCATGGCTCGATATCCATTGGGGATGGACTGATACGTTGTCCTAGAACTCTCCCAGAGATCAAGAAGCACCAGACGAGCTCTGATCCTGAGATAAGGCCTCGTCCACGGCCAATGGAGCTCGCCATTGAGTCTAGGGCCCAGGAGCTTCTGGCGGAGGCAAATAGGCAGGCGGCGCAGAGGGAGAGGGAGATGGAGGAGAGGACGGCTAGGCTGTTGGAGGAGGAGAGGAACCGGAACGACGCGTCTCACCGGGCCCTATACGAGCTCCTCGTGGTAAGTTTCTCCCGCATATTAGCCAAATCATGCACGTAATGTTCATTTCATCACTAACTAATAATGACTCGTGAAAACAAAATGTGTAGACCGTGTGCCAGAACAATGGTCAGACCCCTCCGTCGATGCCCCATATTGCTATAGCACCCATGGTGAGTTTCATTTAAATGGTCATTAGTGACTAGTATTCACATTTGAGTTGCATCATGCTAAGGAGACATTGCAAATGATCTTTGGTGCAGCGTGCCTCCTGACAAGCATCGACCGATCCTTTTGCGTCTGCCGCAACCCCGACCAGTCCTTCTACGTCTCATCCTGGCCCAAACCCTACCGGTCCTTCACCTCCATGTTGATGGTAAGTTTTCCCAAGTGTTTTCATTAACAAATGCATACTTAGCTTAAGAAATGAACGACTTAGCTCCAAAATGACCTATACTTAGCTTATTTTCATCAAAATGACTTGATATGCTTAGTTAGCTAGAAAATGGTATATTCTACCTAGGATAGCTAGAAAATGGTATATTCTACCTAGGATAGCTATAAAATGACCTATACTTAGCATTTTTCCCTCCACAATGACTTGATATGCTTAGTTAGCTAGAAAATGGCATTAGTAGCTAGTATAGCTCAATAATGATCTATATCTAGTTCATTTATGACATAATTAGCTCACTTAGGTACAAAATGGCATAACTACCTAGGATAGCTCAACAATGATCTATAATTAGCTTAGTTAGTTCATTTATGACATAATATGCTCACTTCGGTAAAAATGGCATAATAACCTTGTTTTACCTCCAAAATAACCTATACTTAGCTTATTTTCATCAAAAATACATAATAACCTTACTTACCTCCAAAATGATATATTCTACCTAGGATAGCTATAAAATGACCTATACTTAGCTTATTTCCATCAAAAATGACTTGATATGCTTAGTTAGCTAGAAAATGGTATATTCACCTAGGATAGCTATAAAATGACCTATACTTAGCATTTTTTCCTCCAAAATGACTTGATATGCTTAGTTAGCTAGAAAATGGCATTAGTAGCTAGTATAGCTAAATAATGATCTATAGCTAGTTCATTTATGACATAATTAGCTCACTTAGGTACAAAATGGCATAACTACCTAGGATAGCTCAATATTGATCTATAATTAGCTTAGCTAGTTCATTTATGACATAATATGCTCACTTAGGTAAAAAAAATGGCATAATAACCTTGGTTTACCTCCAAAATGACCTATACTTAGCTTATTTTCCTCAAAAATACATAATAACCTTACTTACCTCCAAAATGATATATTCTACCTAGGATAGCTATAAAATGACCTATATTTAGCTTATTTTCATCAAAAATGACTTGATATGCTTAGTAAGCTAGAAAATGGTATATTCACCTAGGATAGCTATAAAATGACCTATACTTAGCATTTTCTCCTCCAAAATGACTTGATATGCTTAGTTAGCTAGAAATGGCATTAGTAGCTAGTATAGCTCAATAATGATCTATAGCTAGTTCATTTATGACATAATTAGCTCACTTAGGTACAAAATGGCATAACTACCTAGGATGGCTCAATAATGATCTATAATTAGCTTAGTTAGTTCATTTATGACATAATATGTTCACTTAGGTAAAAAATGGCATAATAACATTGGTTTACCTCCAAAATGACCTATACTTAGCTTATTTTCCTCAAAAATACATAATAACCTTACTTACCTCCAAAATGATATATTCTACCTAGGATAGCTATAAAATGACCTGTACTTAGCTTATTTTCATCAAAAATGACTTGATATGCTTAGTAAGCTAGAAAATGGTATATTCACCTAGGATAGCTATAAAATGACCTATACTTAGCATTTTTTCCTCCAAAATGACTTGATATGCTTATTTAGCTAGAAATGGCATTAGTAGCTAGTATAGCTAAATAATGATCTATAGCTAGTTCATTTATGACATAATTAGCTCAGTTAGGTACAAAATGGCATAACTACCTAGGATAGCTCAATAATGATCTATAATTAGCTTACTTAGTTCATTTATGACATAATATGCTCACTTAGGTAAAAATGGCATAATAACATTGGTTTACCTCCAAAATGACCTATACTTAGCTTATTTTCCTCAAAAATACATAATAACCTTACTTACCGCCAAATGATATATTCTACCTAGGATAGCTATAAAATGACCTATACTTAGCTTATTTTCATCAAAAATGACTTGATATGCTTAGTTAGCTAGAAAATGGTATATTCACCTAGGATAGCTATAAAATGACCTATACTTAGCATTATTTCCTCCAAAATGACTTGATATGCTTAGTTAGCTAGAAAATGGCATTAGTAGCTAGTATAGCTCAATAATGATCTATAGCTAGTTCATTTATGACATAATTAGCTCACTTAGGTACAAAATGTCATAACTACCTAGGATAGCTCAATAATGAACTATAATTAGCTTAGTTAGTTCATTTATGACATAATATGCTCACTTAGGTAAAAAAATGGCATAATAACCTTGGTTTACCTCCAAAATGACCTATACTTAGTTTATTTTCCTCAAAAATACATAATAACCTTACTTACCGCCAAAATGATGTATTCTACCTAGGATAGCTATAAAATGACCTATACTTAGCTTATTTTCATCAAAATGACTTGATATGCTTAGTTAGCTAGAAAATGGTATATTCACCTAGGATAGCTATAAAATGACCTATACTTAGCATTTTTCCTCCAAAATGACTTGATAAGCTTAGTTAGCTATAAAATGGCATTAGTAGCTAGTATAGATAAATAATGATCTATAGCTAGTTCATTTATGACATAATTAGCTCACTTAGGTACAAAATGGCATAACTACCTAGGATAGCTCAATAATGATCTATAATTAGCTTAGTTAGTTCATTTATGACATAATATGCTCACTTAGGTAAACAAATGGCATAATAACCTTGGTTTACCTCCAAAATGACCTATACTTAGCTTATTTTCCTCAAAAATACATAATAACCTTACTTACCTCCAAAATGATATATTCTACCTAGGATAGCTATAAAATGACCTATACTTAGCTTATTTTCATCAAAAATGACTTGATATGCTTAGTTAGCTAGAAAATGGTATATTCACCTAGCATAGCTATAAAATGACCTATACTTAGCATTTTTTCCTCTAAAATGACTTGATATGCTTAGTTAGCTAGAAAATGGCATTAGTAGCTAGTATAGCTCAATAATGATCTATAGCTAGTTCATTTATGACATAATTAGCTTAGTTAGGTACAAAATGGCATAACTACCTAGGATAGCTCAATATTGATCTATAATTAGCTTAGCTAGTTCATTTATGACATAATATGCTCACTTAGGTAAAAACATGGCATAATAACCTTGGTTTACCTCCAAAATGGCCTATACTTAGCTTATTTTCCTCAAAAATACATAATAACCTTACTTACCTCCAAAATGATATATTCTACCTAGGATAGCTATAAAATGACCTATACTTAGCATTTTTTCCTCCAAAATTACTTGATATGATTAGTTAGTTAGAAAATGGCATTACCACCTTGGAGAAGAGGAGAGGAGAGGAGAGGAGAAAAATAAATAGAAGATAAATTCTTCTTCTTCTTTTTTCTTCTTTTTCTTCTTCTTCTTCTAGCTAGTCTTCTTCTTCTTCTAACTATATCTTTCCTACTTTGCAGATTTGCTTTAGATGAGGAAGAGTGCATTGATGGACTGTACTCTTCTACTTCTGCTACCTTTATGTTTATGGAAAACTTGTTTCGGATACATATGTATGGATATGTTGTTGGAAGCCATATTGTGTGTTGTTGGAAACTTGTATATATGTTGGACTTGTATGTTGGAACTTAATTATTGGTATATATATATACTTGTTTCAACTTATTTGGTATGCTTGTTGGAACTTGTTGAATGATATGTATGTTCTGGATATGTATATGTTGGATATATATGAATATTCTGTCAAATTGAATGATTGTAAGAAAAAACAAAAAAAACAGGGGCTATATAGCTCCACTTTGTCGTTTGCTGGCAGATGGCAAAGAGCTTTGTCGTCCGCCAGCAGACGGCAAAGTGGCCACGTGGCAGCTACCTGTGCAAACTGGGCTGGCCTAGCTGGGTTCTTTGCCGTACGCTGGCAAACGACAAAGATTTAAGATTCTTAGCCGTCCGCTGGCAGACGGCAAAGAACCCACCTAGGCCAGCCCCAGCTATAAAAAAGGTGCTTTGCCGTCCGTGGGCAGACGGCAAAGAACCTAAGGTCTTTGTCGTCCGCTAGCGAACGGCAAAGCATGCCGTTAAGCCCCCTAACGGAGCTAAGTGACCACGTGTGTCGTCCAGGCTCTTTGCCGTCTGCTGGCAGACGGCAAAGAACCTAAGGTCTTTGCCGTCCGCCAGCGGACGGCAAAGCGGCCTTTACCGTGGATTATTCAGCCGGACGGTTTGCCCTCCACTGGCGGACGGCAAAGCCTTTGCCGTCCGTGTTTCATGCCTTTGTCGTCCGGATGGCGGACGGCAAAGTACCTATTTCCTGTAGTGAATCACTAGCATCACACATAATTTCAAAGGGTAGGTTCCAATCAAGTGGTTGAACAATAGGTGTAGAAATCAAGGCTTTCTTAAAGATTTCAAATGCTTCTAGACAATCATCATCAAAAACAAAAGCAACATCTTTTTGCAAGAGATTAGTGAGAGGCCAAGAAATTTTAGAGAAGTCTTTAATAAATCTCCTATAGAAACAAGCATGACCAAGCAAACTTCTTATACCTCTGATATTTGTGGGACACAGCATTTTTTCAATAGCATCTACTTTAGCTTTATCCACCTCAATACCTCTTTCGAAGATTTTGCGTCCCAAGACAATGCCCTCATTAACCATAAAGTGGCACTTCTCCCAATTCAAGACAAGATTAGTTTCTTCACATCTCTGCACAACTTGATCAAGGTTGCTCAAGCAATCATCAAAAGAAGTTCCGAAATGGAGAAATCATCCATGAAAACCTCAACAATGTTTGCACAAAAGTCAGAGAATATAGCAGTCACACATGTTTGAAAGGTAGCGGGTGCATTGCATAAACCAAAAGGCATATGTATATAAGCAAAGGTACCAAAAGGCAAGTAGAACTTGTCTTTTCTTGATCCTCTTTTGACACGGGTATTTGAGAGAAACCAGAATAACCATCTAAAAAGCATCAGTGTGTGTGTGTTTAGATAGTCTTTATAGCATTTGATCAATAAAAGGTAGAGGGTAATGATCTTTCCTGGTAGCTTTATTTAATTTCCTACAATCCATTACCATTCTATATCCCGTAACAATTCTTTGCAGGATTAATTCATTTTTATCATTAGGAACAGCAGTAATACCTCCCTTCTTAGGGACACAATGAACAGGACTAACCCATCTACTATGACCAATAGGATAAATTATACTTGCCTCCATAAGTTTTAATATTTCATTTCCTACCACTTCTTTCATTTTATGATTTAACCGTCATTGGTGATCAACAACTGGTTTAGCATCAGGTTCCATATTAATTTTATGCTGACATAGAGTGTGACTAATGCCCTTAAGATCATCAAGAGTATATCCAATAGCAGCATGGTGCTTCTTCAGAGTTTTCAATAATCTATTTTCTTCATGCTCTGAAAGGTTAGCACTAATAATAACATGATATATCTTCTTTGCATCAATATAAGCATATTTCAGAGTATTTGGTAATTGTTTAAGCTCAAACACAGGATCACCCTTGGGTGGAGGAGGATCCCCAAGTATTTCAACGGCAAGTTGTGTTTCAAAATAGAATGTTGATCAAAGAAAATCCTATCTATTTCATTCCTTTCATTCATAGGCATATCGTTTTCATGGTCTAGCAAATATTGTTCTAAGGGATCAGTAGGACGCACAACAATAGAAGCAAGACCAATAATTGCATCCTTACTAGGCAATTCTTTATCATGGGGTTGTCTATGAAATTTAGAGAAATTGAACTCATGTGACACATCCCCAAAACTCACAGTAACAGTTTCTTTCTCACAATCTATCTTAGCATTAACAGTATTCAAGAAAGTCCTACCAAATATAATGGGACAAAATCATCTTGAAGGGAACCAAGAACAAGAAAATTAGTAGGATATTTTATTTTCTCACACAAAACTTCAACATCTCTAACAATCCCAACTGGTGCTATAGTATCTCTATTAGTAAGGTTAATGGTAACATCGATTTCTTCTAATTCAGTTGGTGCAATATCATTCATAATTTCTTGATATAAGGTAAAGGGAATTGCACTCACACTAGCACCCATATCACATAGGCCATGATAACAATGATCTCCTATTTTAACAGAAAAAACACACACGCCAACTATAGGTCTATGTTTATCTTTAGTATTAGGTCTAGCAATTCTAGCGGCTTCATCACAGAAATGAATAACATGCCCATAAATATTATCAACCAAGAGAACATTAACCATAGAAATACTAGGTTCAACTTTAATTTGTTCATGGGGTGTAGGTGTTCTAACATAGCTCTTACGAACCACAGTTGAATCTTTAGCATGTTCCTTTATTCTAACAGGGAAAGGTGCTTTCTCAATATAAGCAGCAGGAATAACAGGATCAACATTATAAGTAATAGTTTCTTCTTCAACTTTAATAGGTTCAACTACTTTCACGTCAATGGGAGGATGATATTTAAACCACTTCTCCCTAGGGAGATTGATAACCCACAATTATAGGGGATCTGTTGTAGCCCCTTTCGATAAGTAAGAGTGTCGAACTCAATGAGGAGCTAAAGGTAGAACAAATATTCCCTCAAGTTCTGTCGACCACCGATACAACTCTACGCACGCTTAACGTTTGCTTCACCTAGAACAAGTATGAAACTAGAAGTACTTTGTAGGTGTGATAGGATAGGTTTGTAAGATAATAAAGGGCACGTAAATAAAAACTAGAGGCTGCTAAGATAAAGAAACAACTAAGTTAGTTTAACGAGTGTGGAAAAGTGGTGGTAGGAGTTGCGGAATTGTCCCTAGGCAATTGATAACTAGACCGGTAATCATTATTGCAATTTTATATGAGGGAGAGGCATAAGCTAACATAATTTCTCTACTTGGATCATATGCACTTATGATTGGAACTCTAGCAAGCATCCGCAACTACTAAAGATCATTAAGGTAAAACCCAACCATGGCATTATAAGGTATCAAGTCCTCTTTATTCCCATACGCAAACAACCTACTTACTCGGGTCTATGTTTCTATCACTCAAGCCACCCACCATAAGCGAATCATAAGCATATTGCAAACCCTACAGTGGGCATCCCTCACGCTTGCGCGACACGGAGAGCACCCTAGGACAGCACCAATAATAAAACATGCAACTCAAACCAATCATGATCATCAATCAACCAATAGGACAACAAAAATCTACTCATACATCATAGGAAGGCAACACATCATTGGATAATAATATGAAGCATAAAGCACCATGTTCAAGTAGAGGGTATAGCGGGTTACGGGAGAGTGGATCGCTATAGATAGAGGGGGAAGGTGATGGAGGTGTTGGTGAAGATGACGGAGTTGTTGGAGTAGATCATCGTCATGATGATGGCCCCGGCGGCGTTCCGGTGCCATCGGGAGAGAGGGGGAGAGAGCCCACCTCCTTCTTCTTCTTCCTTGACCTCCTCCCTATATGGGATGAGGGTTTACCTTCTGGTCCTTGGCCTCCATGGCGGTGGACGGGCGAGATCCCCTCCGAGACTGGATCTTTGTCTCTGTTTCTGCGCTCCTAGATTCTAGCCTTTCACCATTTCTTAAATATCCGGAGATCCGTAACTCCGATTGGGCTGAAATTTTGAGGGGATCTTCTTCCAAAAATTATATTTCCTGCGGCCAAAGGACACGTCCAACCGACCTAAGGGGTGGCCACAATCCCTCTAGGAGTGCCCTACCCCCCAGGGCACGCCTGGCAGGCTTGTGGGCCCCTTGGGCACCACCTTCTGTTGATTCCACTTCCCAAAATTTACATATATTACAAAACAAATCTCCATAAGTTTTTATCTCGTTTGCACTTTGTTTGATATGGATTTTCTGCAAAACAAAAAACATGCAACAAACAGGAACTGGCACTGGGCACTGGATCAGTATGTTAGTCCCAAAAATAATATAAAAAGTTGCCAAAAGTATATTAAAGTTGTAGAATATTGGCATGAAACAATCAAAAATTATAGATACAACGGAGACGTATCAGCATCCCCAAGCATAATTCCTGCTCATCCTCGAGTAGGTAAATTATGAAAAAGATAATTTTTTATGTGGAATGCTACCTAGCATAATCTTGATCATATAATCTAATCATGGCATGAATATTAAGACACGAGTGATTCAAAACAATAGTCTATATTGACATAAAAATAGTAGTACTTTGAGCACACCAACAAGGCAATTGTGTCCTTTCAAAATAACATGGCCTTAGAAAGTTATCCCTACAAAATCATATGGTCTTGCTATGCTCCATCATCCCCACACAAAGTATCTAAATCATGCACAACCTCGATGACAAGTCAAGCAATTGTTTCACACTTTTTATGTTCTCGGACCTTTTCAACTCTCACGCAATACATGAGTGTGAGCCATGGATATAGCATTATAGGTGGAATATAATATGGTGGAGGTGATGAGGGAAAAGGAGAAGATAGTCTCGCACCAACTAGGCGTATCAACGGGCTATGGAGATGCCCCTCAATAGATATCAATGTGAGTGAGTAGGGATCTCCATGCAACGAATGCACTTAGAGCTATAAGTGTATGAAAGCTCAAAAATAAAACTAAGTGGTCATGCAAAAAATTCCACTAGTTATATGAAAGTGACAAAATAGGAGACTCTCTATCATGAAGATCATGGTTCTACTATGAAGCAAAAGTGTGGAAAAAGATAGTAGGAATTTTCCATTCTCTCTTTCTCTCATTTTTTTATTTTTTATTTTTTTATTTTGGTGGGCATCTTTGGCCTGTTTTTTTTATTTGGGCTTCATTGGCATCTTTTATTTTTGTAAAGTCCGGAGACTCCTCCCAACTTGTGAGGGAATCATAGCTTCCATCATCCTTTTCTCACACGGGGAAATGCTCTAATAATGAAAATCATCACAATTTTATTTACTTACAACTCGATACCTAGAACAAAAATATGACTCTATATGAATGCTTCTGGTAGGATACCGGGATGTGCAACGATCTAGCCTAGCAAATGACATCAAAAAACGGACAAGCCATGAAAACATCATGCAAGTTGTCTTACGATCATGCAAAGCAATATGAAAATGATGGTGCATGTCATACTAAACGGAACGGTGGAAGTTGCATGACAATATATCTCGGAATGGCTATCGAAATGCCATAATAGGTAGGTATGGTGGCTGTTTTGAGGAAGGTGTATGGTGGCTATTCTGAGGAAGGTGAGTTTGATGCACCGGCGAAAGTTGTGCGGTACTGTAGAGGCTAGCAAAGGTGGAAGGGTGAGAGTGTGTATAATCCATGGAATCAACATTAGTCATAAAGAACTCACATACTTATTGCAAAAGTCTATTAGTTATCAAACAAAGCATTAGACACATGCTCCTATGGGAGAGGGTTGTAGGAGTTAACCATCGCGCGCTCCCGACCCTCACACAAAGGTTGACAATCATTAAACAAATCATGCTCCGACTTCCTTACATAACGGTTCACCATATGTGCATGCTACGGGAATCACAAAATTCAACACATATATTTCTCCAATTCACAACTACTCACTAGCATGACCCTCATATTACCATCTTCATATCGCAAAACTATTGCAAGGAATCAAACATATCATATTCGGTGATCTACAAGTTTTATGTAGGATTTTATGACTAAACATGTGAATGACCAACTCCTGTTAACTCTCTAAATAGATATAAGTGAATAATGAGAGTTTAATTATTTCTACAAAAGATATGCCCACACTCTAAAAAATATAAGTGAAGCAAAAGAGCATTCTACAAATGGCGGTTTTCTATGTGTGAGAAACAGGCAATCCAAACTTCAAATGATATAGGTGAAGCACATGAAGCATTCTATAAAGCCATACTCAAAAGATATAAGTGAAGTGCATGAAACATTATATAAATCAACCAAGGACTTTATCATACCAGCATGATGCATTATTAAAATAAAAATAAAAAAGCACACGACGCTCCAAGATTTACGCATATCATGTGACGAATAAAAGTATAGCTCCAAGTAAAATTACCGATGGTTGTTAGAAGAAAGAGGGGATGCCTTCCAGGGCATCCCCAAGCTTAGTTTCTTGGGAGTCCTTGAAAATTAACTTGGGGTGCCTTGGGCATCCCCAAGATTAGTCTCTTCCCACTCCTTATTCCTTCATCCATCGTGATCTCACCCAAAACTTAAAAACTTCAATCACACAAATCTTAACAAAACCCTCGTGGGATCCGTTAGTATAATAAAGCAAATCACAACTTTAATTACTGTTGAAAACCAATTCATATTTTGTTTTTGCATTGTATATACTATATTATAATTTTTCCATGACTTATACCACCGATACAATCGATAGTTTCATGAAAAGGAGCAAAACAATGCATCAAAAACAGAATCCGGCTTAAACAGGATCGTCTGTAGCAATCTGAACATTCACCATACTTATGTAACTCTAAAAATTCTGAAATATTAGGAAAAAATAAAAAAATTGCATATCAGTACTTTGTAAAAAATTAAGAAACTTTTGACATTTCAGTAAAAAATGTAAATTCACGCACTACAGCCAAAGCTTCTGTTTTTGCACTGCACACACCAAACAAGCAACCTAATCATCCTAAAGGAAAATCTTGGCACATTATTTTTATAATACAATGGATTTATACAAGGGGGTAATTATTTTTGTTGAAAAGTCTCTCTAATCAAGATTTGCAAATTTTCCATGGGCATGAACAAAGTTCAAGGCTAGCTCCGACTTTCACAATGCTCGTCTCTCTCACTTTCACTTTTCTTTTTGAAAAAGTTTTATGTTCCCCTCTTTATTTTTTGTTTTTAAACTATATAAAAGCACACAACAGAATTAAATGGCTCTATAAAACTTCCGGGTTGTCCTTTAAAGCCATTAAGCTAGGCATAAAGTGATCAAGTAAGGGATCCATCCGAATCCCAAGGTATATCAAAGCCAATTTTAATTAACAATGGTTTGTAATTTAGTATTGAGCACAAAGTAGCATATATCATGCAACAACGAAGTCTAACTCTCTTCCTATGCATCGGCATGTCATAAAAGAACAATTCATGCACACAAAGGAAAGGCCAATACATAGCATAAGCAGTTTCTTGCAATTTTGTCGTATTGGAAACATAGAGAGGCAGAGATGCAGTTCCTCTCTCATAATAATTGCAAGTAGTATCAGCAAGCACATGCATATTATATCTATCAAAATCATCATCTGTAATAGTAAAAGGCAACCCATCTATATAATCTTTAATAAGTGCAAACTTCTCTGATATAGTGTAGTTAGGAGAATTCAAAAAAATAGAACTATCATGCGTGGATGCAATAGCAAAAATTTCATTCTTAATATAAGGAACTATAGCAAGTTCATTTCCATAAGCATAATTCATATTGGCATCATGGCCACACGCATAGCAAGCATCAATTTCATCAAAAAGGGATATTTCAAATGAATCCAAGGGATCATAGCAATTATCATAGCATTCATCCTTCGGTAAGAACGAAGGGAAATTAAAAAATGTATGAGTTGAAGAGTTACTCTAATTATAAGGTGGGCATGGGTATCTAATCTGCTCTTCCTCCTTTTGTTCTTTGCTCTCCTCCTCATCTTTTTCATCTAATGAGCTCACAGTTTCAGCAATTTCTTCTTCCATAGATTCCTGCAAAATATTTGTCTCCTCCAAAGCAGCAGACATTCTCTCAATAAATGCATCAATATCGGAATTATATTCATAATTCTCATAGCAATATTTAAGTATAGAAAAAATTTCAGGTCTATAAACAGCATCATCATAATCTTCACAGTTCTCAATCAAAGATTCAATTGCATAAGCACCCTTAAAAGCAACGAATTCTTCTATTCGTTCCACATCATAGTAATCATAAATACCATTAGCATAAGGAGCCAAGGTTTCATTATCATTAAATTTATATGAAAAAGGAAGGTGTGGAGCCTTCATCCTAGAGAAACAAGTATAATCATATCTCTGGCATAGATTCCAAGCATACCATTTCAACATATAAATCTGATCCCATAACAATTCCCCTTTTTGAGTCAAGCGATAATCCCTAAAGTATTCATGTTGATCCAATGTGTATCCCATTATCAAGTTGAATGGGTTTTTCTCGGTATTATTAACGTAGTGCATAATATCTTTCACATAACGAGCATCGAGGGTTTTAGGAAGTTCCCCATCTCCATGATTAGCAAGTACACCTAATTTTGTTGGTATTTCGTGTTCCATATCCATAACTAAAGATAGATAACAACTTAGAACAGAAAATAAAATCTACTTAGTGATAAAGCAAACAAACACACACGAGAATATTCACCCCACGCTATTGCTCCCTGGCAACGGCGCTAGAAAAAGGTCTTGATAACCCACAAGTATAAGGATCAGTTGTAGCCTCTTTCAATAAGTAAGAGTGTCGAACCCAACGAGGTGCTAAAGGTAGAACAAATATTCCCTCAAGTTCTATCAACCACCGATACAACTCTACGCACGCTTAACGTTCGCTTTACCTAGAACAAGTATCAAACTAGAAGTACTTTGTAGGTGTGATAGGATAGGTTTACAAGATAATAAAGAGCACGTAAATAAAAACTAGGGGCTGCTAAGATAAAGAAACAACTAAGTTAGTTTAAGAAGTGTGGAGAAGTGGTGGTAGGAGTTGCGGAATTGTCCCTAGGCAATTGATAACTAGACTGGTAATCATTATTGCAATTTTATATGAGGGAGAGGCATAAGCTAACATACTTTCTCTGCTTGGATCATATGGACTTATGATTGGAACTCTAGCAAGCATCCGCAACTACTAAAGATCATTAAGGTAAAACCCAACCATAGCATTATAAGGTATCAAGTCCTCTTTATTCCCACACACAAACAACCTACTTACTCGGGTCTGTGTTTCTATCACTCACGCCACCCACCATAAGCGAATCATAAGCATATTGCAAACCCTACAGCGGGGATCCCTCACGCTTGCGCGACACGAAGAGCACCATAGGACAGCACCAATAATAAAACATGCAACTCAAACCAATCATGATCATCAATCAACCAATAGGACAACAAAAATCTACTCACACATCATAGGATGGCAACACATCATTGGATAATAATATGAAGCATAAAGCACCATGTTCAAGTAGAGGGTATGTAACATCCCAAAATTTCATTTTGGAATGTTATGATATATAGCTATGCATCATCATCACATTGTTTGAATAAATAAAATGGTTGAAGTGCTTCTTTTGAATTTCTGAAAGGCCACTTCCATCTTTCCCTGTTTCTTGTTTCACCTATTTGAAAACATCTGGTAAAGTTCAAAGAAAAGAGGGGAGTAACATGACACTCCACACCAAGGGCATCTTAGTGAAATATTTGAACAATAAAACCAGGGGGTTATTTAAAAAATTATTGCAATAGGATTTAAAATCAAATAGGCAATTTCTGAAAATAACTTTTTTTTCAAAGTATTCAATATGACAGAGGAAAAATGTTCATTCAATAGCATTAATTCTCCTGATCATGTTGGTATATATATTTCCTATACTTGGAAAAGTTTTGAATGCTTTAAATATGATTTAAATGCTCTAGAAATAGAAAGGAAACGAATTAAATTTGAAACGGGCCGGCCCACCTGCGTTTAATTCCCAAATTCATTCCCGATCGGCCATCGACGCGCTGACGTCGCCCTCTCTCTCTCTGACACCCCGTCCCCACTGCCCGATCCCGATAACCCCGCGGTCACCTTCCTCCTCGCGCCAGACAGAGCTTGCCGGAGATTTCTCCTCTCCGGATCTCCCTCCTCTTTCCCTCCCCGACCACCGCACCGGCCCTATAAATAGCCCCGACTCCCCGCACTCCATTTCCACCCCGAGCCCCCACTCTACCTCGCCGGAGCGCTGCCCCACAACCTCGCCGGAGTTCGGCACTCGACCGAACCTCCCGGAGCTCGTGCCCATCGCCACACTCACCCCCGACCCCCTCCGACACCACCAAAGTACGCCGGAGACTCACCGCCGTTGTTTGAAGCTCTCGGACGTCGTCCCTGACCACCGCACCGTCTTCCCTGACTATCTCCGACCACCGGCCGCCGTCGACCTCGCCGGAAAACCTCGACACCCCTTTGTAAGCCACCGCACCCTCCCGTAGCCGTCGGATCTATAGTCAACATATCAGATTAGAAGCATTATAAATCAAACCGGTATGCGCTAGGCTTCGGTCACCCGCCCGCAAACGCCCGCACGTACACGGCCTCGGCCAACCACAACCCGCCACGTAGCCACTGTCCGATAAGATTTATTTTCCCTTTTTGTGATTTTGTTTTAGAAAACAGAATGATTTCAAATCTTGTTTTTGTTATATCTTTTAAACTATTTGGTGTTTTTAGTTGATTCTTTTTGAATTAGTTCACAAATTTGATCTAGTTCATGTCTGTATGCTTAGATTTCAAATTTGAACTTTAAATTTTGAAACTAATCAAATTTGTCTAAATTACTTAAATCTGTATAACTATAGTTTAAAAATATATTTTTGAGTGAATCTTTTTGCCACTGTTTTGTATTAGTTAGACCTATCATTCTACATAATTTGAGAATTTTTAGAATGAATTTGGTTACTGTTTTTAACAAAAACAGAATATGTCTAGTTCTCAATAGGTTTTAACTAAATTGATTTTTATTCAATTTGAACCTAAATTAGTTTAACTTTTGTTTTTAGATTTCATTAGGTTCTGTTGATTCAACTTTATGTGTATTTTTTTGTTAATAAAATATGTTTCAAATTGTTTTGTATTCTAGTTGGAATAGGTTCATCTTGTTTTCACCATATATATTGTTTAGAAGAAGTTTTGTAATATTTCTTTTAGCACAATATTTTCATAATGAAATACTTTCTGTTTTCAAATAAAATTTTATATTTACTTTTCTGTTACTTAAATGTCTAGTTGTTCAAAACCAAATTTTGACTTGTATGTCTTAGTAGGGATTTTGACACCAAAAATATTATAGTCTTATACTTTAAGTGAATATTCTCTTGATTGTGCTTTTGTTTGTTGAAGCATTTGTTTACCTTGCTGTTGTATGAATTGTTTTGTGTTTTTTCTTATGGTGTGCTCTTGTTTGATTCGTTAGATCATCCGGAGTGCGAAGCTTGTTATCTAGAGTCACTTGATTACGAGGATCGTCAGCAAGGCAAGTCACTTTGACCATGTATACCTATGTTTTATTGCATTAGTTCTTCCATCACCCCAATTGCATGTAACGTAGGTAAATTGGAAACTTGGTTACTTGTTGTAGTATCATGTGGTAGGTACTCCTCAACCCTTTGACACATTGGCCCCAGGAAACGTTGTTTTACATTTTGCTATGCTATTAGTAGACGGGGTTGGTTGTGTGATTCATGAGAGTTGTGAGTTAATAATTTCAAGACCTACATGATGATCAAGTCTTCAAGACTCCAAGTTTTTCAACTTACCTCTGGGTGGATGATGGTTGAACGGCGCCCTGGAGAAACCAGTGGTTAGCCTAGATGATGCTGGAGAAGTGCTAGTATTCATGCGGAAAGGTCCACCCAGGCACAAAGAGAAGGATGGATGCTTCAAGACCCAAGGCTTACCTGCACATCCACAAGCCATTATGGGCTCTGGCTTGGTTGGATATCGTGGTGACCCTGGATAGGAGGTGCTACGAGATGTAGAAGCACGGTAGGAAAGGATGGGCACCGACAGAGTCTCGGGGAAACCCTTTAAAAGACCATGTTTTGGTCATCCGTTTCTCAAACACCATGAAGTGCGAGAAGTCCAACGGAGGCGACCAAATCTTGTGGGGAACGTGTGCAAAACTCTGCAGAGTACCCAAACCTAATCGATTAGCCGTGTCCACGGTCATGGACAGCTTGAGCCAAAGGAACTGAAACTATTTGGAACTCTCAACACAATTAATTATATTGATGTGGGTTATTAATGTCAACTTGGGTATGAGAATTGGTTGGTGGAACCATCTCATTAATCAACCAACATTGTAGTAATTATGCCTTTGCCCTCTCTTGTTGTAGGAAAATTTTGGCTTTATGCAAAAACTTACTACCCCACCTGCCATATTTGCATATAGACTAGATGATTACTTTACCCCCTCTCTTGTGACTTTGCCGGCATATTCAATATGCTGACCTATACAGCTGCAATGTATCATGTTACAGAGTACTTTTCTGACCAGGAGTGAGGATACGCTCTACGCTCGGTGAGATGCCCTTGGAGTCAGATGGACTCCTCTACCTTTGAAGCTTCCGCAAGATTAGTTATTCTCATGAGTTGGCCTTCGTCCACTTTATTGTAATTCTTATTGTAATAAAGGACTCGATATGAGATTTCGATTTATTAATGTTGTGTGATTTCCCTTTGATATATACATTGATGTATCGTGTGTGTACCGGCATGATCTTGGGATGGTACAGAAACACCGGAGATTCGACCTTTCAGGTCGGGTCGCTACAAGGTACATCTGGTTGCGGTAGAGTGGACCACTGTAGATAGATGGGGGAAGGTGATGGAGGTGTTGGTGAAGATGACAGAGTTGTTCGAGTAGATCGTCGTCACGATGATGGCCCCGGCGGTGTTCCGGCGCCACCGGGAGAGAGGGGGAGAGAGCCCCCTCCTTCTTCTTCCTTGACCTCCTCCCAAGATGGGAGGAGGGTTTCCCCTCTGGTCCTTGGCCTCCATGGTGGCGGAGGGGCGAGAGCCCCTCTGAGATTGGATCTATATCTGTGTTTCCTTCTGTTTCTGTGCTCCCAGATTCTGGCCTTTCACCGTTTCTCAAATATCTGGAGATCCGTAACTCCGATCGTGCTAAAATTTTGAGGGGATCTTCTTACAAAAATTACCTTTCTTCCGGCCAAAGGACACCTCCAACCAACCTAATGGGTGGCCACAAGCCCTCTGGGCGCGCCCTACCCCCCAGGGCGCGCCTGGCAGGCTTGTCGGCCCCTCGGGCACCGCCTTCCGTTGATTCCACTTCCAAAAATTCACATATATTCCAGAAAAAATCTTCGTAAGTTTTTATCCCGTTTGGACTTCCTTTGTTATGGATTTTCTGCAAAACAAAAAACTTGCAACAAACAGGAAGTGGCACTGGGCACTGGATCAATATGTTAGTCCCAAAAATAGTATAAAAAGTTGCCAAAAGTATATGAAAGTTGTAGAATATTGGCATGAAACAATCAAAATTATAGATACAACTGAGACGTATCAGAAATCAACATGAGTAGCAAATGATTCACAGAAAGAAGCTACTATCTCATAGTCAAGTCCATATTTAGTGCTAAATTCACGAAAAGCATCGGTGTCTATAAAGGATTTAACACAATCAAACTTAACGTTTATACTTGACTCCTTACCTTCTTCGAGTTGCCAATCTTCAGAGTTGTGTTTAATTCTTTCCAATAAATCCCATTTGAATTCAATATTTTTCTTCATAAAGCAACTAGTACAAGAAGTATCGAGCATGGATTGATCATTACGAGAAATCCGAGCATAAAAATTCGGAATAATAATTACTCTTGAGAGATCATGATTGGGGCATGAATATTACATTAACTTAAGCCTCCCCCAAGCTTGAGCGATACTTTATCCTTCATGAGGCCAAAAAATATAAATATAATTCCGATCACGATGAACAAGATGCATAGGATAAAACTTCTGAGGAAATTCCAATTTCAATCGGTTGTAGTTCCATGATCCAATATCATCACATAGCCTATACCATGTAAATGCCTTCTCCTTCAAAGATAAAGGAAAGACCTTATTCTTGACATCATCCTCGGGAAAACCTGCAAGCTGAAATAATCCACAAACTTCATCCACATAGATTAGATGCAAATCAGGATGTAGTGATCCATCTCTTGCATAAGGATTAGCTAGAAGTTTCCCTATCATACCCGAAGGAAATTCATAATAAATATTTTCAGTAGGTTCAGTAGGTTGAGGAGAAACTCTTTGTGCTTCCGGTCGAGGTGAAGATACCCTGAACAAGCCCCTCAAAGGATTATTTTCCATAGTAACAAGTGACAGTAAACTTCAGCACACTATATAAATTTTTCCTTACCAAATTCCACTCACCAAAGGCGTTTCACTCCCGGGCAATGGCGCCAGAAAAGAGTCTTGATGACCCACAATTATAGGGGATCTATTGTAGTCCTTTTGATAAGTAAGAGTGTCGAACCCGATGAGGAGAAGAAGCAAATTACAAGCGGTTTTCAGTAAGGTATTTTCTACAAGCACTGAAATTATTGGTAACCGATAGTTTTGTGATAAGATAATTCGTAATGGGTAGCAAGTAATAAATGTAGAGAAGGTGCAGAAAGGTGGCCCAATCCTGTTTGTAGCAAAGGACAAGCCTGAACAAACTCTTATATAAAGTTAAGCGCTCCCGAGGACACATGGGAATTTCTGTCAAGCTAGTTTTCATCATGCCCATATGATTCGTGTTTGTTACTTTGATAATTTGATATGTGGGTAGACCGGTGCTTGGGTGCTTTCCTCACTTGGATAAGCCTCCCACTTATGATTAACCTCTCTCGCAAGCATCCGCAACTACGAAAGAAGAATTAAGATAAATCTAACCATAGCATGAAACATATGGATCCAAATCAGCCCCTTACGAAGCAACACATAAACTAGGGTTTAAGCTTCTAACACTCTAGCAACCCATAATCTACTTATTACTTCCCAATGCCTTCCCCTAGGCCCAAATAATGGTGAAGTTTCATGTAGTTGACGTTCACATAACACCACTACAGGAGAGACAACGTACATCTCATCAATTAACGAATAGCAAATTCACATGATTACTTATAACAAGACTTATCCCATGTCCTCAGGAACAAACGTAACTACTCACAAAGAATATTCATGTTCATAATCGTAGGAGTATTAATTATCATTAAAGATCTGAACATATGATCTTCCACCAATTACACCAACTAGCATCAACTACAAGGAGTAATCAACACTACTAGCAACCCACGGATACCAATATGAGGTTTTGAGACAAAGATCAGATACAAGAGATGAACTAGGGTTTGGAGAGGAGATGGTGCTGGTGAACATGTTGATGGAGATTGACCCCCTCTCGATGAGAGGATCATTGGTGATGACGATGGCTTGTATTCCCCCTCCGGGAGGGAAGTTTCACCGACAGAACAGCTCTGCCGGAGCCCTAGATTGGTTCTGCCCAAGTTCCGCCTTGAGACGGCGGCGCTTTGTCCCGAAAGCTCTCTTATGAATTTTTCCAGGTCAAAACCCTTCATATAGCAGAACATGGGCACCGGAGGGCTACCGGGGGCCCACAAGCCACAGGTCGCACACCCAGGCTTGTGACCTCCTAGTGGGTCCCCTCTAGTATTTCTTTTGCCAGGTATTTTTATATATTCCAAAATAATTCTCCATAACTTTTTAGGACTTTTGGAGTTGCATAGAATAGGTCTCTCATATTTGCTCCTTTCCAGTCCAGAATTCTAGCTACCGGCATTCTCCCTCTTCATGTAAACCTTGTAAAACAAGAGAGAAAAGGCATAAGTATTGTACCATAATGTGTAATAACAGCCCATAATGCAATAAATATCAATATAAAAGCATAATGCAAAATGGACGTATCAGTGTTTCAGGCGGTGTCAATTGTGAAACAATTCCACATTGTCTTAAGTGATCGCCAAACTCATAACTCAAATATTCTCCTCCTCGATTAGATCATAGGAATTTAATCTTCTTTTTATGATGATTCTCAACTTCACTCTGAAATAGCTTGAAATTTTCAAACGTTTCAGACTTGGGTTTCATTAAGTAAATATACCCATATCTACTTAAGTCATTGGTGAAGGTGAGAAAGTAACGATATCCACCGCGCGCCCCAATGCCCATCAGACTGCACATATCAATATGTATGATTTTCAACAAGTCACTTGCTAGTTCCATTGTTCCGGAGAATGGGGTCTTAGTCATCTTGCCCGTGAGGCATGGTTCACATGTGTCAAGTGATTCAAAATCAAGCAACTCCAAAAGTCCATCAGCATGGATCTTCTTCATGCGCTTTACACCAATATGACCTAAGCGGCAGTGCCACAAGAAAGTGGTACTATCATTATAAACTCTACATCTTTTGGCATCAATGTTATGAACATGTGTATCACCACTATCGAGATTCAATAAAAATAAACCCCTCACATTGGGTGCATGACCATAAATGATAGTTCTCATATAAATAGAACAACCATTATTCTCTGATTTAAATGAGTAACCGTCTCACATTAAACAAGATCCAGATATAATGTTCATCCTCAATGCAGACACTAAATAACAATTATTCAGGTTCATCACTAATCCCGATGGTAATCGAAGAGCTAGCATGCCGACGGCGATCACATCAACCTTGGAACCATTTCCCATGTGCATTGTCACTTCGTCCTTTGCCAGCTTCCGTCTATTCTGTAGTTCCTTCTTTGAGTTGCAAATGTGACCAACCGAACCGGTATCAAATACACAGGGACTACAACGAGAGTTGGAAAGGTACACATCAATAACATGTATATCATATATACCTTGTTTGGTGTTGGCCGCCTTCCTATTGACTAGATACTTGGGGCAATTCCTGTTCCAGTGACCTGTTCCCTTGCAATGAAAGCACCCAGTTTCTGGCTTGGGTCCAGCCTTGGGTTTTTTCATGGGAGGGGCAACTACTTTGCCACTCTTCTTGGAATTACCCTTCTTGCCCTTGGCATTCTTCTTGAAACTAGTGGTTTCATTGACCGTTAACACTTGATGCTCCTTTTGGATTTCAGACTCAGCGACTTTCAGCATCGCAAACAGCTCGGCGACTGACTTGTTCATCCCTTGCATGTTATAGTTCAACACGAAGCTTTTGTAGCTAGGTGGAAGTGATTGAAGAACTCTGTTAGTGATCGCCTCTGGCAGGAGAATAATTCCCAAGTCAGCCAGACGGTTGGAATACCTAGATATTCTGAGTATGTGTTCACTGACAGACCCGTTCTCCTCCATCTTGCAAACATAGAACTTATCGAAGGTCTCATACCTCTTGATCCGGGCATTCTTCTCAAAAATAAACTTCAACTCCTGGAACATCTCTTATGCTCCATGACGTTCAAAATGCCTTTGAAGTCCCGATTCTAAGCCATACAACATAGCACTTTGAACTATTGAGTAATCATCCGAACGCTCCTTCCAAGCATTCACAACGTCTGCAGACGACACTGGAGTGGGTGGTTCACCAAGCGATGCATCAAGGACATATGCCTTTTGGGAAGCCGTGAGGATAATCCTCAGATTATGGGCCTAGTCTACAAAGTTACTTCCATCATCTTTCAGCTTAGCTTTCTCTAGGAACGCATTAAAATTCAGGTGTGCTACTGCGCAAGCCATTGATCTAAAACATAAATTTGCAGAGATTACTTAGACTATTGTTCAAGATAATGAGTTTAGCTAATGATATTACTTATCAGACTCCCACTCAAGTAGACATCCCTCTGGCCATCCGAGTGCTACATGATCCAAATTCACCAACCCAAGTCTGATCATCACGTGATATGAGGTGGTTTCAATGGTGAACATCTCCATGTTGATCATATCTACTATATGAATCATGTTCGACCTTTCGGTCTCTTGTTTTCTGAGGCCATGTCTATACATGCTAGGATCATAAAGTTTAACCCGAGTGTTCCACATGTGCAACATTGGCTTACACCAGTTGTATGCGAACGTAGAGTCTATCACACCCGATCATCACATGGTGCTTTGAAATGACAATCCTTCACAACGATGCACACTTGGGGAGAACACAATTTTATCTTGAAATTTTAGTGAGGGATCACCTTATAATGCTACCGTCGTCCTAAGCAATATAAGATGTATAAAAGGATTAACATAACATGAAAATCATAAGTGACATGATATGGCCATGAACTTGTGCTTTATATCTCCATCTCCAAAGCACCGGCATGATCTCTATCGTCACCGACATAACTCCATGATCTCCATCATCATGATCTCCATCATTGTGTCGCCATCAGGGTAGTCTCACCAACCATGCTTCTACTACTATTGCTACTGCTTAGCGATAAAGTAAAGCATTACATAGCGCTTAATGATTGACACGCAGGTCATACAATAATTAAAGACAACCCTATGGCTCGTGCCAGTTGTCGTATGTATCGACATGCAAGTCGATATGAACTATTATAAACATGATCATCTCATACATCAAATATATCTCATCATGTCTTTGGCCATATCATATCACAACATACCGTGCAAAAACAAGTTAGACGTCCTCTAATTGTTGTTGCATGTTTTACGTGGCTGCTATGGGTATCTAGCAAGAACGATTATTACCTACGCAAAACCACAACGGTGATACACAAATTGCTATTCAACCTTCTACAAGGTCCGCCTTTGTCGAATACGATCCAACTAAGGTGGGAGAGACAGACACCCGCCAGCCATCTTTAAGCAACAAAATCATATGTCAGTCGATGGAACCGGTCTATCGTACGTGGACCAGTATGGTGGGTCCAGGCTGCTTCATCCGACAATACCGCTGAATCAAGAAAAGAACAAGGGAGGAAGCAATCTGAATATCAACGCCCACAAACTCCTTTGTGTTCTACTCATGATCTCATCTACGCATAGACCTAGCTCATGATGCCACTTTTGGGGAATGTTGCATGGGAAACAAAAAATTTCCTACGCACATACAAGATTATCCATGGAGATGAGCATCTATGACAAGAGAGATCGGATCCACATACCCTTGTAGATCGCTAAGCGAGAAGCATTAAGAAACGTGGTTGATGTAGTCAAATGTCTTTGCGATCCAAATAGCAAGCCATCCCGCGATCCAATCACGATCTAGCACTGAACGGATGACACCTCCGCATTCAGCACATGTACAGCTCAATGATGATCTCCGCCTTCTTGATCCAGCAAGCGAGGGTGGAGAGGTAGATTAGTTCTCTCGCAACACAACGATGTGGTGGCGGCGGTGGTGAACTAATCCGGCAGGGCTTCGTCGAGCTATACCGAACTAATCTGGAGGAGAAGGACGATCTAGAGGGGAGAGGGCAGCACGTGGATTTTCTTAGGTGGTGGGCTGCCCTCAAACCTCCACTATATATAGGAGGGAAGGGGTGGGAGGAGGCGCCCTAGGGTTTCTCCTAGGGCCTTGGCCGTCAGCCAAGAGATGGAGTCCACCTCCAACAAGGAGGTGGGCACGGGGGAGGAGTCCTACTCCAATAAGGACTCCTCCCACCCTCCACCTTTTCCTCTTGGGCACATGGGCCCTCATGGGGTCGGCTTCACAGCCCACCAAGGGCTGGTGCGCCACCTCTTGGGACCATGTGCCCCCCCCCCCCGAGATGGGTGCCACCCCTGGTGGACCCCCAAAACCCATGCGTCACTCCCGGTACACTACGGAAGTACCCGAAACTTTTCCGGAACCCAAATGCCACTTTCCTATATCAATATTCACCTCCAGACCATTTAGGAGATCCTCGTGACATCCAGGATCTCATCCGAGACTACCAGCAACCTTCGGTCACCAACATACATACCTCAATAATAGCGAAACATCATTGAACGTTAAGTGTGCAGACCTCGCGGGTTCGAGAACTATGTAGACATGACCGAGACACCTCTACGGCCAATAACTAATAGCGGTACCTGGATGCCCATATTGGTTCATGCATATTATACGAAGATCTTTATCGGTTGAACCTCTATATCAAGGATTCAGTTAATCCCTTATGCAGTTCCCTTTGTTCTTCGGTATGTTACTTGCCCGAGATTCAATCGTCGGCATCTCCATACCTAGTTCACTCTCATTACCGGAAAGTTTCTTTACTCATTCCGTAATACAAGATCCCACAACTAACACTTTAGTCACTTTGCTTGCAAGCTCATTATGATGTTGTATTACCGAGTGGGCCCTGAGATACCTCTCCATCACACGGAGTAACAAATCCCAGTCTCGACCCATGCCAACTCAATAGACACCCTTGGAGATACATGTAGAGTACCTTTATAGTCATCCAGTTATGTTGCGACATTTGATACACACAAGGTACTCCTCCGGTATCAGTGAGCTGCATGATCTCATGGTCATAGGAACAGATACTTGACATGCAAAAAACTATAGCAATAAACTGACATGATCATATGCTACGTTCATAGTTTGGGTCTTGTCCATCCCATCATTCTCCCAATGATGCGATCCAGTTATCAAATGACATCTCATGTCTATGGTTAGGAAACCGTGACCATCTTTGATCAACGAGCTAGTCTACTAGAGGCATACTAGGGACACGGTGTTGTCTATTTACCCACACATGTATTTAAGTTTCCAATCAATAAAATTATAGCATGGATAATAAACGATTATCATGAACAAGGAAATATGATAATAACCATTTTATTATTGCCTCCAGGGCATATTTCCAACGGTTTGCTGGGACCCGATGAATTTTGAGTTCATGATCATTTTCTATCCATGAATACTATTTGAGTCTTCTTTGATCTCTTATATGCATGATTACTTATAGCCTCGTATTTCTTCTTTGAATAATTGGTTTAGTTAGGCCAACTAGATCGATTTGTCTTGCCATGGGAAGAGGTGCTTTTTGATGGGTTCGATCTTGCGGTGTTTCTTTCCCAGTGACAAAAGGGGTAGCAAGACACGCATGTATCATTTCTATTAAGGATAAGAAGATGGGTTCTATTCCTACATGAATAGATCTTGTCTACATCATGTCACCATTCTTATTGCATTACTCCATTTCTCCATGAACTTAATAAACTAGATGCATGTTGGAAGCGGTCGATGTGTGGAGTAATAGAAGTAGATGTAGAATCGTTTTGGTCTACTTATCTTTGACGTGATGCCTATATAATGATCATTGCCTGGATATCGTCATGATTATCTGATCTTCTATCAATTGCCCAACAGTAATTTGTTCACCCACCGTACGCTATATGTAGGATCGAAAGTAGTGCTAGAGGTGGGTGATTAGACTACATGACCAATTAAAAATCTTCTGTTTCCCAATTTTAAGTGTTGGCAGATTTTAGCATTCATAGCAAGTCAAGTACACCCTACACATGCATGTCTACGAGTATTGCAGCGGAAAGTAAAGAAAAGCATGTAAGTAGAGGAAGGGTAGGAAGATCAAACGCAATTTCAAGACATGATGATTTTTCCCGTGGTTCCGATAGGTGGTACTATTGTACGTCCACATTTATGGAGTCATCAACCCACGGAGGGTTATGGTCGCGAGAGTCCACGGAGGTCTCTACCCACGGAGGGTTCCACGAAGAAGCAACCTTGACTATTCCATAATGGCTTCCACAAAGGACTAGCCTCACTATGGGTAGATCTTCATGAAGTAGGCGATCTCCTTGCCCTTACAAAATTCTTGGTTCACTCCACAACATGAAGTAGGAGGCTCCCAAGCAACACCTAACCAATCTAGGAGGCACCATCCTCTAGAAGGTAATAGGCTCAATAATGTCGATGAACTCCTTGCTCTTGTGCTTCAAGATGATAGGCTCCTCAACACAATCACTCTCTCATAGATTTGGCTATGGTGGAAGAGATTGATTGGGTGGAAAGAAACTTGGGGAGGCTATAGATCAAGATTCATATGGTTGCAATGGAATGGCATGATCTCAACACATGAGTAGGTGGCTCTCTCTCATAAAATCAGTAGGTATGAGTGGGGAACTGTTCTGAGGGCTTCTCTTGCGAGTGAGTGGTGGTGGAGGGGTATATATAGGCATCTCCAAAAATCCAACCATTACACCTAATAAGTCAGACTCGGTGACACTGATGTGTTAATCTCGGTGGTACCGAGTTTCCTCAAAGGTAGCAACTTTTGAATCTCGGTGAGACCGATACATAAAACTCGTTTGCACCGATAAGGTGACCAATGGTCAGATTGCCAAACTAGGTGACACCGATTCAACAAACTCGGTTGGACCGATTTTGTGAATTTTTGTAACAGGAAGTTGGCAATCCAAACTCGATGGCACCGAAATGGAATCAATTGCACCGAAAGGCTAGGGTTTGGCTGAGTCTGTCTGAGGATGAGAATCGGTGGCGCCGAGTGGAAAGTGTTGGTTGCATCGATTTTGGATATTTGGCTTTGGACAGACTTTTGTGGAAGAGCTTGTGGGTGTATGTGGTGACTATCACTTGTGCACATATAAGCATTTTGTTCACCAACGGTACCTTACCCCCTTTTAATAGTATTGGCTTTCGAATGGACTCAAAGTGATTTCTCACAAAGGTAAAATGTAGAGTCCTCTTGCTTGAAGCTTTGCTAATCTATTTCCTTGCATCTTGGGGTAATCCACAATCCTTTTGCTAACCCATCATTGAACTTTTCCTGAAGCATGCTTAGTGGAAACATTAGTTCAATGACATATATGTTGTTATTAATTACCAAAACCACCAAGGGAGCAAATGTGCTTTCACTCTTCCCCTTTTTGGTAATTGATGACAACATATAGATCAAAGCTTCAACATATGATATAATCAATGAATATAATCGTCGCTTTGAGAAGTATGTGATAAGCAAGAGCTCCCCCTAAATTTGTGCATTATTTTTAAATTTTCGTTTGAATGCAAATGCACAATCGATTAGGTACATGGGGCACTTCTTCCATGTCACATACATGTTGGTGGTGTGCGAGAGTAATAAGAGTTAACAACATAGCACAACACATCAAGCAAAGTGAATGATCATCACATAACCATCAAAAGGATAGGAAATAGCAGCAACACACATCAAAGTGTATGATCAAACACGAACAAAAGTATATCACATCCAAACCAAAAGAACATTTGGAAGAATATTTGGTATTTTGAAAAACAGCGATATAACCAAGACGCTTTTTCACTCGAAGACTAAAGATCTATATACAACTTCTCCCTCTTTGGCAACAAGTTACCAAAAAGTTCAAAGAGATATAGCTAATCGTCCTTCCACAGCTGACCTCCTCCGGTGGTCGAGGTCAGAGTCGAGAGAGAACTACGTCGGCGAAGACCTCTGCTGATGTCCTGGATGGAGTTGGAGTAGCAACGGGGGGAACTGGAGGAGTTGATGGAGCTAAAGTCACTATAGCTAGAGCAGATGATGAAGGTCTCGTCTCCGGAGCTGGCACTGTAGGTGTCCTAGCCTGTGTCCTGAACTGGACAGTCGTCCTAATGAATGCACTATCCTCATCATCAGAAGAAGAATCAGACTCTAAAGAGGTGCGACGAGTAAGAGATTCATCTACTTCCTTTTTGAGCTCGTTGATGGTCTTGGTCAGCCCATCCACCTTGTCATTAAGAGTTTTCACTCTATCCTCAAATATGTTCACAAGGCTCTCATCTCTGTCCAATATGCTTTTGATATCCTTCTTCATGTCCATGACAGTAGAGATCAAGAGATCCATCTGCTCGTTCCTGGATCTTGGGACTTGAGCACTAGTGGCTCTAGCTGCCTCTGCCTCTGCCTCTACCTGATCTTGAGCTGCAGCTAATGTGGGATGGTCTGGTTCCATCACCACAACATTGTCCTCAAAATCTGGTTTCAGTGGCAAGTGGGGTCTATCCAGAGAAAAAATGTGCTTCTCAAGTTTGGAGTTGATGAGCATTTGAATGTAGGGTGCATAGCAGCATGAGCGCTTCTGATCAGCTGCAACCCTCTTCACAGTTTCTACAATCAAGTCCATCACTTGAATCCTGGTATGACTATCAAGATGGATCAGCATGTTGATTGAATAGCCTCAAAATCATCTTCTCATCTACAAACTTAGGCATCAATGTATGCCTCAAGATGGTGTTCATGGTACAGAGGCCAGCCTAGAGGAAGTAAATAGATCCTAACTTTTGTGATTTCAAGTTACCAGCAGGGATAACATTGTACATATCCTTCATAGCATCATGGCTCTCCTTGGATTCAGATTAGACATCCAAGTCACCATCTTGTACCTCTGGGACTCCTAAGATGGTATCCCATTCATCAACTAAAGACTCGTATCTTGCTCCTTTTGTCATCCACACTATCCTGCCATCTGCATAGAAGTGAGCAGTGGAGTAGAATTGCATTATCATCTCATCATTCCAAGCAATATACTCTTGGCCAACAAACTCATCTAGGCCAATGCAGTGAAAGTTGTCTTGAACACATGGGAAATAGTTCTCATTAGCATTGATGTACTTCCAGTCAACGTACCTCGTATCACTGACAGTTGGACTCTTGTCAAGCAAGATTGTCTCATAGAAATCTTGTTGTTCCTTGGTGTAGAACCTATAGTCCACAGCAGTTTTTCTCCTCTGGGCATATGGATCAATTGCTCTCCATGCCCTCAAACATGAATCCTTCCTCTTCTTCATATCCTCAGCAATTGGATGGATGGCACTGTGTTCAGGAAGGTGAGGTCTAAGCTTCATCAAAGCTATCATAGCATCATCATCAACTTCTCTGAAAGTAGATCCTTTGTTCTTCTCAGCAGTTGGAATGTCTCTGGTGGTCCTCTTGGACTTCCCTGTAGCAACCTTCTTAGGTGTATCCTTGGTGCTCTTGGAGGGGCCTGGCTTTGGTATAGCATCTGCCAACAACTTCTTCTATTTATTCTTGGGAGGGGCCTTGACATGCTCTTCCTCCTCCTCCTCAGCAGCAGCACCAACAGCCTCCTCTGGATCCTCAAACATTGAGGTAGGCCTGCCAGTCACACGAATGATCCTCTTTCTGGCCTTCTTCTCTCCTACCTTCTTAGGCAAATACTTCCTTGGGGGCTCAATAGTCATGGTAGCCCTAGCACTCTCAGATGCTCTCATTGTCTTTGGAGGTGCATAAGTGTTGCTAACCACCCTCCTGGATGAGGTGGCCTCATTGGTTGACTTCTTCTATTGCTTCTTAGCAATTACCTCCTCTGGCACAAAATCTGAATCCTCCTCGTCAGAATTCAGTCTCTTCCTGGTCCTTTTAGTAGCTTTAGGCATCCCATGAGAGCTAGGGGTGCCTGGATCTAAGAAAGAGCTCGACTCAGGGCTAGTGCTTGAACTCATGTCAACATTCTGCTCCTGCAAGTTCTGGATATCCTATGAACCTGACATATCTGACCCTGTGAATAGAGTTGAGAATAGTGGAATAGAATAAGTCATCACAAAATGCAGAGTTTTTGAAATTTTGAACAAAAAATTCAAGGTTTGCATCCTGTCACATGAAAATCGGTACAGCCGAAGCAAAAGTATCGGTGCTACCGAGACTGACTTTCTCACTAACAGAAACTTGGCACTCCTTTTGGTGAGACCGAAAAGGAGTACTCGGTTTCATCGATATAGTTCTCAGTAGGACAGAAGGCAAATCGGTGACACTGATTTGTTCACTTCGGTTCCACAGAGTTTCATCGGGCGGGCGGCAAACCCTACAAAATCAATCGTTCGCTATCTAAAGGAATTTTCTTGTGGATAGAACAATCTCAAATTGTGGCTAGACAAAGAGGAAACCCTAATTCGCATGAATCAGAAGGTGGAGCGCAAGAAGGGGTCGAATCCATACCCTAACTTGGCGATGGATCCGCTACGGCGGCAACGATGGTGAAGAATATGTCGACGGCGGCGATTCCCAGCGGTGGAGACGCTCGGGGAAGCAAGGCGATGACCAGGGGTCTTCAGAAGGGAAGCTTAGGGTTTTGGGGCGCGAAATTTGAAGATAGAATTCCAAAGCGTTGGGGTCCACAGCTTATATCCCTTCACTGTCGGTGACACCGATTCTAAATTTTTGGTGTCACCGAGTTTCTCAACTATCAGCTGACAGGGAAACTCAGTGTAACCGAGAATATGGAATCAGTAGTACCGAGATCGAAAACCAGATCAACCCTAGGCACTCAATGAGACCGAGTTTTTGGAGTTCGTTCCACCGAGATGCACTTGGGAGGTTTTAATGGTCAGTCCTTTGTCGATACGAAACTCCGAGTGCTCCTCACACAGAGAGATCGAAAAGTACTTGTTCAAATTTTGTGATGCAGCATGAATAGAGTATGAGGTGAGAAACCATAGATAGCTAGAGGAGTGGTCCTATGTACTCTTGTATATCCAATTGGCAAATGAAAAATCAAAAGTCAAATAGCAATAATTTGATATCCTCGAATCCTCTATTCTTAAATAGCTACAACCCACTACCTAATTTTCTTAAGCATGCAACCCTGCCACATCAACACCTATGTGTGCCAATCATAAATCAGAAATTAGATTTTATTCATGCAACCCACTACCTACTTTCCTAAGCATGCAACGATGCCACTTAAGCACCTATGCATGCCAAACATACAAATTTATGCATTAATTTAACCATTCAACCATACCACATTAGCAACATGTGACAGGACGTGATTGTCGCCTAGAGGGGGGGTGAATAGGCGCTTTAAAATAATTATGGTTTAGGCTTGAACAAATGCGGAATAAAACTATTGTTTAATTAGTCAAGCACAAAACCTAAAACAACTAGGCTCACCTATGTGCACCAACAACTTATGCTACGCAAGATAAACAACTAAGTGATAGTAAGATATAAAGCATGAAACAATATGGCTATCACAAAGTAAAGTGCATAAGTAAAGGGCTCAGGTAAGAGATAATCGAGACACGCGAAGACGATGATGTATCCCGAAGTTCACACCCTTGTAGATGTTAATCTCCATTCGGAGCGGTGTGGAGGCACAATGCTCCCCAAGAAGCCACTAGGGCTGCCGTAATCTCCTCACACCTTCGCACAATGCAAGATGCCGTGATTCCACTAAGGGACCCTTGAGGGTGGTCACCGAACCCGTACAAACAAGGTTGGGGCAATCTCCACAACTTAATTGGAGGCTCCCAATGACACCATGAACCTTTACCACAATGGATTGTGGATTCGAGGTGACCTCAGATGCTCGGGGCAATCTCCACAACCTAGTTGGAGACCCCGAAGCTTGCCCGAAGCTTTGCACCACAATGATTGAGCTCCGAGGCACCACCAACCGTCTAGGGAGCCAAAGCACCCAAGAGGAACAAGCTCTAGGCTACTCAAACACCCAAGAGTAATAAGCTTCTCAACTTCTCACTTCCATGTATCACCATGGAGAACTCAAACCTATGCACCAAATGCAATGGCAAGGGCACACGGAGTGCCCAAGTCCTTCTCTCCCAAATCCCACCAAAGCAACTCATGCTAGGGAGGAAAATGATAGGAAGAACGAACAAGAACACGAAGAACTCCAAGATCTAGATCCAAGGGGTTCCCCTCACTTAGAGGAGAAAGTGATTGGTGGAAATGTGGATCTAGATCTCCTCTCTCTTTTCCCTCAAGAACTAGAAAGAATCATTGGAGGGATTGAGAGTTAGGAAGCTCAAAGAAGGTTAACAATGGGGGGAGAACACGAGCTAAAGAGATAAGGTTCAGTGAGGAAGAAGACCCACTTTTATAGGTGGGGGAAAATCCAACTGTTATCCCCACAGCTCGCACAGAGCGGTACTACCGCTCCAAGGAGCGGTACTACCGCTAGGGCGGTAGTAGCCATATGAAACACTACTACAACGAGGCAACAGGGTGGTAGTACTACCGGAGTGGTACTACCGCCTGCCTCGCGGTACTACCGCGGGTAGTATTCAATGGCCACTCAGGTGCAGCACATGGCAGAAGACACCGTGAGGCAGCAGTACTACCGCTCGAGGTAGCAATACTACCGCGTGTCCATGGATGTAAAAAATTACTTCCGGGCTACATCCACTGGAGCTAGCTTCAAGAAAATATCCGGCACAGTAGTACCGGAAGTAATTTGCAGTACTACCGCCCAAGGGGCGAAAGTAAAAAATTACTTCCGTGCAACTTGCCATACTCCCGCCCGAGGGGCGGAAGTAAAAAACATTACTACCGTGCAACTTGCGGTACTACCTCTCTGAGGAGCGGTACTACCGCTAGACACTGTACCGTGCTACCTTCAACTACTTAGCTAGGAAAACGAAAGGATACGGTAAAACCAAAACTGCCACAACTTCTGCAAATGAGCTCCGAATTGAGCAAACTCAAGCTTGTTTTCTTAAGAAGAGGCATTATAAAATTGCCAAACATATAGAGATGAGAAACCTCTTTCAATTAAGAATCGACATTAACTCCAACATCGAAAACATCATAGAAGATGCATATGGACTCCGCTTTCGATGAACTTGAGCTTGTCATGAAGTTGACCATAAGCTCAAGAAACCTCGAAGAGAAAAACCAACCAAGAACCAAGAAATATGATGATGCCAAGAATGCAATGGTTTGAGCTCTCAACAAACGATATGATCAAGCTACACAGTTGAGAGCCCCTTTGATAGCATGGCTACCTATCCTATAACCCAGTCTCCCAACTACCACTATGAGACCGGTAAAATAGAAAACCCTATCAAGGTCAAACCTTAGCCTTGTGCATAGTCTACTTGAGCGAGATGATAACGATCTTGACTTCCTCAAGATGGACCACCTTTCTTGATTGCGTTGGCTTGATAAAGACTAGATGAATTCTCCCCCATACTCCACTATGGGTGAGACACTCTTCGGCACATCTTCACAAGTCCATTGTCACCACAATGGACGGCAAGCTTCAAGCATGATCTCTCCGTGATGCTTCACTTGAACTTGCACACTACAACCTTGATAACGATCACCACTTGATGTCATCTTCCATGGGTTGTATGGGATCTTCCTCTTGATGCAATCCCATGGAAATATGCCTAACCCCACAAATAACTCTCACAAGGAACATGGGTTAGTACACAAAGTGTAATGGACAATGCTTACCATACCATGGGATCACTTGATCCCTCTCAGAACATCTTGTATGCTTTGTGTGTTGATCACTTGATTTACTCTTTGACTTAGTCTTGATCAACCTTGTATCTTATCTTCTCTCTTCATAAAGATGATGTCTTGAAGGTAATCATGAATGCTCACACAATCTTCTTCTTCAAGACATGCTTGCAATATTCTCAACTCTCACATCACCAATCTTTCGATAAACCTTGAATACCACCTTGGTCATCATATAAACTCCTTGAAAGCCAACAGATGGACTTCAAGAAGTGCCTATGGACAAATCCTTCGAATATAACTCAAGGCAACCATTAGTCCATAGGGGTGTCATCAATTACTAAAACCACACATGGAGAAATGTGCTCTTACAACATGTATGTCACTTATAAGTTATATTGCTTGAATTATTTTTTATGGTTTCACATTCGACATATGTGTCAGATACTTGGAGCATACCCACGTACTTTATGATTCATATTTTTGAACATACCTATGTGGTTTATGGTCATATTTTGGTTAGAAAATAACATTCTATTAACATTTGCATTACTCTTAGTTATTTTTAGCACCTATCGATACAATTGTTTTAACAAGATTCCTGCGGCAACGCGCGGGGCATCATCTAGTGAGTAAATAAATACAGACCAACATGCTCACACAATAAGATGTCAAATGAAATCATGGCAAACATGCACAAACACACTAGCAACTAACAAGCACTTTGGCGATGACAGATTCATCTATATATGAGTATATTGACTAAGGATCCAAGTAAGAATACTTGATCATAGGTCATACTCATTGTTTAAGCACAAGTGGGGTTACCACTTTTACATAAAGCATTTAATGTTGTCACATACTATGAGATGCTTTGACTCAAGTCTTAGAGTAAATCTCCCCCTTAATGTGACATCCCCCCATAGGAGGGATAAACTAACCTTGGGTTTTGTCAATGAAGGCTTCATGTAGTTGAAGTAGTAGTGGATGCTCAAAGTTGATGAAGATCACCAAGGGTTGGGAGCATCCTTATTGTTTCATTACTCTTCTTACCTACATGGGTTATTCCCAACACATAAGAGACAACTACGAGGATATCTATGGACATGGAGTGCAAAGCATATATGATGATGTCCATTGATTTGTTGATTACCTTGTCCCTTGCTTACCTTTGAGGAAATGTGTGAATCCTTGAACTATTGCATGATGTTGATGTTGATTGCAACTAGTTATTGCCAATAATGCATGTGAGTGGATTTCATTGGTGGAGTCACCCCTCAAGAACTTCTCTAGTTCTTCTTCTTGGGGACCCACATCAAGTTGATGGGGATCCTTGGTGTTTAAGTATCACTTGTAGAATTTGAGCTTGTAGTAGCCTTAGGAACCCACTTCACCAAAGCTTGGGATTCATCTTCATATGAGTCAATGTCCTCTTGAAGCTTGTTCTTGCCCTTGAGCTTGGGGTCTTGTGGTGGAAGGTCATCTTGAGTTTTTTTTACCTTGGGGAGAGTATTTTCATACTTCTCCTTTTGAGGAACAAACTTGGGATTGGGGTATTGATCTTCTTCTCATTCAACTCCATTAGCGTTGAAGTAGCCAACACCATGATTCTTCCGGTATCCTCCGTGCTTGCGTAAAATCTCCTCAAATTGTTTGCACCCTCAAAGTATCTTCTTGATGATGAATTTGTCGGTCATTTCTTCGCTTCCTAAGCCGGCAATCTCATTAGTGATGAGAGCTAGCCTAGAGTACATATCAGCGACTCCTTCACCATCCTTAATCTTGAACTTGTCAAGTTGACTTTGAAGAACATCCAACTTGGATTCTCTCATAGATTCGGTACCTTCATGCATATCAACCAAAGTATCCAAATCTCTTTAGCATTCTCAAGACGCCTGATTTTGTTGAATTCTTTAGGGCATAGGCAGTTGAAGAGAATGTCACATGCTTGAGAATTGAGTTGCAACATCTTCAATTCATTCGCAGTCGCTTCGCGATCTGGATCCCTTCCATCTACAAAGAATTCACCTTGCAATCCAACATGAACAACAGCCCAAACGGCAGGGTTATGACCAAGTAGATGCATTTTCATTTTGTGCTTCCAACTAGCAAAATTAGTGCCATCAAAGTACCGACCTCTACGGTGATAGTTTCCCTCGCTAGACGCCATACTCTCCTAGGTTGTGAAACCAATGCAATGGAGACCAATGCTATGATACCACTTGTAGGATAGAAAGTACTAATAGAGGGGGGTGATTAGACTACTTGACCAATTAAAAAACTACTTTTTCCCAATTTTAAGTGTTCGCAGATTTTTGCATTCATAGCAAGTCAATTACACCCTACACATGCATGTCTACAAGTATTGCAGTGGAAAGTAAAGACAAGCGTGTAAGTAGAGGAAGGGTAGGAAGATCAAACGCAATTTAAAGACACGATGATTTTTTCTCGTGGTTCCAATAGGTGGTGATATCGTACGTCCACGTATATGGAGTCTTCAACCCACGAGGGTAACGGTCGCGAGAGTCCACGGAGGGCTCTACCCACGGAGGGTTCCACGAAGAAGCAACCTTCACTATTCCATAACGGCTTCCGTCCACGAAGGACTAGCCTCACTATGGGTAGATCTTCATGAAGTAGGCGATCTCCTTGCCCTTACAAACTTCTTGGTTCACTCCCCAACATGAAGTAGGAGGCTCCCAAGCGACACCTAACCAATCTAGGAGGCACCACCCTCCAAAAGGTAATACGATTGATAATGTTGATGAACTCCTTGCCCTTGTGCTTCAAGATGATAGACTCCTCAAAACACAATCACTCTCTCATAGATTTGGCTATGGTGGAAGATATTGATTGGATGGAAAGAAACTTGGGGAGGCTAGAGATCAAGATTCATATGGTTGGAATGGAATGGCATGATCTCAACACATGAGTAGGTGGCTCTCTCTCAGAAAATCAGTAGGTATGAGTGGGGAACTGTTCTGAGGGCATCTCTTGCGAGTGAGTGGTGGTGGAGGGGTATGTATAGGCATCTCCAAAAATCCAACAGTTACACCTAATAAGTCAGACTCGGGGACACCGGTGTGTTAATATCGGTGGTACCGAGTTGCCTCAAAGATAGCAACTTTTGAATCTCGGTGAGACCAATACATAAAACTCGGTTGCACTGATAAGGTGACCAATGGTCAGATTACCAAACTCGGTGACACCGATTCAACAAACTCGGTCGGACCGATTTTGTGAATTTGCGTAACAGGAAGTTGGCAACCCAAACTCAGTGGCACCAAAATGGAATCGGTTGCACCGAAAGGCTACGGTTTGGCTGAGTCTGTCTTAGGCTGAGAATCGGTGGCATCGAGTGGAAAGTGTTGGTTGCACCGATTTTGGATATTTGGCTTTGGATAAACTTTTGTGGAAGATCTTGTGGGTGTATGTGGTGACTATCACTTGTGCACGTATGAGCATTGTGTTCACCAACAGTACCTTACTCCTTTTTAATAGTATTGGCTTTCCTATGGACTCAAAGTGATTTCTCACAAAGGTAAAATGTAGAGTCCTCTTTCTTGAAGCTTTGCCAATTTATTTCCTTGCATCTTGGGGTAATCCACAATCCTTTTGCCAACCCGTCATTAAACTTTTCCTGAAACATGCTTAGTGGAAACATTAGTTCAATGACATATATGTTGTTATTAATTACCAAAACCACCCAGGGAGCAAATGTGCTTTCACTATACTCATGAGAGAAGCCACTAGTGAAACCTACAGCCCCCGGGTCTACTTTTCCAACATATTACTTTCCGGTCTACTATTTGCGTCTTTTGTTTTCAGATCTATAAAACAAAAAACAAAAAATACCTTGCTGCACTTATTGTTTACCTATTTTATATTGCGTTCTTGCTAGATCTATTTTCCAAAACTATGACTACCTAATCTATGTTATTACCGTGGAGAGATTGACAACCTCTCTTTCATGTCGGATTGCAAGTATTTGTTATTTGTGTGCAGGTGTTGTTTACGTGGGTGAGCCATCTTCCTCTATGGATTGATATCTTGGTTTCATAACTGGCGGAAATACTTATCGTTGATATACTGCATCATGCCTTCCTCTTTGGGAAAATACCGACACAGTCTCAAGCCACGTCACTCTTCACCAGCATCATCTCACCTCCAACCCTAGTTCATATCTTGTATTCAATCTTTGTCCCAAAACCTTAGATTGGTACCTGTGGGTTACTAGTTGTGTTGATTACATCTCGTAGTTGATGCTTGTTGGGTTACTTGGTGGAAGAGATTATGTTTAGATCCTTAATTATCATTATTACTCCTATGATCTTGAACATGTTGATGATGTGTGAGTGGTTACTATTGTTCATGAGGACATGGGAGAAGTCTTGTTATAAGTAATCTTGTGAAGTTGATATGCGTTCGATATTTTGATGATATGTATGTTGTTACTTATCTTAGTGGTGTCATGTGAACGTCGACTACATCACACTTCACCATGTTATGGGCCTAAGGGAAGTCATTGTGGAGTAACAAGTAGATGATGGGTTGCGAGAGTGAAAGAAGCTTTAACCCCGGTTTATGTGTTGCTTCATAATGGGCTTATTTGGATCCACATGTTTCATTCTATGGTTATATTTATCTTAATTCTTCTTTCGCAGTTGCGGATGCTTGCGAGAGGGGTTAATCATAAGTAGGTTGTTATCTCAAGTAAGAACAACACCTTAGCACCGGTCCACCCACATATCAAATTATCAAAGTAGCGAACATGAATCAACTCAACATGATGAACATGACTAGACAGAAATTCTCATGTGTCCTCGGGAGCACTTTCTTAATACAAGAGTACTTCTAGGCCTGTTCTTTGCTACAAGAAGGATTGGGCTACTTTTCTGTATCATTGTTACTATTACAACTTGTCACTTGTAATGAATTATCTTGCTACAAAACTATCTACCACTATTACTCACATCACTTGCAGAGAATACCTTGTTGAAAACTGCTTATCATTTCCGTCTGCTCCTCGTTGGATTCGACACTCTTACTTATCGAAAGGACTACGATTGATCCCCTATACTTATGGGTCATTAGGGATCCATCATGGAGGCCATCTTCATCAACCTTGCTGCCTCCATGATGATGTGTGAGTAGTTCCTACAAGAGCTACATGTCTGTAACAATAGCTAGATGGCTTTATCTTTCTCTCTTTTGACCTTCAATACAATGATCTTGTCTAAGATCAATCCGATGTCAACTTTTGCAGTGCGTTTGTTGGGATCCGATGAATTGTGAGTTTATGCTCAGATTATTCATTAAAGTATTTGAGTCTTTTTTGAGATTTATCTATGTGTGATTTTATAGCTTTGTAATTCTTTCTGATCTATCTATCTCTTTTGGCCAATTAGATCAATTTATCTTCAGCAGGAGAGGTGCTTGGTAGTAGATTAAATCTTGCAGTGTCCTTACTCTATGACAGGAGGAGTTGCAAGGCAATCATTTTTATTGTTGCTGCTAAGGGTAAAATGATGTGGTTCGAACATTTTAATTGATCATACTTTGTCTACATTATGTCATCATGCTTCGAGCATTACTCTATTTGTTATGAACTTAATACCTTGCAATGCATGTTGGATAGCGGTTAAGGGGTAGAGAATAGTAGTAGATGCAGATGGATGTCGGCCTACTTGTAAAGGGACATAATGCCTTTCTACTGATCATGCCATGAATAATTATCATAACTATGTGTTATTCTATTAATGGCCCACCAATAATTTGTTTCGCGAGCGTTGCTATGGTTATGAGAGAGATGCCTCTAGTGCACCTATGGCTCCATGTCCATTCACTTTATATTTACTAAAACCCTAAAAATACTAGTTGCAATTTATTTACTTTTATTTTCCTTTTTATTTATCTATCGATGACTATCACATTTAATCCTTGCAAATGACGAGTACAAGGGGATGGACAACCCTCTTGCCTTCGTTGGGTGCAAGCATTTGTTTGGTGTGTGTGGGTGTGCATGTACCGCTTACCTTCTCGGTTCTTAACTGAGGGAAATAGTAACTACTACTATACTGCATCTTCCTTTATCTTCGGGGAAATCCCAATTTCTATCACAAGTAGAAAAGTTAGAATCTAATGTTACATCCTAAGAACTAGATTACGAAAGATGAGTAGGTAACATATTCGTCTCTTCAAAATAGGATTTCACTCCACTTTATGCATAAAGCCACACAACTAAACCGATACACGGTGATGAGAAAGAGACGTGCGACGGATAAATGCACTATTTGATGCCACCAACTAACTGTCGAGCTTGAGCACTAGGGACCCGAACCTAGCAAGAAACATTGGAGGCCACCAATGAAGAACCAAACCACATCCTATTGAGAAACCATCGAACATAACAATACCACCCATGCCAAACTATCGCCGAGGGCTCCCTACACCCTCGCTCTGGCCCAATGATCATTAATCTTTCCTTTGAACAGTGATGATCAAGAATGGTGGCAATGCGGTCACGTGTGAAAGGTAGGAGGCCTACATGACCGTCCAACACTAGAGCCGTAAAGCTTTGAGCTTCTATATAAACTTGCATACCTGAGATCGACCATGGCACCCCTGAAGGGCCAATGAAGAAGCTACGAGTCGCCATCATCGAGACTGATAACCCACAAGTATATGGGATCGCAACAGTTGCAGAGGGTAGAGTATTCAACCCAAATTTATTGATTCGACACAACGGGAGCCAAAGAATATTCTCGAGTATTAGAAGCTGAGTTGTCAATTCAACCACACCTGAAAGACTTAATATCTGCAGCAAAGTATTTAGTAGAAAAGTAGTATGGAAGTAACGGTAACGATGGCAAAAGTGGCAGTAGCAGTTTTGTAGTGATTGTAACAGTAGCAACGGAAAAGTAACTTGGCAAGGATCAATATGTGAAAAGCTCATAGGCAATGGATCGGTGATGGATAATTATGTCGGATGGCATTCATCATGCAACTGTTATAACATAGGGTGACACAGAACTAGCTCCAATGCATCAATGTAATGTAGGCATGTATTCCATATATAGTCATACATGCTTATGGAAAAAAACTTGCATGACATCTTTTGTCCTACCCTCCCGTGGAATCGGGGTCCTAATGGAAACTAAGGGATATTAAGTCCTCCTTTTAATAGAGAATTGGACCAAAGCATTAGCACTTAGTCAATACATGAACTCCTCAAACTATGGTAATCACCGGAAAGAATCCCAGTTATTGTCACCCTGGGGGATGCGCATCATAACTCGTAATAGGTGTATACAACTTGCAAGATAGTATCAAGAACACATTTGTATTCATGATAACATAATAGGTTCAAATCTTAAATCATGGCACTCGGGCCCTAGTAACAAGCATTAAGCATAGCAAAGTTATAGCAACATCAATCTCAGAACATAGTGGATACTAGGGATCAAACCCTAACAAAACTAACTCGATTACATGGTAAATCTCATCCAACCCATCACCGTCCAGCAAGCCTACAATGGAATTACTCACGAACGGCGGAGAGCATCATAAAATTGGTGATGAAGGATGGTTGGTGATGACGATGGCATCGATTTCCCCTCTCTGGAGCCCAAAACGGACTCCAGATCTGCCCTCCCGAGGAAGAACAAGAGGTGGCGGCGGCTCCGTATCGTGAAACGTGATGAACTCTTCTCTCTGATTTTTCTTCCTCGAATAGGGTTATATGGAGTTGGAGTTGAGGTCGGAGGAGTTGCAGGGGGCCCACAAGCCACCTGGGCGCGCCCTAGCGAGGCGCCCCCTAGCTTGTGGCCAATGGGTGGACCCCCTCTGGTTGATTCTTTCACCAGTATTCTTTATTAATTCCAAAAATATTCTCCATAAATTTTCAGGTCAATCCGAGAACTTTTATTTCTGCACAAAAATAACACCAAGGCAATTCTGCTAAAAACAACGTCAGCCGGGTTAGTTACATTCAAATCATGCAAATTAGAGTACAAAACAAGGGCAAAATAGTTTGGAAAAGTAGATACGATGGAGATGTATCAAACCCCCCCCCACACACACACACACAATCTTAACCCATTGCTTGTCCTCAAGCAATTCAGTTAACAAACTGAAAGTGACAAAGAAAAACTTTTGCAAACTCTGTTTGATCTAATTGTTGTAAACATGTCTAACTGGTGTTTACAGTTTCAGCAAAGATTATAGACTAACTACGTTCACAATAACATTTAGGTCTCACATTTACTGATATTAATGGCATAATCAACTAGCAAGCAATAATAATAAATCTCGGATGACAACAATTTTATCAAAACAATCATGATACAATATGATATAATGGTATCTCGCTAGCCCTTTCTGAGACCGCAAAACATAAATGCAGAGCACCCCTGAAGAACAAGGACTGATTGGAAATTTTAGTTCATGGTAAAAGAGATCCAGTCACAGTCATACTCAATATCAATTAATAACAAAGCATACAAATGACGGTTGTGCTCTCTAACTAGTGCTTTTTATAAGAGGAGGATGACTCAACAGTAAAGTAAAATAGATAAGCCCTTCGTAGAGGGAAGTATTGATATGTAGAGATGCCAGAGCTCGAGCTTTTAAAATAGGGCTGAATAATAATTTTGAGTGGTGTGCTTTCATTGTCAACATATCAACCAAGATATTTCACCATCTTCCATGCTAGATACATTATAGGCGGTTCCCAAAAAGAATGATAAAGTTTTTACTCCCTCTCCACCAATCGAACACACTCCATGGTTGACCGAATCCACGGGTACCGTCCATACAAAGAACAATCCTGGGGGAGTTTTGTTTCATTATATTTTGATTTGATTTTTGAGCATGGAACTGGGCATCCCGAAGACCAGCCACTTTCTCGTGAATGATAGTGAATCAACACGTATAGTGAGAATAACCCACCTAGCATGGAAGATACTGACCACCCCTAGTCACTACATGAGCAATTCGGGCATACAAAACAGAATATTATTTGAAGGTTTAGAGTTTGGCACGTGCAAATTTACTTGGAACGGCAGGTAAATATCGCATATAGGTAGGTATGGTGGAAGTGGATGCACAAGCAGTATTCCCACTTAGTACAAGTGAAGGCTAGCAAGAGACTGGGAAGCGACCAACTAGAGAGTGACAACATTCAGAAACACGCATTGAGATTAACCAACATTGAATGCAAGCATGAGTAGGATATAAATCACCATGAACAAAAATATCGTGGAGGCTATGTTGATTCTGTTTCAACTACATACGTGAACATGTGCCAAGTCAAGCCACTTGAATCATTCAAAGGAGGATACCATCCTATCATACTACATCAAACCCATTTTAAAATGCATGTTGGCACTCAAGGCAAACCATTATACACTCTTAGCTAATTAAGCATGTCATGAGTAACTATAATCTCTAATTGTCATTGCAAACATGTTTCATACATAATGAGCTGAATCCAGAACGATGAGCTAATCATATTTACAAAAAAATAGGTCGAGTTCGTACCGGCTTTTCTCCATATTAATCACTTCATCAAATATTGTCATTATTGCCTTTCACTTGCACGACCGAACGGTGTGAATAATAATAAGAGTGCACGTGCATTGGACTAAGCTGGAATCTGCAAACAATAACTCAAGGGAGAAGGCAAGGTAATATGGGATCTCTAATAGATAAAAAATAATGCATATGAGAGCTACTCATCATTTTGATTGTGGTCTTATCCTTACGATCCAAAGAAAGAAATTTCAAAACAAGAACAAGAAAAACTATTTACACGGGAAAGCTCCCAACAAGCAAACAAAGAACGAGAAATCTTTTTGGGTATTCTTTTAATGCTGTAACTAAACAGACTAGAAGGTAAGGATAGAACTTTTTTTGGATTTTCTCAAGGTTAATTAAGCACACAAGAAAAAAACGGAAATAAGAAATAAACTACCATGGATGGTACAATGAAAAAGTATGAGCACCGACTACTAAGATGAGTGTGTGAGCATGAATGTAATGTCGGTGAGAAATACGTACTCCCCCAAGCTTAGGCTTTTTGCCTAAGTTGGTCTAGTGCCATGGCTGAAAATAACCATCTCCTGGATACTCCGGAGGGTCCTGAGGGTTCCACTGGTTGGCGAGCTCCTGTGGTTCCCACTGAAAATGGGATCCTGATACGGATCAAGGGCTGGTACCAGCTCACGTGCTGGGGGTTGCGACAGACCCCAATATCTGTAGATGTCCTCAGGCATAATAGTGTACCTGCCTGAATGGATATCGAACAAAGAAGAAGCAGGCAGAGCAATAATCTCACAAGTATCTTGACTAAATACTAAGTTGTAAAGCAGCCTCCTATCATTATCCTTCCTAATAAAATCATGTGCTACCATACTGTCATAGTCTAAATATCTTGTAGGTAGTAGCATTTCCTGTTCCCCGTCAAGCCTAATGGGTATCTTAAGGTGTTTGGCTAGACGAGATGCATAGATACTCCGAATATGGGACCCTTCGAACGGTTTAAGTTCAACCGTTGGGCCACCATAGTGCCCAGACTAAAAGTTCTATCAGCAAGTAAAGTGTGGCGCAAAATGGCTAGGTCGGGAGCACTAAGGCCTACACTCTCCCCACGACCAACTAAACATCTCCCCGCAAATAATGAATAATAGCATAGAACAGGAAAGTGTAAACTGACTGCTCTTTCCTTTGGCACCCCTCTCTCTTCCCCCGTAGTGGTTGCGGCAATAACGTCCTCCATGTCTCTAGGACATGGTTCACTAATGCTTCCCTCATGAGGTATTTTGCAAACATTGCAAAAATCGTAAAGTGGCATCTTCTTGGGAACATCATACAAGTAAAACTCTACCATGAGAGGATCCTTCCTAGGATAAAAGTGAAAGTTTTGCATAAAGATATTAGTGAGTAGGAGGTACTGGTCACACTTATCATTGAGGAAGTCGGTGATGCCTGCATTCTCTACCAAATAATATAAATATTCATAAACTCCGACAGCCCTCAAGAATGCATCACTTGGCCATTCACATGGCCGAACCTCTACGACGCGAGGAAGATTGTATTTGGACTTCTTCTTCACCTCATTTTCATCTTCTTTAGAGCCCCAGCTTGAAGAGCCTCTTAACAATCTCCTCATCATTTCTTTCTCTGAAAAGTTTCTGAAATTTTTAGTGACTCAAAAATAAAGGTGAACAAAACTCAACAAAACTTATAGAAACTACTCCCAAAAGTGCCTAGAGTCTATATCATGCATCAAAACTACTTGGGACCATACAAATTTGACATGCAAGCTCAAGAACAAGGTCACGACAGCAACAAAAAATTGCAATATATAAAGCACTAAAACAAAAACTAACTGGACCATTGGAGGAGTCACATACCAAAGACCAGTCCCCCAAAACAGTTTTGCAAATGGAGCTTCGCACAAGGAGATCGAAAATGGCAGCAAAATGAGCTAGAACACGGGCTAGAGGAATGGTGGGATTTTTTCTGGAGGAAGATGAAGTGGATGGGTGCTGGAATAAGTGAGGGGGGCCTACGTGGGACCCACAAGCTAGGGGGGTGCCCAGGGGGTGGGCACAACCTCTGGGGTTGTGGCCCATAGGTGCAGCCCCCTGATATGTTCTTAGTGCCAGAAATTCTTAAATATTCCAGAAAAAAGCATACTACATTTTCAGGGCATTTGGAGAACTTTTATTTTTAGGTCATTTTTTATTGCACGGATAAATCGGAAAACAGAAAAATAATAGCATTTTTACTTTGTTTAATCTAAATAACAGAAAGTAAAAGTTGGGTACAGAAGGTTGTGCCTCCTAAATTTATCCATCTCATGCTCATCAAAAAGAATCCATCAATAAGGTTGATCAAGTCTTATTGACTAACTTTTTTCGAATGACACGGAACCGAAGAATTTTCGAATAACACTAGGTTACCTCACGGGAATATGCATGTCCCCGACAATAAGTATATCATATTTCTTTTTGGCATTGGGGAGAGGGAATTCAAAATCTCCAATAATAATCGTTGAAATTTTTCCAATGGAGTTGATACTATAAACTTGAGGTTGTTTCTTCGGAAAGTGTATCGTATGCTCATTACCATTAACATGAAAAGTGACATTGCCCTTGTTGCAATCGATAACAGCCCTTGCAGTATTCAAAAAAGGTCTACCAAGGATGATCGACATACTATCGTCCTCGGGAATATCAAGAATAACAAAGTTTGTTAGGATAGTAACATTTGCAACTACGACAGGCACATCCTCACAAATACCGATGGGTAAAGCAGTTGATTTATCATCCATTTGCAGGGAGATTTCAGTAGGTGTCAACTTATTCAAATCAAGAATACGATACAAAGAGAAAGGGATAACACTAACACCAGCTCCAAGATCACATAAAGCAGTTTTAACATAATTTCTTTTAATAGAGCATGGTATAGTAGGTACTCCGGGATCTCCTAGTTTCTTTTGTATTCCACCCTTAAAGGTATAATTAGCAAGCATGGTGGAAATCTCATCTTCCGGTATCTTTCTTTTATTTGTCACAATATCTTTCATATACTTAGCATAAGGAGACATTTTCAGAATATCAGTCAAGCGCATATGCAAAAACATAGGTCTAAGCATTTCAACAAAACGCTCAAAGTCCTCATCATCCTTTTTATTGGATGGTTTAGGAGGAAGGGGCATGGGTTTCTGAACCCATGGTTATCTTTCTTTACCATGCTTCCTAGCAACAAAGTCTCTTTTTTCATATCTTTTATTCTTAGGTTGTTGGTTATCAAGATCAACAGCAGGTTCAAGCTCCACATCATTATCATTACTAGGTTGAGCATCAACATGAACATCATCATTAATATTATCACTAGGCTCACTAGGCTTAGCATTAGAAATAGAAAAATCATTTGGGTTTTCAGGTGTATCTATAACAGGTTCACTAGCAGCATGCAAAGTCCTATCATCATTCTTTTTCCTTTTATTACTGGGATGGGTGCATGCATCAATATTAATTCTTTGAGAATCTTGCTCAATTCTCTTAGGATGGCCTCACGATACAAAGGTTCCTGAGTCATTTTACCACTTCTAGTCACAACTCTAACAGAATGATCATTATTCTTACCATTCATCTCATTAAGCAAATCATTTTGTGCCTTAAGTACTTGTTCTACTTTAGTAGTTACAATGGAAGCATGTTTACTAATAAGCTTAAGATCATTAATAGTTCTACTCATATAATCACCTAAGGGATCAAGCATGTAAGAATTTTGTTTCAATTGTCTACTAACATAAGCATTGAAATTTTCTTGCTTAACAATAAAGTTATCAAACTCATCGAAGCATTGGCTAGCAGACTTATTATAAGGAATATCACCTTCATCAAATCTAAGAAGAGAATTTACCTCTACTACCTGTGTCGGGTTATCAAGACCATGCATTTCTCCAATAGGTGGTAGACTCTTAACATCTTCAGCTTTAATACCTTTTTATTTCATAGATTTCTTTGCCTCTTGCATATCTTCAGGACTGAGAAATAGAATACATCTTTTCTTCGAAGTGGGATTTGGAGGTGGTTAGGGAATAGTCCAATCATTATCATTTCTCAATATATTATTTAATAGTAGTTCAGCTTGTTCAACAGTTCGTTCCCTAAAAACACAACTATCTAGGTGGTCCCTAGAAGCATCGGTTAGTCCATTATAAAAGATATAAAGTATTTCGTTTTTCTTGAGAGGATGATCACGCAAAGCATTAAGCAATTGGAGAAGCCTCCCCCAAGCTTGTGGGAGACTCTCTTCTTTAGTTTGCACAAAGATAAATATTTTTCAGAGAAGTAATATATCATATCCTTGGGACTACGCACACAACCAAGAGCAAGAGAATTAAACCATATCTTAGCATCACCCTTTAATGAGAAAGGAAACAACTTAATAATATAGTAATAACGATTTTTTTCCTTATGAGTAAATAGGGCGGCTATATCATTCAATTTAGTAAGATGTGCCACAACAGTTTCAGATTCATAACCATGGAAAGGATCAGATTCAACCAAAGTAATTAACTCGGGATCGACAGAGAATTCATAATCGTTATCACTAACAAAGATAGGTGAAGTAGCAACTTACGATCATATTGCATTATAACATTCAAAGATTTTTCCTTCCACTTGCATAGCAATTTCTTAAGATCATCTCTATCCTTACAAGCAAGAAAGTCCCTCGCTACCTCTCCCTCCATAACATAACCCTTAGGTATATTAGGCAATTCATATCTAGGAGAGCTAGGTCTAACAGGTGTCTCATAGTGTTCAGTTTCAATTATTTCATCAGTTTCAGAAATATCACCAGTTTCAGCATTGACTCTAGCAATTTGTTCATCAAGAAATTCACCCAATGTCACAATATTATCAAGCAAAGTATCATCATAAGCATCATGCATAGCAGAAGTGGCATCATTAATTACTTGCGACATATCAGAATCAATAGCAGGTGGTGGTGTCACAAATTTACTCATAACAGAAGGTGAATCAAGTGGAGAGCTAGATGGCAGCTCCTTACCTCCCCTCGCAATAGAGAGATAGATCTTGGTTTTGGGGTCTTTCAGATTATTCATAGTGATCAACAGATATAAATACCAAGTGACTCAGAGAATAGAGCTATGCTCCCCGGCAACGTCGCCAAAAAAAGGTCTTAATAACCCACAAATATAGGGGATCGCAACAGTTTCGAGGGTAGAGTATTCAACCCAAATTTATTGATTCGACACAAAGGGAGCCAAAGAATATTCTTGAGTATTAGCAGTTGAGTTGTCAATTCAACTACACCTGAAAGACTTAATATCTGCAGCAAAGTATTTAGTAGTAAAGTAGTATGGAAGCAACGATAACGATGGCAAAAGTGACAATACCAGTTTTGTAGTGATTGTAACAGTAGCAACGGAAAAGTAACTTAGCAAGGATCAATATGTGAAAAGCTCGTAGGCAATGGATTAGTGATGGATAATTATGCCGGATGGCATTCATCATGCAACGGATATAACATAGGGTGACATAGAACTAGCTCCAATGCATCAACGTAATGTAGGCATGTATTCCATATATAGTCATACGTGCTTATGGAAAAGAACTTGCATGACATCTTTTGTCCTACCCTCCCATGGCAGCGGGGTCATAATGGAAACTGAGGGATATTAAGGCCTCCTTTTAATAGAGAACCGGACCAAAGCATTAGCACTTAGTGAATACATGAACTCCTCAAACTATGGTAATCACCGGAAAGAATCCCAGTTATTGTCAACCTGGGGGATGCGGATCATAACTCGTAATAGGTTTCTACAACTCGCAAGATAGGATCAAGAACACATATATATATATTCATGAAAACATAATAGGTTCAGATCTGAAATCATGGCACTCGGGCCCTAGTGACAAGCATTAAGCATAGCAAAGTCATAGCAACATCAATCTCAGAACATAGTAGATACTAGGGATCAAACACTAACAAAACTAACTCGATTACATGGTAAATCTCATACAACCCATCACCATCTAGCAAGCCTACGATGGAATTACTCACGAATGGCGGAGAGCATCATGAAATAGGTGCTGAAGGATGGTTGGTGATGACGACGGCGTTGATTTCCCCTCTCCGGAGCCCAAAACGGACTCCAGGTCTGCCCTCCTAAGGAAGAACAGGAGGTGGCGGCGGCTCCATATCGTGAAACGTGATGAACTCTTCTCTTTGATTTTTTCCTCCCCAAATAGGGTTATATGGAGTTGGAGTTGAGGTCGGAGGAGTTGAAGGGGGGCCACAAGCCACTTGGGTGGACCCCCTCTGATTGATTCTTTCGCCAGTTTTTTTATTAATTCCAAAAATATTCTTCGTAAATTTTTAGGTCAATCTGAGAACTTTTATTTCTACACAAAAATAACAACAAGGCAATTCTACTGAAAACAACGTCAATCCAGGTTAGTTCCATTCAAATCATGCAAATTAGAGTCGAAAACAAGGGCAAAAGAGTTTGGAAAAGTAGATACGATGGAGATGTATCATAGATCGACAAGGCGTCCTTAGGTTTTCACCAGTAGCCGTAGAATGGGGGAGGGGAGCACAAGGGCGTCCCCAAGAGAGACATGAACCCATGGCCATTGTCGGTGCTAATATCTCACCTGCATCACACTTAGGTAATTGGGTCATTAAACCCACACCGAGGGAAGGCCCAACGTGACTATCTAGGACTTCAGTTTAAGATCCAGGTTCTACCACCATAGAGGCAACAAACTCGCCATGATCACCCATTACCATGCCCCTCGACATCCACATAGCCATGGAAAGTAGCCACTGCCGCTGTCACGGTGCTCACTAAAGATCCAGTCATGTAGCCTGCCATCCAGGGTCGCTGCGATGGCATACACAACCAACCATCCACCGGCACCGAGGCACATGGTTGTCGCCTATCAATGGAGGGGAAGATCCACCCTCTTAAGCGAGACCTACGATACGACAATGCTGAGACCCACCCATGCTAACCCCCTGCCATTCGGTAGTTGGGACCGGGAAATGCCAACACCCTCCCATGCATAGAAGGCAAGCTCGGCTAGGCGGAGATGGATGGGAAGCGAGGTCACGAAGGACCCATCCCAAGTAGTTACATGCCTAGATGGGGCAGACCAAGTCGACGAATGTCCCCCCGCCACTTCGTAGGCCACCTTCCAATAAGGGACCATCGACAGACGGGTCCTAGCATCGCCGCCGTCCATCAAGGCCCGCCACTAGGGCATGCAACCGCACCCCGACAACCATATGAGGGGCCGATCACCATGCCACCATGAGAAGAGGCCCCTCCATAGATACGTCCATTTTGCATCATGATTTCCTATGGTCATTTATCTTATTTTGAGGTTATATTTCTTAATATGATGCAATTTTAATGCCTTTTATCTCTTAAAATGCAAGATAAAGAGAGGGATTATCGGCAACATAAATTCTGACCCGAAAAAGTTACAAAAGAAATAGCAATTCTCCGAAGCTCAAAATGGAGTGAAATTTTGCAGAGATGTATTTTGGAATATATAAGAAATATTTTAAGAAATAAGTACCAAGGAATAGCCTAAGGGGACCCACAAGGACAGTTGGTGCGACCACTCCATCCGCAGGCCGCGCCACCTAGGCTTGTGGGGCCAACAAAGGTTACCTCCCAACGTTCTTCTCCTATATGAAGTCATTTACTTTAGAAAAAAATAAAGAGAATACTTTCGGGAACTTACGCCGTTGTCTCGAGGAGGAAACAGAGGCGATGCACTTTTGCTCTCTGGCGGAGCAATTCTCTCGGTGAAATTTCGGAAAATCGAGCCCTCATCATCACCAATGCTCTTCTCATCATGGGAGGCCTCATATTCATCCACATCTTCATCAACACCATCTCATCTCAAAACCCTAGTTCATTTTTTGTGTTCAATCTTTGTATCAAACCTCAAGTTGTTACATGAGGAAGCTAGTAGTATTAATCACATCTTGTAGTTGATGATAGTTGATTTACTTGGTGAAAGATCATTATGTTTAGATTTATAATTGGATATTTGTACGTACTAAACATGTTCAATATGATGAGTTGTGAGTAGTTTTATTTGTTCGTGGGGGCATAGGAGAAGTCTTGTTATTAGTAATTATGTGAAGGTGATCACCGTTCAGTGTTTTGATATTATGTTGTGTTGTTGTTCTTCTAGTGGTGTTATGTGAACATCGATTACATGAAACTTCATCATTTTTGAGCCTAGGAAATGGCATCATGGAATTTGTTTCTAGATGATGGGTTGCGAGAGTGATAGAAATATAAACCATAGTTTATGAATTGTTCCATGGAAGACTATTTTGGATCCACATGTTTAATGCTATGATTAAATTTATTTTAATTAATTCTCTTGTATTTGTGGATGTTTTTATGGAGGGTATAATCATAAGTAGGTGTTTATTCAAGTAAGAACAGTACCTTAGTTTCGATCCACCCACATAACACTTATCAAGACATGAGGGAGCTCGTAGTGTGTCCTCAAAAGTGTTTTAATCTATACCTACTAATAAAGGAAATAGATATTATTGGTCTGTCATGCTATTTTGTAGAAAAAACCCTCAAGTTTCTAATAATCAGTCCGTAGTACATATTAATAGATTTTTTGTAAATCCATATTTTTTAACCCTAATTCCAAATTTAACATGTTATATATGAAATTCGATTAGAAAAATATGTAGAATATTAATATGATATTATTTTACCTATTAACCAATTAAAAATGCTATTTACGATGAAACCTTAATCAATAGCGTATGATCAGTCTTTCCTTTATACCGGTGCCGATCCGAATTGAAAATGAACACCTCGGCAAAATCGGGATGGGAAACAAAAAAAAAATCTATAACCACACATGCACGCCTTGTCGAAACCTCACAGTAAATATAGATTTATCATCCAATGCCGAGAGGAAGACGCCTTAACATTGACAACATTCAAATGTGGTGTTATGGTGTGAACAGTGATGCCAGCGTCGATGAGATTGGGAAGAAGAATAAATAGAAACACAAGTAGGATGTCATGTGTTGAAATAAATGACATGGACCTATGAACTCATGGTTGTTAGATTGGTGAGCGTTTTTTACACCCGTTGCAACGCACGGGCTTATTTGCTATCATTATAAAAAGTATCGCCGTCTTGTCCTTGGCATAATTAGGGATCGGGCCACTTGTTGCACCTTGTTATTTTTGTTGTTTGTTACTTGTTACCAATCAAACTATCTATCAAAACTATCTTACATCACTTGTAGAGAATATCTTGTTAAAAATCGCCTATCAATTCTTTCTGCTCCTTGTTGGGTGCGACACTCTTACTTATCAAAAGAATTACGATTAATTTCCTATATTTGTGGGTCATTATCCGTCACCGTTGACCACACGGGTTTCACTTGACGAGGCAAGAGAGAGAAAGGGGAGGAGGGGGTTGGCGGCCCTTTGTGTTTGGGCCGCCGCCCTTGTCGCCCACGCGGGAGCAACACAGGGGCTAAACAGTTCCAGATAGTCACATTGTTGAATATTCACATATTTGGAAGACCTCCTTGAAATAGGTTTCGACTTTGGACCCATTTTATAAATAAAGCCATCCGACTGAACGATATAAGGTGATGAGAAAACCCTCTAACATAATGAATCAAATAAAGACGTAGAATGGAAAATGCAACAATAACACCGCACAAGAAATGCACTACTAGATGTCACGACTTTGTTGAAGAGCATGCGCACAAGAGTGGTCGAACTCCAGCCAGAAGCGCTCGTGGCCGACGACGAAGAGCGAACCCATGCGTCCACTGGCGGAGCTACATGTTAGAAAAATCGGCCGTGGCTCGCCCAGCCAATACGAAATCTAGTGTAGATTAGCAGTAAATCAGGCCATCAGAATAAAAATAGTGAGCCTTCCTTTGTGCCGGCCCGTCCATTTGCTACTGTAGCTCCGCCATTGCGTGCGTCGAGAAAAAACTATCGGACCTCGCCGCAAAACGCTCACTAATCTGTCGCCAAGGAGGACCCACTGCCCTGCATGGTCACGTATAAAATATACGAGACCAATGAGATCGTCCCATGCTGAAGCCTAAGAAGCTTCGAGCCAAAATCCAAGCATGCCCTACGAAGCCGCCACACCATGGTTGAAATGCACCAGAACTTCATGGAGACACCACAGAAAAGGATAACGGCGTAAAGTATTTTCGCCATCAAGTCCAAAGAAACGGAATAGGGTTTTCATCCGGAGCACGGACATGCAACACCCACCCCACCGGCTTGGAGACCTTAGGGGCGCTCGCACACAACACTTCATAGTGAAGTAACTAGATCATTGATGACGCGCGTTGTTGCGTCCGTCAATTTTGATGATAAATTGGTTAGAAGTTCCAAAACTATAGTCCCAAAATATGCTAAATTGTGGCAGATATATATCACTAATTAAATACAACCTCCGTCCCAAATTATATGTCTTAGATTTGTCTAGATACATTCGGATGTATCTAGACACGTTTTATCCATATCTAGATAAATCTAAGACAAGTAATTTGGGACGGAGGAAATAGTTTATTGGAGCTTGGGTTTGATTTATATGATTGACAATCGGCATGTTCATTATCGACCTGACTGCACATCCTTCCACATGGCTGCGCCTAAGTTGGACATTCTTCCACATGACACTAAGATACTCAAGCAATATCCAGGATTGGACCATGAGAGGAAGCGTGCATAACCAAAGCACCTAGAAAACCAAACAACAAAAGTTATATGGCTCATACAGAAGTCTTTCAGATACAACAGGAACCAGTTTATGCAGTACCACTTAATACATAATGCACGCAGTTGAAAATTCTTTAAAAGCATATGAAAAATGAACTAAAATGCCACCCCTTAAGAAGTCTTAGAAATATGATTTTGGCCTACTTTTACAATGGCTAGAGCTGGACGGACATGTTAAAACAGACTGTACAGAAGAAGTGTTCTCCAATATCTGAAAACGGAAGTATGTGATACACTACTTATTTAACCTCTCATTGAAACTTTAAGCATGCAATACACATTGCTCACGGAGTAATGAATTGGTCCAGGAGCAACCTCGACAATAAGAAACTTGTAATGGTTGGATTAGTCATAGATTTCTTATCTTACAAATAAATGGTGTGATTAGGTATGAAGTGACATAAATCATATGCACAATAAATTAGGCAATCACCAGTCAAAAAAATTAACCAATCAAAAAAAAAGGAATCAGGCAACTTATTTATTGCTATATCTGTCAAAAAACACTTCATAATTCATATATGTAACATATTGTCCAGAAGTTTATCTTACAACAAGTGTGGTACATTTGTAACTGTAAGGAAACAGTCAATATGACATGTATATGTCTCCAAGATCCGAAGATCCTGAAAAGACCATGGTACCTTCAATTAAGGTCAAATTCTCAAAAAGTAGGCAAGGAGATACTCAAAATTATTAGAGACCATAATTTTGTGGCAGAACGAACGCAATCAGAGAGTTGCCAACCTCACATGTTCATGTGCTCCAGAACTGGACTTCACCTACAGATGCAAATCTGTAGCGATCGACATGATCAAACATCTTCCTTTCTTGCATATCCTGCTGCACAAAATCAAAAAGTTTTTCAAGGAATTTCAATACATCTACATGTTTAATAAAGAATATATAACCATGAACAAGTCTGGAAACAATAATCTGACTAAAAGATAAGTTTGACACCTTTGTAGCAAGTGTCACCAAAAGTTAGTTTTCAGGATGCTTGTTACCTTAATTTCGTTGTGCACATCTTCTGGAGTTGATATGCCTGTAAATCAAAGGAAGCAACTATGATAAGTATACCGTAAGAAGTGAGGAGCTTATTTGCAAGCTTGCATCTTGTTAACAGGCAACAGCGGTTTGGTATTAAAATAGTAGCAAGACTTGTAATGTTGACATTGCAACTCTCGACACAATCACACAATGTAGTCAGAGATTCAGCTATATTCTCTCTATATACATTTATCAGGAGAAAACCTAAGGTATAGCTCATAAGAAAGCTCAGATTTATCTCCTTCCACAATATGAATACTTCAGGACATCAATACAAAAATGTTACTAATTGACAAAAAATCTCACCCAGGAGCAGCAAGGTGTCACTGATAAATTTTGATCAGAACAACCTTCAGTTCACAATGAATAAAATGTGAAATTGTACTTAAAATTTGGAAAAACCTGCACCAAACAAGGTGACAACTCGACCATGAGGGAAACGAGAATAAAATCACCAAAGAAGGAGCTCAAGCCTGGGACTGTTTGCACCCTGAGGAGCTACCTACGAATGAGTAGTTGTGTTTCCGTCAGCTTCGATCAGGACACGAGACCTCTCAATATACAATAAGCGAGAGAGAAAGAGGGTCAAACTGTACCTGTTGGGGAGCGAACGCATGGAAAGAGAGGCATAAGCGCGTCGTACATATTAGGATGGTTCTACCGCCGCCGCCAGGAGAGCTCGCAAGTTGCGGTGGGCTTTGCCGCTCGAGATAGCAATCGGATCGGCTCCGGGCTGCGGAGCCTGCATCGGCGGGAGCAGAGCTGCATCAATCAGCAAGACAGGCTCGTGGGCGGATTGCCCGGGTGGGCTGGATCGGCCGCCCCGGATTCATCCGCATCCCGCGCGTCCGCTCGATCCCCTCGCGTGCCTCGCTTCGTCTGGATCGCCTCACGCGCCTCGCTTCGTCTGGATCCCCTCGGGCGCCTCGGCTGGACCCTCGTCCCGCTGATCGCCTGAATCCCTCGCCGCCTCGCCGCCTCGCCTCGATCCACGGAAACCGCACGCATCCTCTCTCTGTATCCCCGCACGCATCGTCTGTATCGAGCGCATGGGCTGGATGACTCTGGCGAACAGTTTTTTTTAGGCCGAAGCACATAGGCTGGAATGGGCTGGCATACAGCCCAGTTAACCACAGGGCTCCAATTCGGCCAGATTGCACACAGTGCGACGGACGAGATCTGACGGCCAGGAAGTCTCAGATCGCGAAAACGGACGGCCGAAAACGCAAATCGCGACGAGGGCAGAGATTAGATGCGGTTATACTGTCTTAATAACTGCATAGTTGCGAACCCTAATTAAATCTCCTGATTTTAGACATATTATTCAGGAAAGGTTGCCATGTCAAGTTCAACCTATATCACACGACGCTAGGTAGGTACCATAGTGGTTACTACTACTAGTTTTCATTCAGTAGGCCGAGCAGAGCACCGCAGATAGAGCCAGCCTAGGTGGGTGGCTACCAGGCAGAGATCCTCATGCCGAGATCCTTCTGCGCGAAGGCGACGAGGTTCTCGACCTCGGCGTCGTCGACGAAGCCGCTGTTGTCCCTGTCGGCGCGGCGGACGGCGCGGCCGGCCCTGAGGGTGGTGAACCAGCCGCCGCGGCGGCGGATGGCCTCGCGGAGCTCGGCCCTGCTGATCCGGCCGTCGCCGTCCACGTCGAACTGCTTCAGCCACTCCTTGAAATCCTCCACCGTCATCTCCCGCGCCGAAGGTATCCCCCTGATCGCCATTGCCGGCCGCGTTCGCAAGCTCAGAATCCTTACACCTGCAGAAGTTCGTGTCTCTGCTAGCTAATAAGGTGGATGATGGTGTGTGAGGCCTCAAGCAGCTGCGCCTCCTTTTATAGTCGACCCAATCCACGCAGCATATCGTGGTTTTATTCGTCTCTATCTATCTGCAGGCTGCGAGGGGGCGCTGATCTGAATCTCTATCTCGTTCTTGGTGGAGCGCGAGCTGAACTTTCAGGCTAGCTTGAGCATCGAATCTCTCTTCAGTCTTTACACGCAGGGCTAGCCACCAAATGCGTGTCACATTCTCTGACGAATAAGTTTATGTGTATCACGTTGCGTTTTCTTTTTCGAGAGACGTATCGCATTGTTCGATTCTTACTCTTTGTCTGAATTTTCCAAATAAAAATCATGCATAGCCTGAATTTTCCGGTTTGTAGTGTAGCCGCGTAGGTCCATGTTTATTTCATACTACTGCTAGATTATATTCCTATGCTTGCAGCAAACGAGGCGTGCGAATAAATTCCTGGTGGGGGGAGTGGTAGGGCCTGGATGAAGGAGATTCTCCGTTGATCGACCAATCCAAAGGGGGAACAAGAAGGGAGGGGATTCTACCAGAAGCGCTCAAGAATGTTGAAAGTTCTTCCGTGTTATTCCCATGCCGGCCTGCCAAACCTGCTTACTTGATTTGGTTCTGCCATGCTTTTGTTTTTTGCGGGAAAAACTACCGGTCTATTCATCAAATATCATGACAGTACAAAAAACGTGAGAAGCAACAAAATTTGCATCCATCTCCGTAGACCACCTAGCGACGATTATAATTACTGATGCAAGCTGAAGTCGTATCGCCATCATCACCCCTCTCTCATTGGAGCCAGTCTGAAAGTTATCGTGATAAGGCCTCAAAGGACCAACGCAACAGAACAGCAAACGTTGTCGATGAAGAGAAGCATTGATCGAAATGATCTAACCATAGACACATCAACATAAACAACAAAAACTGCAGGAACTGGGGCTAGGGAGGAAGGAACCTTATTCCATCTTCAAAAAATCGCTAATGCATCGTCTTTTTGAACAGGACACGAGCACTAAACAAACTAAAAAACACATAAAACAAAGCACGAGCCCTCCCGCCAGCAAGGGCAGGTTGCGGGCAGGGATCAACCACGCCTCTGTGCCCAAAGGCCACAGGAGACGAGGTTGGCCGAAGGCGGGCAAACACTAAACGCCAGCACTCTAGCAGCAGTAACAAAAGCATGATAGAAAGAACATGCTAGGATTAACCATGCCTGCATCGCCTCCCATTTATTCAAAGCTCAACAGTTGGGCTAAGATGTTGAAGGAGGGCTAGGTCAAAAATAATTAAAAAAAAAATTGACGCGTCTACGGCGGTCTTATGCCTGCCTGAACTTTATTGCAATCAACGAGAGTGTTACAAGGCGCACGTCACCGAAGGTACATGGGGTTGCTGGAGTAGATAGAGGGGGAAAGGGGAAAAGGAAAAAGGAAAAAATTACATATTGTTATGGACTACATTCTGGCAGCTAAGTGGAACAACATAGAGCCCCAGTCATGAAGCATAGCTTGCTTCTGGGCATTTTTACACTGGTGCGACCAAAGCTGTAAGTCATATGCCACGTAGATAACCATGTCGTGTAGCTCGAGGTGCATGTTTCGGAATGCTTTGGTGTTTCTACTCTTCCAGATATTCCAGAGGACGGCAATAAGGACCGTCGACCTTGTCTTGTTTGAAAAATTGCCATCCCAGGCATGCAGTAACCCCTGCGACAGAGCTGGACATAGACTATCCAGGTCCGCCCACAGCGGCGCCAACTGATGACACTCGAAGAGAAGGTGATCAATGGTTTCACATTGCGGACAGAAGGGGCATGCTGCGGAGTCCGTAATACCCCGCCGGAAGCGACGTTCATTTGTGAACAGGCGGTCTTTGCTAGCAAGCCAGATAAAGATTCGGCACTTGTTTGGTGCGTAGTTGCCCAATATTGTCGGGGGGAGGATGTCTGTGGGCCTTGCCTTCCAGACCGCGTTGTAAGCCAACTTAGTGGTGAGTGGTTTGCCGGCTTCCGTCGAAACCCTGTAGTCAGGTACTTGCAAATTCAGGTTTACCGTAGCCAGAATATTGCACAGCTCATTCAGCTCGCCCTCGACCGTGTGCGACAGCCGCGGGGCTAATTCTAGGTTCAAGTCGTGCGTAGCCATCGCACGAGCCACTGAAGTGTTGGTCCAGTTTGAGTGGGAGAACAAAGCAGGAAAAAGCTGGGCTAAGGTCTGGCTAGAGTTTGGAAGCCAAAGGTCAAGCCAGAAGGCGGTTGTTTTCCCGTCACCGATCTGCATCATGGTGGTAGACCGAAAGAACTCAAGGTCCTTCATAATGTCACGTCAAATAGGGGTGTGATTGTTATCCGTCATTGTGACGTCGTGCTTGGAGACGATGTAGGAAGGCTCTGTGGACGGGTGCCCGTTGTGCAGCTTGGAGATGCGCTTTAGAGGAAGATAATAATCTATATCTATACCTAATATTAAAGAACGGATCGTTTCTCCACTATTTTTCGTCATCTATATTCTTTCGTAAGTCGGCCACGTTTGTGTTAAAAAATAAATAAATAACGAAAAAGGGAGCAGGGGCTGGGATTCGATCCCTAGTCTCTAGTGTGGATGCCCACACAGCCAACCAGCTTGCCCAAGCTCGCGGCTTTGATTATGATGGGCGCCTGGTTCACTTTGACAGAACCAACATGTATATTAATTAAACGGGAAAATAAAAAATAAGGGCAATGCTTTTCGTGCGGCCTCTTTTTTCTGTTTGTACATTTTCTATTTTTTCGTCATTTTTGTAGGAGAAAAACTGGGTTTCATAAATCTTTATCTTTAACTTTACCTAATAATAATAATAATAATAATCTATACCTAATATTAAAGGACGGACCGTTTCTCCACTATTTTTCGTCATCTATATTCTTTCGTAAGTTGGCCACGTTTGTGTTAAAAAATAAATAAATAACGAAAAAAGGGAGCAAGGGCTGGGATTCGATCCCTAGTCTCCTGTGTAGATGCCCCCGCGGCCAACCAACTTACCCAAGCTCGCGGTTTTGATTATGATGGGCGCCTGGTTTATTTTGACAGAACCAACGTGTATATTAATTAAACGGGGAAATAAAAAATAAGGGCAGTGCTTTTCGTGCGGCCTCTTTTTTTTCTGTTTGCACGTTTTCTATTTTTCCGTAATAAAGGGTTAAACGTTTCTTGCTTTCGGTAATTTTGTTCGTTTTCGTATGTCGTCGCTCGTCCATTCGCACGTCCAGGTCTCTACGTTGTTTACTGCATCATAACATGCCAGAATTTTGGTTATGGGCCACGAAAAAAAGTTCAAACTCACCATCAGACCTCCTTTCCCTTACGGCTGGGACAAACAGAGTTTTCTTAGGCATGTGCTAACAATTTCCAGATTCTAATTATTAGTCCCATCCCGCCTTTCTACATCAAATCGTAGCAACTTATATACGTTTAGAGTTGCAACATTTAATGAGCCAACAAAAAACCAATCGAAAGAGCGAGCCCAAGAGGAAGATCATGCATGAATCCAAAAAAAAAGCAGCACTGGCTGCCCAGCTTACAGAGGAGAAAGGTCGCAGCTAATTTTCCATTTAAGCTAAATCCTAAAGAAGGAGAGAGAGCCGAGGTGAAGATTCAGAAAAAAATCATCCACACGCCCACCGACGAGATTTGGGTCCGAAGCCCCGTAGCAAGGCGCCGTCCGAGGGTGGACTTGGACATGACCACGCGGATCCGGAAATCAGAAGAGATAGAGATGGGGTCAACAACGGAACGAACTCCAAAGGGAGGAGGGGATCGGGGGCGGGGAGGGAGAAGCTTTACTACCGTGTGCGCTTCCGTGTTCGATCCGGGCGCCACGGCGCCGTCGGCTGGAGCACGGTGTTGTGTGGCTCTGGAGCACGGATAGAGAGAAGAGGAAGGAGAGCACCGCTGATGGGGTTCGAGGGCGCGCTGGATGGATAGAGGAAGGAGAGCAAGCGCTGCTGAAGGAAGAATGGCGATGTAGTCCGCGCACTGGGAGAGCTCTCGGTGGGGATTTTTTATGTGGATTGCATTTTTTAATGGCTGCACCGACTAGCTGCTAGAGCTATGCGTGCTAGCACCTAATTGCAAATTTTTTTCTAAATGAGCATCAATATAATGACTTGCTATTGTTAGTTTAATGTTCATGCCTACCACATCTTATGAATACATCATCAGATACAAATAATGAAAGTGCATGGGATATTGGAAATAAATATTTTTTAAGGGAGAAGATATTTGAAGCTCACGGGCTTGTTGACAATCAAGATATTCCTCAACTCTGGATGTCACCAATGCCGTTTGTGAGGCAGGGAGGAGAGAGGGGAGGATGAAGAGTAGAGAGAATGTGAAAATGGTGCATCTTGAAATTTACCTTTTTTAGACAATCCACCCGAAATTTACATGTGATGGGGAACAGAGAAAAGCTTGCTTTTTTTATGGTGATGATGGCCAAGTTCAAATAGTGCAAAAGAAAAGGAACGGAATATAATCTTGCAGATCAAATAAGCAACATTTTCTAAAAAGTAATTAACATATTAAAAACCTTTTTGCTTTCAATATTAACAAAAAAAATAAACAATCCCACTTCAATGCACCACTACACTTTAATCCAAAAAAATCATTTGCAAATCTTTCGAAAATTGTAAGAAAAACTTTTAGATTATTTATTAAACTCTCGAATAGTATACAACAATTTTACCATTTGTATATCTTGCTAAAAACAATTACACCATTCTTAAAAATTGATCACATTTTTAAAAAAAATCTCTTTACAAAAACATGTATTGGAAAAAATGTTCATTTTCTAAACATGTTTCAATTCTAATAAAAAAGTGACCATTGTCAAAAATATTTATTTTAAAATAAAGAAATATTTGTGTTTTTCCAAAAAAAAAATATAACCGATTACTAGACTATTCTATGCACCACTACTCTTCCATGAGATGAAGGATGTTAGGATGACTTCTTTATGTCCACACTTCATACTTCGAGAAGCAATAACAGTATAACTTATTACTGATGTTTATCAGAACTGTGTGTAAGAAATGACGCGTACTATCACACGGAGCAGGTTTTATGATATTATTTCTCCACTTTTTTTGGTCAAAGGCTTTTCTTTACATCCCTTCTTACGTTGTGGTTAGCGGCTGGCCCAGTTTGCAGCCTTGGAACAAAATACGAAAAAATAAATAGTAATACTTGGAATTGAATCCCCTACGTCACGCTAGATAGTAGCGAGGCTAGCCACCCGAGCTAGCAACAACGGCTGATTAATAAGCAGCACCAAAATAAAAGTCTAACGACAGCACCAGATCCGTTTTTGAACATCTCTTTGAAGAAAATGTGAACATAATTTATTCAAAAATTTGAACAAATGTTTAGAAGGCAGGATTTTTTTTTCAAAATTATAATAATAGCAAGAAAAAATCTTTGAAAAAATGAACAAAATTTAAAAACGTAAATATTTTTTTCAAAATTGTTATCATTTTTTAAAATTGTGAATTGTTTTTCAAGTTCTGAACAATTGTTTTGAAATGCAATTTTTTAAAATAATTTAAAACGTGCACTGAACAATTTCTTAGAATATGGTGAACAATATTCAAATAAACCCTAAACATTTTCAAAAAACATGACAAAAAAAATTCAAATGCATGCTGAATAAAATTTATATACAAGATGAACATTTTTTATACATAGATTGCAGTTTTTTTCAATACGTGAACAATTTTTTAAAAGATGAACAAAATTTCTAATTTCTAATATTTTTTGGAATTTGGAATTTAGAACTTATTTTGAACGTGAACAAAATTTTAAAAGTTTGAACAGATTTTGAAATGATGAAAAAAAGTTTGAATATCAACCAATTTTTCAGAATGTAAACAATTTTGAAATTCTCAAGAAGAAAATTGAAAATTTTGAATTTATGAGAAAACATTTTCTTTTTTTTTTGCCCGTTTTTGGGTCATATATAGTGTATCCTCCGGTGCAACGCACGGGCATGTTTGCTAGTTTGTAACTAATTAACAAAAGGAGGCACTGTCTTCGCAAGAGGAAGATAACAGAACAGTGCTGCATCCAGGCATTTTCCTCACAAAAATTATCCTGAGTTGCCCAAAGAATGATATTTGTGAAAAAAATACCCCCTGAGTGTTGGATCGATTTGAGTGGGAGAACAAGGCAGGAAAAAGCTAGGCTAAGGTATGGGTAGAGTTTGGAAGCCAAAGGTCAAGCCAGAAGGCGGTTGTTTTCCCGTCACCGATCTGCACCATGGTGGTAGACCAAAAGAACTCAAGGCCCTTCATAATGTCACACCAAATAGGGGTGTGATTGTTATCCGTCATTGTGACGTCGTGGTTGACAAACCATCCATACTTGGAGACAATGTAGGAAGGCTCTGTGGACGGGTGCCCGTTGTGCAGCTTGGAGATGTGCTTTAGAGGAAGATAATAATTTGTAACTAATTAACAAAAGGAGGCACTGTCTTCGCAAGAGGAAGATAACAGAACAGTTCTGCATCCAGGCATTTTCCTCACAAAAATTATCCTGAGTTGCCCAAAGAATGATTTTTGTGAAAAAAAATACCCCCTGAGTTTATACCAACAAATTACAGCTTAGAACAGAAACCAACTTACAAGAAAAATTGAATAACTTATTACAGCAATGTACAGCTCGTTGATCCACGCTTCTATGACCTGTTTCCTTATGTTTGTGCCGGGGTATTTCGCGACAAAAATGACCCCATTCGAGGGAGAAACGATTTCTTCTTTCGCAACTTTCGGTTCGGAACATGGTCCTCGTAGCTACTGCCTGACATGTGCAGCCGTGAATCCTGCTCTTTCAGGTAAGGGTCAACAAATGGGCTGCTCACGGGGTTAACCGCACGTTTCGCGGCCTCCTGAATTTTCCGTCGCTGCTCATGGTCAGATCTCCATTTCCTCAGTTGCTGCTCGGCAGCGAGTTTCCCCTCGTTTGCCCTCTCGGCTCTCTCCAATGCAAGTTCAAGAGTTCTCTTCTTTTCATCCATCTCCTTTGTTGCTTCAGTTAGCCTGTCTATGCTCTCTAATTCGGACCCTTTCGCGGACTCTACCTGTCCCAGCGCTTCAGCTACCTTCTCATTTGCCAGCTCTTCAGCTTCTTGTGCTTTCTTGCTAAGGGCGTAATACTCGCTTATAGGAAGCGTCACTCCTCTGGGGGAATCCTCGACGTCGCTGGCCTCTTTGCTTTCTTTCAATGCTTGAACTGCCGCAAGTGCTAGCCTCTCGGACGCTTTGGATGCTTCTATTTCTTTCAGAACAGCACATAACCTGCTACTTGTTGTAGTTGCAGCTGCTTTGGTTTGCTCAGTATCTTCCTTGGCTTTTCTCAGTTCCTCTTCTGCTGCTTGAGCTGCCTCCTTGGCGTCCTCGGCCTCCTGAGCTGCTTGCTGTAACATCTTAGGGAGCTCCACCATTTTCTCTTGGGCATCTTCTTCTTTGGACCTCACAGACTCGATCTCTTTCTGAGTCCTGTTGAGCTCAGTTTCTAGTGAAGAAACTGCAATTGATGCCATCACTTCCCTCTGCTGCAATGAGTCAAGTGAAGCTTTCTCCCTGTCCAGCTCTGACCTGAGAGTTGTTGTCGCAACTCTTAACAATTTGGCCTCAGTTTTTGTATTTTCTATGTTTGCTTTAACCTCCTCGAGCTCTTTCTGTGTTGAAGCTAGAGTTTCCTTAATTGAACTGCTAATTTGTCTAGCATCTTCAGACTCATGCTCCTTGGCAACTCCTAAAGCTTCTTTGCACAGTATACTCTCCACATAGTCTGCAAGCTCAGACTTGAGGCCATGCAACTTGTGCAAATTTGCATCAAGATTCTTCTTCAAATCATTTTGGGACAGAAGCTTATTGTCCAGTTGTTGCAGCTCCTCTTGTGCCCGGAGCAACTCTCTGTCCCAAGCAAGGCAATCTTGCTCTTTTGCCAGTACCGCCTCGATTCTACGTTCTTCAGCGTCAAGATGCGCAGCATGGGCCAACTCAAGGGATCCTTTAGATGCAATCAGTTCTACAGTCAGCCCCTCCACTCGCTTCTCGATATCTTTCCCGGCAGCTAACACTTCTTCAGCCCTTTTGATTGCCCTGTCTCTTTCATTGAGTAAGGTAGCATACTCTTCGTGTAGTGTTCTCAGCTCCTCCTGTACTGATTTAAGTTCAGCAACAGATTTTTCATGTCTTTCTTTTGCGACTTCCATTTGAGTCTTGGCTATTATACTAGAATCGTCAGCTACTCCCTGCTCAATTTCTTGCACCCTGAGTAGTGCAAGCTCAGAGTCCTGTTTTGCTTGAACTTCTTCCATCTGTGCTTTCTCCAGTTCATGCTTCAGCTCTTCTATAGTTCTCTTAGTAGCCTCTAGTTCATCAAGTACCCGTGATTTAGCCATCTCTGCAGCTTCTAGTTCTTCTTTGCATTGTGGAATTTCTTTCCGAGCATTTTCAAGTTCAAGCTGTATGAACTTGCGTCTCTGTGTAAAAAGGAAATTCCTTTAGAGTACTCTAAATGATTAAAATCCAGTTATTTATCAGATAATGTAACGTAGACTATGAGCATATGTATGGTAAAGACTTGACAAGAATTACCTCCATCATCTGAACTTTGTGAGCTTTCCAATCAACGATGCCTCCAAACTTGGTGACAGCTTCTCTCACAGACTCAAAAGGCGCAGCAGTGTCAATAAGGCCTTTATACGGACTTTCAGGTTTTGCTTCTGACTCTTCTATCACTTTTGGTTTTACAGCAATCTTTCTCTGAAAACGTGTCTTGTCTTCAACATGGTTCACTTCGACGGGATATACTGAAGAAGAATGCTCTGCCTGACCCTTCACCGAGTGTGTGGATGTTTCTGTTGGTCCTGAATTTGAGAGGATTTCAGGACCTGTGCCAGTAGGGGAATTTGATTCCACGCCGTGCTCTGCTATATCAGGATGAGACTTTGCCAATACCTGTGAGTGTGAAGATAACTCCGAATCGTTGGCAGCAACTGACAAGCCATTAGAGATACCCGATGTGGCTGCTTGAGCTGACTTTTCCATGTTTGCATTTATATTTTCGTGAACACCGTTGCTACTGACTTCCAGAGTTGGTGAATCCACACAAGTTTCTAGGGTGTCTACTGGAGATGACTCTTTTGAGTTGTTTTCTACAGATGCATGAGTCGACTCCATTCCTTAGGCCTCCGCTATGTCTGCTCCTAAAGATTATGTACCAAAAGTGAGTATCATGTTACGAGACACGAATAATAGCACAAATTCAAGCAAGCCAGAAGAGTACACTGCATTACTTGTGGGAAGTAGCATTATCATTAGATTTCTCCCAGTATGGAATAAAACAATTGTGAAGCTGTCAAACATTAGGCCAAACTTATTTTGCAATGCCAAGTCTCTATCCATGTTTCAAGGGGAGCAGAGATAACAAAACTGCAATAACAACAGATGACTATGTGCAGCAAATGCATACGCAGTCACCAAAAGAACTTTACTGATCCTGCCCTACATGCACTAATCATTGCCACCGACTGACACCGAACCTGCTTTCTGTCTGCAATAATTCAGCTACTTTTTGCGCCCAACCTTATGTATGCATGACCTAAAACCGTCTTTTCCAAATAAAGAGCCAAAGTAAGCAATCAAATAAAGCATGCCATTTTCATAGCTCCTAAAAATATGTCATAATGGATCAGGTATAACAAAAATCCTTGTCCCAACACCATTATTATTTGCAACAATTATGAGCCGAATCATTCCAATCATGTTCGGTTATAATTCCTTCAAATCATGGCCAGTCCTATGCTCCTATGTGCATCGACCAAACTTGAATGTTTGACTTCCAGAAGAATTTTTGTCATCTCCGTACAGGTTCATATTTTGGCATGACCTCGTTAGTAATATAATCCTAACTGGTATAATCCTAACTAATATAAGAGTATTAAATATGATTGAACGGACCTAAATAGTATAATACGTATAAATAAGATTATATGACTAACTGTACCTAGCAAGGTGAAATACTATCCAAGTTCTACTACTGAACTAACTGGCTTTAAATAAAACAGAGTTTTTTTTTATGGCAGTGGGGTTCTAGCGCTCTTCTTCCACGCAGTGACGCAAACACCAAAAAAAAAAAAACTGAAAAATTCTTGCCGGACCGCCCATGATTTAATCGCACAACGAGGCTGAGTTGTGCTACTAATCCATGGAACGAACTGCAAGGGAAATTTCCATCTTTGGTTGGTTGCTACCTCCGTTTCAGACCAAAATTAGATTCTTCCTGCAACTGACTGTACACCCACGAGAACGAAACCGACTAGAAAAACCTCGAGAATTAGAAATAAAATCACCGCGAAATCGTCGCCCGATATCGCATCGGACGAAGAATCAAGAACTCGGCAGGCCGCCGTGCTCAGGCAGGAGAGAGAGCACGGGGCCGCGGCGAGATTAATGGCGGACTGTTGAAGCGGGAGGGGAGGAAGCTTACTCGATCGCGCGGGCTGGGCACGTGCGGACGAAGCGATCGGGGCCTCCTCTCGCGGCGATTCGGATCTCCGCTCTTCGTGCTCGCGATTTTTGGCTTCCTTCTTTTCTTCTCACGTGAGGAGAGGGAGAAGGAGGAGAGGTGTGGTGTACGTGTGCCTGGGTTTTGTCCGGCCCGTGAGTCCACTGGTCGGTCGGACACTTCACACCTGGGATTTGATTACTGCGAGGAGCGGATGGGAGTGGGACTCCTTTTTTGCAGAAAACACCTCTAGTTTTGTTCAAAATTAAGGAAGTTTTCTCACCTGGACTATACTGCAGAGAGTTGATCGATTTTTTTTTTTGCAGGTGAGAGTTGATCGTTTTTTTTTAATTATTGTTGCAGAAAACACCTCTCGTATGTTCAAGCTATGGTGTCCGTTTGTTAAACTACACGACTTTTTGAACTTGTATCTGCTCACAACTGCTAACTCCAAGCTGGATTCTGGGGGCGGCTAACCGTGGACTCCTTGTCTGCAGAGCAACTTCGAAAGATATTCTGCAGTTTGTCTTATCAAACATAATGTTCATGAATTAGTGGTAGGAAGTAGGACGCGTGTTGTATACAATTTGACACAGATGTGAATATAGATCGTATGATGTTGACGGCACTTAATTAGTGTTCATCTATAAATTTCAAAGAAATACAAGGTGTCAAATAGAAAAGGCTGATGGAGATTGCTACTATACTCCACATGGTAGTATCTCTACTAATTAAGTGCTTGAGTAGTAGCTTAGTTACCATCGAACCAACTCGTGGCTTTGAATGAAGTTGAAACATCTGTAGTTAATTCCCTTGAAAAAAACATACGTAGTTATTTCTTATCATATCCCGGACGTACGTACTACTGCTTAACAATAATTATTTTTTTATTACTCAACTGTGGGTTTTTGGCGTGGAAGGGGGAAAGGGTAGAGATTCCGGCAGCAGCGAGGCTTTCGGTGAGCGGAAACGGCGACCCGACGCGATGCATCCGCCGTCCGTTCCCGCTAAGATTGAGACGTAGCCGGATGAGCGTGACGTGGTAGAGACTGGCCGTGCGTGGAGCCGTTGGACTTTGGGGGTGACACCTGCAGGCTGCAAGGGCTGCAAAGCAGCGCAGGCACAAAAATCGCTGAATTATTTATTTGACGGAGATGCCCAACATTTTCGCTTCCGCTGCGAAAGGCTCCGTCCATTCCAACGTCCGTTATGTGCGTACCTGGCAGGATGGCTGGATGGGGAACTGGAGATCGCGGCGCCAGCGAACACGTTCTCGTCGGCACGCGGACGAGCCCGTCGCCGTCGCCGTCGTGGAGCCTGTGACAGGAGTAGCGAACAAACAAGTTGTAGCAATCCAGTGGCAAGTGGCGACGGCGAGCCGGCGGCACGCATGTGGACGTGGAGCTGACACGGCCGGAGGGGGAGGCGGCGACGGCGCGGGTGGATGGCTCCGGCGCGGGCCGCGTGCTCCAACCTCCGGCTTGAAGCGAGAGGCGGGGACACACGAGGGGGCCGTGCCCCAGCTACGCCACCGCACCGCACCGCACACGCCCGCGCGCCTGCTGGTCCCCGGCCCCGTGCTGTCTCTGTCCGTCCCCTGGGCCGGGTGCCGGTGTGTAGGCAGGGCCTTTTTCAGAGTCTGGAAGCGGGTTCAGAAAAAGGGGGCGATGGTGCTGTAGCGCTGACAGTCGGGAAGAAGCAGCAGGGGAATAGGGACTGTACACTGCGGCAACCTTTGTTCGTTAGCTGATCGTGTTATTAGGTCGGCACCGTACCGTGGGGTATTCTTCACCGGATTCTAGTTAAATGCTCCTAAATGCTGGGGGTCCATCGAGTCGTCGGCCATCACAGACGACATTTGCTGCTAGTAGTTGGTTTTGGTGAAGAGACCGGAGCTATCGGCCAAGAGCATCCTTATGCCTTGTACAATGCTAGTGTTCAGGAGATACTTAGAAAAATAAACCGGGTTTTGTTAAAGCACCGATGCCTATTTTTACATGGTAGATGCCTAATTAAGTGTTTATCATGTACAAATAAGCATCTATGCTTAAGAAAAACCTGGTTTATTTTTTTAAGCACCACTCCTAAGCACCTTGCATTGTATAAGGCCTTAGCGGACCACCTAAATTGTGAAACTGCAACGCGTGGGGTTTATATAGGCTGAAATTCGTGACGGCAGAGTGGAATCTATATTTTGAACCATAAAATTTAAAAAATATGTTTCGCGCGAAAAATTAACGAAAACGTTGGCCGAAGCTTTGATCGTTCATACATAGCATTGATGTTTCTTACATATATACATACTTGCTTGTCGGAGCTACGCCGGAGCTAAAGCACTACTCATAATAGAGGTCGTCGGAGCTAAGCTAACCTACCGCACTACCCAAAATAGAGCTCACTAGAACTCGTGCGATATGTATCCACCGGGAGCGCTCAGTTGTCATCGGAGGAGGAGGTGAGGTCAACGTAGATGTGGTCCTGCTCAACGGCTTCGCGGCGCCACTCCTCCATCTTGTCGCCGAAGGCGAGGGCCGACGCGACACCCTGCTCGTAGAGCACGGTGTCGATCGCCTCGTCCCTCCGGCGGCGTTGTCGGTCCTCTTCGCCTCCCGCACACTGCGCGTTAGTAGCGCGGGCAAAAGGGCTCCCGCCTCCGTCGGGGGGAGGAAGTCCTCCGGCCCAATGACGTCGAAGGCACGTCGCTCCGGACCCGGCTCGACCTCCGGCTCCATCTTCACCGGGGGGAGCTCCTCTAGCTCCCTTTCACCGGTGTAAGGGAGGAGCGCGAGCTCGATGCCCCGGAGGAGTTGCCGGTGCCGGAGAAGAGGCGGCCATGTGCGCGGTCATACTCCTCCATCTCGCGGCGGAGGAGCAACGGCCGGCCCCGGTGCGTGTACCACAGGGCGGCGCGCTTCCGCGCCGCGTCAGATCTGATGCAACATGCCCTCTCGGGGTCATCGTTGCCACAATGGCCGAAATTGGCCATCTCTAGCGTTGGATTGGAGGGGCAGGGGCGACGGAGGGGATGAAAGCGCGACGGTTCTGAGGCGCCGGCGGTGAGGGTGGGGGATTTTCGCGGCGACGGAGGGATAGGGTTTGGACCCGTATCCAGCGGCTGAATCCGCACATATACTGGTCGCGGGGTCTCATTTTCGGGCCATCGAAAATAAATTACGAGTCAGGCTTATTTTGCGATGTCTGTCCTGGCGGTTAAAACGGCCCAAACCCGTATAATCTCCGGAATTTTACAGTTCCGACGATTATACGGGGTCTGCTAGAGATGCTCTAACAGCATCTCCAGTCGTTCGGCCCCTTAAAATCTTAAAATAACGTCTTTTGGAGGCTAACCGACGATATTTTCGTCGTGGGGGGCTCGGGTTCCCAACCGCCATCCCAAGTTCGTCCACCAGCCGTTGATTTTGGTCCAAATTCGACGAAAATTACTCAATTTTGCAAGAAATACAGGCGGTTTCATTCATATTTATATAAATTTAAAAATATACATAAAAACCAAAAAGAACTACGCCGTTGTCGCCCCGAGCCTAGTTCATGCCGAGGAGGTTGTAGAAAACAGTGTGGTCGTCGCCATCGTCGTCGCTCGGTGGCTTGTCCTCCACGCCGTCGTCCTTGCTGCAGCCCTGCCCTGGATCGCTGCTACGGACGGGGTTGGTCGGCGTGGTCGCCTCCTCGTCGCTGTCGCAGAGGACAATGAGGGCGCAGCCGCAGCGACGCTCGGCGATTTCCTCCATAGTGCGGCGCTGGCACTCCATCTCATCCCTCACGTAGTCCTCACGCGGCCATTTGAGGTCGGCATTGAGGTCCTCGGCCATCTCTAGGAATCGATGTGTCGTCATCAACGAAGAAGTCCGTAACATGGACACTTTTGTCCCCGGACAGATCTTCGCTTTTGGCAGCATAGTGCTGCACGCTGAACCGACCGGCCATCTAGGCCGGGTCGGAAGCTTTACCCTTGACCAAGAGGTCAGATTCGGGAACCTAGAGTTCTCCGTAGACTCTCGGGGCGATCTCTCGCTAACCGGGCTCGCAGCCTCGCCTGTCGCGCCCAAATATTCCCAGGCTTTAAACTCGGATTCCTCTTTCGGTCCCGCCCATGGGGCCCACCCCGGTGATGACCTGACTCTCAGTTCAGATCCGACCATAGTGCCAGATGATCGGATACCCGTTCTTGCCGAATACTACCCTAGCGCAGACACAACAGAGGTCAACTCCGAAAGCTCCGAGCAGGTTGATCCGATCGAGCTCTCGATACTCAACAAGGCCCTAGATCGGATCTCATCAATGAAGATTACCGATGACCCAACCCCGATTCATGTTCAGATCAGTTTCAGGGCGGGCCAGGATGAATTTTTTGTCCTACCCACCACCCACTTGGTAGCCATAGTCGAAGATTTAACCGACATGTTGGACTATGCCTCCGAGGAGGCCGAATACATGGATGAGGAGGATTGTGCTCCCACCTCCGTTAACACTGGGCAATGGGCCACCACCTCCACGTACGACGTCTACATGGTAGACACTCCAACTGCCAATGGCGAGCACACACCTAAAAACGATGGCGACAAATCGGGTGAAGCTCCGTCAAGGCGTCGGAAGCCGCATAAACGGTCAAAAGGCAAAAAAGGGAAGGAAAGCTATCATCGACATCGGAGACGGAGATACCCCGGAGGACCTCGGCGATCCCGATATTCCTGAACACCGGCTAGAGGGTTAGGAGAGGCCTGAAGACCAACGCAACCCCGATGACCTAAATGATTCTGAGGATGACAACTATCCCCCCCTTGTCGAGGAGGAGACATCCCGGAAGCCGATGACTTTGCCATCCACGATAATCTTGAAGATCAGGAACTGTTCAGGCAACAACTTATAGCCACGGCCCGCAGACGGAAAGCAAAAGAATGGCAACTTAAAGCCAAACATGACAACCTCAACGATCGATGGACGAGAGTCCTCTCAGCTGAGGAAGGATACGTTACTGGTCTATCGGACCAACCTAAGAGCTATCCACAAAGAAGGATGTGTTGGGGAACGTCTCATGGGAAACAAAAAAATTCCTACGCACACGCAGATCTATCCATGGTGATGAGCATCTACGAGAGGGAGGGTGGATCTATGTACCCTTGTAGATCGCTAAGCGGTAAGCGTTAAGAAACGCGGTTGGTGTAGTCGAACGCCTTCGCGATGCAAATCGCCGTGCGTCCCGCGATCCAATCACGATCCGTCCCGCGATCCAATCACGATCTGTCCCGTGATCCAATCATGATCCGTCCCACGAACTTGATCACGATCCGTCCCACGAACTTGATCACGATCCTTCCGATCTAGCGCCGAACGGACGACACCTCCGCGTTCAGCACACGTATAGCTTGATGACGATCTCCACCGTCTTGAGCAGCAAGAGGGAGCGGAGAGGAGGAAGAGTTCTCCAGCAGCGTGATGGCGCTCCGGCTATGGTGGTGGAGCTATTCCGGCAGGGCTTCGCCTAAGCGCTGCAGAAAACCGATCTAGAGGAGAACCTATGCACTGGAGGAACGGGCAACACGTGGCTGAAAATTCTGTGCAAAAACCCTAAAACCTCTAGTATATATATAATAGGAAGAGAGGAGGAGGCTTGGCACAAGGGCCAAGCCTACAAGGAGTCGGCCGAACCAGGTGGAGGAGGTGGACTCCACCTCCAATCCTAATAGGACTAGGATTCACCCTATTTTTGCCCTTTTCCACCTTTTCTCTTTAGGCCTTTTTTCCCAAACCGCATGGGCCTTGTGTGGGACTTCCACCAGCCCACTAAGGGCTGGTAAACACTCTCCCACAGCCCATGGAGCCTCTTGGGTCGAAATACCCCTCCCGATGGTCTCCCGGTACACTACCGGCACTCCCGGTACACTAACGATGAGCCCGAAACTTTTCCGGCGACCAAAACTGGACTTCCTATATATGAATCTTTACCTCCGGACCATTCCGGAGCTCCTCGTGATGTCCGGGATCTTATCCGAGACTCCAAACAACATTCGGTCACCACCATACATAACTCTATACTACCGAAACGTTACCAAACCTTAAGTGTGCAGACCCTGCGGGTTCGAGAACTATGTAGACATGACCGAGACACCTTTACGGTCAATAACCAATAGAGGGACCTGGATGCCCATATTGGTTCCTACATATTCTGCGAAGATCTTTATCGGTCGAACCTCTATGTCAAGGATTCAGTTAATCCCGTATGATGTTCCCTTTGTTCTTCGGTATGTTACTTGCCCGAGATTCGATCGTCGGTATCTCCATACCTAGTTCAACCTTGTTTATCGGCAAGTCTCTTTACTCGTTCCGTAATACAAGATCCCGCAACTAAAAATTAGTCACATTGCTTGCAAGGCTTATCGTGATATTGTATTATCGAGTGGGCCCTGAGATACCTCTCCGTCACACGGAGTAACAAATCCCAGTCTTGATCCATGCCAACTCAACAGACACCCTCGGAGATACCTTTAGAGCACCTTTATAGTCACCCAGTTACGTTGTGACGTTTGATACACACAAGGCACTCCTCCGGTATCCATGAGTTGCATGATCTCATGGTCATAGGAACATATACTTGACATGCAGAAAACAATAGCAATAAACTAACACGATCAAATGCTATGTTTGTAGTTTGGGTCTTGTCCATCACATCATTCTCCTAATGATGTGATCCCGTTATCAAATGACATCTCATGTCAATGGCTAGGAAACCTTGACCATCGTTGATCAACGAGCTAGTTCACTAGAGGCATACTAGGGACAAAGTAGTGTCTATTTACCCACACATGTAATGTGTTTCCAATTAATACAATTATAGCATGGATAATAAATGATTATCATGAACAAGGAAATATAATAATAAACACTTTATTTATTGCCTCTAGGGCATATTTCCAACAGTCTCCCACTTGCACTAGAGTCAATAATCTAGCTCACATCACTATGTGATTTACATTGTAATGAATCGAACACCCATGCAGTTCTGGTGTTGATCATGTTTAGCCCTTGGAAGAGGTTTAGTCAACGGGTCTGCAACATTTAGATCCGTGTGCACTTTGCAAATATTTATGTCCTTCTCCTCGATGTAATCACGGATGGAGTTGAAGCGTCGCTTTATGTGTCTGGTCCTCTTGTGAAACCTTGGTTCCTTGGCTAGAGCAATGGCACCAGTGTTGTCACAGAACAGGTTCAGTGGATTCAGTGCACTGGGCACTCCAAGAGCTGTCATGAACTACTTCATCCAGACACCTTCCTTCGCCGCCTTCGAGGCTGCGATGTACTCCGCTTCACATGTAGAATCGGCTACCACGCTTTGCTTGGAACTGCACCAGCTTACCGCTCCCCCATTAAGAATAAATACGTATCCGGTTTGTGACTTAGAGTCATCCGGATCAGTGTCAAAGCTTGCATCGACGTAACCCTTTACGACAAGCTCTTCATCACCTCCATAAACGAGAAACATTTCCTTAGTCCTTTTCAAGTACTTAAGGATATTCTTGACCGCTGCCCAGTGTTCCATTCCAGGATCACTTTGAAATCTTCCGTCCATACTTATGGCAAGGCTGACATCCGGTCTTGTGCACAACATTGCATACATGATAGAGCCTATGGCTGAAGCATAGGGGATGACACTCATCGTTTCTCTATCTTCTGCAGTCACTGGGCATTGAGTCTTACTCAACTTCACACCTTGTAACACAGGCAAGAACCCCTTCTTGGACTGATCCATTTTGAACTTCTTCAAAACTTTGTCAAGGTATGTGCTCTGTGAAAGTGCTATTAAGCGTCTTGATCTATCTCTATAGATCTTAATGCCTAATATGAAAGCAGCTTCTCCTAGGTCCTTCATTGAAAAACTCTTGTTCAAATATTCCTTCACGCTTTCCAGCATTTCTATATTGTTTCCAATCAGCAATATGTCATCCACATATAATATTAGAAACGCTATAGAGATCCCACTCACTTTCCTGTAAATACAACCTTCTCCATAAACTTGTACAAACTCAAACGCTTTGATCACCTCATCAAAATGCTTATTCCAACTCCGAGATGCTTGCACCAGCCCATAAATGGATCGCTAGAGTTTGCAAACTTTGTCGGCATTCTCTGGATCGACAAAACCTTCTGGTTGCATCATATACAACTCTTCCTCAAGGAAACCGTTGAGGAATGCTGTTTTGACATCCATCTGCCAAATTTCCTAGTCGAAATAAGCAACTATTGCCAACATGATTCCGACAGACTTAAGCATCGCTACGGGTGAGAAGGTCTCATCGTAGTCAACTCCTTGAACTTGTGAAAAACCCTTTGACACAAGTCGAGCTTTATAGATGGTGACATTACCATCCGCGTTTGTCTTCTTCTTAAAGATCCATTTGTTCTGAATGGCCTTTCGCCCTTCAGGTAATACTTCCAAAGTCCATACTTTGTTTTCATACATGGACCCCATCTCGGATTTCATGGCCTCTAACCATTTCTCGGAATCCAGGCCCATCACTGCTCCTCCATAGCTCGTAGGTTCATTGTTGTCCAACAACATGACCTCCAAGACAGGGTTGCCATACCACTCAGGAGTAGTACGCGGCCTTGTCGACCTACGAGGTTCAATAGTAGCTTCATCCGAAGCTTCATGATCATCATCATTAACTTCCTCTTCTACCGCCGTAGTTTCCACAGAAACATCTTTCTACGTTGCGCTACTTTCTGGTTGAAGTAAAGGTTCAATAACCTCATCAAGCTCTATTTTCCTCCCACTCAATTCTTTCGAGAGAAACTCTTTCTCAAGAAATGTTCCGTTCTTAGCGGCAAACACTTTGCCTTTGGATCTGAGATAGAAGGTATACCCAACTGTCTCTTTCGGGTATCCTATGAAGACGCATTTCTCCGCTTTGGGTTCCAGCTTCTCAGGCTAAAGCTTTTTGACATAAGCATCACATCCCCAAACTTTAAGAAATGACAACTTTGGCTTCTTGCCAAACCATAGTTCATATGGCATCGTCTCAACGGATTTTGATGGTGCCCTATTTAAAGTGAATGCAATTGTCTCTAATGCATAACCCCAAAACGAAAGTGGCAAATCAGCAAGAGACATCATAGAACGCACCATATCTAATAAGGTTCGATTACGACGTTCAGACACACCATTGTGCTGTGGTGTTCTGGGAGGTGTCAACTATGAAACAATTCCACACCGTCTTAAGTGACTACCAAACTCATAACTCAGATATTCACCTCCTCGATCAGATTGCAGGAACTTAATCTTCTTGTTACGATGATTCTCAACTTCACTCTGAAATTGCTTGAACTTTTCAAACGTTTCAGACTTGTGTTTCATTAAGTAAATATACCCATATCTACTTAAGTCATCAGTGAAGGTGAGAAAATAATGATATCCACCACGCGCTGTAACATTCATTGGACCGCACACATCAGTATGTATGATTTCCAATAAGTCACTTGCCCGTTCCATTGTTCTAGAGAACGGCGTTTTAGTCATCTTGCCCATGAGGCATGGTTCACATGTGTCAAGTGATTCAAAATCAAGTGACTCCAAAAGTCCATCAGCATGGAGCTTCTTCATGTGTTTTACACCAATATGACCTAAATGGCAGAGCCACAAGAAAGTGGTACTATCATTATCAACTTTACATCTTTTCGCATCAATGTTATGAACATGTGTGTCATCACTACCAAGATTCAATATGAATAAACCCCTAACATTGGGTGCATGACCATAAAAGATATTACTCATATAAATAGAACAACCTTTATTCTCTGATTTAAATGAGTAACCGTCTCGCAATAAACAAGATCCAGATATAATGTTCATGCTTAACACAGACACTAAATAACAATTATTTAGGTTCATCACTAATCCCGATGGTAATCGAAGAGAGAGCGTGCCGACGGTGATCACATCAACCTTGGAACCATTTCCCACACGCATCGTCACTTCAACCTTCACCAGCCTTCGTTTATTCCGTAGTTCCTGCTTTGAGTTGCAAATGTGAGCAACCGAACCGGTATCAAATACCCAGGCACTACTACAAGAGCTAGTAAGGTACACATCAATAACATGTATATCATATATACCTTGTTTGTCGTTGGCCGCTTTCTTGTCAGCCAGGTACTTGGGGCAGTTCCGCTTCCAGTGACCAGTTCCCTTGCAATGAAAGCATTCAGTTTCTGGCTTGGTTCCATGCTTGGGCTTCTTTATAGGAGTAGCAACTGCTTTTCCATCCTTCTTGGTTTTACCCTTCTTGCCCTTGCCCTTGCCCTTGCCATTTTTCTTGAAACTAGTGGTTTTATTGACCATCAACACTTGATGTTCTTTCTGGATTTCAGACTCAGCGACTTTTAGCATCGCAAACAGCTCAGCAACCAACTTGTTCATCCCGTGCATGTTATAGTTCATCACAAAGCTCTTGTAACTAGGTGACAATGATTGAAGAACTATGTCAGTGATCGCCTCTGATGGAAGGGCAATCCCCAACTCCGCTAGACGGGTTGAATACCTAGACATTCTGAGTATATGTTCACTAATAGACCCGTTCTCCTCCATCTTGCAAGCATCTATCGGAGGTTTCATACCTCTCAATCCGGGCGTTCTTCTAAAAGATAAACTTCAACTCCTGGAACATCTCATATCCTCCATGACGTTCAAAACGTCTTTGAAGTCCCGGTTCTAAGCCATACAATATTGCACACTGAACTATTGAGTAATCTCCAGTACGTGCCTCCCAAGCGTTCTTAACGTCTTCGGAGGTCATGTCTTCTGGTTGGTCACCAAGCGGTGCATCAAGGACATATGATTTCTGGGAAGCCGTGAGGATAATCCTCAGATTACGGGCCCAGTAACAAAGTTACTTCCATCATCTTTCAACTTAGCTTTCTCTAGGAACGCATTAAAATTCAGGGGTGCTACTGCGCGAGCCATTGATCTACAACATAAATATGCAAAGTTTACTTAGACTATTGTTCAAGATAATGAGTTTAGTTAATCAAATTACTAAAGCTCCCACTCAAATCGACATCCCTCAGGTCATCTGAGTGTCACATGATCCAAATCCACCAACTCAAGTCCAATCATCACGTGAGATGAGGTGGCTTCATTGGTGAACATCATTATGTTGATCATATCTACTATATGACTCATGTTTGACCTTTCGGTCTCTTGTGTTCCGAGGACATGTCTGTACATGCTAGGCTCGTCAAGTTTAACCCGAGTGTTCTGCACGTGCAACACTGGCTTGCACCCATTGTATGTGAACGTAGAGTCTATCACACCCGATCATCACGTGGTGTCTCAACACGACGAACTTTCGCAATGGTGCACACTCGGGGAGAACACAATTTATCTTGAAATTAAGTGAGGGATCACCTTATAATGCTACCGTCGTCCTAAGCAAAACAAGGTGCATAAAAGTATTAACATCACATGCAAATCATAAGTGACATGATATGGCCATGAACTTGTGCTTTTGATCTCCATGTTGAAAGCACCGGCATGATGTCCATCGTCACCGGCAAGACACCATGATCTCCATCATCTTGATCTTCATCAACGTGCCGTCATTGGGGTTGTCGCGCCCAACATGCTTCTACTACTATTGCTACCGTTTAGCGATAAAGTAAAGCATTACATAGCGCTTAATGATTAACACGCAGGTCATACAATAATTAAAGACAACCCTATGGCTCCTGCAACAAGTTGGTCCGGGCCATCTATGCAACAAGTTGCGGTTGAGGGAACCGGTCTCTCGTAAGCATACAAGTAATGTTGGTCCGGGCCGCTTCATCTCACAATATCGCTGAACCAAAATCCGACCAAGGGAGGAAGCAATCTAAGCATCAACGCCCACAATCCTTTTGTGTTCTACTCGAGATCTCATCTACACATAGACCTAGCTCATGATGCCACTGTTGGGGAACGTCGCATGGGAAACAAAACTTTTCCTACGCACACGCAGATCTATCCATGGTGATGAGCATCTACGAGAGGGAGAGTGGATCTATGTACCCTTGTAGATCGCTAAGCGGGAAGCGTTAAGAAACGCGGTTGGTGTAGTCGAACGTCTTCGCGATCCAGATCACCGTGCGTCCCGCGATCCAATCACGATCCGTCCCACGATCCAATCACGATCCGTCCTGCGATCCAATCATGATCCGTCCCACAAACTTGATCACGATCAGTCCCACGAACTTGATCACGATCCTTCCGATCTAGCGCCAAACGGACGACACCTTCGTGTTCAGCACACGTACAGCTTGATGACGATCTCCGCCGTCTTGATCCAGCAAGAGGGATCATAGAGGAGGAAGAGTTCTCCGATAGCGTGACGGCGCTCCGGCGATGGCGGTGGAGCTATTCCGGCAGGGCTTCGCCTAAGCGCTGCAGAAAACCGATCTAGAGGAGAAACTATGCACTGGAGGAACGGGCAACACGTGGCTGAAAATTCTGTGCAAAACCCTAAAACCTCCAGTATATATAAGAGGAAGAGAGGAGGAGGCTTGGCACAAGGGCCAAGCCTCCAAGGAGTCGGCCAAACCAGGTGGAGGAGGTGGACTCCACCACCAATCCTAGTAGGACTAGGATTCACCCTATTTTTGCCTTTTTCCACTTTTTCTCTTTAGGCCTTTTTTCCCAAACCGCATGGGCCTTGTGTGGGACTTCCACCAGACCACTAAGGGCTGGTAAACACTCTCCCACAGCCCATGGAGCCTCTTGGGTCCAAATACCCCTCCCGATGGTCTCCCGGTACACTCCCGGCACTCCCGGTACACTACCGATGAGCTCGAAACTTTTCCGGCGACCAAAACTGGACTTCCTATATATGAATCTTTACCTCCGGACCATTCCAGAGCTCCTCGTGATGTCCGGGATCTTATATGGGACTCCAAACAACATTCGGTCACCACCATACATAACTCTATACTACCGAAACGTCACCAAACCTTAAGTGTGCAGACCCTGCGGGTTCGAGAACTATGTAGACATGACCGAGACACCTTTACGGTCAATAACCAATAGTGGGACCTGGATGCCCATATTGGTTCCTACATATTCTACGAAGATCTTTATCGGTCGAACCTCTATGTCAAGGATTCAGTTAATCCCGTATGATGTTCCCTTTGTTCTTCGGTATGTCACTTGCCCGAGATTCGATTGTCGGTATCTCCATAGCTAGTTCAACCTTGTTTATCGGCAAGTCTCTTTACTCATTCCGTAATACAAGATCCCGCAAGTAACAATTAGTCACATTGCTTGCAAGGCTTATCGTGATGTATTACCGAGTGGGCCCTGAGATACCTCTCCGTCACACGGAGTAACAAATACCAGTCTTGATCCATGCCAACTCAACAGACACCCTCGGAGATACCTGTAGAGCACCTTTATAGTCACCTAGTTACGTTGCGATATTTTATACACACAAGGCACTCCTCCGGTATCCGTGAGTTGCATGATCTCATGGTCATAGGAACATATACTTGACATGTAGAAAACAGTGGCAATAAACTGACACGATCAAATGCTACGTTTGTAGTTTGGGTCTTGTCCATCACATAATTCTCCTAATGATGTGATCCCGTTATCAAATGACATCTCATGTCAATGGCTAGGAAACCTTGACCATCTTTGATCAACGAGCTAGTTCACTAGAGGCATACTAGGGACAAAGTATTGTCTATTTACCCACACATGTAATGTGTTTCCAAGTAATACAATTATAGCATGGATAATAAACGATTATCATGAACAAGGAAATATAATAATAAACACTTTATTTATTGCCTCTAGGGCATATTTCCAACAATCTCCCACTTGCACTAGAGTCAATAATCTAGCTCACATCACTATGTGATTTACATTGTAATGAATCAAACACCCATGCAGTTCTGGTGTTGATCATGTTTAGCCCTTGGAAGAGGTTTAGTCAACAGGTCTGCAACATTCAGATCCGTATGCACTTTGCAAATATTTATGTCCTTCTCCTCGATGTAATCACGGATGGAGTTGAAGCGTCGCTTTATGTTTCTGGTCCTCTTGTGAAACCTTGGTTCCTTGGCTAGAGCAATGGCACCAGTGTTGTCACAGAAATACTACCATCACATGTCTTCGGATGCACTGCAGGTACCATCAAGGGCGTGCTAAAAGCGTACAGCTCATCCACACTTCGGCGAATTCCCAAGACCTTTTTTGCAAGATCCGTTGGCCTAACAGTACCACCCATCGAGGTGCACCATTCCCTAGGAGGCACAGGAGCAGACAAGCGACACGGCACATTGAGGACGTTAGGTCACCAATTGAAGACCCATGGTACAACCACTCCTGTAAAATTTATACTTCAAATATATGTAAATAGTTGCTTTGGCAATTCGAGCAATAAGAGTTGTTGAGAAAAATATAAAATCATTATACATGGTTGTCTCGCTATCCTTTTTGGCACATATTCTATTTTCTCCCTCTTCTTGCAAAACTGTTTGGTACATTACGATGCAACCGGCTAATAGACCGGGGGCTCGAGTTTAGAAAAATTCGCCTTATGCAGAATTGGTTATGCGTTCGGCGTCTTGGAATTTGCTTTATATGCATTGGTTCCGAACTATGTCTTGAGTCAATAGTTGGGTTGCCCGGCTCCTGTGCTTGCCCCTTTACGTTTCGCTCGTTTGGCTAAAAGGGCATAGGGAGAACCTCTACGATTGTGTTTCTAGCTAGCTTGGTCAAGCACCTCGGAGAGAAAGCCAAAAAGTGACTGTCATAGTATGCGAGAACCGTTCTGTGAATCCGAGCCTAAGTATTATACTAAAGACCTCGTCAGAGGTAATTCCGTGTCATACGATGGGTTTGGTATTCGTACAAACCATGTGATATCGGCTTTAGCCACGGTTCATCCGAACATCACAAATCACCGGGGGCTAGTCATTACCCCCCCAGCATTCCTTTTTCGCGCCCATACGTCTAAGTGAAAGCAATAAAGCATTATGGTCTGATTGCCTCGTCTGCCGCACTCCACCGCCTTCGGGAATGATAGCTCGACTAAGGGTTATAGTGCGTAGGTAAAGACACCCCATGTAGCATCTACATGGGGGCTGAAGCCGACGATTCACAGCTTTCAGTTTCAACGGTCATACAGGAGTTATAAGGAATGCAAAACATTAAAAACATGGTAAACCATGCATCATAACCATAAAACGATAAAATGTCTTCGGACATATTACAATACATCTACTCATAAATGTTTTCTTTGGAACATTGAGCCTCTATGTTTTGCGGTGAATTACAACGTTTAGTCAGTCTTTGTTCTCCAAAGGTGCTCTGCATTTATGTTTTGCGGTCTCAAAAAGGGCTAGCAAGATACCATTATGTAATATTTTATCATGATTGTTTTGATAAAATTGTTGTCATCCGAGACTTGTTATATTGCTCGCTAGTTTATTATGTCATTGATATGAGTAAACGTGAGACCTAAATGTCATTGTCAATGTGGTTAGTCTATAATCTTTGCTGAAAATCTGAACATAAGTTAGACATATTTACAACAGCAAGACCAAACAGAGTTTGTAAAAGTTTGTCTTTATCACTTTTAGTTTATCAACTGAATTGCTTGAGGACAAGCAAAGGTTTAAGCTTGGGGGAGTTCATACGTCTCCAACGTATCTACTTTTCCAAACTCTTTTGCCCTTGTTTTGAACTCTAATTTGCATGATTTGAATGGAACTAGCCCGGACTGATGTTGTTTTTAGCAGAATTGCCTTGATGTTATTTTTGTGCAGAAATAAAAGTTCTTGGATCATCCTAAAAATATACGGAGAATATTTTTGGAATTAATAAAAAATACTAGAGAAAGAATCAACTGCAGGGGGCCCACCACCTGGCCACAAGCCTGGTGGGCGCGGCCAATCCCTAGGCCGTGCCGAGCAGGCTTGTGGGCCCCCTGCTGCTCCTCCGACCTTGTTTCCACTCCTATATATTCCTATTCGGGGAGAAAAAATCAGAGAGAAGAGTTCATAGCGTTTCACGATACGGAGCCACCGCCACCTCCTCTTCTTCCTCGGGAGACCAGATCTAGAGTCCGTTTTTGGCTCTGGAGAGGGGAAATTGACGCCTTAGTCATCACCAACCATCCTTCATCACCAATTCCATGATGCTCTCCACCGTTCGTAAGTAATCTCATAGTAGGCTTGCTGGACGGTGATGGGTTGGATGAGATTTATCATGTAATCGAGTTAGTTTTGTTAGGGTTTGATCCCTAGTATCCACTATGTTGTGAGATTGATGTTGCTATGACTTTGCTATGCTTAATGCTTGTCACTAGGGCCCAAGTGCCATGATTTCAGATCTGAACCTATTATGTTTTCATGAATATATATGTGTTCTTGATCCTATCTTGCAAGTTGTAGACACCTATTACGAGTTATGATCCGCATCCCCCAGGGTGACAATAACTGGGATTCTTTCCGGTGATTACCGTAGTTTGAGGAGTTCATGTATTCACTAAGTGCTAATGCTTTGGTCCAGTTCTCTATTAAAAGGAGGCCTTCATATCACTTAGTTTCCAATAGGACCCCGCTGGCACGGGATGGTAGGACAAAAGATGTCATGCAAGTTCTTTTCCATAAGCACGTGTGACTATATACGGAATACATGCCTACATTACATTGATGAATTGGAGCTAGTTCTGTGTCACCCTATGTTATAACAGTTGCATGATGAATGCCATCCGACATAATTATCCATCACTGATCCATTGCCTACGAGCTTTCCATATATTGATCTTTGCCTAGTTACTTTTACGTTGCTACTGTTACAAACACTACAAATTGCTACTATTACTTTGCCACCGTTACCGTTACTTCCATATTACTTTGGTATTGAATACTTTGCTGTAGATATTAAGTCTTTAAGGTGTGGTTGAATTGACAACTCAGCTGCTAATACTCAAGAATATTCTTTGGCTCCCCTTGTGTCGAATCAATAAATTTGGGTTGAATACTCTACCCTCGAAAACTGTTGCGATCCCCTATACTTGTGGGTTATCAGGCTCCTCCCCTGGTCTTCGGTGGTCGAGGCGTTAGCCTCGACCATGACATCGTCGCCCCCACCGTTGGTGTTCGGCTCCAAAGGATCCTCCTACGACGACACCTCCGCGGCTTCCTTTGCGGTGCCCGGAGGAGTGGGGTGAGACGCGGTCCCGCTCTCTACCAGTTTGGCGGGTGGGGTCTCCCCATCCGAGACTTGGTCGGTGGGGAGAACTGATATGTCTCCAACGTATCTATAATTTATGAAGAATTCATGCCATGTTTACAATAATTCTATATGATTTTGGTATGATTTTATTAGAACTAACCCGGACTGACGCTGTTTTTAGCAGAACTACCGTGTTGTTTTTGTGCAGAAATAAAAGTTCTCGGAATGGGCTGACAATTTACGGAGAATATTTTTGGAAAATATAAAAAATACTGGAGCAAAGAGCTGGTCCAGGAAGTGGACGAGGAGGTCACAAGCCTGCTAGGCGCGGCCACCCCCTGGTCGCGCCTAGCAAGCTTGTGGGCCCCTGGAGCACCTCCTTGACGTGATTCCAACGCCAAAAGTTCCTATAACTACAGAAACCCCTGAAAATAAACCAATATCGGGAGTTCCGCCGTCGCAAGCCTCCAGAGCCACGAAAAACCAATCGGCAGCCCGTTTCGGCACTCTGTCGGAGGGGGAAACCATCACCGGAGGCCATCTTCATCATCCCAGTGGCCTCCATGATGAGGAGGGAGTAGTTCACCCTCGGGTCTGAGGGTATGTACCAGTAGCTATGTGTTTGATCTCTCTCTCTCTCTCTCTCTCTCGTGTTCTTGAGATGGCATGATCTTGATGTACCGTGAGCTTTATTGATAAAGATGAATCATATGGAGTTTTCCCCTCTCTATGTTGTTGTGATGAATTGAGTTTTCCCTTTGAAGTTTTCTTATCGGATTGAGTCTTTAATGATTTTAGCACACTTGATATATGTCTTGCGATGGGATATCCGTGGTGACAATGGGATGTTCTATTGATCCACTTGACGTATGTTTTGGTGATCAACTTGCGGGTTCCGTGACCTTGGGAATCTATGCATAGGGGTTGGCACACGTTTTTGTCTTAACTTTCTGGTAGAAACTTTGGGGCACTCTTTGAAGTTTTTTGTGTTGGATTGAACATGATGAATCTAAAATTATGTGATGCATATCATATAATCAAGCCCATGGGTACTTGTGGTGACATTGGAGTATCTAGGTGCCATTAGGGTTTTGGTTGATGTGTATCTTAAGGTGTTATTATAGTACGAACTCTAGGGCTGTCCATGACACTTATAGGGATAGCTCATAAGATTGATCAGAAAAGATAACTTTGAGGTGGTTCCGTACCCTACAATAATTTCCTTGTTAGTTCTTCGCTATTTGTGACTTTGGAGTGAACTCTTTGTCACACGAGAGGTACTTATATATGATTCAACTATGTTAATATTGTTGAGAGAAATTGCGCTAGTGAAAGTATGGACCCTAGGCCTTCTTTCCAAGCATCTATACCACGTTTTGCTCATTGTTTACTATTTGTTACCTTGCTGTTTTTATATTTTCAGATTACAAAAACCTACACCTATCCATATTACACTTGTATCACCATCTCTTTGCCGAACTAGTGCACCTATACAATTTACCATTGTATTGGGTGTGTTGGGGACACAAGAGACTCTTTGGTATTTGGTTACAGGGTTGTTTGAGAGAGACCATCTTAATCCTACACCTCCCATGGATTGATAAATCTTAGGTCATCCACTTGAGGGGAAATTGCTACTGTCCTACAAAACACCGCGCTTGGAGGCCCAACACGAGTCTGCAAGACGAAGGTTGTGTAGTAGAGATCAAGCTCTTTTCTGGCGCCATTGCTGGGGAGGTGAGTGCTTGAAGGTATATCTTTAGATATTGCAATCAAATCTTTTAGTTTCGTGTTTTTCACTAGTTTGGTTTTCTAAATAAAACTACAAAAAATGGAATTGAGGTTGCCTCATATGCTTCATCTTTTTAATGTCTTTCGTAAAAATGATGGAAAAGAAATTTGTGCTCAAGTGTTAGAAGAAGAATTTATTAAAAAGTTTGGCACTAAATCTTTGAGTGATGAGCATGATAGAAATATTGTTAGTATGAATTCTCTGAATATTCATGATGCTAATGATATGCAAAGCCACAGGCTTGGGGATGCTATGTTTGATGAAGAAGATATTTTTAGCCCCCCAAGTTTTGATGAGCAAATTCATTATGATTATGGCATGCTTCCTATATACGATGATTATGATGATGACATGGATGCTATAAAGAGTGATAGTAACCATGAAAATTGTCATCCTGATTTTAATATTCAATCAAGTATCTCATGATAGTTATTTTGTTGAGTTTGCTCCCACTATTATGAATGAGAAGAAAATTGCTTATGTGGAGAGTGACAAATTTTCTATGCTTGTGGATCATGAAAACAATGCTTTATGTGCTGGTTATATTGTGGAATTCCTTCATCATGCTACTGAAAATTATTATGGGGGAGGAACATATGCTTGTAGGAATTGCAATAATATCAAGTTTCCTCTCTATGAGTTCAAAGTTTTGAACTTATGCTTGTTTTGCCTTCCTATACTAGTTGATTCTTGCTCCCATAAATTTTTTGCTCACAAAATACCTATGCATAGGAAGTGTGTTAGACTTAAATGTGCTTGTCATTAGATTCATGATGCTCTTTTGCATGTTTCAATTATTATTCCTATACGAGCATCATTGAAATCAACATGCCTAGCTAAAAGGCATTAAAGAAAAGTGCTTGTTGGGGGACAACCCAACAGTTTTACTTTCTGTTTTTATGTTTTCACATGATTAATATAATTTATTAATCATGTTTTGTGTCTTTTATTTTAATAAAGTGTCAAGTAAAGCCTTTGGGATAGTGTGGATACTTGCTTGTTTGATTCTGTGCAAAAACAGAAAGTTTTGTGTCCAGTATATGAATTATCTGATTTTACTGGAGCGTCAAAAAAGTCTGAAATTTATTAAAAAAGTTGATAAGAAAATTCCTTGAGCTTTATTAATTTTTCATAATTTTTAGTGTCATGGAAGTATGGTGATCATTCAGATCTTTACAGACTGTTCTGTTTTTGACAGATTCTGTTTTGCATGCATAGTTTGCTTGTTTCAAGTGTTCCTATAGCTTATATTGAGTAATATAAATTGTGGGAATGATGTAATACAGTAGGTATCATGTGGGAATAATTATTAATCTTTTTTTGACAGTACCTAAATGAATGATTTATCTTTATTATACTAACCCTTCTCACGAAGTTCCGTTAAGTTTTGTGTGATTGAAGTTTTCAAGTTTTGGGTGAGGCAGGGATATGAGGAGAATAAGGAGTGACAAGAACATAAGATTGGTGATTCCCAACATAATATGAGTTTTTCTTGGCGTGTCATTTTACTTTGTTTATCTCTGTTAGGTTTTATTTATATTACTGTTTTTCAATAAAAAGTTCCAAGAATTGTCTTTAGGATGCTTGAATTGCATGTTTCATGTGTGTTGTGTAAAAAAAGAAACTTATGCTGAGGTGTTTGAATTTTCATATTTTTATGGAACGTGGAAAGTCTATGAAATTTTGACAAAGTGTTTTCATATAAATTCTATAGCATTTAATAAATTTTGATAATTTTTTGAGTTACAGAAGTACACTGTTATTATAAATTTCTACAGACTGTTCTGTTTGGATAGATTGTTGTCATAGTTTTGTTATCTACTTGTCCTATAGCTTCCATAGCCTATATTGGTAGATATAAATTATGTAAATGATAGAATACAGTACCTAATGTTTGGAAGTTATTATGCAACTTGTATTGGCAGTACATGAAGTGTTGATTTATTCTTATGTGTACTAACCTATCTCACGAGTTCTTTTTGAGTTTTGTGTGGATGAAGTTTTTGAGAATAGGTGAAACCGGAATATGAGAGGATTGAACAAGATACAAAATCTCAAGATTGGGGATGTCCAAGTAACCCCAAGTAAATATTTCAAGAACTCTCAAGCATCTAAGTTTGGGGATGCTATGCATCCCACCTCTCTTCGACGATTATCGGTTAGCCTATGTTGAGCCTAAATTTTTATTCGTCCACATGATATATGCTATACTTGGAGTGATATTTTTTTTGCTTGATGTTCAAATAAAATACTCATATCTGAAAAATCTTTATTTATAGAGAGAGAGAAAGTACTCACATAGCTACTTAATTGTTTGACTACTCATTGATCTTCACTTATATGTTTTGGAGTAGTTTTGTCATTTACTCTCGTGCTTCACTTATATCCTATGAGTAAATGGTTGAATGGATTGAATATCATAAATCTGAAATTATATATGTTTTATATGCTTATCCCATGGGGAGTAATGACTTCACATATAAGAAGTATAGGTGGTAAAAATTATTGAAAGTTAGCAAACACCGCATTGGTCAATTTAACCATTCATGAAAGAATATTGAAGGAAGAGAGATTTCACATATAAATATACTATCTTGGAAATATTATATGATTGTGATTACCCACTTATTCTTTTCAAACTTGAGCAAATTATTTGAAGTTGTACAAGGAAGACAACGTAATGAGTTATGGTTGTGTATATTTCCATAGAAGTTATATTGTTATGGATCCTCCAACATGTGGTGCTTGCTTCCACCTCATACAAGCCAAAACTTTTGCACCAAGTAGAAATACTACTTGTGCATCCAAACACCCTTAAACCCAATGTTGTTCCATATAAGTCCACCATACCTACCTATATGTGGTATTTACCTACCGTTCCAAGTAAATTTGCATGTGCCAAACTCTAAACCTTCAAATAATATTCTGTTTGTATGCCCGAATCGCTCATATAGTAACTAGGGGCTGTCAGTATCTTCCATGCTAGGTGGGTTATTCTCACAATATGTGTTGATTAACTATCATTCACGAGAATTTTTTTGGTAATAGGGATTCCCAGTCCCGGAATAAAAAAAATGCAAATAATTAAACAAAACTCCCCCAGGAATGTTGTTGGTATGGACGGTACCCGTGGATTCGGCTCGCCGTGGAGTGTGATTGATTGGTGGAGGGGGGTAAAAACTTTACCATTCTGTTTGGGAACCGCCTATAATGTATCTAGCATGGAAGATACCGAGATCTCTCGGTTGTTATGGTGACAATGAAAGCATACCGCCCAAAATTATTATTCATCTCTGTTATAAAAGCTCGAGCTCTGGCACCTCTGAGAATGAATGCTTCCCTCTATGAAGGTTTTATCTTTTACTTTCATGTACTTACCTTTATGCAAGAGTCATGGTGATCTTCACCACTTCCTATATTTTGCCTTTTTCTCTTGGCAAGCGTCATGTGTTGGGTAAAGATCCAAGCATATATGTCCAATCAAATATATTTGATCTTGAATTATTATTGTTGACAATTATCTATATGATAAATAAGTTGGGAGGCAAAACTTTAAGCCCCTATCTTTCTTTGTGTTGACAGATGCCATTTGCTCCAAAAATATGCTTTAGGTGTTAGCAATCATGGAAGACTATATGATAGTGAGTATGTGGAATTTGCTAAATCAAATCTCTTACATAGACCCTTCCTGAAAATAAGATGAATTTCAATTGTTTGGTGACTGAAAGCATAGTTTGTTAGTCTATACTTTAACATGAGGATAGCTTGTTATTTCATCATGAGAAGTTTTATGAGATGAGCTACTGTTTATGATATATAATGATGCTAGAAAAAGTGTTTGGAACTATCATTGATCAAATTTATGCACTATGCTAGCATTCACACTTCATTAATTATTTCTTTTATCATTTACCTACTCGAGGATGAGCAGAAATTAAGCTTGGGGATGCTGATACATCTCCAACGTATCGATAATTTATGAAGTATTCATGACATGTTTACAATAATTCTATATTATTTTATTAGAACTAACTCGGACTGACGTTGTTTTCAGCATAACTACCGTGGTGTTGTTTTTGTGCAGAAATAAAAGTTCTCGGAATGGGATGAAAATTTATGGAGAATATTCTTGGAAAATATAAAAAATACTGGAGCAAATAGGTGGTCCAGGAAGTGGACGAGGAGGTCACAAGCCTGCTAGGTGCAGCCACCCCCTGGCTGCGCCTAACAAGCTTGTGGGCCCCTCGAGCACCCCCTTGACGTGATTCCAACGCCAAAAGTTCCTATAAATACAGAAACCCCCGAAAAGAAACCTAGATCGGGAGTTCCACCGCTGGAAGCCTCCAGAGCCATGAAAAACCAATCGGGAGCCCGTTTCGGCACCCTGCCAGAGGGGAAAACCATCACCGGTGGCCATCGTAATCATCCTGGCAGCCTCCATGATGAGGAGGGAGTAGTTCACCCTCGGGGCTGAGGGTATGTACCGGTAGCTATGTGTTTGATCTCTCTCTCTCTCTTGTGTTCTTGAGATGGCACGATCTTGATGTACCACGAGCTTTATTGATATAGATGAATCATATGGAGTTTTCCCCTCTCTATGTTGTTGTGATGAATTGAGTTTTCCCTTTGAAGTTTTCTTATCGGATTGAGTCTTTAAAAATTTGAGAATAGTTGATGTATGTCTTGTGATGGGATATCCGTGGTGACAATGGGATGTTCTATTGTTCCATTTGATGTATGTTTTGGTGATCAAATTGCGGGTTCCGTGACCTTGGGAATCTATGCATAGGGGTTGGCACACGTTTTTGTCTTGACTTTCCGATAGAAACTTTGGGGAACTCTTTGAAGTTCTTTATGTTGGATTGAACATGATGAATCTAAAATTATGTGATGCATATCGTATAATCAAGCCCATGGGTACTTGTGGTGATATTGGAGTATCTAGGTGACATTAGGGTTTTGGTTGATGTGTATATTAAGGTGTTATTTTAGTACGAACTCTAGGGTTGTCCGTGACACTTATAGGGATAGCTCATAAGATTGATCAGAAAAGATAACTTTGAGGTGGTTTCGTACCCTACAATAATTTCTTCGTTAGTTCTTGCTATTTGTGACTTTAGAGTGAACTCTTTGTCGCACGAGAGGTACTTATATATGATTCAACTATGTTAATATTGTTGAGAGAAATTGCACTAGTGAAAGTATGGACCCTAGGCCTTGTTTCCAAGCATTTATACCATGCTTTGCTCGCTGTTTTTATATTTTCATATTACAAAAACTTATATCTACCATCCATATTACACTTGTATCACCATCTCTTCTCCAAACTAGTGCACCTATACAATTTACCATTGTATTGAGTGTGTTGGGGACACAAGAGACTCTTTGTTATTTGGTTGCAGGGTTGTTTGAGAGAGACCATCTTCATCCTACACCTACCACAGATTGATAAATCTTAGGTCATCCACTTGAGGGAAAATTGCTACTGTCCTACAAAACTCTGCGCTTGGAGGCCCAACACGAGTCTACAAGAAGAAGGTTGTGTAGTAGACATCAAGAACTCGTGGTGGGATGCAGATTAACAGGCACTCACGTTTTAGTAACATTCAAAACTTGGTATTAATAGCTCGGGTAGTCTTTGGATTCTTACCTTGAAGCCGGGGGCTTAACCCTTAAGTTCATTTGAGGAACCTTCTCGAAATCTTTGGACTCAGTATCCGAGCCCGAACTATCATCGGACAAAATCATCTGTGTCTGATGTGCTTTCTTCGGGGTAGGAGGAGGTACATCTTGTGTGGCGTCCGATGACGCCGTCCTCTTTATTGCGATGGGGGAATCGCCTTCCCCAACGTCCTCATGCTCCTCCTCTTGATTCGAGGAGGCATGGGTTTCTTCGGACACAACGTCCGGCTGGTCGTTGATACAAAGACCTACTCAGCCTGGTTTCTTCTTCTTATCCTTCTTCTCTAGCGCCTTGTAGGGCGCCACGACTAGCATCTTCGACAATAACTCGGACCTGATGTCTTCGGGCTGAGGTGCCGGGCAATTAATGCTCGTGGCCTTGCTCAGCCATTTCTGCGGAGGTGATCGGAGAGTGCTTAGATTTTCTTTTGGAAAACAGAGCTGATCAAACAAAATTATGTTATACCTAGGAAGGAGGGTTATCGGCAGATAGACCCTGGTCCTCCTCCTTGGCTGGCCAATTCTCTTGCGCCTTGAACAACGCCTTCCATAGCTTCTCTAGAGTGGTTTGGAAGAGCTGACAAATTGTAGGTTCATCGTCAAGCCGATAAGCCCACATGGGTGATTCCCGGTGCTGGCAGGGGAGGATGTGCCATCAGAGCATAATTTGGACTACGTTGGCCAGCTCGATATTACCCTTGATCATGGAGGCGATGTGCCTCTGTAGGTTGTCCACCTCCGTATCCGACCCCCAGTCGAGGCCCTTTCAGAGCCATGAGGTCAATCTGGTGGGGGATCGGATCTGAATTCGGCCGGAGCATCTCGGCCTTCCTCCCTTGGCTCAATTATATAAAACCACTCTTTTTGCCAAGTCTTGATGGTGTCGATGAAGGTGCCGGATAGCCATCCAACGCGGGGGAGTTTTCTGATGACTGCCCCACCACAGTTTGTGTGTTCGCTCGTGACACACTTCGGCTTGGTATTGAATACCTTGAGCCACAATCCGAAGTGTGGCTCGACCCGCAAGAAGGCCTCGCAAACGATGATGAAAGCCGATGCATGAAGGAGTTTGGCGAGAGGTCATGGAAGTCAAGTCCATAGGAGAACATGAGTCCCTGAACGAAGGGGTGGAGCGGGAAGCTCAGTCCCCGGATAAGTGAGGGATGAAGACCACCCTCTCGCCCGGCTTGGGAGTAGGAACCACCTGGCCCTTCTCCGGCGTGCGGTGGTAGATGTTGGCGGGGAGGTAGCCGGCATCCTTGAGGTCTCGGATGTCCTGATCGGTGACCGTGGAAGCCTCCCACTTGCCATTGGAACTGGCCATGACCAAGCTTGGAGGGGGAATTGTGGAAAACCTAGATCTGTGCTATGGGAGCTTAGGTGATTGGGGAGGCAGAGGGTGCGAATGGGAAGCGCGGTTAGGCCTTGGGGTTTTCTTTCCCTTTTTGTGAGGCTTATAGCTGGTTAGCCTCCCTTTATTGCACCATAAATCTCTCCGCTTCCCAAGACGTATGTGCCATTATACGCACATAATCAAACATATCCCGTGTGAAATGGAGCACGATTTGTGCATTGATGGACCGTGCTGATGAAAAGGGCCTCGAACCGCGAATCCAGTTTTCGCAATTGGTTGGGCAGTCATCGTGGGTCATGACCTTTCGTTAGAAAGCTTGTCAGGGAACACTATTTACTCCTTGACGCTTGGCCTTTGGGGCTGAGCTATTCATGGTGTTCGGATGATCCTCTGATTGGGAAAACTACATGCATCGGAGGCCGAACTAAGCTCGGAGGGAAGAACTCGCCTCGCAAGCCGAAGACTCTGATCATATAAAGAAGATGTAGCTAAGTCCCTTGGTGTTGGAGGCAAGTTCGAGGGCTACTGAGGGAGTCCTGGTTTAAGGGGTCCTCGGGTGGCCGACCTGTCTTTCATGGGCCGGACTATATGGGCCGCTTACCGAACATTGGATTGATCGAAGGCCCTGTCTCCAGGAAGGAAGCTTCGGGAGTCGTGGCGTATCCTCGACGTTTGGAATAGTGAATAGGCATGTTTATCCTTTGGACGTGTAACCGACCATGTGTAAACCCTAGGTACCCTCGGCGTCTATACAAGCCGGAGGGTTTTAGGTTGTAGGACGGAGAACAACTCATCTGGGGTTTAGCTACTCGATCTTGAGGTAGATCAACTTTGTAACCCACTTATCATCAATATAATCAACCAGGACGTAGGGTATTACCTCCATAGGAGGGCCCGAACCTGGGTAAAGATCGTCTCCTTCGTCTCCTATTACCATCGATCCTAGTCTCACAGTTCGGGACCCCTACCCGAGATCTGCCAGTTTCGACACCGACACATGAGTGTCACCGTCTTCAGCTTGACCAGGCGAAGGTGGCCATGGGGAGGGGAAGGGTGGCGACTGCCCTCGTTTATGATGAGGTTGCCACCGCGGCTACGCCAGCCGAGCGGCGTCTCCCGGGGCTCGGGCTTGACGGTGATGAGCGGTGTCTCTTGGGGCTCGGGCTTGACACCAACGAGTGGTGTCGTCACACCAAAGGAGCGGGAGCCAGAGGACAACAATGACGCCTCTGCCATGCACCTCGGTAGCCACGAGATCCCATGCCAGCACGAGAATGAGGGTGCTGAGTGCTCCAACGGCGGCTCGTTGCCTCTCTCGATGTGCGCGAGGACGGCATGTAGCATGCGCTTGGGGGCGCCCCACCATTGGCAGCGGCCGTCGAAGTTGTGGCACCCCTCGGCATCGGAGCGCTGTTGGCGGACACCAGCTGCTCGGCGTGGTGGCACTGGAAATACGCCATCCACATGGGGTGGTTGTTGACTGCATTCCTGTGCTGCTGGTGCGCTTCCTTCAGCAGGTACTCTTGGATCCGTGCGTTCTCGGCATGGTGCTCCCCATTAGAGGGCGGCGGGGCATGGGGACGTAGCTGGCGCTCCGCTGCCATGCGTCCGACACGCACATGTAGGGCTACGTCAGGTAGTTTGCCTCGTGGAGAAGGCGCGCCACCCACTCGTGTAGCTAGCGGCGACTGAAGCATTGTCCGTCGCACCATCGCTGGGGAACCTCTCCACCATGGCGAGTGCTTGAGGACAGTGATGGGGAGAGGCGGGAAAGGTGGTTTAGTGCTGGGCTAGAGTAGTGCGAGCGAGAGAGATGGCGAGTGTGGGGCGAGCGGCAGTGAGGTCGGCTTTTATAGCGGCGAGAGGGCGGGAGCGGTGTGTACGCATGACAGGAAAGGGCGAGACGTGCGACGACTCGCCATCACTGCACCGCCCGTCATCAATGGCAAGATGACCGGCGGTAGCCTTGGCATTGAATCGCGTGGGAGCCGAGGCAAGGCGATGAGGTCGATGAAGCCTAGTCACTGACTCAGCGCGCCCATGGAATGGGGATCTGGCACGGGAAGTTTTGGCGCCATTCCCCCCCAGAGCCCTCGGGCACCCCCTAGCGCATTGGGTTCGGCATGGGTCCGTCGGCACCAATTTCGTCTCAAACTGGCGAAAAAAGAGGACATGTGGGCACGATTGGGCAATTTTATTTTTCCGCCGGTGGTAAAAAAGGATCCTGGGGTGCTGTTGGGGGAGGGGGCTGGAGATGCTCTAAACTGAAATACCAGCATATTCACAGGCAGAAGTGTGACGCCACTACTACGGAAGATTGAAACAGATGACACCTTTGGTGTCTTATAGCATCTCTAACAGACCCCGCAAATCAGGGTCTTTTCGCAGGACACCGTCCTTTCCGCAAGAACAGATACCGTAAATCGATATTGTAAATTCAAACAAAATAGTTCGCGCTTAAGACAGATAGTCGGAGTTCATCACACATAGACATAGCATAACATAGTAGTTCATCACACGCATATGGGAGTTTTAGTTTTAAAAACCATGATTATGCATAAATAAAACAGAATTTAAAAACCCTAAATCTAGTTGTTGGAGGAGTCAATGCCATCTGCGGGCGACGGTTCACCACTGTGCAGGGTATGGTACATCAGGGTGGAGCAGAGGGTGGCCTGCAGGTCAAACTCCTCCCACGACATCGTTAGCCGTACGGCCGCAACCACATTGCTGGCTGCGATGGCCTCCTTCGCGTGGAACCAAGCAAGGTCTGCCTACCTCCAGCGTTGCATCACCAGGTCGAATATGCCGGGGCGATGGAAGTTGTCCCACGCCGATGACCTTGGGCCGGCACCGCGGGACTTGGAGTCGCGCCTGCACCCCACCTCCCACTTCTTCTCCGACATGGAAGGGTGGAGGCCGGAGCCGCCTGCCTTGCCGTCATTACAGCACTAGCGGTCGGCAAATCCGCCGCATCTGACAGACCCGGCCACCGCACCTGAGCCCCTCGCGCTGACTGAAACTATCGATGCGTCCATGCCCTACATCAACGGATGCCATCGCCGAAGAGATCTGGTGGCCATAGGGGAAGGGATTCGTCACCAGAAGGGAAGAGATTTGTCACTGGAGGGGAGGAGTTTGTAGTGGAGGAGGTTACATGATTTGTGGGATGGGAACCCTAAATCCCTCTGGCACCCGAATATATATTGGAACCGGGGGCGGTTTACAGGCCTCCCGCAAAAATTACGAGTCAGGCCCTTTTAAAGGATCTATGCGGTTCGATTTTTTGGGTCATCCCGTTTAACGCCCCGCAAAACGCAGTTTGCGGAGTTATACGGTATCTACTAGAGTTGTTCTTAGAGAAGATCCCTTATAAGTCCAGCAAAGTGCATTTTTTCCGACCATTTTACGGGACGGGCCGAATAAACAGTCCGACCAGTTCCACTAAAAAAGGCCTTAGCCCGTAAACTGTACTCGATTGCTCCATATATGTGGGCTTCGAGGCTTTTTAGGTTTCCATCCTAGATTTGCCCCATCCACCTCCGACGCACAATCCATCCTCCGACAACAAATCCCTACACCTTCAGCAACGATTTGCGCATTTGACCATCGGATCATGCCGGATATGGCGTCCGTGGGTGCCGGGCGTGGCAGCGGCGGGGGCTTCGATAGCGGTGAGGGGTTTGAGTGTTGCGGGGGGTGAAGCGGCACAATAACGACGAGGCTGGAAGCTCCGGCGTCTTCCCTCCGGTGTCGTAAAGCCATAGGAAGCAATCGTGCCATCATGGTGTGTGGTCCCACAGTGCTGGATGGTGGCGTGGGCGAGCTTTCGTTCAAAGATCCGAAGATGCAGCCGAGCATCCTGGTGAGAGGCTAGGGAGGTCGCCACTGCTGAAGATGCAGTTGCGGTCGCGCGCATCCCAGCCCTCTTCGAGGAGTACCAGCTCTAGCAGGCCCTCTCCAACTCGCTGATCTACCATACCCTCCACGGCAACGAGCCAGCGCCCCGCGAGGATGACTCTGGTGATGAGTAGATGCTAGTATGAAATATCTATCAAGTGGTTTTCTATGTGCGAAACTATCTATCTAGTAGTTTAATTTGCTTGTATGTGATGAACTATGCTTGTGGAACTACGGTGTTGTCTATGGCACAAACTAGATGTTCACATTGAGTGAAAATTCGACGATGTTTATGGGATTTACTTTGTTGATCCATGCGTCGTCCCACAAATATTTCTTATCGGATATTGTAAACGAAATTTGCAGGACGGCGGTATACCGGATCTGCTAGACATGCTGTTAGTATTACACTAAGAATTGATCTCTTAGAATCATTAGAGTTAACCACACCTAACCCATCCTTAAGAGCATCTACCCTTGTCAAATTCGGTCCCCCATACGCCCGCGGGCTCCATGCCTGGATAGAACTTGACAACCCCTTATTTGGACTGCCGCACATGTACATACCTCAAATGTAGATCTCAAATCCATATAATCCATGCACGTTAATCATATGATACAAATCATCTCAATTCAATAGTTCGAAAAAAATCGACAAAGCAAAGCAAACCATAATTCAACAATCCAAACATGCCAAAATGAAATCAATGTCTGAGTGTGATGGATCACCCTCTGGCTAACCTGATTACTCATCAAATGCCATCCATGCAGCATGCTTCGAGGCCATCCTTGCGCCCTACTCTGCTTGCATCTGGTCCACATGCTCCGTTGCTGGCTGATACATCTCCAACGTATCTACTTTTCCTAACACTTCTGCTCTTGTTTTGGACTCTAATTTGCATCATTTGAATGAAACTAACCCGGAGTGACGCAATTTTCAACAGAACTACCATGGTGTTGTTTTTTGTGTAGAAATAAAAGTTCTCAGAATGGAACGAAATTTTTCAAAGATTTTTTTTGGAATATATGGAGAATTATGGAGCCAGAAGACACCTGAGAGGGGGACCAGGGCGCGCCAGGCCCCCCTGGCGCTTCCTGGTGGAGGGTGGACACCTCGTGAGCCCCCTGAACCTAATTCCAACGCTATAAATTCATAAATCTCCAAAAAAACAGAGAGAAAGAATTATCGTGTTTCACGATACAGAGCCACCGCCACCTCCTGTTCTTCATCGGGAGGCCAGATCTGGAGTCCGTTTGGGGCTCCGGAGAGGGGAATCTTCGGTCTTCGTCAACATCAACCCTTATCCATCGCCAATTCCATGATGCTCCCCACCGGGAGTGAGTAATTCCTTCGTAGGCTTGTTGGTCGTTGAGGAGTTGGATGAGATTAATCATGCAATCGAGTTGGTTTTGTTAGGGCTTGATCCCTAGTATCCACTATGTTCTAAGATTGATGTTGCTACGACTTTGCCATGCTTAATGCTTGTCACTAGGGCCTGAGTGCCATGATTTCAGATCCGAACCGTTTATGTTATCATCATTATATCTATGTTCTTGATCCAATCTTGCCTAGTCATATGCACCTATTACGTGTTATGATCCGTCAACCCCATAGTGACAATATTTGGGATACTTCATGGTGATGACCGTAGTTTGAAGAGTTCATGTATTCACTAAGTGTTAATGCTTTGTTATGGTTCTCTATTAAAAGGAGGCCTTAATATCCCTTAGTTTCCTTATGGATCCCGCTACCACGGGAGGGTAGGACAAAAGATGTCATGCAAGTTCTTTTCCATAAGCACGTATGACTATATACGAATACATGCCTACATTCCATTGATGAACTGGAGCTACTTCTTTGTCGCCCAAGGTTATGACTGTTATATGATGAATATCATCCAACGAATATACTGATCCAGTGCCTACGAGTTTTCCACTTATTGTTCTCGCTAAGTTAATATTACTAATGTTACTATTGCACTTGCTACAAACTATTGCTACTACAGTTATGACTGTTATACGAATACATGCCTACATTCCATTGATGAACTGGAGCTACTTCTCTGTCGCCCAAGGTTATGACTGTTATATGATGAATATCATCCAACGAATATACTGATCCAGTGCCTACGAGTTTTCCACTTATTGTTCTCGCTAAGTTAATATTACTAATGTTACTGTTGCACTTGCTACAAACTATTGCTACTACAGTTACCATTACTGTTACTATTACCACTTCTATCAAACTATCATATTACTGTGCTACTGAGCACTTTGCTGGAGATATTTATCTCCAGGTGTGGTTGATTTGACAACTCAACTTCTAATACTCTCAAATATTCTTCGGATCCTTGTGTCGAATCTATAAGTTTGGGTTGAATACTCTGTCCTCAAAAAAAGTTGTGATCCCCTATACTTGTGGGTTATCAAGACCTTTTTCTGGCACTATTGCCAGGGAGCATAGCTATATTTGTTGAGTCACTTGGGATTTATATCAATCTATCACTATGAAAAATCTGAAGCATACTAAAACCAAGATTTCCCCCTCTAAGACGAGGGGAGGTAAGGAACTACCATCTAGCTCTGTACTCGATTCACCTTCTGTTATGCGTAAACTTGCAACACCACCACATGCTATTAATGCTGATATTGATGATGCTATTTCTGCTATGAATGATGCCTATGATGATACTAGTACCGTGCTTGATGACATTGTGCCATTATGTGAATTTTTTGATGAACAAATTGCTACAGCTAAAAAGAATGAAATTATTGAAACTGATGAATCTGTTGAAGCTGATGAGAACTTTGAAACTAATGATTATGAAACACCTAATAGGCCTAGCTCTCCTAGATTTTAAATGCCTAAGATACCTAAAGGTTATGCTTTGGATGGAGAGATAGCTAGAGAGATTCTTGCTTGTAAGGGTAGAAATGATGTTAAGAAACTACTATGCAAGTATAAAGAAAAGACTTTGAATGCTAAAATGAAATGTGATACTAAGTCTATTACTTCACCTATCTTTGTTACCGATAAGGATTATGAATTCTCTGTCGACCCAAAGTTAATTACTTTGTTTGAATCTGATCCTTTTCATGGCTATAAAACTGAAACTGTGGTAGCACACCTTACTAATATGAATGATATAGCCACCCTATTTGCTCATGATGAGAATATTCTCTACTATTATATTCTCAAATTATTTCTATTCTCATTAAAGGGTGATGCTAAGATATGGTACAATACTCTTACTCCTGGTTGTGTGCGTAGTCCCCAGGATATGATTTACTACTTCTCTGAAAAATATTTTCCTACTCATAAGAAACAAGTTGCCTTACAGGAAATATTTAACTTTGTGCAAATTGAAGAAGAGAGTCTCCCACAAGCTTGGGGGAGGCTTCTCCAATTGCTTAATGCTTTGCCTGATCACCCTCTTAGGAAAAATGAAATACTTGATATCTTCTATAATGGACTAACTGATGCTTCTAGGGACTTCCAAGATAGTTGTGCTCGTTGTGTTTTCAGGGAATGAACTATTGAACAAGCTGAGGAACTATTGAATAATATATCGAAATACTATGATGATTGGACTCTCCTTGAACCACCAATTGAACCCACTCCAATAAGAGGGGTATCTTATTTCTCAGTCTTGAGGATTATGCAAGAGGCAAAGAAATGTATGAAGCAAAAGGTATTAAGGCTGAGGATGTTAAAAATTTACCACCTATTGAAGATATTCATGGACTCAACATACCACCACTTCCACATGTGGTAGAGGTAAATTATTTATTAAATTTGATGAAGGTGATATCCCTTACAATAAACATCCTAGTCAATTCTTATATGAGTTTGATAACACTACTAGGGAAAACCTTATAGACAGGAGCCTACTAGTAGCGCTGGAAAAATAAAACTGCTGTTGCTAATTACCAGTAGCGCTATGTTCCTACAGCGCTACAACTAAGAGCTTAGCAGTAGCGCTGGGTGGAAGGAAGCGCTACTGCTAAGGCTACCGCCAGTAGCGCTTTATGACATGCAAGCGCTACTGCTAATATGCCACACATAGTAGTAGCGCTTTTTTGTAAGCAGCGCTACTGCTAGTTGCGGCTGCTGCCACCTTTTCACCCCCTCCCTCTCTCCCCCACTTTTCCCTCTCTCCCCTCCTTTCCCCTCTCCACTCTCCACCATTGTTGCTCTTCTTCTCTCTTCCTCCTACCTCTCTAATTCTCTCCTCATTAATGTCCCCCTCCACCATAACTCTCCTCCATAAATGGCCTCTCCCACATTATCTCTCTTTCTCCTACCTCTCTTCCTCTCCCCCCATTAATGTCCCCCTCCAACATAACTCCCTCTCCATTAGTTAGCTAGCTAGATTCACCTCTCCTCCCCAAGAACTAGATCTAGCAAGCTATTTAGGCATCCACACGTCTCGATCGGTCTCTCTCATCAGCTAATTAACGGCGTGCTCTCTCGATCGGTATCGCTCTCGGGAGATATATAGGTGAGTAAAAAGTTGTTCATTTCAAGAATGCGAATATGTGTGTTTGGGATATATCGAGAGATTTGTGTGAGTGACATGCCCTCGAGTTGCTTATGTTTCGCCGAGATGTCGATTTATTTCCGTTTTGGTGAATTTCGAGCAAACACAATATGTCCTATTTTTAGGCAAGGTCATGCCAAAATTTTATATGACTTTGAAGGATGCATGCATTATTTATTTTATAACCCTTTTGCTTGTTATACCGTCCAGTCGGTCATGAAGGTGAGTGGATGGAAGGTGGAGCGGTACATGCAATCCGCGGTGATGGACATGTACGCAAATAATCGGACTAGGATTAGATGTCCGTGTGCAAGATGCAAGGAAGGAGTCCTTTTGGACCCTTTTGATCATGGCACTTTGAAGGCGCACCTGCTGAAGAATGGGTTTCATGGATGGCTATACTCAGTGGATAAGTGAAGAAGCTGATGATGACGAGGACGTCCACATGGCAGGGAATAACGACATGGGGCTCGACGAAGAGATGACCGATTGACACGACGATGGCGCCGGCGAAGAGTCTAGAAATGACAGCATCGGAGAAGATTTCGTACACGGCGAAGAAGAGTCCGGACATGGCGGAGAAGAGGGCATGCCATAGTCTTCAACGCTACTAAGTGCAGTCGTGCAGGACCCTCATGTTCGAGACCTCCTTCGCAAGAGTACGACTAGTGAGAGAGATACTTTTAGAGAGGAGGCCAAGCTGGCGCAACTTGAAGTAGACTTGAAGACTCCATTGTATAACGGTTGTGATCCCGAGGTGACCCGCTTGAGTTTCACGCTCGAACTTCTGAAGATGAAGGCCGAAAACAAATGGACAGACAAAAGCCTCGATGAGCATTTAAAGTATCTACATAATAAAGTTCTTACCGCGGGGAACCTGTGTCCTACTAGTGTCGAGGAGGCCAAGAAAATAGTTTTCCCTTTTGATTTGCCGCACATTAGGTACCACGCATGCATCAACAATTGCATCATTTATCAGGGGGAGCACGCGGAAAAAACCAGCTGTCCAGTGTGCAATGCTTCTCGATACAAGAAGGCGGGAAGGAAAGCTCCTCAGAAAGTTGTATGGTACTTTCCGATCACTCCCCGTCTACAGCGGTATTTCTTAGATCCTAAGGAAGCAAAGCTCATGCGCTGGCACGTGGAGAGGAAGAAGCCCTACGATGGAGATGATCCGAAGCTGAGACACCTCGTAGATGGTAGCCAGTGGATAACATTCAACGCCGTATATGGATTTGCTGCAGAAGATCCAAGGAACATCATGCTTGGTGTGAGTATCGATGGCATGAATCCGTTTGGAAACCAGAACACCAACCACAGTACATGGCTCGTGTTTGTATGGATGTACAACCTCCCCCCATGGAAGTACATGAAGACAAAGTACGTACACATGAGCATGCTGATTCAAGGGCCGAAACAACCAGGAAATAGTATTAACCTGTATATGGGGCTTCTGCAAGAGGAGCTAGACACGTTATGGAAAACACCGGCATGGACATGGGACGCCAGCAAAGGAGAGTATTTCCATATGAGAGCCGCGCTGATGACGATGATGCATGACTATCTTGGTTACGGGTACATCTTAGGCCAGGTGTGCCACAGATACTACGGATGCACGAGGTGCATGGATGATACAACGTCTTAGTAGCTTACGTCAACGAAAGATGGCGGGTCCGGGAAAATCGTGTACATGGGCCATCGTAGATGGCTCGAGAAGGATGACCCGTGGAAAAAGCATGGAGATCTATTAATGGGTTGGATGAGATTTGAGTACCTCCACGTAAGAGGAGCGGCGCAGAAATCGACAAGCTGTTGAAAAACTGGGAACAATGCCCCGCGCCCGGAAATATCAAAAAGGCGCCGGAGCCGCTGCTAAAGGTATGGAAAATGAGGTCTGTTTTCTGGGACTCGGAGTATTGGCCAAATTACGACATGCCTCATTGCCTTGATCAAATGCATATCATGAAGAATGTCCTCGAGAGCTTGCTTGGCACACTGATGAACATGCCGGAGAAGACCAAGGATGGGCCGAAGGCAAGGAAAGACTTGGAAGATTTGAAGACCAGGAAAGATCTCCACCGTAAAAAGTCAACGGAGGAGACGAAGACAGAGACGGAGGAAGAGGAAAGGGGTAGAAAAGTCAACAGCAAGGAGGAGAATTATTGACCCCCTTCTTGCTTCACCTTAAGTGCGAAGGAGATCGATCAATTCATCAAGTGCCATATGGGAATCAAAGTCAGTTCCAGTTACTGTGGGAAGATAAGCAGATTTCTAGACCCCAAGAAGAAAAGGTTCAACGGGTGAAGTCTCATGACTGTCACGTGATGATGATGCAGATACTCCCGGTTGCCATTAGAGGGATAATGGAGAAGCACGTCCATGACACGCTTACTGGTCTTTGCAACTTCTTCGATGTTATCTCCCGAAAGTCCGTTGTCATACTATGTGAGCTTGAAATGTACTTCCCGCCCACGTTCTTTGACGTCATGGTGCATCTGTGTGTCCACATTGTGGACGACATCATCAACCTCGGACCGACATTCCTTCATAGGATGATGTCGTTCGAGAGGATGAATGGGGTCATCAAAGGATTCGTTCGTAACATGTCCCGTCCCGAAGGGAGCATCATCCAGGGCTATCTGACGCATGAGTGTGTCTCCTTTTGCGAGAATTATATAGGCGTCGGAGACCGTGTTGTTGGTTCGCCCATCAAGAAGCATGATGGGAAGCTCGAAGGAGATGGTCATAACAATGGCCGGAGGGAATTGCACGTGGACTACTCGGATCGACGGAACGACTTTGACATGGCTAACTTACTAGTGCTACAACACCTAGATGTGGTAGATGATTATGTGGCACGGCACGAAGAAAGCATCACAAAGAAGTACAGTGATAAGGGGATGCTCAAGACGGACGATGAAGTTACTGTAGAGCACAACGCCACTTTCTTGCATTGGTTCAAAGAGCAAGTTCTTGAAAATCTCCCAAAAGAGGGCAGTTCAAACGGATTGCTAATACACGCCTTAGCACATGGCCCCACGCCCAAGCTTGCGACCTATCAGTCTTACGATATCAATGGGTACACGTTCTACACAGAGGCCAAAGACATGGAGAGTGATTACCAGAACTCCGGGGTCACAATTCAATGCGTGACTGAGCCAACGGCAGAACTAAAAGATTCTACGGAAGGGTCGAAGAGATCTGGGGGCTTGACTATGTTGGAATGCATGATGCGATGATGTTTCGTGTCAGATGGGCCAAGGACGTCGTAAGAGAAAACAAGTATTTCACCACCATGTCTATACCCAACGCGAAGAGCACTCCCGTGAACGTTAACGTCATTGCCAAAAATGAGCCATGGGTACATGCTAAGCACGTGACACAATGCTTCTTCATAACCGACCTTGCCAATCCCAGTCGTGTTGTCATGAGGAGATCCAAAAGGAGCATCATCGGAATGGATGGAGTCACCAACGAGGAAGACTACGACCAATACAGCAACCCAATGAGGGAAGATGACGATGATGATGAAGCATATGTGAAAAGAAGAATAAATACTACATTACCTGAGAAAGATCATACTCCATGGCTTCGGAAAAGTCACAAGCAGGGGCTCAATTACTCGGCAACGAACAAGAAAGGGAAGAATCTCAATGTGAAACATCGTCGACGCAGCTGATCAGAAACCATCATTTATATATATGTATCTACTTTGTGTGCGCACTTAAGTAACCGTTATCGGTCAACTGATATGTTACCACCACATGCATGGTTCCGGTGATAATATTCGCATAGTGTGCGAGAGGGTGATGCCATCGTCGGGACAAAAAAACAAAAGGGAGAAAGTAATACAAAAGAAAAGAAAAGTAAATAGAAAATAAAAGGAAAATAATAAAAGAAAAGAAAACTAAAAACTAGAAAAGGAAAAAATAATTAAAAAATAAAATTGAAATATTTAGCAGTAACGCTGGTTTAGGAACAAGCGCTATAGCTACCTTAGCTATAGCGCTGGTCCCTAAACAAGCGCTACTGCTATTTGGGGTTAACCCCCCACCGCTCCGGCTCAAAATTTTGACAACTCCCCCCCCCCCCGCCCCTCTCAACTCTCTCCCCCCTCTCCTCTGTCGCCGCCGCCCGAGGCCTCCCTTGACCTCACGCCGCACGCTGTCGCCACCCTCTCCCCTGCCCGCCCTCGACCTCGCCGCCGGCCGCCCTCGAACTCACGCCGTCGCCGCCCTCTCCACTCTCTCCCCCCTCTCCTTTGTCGCTGCCGCCCGAGGCCTCCCTCTACCTCGCCACCGGCCACCCTTGAACTCACGCCGTCGCTGCCCTCTCCACTCTCTCCCCCCTCTCCTCTGTCGCTACCGCCCAAGGCCTCCCTCTACCTCACTGCCGGCCACCCTCAGCCTCCCTCGACCTCGCCGCCGGCCGCCTGAGCCCGCCCTTGACCTCACCGTCGCCGCCCTTTTCCCTGCCTGCCCTAGACCTATCCGTCGTAAGCCTCTCGCTCACCTCTGCCCTGTCCTCCTCTCTCTTTAGCTAAGGCAAAAAAATGTTCATTTGCAGAATGTTCATTGTTGATGTTCATTGTTGTTATATGATATATGTCCTTAATGTTCATTGTTGCTATATGTTCATTTGCATATTCCACATTTTAGGAATGTAGTATGATATATGTTCATTGTTGTTCATTGTTGCTATATGATATATGATATATGTCATTTGGTATCTGATATATGACATTGATGTTTTGCTGGAATGTCTGAGTGGCCTATGTTTTGGCAGAATGTTGGTTCATTTCTGTTTCCGCAAATTTCAGGCGCTCCATATGTCCACTTTTTAGCAAAGGTCATGCCGAAAACTTCCGTGATTTTCGGCATGACTTATGCTAGAAACTAGGGCATATGGAGTGTCTGGGATTTGCCAGAAGGGGAATTAATCAACATTCCGACCAAATATATATAGGCCCCTTTTTTCTCTTCATTATGTCTTTTATTTACAATTGTTGAATAGGAAACATGTCTAACGACGCCGAAGCCGGGGGTTCTAGTCGCCTCGTAGTAGATCCCCACGAGGCAGAAAATGCATATTTCGATTACCTGGATGAACACCAGATGGGGTTGCATGGTGGCGGCAGTGGCACCAACCCTAACACTGACACCGACACTAGCACCGGCACCGACACCACCCCCGAGACCGGCAATGATGCTGTCGTAGCCGGTAAAGCACCAAAGAAGAAGAGGTCACGAAAACCAAACGAGGTCGGCATCAGACAAATTGTGGTCACGGAGATGCACCCCAAGAAGTTAGAGCCAACGACGTCGGAGGAAGCGTGCTCGTGCTAGGGCAATCAACTAGGATGCATCCTTAGGGAAACCGCGAACATCAATGACGTTCTGTTGAAGAAGATACCACATATGGAGCACATGCTCCTAAAGAAGTTGCACAATTGGTTCCTGTTCCCCAACAAAATGAAAAAACATTTAAAGACCCGTGGGACGATGTCGCCATGACAAAGATGAACGCCAAGGCGATGGTGACGTTCACCAACGACTTGTCCTCCTGGAAAGTTCGGGTGAAAAAAGCGATTGCGAAGAATGAACCATGGTCCAAGATTCATGCTGATAATTCGTCAATAATGGAAGAGGACTTTGAAAAATTCAAGGAGAATTGTGGTAAAGAAGAAGTCAAGGCAAGGTCGGAGAAAATGAAGGCGCTCCAGGCCAGGAGCACGCCTCTCCACTGCCTCGGAAGCCGTGGTTACGAGGGGAAGAGGCACGTATGGGCCAAGGAGGATGCCGAACGTGAAAGTCACGAAATCCCAGACCCCTTGGTGGAGTTCACCGACCCGCTGGAGCATGACTGGATCAGGGCCCGGTACAAGTGGGACAAAGTCAACAAGATCTTTTACACAGACCCGAACATGAGGGAGTTCATGAGACTTCTGGTAATTGTTATATTAACACATTATCATATTAGCTTCCAATCAGTTCGACTACAAGTTTTGTCACATTAGTAAATCATCCATGTCCCTTTTGCAGAAAGAGCAGCACCAAAAGGCAGCCGAAAGCGACGAGTCGTCACAGTCATTGGCGAGGCCCAAGTGGGACACCCCATTCAACCGGGCCCTGAACATGCTAAAAAAGGTTTCGGTGGACAAGCCGCCGTCCTATGGATGTGTGCATGACATCAGAGATGGCGCCTCGTGGAAGACGTTCTACAGCGAGGAGCCAGAGGAAACAAGGCAGAGACGGTCGGTCGTCACTCAGCAGACCATCGATGAGAAGATCGTGATTGCGGTCAATAAGACCAAAGCTAAGACCAAAGAAGAGTTGCGCGGGGCCGTCAATGTAGCGGTCACTGACGCGGTGGCCAGCTTGATTCCGACAATTTTCGATTTCATGAAGAACTATCCACATGCACGATCGAAGGACTTTCCCCTTCCCAGCTTTGTCGGGAGCAATTCGGCGAACACCACAACACCGACACCTGCTCAAGCAACCGCAAAAGGTCCCGCTCCTGTTCATAGCAGCCCGACCTCCGTCTCTTGCATGCTCGGCAGGCCTTCATCGCTGGCTGAGCTCGACACCCTCACGGTAATTATGCGTCATAGCCTTTTAACCAGCATGTCTATAGTCTTCCGTTTCAGTTGCCTTTCGGATGTTTGACGTCGCAGACATGTCTTCTTCGTAGGCCAACGGTACCCCGTGCACCCTACTGTACGACATCAAGGGCCAGAAGGTGGCCATGGGAAAGGCAACGATCGTGAAGCCGAAGGACCGCATGTTCCACAACCGAGAGATGCCCGATGGCGTCTTCAAGGTTAATGTGGCCAGTGTCTTAGTGGGCTTCGAGGATTTGCCTCCTCCAGTACCAACCGATGATGACGAGACCCCCTAGAGGATTGGCGCATACAAGAGCTGGTTCTTGCCTTGGCCGAAGTCTCTTCTTCGTCTCGAGGCGCCCAGTATCATGCCAACGCCACCTTCTCAAGAAGGTATGAACACCACCCCACCTACCACATTACCAACACCTGTCATGGCGGGTGGTAGTGGACGACGCGGGGGAGAGCCTCCATTAGTGCCAGATCATGTCGCCCCCACTGTCGAAGAAGCAAATGTTGATGACATGGAGGAGGAGGATGATGACCCAGACAAGTATTTCAATACCACCTATGATGATGGAAGGTTGATGGCTCAGGACGACGATGACTCAGGCTATGAGCGTGGAGATGATGACTTGATGCTTCCTGATTTGCCGGAGCCGAAACATCCTAAAGCGGAATGCAAAAACTCTCTCTTCAAGCAATCCTTGCAGGAGACGCCTCCAGATGCCGCCTCTACCTAGCACCCCCCCCCCGAGGCCCGTCCAATGTTTAGCCCGACGACACTTGGGGGGTGGTTAGGAAAGGTATGTTGGGCTCACTACCGCTGCGACCCAACAAGAAGGCAAGGAGGAGACCGGAAAAGAAAGGCCCTAAAGGCGCTAGAGCTGCTTCAAGCAGCCAGCCGCCTGTGAAGCCCCGGGTGGTAGATAGAATACCTGTTGAAGGTAAGAATCATTTCCATGTGGCCGGCGAGCCGATCCTACCGCCCAAAGCGCTAGATAACATATTGAATAATGATCTAAGGAGACTCCATGAAGATGTGCTGGATCGAGAAAAAAGCCTTCTGATCGTGGAAAAACCAGGATACCCGCTTTACGCGGCCCAGGTGCCGGGTGGGAAGTTGTACATCGACACCTGGCCCGCGAATCAGTTCATCCTGTGATTTGACTACTTCTACAACATGTTCCACATGACCAAGCTGGATTTCTAGTTCATCCGCATGTATGCGATGTATCTCAACTACTTCATCAGGATCGAGAACATACGATATATCTGCGTCGCGGACCCGTCTATATGCATGAGAGCTACTTGGTAGTTTGCAAAGAGCATTGTGACTATGCGAGAAAGTACCTCGGCATGTTCATGATCGCTAATAAGGACAAGGAAGCGATTCTCCTGCCTTATCATCCCACATAAGTCATCCGTGCATATCCTTTCGTAAGTGTTGTTAATCATTCCTTTGCAAGCATGGAGGCTAATTAGAGGTGTGTACTTCATTTGCGCAGCGAGGGCAGCGCCATGCTCATCGTTCTGTACCCAGAATACTCCCATGCTATATACTTGGACTCATCGAAGAACATCAAGAAAAAGGATTACATGCACGTAAAGAGAGTTCTCAATAGTGCCCTGTTTACCTTCAGCATGTCTGGTGGATATATAAAGGTGAAAAGGAACAGAAAGGACAGGCTAGTTTTCCGTCGTAAGACCGACTTCTGTTGCATCCAGCAACCGCACACTAGTCAGGATGATGGATTCTACCTCATGCATCACCTGCTCGAGTACAGAAGGGATAATCAACGCCTTTGCATGTCACCTAGTACCGAAGATGCGGAGAATGTCAGCTGGGCCACAAGCATAGAACAGACACCGGATCATCGACTCCGAGCTGAGTTTTATCACGTATTGTGTGAACTTGCCCAAGTGATGATGAAGCAGGTCCTCGAACCAACAGCTATGTTCTACCATGGGCCAACAATGACGCGGGATGATGTCCGAGCACTGCTACTCGCTCAGCGTCTGGACCTTAAGCCTTTCACGAAGCTCGGGTGCTTCATCCCTGACTATGAAGATTGGACCGCCGACATGGAGGACTGATCGCTCTTGCTAGTTAATTAGTTTGGGTATATATGAGGAACTTCGTCACTTATGTTTACTATAAGTTGCCTGTATTTTGCTAATTATGCCTCTTTGTTTTCTTAAGTACATTATGTTGCATATTATCATTCAATTGATCAACTGTCGATGCAGGTACATAAATCAAAGATGGCGAAGGACTGGCACGTTGTGTTCGTTGGGAGGGTTCCAGGAGTCTATGACAACTGGCCACACGCTCAAGCCCAGGTGTACAAGTACCCGGGTGCTAGCCACAGAGGGTTTGACAACAGAGCCGAAGCGGAAAGTAGTTACTTGAGGTGGACACTCCAGCATGAGCGAGGGTGGGACCGCCGGTGCCTCAAGTACTACATAGTCGCGCTCTTGCTCATGCTGATCGCTCTTCTCCTCCACATCATGGTTTAGATAGAGATGATGAAAACTTGTGTTTGTGCCATGACCATGCATTTGCACTTATTCGAGGCATGACATGATCACTCATGTGTATCGCTATTTTCGAGATGTGATGATATTTGTGTTGAATGATGATGATGGTATGACGAGAGTACTATATGTCTATGATATGATGATAATAGTGTATGTTTAGTATGATCTGATGAAACTACTGTATAGATCATGTATAATTACATCACAAATACGTAGAGGGTGTAAATCTGTGAAAACAAGAATACTAGCAGTAGCGCTGGAAATCATCTAATAGCAGTGCTGGTTTAGCAACAACACTTCGTTTGCCCAAGCACTACAGATAGTTAGCAGCAGCGCTTTCCAGGCAAGCACTACTGTTAACAACACATAGTAGTAGCGCTTGCCAGGCCAGCGCTACTGCTAAAACTTAGTTGTAGCGCGATAATATGAAACAGGAGCACTTCAATGAAACAGGAGCACTTCAATGCAACTGTTCTGAAACACTTGAAATATAATTCTGATATGATTGCTTGCTTGAGTGACTTGTTATTTAGAATCAGTAATTATGTTAGAGGTGTAGGAAAACATGCATCTATGGTTCAAACTCAATTAGAACAAGTTGCTAAATCTCAAAGAGAATTGCATGATGAAACGAATAATAATATGAATGATCATGCTATTAGAGTAGTAACTAGAGGAGGTAGAATAACCCAAGAACCTCTTTATCCTAAATGTCATCCTAAAAGAATTGAACAAGACTCTCAAGGAATTAATACTGATACACCTAGTCCTTCTAAGAAGAAGAACAAAAAGAAAAATGATAGGACTTTGCATGCTTTTAGTGAACCTGAGATAGGAAAATCTCCTGATGATAATAATGATGTTTCTATTTCTGATGTTGAAACTCAGCCTGGCAATGAACATCTACCTAGTGATAATGATAATGATGTTCATGAGGATACTCAGCCTAGTAATGATAAAGAACCAGACAATGATGTAGAAATAGAACCTTTTGTTGATCTTGATAACCCACAACCTAAAAATAAGCGATATGATAAAAAAGACTTTGTGGCTAGAAAACATGGTAAAGAAAGAGAACCGTAGCTTCAAAACCCATGACTTACCCACCTAAACCATCTAATAAAAAGGATGATGAAGAATTTGAACGCTTTGCTGAAATGATTAGGCCAGTCTTTTGCGTACCCACTTAATGGATATCTTAAAGATGCCTCCTTATGCTAAATACATGAAACACATCATCACTAATAAAAGAAAGATACCTGAAGTATAAATCTCCACCATGTTTTCTAATTATTCTTTTAAGGATGGAGTGCCTAAAAAACCTAGAGATCCTGGAATACCAACTATACCTTGCTCCATTAAAAGAAATTATGTCAAAACTGCTTTGCGATTTAGTTGCTGGTGTTAGTGTTATGCATTTCTCTTTATATAAAAGACTTGACTTGAATAAACTCACACCTACTAAAATATGATTGCAAATGGCTAACAAATCAACTGCCATACCTATCGGTATTTGTGAGGATGTGCCCGTTGTTGTTGCAAATGTTACTATCTTAACGGAGTTTGTTATTCTTGAGATGCCCGAGGATGACAACATGTCGATTATCCTTGGTAGACCCTTTTTGAATACTGCAGGGGTTGTTATTGATTGCAATAAAAGCAAGATCACTTTTCATATCAATGGTAATGAGCATACGGTACACTTTCTGAAGAAACAATTCCAAGTGAATGGTGTGAATGTTATTGAAAATTCTTGGACACTCATTATTGGAAGCTTCAATTACCTCTACCTACTGTCACAAAGAAATATGATATTATTATGGTTGGGGATATGCCTATCCCCATCGAGGTAACCTAGTGTTTTACGGAAGTTCTTCGGTTTCATGCTAATTGAAAGTGGTTGTTAATAAGACTTGATCAACCTTATTAATGAATCATTTTCAAGAAGTATGAAGTTGATGAATTTAGTATACACAACTCTCTATGTCCACCTTTTTTTGTTTTTCCTAGTTAAATAAAATAAAATGCCTTGTTTATCCAATTTTCTGTTTTTCCCGTGCAATAAAAAATGACCAAAAAATAAAAGTTCTCAGGATGCCCTGAAAATTTAAGATGAATTTTTCTGATTATTTGTGAATTTCTAGAACAAATAATACTAGAGGGGTGCATCTGGTGGCCACCCTCCACCAGGGTGCGCCAGACCCCCCTAGCGCGGCCTGGTACAGGGTGGTCCCCACGTGAGTCCCCTCACTTATCCCTTTAGCCCATGTCATCTCCTACCTCCTGAAAAATTCACCATTGCTCTCTTCCTCATGTTCTTGCTCAAAAATCTGTGGATTTCGATCTCTTTGCTCAAAGCTCTATTTCCGAAACTATTTTAGGGGATTGCTTCTCGGTATGTAACTCCCCATTGCTTCAATTAGTTTTTGATTTAGTGGTTTATTTTTATAATAAGTAGCTACTCTTTGTGATGCTGTAGATGAGCTTGCATGTTGAATTCTTAGTGTTTTAAGTAGTTTGAATGCTTGATATGGCCTCTATGCATTCCTAGGAGTAGTTTCTATCAACTTATTTAGTTTGGTTAACAAAATTTTGTGTCACAATTTTTTTCATAAATTGTTCGCAAATAAAATGAAATTTTTCAAGAGTTCTTCGAGGAGGAGATCCTTGGGGGCATCATCAAGTGAAAGTTCCATACGACAATCTTATGTTGAGCCAAGTGCAAGCTCGATACGGGACGCTGGAACCAAATCATGCCATTGGGTGTGTAATATCTTCATGGAAGGTGCATGTATCAAGGAAGAATTTGAACAGTATGTTCGCAACGCCGATCTATTTACCGTCATCAAAGATAAGTGCACTCAACATCTCACCCTCACGGAGACATTTACCAAGAAATTTAAATATTTCCCTCGTGAGTCTAGAGTTTCATTTAGTCTTTATAATAATGCTTTCACCATGCCTTTAGACGCATTTTACGATGCGTGTAAAATTTCATATTGGGGTTCGCTAGATGAACTAACAAAACCTGAGTATGAATCATTATTGAGAAACCTTTGTTGTGGTGAAATTATCGGAATGACACAAGGCCTAATAAAAAGCATTCACTTTCCGTCTATTCAGTACCTTGCACTCTTTAATGGCAAATGCATTGTAGGCAAGCAGGATTGTAGCATGCTTTGTGCTCATGATTTGAGTCTTATATACACTACTTTAACTGGAATTAAAGACTACAACTTAGGAGCAATTGTTGCACGGAGACTGACTCTCAATGCTTCTAATGGTAACTTCTATGGAGGGATTTATGCCTCTCGCCTTGCTACGAGGTTGGGAGTGTCCCCTTGGCCTAATGATCCTATCTTACCTAACCAATACTTAGACTTTGATGCCATGAAACACCATAGAATTATTACAGGCATAGTTAATAACTATACTTACAACTTGAGGTTTGATAACGGTCCCATTGTGCCTATTGTATTGCTTGCTCCTGCGCTCTTTGACTTTAACATCAAGGGAAGATACTACGTCCTTGAGAGTGAGGCCCGCGCATACATTACAGAGGTGGAACCTGCCAAGAGGGCTGAGATGGTTGCACCAAGAGACTAGTTAGGCTATATCTTAGGCCATTATCCAGGCCACGAATGGTGATTGCCAGGCTAGGCCAAAAGTCTAAGCTTGGGGGAGTACGCATTTCCACAAATATTACATTCATGTTCACACATTTCATTTCAGTTGTCGGTGTCCATACTCTTTCATTGTATTATCCATGCTAGATTTATTTTTCTCGTTTTCTTCTTGTGTGTTTGAAAAACTTTGAGAAAATCGAAAAATACTTCTTGTTTCTTTTCGTATTTTCGTTTCCATTCAGTTAGTTGTAGTACGCAAAGAAAACCCAAAAATATTTCTCATTGCTTCTTTTGCTTGTTGGGAGTTCTCCCGTGTAAATAGTTTTTATCGTTTTTGTTTTTCCTTCTCGTGTTTGATTTCTTCAAGAAAAACTAAAAACTCCAAAAATATTTCAGTGTGCTTCTCTGAAGTTATTTTTCTTTTATCGAGTCATACCAATGAGGAGACCACGATAAAAATGTTGAGTGACTCTCGTATGCTTTACTGTTGATCTAACATCGAGCCCATATTACTTTGTCATCTCCTCGTGAATAAAATGTTTGCAACTTCCAACTTAGTCCATGGCACTCTTGCACCATTATTATTTTCATATCATTCGATTGTGCAAGTGAAAGGCAATAATGACGATATTTGATGAATTGACTGTGGCATAGAAAAGCGAGTATGAAATCAACTTGTTCTTGTTTTTGTAAATATGTTTAACCTAGTATCCATGATTCAGCACATTATGATTGAACAGGTTTGCAGTGACAATTAGAGATTATAGTGGTTCATACCATGCTCAACTAGCTAGGAGTGGGTAATGATTTATCTTGGGTGTCAACATGCATTAAAATTGTTGTGATGTAGTATGACGATATGGTATCCTCCTCTGAATGTTTCAAGCGGCTTGACTTGGTACATGTTCACACATGTAGTTGAATCAAAACCAACCTAGCCTTCATGATATTTATGTTCATGGTGACCATATCCTACTTATGATAACATTCAATGTTTATTATTCGTAATGCATGTTTATGACCGTATTCGCTCTCTAGCTGGCCGCTTCTCAACCTATTTGCTAGACTTCACCTGTACTAAGTGGGAATTCTGCTTGTGCATCAAAAACCCTTAAACCAAAGTTACTCTAGATGAGTCCACCATATGTACCTATATGCGGTATTACCCTGTCGTTCCAAGTAAATTTACATGTGCCACCTCTAAATTTTCAAATGAACATCTATTTTGTGTGCCTGGACCATTAATGGAGAGATAAGGGTGGTCAGTACCTTCCATGTTAAGAGTATTGCTCTCATGATGAGTGTTTATTCACTCATCCTTGCACGAGAAGGGTGGTAATAGGGATTCTTAGTCCCGAAATCAAAATAAATGAAAATAATTAAACAAAACTCCCCCAGGAAGGTTGTTGGTTTGGACGGTACCCATGGATTCGGCTCGCCATGGAGTGTGTTTGTACCGTTGACAGGAAGAGTGTACCTACCAAAATTATGTTGGAAATATGCCCTAGAGGCAATAAATAAAGTGTTTATTATTATATTTCCTTGTTCATGATAATTGTTTATTATCCATGCTGGAATTGTATTAATTGGAAACATGGATACATGTGTGGATACATAGACAAGCACAATGTCCCTAGTATGCCTCTAGTGAACTAGCTCGTTGATCGAAAGATGGTTAAGGTTTCCTAGCCATGGACATGAGATGCCATTTGATAACGGGATCACATCATTAGGAGAATGATGTGATGGACAAGACCCAAAATACAAACGTAGCTTATGATCGTGTCAGTTTATTGCTACTATTTTCTGCATGTCAAGTATATGTTCCTATGACCATGAGATCATGCAACTCACAGACATTAGAGGAGTGCCTTGTGTGTATCAAACGTCGCAACGTAATTGGGTGACTATAAAGGTGCTCTACAGGTGTCTCCGAGGGTGTCTGTTGAGTTGGCATGGATCAACACTGGGATTTGTTACTCCGTGTGACGGAGAGGTATCTCAGGGCCCACTCGGTAATACAACATCACAATAAGCCTTGCAAGAGAATGTGACTAAGTGTTAGTTACGGGATCTTGTATTACGAAACGAGTAAAGAGACTTGCCAGTAACGAGGTTGAACTAGGTATGGAGATACCGACGATCAAATCTCGGGCAAGTAACATACCGAAGAACAAAGGGAACATCATACGGGATTAACTGAATCCTTGACATAGAGGTTCGACAGATAAAGATCTTCATAGAATATGTAGGAACCAATGTGGACATCCAGGTCCCGCCATTGGTTATTGACCGTAGAGGTGTCTCGGTCATGTCTACATAGTTCTCGAACCCGTAGGGTCTGCACACTTAAGGTTTGGTGACGTTTCGGTAGTATAGAGTTATGTATGGTGGTGACCGAAGTTTGTTCAGAGTCCCGGATGAGATCCCAGACGTCACGAGGAGCTGCATAATGGTCCGGAGGTAAATATTCATATATAGGAAGTCCTGTTTTGGTCGCCGGAAAAGTTTCGGGCTCATCGGTAGTGTAGCGGGAGTGCCGGTAGTGTACCGGGAGGCCATCGGGAGGGGTATTTCGACCCAAGAGGCTACATGGGCTGCAGGAGGGTGTAAAACAGACCTTAGTGGGCTGGTGGAACATCCACAAGAGGCCCATGCGGCTAGAAGAAAAAGGCCTAAGAGAAAAAGTGAAAAAAAGGCAAAATAGGGTGAATCCTAGTCCTACTAGGATTGGAGGTGGACTCCACCTCTCCCTCTCTCCTTCGGCCGAAGAAAGGAGGCCCTGTCCCTTGTTCCAAGGCCTCTCCTCCTCTCCTCTTATATATACTGGAGGTTTTAGGGTTTTTGCACTAGATTTTCAGCCACGTGCTACCCGTTCCTCGAGTGCATAGTTTCTCCTCTAGATCGGATTTCTGTAGTGCTTAGGCAAAGCACTGCCGGAATTGCTCCACCACCATCGCCGGAGCGCCGTCACGCTGCCGGCAAACTCTTCTACCTCTCCGCTCTCTCTTGCTGGATCAAGACAGCGGAGATCGTCATCAAGTTGTACGTGTGCTGAACGCGGAGGTGCCGTCCGTTCAGCGCTAGATCGGAAGGATCGTGATCAAGTTTGTGGGACGAATCATGATCAAGTTCGTGGGACGGATCGTGATCAAGTTCGTGGGACGGATCGTGATTAAATCGCGGGACGGATCATGATTGGATTGCGGGACGCACAGCGATTTGGATCGCGAAGACGTTCGACTACACCAACCGCGTTTCTCAACGCTTCGCACTTAGCGATCTACAAGGGTATGTAGATCTACTCTCCCTCTCATAGATGCTCATCACCATGGATAGATCTACGTGTGCGTAGGAATTTTTTTGTTTCCCATGCAACGTTCTCCAATAGTGGCATCATGAGCTAGGTCTATGTGTTGATGAGATCTCGAGTAGAACACAAAAGGTTTGTGGGCATTGATGCTTAGATTGCTTCCTCCCTTGGTCGTATTTTGGTTCAGCGGCATTGTGAGATGAAGCGTCCCAGACCAACATTACTCGTATGCTTACGAGAGACCGGTTCCCTCGATGCAACTTGTTGCCTAGATGGCTTGCGGGTGGCAGTTTCTCTCACTTTAGTTGGATCGGATTCGACAGGCGGTCCTTGAGAAGGTTGAAAAGCAAATTATGTATCACCGTTGTGGTTTATGCGTAGGTGATAATCATTCTTGCTAGAAACCCGTAGCAGCCACGTAAAACATGCAACAACAATTAGAGGACATCCAACTAGTTTTTGCAGGGTATGTTGTGATGTGATATGGCCAATTACATGATGTGATATATGTGATGTATGAGATGATCATGTGATGTATAGAATTTCACGACTTGCATGTCGATGAGTACGGCAACCGGCAGGAGCCATAGGGTTGTCTTTAATTATTGTATGACCTGCGTGTCAATCATTAAGCGCTATGTAATGCTTTACTTTATCGCTAAACGGTAGCAATAGTAGTAGAAGCATGCAGGGCGTGACAACCCCGATGGCGACACGTTGATGGAGATCAAGATGATGGAGATCATGGTGTCGTGTCGGTGACGATGGAGATCATGCCGTTGCTTTCAAGAGGGGATCTAAAGCACAAGTTCATGGCCATATCATGTCACTTATGAATTGCATGTGATGTTAATCCTTTTATGCACCTTGTTTTTCTTAGTACGACGGTAGCATTATAAGGTGATCCCTCACTTAAATTTCAAGATGAATTGTGTTCTCCCCGAGTGTGCACCGTTGCGAAAGTTCATCATGTCGACACACCACATGATGATCGGGTGTGATAGACTCTACGTTCACATACAATGGGTGCAAGCCAGTGTTGCACACGCAGAACACTCGGGTTAAACTTGACGAGCCTAGCATGTACAAACATGGCCTCGGAACACAAGAGACCGAAAGGTTGAACATGAGTCATATAGTAGATATGATCAACATAATGATGTTCACCATTGAAGCCACCTCAACTCACGTGATGATCGGACTTGAGTTGGTGGATTTGGATCATGTGACACTTAGATGGCCTGAGGGATGTCAATTTGAGTGGGAGCTTTAGTAATTTGATTAACTAAACTCATTATCTTGAACAATAGTCTAAGTAAATTTTGCATATTTATGTTGTAGATCAATGGCTCGCGCAGTAGCACCCATGAATTTTAATGCGTTCCTAGAGAAAGCTAAGTTGAAAGATGATGGAAGTAACTTTGTTGACTGGGCCCGCAATCTGAGGATTATCCTCACGGCTTTCCAGAAATCATATGTCCTTGATGCACCGCTTGGTGACCAACCAGAAGACATGACCTCCGAAGACGTTAAGAACGCTTGGGAGGCACGTACTGGAGATTACTCAATAGTTCAGTGTGAGATATTGTATGGCTTAGAACTAGGACTTCAAAGACGTTTTGAACGTCATGGAGCATATGAAATGTTCCAGGAGTTGAAGTTTATCTTTGAAAAGAATGCCCGGATCGAGAGGTATGAAACCTATGATAAGTTCTATGCTTGCAAGATGGAGGAGAACGGGTCTATCAGTGAACATCTACTCAGAATGTCTGGGTATTCAACTCGTCTAGCGGAGTTGGGAATTGCCCTTCCGCCAGAGGCGATCACTGACAGAGTTCTTCAATCACTGCCACCTAGTTACAAGAGCTTTGTGATGAACTATAACATGCACGGGATGAACAAGTCAGTCGCCGAGCTGTTTGCGATGCTAAAAGTCGCTGAGTCTGAAATCCAGAAAGAACATCACGTGTTGATGGTCAATAAAACCACTAGTTTCAAGAAAAATGGCAAAGTCAAGGGCAAGGGCAAGAAGGGTAAAACCAAGAAGGATGGCAAAGCAGTTGCTAATCCTGCAAAGAAGCCCAAGCATGGACCCAAGCCAGAAACTGAGTGCTTTCATTGCAAGGGAACTGGTCACTGGAAGCGGAACTGCCCCAAGTACCTGGCTGACAAGATGACGGCCAACGACAAACAAGGTATATATGATATACATGTTATTGATGTGTACCTTACTAGCTCTCGTAGTAGTGCCTGGGTATTTGATACCGGTTCGGTTGCTCACATTTGCAACTCAAAGCAGGAACTAAGAAATAAACGAAGGCTGGCAAAGGACGAAGTGGCGATGAGCGCGGGAAATGGTTCCAAGGTTGATGTGATCGCCGTCGGCATGCTCTCTCTTCGATTACCATCGGGATTAGTGATGAACCTGAATAATTGTTATTTAGTGCTTGCATTAAGCATGAATATTATATCTAGATCTTGTTTATTGCAAGACGGCTACTCATTTAAATCAGAGAATAAAGGTTGTTCTATTTATATGAGTAATATCTTTTATGGTCATGCACCCAATGTGAGGGGTTTATTCATATTGAATCTTGATAGTGATGACACACATGTTCATAACATTGATGCCAAAAGATGTAGAGTTGATAATGATGGTACCACTTTCTTGTGGCACTGCCGTTTAGGTCATATTGGTGTAAAACGCATGAGGAAGCTCCATGCTGATGGACTTTTGGAGTCACTTGATTTTGAATCACTTGACACATGTGAACCATGCCTCATGGGCAAGATGACTAAAACGCCGTTCTCTGGAACAATGGAACGGGTGAGTGACTTATTGGAAATCATACATACTAATGTGTGCGGTCCAATGAATGTTACATCGCGTGGTGGATATTGTTATTTCCTCACCTTCACTGATGACTTAAGTAGATATGGGTATATTTACTTAATGAAACACAAGTCTAAAATGTTTGAAAAGTTCAAGCAATTTCAGAGTGAAGTTGAGAATCATCGTAACAAGAAGATTAAGTTCCTGCGATCTGATCGAGGAGGTGAATATCTGAGTTATGAGTTTGGCAGTCACTTAAGACAGTGTGGTATTGTTTCACAGTTGACACTGCCCAGGAACACCACAGCGTAATGGTGTGTCCGAACGTCGTAATCGAACCTTATTAGATATGGTGCGTTCTATGATGTCTCTTGTTGATTTTCCACTATCGTTTTGGGGTTATGCATTAGAGATAGCTGCATTCACTTTAAATAGGGCACCATCAAAATCCATTGAGACGACGCCATATGAACTGTGGTTTGGCAAGAAGCCAAAGTTGTCATTTCTTAAAGTTTGGGGATGTGATGCTTATGTCAAAAAGCTTCAGCCTGAAATGCTGGAACCCAAAGCGGAAAAATGCGTCTTCATAGGATACCCGAAAGAGACAGTCGGGTATACCTTCTATCTCTGATCCGAAGGCAAAGTGTTTGTCGCTAAGAACGGAACATTTCTTGAGAAAGAGTTTCTCTCGAAAGAACTGAGTGGGAAAATAGAGCTTATGAGGTTATTGAACCTTTACTTCAACCAGAAAGTAGCGCAGCGCAAAAAGATGTTTCTGTGGAACCTACGACGGTAGAAGAGGAAGTTAATGATGATGATCATGAAGCTTTGGATCAAGCTGCTATTGAACCTCGTACGTCGACAAGGCCGCGTACTACCCCTGAGTGGTATGGCAACCCTGTCTTGGAGGTCATGTTGTTGGACAACAATGAACCTACGAGCTATGGAGGAGCAGTGATGGGCCCGGATTTCGAGAAATGGTTAGAGGCCATGAAATCCGAGATGGGATCCATGTATGAAAACAAAGTATGTACTTTGGAAGTATTACCTGAAGGGCAAAAAGGCATTCAGAACAAATGGATCTTTAAGAAGAAGACAGACGCGGACGGTAATGTCACCGTCTATAAAGCTCGACTTGTGGCAAAGGGTTTTTCACAAGTTCAACGGTTTCCTTGAGGAAGAGTTGTATATGATGCAACCCGAAGGTTTTGTCGATCCAGAGAATGCTGACAAAGTTTGCAAACTCCAGTGATCCATTTATGGACTAGTGCAAGCATCTCGGAGTTGGAATAAGCGCTTTGATGAGGTGATCAAAGCGTTTGAGTTTATACAAGTTTACAGAGAAGCTTGTATTTACAAGAAAGTGAGTGGGAGCTCTATAGCGTTTCTAGTATTATATGTGGATGACATATTGCTGATTGGAAACAATATAGAAATGCTGGAAAGCGTGAAGGAATATTTGAACAAGAGTTTTTCAGTGAAGGACCTAGGAGAAGCTGCTTACATATTAGGCATTAAGATCTATAGAGATAGATCGAGACGCTTAATAGCACTTTCACAGAGCACATACCTTGATAAAGTTTTGAAGAAGTTCAAAATGGATCAGTCCAAGAAGGGGTTCTTGCCTGTGTTACAAGGTGCGAAGTTGAGTAAGACTCAATGCCCAGTAACTACAGAAGATAGAGAAAAGATGAGTGTCATCCCCTATGCTTCAGCCATAGGCTCTATCATGTATGCAATGCTGTGCACAAGACCCGATGTCAGCCTTGCCATAAGTATGGCCGGAAGGTTTCAAAGTGATCCTGGGATGGTGCACTGGCAAGCGGTCAAGAATATCCTTAAGTACTTGAAAAGGACTAAGGAAATGTTTCTCGTTTATGGAGGTGATGCAGAGCTCGTCGTAAAGGGTTACGTCAATGCAAGCTTTAACACTGATCTAGACGACTCTAAGTCACAAACCGGATACGTATTTATTCTTAATGGGGGAGCGGTAAGCTGGTCAGTTCCAAGCAAAGCATGGTAGCTGATTCTACGTGCGAAGCGGAATACATCGCAAGCTCGAAGGCGGCAAAGGAAGGTGTCTGGATGAAGCCGTTCATGACAGATCTTGGAGTAGTGCCCAGTGCACTGAATCCAATGAGCATGTTCTGTGACAACATTGGTGCCATTGCTCTAGCCAAGGAACCAAGGTTTCACAAGAGGACCAGACATATAAAGCGACGCTTTAACTCCATCCGATATTACATCGAGGAGAAGGACATAAATATTTGCAAAGTGCACACGGATCTGAATGTTGCAGACCCGTTGACTAAACCTCTTCCAAACATGATCAACACCAGAACTGCATGGGTGTTCGATTCATTACAATGTAAATCACATAGTGATGTGAGCTAGATTATTGACTCTAGTGCAAGTGGGAGACTGTTGGAAATATGCCCTAGAGGCCATAAATAAAGTGTTTATTATTATATTTCCTTGTTCATGATAATTGTTTATTATCCATGCTGGAATTGTATTAATTGGAAACATGGATACATGTGTGGATACATAGACAAGCACAATGTCCCTAGTATGCCTCTAGTGAACTAGCTCGTTGATCGAAAGATGGTTAAGGTTTCCTAGCCATGGACATGAGATGTCATTTGATAACGAGATCACATCATTAGGAGAATGATGTGATGGGCAAGACCCAAAATACAAACATAGCTTATGATCATGTCAGTTTATTGCTACTGTTTTCTGCATGTCAAGTATATGTTCCTATGACCATGAGATCATGCAACTCAAAGACATCGGAGGAGTGCCTTGTGTGTATCTCGCAACGTAACTGGGTGACTATAAAGGTGCTCTACAGGTGTCTCCGAGGGTGTCTGTTGAGTTGGCATGGATCAATACTGGGATTTGTTACTCCGTGTGACGGAGAGGTATCTCAGGGCCCACTCGGTAATACAACATCACAATAAGCCTTGCAAGCAATGTGACTAAGTGTTAGTTACGGGATCTTGTATTACGGAATGAGTAAAGAGACTTGCCAGTAACGAGGTTGAACTAGGTATGGAGATACCGACGATCGAATCTCGGGCAAGTAACATACCGAAGAACAAAGGGAACATCATACGTGATTAACTGAATCCTTGACATAGAGGTTCGACCGATAAGGATCTTCATAGAATATGTAGGAACCAATGTGGACATCCAGGTCCCGCCATTGGTTATTGACCGTAGAGATGTCTCTGTCATGTCTACATAGTTCTCGAACCCGTAGGGTCTGCACACTTAAGGTTTTGTGACGTTTCGGTAGTATAGAGTTATGTATGGTGGCGACCGAAGTTTGTTTGGAGTCCCGTATGAGATCCCGGACGTCACGAGGAGCTCCGGAATGGTCCGGAGGTAAAGATTCATATATAGGAAGTCCTGTTTTGGTCGCCAGAAAAGTTTCGGGCTCATCGACAATGTATCGGGAGTGCCGGTAGTGTATCGGGAGGCCACCGGGAGGGGTATTTCGACCCAATAGGCTACATGGGCTGTAGGAGGGTGTAAACCATCCCTTAGTGGGCTGGTGGAACATCCACAAGAGGCCTATGCGGCTGGAGGAAAAAGGCCTAAGAGAAAAAGTGAAAAAAGGCAAAATAGGGTGAATCCTAGTCCTACTAGGATTGGAGGTGGACTCCACCTCTCCCTCTCTCCTTCGGCCGAAGCAAGGAGTCCTTGGCCCTTGTGCCAAGGCCTCTCCTCCTCTCCTCTTATATATACTAGAGGTTTTAGGGTTTTTGCACTAGATTTTCAGCCACGTGTTACCCGTTCCTCCAGTGCATAGTTTCTCCTCTAGATCGGATTTCTGCAGTGCTTAGGTGAAGCCCTGACGGAATTGCTCCACCACCATCGCCGGAGCGCCTTCACGCTGCCGGAGAACTCTTCTACCTCTCCGCTCTCTCTTGCTGGATCAAGACGGCGGAGATCGTCATCAAGCTGTACGTGTGTTGAATGCGGAGGTGCCGTCCGTTCGGTGCTAGATCGGAAGGATCGTGATCAAGTTCGTGGGACGAATCGTGATCAAGTTCGTGGGTCGGATCGTGATCAAGTTCGTGGGACGAATCGTGATTAGATCGCGGGACGGATCGTGATTGGATCGCGGGACGCACGGCGCTTTGGATCGCGAAGACGTTCGACTACACCAACCGCGTTTCTCAACGGTTCCCGCTTAGCGATCTACAAGGGTATGTAGATCCACTCTCCCTCTCGTAGATACTCATCACCGTGGATATATCTGCGTGTGCGTAGGAAATTTTTTGTTTCCCATGCAATGTTCCCCAACAAATTATACTTATCTCTTATTTAATCCTTGAGCTCTGACACCTCTGCAAATCCCTGCTTCCCTCTACGAAGGGACTATCTATTTACTTTAATGGTGAGTCGTCACCTTCTAAAAATAAGCGTCAGATCTGAGAGCACTATTGTCATCCTCATGCATTGTGTATAGTGAATGTTGGATGCACCATGACTGGATCTTTTCTACCATGAATTACAATGTTTAGTCGCTGCTTGAACTTTGGAGGTGCTCTGCATTTATGTTTTGCAGTCTTAGAAAGGGCTGCGAGATACCACTATTGTCATATTATATCAAGATTGTTTTGGTAAATGTCTGCACTTGACATATCTTATTGTTGCTCGCTAGTTGCTTGTGTCATTGATATGAGTTAATATGTTCTTTAAGAGTTATTGTTGACATGGTTAGTCATGATGTTTGCTGAAAACATGGGTGCTACTTAAGCATATGTATGTAAACAAGAACAAAAAAGTTCGTAAAAGTTTTTTCTCACTTTCAGTTTTTCAACTGAATTGCTTGAGGAAAGCAAGGGTTTAAGCTTGGGGGAGTTGATACATCTCCACCGTATCTACTTTTCCTAACACTTCTGCTCTTGGTTTGGACTCTAATTTGCATGATTTGAATGAAACTAACCCGGACTGACGTTGTTTTCAGCAGAACTACCATGGTGTTGTTTTCTGTGTAGAAATAAAATTTCTCAGAATGGAACGAATTTTTTATGATATTTATTTTGGAATATATGAAGAATTATAGAGCCAAAAGCCATCTAAGAGGGGACCCAGGGTGCCCACTCTCTACCAGGGCACGCCAGGCCCCCCTGGCGCGACCTGGTGGAGGGTGGACACCTCGTGGGGCCCCCGACCCTAATTCCAACGCTATAAATTCAAAAATCTCCAGAAAAATCAGAGAGAAAGAATTATCACGTTTCACGATACGGAGCCGCCGCCACCTCCTATTCTTCATCGGGAGGCCAGATCTAGAGTCCGTTTGGGGCTCCATAGAGGAGAATCTTCGGTCTTCGTCAACATCAACCCTTCTCCATCGCCAATTCCATGATGCTCCCCATTAGGAGTGAGTAATTCCTTCGTAGGCTTGCTGGTCGGTGAGGAGTTGGATGAGATTCGTTATGTAATCGAGTTACTTTTGTTAGGACTTGATCCCCAATATCAACTATGTTCTAAGATTGATTTTGATATGACTTTGCCATGCTTAATGCTTGTCACTAGGGACCGACCGCCATAATTTCATATCTGAACCGTTTATGTTATCATCATTATATCTATGTTCTTGATCCGATCTTGCCTAGTCATATGCACCTATTACGTGTTATGATCCGTCAACCCCATAGTGAAAATATTTGGGATACTTCACGGTGATGACCGTAGTTTGAGCAGTTCATGTATTTACTAAGTGTTAATGCTTTATTCCGGTTCTCTATTAAAAGGATGCCTTAATATTCCTTAGTTTCTTTATGGACCCCGCTGCCACGGGAGGGTAGGACAAAAGATGTCATGCAAGTTCTTTTCCATAAGCATATATGACTATATACGGAATACCTGCCTACATTATATTGACGAACTCGAGCTAGTTCTGTGTCGCCCTAGGTTATGACTGTTATATGATGAATATCATCCAACGAATACACCGATCCAGTGCCTACGAGGTTTCCACTTATTGTTCTCGCTAAGTTACTATTACTGTTGTTACTGTTGCACTTGCTATAAAACTATTGATGCTACTATTACCGTTACTGTTAATGTTACCACTGCTATCAAACTATCATATTACTGTGCTACTAATCACTTTGCTACAGATATTTATCTTCAGGTGTGGTTGAATTGACAACTCAATTGCTAATACTCTCACATATTCTTTGGATCCTTGTGTCGAATCTATAAATTCGGGTTGAATACTCTACCCTCGAAAACTGTTGCGATCCCCTATACTTTTGGGTTATCGGTAGCGTAGCCGCCTTCGCCGCCTTGTACTCCCTATGGTCATTGATTTCTTTCTTCTTCTCCATAAACCACTTCTTTGCTTGCTCATCCAAGAAGCTTTCATCCGCCAACACTATTTTCGCATCCTCCGAGTCCTGTGCAACTTGCAACCTCTCCTTCTAAAGCTCAATCTCCATAGACCATCAGGAAAATTTTGAAATGATTTTGATTTGAATTCCATAGACCATGACCAATTGTTATTCATTTTTCATAGACCGGTTTACCATGTCAACGCACCATTGCTCTCTAAACTTGCCTATGTTTTTTTGTACGACAACTTTTGCATCTGTGTGAGCTGCCCACTCATTTTTTTGTCATGGAAAATTGTTTTTGTAAAAAGGTGATATAATAGCTTTTGTTTTAGTAAATACTTGCCATGGCAAATTACTGTCAGATTTTTTATGCCACGTCAATCCACTTTGTTGTTTGAATTCGCCATGCAATAGAGATCATTAATTATATATCTCTAAAATTCTCATGGCAAATGATATATAATTCATCCTTTTTTCTACATTTCTCATGAATTATACATCATTTATTTTCATGCACCATGATAAATCCTTATAAATTAGAGATCATTTTCCATGCAATAGAGAACATAAATTAGTTGTTCTTTCAAATATGATGTTCAAATCCTTTTTTCTTACAAGGGCATACATTGGCAAACATTTGAAGTCCAATTTTTGGGTATCATAAATTGACAAACCCTTTTCTCTTAAAAAGGCATGGCATCTTTTCTCATTGAATATCCAGGCAAACAATTATTTTCTCTTTCAACATGGCAGTTTTCTTACTTTTTATCAGATAATGGAAATTTATGTTCTTTGGAGCATGACATTTGTAGTTTGTGTTTCATGGCAAATTAATTTTCTTTTGTAACAATGTAAAAAACATTACTTTTCTAATGGGGACATGGCAACTTAAGTTCATGGAGCATGGCAAGTGTAGTTTATGGGCATGTCAATTTCTTTTTCTTTTTCGTAACAACGGAAACAAATTACTTTACTGGATGAGACAACGGAAATTCAATTGCATGGAGAATGGCAAAGGTAGTTCATTGGTCATTGCATTTTTTTAATATATGATTACATATTCATGGAAATTTTCTTATACAAAGCATGGAAATTATATCTAAACCATGACGGCTATTTTTAATATGCATATGCCAACACAAATTTTTTGTTCATAATCTGTGATATTTTACATACACGGCAAATTTGTCATAAATAACATGGCAAATTTAATTAACATATGATGGCAAAATTTATTTATGAATCTGCCATCGTAAATTTTTGGTTCATAATTTTTGTTTTGTACTCTGTTCATTCTATGGCAAAGTTTAGTCGCCACGGAAAATTTCCCATTATCTCCATGGCTATTTTAATTCTACACATATGACAATTTTAACTTTTTATCGCTCAATACAAATTTACATTTATTTATGATCACGGCAAGCTTATACTTTTTTTGCCATGGAAAAAAAACTTTACAGCCATGGGAGTTTTTGTATTTTTACCCTGGTTCATGTTTTTCTTTTGCTTTCATAGACTGTGCATTTACTACTAACAAATAGATGGTGCACTTTTGTTTTGTGTTGCACATAACGACATTTTTTTATCCACATTCTACATGTATTCTAGTAAACTTACCACACAAATTTTTAATCTACATTTTTCTTTGCCATCAGTTACAGATGTGAATTGCCTTGAACTTTTTCTTTTGTGTCATTTGCATTAAAATGGATCTTTTTTGAACCATTTTGGGATTTTTTATTAGCATATGTTTTTTCATTGCAATTTTGAACAAATTACTTTTGGACCTTTTCTTTTTCTCTTTGAACAATTTTATTTTTGGATCATTGCAATTTTTTCCATAGCATGGCAAATTCTGGCCTTAGTCACTGCCAAAATGGGCTTGTTTTAGTCACAATAAAATCTGGGCCATCATAGGCTTTATGTTTCCTTTTATTTCTTTCGCACAAAAAGGCCTGTAGGCTCTACGGAGAGGGTGTTCAGGCTGGGTAGATTCTCCGGAAAATCCTATTCGCCGCATTTTACGGCAAACTGTCGAGGCTCCGCACACCCCTCCCGACTCGAGTTGGGTTGGCAAAGTTTCGATTAGCCACCGGTTTTGGGAAAGGTTTCCAGAATTTTTTCTATTGTTATTTTCTATTTTTTCGTTTTAATATTTCTGCTTCTTTTTCTTCTTTTTTTTGTTTTCTATTTCTTCCTTTTTTCCTTATTAAGGTCATATTGTCTTTTTTAAACTAAGTTCATGTTCGAAAATTGTTCTTAAAATTTGATTTTTTTTCTTTCTTTTAAAAAGAAGTTTAAAATTTTAAATAACTACCGTTTTAAAAAAATATTCATAACTTCAAAAAATGTGTAGGAGTTTCAAAAAATGTTTGGTCTTTTCAAAAAATGTTATTATTTTCGTTTTCATTTTTTCCTTTTCGTATTCCTTTTGACTGACTTTTTTCCAATTTCAAAAACTGTTCTCGTGTTCAAAATTTTGTTCACAATTTATATTTAAATATTCGTGCTTCAAAAAGTAATTAGGAATTGCAAAAAAAAACTTTCTTTCAAAATGTGTTCATATTTTAAAAAATGTCTGTGTTTCAATTTTTTTCCCATATTCATAAAAGTACATGGTTTTTCAATTTTTCCTTATTTTGAAAAATATCATGGATTAAAAATATATTTTTGTTTTCAACCTGAAAAATCATGATTTCATAAAAACTATTTGTGTTTCTGAAATTGTTATCCTTTTAAAAATTTGTTCACGATTTTAATAAAATATTCGTGTTTCAATAAGTGTCTAGGAATTTTAGAAAAATATACTTTTTAAATTTTTTCCAAATTTAAAATCATGAAAATATTTTATAAAACAGCCAAACAAATTTGAAAACACGAACAATTTTTGAAGTTATGAATACTTTCTCAAAGGTGAACATTGTTTTTAAATATGCAAACAATTTTTGAAATTGTGAATAAAAATAATAATAGAAACATTTTCTGAAAACATGAATAGAAAATGAAATAGAAAACAGGAAAAAGAATCAGAAAAACACTACAGTACCTGTACGACTACTGGGCCGGCCCTGACTGGTTTACGTACTTAGACCTTGTACAATGCTACGTGTGTAATGAATTAAATCGTGTTTTTCTAAAGCATCTGTGCATATTTCTACAGGAAAGATGCCTAACTAAGCGTCTATCCTGCATAAATAAGCATCGATGATTGAATTTTTTTTAACACCTTTTCTAAGCACCTTGCATTGTACAAGACCTTAGCGGTGTATAGGAGTTTCCAGATTCTCCTGTCACTCGTTTTTCATCCTATCAATGCTCATTCGGTACCGAACGTCTTACATTATGGGACGGAGGGAATACACGTTATGTGAGACATGCACCATCCTGTAGGGTCATTCAGTATCTGACATTGCAGATGGTAACATGCAGCCAATGTCAGGTGATTGCCCATGGTAACCAGCTAGTGCCATGGTGCTACGGAAAACCTGGGTCTTTTAACTTGAGAGAACACCTCGGCGTGCAACTGGAGACCACGATTGTGCACTCAGACACCACGAGTACAGAAACATGTTACCATTAAGTACACACAGAGTTCAACGGGATTGTTCAGAGTAATACATCAGTAAGTACATCAGGCAAACATGCGGCGGTTATTGTGAACAACCACACAAAGATACAGAGGCTCGCAGATGTCATCCGCACCTAGTAACCCCCATAGCTGGTCTTCTTCATCATCCTGGCAAACTCGCCAAAATCTATCTCGCCGTCGCCTGTGACAGGACAGAAATCAAACTTGGTCACTTGATTCTCCAGTAGGATAAAGTTTCAGAAAAATGAAGTTCTTGCATTCTTAGCAAAGAGAGAGAGAAAACAGCAGACCATTTTGATCTGCCTCCTGAACCATTTCTTGGATCTCTTGGAGAGTGAAGTTTTCACCCAACTCTTTGGCAATACGCTGAATATCAACATCTGAAATCTTCCCCTACACGAGTCACACCATATACTAGAGTTATGGTAACACTCTTCAGAAGAACAGTCTGTTCGAACAAGGTAGAGTTATAAAGTAGGTATGTGTTTCATTCACACATTGAGCTCGACCAGGCAAGGCATTAGAAAAAATTATCCTCCACCAGGCATTAGAAAAGATATCAAATTGTCAGTTTGCACCAAACCAGCAAAAGATATCCCATCACAGCCTAGATCGATTTACACTAACACGGTTTTCCAAGGGGGCAATTTGATAATTAATTTTTACAACAAGTATGTTGCTTTAGATTAAAAAAAAGTATACACACATTACCATGAATCTAGAAATATCAATTAAGTGTTGTAGATGTTGGTATGTTTTCTGTATTGAAGATTTTAAAACGACCTAGATTGGGACTCAGAGGGAGTAGTAAATTTAACTATTTATGAAATTGGTGGAACCATTAAGCATCGAGAAGGGGAAAAAATGTCAATGCATTAAGCATCTGAAAGAAGAAAAATGGTCAATTGTCCACTAAAGACAAAATTCCAATTGATTATTTGTCTGATAAAGTAAAGCTAACCATTTGATAACTTGGAAACTTGCAGAGTTGCAGTGAACCACTCTCATATTCAACAATATGTAGAAAAAAGGAATATTGAGAAACTTACATTTTTATCTTGGTCAATAATGCGGAACGCTTTTGTAAGCTCTTCTTTAGTATCCCTCTCCCCAATCTTGGCAGTCATCATGTGCTCAAACTCCTCATAATCTATCGATCCACTGCCATCTTTGTCTACATCAGCAATCATCTGATTGATTTGCTGCATTATCCAAAAGCGGGGTGGAGTGTCAGCAGGAGGGATTTCCTCAATACATTACAGGGTAACCTAGTAAAGGTCTAAAGGAAGGATTCATTAACCAGCTAGATTTTTAAGATGAGAGAAAATATATACCCAAAAGGGCATGTTTGGGTGACAGGTGTCATTAATTAAGAATTGCAAATGCAGCTCAACTGTCTATCATTCTAGGAATGCTCATCCAGTATTGCATTACTGGGCCAGTTCTTTTGGCGGCTTAAGAAATAAGACGCCTCCCCAGCTTTCCCCATAAGCCACCTCCCTCATTTATTGGGGCTTCTGAACTAGTTATGGGATAACTAATTTACAAGCCTGAATAAACTTAGGGAGCGAGCAGCTTATTTTTTAAGCCGCCCAGAAGAACTGACCCTTATTCAAGAAGCAAATTTAACCACTTTATCTGCAATAGATGCTTGATCATTTCTACGATCCTACAGGAGCAAGACAACTACAAGCTCTAATAATAAGGTGGGAGGAAATGCAAAACCAAAAACTAGTAAGGTGGATGAATGGTACCTCTTCTGTCATCTCAAATCCCAAGGCTCTACAAACAAAAGCAAAATATGCAGTGTCGTTATTGCTGACATGGGAAAATGGTGCGAAAATGACAATGGCTATGAAATTACTACTACCTCATCGCAACATTCAACTCTTTGGCATCGATGGTTCCTGCAATGCGAGCACGTTTAACATAGTTATCAACCCAACTAAGCAATATCGCATCGAGAATAACCAGACCAGTGAAGGAACAGATTCATTACCAGAGTTATCGGTGTCGAAGAGATCAAATGCTTCCTTTATTTCCTGCCTCTTCTGTTGTGTGAGGCCATGAGGGCGAGTTCTAGGCCTCTCCCTCCTTGTCTGTCCCTTCATTGTAGACTACAATACAAGCACACGCGTATCAGAAGCAGGTCGATGCGCAAGATGTTATTATCAGAAGAATATCAGACAAAATTATCAGCAGAGGTCGTAACAAATCATTCCGGCAAACAGGATAACCGTTGTGTAAATGTTCATACAGAAAATTAAATCTTCAAAGATCACTGCTTTAAAGATAACAGCTCCCACCTATGCTGCAGGCGACAGACACTGATCACGGGCCCGGTGCCTGCCCGAATTCGGCGGCGACGGTGCGCAAGGAAGAAGGGAGATCTAGAGGGAGGAGACGAGAAGGGGCTCACCATGGGTAGGGAGGAGCGTCGCGTAGGGTGAGCCGCCGGCGAGGAGGACCGCCGCCCGCGTGGATCTGCCGGTGCACGAGGGGAAAGAGGGATGACGATGGGGTAACCGTCGATCTGGTCGCGGAGGAGCACAAACGCGTGCGTTTGGGAAGAGGGACTCGGAGAGGGCTGGTCGAGGTAATATTTGACTGGGGCGTGTCCGGTGATAGATCGAATTCGTATCTTTACCGCGTTTGACGTGTCGAGTGTTGAGACTAATCATTTTTCTGGAACACACGTACCCTCCGTTCCAAAATGTAATACGTCCTTGATTTTTGAACTTAAAGTTAGACCATAAATTTGATCAACAAGACCGATTGCCACGGAAGCAATAGTTATACTGTTGAATTCGTATTTTCGGTACGAATTCAGTGGTATAACTTTTGCTTCTGTCATAATCGGTCTCGTTGGTTAATTTTATGATCAAATTTAGATTTCAGAAAGCGCAGGCAGTAATAAGAAAGAGTCTCGATATTCATCACACGCTTTGCATATTAGATATCCGTTCACACATCGTGTGTGGCATACGCAGGAGGCCCGCACGGGATATGTGTAGATGAACAATAGAACTGGGCACACGCGTGGACATAGCTACTTCGTGTCACACGCTTAACAAATACTATTCATTCCCATCCGCACGTGTGACACGAAACAAATTTGTCCACACGTTCTGGCACAGTTATGTTAGTTAATCGCGGGATGACACTTTAGTTACCTTAGGGATGGCATCTCTAGTTACTCAGAATGGCAAATATAGTTGTAAACATATGACAACTCTCTCTGTTTTTTGTTACCTATAATTATCCACAGAATGACACTTTAGTTATCTGGGGTTAGTCGTCATGTGTGTTTACCAACTTTACCTAGTTGACACGTATGGTCCAACCATAATTGTCATGTATGGCTAATCGTAATTGCCTTGTGTGTGTTTATCTAATTGTCACGTATGCGTAACTACAGTTGCCATCTAGCAATGAATCGTAGTTGACATGTGTGTTTATGTAGTTGCCACATACGCGCAACTGCAATTGTCATCTAACAATGTACGAGCGTCGTGTGGGCAAAGAGTAATTCGTCCACACGCGTGGACTAGGTGGTGGTTGTGTGGATAGAAACTGGTACACTCACAAGGCGTAGCTAGCAACCACGCGTTCTGGATCGTGTGGGTAAACTCTCCAACGTCCACACGCACACGATGATGCCTACGTGACACTAAAATTTCAACATTTTTTTGGATTCGTACAAAATAGAATTAACATGGATAGACGCGTGTGGACGAAGTGCAAACATGACACACGGGTGAGCGCTATCATTTGGGGTAAGAAAAGCAAAATAGATGCCCTTAAAATAAAATGGCCACCCTATGCGTCGGCATCCTTAAAAGACCCCTGTGCGGCAACCGTCAGATGTACAACTATCCAGTGTATAATATCGTTTTTATTTTTGCAACAAGGCTGGTGATGCAAAAATATTTTGCAAGAAGGATAGTGTTGCAGAAATACTTTGCGACAAAGTTATGTTGTAAAAATCTTTTGCGACATAGTTGATGTTGTATTTTTTTATTATTTTTGCAACATGGATGTTGTTGCCGTAAATAAATTGCAACATAAACAATTTTGCAAAAAATATTTGCCATTTATTTGATCCCCATTTATTTTGCAACATAGAGGTTGTGGCGGAAGTGAAATTTACAACACACAATGTTGTAGAAAAAAAGACAGACATGCCTAAATCCTATCACATTAAGGAGGAGGCGGGTCGCTCACCTGCAATCTGCCGACTGAAGGCAAGAGTTTTCCTTAAAAAAAGAAAAAGAGAAAAGAGAAATTGCAGTCAAGGAAAAATAAATCAAAAGCCGTGTTGCGTGATAGAGACTCCTTTTTTGTCAACCAACTGGCCAACTAAGAAAACTTGGGATTTTGGATTAAGAAGAGATTGACTCTTAGCAAGGGACGCTCCTTCTTGCATTACAAAGCTCCGTACTTTTATATCGCCAAATAGCTGGGTACCAGTGTGTGGCATCCCCCCGTCATGTTGATCATCGTCGACGTCAATGTGGCGTCACTGCTTTTGTTTGAGTGCTCACTAGTACCGCTTGTGGGCGTGAACGACGGGTGTGGAGTAGATGGTTTTCCGCATGCTGCTCGTTGGTATGCCTAAAGTGGGAGAGTCGGCATACGACGACGCGAACAAGGAGATGTACGAGATCGTCCATGAGCAAGCCGGGGGATGAGGTCCCTATGAGGACGAACATGTGGATGACTCGGAGCCCGTCCAGTCTGACACTCACAAACTAGTCGGGCACGTAGAAGTACATCCAGTAGCACCTACACCGAGTCGGGCACACATCAGGACTACATATAGCAGGGCGCCGAACAACATGAAAGGAGGAGGACAATGAGGACTATAATCCGGATGATTATTGTAGTGATTCAAAGAAGAGGGGCAGAAGAGAAAGCTGAACCATGCGGGAGGACAACCTGTTATGCGATGCATGGTTGGCTACTAGCCTCGATCTGATCCATGGCACACAGCAAAAGGACACAACCTTTTGGACCTACATTCATGCTTGGTTCCACGAACACAAACATTTCACACGCTCCTCTGACGGGGTCATCCGCAATTGTGAATCGAAGTCCCTCAGCCGTCGATGGTACACCATCCAAGAGGTCTTGTCGGAGTATCACGACCACTTGAGGCAACTCATCGCACGGTGGCCTAGTGATGCGCAAATCACCGACCAAGTAATTGTTAATATGTGTACATCTGAAAGGAACAATATGGTAGACTAGAGGGGGGTGGGGTGAATAGGCGACTAACAAGTTTTAGCTTCTTTTTGCAAATTAGGCTAAACAATAAAATAGGTAGTCTAAATATGCAACTAGGTGGACAACCTATATGATGAGCTCAACAACAACAACAACAATAGCAAGCACACAATACAAACACAATATAGCTTGCACAAAGTATTATTGAATATAACAAGAGAATGTCTGTTGTCCTGGAAGAGACTATTATTTTGCAGGCTTCTACGGAAGAAGAAATTGATGAAACGGTGAGCTCATTAAATGAAAAAGATGAGGAAGAGAGCAAAAACAAAATGAGGAAGAGTGGATTAGCTATCCGTGTCCACTTCCTAATGAGAATAACTCTTTATCTCATACATTGATTAATTTCCCTTCGTGCTTACCGGAGGATGAATGCTAGTGCTATGATCCCTTGGATTCGTTTGAAATATCTTGATGCTTCTATGCTTATGGCGATGATACCAATATGAATTATTCTTATGGAGGTGAACTTGCTATAGTTCCTTATGTGAAGCATGAAATTGTTGCGATTGCACCCACACATGGTAGTCCTATTATGTTTTTGAATTCCCCCAACTACACTATATCGAAGAAGTTTGCACTTATTAAGGATTATATTTATAGGTTGCATTTTACCATTACGCATGCTGATTTTGATGAATATAATATGCATGTGCTTGCTTCTCCTACTTGTAATTATTATGAGAGGAACCAAATCTTCAGCTTTCTATGTTTCTAATACGATAAAATTGTAAGAAATTACTTGTGCTATGTATTGACCTTTACTTTTTTTGAATGAATTGTTCTTTTATAACATGTCAATGCATAGGAAGTGAGTTAGACTTAGTATTTCTATGATATATATTAGTTTGTGGTCACTAGTAAACTACAATTCAATGTTAATCAATACTAGCTGGGTGACCCGCGTATTTGCGCGGCTAGATTTACTATGTATTAGTTTGTGCTCTATTGCGACCACCATTTGATTTATATTTCGATGCTATATTCGTATAGAAATAGTTAAGAATATAAAAAAAATGATCATAAAAACCAATGCATTCTTTGATATCTAATGGAGTGTTCATTTTGTTGTCGACAATGATATTTTTGTGTCTAACAACAATAATGGAAAAAGGATGGCACTGAGACCAAGATCAAACCATTCAAACCCATCGGTTTTACAATAATTTTGATGTTTTATATTTTAATCCCAATCCTTTCAGTTTATCTTTGCAGCTATAATTTTTAGAGGTATTTTCCTCATAATTTAATTCTTAATATTGATGAGTTATAGCTTCTTTTTGTTCTTGTGTTGCATTCAACTCAGTGCTGGCCAATTTTAAGGAAATATTGAATTTAGACATTGACGGATTATACTATATTTTATGATATATTTGTGCGTGGAAAATCTCTTCTAGATGCTTCAAGGTATGGTGTCTCACTGGAACTGCCTTAGGGCCATCCTCGCCAACGTAATTATCAGATAAAGTTCATAGATAGACTTGCAAGAAACATCAACTCTCACTTAGTATCATCTTAATTTCCTCTTTATTGTCATGCACGGTTTTTTATAGGGATTGATTTGTACATTTTTAATATAACTGGGACAATTTGCTACATAGTTCACATGATATTTTGCTTCCAACTTCTGCTCTTGCAGCGAAAATGCAGTTTTTGCATACTTAACTCACATGATATACATTATTTTACATGTGTAGCAGGTTGGCATCGAACATCGATTTTTCTTGCATGATGATATGCATATACTTTATTTGTTCTTCCATGTGTAGTATAGCTCCAATTAGCATGAGGTTTGCCATTTACTTTCAATTGCGAGACTTGTGCATCTTGATATATCTAAGCATTATATGTATGTTGATACATTGAACACTGATGCATGATATGTTGACATTGAGCCACTATCAATAAAATAAAATGGTCTATATTTGCTAATGACATTTAATCTATATATTTTAGATTTGATTTTATGTTGAATTTCATACATAAATGCAATTTGGTTATTTTTCATCCTCATATGAAGTTTTTATGGAACATAAAGTTAATTCTATTTTGTTTATTACGCCAAATTTAGTTACCTTCTTTTATGTATATAATAGTTAAGAGTTGTATCTACAGTGCGTTTGTACAACAAAGTTCTCATGGTGCACCGAACAAAATATAATGGTTACAAAATCATGAGAGTATATAATTGAAAGCCGATTTAGACCAATGAAAGATATATCTGCTTATTTACACGTATCTGGCATATTTAGTCTTAAGTACTAACATTTAGTTTCTAGAACCCGTCGAGTGTGTATGCACTATATTCCCGTTGACCTTCAGAACCTCAAAATTGGAGCGCGTTCTATTCAATATGTCGCTGACCTCACTTACGCACGGGATGTAGCCCTATTTTTGTATTTAAGTGAAATAAACTATAGAACTTGGTTGTATCCATAGTATTCTTTTTTTATTTTTTATATCTTAGCTCAAAACATAAATTACGACAAAGTCTGCAACCTTAAGTATTGATAGTTTTTTTGGAAAAAAGTATAGCAAAATCATGTATTGGCCTTTCTCAACAGAAATAGATATATATTCCCCATGTTGATTAGTTTTTTTATTTTCTTTCTTTGTGTTGCTTCAAATCTCTATTACTGCGTACTGCTGGATTATTTTCACTGCGCACTGCCTAGACTTTTGATATGCTATATACGTATAGTACTCGTATATAGAAGTGTTGTACTCATTTGCATGCATGTTATCCCAACGTGGGAAAGGGCCCACTTGAATTCGTGACTGAATTCGTGATTGCATCTATCCTTCTCCTAGATACGTACTCCTTTCGTTTCAAAATAAGTAACTTAAAAATGACTCAACTTTACACTAACTTTAGTATAAAATTGAGTTATTTTTGAGTCACTTATTTTAGTCACTTATTTTTGAGTAGTACAGTATATGCTTGTACACCATCACACGTCTTCGGTCTTCTCTTTCCAAAATGCTGCATCCTTTTGACACATCTGATCAGTGCAACTGATCTAGGGTAGTCTGAAGTCTCCGTATCCTTTTCATACACATACACTTTTCGGTCTTCTTTTAAATAAAATAAGGCTACGTCCTTTTTGCACGTAGGACAACTCCAGCTAATCTGGGCCGCGTACGAATCGGAAAGGTTCTTTCAGACAGATTACAAACTGCCTAGCTGTTCTAAAAAAGGAAGTGTCTAGGGATTCCAATACCATGGACATAGCGATTGTTTTTCTCTTTAGGAGTCCGACTCTTTTGCCCCCTCTGACTCGTCTCTTTCATAGTATGGCTCCAAACGCATGTTATAAGGACTCATGCGTGCGTACTTATCAATCCCAACCGTTCTTTTTAACTCCTTTTTACTGTAAAATCTGAACCGTTCCTTTTCTATTGTTTTAAGTATATAATAAAAGATAGATAGATAGATAGATAGATTGGTTATGATATACCTTGGGATCTGGATGAATCATTTGCTGGAGCATTTTATGTCTAGCTTAATGGCTTTAAAAAAAGCAATGCCTGGGAGACAACCCAGGAGTTTTAGAGCGTCACTTTATTCTATTGCGTGCTTATGAAAATATTAAAAAACAAAAAAGTAAAGTGGAGAACTTCAATGTTTTCAGAAACAAAAGTGAAAGTGAGAAAAGCGAGCGTCGTTGAAGTGGGGGACGTCCTTGAACTTTTGTTCATGGCCATGGAAATTTTGTGAATCTTCATTACAGAAACTTTTCAACAAAAATAATTATCCCCTTGTACAAATTCATTGTATTCTAAAAACAGTTTGCCAAGATTTACCTATAGGATGTTTAAATTGCTTGTTTGATATGTGTTGTTCAGAAACACAAACCTTGGCTATAGTGTTTGATTTTTCATATTTTCTTGGAACGTTAACAATTTCTGAAATTTCTATATGTTTTAAATATTTTTTGTTACGTCCTAATATTTTAGAATTTTTGAAGTTAGAGAATTATATGTACCGTCTGCATCTTTATAGATTGTCATGTTTTCACAGATTGCTATTATAGTTTTTTTATCTGCTTATGTTTGTAATTTTGCCAACCGTCATTAATGTGGGAGCAATAGAATGGTGTTAGCATACAATGGGTAACATTGGATTATAATTATTCAATATTGGTACAACAAGAAATGATGAAATTTGATGTTATATGTACAAACCCCTCTAATAAAAGTTTGTTAAGTTTTGTGAATGAAGTGTTCGGAGACCGAGTTGGCATCGACATGAGAAGAATAAGGAGAGGCAAGAGTTCACGCTTGGATATGCCTAAGGCACCCCAAGTAAATATTCAAGGAGACTCGAGCATCTAAGCTTGGGATGCCCGAAAGGCATCCCATCTTTCTTCCTCAACAATTGTTGGTATGTCTCGGTTTTTATTTTGTTCAAATGATATGCGTAAATTCTCAGAGCGTTTTTTGTTAGTTTTTCCTTTTCTTTCATGCACCATGCTGAAATGTGATAGTCCATGGTTTATTTATAGTATGCTCTTTTCACTTCACTTATATATTTTGAGTATGGCTTTATAGAATGCTTCGTGTGCTTCACTTATATCTTTCGAAGTTTGGATGCTTGCTTCTCTAGATTGGAAATGCCATTATTTGTGGAATGTGCTTTTGCTTCACTTATATTTATTAGAGCGTGTCCGGGTTTTCTGTAGAAATAATAAACGCTCACACTTCACTTATCTATTTAAAGAGTTGACATGAATTGGTCATTCGCATGATATTAACATTGTTAGTATGAATTGTTGGGAAACGTTGCATGGCAAGCAAAAAAATTCCTACGAACACCCAAGATCTATCTATGGAGATGCATGGCTATGAGAGGGGTGTAGATCCACATACCCTTGTAGATCGCTTAACGGGAAGCGTTAAGAAACACAGTTGGTGTAGTCATACGTCTTCGCGATCCAATCACGATTTGTCCCCGTCCAACGTCGGGCGAACGACACCTTCATGTTTAGCACACGTACATCTTGATGACGTCTCTGCCTCCTCGATCCAGCGAGCGAGGGCGGAGTAGTAGATGAGTTCTCCGACAACATGACAACGTGGTGGCGATGGTGGTGGAGCAATATCAGCAGGTCTTCGCCAAGCATTGCTGCAGATGCATTTGGAGGAGAAACAGATCTTGGGAGAGAGGAAGGGATGCACCTATGGCTTGGGGGTGCGGCTGCCCTCCCTCTCACTCTATATATAGGAGGAGGGGGTAGGTGGGGCGCCAGACCTAGCCCCTCCTCCAAGGAGGGTTGGCTGGCCAAGGGGGAGGAGTCCACCTCCCACAAGGGAGGTGGGCGCCCTAGGGAGGAGTCCCTCCCCTCTAAGGCACCTCCCACCTACCACCCTTGGGCGCATGGGCCCTTAGGGGTCGGCTTCCCAGCCCACCAGGGCCTGGTGCTCCACCTCTTTAGCCCATGTGGTGGCAAGCGACTGTTAGGGAGTCGTGAAGGATATCCGGCAAGGGACGGGAGGTCCTCATGGAGCAATAATACATGAAATAATAGCACGTAGCACTAGTTTTTCCTCTTGTAAGTTCATTCATGAACGTAGAAATTTTAATTTCGAAGCGCATAATCTCGCCAAGTTTGCTTGTAATTTAGGCACGGGGAGGCATATTTGGTTGGGTGCTCCTCATGACCCGAACCATGTACCTATGAACATTCTGAAAAATCAATAAAGTGGCGAGTTCTTCTAAAAAAATGTGCCCCTTGGGGTGGTTGGGCCCCTCCCGGTCGACCCCTCGAACCCTTTCGGCACTCCCGGTACTATACCGAAAACACCCGAAACTTTTCCAGAACCCGAATACCACTTTCCTATATATAAATCTTTACCTCTGAACCATTTCGAAACTACTTGCGATGTGTGGGATCTCATCCGGGACTCTGAACAACCTTCATTCACCAACATACATAACTCATTAACACTATATCTTCATCAAACCTTAAGCGTGCGGACCTTGCGGGTTCGAGAACTTATGTAGACATGACCGAGAGACTCTTCGGTCAATAACCAATAGCGGGACCTGGACATCCATATTGGCTCCCACATATTTTACGAAGATCTTTATCGGTCTAACCACGATGTTGAGGATTCACTTAATCCCGTATGCGGTTCCCTTTGGCCATCGATGTGTTACTTTCTCGAGATTCGATCATCGGTATCTCCATACCTAGTTCAATATCATTACCGGTAAGTCTCTTTACTCATTCCGTAATACAAGATCCCGTGACTAACTCCTTAGTCACATTTATTTCAAGCTTCTTGTGATGTTGTATTACCGAGTGGACCCACAAATACCTCTCCCTCATACAGAGTGACAAATCCCAGTCTCGATCCATGCCAACCTAACAGACACCCTTGGATATGTTGGGGAATGTTGCATGGGAAACAAAAAAAAATCCTACGAACACCCAAGATCAGTGGCATAGCTATGAGAGGGGGAGTGTATCTACATACCCTTGTAGATCACTAAGTGGAAGCATATATAACACGGCTGATACCCTTGTAGATCACTAAGTGGAAGCGTATATAACACGGTTGATGTAGTCGTACTCTTCACAATCCAATCGTGATTGGATCCGATCTAGCGCCGAACGGACGACACCTCCGCGTTCAGCACACGTGCGGCTCGATGATGTCTCCTCCTTCTTGATCCAGCAATAGAGGAAGGAGAAGTAGATGGGATCTCAACCAACACGACGGCGTGGTGGAGATGGTGGTGGAGAAATCCCAGCAGGGCTTCACCAAGCGCCTCCGGAACTACGAACGAGGAAGAATGGGAGAAACGGGAGGGAGAGGACTGCCTCAAGGGAGAGGACTTGTTGTGTTCAACCCTCCCTTCCCCTCCACTATTTATAGGAGGCTAGGGTCAGGAGGGGGTACAGCCCTAACCCCTCCTCCAAGGGAGGGGGCGGCGGCCAGAGGGGGAGTAGTGCCCTCCAAGCCAAGTGGAGGGCCCTCCCCGTTAGGGTTTCCCTTCCCCTAGGCGGATGGGTCTTAGGTGGCTGGTACGCCTGTCCCAATAAGGCTAGGACACCCCCTACAGTCCATGCATGCCCTAGGTGCTGGAGGGACTCCTCTGGAACCCTCCGGGATCTTCTAGAACCTTCCGGAAGCTTCTCGGTACAATACCGGTAAAACCCAAAACTTTACTGGTAGCCAAAATATGACTTCAAATATATAAATCTTTACCTCCAACCATTATGGAGCTCCTCGTGACGCCCGGGATCTCATCCGACACTCCAAACAACATTCGGTCACCAACATGAATATCCCAATACTACTCTAGCTTCACCGAACGTTAAGCGTGCGGACCTTATGGGTTCGAGAATCATGTGGACATGACCGAGACACCTCTCCGATCAATAACCAATAGCGGGACCTGGATGCCCATATTGGTTCTCACATATTCCACAAATATCTTTATCGTCTAAACCACGATGCCAAGGATTCAATCAATCGCATATGCAGTTCCCTTTGTCTAGCGACATGTTACTTGCCCGAGATTCGATCGTTGGTATCTCTACGCCTAGTTCAATCTCGTTACCGGCAAGTCTCTTTACTCGTGCCATAATACAAGATCTTGCGGCTAACCCCTTAGTCACATAGCTTGCAAGCTTCTTGTGATGTTGTATTTCCGGGAGGTCCTAGATATACCTCTCTGTCATGCGAAGTGACAAATCCCAGACTTGCTCCATGCCAACCTAACAGATACCCTCAGAGATACCAGTAGAGTACCTTTATGATCACCTAGTTACGAAGTGATGTTTTATACACACAAGCCATTCCTACAGTGCTAGGGAGTTGCATGATCTCATGGTCTTAAGAACAGATACTTGACATGAAGAAAGCAGTAGCAATAAACTAATATGATCAAATGCTATGCTTACGGTTGGGTCTTGTCCATCACATCATTATCCTAATGATGTGATCCCGTTATCAAATGACAACTCATGTCTATGGTCAGGAAACCTTAACCATCTTTGATCAACGAGCTAGTCTACTAGAGGATCACTAGGGACACATTGTTGTCTATGTATCCAGACATGTATTTGAGTTTCCGATCAATACAATTCTAGCATGGATAATAAGAGATTATCATGAACAAGGAAATATGATAAGAGCCAATTTATTATTGCCTCTACAACATATTTCCAACAATATCCCACTTGCACTAGAGTTAATAATCTAGTTCACATCGCCATGTGATTAACACCCAATGAGTTTTGGGGTTTGATCATGTTTTGCTTGTGAGAGAGGTTTTAGTCAATGGGTCTGGAAGATTCAGAACCACCTACTTTGCAAATCTCTATGTTATATTGTAGATACTGCTACCACGCTCCACTTGGAGCTATTCCAAATGGCTGCTCCACTATACGTATCCGGTTTGCTACTCAGAGTCATCCGGATTGGTGTCAAAGCTTGCATCGACGTAACCCTTTACGCCGAACTGTTTATCACCTCCATAACCTAGAAACATTTCCTTGTTCCTCTAAGGATATTTTTGACCATTGTCCAGTGATCCACTCCTGGATCACTCTTGGACCCCCTTGCCATACACGTGCAAGGCACACATCAGGTGCGGTACAAAACATGACATACCATATAGAGTCTATGGCTAAAGCATAGGGGACGAACTTTGTCCTTTCTCTTTCTTCCGTCATGGTCGAGATTTGAGTCTTACTCAACTTCACACCTTACAACTCAGGCAAGAACTCCTTCTTTGACTAATACATTTTGAACTCCTTCAAAATCATGTCAAGGTATGTGCTCTGTGAAAGTCTTATCACGCGTCTTGATCTATCTCTATAGATCTTGATGCCCAATATGTAAGCAGCTTTACCCAGGTCTTCCTTTGAAAAACTCATTTCAAACAACCCTTTATGCTTTCCAAAAAATCTACATCATTTCCGATCAACAATTTTTCATCCACATATACTTATCAGAAATGCTATGGAGCTCCCAATCACTTTCTTGTAAATACAAGTTTCTTGCAAACTTTGTATAAACCCAAAAGCTTTGATCACCACATCAAAGCATATATTCCAACTCCAAGACGGTTTCCCAAGTCCATAGAAGGATCACTAGAGCTTGCATACCTTTTAGCATCCTTAGGATCGACAAAACCTTCTAATTGTATCACATACAAGCTTTCCTTAAGGAAAGCATTGAGGAAACCTTCTGGTTGCATCCTTGGGATCGACAAAACCTTCTGGTTCTATCACATACAACCTTTCCTTAAGGAAACCATTAAGGAAACGCTGTTTTGACATCCATTTGTCACATTTCATAATTGAAAAGTGCAGCAACTGCTAAGATAATGCTAACAGACTTTAGCATCGCTATGGGTGAGAAAGTCTCATCATAGTTAACTCCTTGAACTTGTAGGCAACCTCTTTGCGACAAGTCGATCTTTATAAATAGTGACATTACCATCAACGTATGTTTTCTTAAAGATCCATTTGTACTTCATGGTCTATCGGTCATCGGGCAAGTCTACCAAAGTCCATACTTGGTTTTCATACCGATAGTGTTGAACACGAATGAGGGGATGCCTTCCGAGGTATCCCCAAGCTTAGACGCTTGAGTCTTACTTGAATATTACCTTGGGGTGCCTTAGGAATCCCCAAGCTTAGGTTCTTGTCACTCCTTATTCTCCTCATATCGGTGTCTCACCCAAAACTTGAAAACTTCAATCACACAAAACTTAACGGAACTTCGTGAGAAGAGTTAGTGTAGTAAAGATAAATCATTCACTTAGGTACTGTCAAGACAAGATTCATAATTATTCCCACATGATACCTACTGTATTATATCTTTCCCAAATTTTATATTACTCAATATAAGCTATAGGAACACTTGAAACAAGCAAACTATGCATGCAAAACAGAATCTGTCAAAAACAGAACAGTCTGTAAATATCTGAATGATCACCATACTTACCTGACTCTAAAAATTCTGAAACATTAGTTAAACTCAAGGAATTTTCATATTATTTTTTTTCAAAATTTAAGAATTGTTTAACGCTCCAGTAAAATCAGATAATTCATATAGTGGACGCAAAACTTTCTGTTTTTGCACAGAATCAAACAAGCAAGTATCCACACTATCCCAAAGCTTTACTTTGCACTTTATTGAAATAAAAGACATAAAACATGATTAATACAGTATCTTAATCATGTGAACACATCAAAATAGAAAGTAAAAGTGTTGGGTTGTCTCCCAACAAGCGCTTTTCTTTAATGCCTTTTAGCTGGGCATGATGACTTCAATGATGCTCGTATAGGAATAATAATTGAAACATGCAAAAGAGCATCATGAATCACATGACAAGCACATTTAAGTATAACCCACTTCCTATGCATAGGTATTTTCTGAGCAAACAATTTATGGGAACAAGAATCATCTAGCATAGGAAGGCAAAGCAAGCATAACTTCAAAACTTTGAATGCATAGAGAGGAAACTTGATATTATTGCAATTCCTACAAGCATATGTTCCTCCCTCATAATAATTTTCAGTAGCATCATGAAGGAATTCCACAATATAACCAGCATGTAAAGCATTCTTTTCATGATCTACAAGCATAGAAATTTTATCACTCTCCACGTAAGCAAACTTCTTCTCATTCATAGTAGTGGGAGCAAACTCAACAAAATAACTAGCATGTGACACTTGTTGACATAACCACTTTCAATATTAAAATCATGATAATAGGTTTCATGGTTGTCATTACTATTTATATCATACATGTCATCACAATAATCATGATATATAGGAGGCATGCTATCATCATAATAGTTTTGCTCATCGAAGCTCGGGGGACAAAAATATGATCTTCATCAAACATAGCATCCCCAAGCTTGTGGCTTTGCATATCATTAGCATCATGAATATTCAGAGAATTCATACTAACAATATTGAAATCATGCTCACCATTCAAGTATTTAGTGCCAAACATTTTAATAACTTCTTCTTCTAACACTTGAGCACAATTTTCCTTCCCATCGTTTTCACAAAAGACATTAAAAAGATGAAGCATATGAGGCAACCTCACTTCCATTTTTTTGTAGTTTTCTTTTATAAAACCAAACTAGTGAAAAACAAGAAACAAAAATATTTGATTGCAAGATCTAAAGATATACCTTCAAGCACTCACCTCCCCGGCAACAGCACCAGAAAAGAGCTTGATGTCTACTACACAACCTTCTTCTTGTAGACTCGTGTTGGGCTTCCAAGCGCAGAGTTTTGTAGGATAGTGGCAATTTCCCCTCAAGTGGATGACCTACGGTTTATCAATCCGTGGGAGGTGCAGGATGAAGATGGTCTCTCTCAAACAACCCTGCAACCAAATAACAAAGAGTCTCTTGTGTCCCCAACACACCCAATACAATGGTAAATTGTATAGGTGCACTAGTTCAACGATGAGATGGTGATACAAGTGTAATATGGATGGTAGATATAGGTTTTTGTAATCTGAAATTATAAAAACAGCAAGGTAACAAATACTAAACAACGAGCAAAATGTTGTATAAATGCTTGGAAACAAGGCCTAGGGTCCATACTTTCACTAATGCAATTTCTCTCAACAATATTGACATAGTTGAATCATATGTAAGTCCCTCTCGTGCAATAAAGATTTCACTCCAAAGTCACAAATAGCGGAGAACTAATGAAGAAATTATTGTAGGGTACGAAATCACCTCAAAGTTATATTTTCTGATCAATCTTATGAGCTATCCCTATAAGTGTAACGGACATCCCTAGAGTTCGTACTAAAATAACACCTTAAGATACACATCAACCAAAACCCTAATGTCACTTAGATACTCCAATGTCACCAAAAGTACTCATGGGCTTGATTATATGATATGCATCACATAATTTTAGATTCGTCATGTTCAATCCAACACAATGAACTTCAAAGAGTGCCCCAAAGTTTCTATTGGAGATTCAAGACGAAAACATGTGCCAACCCCTATGCATAGATTACCAAGGTCACGGGACCCGCAAGTTGATCACCAAAACATACATCAAGTGAATCAATAGAACATTCCATTGTCACCACGGATATCCCATCACAATACATACATCAAGTGTTCTCAAATCCTTAAAGACTCAATCCGATAAGAAAACTTCAAAGGGAAAACTCAATTCATCACAACAAGATAGAGAGGGGAAAACTCCATATGATTCATCTATATCAATAATGTTTGTGGTACATCAAGATCGTGCCATCTCAAGAACATGAGAGAGAGAGAGATCAAACACATAGCTACTGGTACATACCCTCAACCCCGAGGGTGAACTACTCCCTCCTCATCATGGAGAGCGCCGAGATGATGGAGATAGCCTTCGGTGATGATTTCCCCCTCCGACAGGGTGCCGGAACAGGCTCCCAATTGGTTTTTAGTGGCTCTGTAGGTTTGCGACGGCGGAACTCTCGATCTAGGTTTCTTTTCGGCGGTTTCTATATTTATAGGATTTTTTGGTGTCGGTCTCACGTCAAGGGGTGCCACGAGGCGGTGACAAGCCTGCTAGGCACGGCCAGGGGGTGGCCGCGCCTGGTGGCCCAACTCCAATGCTTCGGGGGTTTCTCTTGGTCCAGAAAAAATCATACTAAATTTTCAGCCCATTCCGAGAACTTTTATTTCTGCACAAAAAAAACGACACCACGGTAGTTTTGCTGAAAACAACGTAAGTCCGGGTAAGTTCTAATAAAATCATACCAAAATCATATAGAATTATTGTAAACATGGCATGAATACTTCATAAATTATAGATATGTTGGAGACGTATCACATTCCCAATATTTTACTTCAAAGGACACTGACAAGCAAAGATGGCTCGTTCATATGAAGAAGAAACCCGGATTTTTGAGGATCCACTTCAATGAAATAAGCCGACCAGGGGAGTGAACCGGTCACTTAAAATATTTATTATTCTTATTTGAGGAGCTTACCATGAATAAATTCAAGCTAACCTGGGCGCTAATGTCGGGGATACACCCCGTGGTATAACCCAACCTGAAGTGTGACCCGGCTGGGACTTGGCGACTCACCAGAGCCGTGGAGGAACTTGACGATTCATTGATGACCTAGCCGGATGTATGACCCGGCTCATCATATGGCGGCTCATGTGTCACCTCTATTACCGGGTCACAGGACGACCAGGCCCATGGCCCAACTTGCGAGCCGGCGCAGGGCGGCTCATGGACGGGCTTGGAGGGGCGGCTCACAAGAGAAGGCCCAAGGAGAGAAGGAAGGACTCCCTCAAAAAGGAAACAAGACCCGAATTAGGATTCAAGAGATACTAGTCCTAATCCTACTCCTAGTAGGATTCTACATGTAAACCTACCCCTTCCACTTATATAAGGAGGGGTAAGGCGCCCCAAGAGGTACAAGTTCACAAGTTCAAGTCATTAGAGATAGACAGATCAGGGGCTCTCGAGATTAGAGGTAGCAAGACAACACCCTTGTAATTGAGATCGTCCTCATTATCAATATAGACACAAAGCAAGACGTAGGCTTTTACCTCTTCCCGAGGGGCCGAACCTGGGTAAACTCGTGTCTCTCGATTATGACCAACCCCTCTCAAGCCTCCACATAGTTGCGATGGCCTCACACCTAAGTCCGTTAACCCAGACATCTTGCCGTGACAAATCCATGACACTTTGCTTGGAACTGCACCAGTTTACCAAGGGAGTCCTGGATTAAGGGGTCCTCGGATAGCCGACCCATTATTCATGGGCCGCACTATATGGGCTGCAAGGCAGGCGCCGGATGACCGAACACCACCTGCGCCAGACGGAAGCTTCGAGGAGTCATGCCATGTTCTCCAAGTAATTAGCTATAGTTAGACATGTTATTTCTTTAGCATGTAACTGACCATGTCTAAGCCAAGGACACCCCCGTCATCTATATAAGCTGGAGGGTTTTAGGGCGTAGGGGGAGAACAACTCATCTAGGGTTAGCTATACGATCTCGAGGTAGATCAACTCTATAACCCCTTACATCATCAATACAACCAAGCATGACGTAGGGTATTACCTCCATTGGAGGGCCCGAACCTAGGTAAACTCGTGTCCCCTTTGCCTCCTGTTACCGTTGACTCCAGTCTCACAGTTCGGGACCCCCTACCTGAGATTCGCCGGTTTTGACACCAACACTTAGCGCTCCACCATTCAGAACAAATACGTATCCGGTTTGAGACTTAGAGTCATCCGGATTTATGTCAAAGCTTGCATCGACGTAACCCTTTACGACGAGCTCTTAATCACCTCCATAAATCAGAAACATCTCCTTAGTCCTTTTCAGGTACTTAAGGATATTCTTGACTGTTGTCTAGTGTTCCATTCCTGGATCACTTTGAAACCTCCCTGCCATACTTATGGCGAGGCTGACATCTGGTCTTGTGCACAACATCGCATACATTATAGAGCCTATGCCTGAAGCATGGGGGATAACACTCATATTTTCTCTATCCTCTGTAGTTGCCAGGCATTGAGTCTTACTCAACTTCACACCTTGTAAGATAGGCAAGAACCCTTTCTTGGACTGATCCATTTTGAACTTCTTGAAAACCTTATCAAGATATGTGCTTTCTGAAAGTCCTATTAAGCGTCTCGATCTATCTCTATAGATCTTGATGCCTAATATATAAGCAGCTTCTCCGTGGTGTTTCATTGAAAAACTCTTGTTTAAATATATCTTCACGCTTTCTAAAAGTTTTACATTGTTTACAATCAGCAATATGCCATCCACATATAATATTAGAAACACTATAGAGCTCCCACTCACTTTCTTGCAAATACAAGCTTCTCCATAAACTTGTATAAACCCAAACGCTTTGATCACCTCATCAAAGCGAAGATTCCAACTCCGAGATGCCTGCACCAGTCCATAAATGGATCGCTAGAGCTTGCATACTTTGTCAACATTTTTAGGATCGACAAAACCTTCTGGTTGCATCATATACAACTGTTCCTTAAGGAAACCATTAAGGAACGCTGTTTTGACATCCATCTGCCAGATCTCGTAATCGAAAAATGTAATTGTGGCTAACATAATCCTGACGGACTTAAGCATCGCTACGGGACAGAAGGTCTCATCGTAGTCAACTCCTTGAACTTGAGAAAACCCTTTTGCAACAAGTCAAGCTTTATAGATGGTGACATTACCGTCTATGTCCGTCTTTTTCTTAAATGTCCATTAAATCTTGATGGCCTTAGAATCATATGGTAAGCCTTCCAAAGTCCACACTTTGTTCTCATGCATGGGTCCTATCTCGGATTTCATGGCCTGTAGCCATTTGTTGGAATCTAGGCCCACCATCGCTTCTTCATAGCTCGTAGGTTTATTGTTGTCTAACAACGTGACTTCCAAGACAAGATTGTCGGACCACTTAGGGGGCGGTACGAGTCCTTGTCGACCTATGAGGCTTGGTAGTAACTTGATCTGAAGCTTCATGATCATCATCATTAGCTTCCTCTTCACTTGGTGTAGGCACCACAAAAACATCTTTCTACATTGTGCTACTATCCAACTGAAGTGATGGTTCAACAACCTCATAAAGTTCTACTTTCCTCCCACTCAATTCTTTCGAGAGAAACTCCTTCTCTAAAAGGAGCCGTTCTTGGCAACAAAGACCTTCCCTTCGGATTTGAGATAGAAGGTGTACACTAATGTTTCCTTAGGGTATCATATGAAGACGCATTTGTCCGCTTTGGGTTCGAGCTTATCAGGTTGAAGCCTTCTCACATAAGCGTCGCGGCCCCGAGCTTTAAGAAATAACAGCTTAGGTTTCTTGCAAAACCATAATTCATATGGTGTCATCTCAACGGACTTTGATGATGCCCTATTTAAAGTGAATGCGACTATTACTAATGCATAACCCCAAAATGGTAGTGGCAGATCAGTGAGAGTCATCATAGATAGCACCATATCCAATAGAGTGCGATTATGATGCTCAGACACACCATTAAGCCGTGGTGTTCCAGGTGGCGTAGGATGTGAAACAATTCCACACTGTCTCAAATGCATACCAAACTCATAACTCAGATATTCACCACCACGATCAGATCATAGAAACTTTATCTTCTTGTTATGATGATTCTCTACTTCACTCTGAAATTTCTTGAACTTGTCAAACATTTCAGACTTTTGTTTCATTGAGTACATATACCCATATCTACTCAAATCATCGGTGAAGGTAAGAAAATAATGATACCCACTGCGCGCTTCAACACTCATCGGATCGCACACGTCAGTATGTATGATTTCCAACAAGTCACTTGCCCGCTCCATTGTACCAGAGAACAGGGTTTTAGGCATGGTTAGCATGTATCAAGCGATTCAAGATCGAGTCATTCCAAAAGTCCATCAGCATGGAGCTTCCTCATGCGTTTTACACCAATATGATCTAAGCGGCAGTGCCACAAGAAAGTGGTACTATCATTATTAACTTTGCATCTTTTGGCATCAATGTTATAAATGTGTGTATCACTACTATAGAGATTCAACAAGAATAAACCATTCACATTGGCTGCATGACCATAAAAGATGTTACTCATACAAATAGAACAACCATTATTCTCTAATTTAAATTAATTACCATCTCGCATTAAACAAGATCCAGATATAATGTTCATTCTCAACACAGGCACCAAATAACAATTATTTAAGTTTACAACTAATCCCAATGGTAATTGAAGAGCGAGTGTGCTGACGTCGATCACATGAATCTTGGAACCATTTCCGACACGCATCGTCACTTCATCCTTTGCCAACCACTTTTTATTCCCTAGTTCTTGTTTCGAGTTACACATGTGAGCAACTGAACTGGTATCAAATTCCAAGGCACTACTATGAGAGCTAGTGAGCTACACATCAATAACATGTATATCAAATATAACTTTGTTGATGTTGCCAGCCTTCTTATCAGCCAGGTACTTGGGGAAATTCCGCGTCCAGTGGCCATTCCCCTTGCAATAGAAGCACTCGGTCTCAGGCTTGGGTCCAGCCTTGGGTTTCTTCACTGGAGTAGCAACTTGCTTATCACCCTTCTTGAAGTTTCCCTTCTTTCTTTTGCCTTTCTTGAAACTAGTGGTTTTACTCACCATCAACACATAATGCCCCTTTTTGATTTCTACTTCCGCGACTTTCAGCACCGAGAATAGATCGGAAGCAGACTTGTCCATCCCTTGCATATTATAGTTCACCACGAAGCCTTTGTAGCTAGGTGGCAGTGACTGGAGAATTCTGTTAGTGACCATTTTAGGCGGAAGCTCAACTCCCAAATCATTAAAACGGTTGTAGTATCCTGACATTCTGAGTAGGTGCTCATTGGCAGAACTATTCTCTTCCATTTTGCAGGCGAAGAACTTATCGGAGGTCTCATACCTCTCGATCTAGGCATTTGCTTGAAATAGTAACTTTAACTCTTGGAGCATCTCATATGCTCCATGCCACTCAAAACGCTTTTGAAGTCCCGACTCTAAGTCGTACAACATGACACACTGACCTATTGAGTAGTCATCAGAACCAGCTTTCCATACGTTCACAACTTCTACAGACGACATTGGAGGGGGTGGTGCATCAAGTGGTGCATCAAGAACATAAGTCTTTTGCAAAGCCGTCTCCTCAGATTACGTACCCAGTCTGCATACTTGCTTCCATCATCTTTCAACTTAGCTTTCTCTAGGAACACACTAAAATTCAGGGGATCTACTACGTGAGCCATTGATCTACAACATAATTTTGCGAAGATAATTTATACTATGTTCATGATAATGAGTTCAATTAATCATATTACTAAAGAACTCCCACTCAAATCAACACCCCTGAGGTTGTCTAAGTGTGACATGATCCAAATCCACCAACTCAAGTCCAATCATCACGTCAGAGGAGGTGCTTTCAATGGTGAACATCTCCATGTTGATCATATCTACTATATGACTCATGTTCAACCTTTCGGTCTCCTCTGTACCGAGGCCATGTTTGTACATGCTAGGCTCGTCAAGTTTAACCCAAGTATTCCGTGTGGATAAATATGGCTTACACATGTTGAATGCGAACGTAGATTCTATCACACCCGGTCATCACGAGGAGCTTCGAAACGAAGTACCGTAGCAATGGTGGATACTTGGGGAGAACACAATTTTATCTTGAAATTTTAGTGAGGGATCATCTTATAATGCTACCGTCGTCCTAAGAAAAATAAGATGCATAAAGGATAAACATCACATGCAAATCATATAAGTGACATGATATGGCCATCATCGTCTTGTGCTTTTGATCTCCATCTCCAAAGCATCGACATGATCTCCATCATCACCAGCATGACACCATGATCTCTATCATCGTGTCGTCACGTGGTTGTCGCGCCAACTATTACTTCTACAACTATTGCATAGCGATGAAGTAAAATCAATTACATGGCATTTAGTGATTGACACGCAGGTCATATAATAAATCAAAGACAACCCTATGGCTCCTGTCGGTTGTCATACTCATCGACATGCAAGTCATGATAACTATTACAAAACATGATCATATCATACATCAACATATATCAAATCACGTCTTGGCCATATCACATCACAACATGCCCTGCAAAAACAAGTTAGACGTCCTCTACTTTGTTGTTGCAAGTTTTACGTGGCTGCTACGGGCAACTAGTAAGAAGTGTTCTTACATACGCAAAGACACAACAGTGATAATCAAGTTGCCTTTTAACCTTCTACAAGGACCGCCCCTGTCGAATCCAATTCAACTAAAGTGGGAGAGATAGCCACCCGCCAGCCATCTTTATGCGACAAGTTGGATGTGGGTTGACGGAACCGGTCTATCGTAGATGGACGAGTAAGGTTGGTCTGGGCCGCTTCATCCCACAATACCACCAAATCAAGATAAGACCAAGGAGCTAAGCAATTTGAATATCAATGCCCACAAACTCTTTTGTGTTCTACTCATGCATATCATCTATGCATAGAAATAGCTCATGATGCCACTGTTGGGGAACGTTGCATGGGAAACAAAAAATTTCCTATGAACACCCAAGATCTTTCTGTGGAGATGCATAACTATGATAGGGAAGTAGATCCACATGCCCATGTAGATCTCTAAGCGGGAAGCATTAAGAAAAGCGGTTGGTTTAGTCGTACATCTTCGCGATGCAATCACGATCCGTCTCGATCTAGCGTCGAACGGACGACACCTCCGTGTTCAGCACACATACAAGTCGATGACGTCTCTGCCTCCTTGATCTAGCGAGCAAGGGTGGAGTAGTATATGAGTTCTCTGGCAGCATGACGGCATGGTGGCGGTGGTGGTGGAGCAATCTCAGCAGGGCTTCGCCAAGCGCTACCGCAGATGCGTTTGGAGGAGAAACATATCTAGGGAGAGAGGGAGGGCTGCACCTATGGCTTGGGGGTGTGGCTGCCCTCCCTCTCCCTCTATATATATAGGAGGAGGGGGTAGGTGGGGCGTCGGCCCTAGCCCCTCCTCCAAGAAGGGTCAGCCGGCTAAGGGGGAGGAGTCCACCTCCCACAAGGGAGGTGGGCGCCCTAGGGAGGAGTCCCTCCCCTCTAAGGCACCTCCCACCTACCACACTTGGGCACATGTGCCCTTAGGGGTTGACTACCCAACCTACTAGGGGCTAGTATGCCACCTCCTTAGCCCATGTGCCCCCGAGGTTGGTGGTCCCCTCCCGGTCGACCCCGTGAACCCTTTCGGCACTCCCGGTACTATATCGAAAACACCTGAAAATTTTCTGGAACCCGAATACCACTTTCCTATATATAAATATTTACCTCTGTAGCATTCCGGAACTCTTCATGACGTTTGGGATCTCATTCGGGACATCGAACAACCTTCGGTCACCAACATACATAACTCATTCAAATTATGTCGTCATCGAACCTTAAACATGCGGACCCTACGGGTTCGAGAACTTATCTAGACATGACCGAGACACTCTATGGTCAATAACCAATAGCGGGACCCGAACGTCCATATTGTCTCCCACATATTTTACGAAGATCTTTATCGGTCGAACCACGATGTCAAGCATTCTGTTAATCCCGTATGTAGTTCCCTTTGTCCATCAATATGTTACTTGCCCAAGATTCGATCGTCGGTATCTCCATACCTAGTTCAATCTCATTACCGACAAGTCTCTTTACTCATTCCATAATACATGATCCCGTGACTAACTCCTTAGTCACATTGCTTGCAAGCTTGTGGTGATGTTGTATTATCGAGTGGGCCCACAGATATATCTCCGTCATATGGAGTGACAAATCCCAGTCTCAACCCATGCCAACCCAACAGACACCCTTGGATATACCTATAGAGCAGCTTTATAATCACCCAGTTATGTTGTGACATTTCATACACATGAGGCATTCCTCCGATTTCAGGGAGTTGCATGATCTCATGGTCGTAGGAACAAATACTTGACATGAATTAAGCAGTAGCAATAAACTAACATGATCAAATGCTATGCTTATGGTTGGGTCTTGTCCATCACATCATTCTCCTAATGTTGTGATCCCTTATCAAATGACAACTTGTCGTGGATTTATCACGGCAGATGTCCGGGTGAACGGACTTGGATTCGAGGCCATCGCTAACGGGGTGGACTCAAAGGGGTTAGTTGGGACGAAAGACACGGATTTACCCAGGTTCGGCCCCTCGAGTCGAGGTAATAGCCTATGTCCTGCTTGTGTTTGTATTGCTTGTGTACCGATTACAAGGAGCTGGAAGCTTGACCTAGTTCTCGATTCCCTACCTCTAAGTCGCCCCGGGTCTGCCTTTATATAAGAGGTCAGGACCACCAGGTCGTTACAATTGCTAACCGAGTCTCTTTATATCTTCCTGTACAAGCCGTCTATGAGTCGGCTTGCACGCCCGGGTCTTCTCCGTCCGGGCTGTTTGTACGGCCCACACCTTGAGCCGCCTATCTTCCTGGGCCACCAGTCTTACGGCTCACCTTTGGGCCGGCTCACGAGCTAGCAACATGACCCGGAGCCTCCGGGGCAGGTCATATCGTGGGGTCATATCCCCAACATTAGGCCCTAGGTTGAATTGAGCTTGCTCACTTCATCCTTCTCTTCCGTTTTTTGGCGAGTCGCCCGGAAATGACCCGACGTGATGTCATGAGATCTGCTGACGTACCACCAAATCTTTCATTAACTATCGTCTCGAGAATCGAGGCGTACGCCTTGGTCAAACGGTGTCGTCGCCTGGATTTTCGCGCCTTCCTTAACCCCTTTTTAAATATGACCCGTGTGGGTCAGAGTTTTCCATCCTCCCACTCGTGCCTCTTCTTCTTCCTCCTGTCGCCGCCGCTCCAGCGTCCTTGTCGTCCGGCGCCGTCTTTGCTTCTGCACCGACCGAGCCGCTGCATCACCCTAATACGGACCAGATTCCTTCTACCGCCGCCACAACATCTCCGGTGAGTTCTCCTTTCTCTTTAGATTGCTCACCGCCATAGTAAGGTTACGCCGTAGTGGGGCTCCGCCGTAGCCGGGCTCCGGCACCGCCGCCACGAGCATATCTCGACGCCGTTGTTACTTTTAGATCGCGCTCTTGTCCCGCCGCCGCATGCGGGCCGGCCGCACGTAATGCATGGACCGCGATAGCCCCGCTCTGTTTTCTTTCTTTTTGCTCTTCATCGCTAGGTCTGGATTAAATCCTTTTTCGCCGCTTTTGTAGATCCGTAGCCATAGCGATAGTTTGCAGAATCTGTTTTTAGGACTTAGCCGATTTTTCAATCTTCCTTCCTTTTGTTGAGCCGCCAAGCTTCTCCGGCTCTCATCAGCCGGGTCTTTCCACTTCATCCATAGAGCCCCTAAACCTTTAAGCCGTCAAAAATATTTGCTTGCGCTTTTACTCATTGCGCCCTTTTATCTTGCACATCACTTAAGCCGCCAATATGTCTCGTGCGTCCAACTCATGCAACTGGGTTGGTTCTTGCGTTACGGAGGAGTACTTAGCAGGCTTCATTGAATCGGGTGCTCTTCCTCCCAAAGAGGTTCTCAATTGGCAGGTTTCGGGCAGCAAGACCCGACCTTCTCCCCAAAAAGGAGAAATAGTAGTCTTTGGTGATCACATCGAGCGAGGGTTCGTGTCGCTCGGCTCTAAGTTTTTCCGGGACGTCCTTCATTTTTATAAGCTGCATCCTCAAGACTTGGCACCCAACTCTATTTCCAACATCTGCAACTTCCAAGTTCTCTGCGAAGCTTATCTGCTAAGTAAACCGTCTATGGGGTTCTTTCGAGAATTCTTCTACGCCAATCGCCAAACTAAAATGAAGGGTGGCCCGAGTCTGGAACTGGGCGGTATTTCTATTCAACGCCACCGAGACATCATCTTTCCTGCTACTCCAATGCCGAGTCACCCAAAAGATTGGAATAAGACATAGTTCTATTGCCGAGAGACCTCTCCTGAAAAAGAGCACTCATTGGGGGGTTATCGCCCCTCCCGGCTTAGGACAGATACAGAGCTTCCCGGCCGGCTCTCAGCCTCGGAACGTGCCAGATATGAGTCGTTCCATGCCAAGATCAAAGCGCTCCTGGCCAATGGCTTAATAGGATTGGATTTGATCCGCTGTTGGATTTCCTAGCGGATCATGCCTTTAAGCCGCAGAGGCCGGCTTATGTGCGAGTATGAAGGCAAATATGGCTCATTGTGCTTTAGCGAATCAACATTGTCAGAGGATGATATTACCATTACCATCCGGAGCCTTGTCCACGAGGCCTCCAGCTCATGCAGTGCCATCGGCCTGGCGCCTTTCTGCGTCAATAATCCAGCTCCCGATGGAAGTTAATCTCTTCCCATCCGTCTCTTAGACGTCATTTGTACTTTGTTGATTTGGTATTCACTCTCCGGGTCATTTCTATAGGCCGACTCAGACTTCTGGAAGAAGGAATATGTTGCTCCTCCGAAGAAATCCAGGAAGAAGGCCGCAACTAAGAAGGCTAAAAAAGATGCCCCGCAAGATAATTTGCTTGACTCGCCACCATCATCCAGCTCAGAGGTAAAGTTTTAACTGCCTTGTTTGATCTTTTACCTTCCTGCTTTATTAATGCTTGTTTTACTCGCAGGATGAAGTGGAAACCAGCCGTGCCAATGCTCCTGAGGTAAATTACGTTTCTTCCGGCTCAGAATGTTTCATCCCCCGAAAGCCGTGTCGGGTTATCAGAAAAGTCCCTCTTTCTCACCCTCTTGCTTATCTGGCTCCCGATTTTCTCTTAAAAAGCAACAACAAGTCGAGTGTCGACAGACTCGAAGCACCGGCTCTACTGAGCTCATGTCCGGGCTACCAAACTCTCCGGCTCCAAAGAAACGCCCTGCCAAGGTTTAAGTCTCTACTTTTCCTTTGACTTTCCTTTGTAATTTTGACACTTTCTCATCTTTCCTGTTTTGCTCTTTTTAGAAATCCCCTTCCTCCGACGACTCTTCGGCGTCAATTCTACCACCGCCCAAGATCAATCCGCTGTAAGCATTCCTTACCATGATATCTGGATATCCGGCTATTACTATGATAACAACATCTTCAACTACTGATCCTTCTATTTTGTAGTGCTCAAGCTAAACATCGCAAGACCAACAAGCCCTCCTCCGGCCCAGTTATCGAAGAGCCAGAGCCCGAACAACCGGAGGAGACTCAACCAGAAGAAAACCCGCCGGCTGCCTCCACGGAGCCGGCCGCTGAAGATGTCATCATGGAGAGCCCTCCAAGGGCTCCTTCAAAGCCGGCGACTCCTGCCAAGACCCCTGAAACTCCAGATGTTGTTATCACCGGGTCTGGTCATCAAACGCCTCCGGCTCATGTGTTGACCAAACATACAGAGCCAGCTGAAGCCTCGAAGAAGCTGAACCTTGACTCTTCGTACGAGAAGATGACAGCCGAAGAGCTCCACGCCGGGTATATAAACCGGGTTACCACCAGCCGGGATCTAGAACTTTGGTTGGTCTCTTCAATGAAGACAAAATATGAGGTACCTTTCCTTCTTACCATATCCTTACTTAGCCCCCAAGAGCTGGTTTAACGTACTCAATCATTGAGCCAGGTCTTTTTGTGACCTCTGTAGATATTGTCATGCCAAATTCCCTTAGAATTGCTTTAGCTTAGTACTGTAGAGAAAGTGAACTACCAATCGTAGCCCCCAAGAGCCGTCTCAGATTATATTTGAGTTGGGTCTTTAATGTAGACAACTTTAAGATCTAATCGTAGCCCCCAAGGGCCGGCTCAAACTTTGATCAAGTTGAGTCGGTGCCTCCATGAAGAGCCATAGTGTAGCCCCCAAGTTCCGGATTAGCTTCGAAGGAGATGAACCGGAACTGCATTGCATACTGAAAGATCACATATACATTAGCCCCCAAGTGTCAAATATATTGCTTGCAATCTGTTTGGGACTTGCATAAATTTGCTTTTAACACTTGTCCTGTATTTTGGCGACTTATCCTGTATTTTGATGTATTATAGGAAGCTTTAAATGAAGCCGGTTCTCAGTTGACGGATCTGAAGGCCAATCTGGTGGCTCAGCAAGAAGCCCGAAGCATTGCTGACGAAAAGTGCCGGCTTCTCTCTGAGGAGCTAGCCACTGTCACTGCTGAGCTTACCTCTTTGAAAGAGATGGCAGAATCTGAAAAGGCCGCTCTGACCAAACGGGCGGACGACGCCGACCAGCGGCTTATAGCTGTGGCGGAGGAACTCCAAGGCCTGAAGCGGCACATAGCGAAGATGTCAGCCGCCCTATTCGGTAAGTTTCTATTTTACTTTGTATTTTAACATTGCTATTGAAAAACTGGCAACTCATCAGTTTTATCTGGCTTATCCAGGTCCCAGGAGCCGGTAGTTGGCTTCAGATAGCCTTCTGCCACTGAAGGCCATCTACACCTTTGCGGAACAGCTATACTGCGGCGCCATCTTCATGATCAAGAGTGTTTAATATAAGGAGAAGATCCCCACCGCTCTGAAAGGGGTCTTGGAACTCTTCTCCACAATGCCCAAGCAGATAGAAGAGCTGAAGAAGTCCGCCTTCCGCCAAGGAGCCATCACTGGATTGAGCCGGGTTCTGGTCTTCGCCCCTGAGCTAATGCCGGCTGAAATGATGGACAGTTACCCATCCAAAAGAGATGACGGCTCAGAATTCACCGAAGAAGATTACATCCGATGTGTCAAAGAGTCGCGTTATCTGGCCTCTGTACTGGCAGATGAAGCTGACTTGAGCACCTATCAGGCGGCTTATGATGCAGAGGAGAAGAGGATCCGTGGGCCTCTCTACAAGTGGAAAGATCTGACACCCGCCTGCAGTAAGGATCTCTTCCCTTGTGAGCTTGACGCGTCCCCTTTCCTTGAAGGGTCTTTCGCTGCTCTGGCTGACTGTAATTGGGACTTGGGAAATCTCCAGATAAAGCCAGAAGAAGACCCGGAGCAGGATGAGCCGGCCAATAACTGAATTTTATTCTTTTAACCTTTGTGAGCACAGACTCATGTAATGACCCGCCGTGAGCGGTTGACAATGCCTTCTGCTCCTTTTGAGAGTACTTTTTGTAATAGAGTAAGCATGACTCTGCCGTTTGGCGGCTGCATATATTTTTCACCTCTCTGTGTGCACTTTCCTTCTATCTGTGTTTCAATGTAATGTGTTGCCAACTCTCCATGGATATACCTTGAGCTTTTCTGATGAGGGGTGTCTATCTTTGAAGACGCCATTCCTTCGCCAGAATATTAGAACCGGATGATCTCTTTGAAAACTCAATATTTGTCAACCGGAGCGACATGGCTCCGATTCTTGTCGGATGAACCCATTAAGGAGCCGATTGTCATAGGATAATGTAAGCTATACCTGATGGTAAGAAGCCTCTATCGACAACTACAGCTATTTATGAACTGAAAGCGGCTTAAAGCTGGCTGTATGAAGGGTAATGTAAGCTATACCTGACGGTAAGAAGCCTCCTTTTAACGGAAAATGTTGTATGTGCGAACGCCGGCTGTTGATGGGAGATGTAAGCTATACCTTAAGGCAAGAAGCCTCCATCGACAACCGCGGCTAATAATCAGCCTGAGACGGCATAAAGCCGGCTGTTTGAAAGGAGATGTAAGCTATACCCGAAGGCAAGAAGCCTCTTTCAATAGCTACAGTTGATAAACAACTGAGTTTTGGCGTAAATGCCGGTTGTTAGGGTGAGATAAGCAAACCCGTCGGTAAGAAGCCCCCTTTGACAACCGCGGTTAATAAGTAACCGGAAGTGGCATAAAGCCGGCCATTAGGGTGAGATAAGCGATACCCGTCGGTAAGAAGCCCCCTTCGATGGCCGCAGTTGATAAGCAACTGGAATTTGGTGTACACGCTGTTGTCTTAGGGTCCTGTAAGCTATACCAAAGGTAAGAAGCCTCCATCAACAACAACGCTTAATGTAACCAAACTAGGCATAAAGCCAACTGTGCAAGGGAGAAGTAAGCTATACCTGGAGTCAAGAAGCCTCCTTGCAACAGTTTAATAATAGCTAGCTGTGCAAAGGAGAAGTAAGCTATACCTGAAGGCAAGAAGCCTCTTTGCGATAGTGCTTAATTGGTCATAACACCGGCTGTGCAAGGGAGATGTGAGCTATACCCAAAGGCAAGAAGCCTCCTTGCAATAGCGTAAAAGCCGACTGTGCAGGGGAGATGTGAGCTATACCTGAAGGCAAGAAGCCTCCCTGCTACAGTGCTTGATAAGGCATAAAGCCGAATCAGCCGTTTTGACGGCGAATAAACCACTTTAACTCAAATTTTTGAGCCGGAAAAATTTCATCTTGATTGCACAAAGGTATACATAAGAGCGGAGGCCCCTGTCTTTGTGGGGATGCTAGCTTGTACTCCTATAAGCATGATATATACAATGATAGCGGCTTTCAATGCCTGCTAAGTAAATTATGGCCGCAAATGTGCGATATTCCATGGCCGCAACGTCTCTTGACCCGCGGTTTCCGATTCATCTCGGATATCAATGAGGTAATATGACCCATTGTTAAGGTTTCTACTGACCACAAAAGGCCCCTCCCATGGTGGAGATAACTTATGCATTCCAGATTGGTCTTGAATCAGCCGGAGCACCAGGTCACCCTCCTGGAACGTCTGGATCTTCACCCTGCGACTATGATAGCATCGCAGGTCTTGTTGATAAATTGCCGACTTGGCTGCTGCTAACTCTCATGCTTCATCCAAGGCATCCAACACATCTTGGCGTGCTACCTCGTTGTCCGTCTCAACATAAGCCGCCACCCTTGGTGAGTCATGCCGGATATCGCTGGGTACAACCGCCTCAGCACCATACACCATGAAGAAAGGCGTGAAACCTGTAGATCTGTTAGGGGTAGTTCTGATGCTCCATAAGACGGAAGGCAACTCCTCAACCCAACATCCGGGTGTCCGCTTCAAAGGAACCATGAGCCGTGGTTTGAGTCCTCTTAAAATTTCCTGATTGGCTCGCTCCGCCTGGCCATTAGACTGTGGATGTGCCACGGCTGAAACATCGAGCCGGATATGCTCCTTCTCACAGAACGTTTTCATAGCTCCTTTGGATAGATTTGTTCCATTGTCCGTAATGATACTGTGCGGGTAACCAAAGCGATAGATCAACTTAATAAATTGAACCGCTGTAGCTGCGTCACATTTGCTGACCGGCTCTGCCTCTACCCAGTTAGTAAATTTATCAACCGCCACCAGAAGGTGTGTTTTCTTATCCTTGGATCTCTTGAAAGGTCCTACCATATCGAGCCCCCAGACCGCAAACGGCCAAGTGATTGGTATCATCCTCAACTCTTGAGCCGGAACGTGAGCACGCCGGCCAAACTTCTGACAGCCGTCACACTTACGGACTAAGTCTTCTGCAGCCTTGTGAGCCGTCAACCAGAAAAACCCATGTCGAAAAGCCTTGGCCACTAACGATTTTGACCCGGCGTGATGTCCACAGTCGCTAGCATGAATTTCACTCAAGATCTGCCGGCCCTCCTCCGGTGAGACGCAGTGCTGAAAGACACCCGTCACACTACACTTATGTAACTCACCATTGATAATCGTCATAGACTTAGAATGCCGGGTAATCTTCCTGGCCAGATCCTCCTCCTGAGGTAACTTGCCGCGTGTCAGATACGCCAAATAAGGAATAGTCCAGTCTGGGGTAGCATGCAGAGCCGCCACCAATTCCGCTTCCGGGTCAGGAATAGCTAGATCCTCCTCAGAGGGTAACTTGACAGTCGGATGATGCAATACATCCAGAAAAACATTAGGTGGTACCGACTTTCATTGAGAGCCTAACCATGACAAAGCATCAACCGCCTCATTCCTGCGATGATCAATGTGATCCACCTGGTACCACTTGAAGTGACCGACAATGATGTCAACCGCCTGTCGATAAGCCGCCATCTGCGGATCCTTGGAGTCCCAAGTACCTGAAACTTGCTGAGCCACCAGATCTGAGTCGCCTAAACATCTGACCCGGCTTAAATTCATCTCTTTAGCGACTCTGAGACCATGGAGCAATGCTTCATACTCAGATGCATTATTAGTACAAGGGAACATTAACCGGAGCACATAACAAAACTTGTCACCCTTGGGGGAGGTGAGAACAACTCCTGCACCGGACCCCTCTAGCTGCTTGGACCCATCAAAGTGTATAGTCCAATACGTGTTATCCGGCTTCTCTTCGGGGGCTTGACATTCAGTCCAATCATTTATGAAATCCACCAAAGCTTGAGACTTAATTGCTGTACGAGGGACATACTTGATGTTAAGAGGACCCAGCTCTAAGGCCCACTTGGCAATCCTCCCTGTAGCTTCTCTATTTTGAATGATATCTCCCAACGGGGTGGAACTGACCACTGTTATCTGGTGCCCCAAAAAGTAATGTTTTAACTTGCGGTTGGCCATGAAAACTCCGTATACTAACTTTTGCCAATGCGGATACCTCTGCTTAGACTCTGCCAAAACTTCACTAATGTAATAAACCGACCTTTGCACAGGATACTCCTTCCCTGCCTCCTTGCGCTCAACCACAATTGCTACACTGACCGCTCTATTGTTAGCCGCCACATAAAGGAGTAATGGCTCTTTCTCGACCGGAGCAGCTAACACTGGCGGCTCAGTCAACTGTTTTTTAAGAGCTTCAAGTGCTTCGGCCGCTGCTGTGCTCCACTTAAACTTGTCTGTCTTTTTCATCATCTGGTATAAGGGAATGGCTTTCTCCCCAAGCCGTCTTATGAAGCGGCTCAACGCAGCAATACGTCCTACAAGGCGCTGAACATCATTAATGCACGTCGGCTCCCCTAAAGAAGTGATAGCCTTAATCTTATCCGGGTTAGCCTCGATGCCCCGCTCAGAAACCAAGAAACCCAAAAGCTTTCCTGCTGGAACACCAAAGACACACTTCGTCGGCTTAAGCATCATCTTGTAGACCCGGAGATTGTCAAAGGTTTGTTTCAAATCCTCTAGGAGAGTTTCTTTCTTTCAAACACCAAAGACACGATGTCGTATACGTAAGCATGAACATTTTGGCCAATCTGACTGTGGAGGCAGTTCTGCACACATTGTTGGTAAGTTGCCTGGGCACTCTTGAGCCTGAAAGGCATGGAGACGTAACAGAACGCCCCAAAATGTGTAATAAATGCCGTATTCTCCTGATCTTTCGTGGCCATCTTAATCTGATGATATCCTGAATATGCATCCAGGAAGCATAAACTTTCACATCCGGCTGTAGCATCAATAATTTGATCGATACGAGGGAGTGCAAAAGGGTCAGCCGGGCAAGCCTTGTTAAGGTCTGTGTAATCTATACACATACGCCAAGTGCCGTTCTTTTTTAGCACTAGCACAGGGTTAGCCAACCACTCCGGGTGAAAAACTTCCACTATAAAACCTGCGGCCAAGAGCCGGGCAACTTCCTCCCCAATAGCTTTACGTCTCTCTTCGTTGAACCGTCGTAGAAACTATTTGATCGGCTTAAACTTTGGATCCACATTAAGATTGTGCTCAGCGAACTCTCTCAGTACACCCGACATGTCAGAAGGCTTCCATGCAAAGATGTCCCGATTATCACGGATGAATCGATGAGCGCGCTTTCCTATTTGGGATCCATGTGAGCCCCAATGATGAACTGCTTGGATGAGTCGCCCGGATTGAAATCTACTGCCTTGGTATCATCCGCTAAAAACTTGAGTGGCGGCTCAACTTCTGTCGTAGGCTTCTTCAGCGGGGTCATATCCTCCGGGTCAACGTTCTCCTTGTAGAATTTCAGCTCCTCCTGAGCACAACTAGACTCTGCATACGCCGCATCTCCTTCCTCACACTCGAGAGCCGTTTTCCTATTACCGTGAACGGTAATTGTACCATTTAAGCCAGGCATTTTAAGTTGCAGATAAACATAGCAAGGCCTAGCCATAAATTTGGCATAAGCCGGCCTCCCAAATAGCGCATTATAGGGACTTCTGATTTTGACCACCTCGAACCACAAGGACTCCACCCTGTAATTATACTCATCGCCAAAAGCTACTTCCAATGTATGCCGATTTACCCGGGACCACACCATGAAAAACGGTGGAAGAAGGTTTAAGGTCTGTGTCAAGCAACTTCATCCGCCAGAAAGTGTCATAGTAAAGGATGTTGATGCTGCTACCTCCGTCCATAAGCACTTTATTCACCATATAGCCATTCACCTGAGGGGCCACAACTAGAGCCAGCCGGCCCAGGTCATCTACCCGTGGCGGGTGATCCTCCCGGCTCCACATTATGTTATACTCAGACCACGGTAAATATCGCGGGAGAGCCGGAGCAACCGCATTAACTGCTCGCCTCCGCAACTTCTCGTCTCGTTTACTGTGACCGGTCGTGAATACGTGATATTGTCCAGAACTGAGCTGCTTCGGGTTACTCTGAAACCCGGACTGATTGCGCTGCTGATGATTGTTGTTATTGCTGTTGTTGCCAGGATGCTGTTGGTGGCCCCCTTGGTTATTCTGACCCGGATGCCCGTTTCCTGAATCGCCGGCGCCGAATCCAGCCCCTGACCCGCCGTGCCCTGAGCTGCCAGGCGGGCCACCGCCCTGATTATTACGCGGTTGGGAATGCTGGTTTTTGAATCTCTACATGATAAAACAGTCACCCCATGCATGCAACGCCGGCTTGTCAGGCGTGCTGTGCTCCGGACAAGGCTTCCTAAGCGCTTCCTCTAAATTAAAAGGGCCTCTGTTCCTTGGCCTAAATTTTCCACTCCCCTTGGGATGGTTCTGTCCTGTGTTGGTATTTGCCACTAGCTCTGACCCGCTATCAGCGCTCTTCCGCTTATTCTGATTCCCATTGTTCACAAAACCTTTTCCTTGATTGTTTTTATTCCCTTGATTGGCTTTCTCATCATCCGAGCCTGGATCCTTGGTGTTATCTGAGTCGGCATACTTCGTCAAGGCCGTCATGAGCTCTCCCATATCTTGACATGTGCGCTTGAGCCAGCTGAGCTTCTGTTTCAATGGAACAAAATGACAGTTCTTTTCTAAAATAAGCACCGCTTGAGATGCCGTGATCTGCTCTGAAGAGTGAATAATGGTTGACACCCGCCGGACCCAATGATGGGCCGACTCATTCTCCTGTTGAATACAATGGTCCAAATCGACAATGGTCATAGGCTGCTTACAGGTCCCCTGGAAATTCTTAATAAACTTCGCTCTCAGCTCTGCCCATGAGCTTATCGTGTTAGGCGGCAGACCTTTCAGCCATGTACGAGCCGGACCCTCAAGCATCATGATGAAATATTTTGTGCATACCGCCTCACTGACATCCAACACCTCCATGGCCATCTCATAACTTTCCACCCACGCCTCAGGGGGTAGATCAGCTGTGTAATTCGGAACCTTTCGAGGCCCCTTGAAATCTTTCGGTAGTCGTTCACTTCTCAGAGCCGGAGTTAAACATGGCACTCCTACGGCTCTGGTACTAACTACTCCCATCGAGACGGAAAGCGCTGGCTCTGGACGGGTTGCCGCTATCTCCGCCTCTCGCCTGTCTCTCGCCTGGTCCGCGAGGGCTTGTGCATCCAGAGCCGCCCGCTCATCCTCCGGTGGTCCATGACATGGATGACTGCTGGAACACGCCGGCGACTCGTAGCGCCAGCTGAAACTTCGACTGGGGAGGGGGGTGGAGTGAACCCGGCTCCGGCTGTGAGCATACCTCTCTTGCTGGGCCATGGCCGTCTGTAAATATCCAATGGCGTTTCGCACATCTTCCGCAAAGGGTGCTTCATCTGGGATGGGAATCGTCTCAAGCCAGGCACCATGTTCTCGGCCGGGTTAGAGTAGTGACCCGCTGGTGTTAAAAAAGCCGTAGGTGAGATCTGGTTATGCTGGGGTGGATGAATCGCCGGGCGTTCCATCGGGCGGCTTTTCGACGTGCCCGTAACCCGCCCCGCATTGGGGGTGTTAAAAAGGTTCCTCGCTTCATAACGTTCTAGAAGATGGGATTGATGCCTCCTCTGGTGCACCGCGACCGCTGACCTTTGCTCCAGCTCCAGACGGAAAGCATCAGCCTTGATACGCTCCGCTTCCTCCTCCATCTGGGTCTTCAGCTCGGCCATCCTTTGCCGTTCCTCTGCCATCCGACCCTTGATCGGTGCCACCTCTAAATTCCTGGCTGCTTGATTATCCGGAGTTACTTCTATGGCCATGAGAGCTGTAAGCTCGTCCATCAATTCCACTAGAACCTGAGCCGGCGGTGGCGGGCTATCACCTGCTGCGGCGGCTCCCACCGCTGTGTCACCGGCGGCTGCAGCCGATCCTTCCATGAACACCGCCACATGAACTGGGGGACTCAGATCATCTGATTCAAAGCCCTCTACCTCAGAATAGGTGTCGTAGCAGCCCCCAAGGCCACCGTTACTGAGCCGATACACTGATTCTGTCTCCCCACTAGAGGACTCATCTTCCGAGCAAACGAGAGTTCCCTGTGACCCGGACGCTTTCAGGTCCATGCCTTGAGTGAAGCCCACGAGAACATGCTTTTGGCCTGGGTGGGCACGAGCAGGCCGCACAACACCCGTAGATTGGAGACGCCGAGCCAGCTCGACGATGTTGGTGCAGATGTCCGTCCCGGGTGTAGATCCATCAACCTTTCCGATGAAAACCTGGATCCCGCCGAACGGAACCCGAAATCCATACTCCACAGAACCAGCATCAAGCCCCCAGCCGTCGTCGTCGATGTAGAGCCGGCCGCGTCGACTCTTGCTCATCCTTCCAACCACATATCCTTCGAGCCCTGAGAGAGAGCCCTTTGAGAACTCAACACCACCAAGCGCTAGCCCCACGGTGGGCGCCAACTGTCGTGGATTTATCACGGCAGATGTCCGGGTGAACGGACTTGGATTCGAGGCCATCGCTAACGGGGTGGACTCAAAGGGGTTAATTGGGATGAAAGACACGGATTTACCCAGGTTCGGCCCCTCGTGTCGAGGTAATAGCCTACGTCCTGCTTGTGTTTATATTGCTTGTGTACCGATTACAAGGAGCTGGAAGCTTGACCTAGTTCTCGATTCCCTACCTCTAAGTCGCCCTGGGTCTGCCTTTATATAAGAGGTCAGGACCACCGAGTCGTTACAATTGCTAACCGAGTCTCTTTCTATCTTCCTATCCAAGCCGTCTATGAGTCCGCTTGCACGCCCGGGTCTTCTCCGTCCGGGCCGTTTGTACGGCCCACACCTTTGAGCCGCCTATCTTCCTGGGCCACCGGTCTTACGGCTCACCTTTGGGCCGGCTCACGAGCCAGCAACATGACCTGGAGCCTCCGGGGCGGGTCATATCGTGGGGTCATATCCCCAACACAACTCATGTCCATGGTCAAGAAACCTTGACAATCTTTGATCAACAAGCTAGTCTAGTAAAGGCTCACTAGGGACATGGTGTGTGTCTATGTATCCACACATGTATCCAAGTTTCCAATCAATACAATTTTAGCATGGATAATGAACGATTATCATGAACGAGGAAATATAATAATAACCACTTTATTATTGCCTCCAGGGCAAATTTCCAACAAGAATTATGTGAATATCCATGATTCTAATGATGATTACACTAGTAATGATAAAAATATTTCCTATAAGTGTGTCAATTTTTGCGGAGTTAATAAAATTTGTAAAGACATGCCATATAAGGATGATAGATTTTGTAAGAAGCATAAACATGATCAAACTAATTAGTGGCTTAAAGCGATAGATGAATTTGCCACAAGATTATTCTCTCTTCATCCCATTACTTGTGGACCTTCCAGTAGGGTTGGTCATCTTAATTTCCAATGCATGCATTTTCAAGATCAAACCATTTCCAAATATTGTGATGATTTGGTCTTAGGTGAACTATACAATGAACATTGTTTATTTTTGGGGTGCGAAGAATTTCCACATAAAAATGATTGTTTTGATATATTCCTTATCACTAATGATAATGAAACTAATCTACAAGAAATATATATGTTTTGCGTAGTAAATTGCAATGAGAATGCTTATATTGCCAACTATAGAAAGTTGGGAAAACCAATAAAATATAAAAGGAATACTAATGAAAGGGTAAATGTCTCTCGATACCCTCCTATTGTTTGTCATAATAAACCATGTTGCAAGGAGGAGCTTCCCATCAAACCAATCTCTTCAATAAGAAGCTCAAAAAAATTACTTAAACCCACAGAAAATGTGGTAGAGAAGAAGAAGAAGAGAAGATAAGGTAAAGGTAAGAAGGTACCCCTCTCAAATAATGTTGCCCTATCATTGTTGATAATGAATCCAAAAGTAGTGTGGATGATGATACACTTGATGATTATTTTGTTACGCCTACTACTTGTTGTGATCATTATGATTGGGAAGATAATGATACTCCTTATAATGTTGAAAATCTTTTTGGCACTAACTTGGAAAATTATGATGATAATAATTGTTATACTATTGGTTCCATTCATGCTATTGATGACTATGCTAATGATATGCAAGCCCACAGGCTGGGGGATGCTATGCTTGATGAGAATGGCATATTTGAGAATATATTTGCCGCAATTAATGCGTGTCCCAAGCTTGGGGATTCTATGAATAACAAAGATGATCTTTTTAGTTCCCCTACTTTCAATGATCAAATTTGTTATGATGAAAGCATGCCTCCTATTTATGATGATTATATTGATGAAAGTGGGTTTGGAAGAGTGTCAACTCTAGGTAATAATGATCCCACTATTTTGGAGGGTGTTTAATATTATTTCCATAATGAAGAAAGTGGACCTGAAAGGTCATGACTTTATTTAGTGACGAGTCCACTATTTTGGAAGAGGTTTCAATTGACTATGACAATAAAGTTGCTACCTATGATGATTATTGTGATGACATGTATGCTATAAAGAATAATGATAACCATGAAACTTGTCGTCATGATTTTAATTTTTATTTGGATTATATCAATCAAATATCTCATGATAGTTATTTTGTTGAGTTTGCTCCCACTACTTTGAATGAGAAGAATTTTGCTTGTGTGGATAGTAATAAAAAATCTATCGTGCGCATCATGAAAAGAATGCTTTATGTGGTAGTTATATTGTTTAATTACTTCATGATTCTGCTGATAATTATTATGAGAGAGGAACATATGATTCTAGGTATTGCAATAGTATCAAGTTTCCTCTCTATGTTTTGAAAATCTTGAAGATATACTTGTTTTGCCTTCCTATGCTAGTTGATTCTTGATACAATAAATTGTTTGCTTGCAAAATCGATATGAATAGGAAGTGGGTTAGACTTAAATGTGCTTGCTATGAGATTCATGATGCTCTCTTGCATGTTTCAATGACTACTTTTTATGGGAGCATCATTGAAATCATCATGCCTAGCTAAAATGCATTAAAGAAAAGCGCTTGTTGGGAGACAACCCAATACTTGTACCTACTATTTTGGGTGTCAACATGATTAAGATACTATAGTAATCATGTTTTGTGTCCTTTATTAGAAAAAAGTACCAAGTAAAGCCTTTGGGATAGTGTGGATACTTGTTAGCTTGATTTTGTGCAAAAATAGAAACTTGTACGTCTAGTGCAGAATTTCTCTGATTTTACCGGATAGTCAAAAAATTGTGAAATTTTTACAGAGGTTTTCTATGCAAATCTCTACGTTCTACTTTTTCAGAATTTTAGAGTCAGGGAAGTATGGTGTTCATTCAGATGTTCACTGATTGTTCTGTTTTTGGCTAATTCTATTTTGCATGCATAATTTTCTTGATTTAGTGTGTCCATAGCTTATGTATAGTGATATAAATTATGGGAATGATAGAATACATTAGGTAATATGTGATAACAGTTATGAATCTTGTCTTGACAGTACCTAAGTGAATGATGTTTCTTTATTACACTAACCCATCTCACGAAGTTCCGTTAAGTATTGTGTGATTGAAGTTTTCAAGTTTTGGGTGTGTACCGATACGAGGAGGACAAGGAGAAGAAATAACCTAAGGTTGCGGATGCCTAAGGCATCTCCAAGGTAATATCGAAGGAATACTCAAATGTCCAAGCTTGAGGATGCCCTCGAAGGCATCCCCTCTTTCATCTTCAACACAATTGATATATCTTACTTGGAGCTATATTTTATTTCGTCACATGATATATCTTTTGCTTTGAGCATCATTCTATTTTGTTGTTCTATGTTAGATACCATTTATAGTATTTTTTCAATAAAAATTTCCAAGAATGGCCTTTAGAATGCTTGAATTGCATGTGTTGTGTGTGCTTTACAAAAGTAGAAACTTTTTCTCTAGTATTTGAATTATGATTTTACTGGAACATGGATAGTTTCTAAACTTTTTACAGAATACTTTCATACAAATTCTTTATCATTTCCTAATGTTTAATTTTTTTATTTATGGAAGTACACTTTTTAAATTTATTGCTACACACTGTTTGTTTGGATAGATTGTTGTCATACTTTTGTTATCTACTTATCCTAGAGTTTTAATGGCTTATATTGGTAGATATAAATTGTGGAATTGATAGTATATAGTACCTAATGTTTGGAAATTATAATGCAATTTGTCTTGTCAGTACATGAAGTGTTTATTTATTCTTATGTGTACTGATCGATCTCACGAGTTCTTTTCAAGTTTTGTGTGGATGAAGTTTTTGAGACTTAGGTGAAATTGGGATATGAGAGGATTGAACAAGATACAAAAGTTCAAGCTTGGGGATTCCCAAGGCACTCCAAGTAAATATTACAAGAAGTCTCAAGCATCTAAGCTTGGGGATGTTGTGCATCCCACCTCTCTTCGTCAACAACTATCTGTTAGCCTATGTTGATCCTAAATTTTATTCACATGATATGTGCTATTCTCATAATGTATTTTTGTTTTATTTGCCGTTTTAAACAAATCTCGTATATGAAAATATTTATTTAGAGAGATTCCTCACATAGCTACTTAATTCTTTGACTACTCATTTATCTTCAATTATATCTTTTTGGTAGTAGTTTGATGTTTACTCTTGTGCTTCAGTTATATCCCAAGAGTAAATTGTGAATGAATGAAATATCATCAATATGGAATTATAAATGTGCTATATTCTTAGTATTAGTTCCTCATTTGGTTTAGAAAGTAAAATCTATTTAAGTTTGACAATCACAATATTGGCCATACAAGTAATTCATGAATGTTTAGTGTAAGAAAGAGAACTTTCACATACAAATACATTATCTTGGACATCTTTATGATTATGAATACCCTTTAATTATTTTCAACCTTGATCAAATTGTTGAAGTTGGACATGTAATACAACATAATGGTTATGTTTGGGTATATTTGCATCGAACTTATATTGTTTTGGATCCTCCAATGTGTGGTGCTTGTTTAGAACATTTGGCTAGCCAAAACTTCGTACTAAGTAGAGATACTACTTGTGCATCCAAATCCTTGAGACAAATTTATTCCATGAGATTCCACCATACCTACCTATATATGGTATTTCACTACCATTCCAAGTAAATTTTCATGTGCCCCCTCTAAAACCATCAAATAAACATCTGTTTTGTGTGCCCATACCGCTCATGGAGCGACTGGAGCGGTCAATATCTTTCATGCTAAGAGGTTTATTCTCATGATGAGTGTTTATTCACTTGTCAATGCACAAGAGTGGCTGGTAAAAAGGATTTCCACTCCCGCATAATACAAAAATATGTAAACAAGAACCCCCCTACAAAGTTGATTGTTTGGAGGGCACCCGTGGATACAGCTAGCCATGGAAAGTGTTTTAATGGTTAAGGGGGAGTAAAATTTCAATTATGTTTGGGAACCACCAATAATGTGATTAGCATGGAAGATATTGAAATCCCTTGTTTTAACATTGATAGGAAAGGCACATTGCCCAAAATATATTCATCTCTATTTTATACAATGAGCTCTAGCACCTCTCCAAATCCTTGCTTCCCTCTGCGTAGGGACACTCTATTTACTTTCATGTTATTTACTTTTCATGTTGAGTCAACTTATTATTCCAACCTCAATCTATTATTTGGCAAGCATCATGTGGTGGGGAAAGATCCAATCATATATATCCAGTCAAATATATTTGATCACGATTCATTATTGTTGACAATTATATTTATGATAAGTGTGTTGGGAGGCGAAATATTAAGCCCCTATCTTTCTCTGTGTTCGATGGATGATGTTTGTTCTAAAAATATGCTTTGATTATTAGCAATCATAGAAGACTATATGATAATTGAGTATCTGGATCTCTTACTTGGACTTTGCTGAAAATAAGATGCATTGAGATTGTTTGATGACTAAGAACATAGGTTGTTAAGTTTCAAGAGAATGCATTGTTTGAACCATAACACGCAAATTGATTGCTACTTTATCATGAGAAGTTTTATGAGAAAATAGTTGATGTTTATGAGAAAAGAGGGTCTCCCAAAGTTTCAACATGCAGATTATGTTTGATAATAGGTGTTTGATTAAAGAATAAATCATCTATTTATTTTATTTCATTCATATGCGTGCCATTTTCATGGTCAAGTAAATATTGCTCTAATGGATCAGCAGGAGGCAAAACAATAGAAGTAAGAACAATAATTACATCACCAAAGTTCATCATCATGTGGTTGTCTACTAAATTTAGAGAAGTTGAATTCATGATATACATCACCAAAGTTAACACTCACGGTTTCCTTCTCGCAATCAATTTTAGCATCCACTTTATTTGGCAAAGTTCTACCAAAAAATGATGGGGCAGAAATTATCTCGTAGAGATCCAAGAACTAGAAAATCAGTAGGGTATTTGATCTTACCACACAAGACTTCAACATCCCTAACAATCCCAAGTGGTTAAATAGTTTCTCTGTTTGCAAGCTTAATAGTTGAAAGGACGTGGATGTCGTCTAGAGGGGGGGGGGCGTGAATAGGCGCTTTAAAATAATTACAGTTTAGGCTTGAACAAATGCGGAATAAAACTAACGTTTAATAAGTCAATCACAAAACCTAAAACAACTAGGCTCACCTATGTGCACCAACAACATATGCTAAGCAACATAAACAACTAAGTGATAGCAAGAAACAATATGGCTATCACAAAGTAAAGTGCATAAGTAAAGGGGCTCGGGTAAGAGATAACCGAGGTACGCGGAGACGATGATGTATCCCGAAGTTCACACCCTTGCGGATGCTAATCTCTGTTCGGAGCGGTGTGGAGGCACAATGCTCCCCAAGAAGCCACTAGATCCATCGTAATCTCCTCATGCCCATGCACAATGTAATATGCCGTGGTTCCACTAAGGGAACCTTGAGGGTGGTCACCGAACCCATACAAACAAGGTTGGGGCAATCTCCACAACTTATTTGGAGGCTCCCAACGACACCATGAAGCTTCACCATAATGGATTGTGGCTCCGAGGTGACCTCAAATGCTCGGGGCAATCTCCACAACCTAATTAGAGACCCCGAAGCTTGCCCAGAGCTTTGTACCACAATGATTGAACTCCGAGGCAACAAGCCATCTAGGGCACCGGCACCCAAGAGGAACAAGCTCTAGGGTGCTCAAACACCCAAGTGTAATAAGCGTCTCAACTTCTCACTTCCACGTATCACCGTGGAGAACTCAAACCTATGCACCAAATGCAATGGCAAGGGCACACGGAGTGCCAAGTCCTTCTCTCCCAAATCCCACCAAAGCAACTAATGCTAGGGAGCAAAATTAGAGGAAGAACGAAAAAGAACACGAAGAACTCCAAGATCTAGATCCAAGGGGTTCCCCTCACTTATAGAAGAAAGTGTTTGCTGGAAATGCGGATCTAGATCTCCTCTATCTTTTCCCTCAGGAACTAGCAAGAATCATTGGAGGGATTGAGAGTTAGGAAGCTCGAAGAAGGTCAACAATGGGGGAAGAACACAAGCTCACGATATAAGGTTCAATGGGGAAGATGACCCCCTTTTATAGGTGGGGAAAAATCAAACCGTTATGCTCACAGCCTGCACAGAGTGGTACTACCACTCATGGGAGCAATACTACCGCTATGGCGATGGAAGCCCTTTGAAAAACAACAGCGAGGAGGCAAAAGGCCTGTGGAACCGCCGGAGCGGTACTACCACTCGTCCTCACGGTACTACCGCTAAGGGTAGCGGTACTACTGCTTGCGAGCAGTACTAAAAAAATACATCCATGCCTACGACCACTGGACTTAACACAATATTTTGGTCCGGAGCGGTACTACCGCTCTGGAGCCGTGGTAGTACCGCTTTGGAGCGGTAGTAAATAATTACATCCACTCTAGCCGCGGTAGTACCGCTGTAGCCTTCTAAGAACACCAACACTGCCACAACTTCTGCAAACAGACTCCGAATTCAACGAAATCAAGTTTGTCGGAAAGCTAACGACATGGCTAACACAATATTGATATAAATATCAATAAGAATCAAATAAGAAAATTTCCATAAGAAAATGGTGAGAACACTTCCTCGGATAAGACCGGTAAAACCTCCAACACCGAAAACGCAATAGAAGAAGCATATGAAATCCGTTTTCAATGTACTAGAGCTTGTCACGAAGATAACCACAAGATATAAAACCTCAAAAGGATAAAATACAAATAAGAATCAAGAAAGATGATGCAAGGATGCAGTGGTTTGATCTCTCGACGAACGATACGATCAAGCTACTCACTTGAGAGCCCCTCTTGATAGTACGACCATCGATCCTATAACCCGGTCTACAAACTATCACCATGAGACAGGTAAAATAGAAAACCTATAAAGGGCAAACCTTTGCCTTGCATGAAGTCCACTTGATCTAGATGATGACTATCTTGACTCTCTCAAGTTGGACCACCTTTCGTGATTGCGTTGGCTTGATGAAGGCTAGTTGATTTATCCCCCATACTCCACTATGGGTGAGTCACTCTTCGACACACCTTCACAAGTCCATTGTCACCACAATGGACGACAAGCTACAAGCATGATCTCTTCGTGATGCTTCAATTGAACTTGCACACTGCAACCTCAATGACGATCACCACTTGATGTCATCTTCCATGGGTTGTATGGGATCTTCCTCTCGATGCAATCCCATGGAAATATACCTAACCCTACAAAGAACACTCACGTAGACTATGGGTTTGTACACAAAGCGCAATGGACAATGCTTACCATACCATGGGATCACTTGATCCTTCTCGATACATCTTGTACACTTTTTGTGTTGATCAACTTGGTTCACTCTTTGACTTAGTCTTGACCAACCTTGTATCTTATCTTATCTCTTCATAAATACGATGTCTTGAAGGTAAACATGAATGCTCACACAGTCTTCTTGTTCAAGACATGCTTGCAGTAAGCTCAACTCTTACATGACCAATCTTTGGATAACACCTTGAATACCACCTTGGTCACCATATAAACTCCTTGAAATCAACAGATGGACTTCAAGAAGTACCTATGGACAAGTCCTTCGAATATAACTCAAGGCAACCATTAGTCCATAGGGGTGTCATCAATTACCAAAACCACACATGGAGAAATGTGCTCTTAGAATCTCCCACATTTTGGTAATTGATGACAACCACTCTCAAGAGAGTTTATATTAGGAAAGAAGCACAACCAAGCACACACACATGTAGAGCAATGCATGGGTGTGAGATGTAACTGCTTAAGCAATAAAAGAAAAACTCTCTAAGCTTTCCAAACTAAACTCTCTTAACTTCTCCCCCATTGGCATCGATTGCTAAAATGGGCGAAAAGCTTAGAAAGCCAATATAATTGGTGTTCCTCCAAAAGGTTTTTATTTCTCAAAATATGAGTGCAATGAAATACACATATCCAATGATAAGTAGTTGGAGGAAAACAAACTATATTGAGGACCGAAAGATTGCAAAAAGGATCATATGGCACAAAGACATACACCAAAGTGAAGCAAGCAATCAAAAGATACCAATTGGAACAATCAGTCACATGGACCTACGAGCCACATGAACAACAGATATTATGATATGGGCAAAAGAGTGTTTATAAAAAAACTAGAGGAGCTCCCCATGATTTGCACACAATTAAGATTTTTTTGTATTTGACTACAAGTGCACAAAATAGGATCATGACTCCCCCAAAATCAATACAAACACACAACAAGTGCAAGTAAGTAGATAAGACAATGAGCATAGTACTTGCACTAAACATATGGTTGAGTAACGGGTAAAAGAGGCAATTTAAGAATAGGCTAAACCAAAATGATGTGTGAGTCATGGGAAAGAACTTGAGAAGACTAATATAAGGATGAGAATTAAGCATCAACATAGTCTTGATGTAATGAGACACAAAGTGCAAGACATATCCTTCCCACACACAAACCACTAGCAAATGGGTTCAGAAAGCTTGCTAATAATAAAATTAAAAACCAAAGCTTATGACAACCCTTGGTGAAGATAGGAAATAATAGCATTGTCAGGCGGAGGGATACCAATCGAAATGGCAAAACCCTCGTGAAGACAAGCATGAGGAAAATAATCTTCACCACCAAAGAATGCATCAAGATGCACGGATATATGATCCAGAGTCAAGAAAAATTCTTTTGCGAAACCACTAAGTAAATAACAAGGAAATGCAATGGTGGACGTGAAAGAAAAGTTGATATCAACTAGAGATGTAACTTCTCTCATGTATATAAGATTCTAGGTAGAAGGCAATCATGATGATATATCCACAAAGAATGATGTACACACGAAATAGTTACAAGAAGGAACAAACAAGATATCCAAAAGGAAGTCATAAATATACCAATAAGATCTTTGCTTGAAATCATAGCACAAAACCTAATATTTTCTTATTGTACATAAATGAACTCCCAATACACGAACATCAAAGACATCACAACTAGAAATATGACATCATTGTTGAGACGCTTTGAGAAAGGAAACAAGTACCACCAGAATGACTCAAGAAAATTCATGCCACTTAAAAGGAATACCAATTGTCAGAGGACAAGAAGTATTTGGAAATAATTCCCATTGGTGATCGCAAATAGATCCAACATCATCTTTACTCCTAAATCACAAGCAAATGACACTTGTAGAGCTAGCATGCCACCCAGGAACAAGATAAATTATAATATCAAATCTAAGTGGCAATATCTCAAATGTACATATTCTTTGGGCTTGTAATATGCACATAGCATATTACTCCCCCATAATGTGGTAACCCAATGATAATAACAAGTGGAGAATGAAATCTAACACGAGATGATTAATGGACCATTTAGAATTTGAATTTCTCATGAGAAGACATACCACATAGAAGCTAGATAATCTTGTAATATCAATACTAAGTGTTATTCCTCATGTACACACATTTTTAGGATTGTGAAGTGCACAAAGCACATCACTCCCCCAAAATGGGATAATCCATTAATCTCTCAAGAGAACCAACTAAGATAAGACAAGATGCAAAAAGGCTCAACACAATATGCACACGTACATGATTTGCAAACCAACATACATACTTGATTACTCAAGATAAGCAAGCCAGAGTCACACCATGTTAGGAGACGTAGTAGTAAATCAAAAAATTTCCTACGTATCACCAAGATCTATCTATGGAGAAACCAGTAACGAGTGGTGAGAGATTGCATCTTCATACCTTTGAAGATCGCTAAGCGGAAGCGTTACAAGAACGCGGTTGGTGGAATCATACTCGCAGCGATTCAGATCGCGATGGATTCTGATCTCAGCGCCGAACAACGGCGCCTCCGCGTTCAACACACGTGCAGCCCGATGATGTCTCCTACGCCTTGATCCAGCAAGGAGGAAGGAGAGGTTGAGGGAGAGCTCCGGCAGCACGACGGCGTGGTGACGGTGGAGCTACGTGGACTCCGGCAGGGCTTTGCCAAGTGTTACGGAGAACGAGGAAGAGGAAGAGTAGGGCTGCGCCGAGAGAGAGAGAGAGAAGTCGTGTCTCAAATCAGCCCAAACCCTTGAATATATATAGGAGGAGGGAGAGGGAGGGCCTTGATCTCCAGCCGCATGGACCTTTCTAGAAGGTCTCGGCCAGCCCAATAAGGGCTGGTATACCTCCTATAAGGGCCCACGAAGTCCTATGGTTGTCACACCCCTCCCGTGGGTCCTCCAGCACCCTCCCAGCACTCCCGGTACACTATCGGTGAGCCCAAAAACTTTCCAGTGACCAAAACTAGACTTCCTATATATCAATGTTTACCTCCGGACCATTCCAGAGCTCCTCTTTACGTCCGGGATCTCATCCGGGACTCCGAAAAACCTTCGGTAATCACGTATACCATTTCCCTATAACCCTAGCGTCATCGAACCTTAAGTGTGTAGACCCTACAGGTTCGGGAGACACGTAGACATGACCGAGACACCTCTCCGGTCAATAACCAACAACGGGATCTGGATACCCATGTTGGCTCCCACATGCTCCACGATGATCTCATCGGATGAACCACGATGTCGGGGATTCAGTCAATCCCGTATACAATTCCCTTTGTCTACCGGTATGATACTTGCCCGAGATTCGATCGTCGGTATCTCTATACCTTGTTCAATCTCGTTACCGGCAAGTCTCTTTACTCGTTCCGTAACACATCATCCCATGGCTAACTCCTTAGTCACATTGAGCTCATTATGATGATGTCTTACCGAGTGGGCCCAGAGATACCTCTCCGTCACACGGAGTGACAAATCCCAGTCTCGATTCGTGCCAACCCAACAGACACTTTTGGAGATACCCGTAGTGCACCTTTATAGCCACCCAGTTACGTTGTGACGTTTGGCACACTCAAAGCATTCCTACGGTATCCGGGAGTTGCACAATCTCATGGTCTAAGGAAATGATACTTGACATTGAAAAGCTTTAGCAAACGAACTACACGATCTTGTGCTAGGCTTAGGATTGGGTCTTGTCCATCACATCATTCTCCTAATGATGTGATCCCGTTATCAATGACATCCAATGTCCATGGTCATGAAACCATGACCATCTATTGATCAACGAGCTAGTCAACTAGGGGCTCACTAGGGACATGTTATGGTCTATGTATTCACACATGTATTACGGTTTCCGGTTAACACAATTATAGCATGAACAATAGACAATTATCATGAACAAGGAAATACAATAATAACCATTTTATTATTGCCTCTAGAGCATACAATAATAACAATTATGAGACTTGCCAGTAACGATATTGAACAAGGTATAGAGATACCGACAATCGAATCTCGGGCAAGTATCATACCGATAGACGAAGGGAATTGTATACGGGATTGATTGAATCCCTGACATTGTGGTTCATCCGATGAGATCATCGTGGAGCATGTGGGAGCCAACATGGGTATCCAAATCCCGCTGTTGGTTATTGGCCGGAGAAGTGTCTCGGCCATGTCCACGTGTCTCCCGAACCCGTAGGGTCTACACACTTAAGGTTCGATGACGCTAGGGCTATAGGGAAATGGTATACGTGATTACCGAATGTTTTTAGGAGTCCCGAATGAGATACCGGACGTCACGAGGAGCTCTGGAATGGTCCGGAGGTAAATATTGATATATAGGAAGTCTAGTTTTGGTCACCGGAAAGTTTTCGGGCTCATCGGTATTGTACCGGGAGTGCCTGGATGGTGCCGGAGGACCCCGGGAGGGGTGTGACGACCATAGGACTTTGTGGGCCCTTAGAGGAGGTGTGCCAGCCCTTTTTGTGCTGGCCAAGACCTTCTAGAAAGGCTCATGCGGATGGAGATCTAGAGATAAAGGGCAAAGGGTTTTTAAAAGAGGAGATCCACCTCCCTTGTGGGAGGTGGACTCTATCCCCACTTCGGCCAAAGCCCTCCTCTTTGGAGGAGGGGCCATGGCATCCCTCCCTCTCCCTCCTCCTATATATACTTGAGGTTTTGGCCTTTGAGAACAGTTCTGAACTCTCTCTCTCACGGCAAAGCCCTACCTCTCTTCTTCCTCCTCCGGAGCGCTTAGGCAAAGCCCTACCAGAATACCTTGCTACTCCACCACCACCACGTCGTCGTGCTGCTGTTGGAGCCCTTCCCCAACCTCTCCTTCCTCCTTGCTGGATCAAGGCGTAGGAGATGTCACCGGGCTGCATGTGTGTTGAACACGGAGGCGCCGTTGTTCGGCGCTTAGATCGGAATCCACCGCGATCTGAATCGCTGCGAGTACGACTCCATCAACCGCGTTCTTGTAACGCTTCCACTTAGCGATCTTCAAAGGTATGAAGATGCAATATCTCCCACTCGTTGCTGCTTTCTCCATAGATAGATATTGGTGACACGTAGGAAAATTTTGATTTACTACTATGTCTCCCAACAGTCCTTTGTCCTTTTCAGGTACTTCAGGATATTCTTGACCGCTGTCTAGTGTTTCGCTCTGGGATCACTTTGGTACCTCCCTACCAAAATTATGGCAAGGTTCACATCAGGTCTGGTACACATCATGGCATACATAATAGAGCCTATGGCTGAAGCATAGGGGATGACACTCATCTCTTCTCTATCCTTTGCCGTGGTCGGGCATTGAGTCGTACTCAATCTCACACCTTGTAACACAGGCAAGAACCCCTTCTTGGACTGATTCATATTGAACTTCTTCAATATCTTGTCAAGGTATGTGCTTTGTGAAAGACCTATGATGCGTCTCGATCTATCTCTATAGATCTTAATACCTAATATGTAAGCAGCTTCTCCAAGGTCCTTCATTGAAAACCACTTATTCAAGTAGGCATTTATACTTTCCAAGAGTTCTATATCATTTCCCATTATTAGTATGTCATCACATATAATATAAGAAATGCTACAGAGCTCCCACTCACTTTCTTGTAAATACGGGGTTCTCCATAAACCTGTACAAACCCAAATGCTTTAATCACTTCATTAAAGCGAATGTTCCAACTCCGAGATGCTTGCACTAGCCCATAGATGGAGCGCTAGAGTTTGCATACCTTGTTAGCATCTTTACGATCGACAAAACCTTCCGGCTGCATCATATACAATTCTTCCTTAAGGAAGCCATTAAGGAATGCCATTTTGACGTCCATTTGCCAGATCTCATAATCATAAAATGCGGCAATTGCTAACATGATTCAGACAGACTTCAGCATCCCTATGGGTGAGAAAGTCTCATCGTAGTGAACTCCTTGAACTTGTCGATAACCCTTAACAACAAGCCGAGCCTTATAGACAGTCACATTACCATCCGCGTCAGTCTTCTTAAAGATCCATTTGCTTTCAATGACTCGCTTTTCATCAGGCAAGTCCACCAAAGTCCACACTTTGTTCTCATACATGGATCCTATCTCGGATTTCATGGCTTCAAGCCATTTGTTGGAATCCGGGACCGCCATTGCTTCTTCATAGTTCGAGGGTTCACCGTTGTCCAACAACATGATCTCCAAGACAGGGTTGCCGTACCATACTGGTGCAGAACGTGTACTAGTGGACCTTCGACATTCAACAGTAACTTGATCTGAAGTTTCATGATCATCATCGTTAACTTCCTCTCCAGACGGTGCAGGCTCCACAAAAACAACTTCCTGTGTTGCGCTACTCTCCGGTTTGAGTGGAGGTACAATTACCTCATCAGGTTCTATTTTCCTCCCACTTACTTCTTTCGAGAGAAACTCTTTCTCGAGAAAGGATCCATTCTTGGCAACAAAGACTTTTCCCTTAGATCGTAGGTAGAAGGCATACCCAATAGTCTCTTTGGGATATCCTATGAAGACGCACTTTTCCGCTTTGGGTTCGAGCTTCTCAGGTTGAAGTTTCTTCACATAAGCATCACATCCCCAAACTTTTAGAAACAACATCTTAGGTTTCTTTCCAAACCATAATTCATACGGTGTCGTCTCAATGGATTTTGACGGTGCCCTATTTAAAGTGAATGCGGCAGTCTCTAATGCATATCCCCAAAATGATAGCGGTAAGTCGGTAAGAGACATCATAGATCGTACCATATCTAATAAAGTGCGATTACGACGTTCAGACACCATTTCGCTGAGGTGTGCCAGGCGGCATGAGTTGTGAAACAATTCCACATTTCCTTAGGTGCGTGCCAAACTCGTGACTTAAATATTCTCCGCCATGATCAGATCGTAGGCACTTTATTTTCCTGTCACATTGATTCTCTACCTCACTCTGAAATTCCTTGAACCTTTCAAAAGTTTCAGACTTATGTTTCATTAAGTAGACATACCCATATCTACTCAAGTCATCAGTGAGGGTGAGAATATAACGGTAGCCACCACGAGCCTCGACACTCATTGGACCGCATACATCGGTATGTATTATTTCCAACAAGTAGTTGCTCGCTCCATTGTTACGGAGAACGGAGTCTTGGTCATCTTGCCCATGAGGCATGGTTCGCACGTGTCAAATGATTCGAAATCAAGAGACTCCAAAAGTCCATCAGTATGGAGCTTCTTCATGCGTTTGACACCAATATGACCAAGGCGGCAGTGCCACATGTAAGTGGGACTATCGTTATCAACCTTACACTTTTTGGTACTCACACTATGGACATGTGTAACATCACGTTTGAGATTCATCAAAAATAAACCATTGACCAGCGGGGCATGACCATAAAAAATTTCTCTCATATAAATAGAACAACCATTATTCTCAGATTTAAATGAGTAGCCATCTCGCATCAAGCGAGATCCAAATACAATGTTCATGCTCAAAGCTGGTACTAAATAACAATTATTAAGGTTTAACACTAATCCCGAAGGTATATGTAGAGGTAGCGTGCCCACGACGATCACATCGACCTTGGAACCATTCCCGACGCGCATCGTCACCTCGTCCTTTGCCAGCCTCCGCTTATTCCGCAACTCCTGCTTGGAGTTACAAATGTGAGCAACGGCACCGATATCAAATACCCAGGAGCTGCTACGAGCGCTGGTTAGGTACACATCAATAACAAGTATATCCCATATACCTTTAATGTTGCCGTCCTTCTTATCTGCTAAGTACTTGGGGCAGTTCCACTTCCAGTGGCCGGTACCCTTGTAATAAAAACACTCAGTCTCAGGCTTGAGTCCATTCTTGTTCTTCTTCTTCCCGGCAACTTGCTTACTGGGTGCGGCAACAGCGTTGCCGTCCTTCTTGAAGTTCTACTTACCCTTACCTTTCTTGAAACTAGTGGTCTTATTCACCATCAACACTTGATGCTCCTTTTTGATCTCAACCTCTGCTAATTTCAGCATCGAGTACAACTCAGGAATGGACTTCTCCATACCCTGCATGTTATAGTTCATCACAAAGCTCTTGTAGCTAGGTGGGAGCGACTTGAGGATTCTGTCAATGACCGAGTCATCGGGGAGATTAACTCCTAGCTGAGTCAAGCGGTTGTGTAGCCCAGACATCTTGAGGATGTGCTCACTGACAGAACTGTTCTCCTCCATCTTACAGCTGAAGAACTTGTCGGAGACGTCATATATCTCGACCCGGGCATGAGCTTGGAAAATCAGTTTCAGCTCTTGGAACATCTCATATGCTCTGTGTTGCTCAAAACGCTTTTGGAGCCCTGGTTCTAAACTGTAAAGCATGCCGCACTAAACAAGGGAGTAATCATCGCAGCAAGAATGCCAAGCGTTCACAACGTCTTGCTCTGCTGGGAAAAGGGGTGGATCACCTAGCGGTGCATCAGGGACATACAATTTCTTGGAAGCTATGAGGATGATCCTCAAACCATGGACCAAGTCCGCATAGTTGCTTCCATCATCTTTCAGCTTGGTTTTCTCTAGGAACGCGTTGAAATTGAGGGTGACATTCGCGTTGGCCATTGGATCTACAATATAGATTGTAAAGACAATTTTAGACTAAGTTCATGATAATTAAGTTCACATAATCAAATTATTTAATGAACTCCCACTTAGATAGACATCTCTTTAGTCATCTAAGTGACACATGATCCATGTCAACTAGCCCGTGTCCGATCATCACGTGAGACGGACTAGTCATCCATGGTGAACATCTCCATGTTGATCATATCTTCTATACGACTCATGTTCGACCTTTCGGTCTTCCGTGTTTCAAGGCCATGTGTGTACATTCTAGGCTTGTCAAGTCAACCTAAGTGTTTCGCGTGTGTAAATCTGGCTTAGACCCGTTGTATGCGAATGTTAGAACCTATCATACCCGATCATCACGTGGTGCTTCGGAACAACGATCCTTAGCAACGGTGCACAGTTAGGGTGAATACTTCTGTTGAAATTTTATTGAGAGATCATCTTATTTACTACCTTCGTTCTAAGAAAATAATATGTAAACATGATAAACATCACATGCAATCAATATAGTGACATGATATGTCCAATATCATCTTGCTCCTTTGATCTCCATCTTCGGGGCACCATGATCATCACTATCACCGGCATGACACCATGATCTCCATCATTGTGTCTTCATGAACTTGTCTTGCCAACTATTACTTCTACTACTATGGCTAACGTTTAGCAATAAAGTAAAGTAATTACATGGCGTTTATGATTGACACGCAGGTCATACAATAAAATAAGACAACTCCTATGGCTCCTGCCGGTTGTCATACTCATCGACATGCAAGTCGTGAATCCTATTACAAGAACATGATCAATCTCATACATCACAATGCATCACATCACATTCTTTGGCCATATCACATCACAAGGCATATGCTGCAAAAACAAGTTAGACGTCCTCTAATTTGTAGTTGCAAGATTTTACGTGGCTGCTATAGGTTTCTAGCAAGAACGTTTCTTACCTATGCCAAAACCACAACATGATATGCCAATTTCTATTTACCCTTCATAAGGACCCTTTTCATCGAATCCAATCCGACTAAGGTGGGAGAGACAGACACCCGCTTGCCACCTTATGCAACAAGTGCATGTCAGGCGGTGGAACCAGCCTCACGTAAGCGTACGTGTAAAGTCGGTCTGGGCCGCTTCATCCCACAATACCGTCGAATCAAGATAAGACTAGTAGTGGTAAGCAAATTAACAAGATCGACGCCCACAACTGCTTTGTGTTCTACTCGTGCATAGATTCTACGCATAGACCTAGCTCATGATGCCACTGTTGGGAGACGTAGTGGTAAATCAAAAAATTTCCTACGTATCACCAAGATCTATCTATGGAGAAACCAGCGACGAGTGGGTAGAGATTGCATCTTCATACCTTTGAAGATCGCTAAGCGGAAGCGTTACAAGAACGCGGTTGGTGGAGTCGTACTCGCAACGATTCAGATCGCGGTGGATTCCAATCTCAGCGCCAAACAACGGCGCCTCCACATTCAACACACGTGCAGCCCGATGATGTCTCCTACGCCTTGATCCAGCAAGGAGGAAGGAGAGGTTGAGGGAGAGCTCCGGCAGCACGACGGCGTGGTGACGGTGGAGCTACGTGGACTCTGGCAGGGCTTCGCCAAGCGCTACGGAGAACGAGGAAGTGGAAGGGTAGGGCTGCGTCGATAGAGAGAAGTCGTGTCTCAAATCAGCCCAAACCCTTGCATATATATAGGAGGAGGGAGAGGGAGGGCTGCCTTGGCCTCTCCTCCAAGGAGGAGAGGTTCGGCCGAACCAGGGATAGAGTCCACCTCCCACAAGGGAGGTGGATCTCCTCCTTTTAAATCTTTTCAGCCCTATCTCTTGATCTCCAGCCGCATGGGCCTTTCTAGAAGGTCTTGGCCAGCCCAATAAGGGATGTTACACCTCCTCTAAGGGCCCACGAAGTCCTATGGTCGACACACCCCTCCCGTGGGTCCTCTGGCACCCTCCCGACACTCCCGGTACACTACCGGTGAGTCCGAAAACTTTCCGGTGACCAAAACTGGACTTTCTATATATCAATCTTTACCTCCGGACCATTTCGGAGCTCCTCTTGACATCCGGGATCTCATCCGGGACTCTGAACAACCTTCGGTAATCACGTATACCATTTCCCTATAACCCTAGCGTCATCGAACCTTAAGTGTGTAGACCCTACGGGTTCGGGAGACACGTAGACATGACCGAGACACCTCTCCGGTCCATAACCAACAACGGGATCTGGATACCCATGTTGGCTCCCACATGCTCCACGATGATCTCATCGGATGAACCACGACGTCGGGGATTCAATCAATCCCGTATACAATTCCCTTTGTCTATCGGTATGATACTTGCCCGAGATTCGATCGTCGGTATCTCTATACCTTGTTCAATCTTGTTACTGGCAAGTCTCTTTACTCGTTCTGTAACACATCATCCTGTGGCTAACTCCTTAGTCACATTGAGCTCATTATGATGATGTCTTACCGAGTGGGCCCAGAGATACCTCTCCGTCATACGGAGCGACAAATCCCAGTCTCGATTCGTGCCAACCCAACAGACACTTTTGGAGATACCCGTAGTGCACCTTTATAGCCACCCAGTTACATTGTGACGTTTGGCACACCCAAAGCATTCCTATGGTATCCGGGAGTTGCACAATCTCATGGTCTAAGGAAACGATACTTGACATTGAAAAGCTTTAGCAGACGAACTACACGATCTTGTGCTATGCTTAGGATTGGGTCTTGTCCATCACATCATTCTCCTAATGATGTGATCCCGTTATCAATGACATCCAATGTTCATGGCATGAAACCATGACCATCTATTGATCAACGAGCTAGTCAACTAGAGGCTCACCAGGGACATGTTGTGGTCTATGCATTCACACATGTATTACAGTTTCCGGTTAACACAATTATAGCAGGAACAATATACAATTATCATGAACTAGGAAATACAATAATAACCATTTTATTATTGCCTCTAGGGCATATTTCCAACAGACCATATACAAACACATGCAAGGTACAAAACCACAACATGCAAAGGGACAAGTAACTATCAATGTAAAGAATTTAAGTACAAGTTACCGTAAGGAGGCACATTGGATATAAGATAGAAATTTGATAATCCAAATGACTTGGCTTGAGATAATATGACTAATGAAGATCCCTTAATTCTTCATGATGTATCCAAGTTACCAATGCCCTCCAACAACACCTATTGATCAAGTTTAAGCTTGTTGGTCCTGAACCAAGTTGGGTCCTAAGAGGTTAGTCACAATAGGGTTGGTTACCCAAATGGTTCTTTTCTTGACACCACTTTGAGTACCAACACATTTGGCAAACACATTGCCAAGCTTATCCTTCCCAAGAGAATATATATCATCAATAATGATTGGGTTGGATAAGTTACCTTTCGTGCAAGAAGAAGCAGAGTGACCCATCTCACGACATAAGTAGCAACATCTACACTTTACTTTCTTCTCAATTGATTTCTCAACTTGAGGAACGATGACTTGGGTCTTCTTGGGAAGAGGCCTTTCTTCAACTTGTGGTTGAGCATGCGATTGAACTTGTGGTAGCTTCCCTTGTTGCTTGTTACTTTGAGGCTTCTTCTTCAATGGGCAAGATCTTATATGGTGACCTTCTATTTTGCACTTGAAGCAAATAATCTTGGACGAATTCTTGACTTGTTCTTGGCCCTTCTTCTTGTACTTCTTGGACATCTTCTTCTTCTTGGAGTTCAATCTAAGTCCACCTTTGTCATTTGGGAATTTTTGCACACTCAAGATATTGTTGAGTGTGGACTTCTCTTCATGACTCTTTTCCAAGTCTTTCTTCAAAGAAGTGACTTGGGCCTTGAGCTCATTGATTTCCTCTACATGGTTAGAATCAACACAAGTGCTAGAGGAAGTATAAGCTTCATCGTTAGAGCAACAAGTCAAGGAAAGTAATTCATCACAAGATGTACCAACATTATGATTAGATGAAGTACGAGGACTAGCACATGGCAATAAAGCATTTATACTAATGTAGTGCTAATGACCACATGAGGCTCACTAGTTGTTACCTTAGTGGTACTAGCCTCATTAGCTATCTTTAGCACATTATGCAATACTAGAAGATTGCCATGAGAGCTACAAAGCTTTTCATGTATTTCTTCCAATTTCCCATAATTGCTATATAGCAACTCAAGTTGAGCCCTTAGCTCAACATTCTCCTTTAATATGGATGCTTCACAAGAAATAGAGTTAGTAGCACAAGCATCATCATTACCAACAAGAGGAGAAGGCAACTTGGCAAGCTCTATAGCATATGAAACTTTAAGTTGAGCATGAGACTCGGTGAGTTCAATGGGCGAACTCTTAACGACCCTCGAGCCATTTTCGAGGCGCTCAAAGTCCTCAAGGAGTTTAGCATGTGCAACTTTAAGCTTATCATTTTTAGTTCTAAAATCATTAGCCACCTTGAGAGCTCTTTCATGGGATTCCTTTAATCTAGATAATTCTAGAGCAAAGGTCTCCTCAAGAGATTCCTTGGTGGTTTGTTCATTTTGAAGATCTTGAGATAGCTCCGCGATCTTATTAGCGTAATCATGTTCCTGACCTTCCATTTTGTCAATGGTGGTCTCGTGCTCCTCGAGATGAGCTTCCAACTCATCAATATATTTCTTGCCCTCAATGGCAATAGACATGATTTCCATGCAGCTGGAACGAGCAATTTTGTTCTTATGAAGAGCTTTAAAAAACATTTCTCCCTTAATTTTTAAGGAAGCAATATTATCACTCTCTTCATCATTATCATCAACATCATCATCGTGATATATATTGGGATTCAAAGTAGGAGATACCTTTGAAGCCTTAGCCATAAGGCAAAAGGGAGAAACAATAGATGATGATGTAGGATCCCTTGAAGGACCATTCAAGACCACATCTTGTTCCATGGAGTGTTGGGTTCCCTCTACATTGTTAGCACAACAACTCGAGGAAATAGATACAGTTTTATCATGGCAACAAGATATAGCAAGCATATTATCATGAGATTTAGTCAAGCAACTTGTACATGATATGCAAGGACTATTAACACAAGCATGTGAAACATTTAATGTGCTCGAGGTGTTAAAGTCTAAAGATGAAGCATTGCAATAAGATAGTGAAGAAGAATTATCAACAATAAGCCCACTATCATCATTAAAATGATCATCACTACTCACCATATAATTACCTTATGGCAATACACATGTAGGTGAAGTATATGAAGTTGAGAAGACGACACGACCGAAGGTGGAGGGAGAACAATCATCCCTACAAATCTTTGAATCACGAAATTTATCTTGAAGCTTTGTACACAACTCATGAGCATCCCAGAACGACATGAGTTCAAATATGACTACATTTCTCAAAGCATCAAAAAGCACATTAGAAGCTTGAGCATTGAGATAAGAATTTTTCTCATCCTCCAAAGATAGGTGTTGATAATTCTCTGGAGGAGAAAAACCCATATCTACAATTAGCTCTAAATACGGGTCCATGACCCTAAAGAGATTAAGCATGCGACTTACCCAAACATCAAAATTTGTGCCATTGAAACTAAGAGTGTCAGAGAATCCTAATACCCTAGTCGACATCCTTACTCTCTAGGTTGTTAAACCTAATAATGAAAGACCTAGCTCTCATACCAATTGAAAGGACGTGGATGTCGCCTAGAGGGGGTGTGAATAGGCGCTTTAAAATAATTACGGTTTAGGCTTGAACAAATGCGGAATAAAACTAACGTTTAATAAGTCAAGCAGAAAACCTAAAACAACTAGGATCACGTATGTTCACCAACAACTTATGCTAAGCAAGATAAACAACTAAGTGATAGCAAGAAACAATATGGCTATCACAAAGTAAAGTGCATAAGTAAAGGAGCTCGGGTAAGAGATAACCGAGGCACACAGAGACGATGATGTACCCCGAAGTTCACACCCTTGCGGATGCTAATCTCCGTTCGGAGCGATGTGAGGGCACAATGCTCCCCAAGAAGCCACTAGGGCCGCTGTAATCTCCTCACGTCCTCGCACAATGCAAGATGTCGTCATTCCACTAAGGGGCCCTTGAGGGTAGTCACCGTACCCGTACAAACAAGGTTGGGGAAATCTCCACAACTTAATTGGAGGCTCCCAACGACACCACGAAGCTTCACCACAATGGATTGTGGCTCCAGGGTGACCTCAAATGCTCTGGGCAATCTCCACAACATAATTGGAGACCTCGAAGCTTGCTCGGAGCTTTGTACCATAATGATTGAGCTCCAAGGCAACACAAGCCGTCTAGGTCACCAAGGCACCCAAGAGGAACAAGCTTTAGGGTGCTCAAATACCCAAGAGTAATAAGCGTCTCAACTTCTCACTTCCACGTATCACTGTGGAGAACTCAAACCTATGCACCAAATGCAATGGCAAGGGCACATGAGCTCAAGAGATAAGGTTCAATGGGGGAAGAAGACCCCCTTTTACAGGTGGGAAAAATCCAACCGTTATGCTCACAACCCGCACAGAGCGATACTATAGCTCATGGGAGCGGTTCTACCGCTATGGCGGTGGAAGCCCTTTGAAAAACAACAACGAGGAGGCAAAAGGCCAGTAGAACCACCGGAGCGGTAGTATCGCTTGTCCTCACGGTACTACCGCTAGGGATAGCGGTACTACTGCTTGCGAGCAATAGTAAAAAAATACATCCGTGCCTACCACCACTGGACTTAACACGAGATTTTGGTCCGGAGCGGTAGTAAAAAAATACATCTGCTCTAGCCGCGGTAGTACCGCTGCAGCCTTTTAAGAACACCAAAACTGCCACAATTTCTGCAAACGGACTCCGAAATCAATGTAACCAAGTTTGTTGGCAAGCTAACGACATGGGCTAACAAAATCTTGATAGAAATATCAACAAGAATAAAATTAGAAAAGGCCCATAAGAAAATGGTGAGAACCCTTCCTCGGATAAGACCGGTAAAACCTCCAACACCGAAAATGCAATAGAAGAAGCATATGAAATCCGTTTTCGATGTACTAGAGCTTGTCACAAAAATAACGACAAGATCTGAAACCTCAAAAGGAGAAAATACAAATAAGAATCAAGAAAGATGATGAAAGGATGCAATGGTTTGAGCTCTCGATGAATTATACGACCAAGCTACTCACTTGAGAGCCCCCCTTGATAGTATGACTATCGATCCTATAACCCGATCTCCAAACTATCACCATGAGACCGATAAAATAGAAAACCTATCAAGGGCAAACCTTTTCCTTGCACGAAGTCCACTTGATCTAGATGATGACGATCTTTACTCTCTCAAGTTGGACCACCTTTCGTGGTTGCGTTGGCTCGATGAAGGCTAGTTGATTGCTCCCCCATACTCCACTATGGGTGAGTCACTCTTAGGCACACCTTCACAAGTCCATTGTCACCACAATGGACGACAAGATACAAGCATGATTTCTTTGTGATGCTTCACTTTAACTTGCACACCGCAACCTTGATGACGATCACCACTTGATGTCATCTTCCATTGGTTGTATGGGGTCTTCCTCTGAATGCAATCCCATGGAAATATACCTAACCCTACAAAGAACACTGACGTAGACCATGGGTTGGTACACAAAGTGTAATGGACAATGCTTGCCATACCATGGGATCACTTGATCCTTCTTGGTATATCTTGTATGCTCTGTGTGTTGATCAACTTTGTTCACTCTTTGACTTAGTCTTGATCAACCTTGTATCTTATCTTCTCTCTTCATAAATATGATGTCTTGAAGGTAAAGATGAATGGTCACACAGTCTTGTTCTTCAAGACATGCTTGTAGTAAGCACAACTCTTACATGACCAATCTTTGGATAACACCTTGAATACCACCTTGGTCACCATATAAAATCCTTGAAACCAACAGATGGACTTCAAGAAGTACCTACGGACAAGTCCTTTGAATATAACTCAAGGCAACCATTAGCCCACAGGGGTGTCATCAATTACCAAAACCACACATGGAGAAATGTGCTCTTATAATAGTATCATCAATATATTCTAACTCAACATGTGTAATATCATGCATAATTTCTTTATATGGAGTAAAGGGACTGGTACAAATACTAGCACCCATATCACATAAACCATGATAACAATGATCTCCAATTTTAACAGAAACAACATGCATGCCAACAATATATTTATGTTTATCCTTAGTGTCATGTTTAGCAATATGAGATGCTTCATCGCCGAAATATATAACATGGCCATCAATGTTATCAGCATGTAAATCTTTAATCATTGCAACTTTAGGTCCACTTTTATTTATTTAGAGGGTCTATGTGTTTTGATATTACTTTTATTTACCATGATTGCAACTTTAGCATGTTCCTTTATCCTAACAGGAAAAGGTGGTTTCTCAATGTAAGCAATGGGTACAACTGGATAAACATTATAAAGGATTATTTCTTCTTTAGCTATAATAGGTTCCTCACAAGTTTATTCAATAGGGGGATGGAATTTAAACCACTTCTCCTTAGAGAGATCAACATTAGTAGCAAATGATTCACATAAAGTAGCTACTATCTCAGAGTCAAGTCCATATTTTGCACTAAACCTATGAAAAGCTTCCATGTCCACAAAATATTTAACACAATCAAACTTAAGATTTATAATTAACCCTTTACCTTTGTCGATTTCCCAATCCTCATAGTCGCATTTAATTCTTTCCAGAAGATCTCATTTGAATTCAGTAGTCCTCTTATAAAAGAACCAACAGAAGAAGTATCGAGCATTAATTGATTCTCACGAGAAAGTCGAGCATAAAAGTTTTGTATAATTATTTATTTTGAGAGCTCATGATTGGGGCATGTTTGCATCATATACTTAAGCCTCCCCCAAGCTTGAGCGATACTTTGTCATTCACGCGAAGGATGAACCAGATGCATAGGATAAAAAATTTGGTGAAATTCCAGCTTAGTTTGATTCCAATCCCATGTTCAAGCATCATCCAATAGCCTGTACCATATCAATGACTTTCCTCCAAAGATGGGAATAATCTTCTTAACTCCATGCTCGGATAAACCATCAAGATTAAATAATCTACAAATTTTATCTATATATATCAAGTGCATTTCAGGATGTATTTTTTCCATCTCCTGCATAAGGATTAGATAGCAGTTTCTCTAACATACCCGAGGGATCTCATAATAAATATTTTAAAAATGTTCTGTAGGTTGAGGAGAAGCTCTTGCCACTATTGGTCGAGGTTAAGATACCCTGAACAAGCCACTCAAAGGATTATCCTCCATAGTAACAAGCAATAGTAAATTTAAGCACACAGTAAAAATATTTCCTTACCAAAGGCGCTTCACTCCCCGACAACGGCGCCAGAAAAGAGTCTTGATGACCCACAAGTATAGGGTATCAATCGTAGTCCTTTAGATAGGTAAGAATGTGAAACCGAACAAGGAACAGAAGGAAATGAAAGGTGGTTTCACCAAGGTGATTCCTACAAGCACTGAGAATAGTAGTAACATATTGTTTAGCATTGTAATCGTCGAAAGTAACAAGTAATAATTGTAACTAAGGTACGGAAAGGTGTCCCAATCCTTATTGTAGCAAAGGACAAGCCTGAAAGTTCTCTTATATAACGTAAAGGGCTCTCGAGGACACATGGGAATTGTTGTCTAGTCACGTTCATCATGTTTAGTTGATTCATGGTCATTACTTTGATAATTTGATATGCGGGTGGACCGGTGCTAGGATGTTGTTCTTACTTGAACAAACAAACCTCTTATGATCACCCCTCTCGCAAGCATCCATAACTAAGAAAGGAGAATTAAGATAAATCTAACCATAGCATGAAATATATGGAGCCAAATCAGCCCCTTACAGAATAATGCATATTTAAGCTTCTGTCACTCTAGCAACCCATCATCTACTTATTAATCCCCAATGCTTTCCCTTAGGCCCAAGTATTGTGAAGTGTCATGTAGTCAACGTTCACATGACACCACTAAAGGAAGAGCAACATACACATCATCAAAATATCGAACAAATACCAACATCACATGATTACTTACAACAAGACTTATCCCATTTCCTCAAGAACGAAAGTAACCACTCACAAATCATCACCGTGTTCAAGATCGGAGGTGTGATGAATTTGATTAAGGATCTGAACATATGATCTTTCATCAAACAACCCAACTAGCATTAACTACAAGGTGTAAACACTACTAGCAACCCACGGGTACCAATATGAGGTTTTGGAACAAAGATTGAATACATGAGATGAACTAGGGTTTGAGATGAAATGGTGTTGGTGAAGATGGGTCCTCTCATGATTGAGGGAGCATTGGTGATGACGATGACTTCGATTTTCCCCTCCTGGCGGAATCGCTCCGTGGGAGAGCAAAAGTGCTCTTGTTGACGTTCCGCCTCGATACGGCGATGCTTCATCCCAAAATCAATCTGATGATTTTTGAGTGGATAAAATGAAATCATATAGGTCCAGATGGTCTCCGGAGGGCTGCCAGGGCCCACACAAGATTGGGGGTGCGCCTTGTGGGGTAGGGCGCCCCCAGTTTGTGGCCACCTGGTGGGTCCCCCTTTGATGATTCTTTCGCCAATAATTTTGATATATTCCAAAAAATATCCGTCAATTTTTAGGTCATTTGGAGTTCTATAAAATATCCAACTCTTTTATTGCCCTTTCCGCTCCAGAATTTCAGCTATTGGTAATTTCTCTCTTTATGTAAATCTTATAAAATAAGAGATAAAAGGCATTAGGATTGCATCATAAAGTGAGATGAACATCTGAAATATAGTAAATATCAATAGGAAAACATGATGCAAAATGGATGTATTAGTATTCCGTAAGTAGTTATATGTGCTTATAATAATAAGTAGCATAACATCTTTTGTCGTACCCTCCCATGGCACCGGGGTCCATAAGGAAATCTAAGGGATATTAAGGCCCCCTTTTAATAGAGAACCGGAACAAAGCATTAACACATAGTGAATACATGAACTCCTCATACAACGGTCATCACAAGAGGGAGTCCCAACTATTGTCACTTTAGGGACTATAGATCATAACACATAATAGGTGCATACAACTTGCAAGATAGGTTCCAAAATACTCTCACATTCATAGAAACATAATATGTTCAGATCTAAAATCATGGCACTCAGGCTCTAGTGACAAGCATTAAGCATAACAAAGTCATAGCAACATCAATCTTGGAACATAGTGGATACTAGCGATCAAGCCCTAACAAATTGACTCAATTACATGATAAATCTCATCCAACTCCGTCACCGTCCAGCAAGACTATGAAGGAATTACTCCCTCAGGGTGGTGAACATCATGGGATTGTTGATGGAGAAGGGTTGATGATGACGATGGCAATGGATTCTCGTCTCCGAAGTCCTGAACGGACTCCAAAATCGCCCTCCCGATGAAGGACGGGAGGTGGCGGTGTCTACCTATTTTAAAATGCGATGAAATATTCTCTCCTATTTTTTCTCTCAGGGAAACATAATTTATAGGCTTGGAATTAGGTCGGACGACCGTCTATGGGCCCCACAAGACATCAGGGCACGCAATGTTGTCTTCTGGACAACAGGTGGACCCCTTTGGTGGATCTTAGTTCCACTATTTTTTATTTACTCAATAAAAAATCTCCGCAAAGTTTTGTCTGATTACGAGAAGTTTATTTTCTGCACAAAAACAACACCATGGTAGTTCTGATGAAAACAACGTCAGTCCGTGTTAGTTTCATTCAAATCATGCAAATTAGAGTCCAAAACAAGAGCAAACGTGTTTGGAAAAGTAGATATGACGGAGACATATAAAGGAGTAGGAGGAGATCAAGGCAGCGAAGAAGGAGGTAGATGAGTCCTACATGGTGGTGAAGGCAGATTGAGCATGGAGGCTCAGGTTGACGGTCCGGCATGGCAAAATGAACATGCAATCGGATTGATATTCTTTTATGACCGGGCATGCAAAAATTAAGCATATTGGACTCTTTATGGATGTGATTGGTGAATGCTGTGAACCGCCATGGCCTAGGGATCAAACATATTTGAATTTCAAATAGCTCCTTGCTGACGGACATATAATATCTAGCATTTGGTGACACACACATTCGATACCATACCTGGTTTCTTGGTCAGAGATTGGCATCATTTGATCACATGATCAACATCTACAAATTAAGGACCCGATATTGCAGGAATGTTCGATGTCGGAGTGGGGTCGAAGGAACGAAATGTCCACACTCGACAAGGCAAGAGATCGAACGATTTTGTTACCTCCAACCCGAACGCCTCACCTCCCATAACAATCAAACTTGTCAGTACACAAAACACATGATCCAATAGATAAAGTGGGCCTACATGCCTTTTTTCCTGTGAAAAAGGAAAAAAGAAAAATAAAGCCCATATTAAGTTATGTCTCACTACTGGAATCTGGTAATTTGCCATCTGCTTACTATTTGCGTCTGCCACGGCAAAGCTTGGCTTTGCCGTCAGCTTTGGAAAAGCAGACGATAAAGAAAGGACTCATGGAATAATTCAACTATGCCATCAGTCCTTTCTTTGCCATTTGCTAGCTGACTACAAAGAGGCAGACGACAAATAGGATGGTGGGCCCCACTTGAGCATGGCGTTGGCTAGGTCATGTCTTTGCCATATGGTTCCTCTTTGTTGTCTTCTAGCAAATGGCAAAATAGGTCAAGGAAGACGACAAAGAGGGGAGGGGGCACCTAACGGACGACCCTCTTTGTCGTCTGCTAGAGGACAACAAAGAGGGCATCCTTAACAGTTGCCGCTGCGCCCCACCGTTCGCTCATCTCTCTCCCTCTCCCTCACTCATCTCTCTCCCTCTCCCTCTCGCCCCGCCCTCGCCGCCGTTGTTATCGCCGCCCCCGCCGCCCCCGCCGCCCCCGCCAACTTTGCCTGCGCCGCCCCGCACCGTCTCCCGCCTCCCCGCCCAGCTGACGCCCCGCTCCTTCGCTCCCCACCCGAGCTGACGCCCCGCTCCCCACCCAGGTCGCCCCCATGCTCCCTGCCCCAGCCGCCTTCCCACGCCCCGGCCTCTCTTCCTCCCCCTCTCGCCGCCACTCTCGTCGAAGTCGCCGTTGCCGCCACACCGCCCCATCACACCCCTGCCTCCATCGCGCCGCCGCCCCACCGCGCCCGTCGTCCCCGCCGCCCCTAACGCCCAGCTGCCCCGTCGTCCCCCCACCCTCCGCCCCGGCGTCCGCCGCCCGCGTCGGTGAGAAACCCCCTCCGGCCGCCCCATTTTTTGTTTTTGTTTTTTCTGTTAATTAGTTAGGTTAATTAGGTGGGTTAGTTTATTAGTTAAGAAAGAAAGAAGAGGAAGAAAAATTATTTAAAAAGAAAAGAAGGAAAAAAGGAAAATGGAAAAAGGAAAAGAAGAAAAGAATAAGAAGAAGAAGGAAAACAAGAAGAAGGAAAAGAAGAAGGAGAAGAAGAAGGAGAAGAAGAAGAGGAGGAGGAGGAGAAGAAAGAAGAAGAAGAAGAAGAAGAAGAAGAAGAGAGGAGGAGAAGAAGAAGAAGAAAAAGAGGAGAGGAGGATAAGAAGGAGAGGAAAAAGGAAAAGGAAAAGAAGAAGAAGAAGAAGAAGAAGAAGAATAAGATAAGAGAAGAACAACCCCTGACGCGACTAACCCCCTGACCGCCGACGCCACTAACCCCCGACCCACGATGCCACTAACTCCCGACGCCACTGACCCCGACACCTCTTGTCCCTCCTGTTGACCGTAAAGGTACTCTTCGGCCTTCCATAGGCCAACGAGATCATAGTTTTGTAAATTATGAGTTAGGTCACATATTTTCCGATTTTGTTCTAAAAACATCATATTTGTATTGATCTGCTGGATTTCAATGTGCAGTTGTTTAACGACCTCCCCATGCGTTGGACGAGATCCGCCCCTGCGTTCGTGGGTGAGCACAAATGACTTATCCTCCTCCCCCCTTAATTTACTTTGTTCCGGTCTTTGTGCTGATGAAACTTGCTACCTGTAAGTGTCTTCAATCATCAATATGCGTGACCAGTATGCATCTCCTCTTTGAAAGGGCGATATCTATAAATACGCATGTCTCTGCATATTTATAACCGCCATCCTTTCGAATTGTCCAACATTATCCATGGACAGCCCGAGTATGTGTAGATTGGGTTCGTTTTCCCATATGCTCTGCTCTGGATCCAATGCATTATTTCATCAGTGCCTCTCTGTTGTTATCCGGGTACACATCCTCTCTGTTTATTGCCGAGACGTGTATCAGGAGAACATCGGGGAGGTGTTGCCGAAATTCTACGTGGATCCGGAGCTGAGCATAGGAAAACGAACCCAATCTACACATACTCAGGTGGGATTAGGACCTATCTTTACCTATTAGCATGTAGGTTACACGGACGTAATAAAACTGACAAACTTGATTAACTGATGAATATATATGTTGAATTATATATATATATATCTTGTGTGTCCAGTAGCTAAGCAAGATGAGTGATCGTTCGTGGATGTACACCGGTCACACTAGTCAGAAAGACATGACCAATGAACGGTTTACAAAAACCAAGGGGTTTGTGAGAGCCACATTTGCAAATGGCCAGGAAAGAACCTGTTGCGACAACTTTAAAAAGAGGACAGAGGGTGAAATGGGTAAACACCTGTAGAAGTAGGGTTTTATGCCTAATTATACGGCGTGGACTTTTCATGGTGAATCTGCCCAACATGCCAGAGCTGAGGTGGTTCATCGTCGCACCGACGAGCATGGTACCGGGATCGAAGACATGGTGCAAGACTTTGATGATGCTTGGGATTCGGACGATGAGATGGAGGAATCTGCAAAAGGCCTTTTATGAAATGTTGGAGCACACTGGGTGACGGGGTTATTGCCCCTAGGTAGGACAAAGCTATGGGGTTCTCCCCCCTCGCTTCAAGAAAAATCACGTCACCGGCTTGTCCTTGGCCAGAGGGCATGTTGCCGGCTGCCTCACGGCTAGCTGGCGCGCGGCCAGCAGGCTCGTTGTCGGTTGGCTCATGGCCGACTGACCAAGGAGCCGTTTCGGCCCTGGCCGGCTGCCTCCAGGCCGACTCTTCTATTGACCCATGTGCGAACAAGACACCATCCCATCTCTCTACGCACGGGTACGACGACAAGACAAGACCCCCACGACGAGCCCCGGCATGGCCACAACAATTGCTGACACGCAGGCGTGCATGGCTACAGTGCAGTTGGTCGTACAGCTGACCTCGGCTAACCGCGACCGAGCAGGGAAATAGTGCCGGCATGCTCCAACCTACTCCATTACCTGCCTCCGCGTGGCTATAGCGCAGCCGGCCATACCAGAGACCTCGGCCGGTTGGCGCTAAGTGACGCCACTTGGGGCATCCCGTGTCGCGGCAGGTGAGCTTGGGCCAATCGCGAAGCCGGCCGGCGGGCCCTAGAGGGCGATGGGACCGCGCAGCCAGCAGGCCCTACCGACGACAAGACCGCACAACAGGCGGTCCCCCTGGAAGGCCGAAGAGGCTGCTAGCTGGGTCCCCACGACCGGTACTTTAGAAATATTGTAAGCCAGGGGGTTGACCTATAAACCCCCCGATCCCCCCACCATGCAAATGGCATAGATTCATTCACACACACGCGGGATCTCTTCCTCCCGCATCCACCCACGTAGAAAAGGAGAAGGAGCCGGCTGCCCCTTCCCCCACCTCTAGACAACATCTCGAGTAGCACCATTGTAACCACCCTCGTCTACCAACCTAGACCAAGCAGGACTAGGGGTATTACCTCCCACGGAGTGCCCTGAACCTAGGTACATCGTGCACCCACTGCCGCTTGTGTCTAATCCCGCTCCCGGATCCCGTCGGCGTCCTCCAGCCCCAACCACCTTCGATAAGACTACCCATGGCATCTGTCGTGAGAAAACGATGACACTAAGCTTTGTCAGCTGGATGCCATCGTGCAAGTAATGGCTTTGAAGGCTCAATTCAACCTGGGAAGAGAATACTACGACGCGATGATGACAATATTTGGACGCTTTCTACCCAAAGGCCATGTAGTGCCTCCAAACCTGTACCAGTCGGACAAAATCCTCCGTGTACTTAAGATGCCCTATGATAAGATAGATGCCTGTGAGAATGGATGTTCCTTATTTAGGCTTGAGTATGCGGACTTTAATTATTGTCCCATTTGCAAGTCTTCTAGGTATATTGTGGTAGACAATGGTATGGGTGAGAAGATTCACACCAAAATCCCTGTTAATGTTCTTCGATATATGCCAATCGTACCAAGACTTCAATGTATTTTCATGGTCAAAAGAGACGTCCAAAGAGATGACATATCACAAATTGGGCAAAAGAACCAAACTAGATGTGGATGGTAATTAGATGTTGGTACACACTTGAGACGCTTTTGCGTGGAAGCACTTCGATGCATTACATAAGGATAAAGCGGCAGATCCAAGGCATCCTCGAGTCGCCATGGGCATGGATGGGTTCAATGTGTTTGGTATGATGGCAACACAATACATTTGTTGGCCTGTATTTGTCATTCCATTCAATCTCCCCCCCGGACACATTATGCAAAGAAAGAACATTTTCCTGACGTTGACAATTCCAGGGCCCAACTATCCGCGGAACAATATGAATGTGTACATGCAGCCGCTTCAGGATGAATTGCAAGAAGCTTGGGATAATGGGATCAAGACATACGATGCTGCTACAAAACAAAACCATGTATGTGTGGTACATGTACTCGATGCATGACTTGCCGGCGTATGCACTATTTGTTGGCTGGTGTGTACATGGAAGGTTACCCTGCCCCACATGCAAGGCGGCTCTTTAGTTCCTAGATCATAAGTTTTCTTGCTTCGACTTGCATAGACAGTTCCTGGATCCTCGCCATAAGTTCAAAAAAGACAAGAAGAATTTCATCAAAGGTAAAGTTGTCAGAAACTTTGCACCACCTGCGTTGACAGGACAACAGACCCTGGATCAGTTAAACGCTCTCGAGCCTAATCCCGAGCGTCCAGGGTATTTCCAAGGGTATAATTCCCAACATGCATGGACTCATAAGACATGTTTATGGGGTCTGCCTTACTTTAAAGACCTACTTTACACACACAACATCGACTTCATGCACACCGAAAAGAATATCACGAAGGCCCTTTTTGGTATATTGTTCGGCATAGAGGGGAAGTCAAAGGATAATCCTAAGGCTAGAGTCGATCAGGTGGCTTGTTGGGGATATAATCCCATGGTAAGACCCGCCTAGGTGGGGCTGGGTCATACCTAGCGGCTCATGATCAAGACTAGAGAAGCAGGCTGAAAGACATAGGCCTGATGGCTTACCAAAATGGGCCAAGACGGAGGCCCGAACAGAAGAAGGTATGAAGACCCGGGCGGTTAAGCTGCCCGGAGAAGGTTTGCCCAAGAAGGCAAGGCGACTTAGAGATAGGATTGCTTACGTTGTAAGAGTCGGTGTATGACTCGTGTAACCCGGGGCCTCGACCTCCTATATAAAGGTGAGACCCCTTGTAATCAACGAATCGAGATCTAGGTCAAGCGAATCCTCTCCCTTGTAATCGATACTCCAATCAATACAACACAAGCAAGACGTAGGCTTTTACATCTTCTTGAGGGTCCGAACCTGGGTAAACTCGTGTCCCTCGTCTTGACCAACCCCTTTGATTCCATCACCTTAGCGATGGCCTCGAACTTAAGTCTTCGGACATCTGCTGTGACAAAACCACGATAGTTGGCGCCCACCTTGGGGCTAGCGCTCGGTGGTGTTGAGTTCTCAAAGGGCTCTCTCCCGGGGATTGAGGGGTATGCTGTTGGCAGGATGAACAAGAGTCGCCGTGGCCCGCTCTACATCGACGACGATGGCTGGGGCCTCGAGGCCGACTCAATTGAGTATGGTTTCCATATGCCTTTCAACGGAATACACGTCTTCATCGGCAAGATCGAAGGATCTGAGCCTGGGCCGGATGTCCGCACCGACATGGTTGAGCCGGCCCGGCCCGCGCAACCCGCCCGATACGTGCAATCCGCCCGTGCTGACCCGGCTGAGAAGCATGTCTTCGTCAGCTTTACTCAGGGCATGGATCTTGAAGGATCTATGTCGTAGGAAACTCTCATCTATTCGGAAGATGGATCTTTGAGCGGGGAGACAGATCAGTTTATCAGTTGCACAATGGCAGGCTCGGGGGTTACTTCGAGCCTTACCCCAAGGCAGAATATCACAAGCCAGATGGATCTTCATGGCAGGGTCAGGTCCGGCCCCGAGTAGCATAGTCGCCGATGCAGCAGGATCGGGGGTTGGTAGGCCGCTGACTCAGGTTCTTCTGGATCTGATGAATGAGCTTACAACCTTGATGGCTACCGAGGTTACATCTGAAAAATCAAGCGGCCCGGAACACGGAGATCGCAAGGTTAAAGGATCAGATGACCGAGGTTCAACAAGAAATCAATGCAATGAAGGATCAGATGGAGGCAGAGGCGGACCGCCTTAGGGCGGATGCTTTCCGCCTGGAGCTGGAGCAGCAGTCCGCAACGGCGGTTCATCGGATGAGGCATCAGTCCCGCTTGCCGGATCAGTACGAGGCCAGAAATCCTTTCAACACGCCGGGCACAGGACGAACCGTGGAAGTACCTGGAAGTCGGCCGGCGGTTCAGCAGCATAATCTGCCCTGACGGAACCAGGCCTCACCCATGTCTTTCCCAACACCGGCGGGTCATTATTCCAATCCGGCGGAGAACTTTGTTGCAGCGGCGACCCATCTTGGCACAATCCCTATCCCGTTCGAGGCGCCCTTTGCAGAGGAGGTGCGGAACGCTATCAGATACCTGCATACGACGATGGCCCAGCAAGAGAAGTACACTTATAGCCGGAGTCGCCTGCATTCAACCCCTATCCCCAGCCGTAGCTATAGCCGACGCTATGAGTCGCCGATGGTTTCTAGCAGTGATTGACACCAGGACCCGCCATGGGACAACAGGGCGGTTTTGGATGGTCAGGCGCTGGTGGATCAGGCGAGAGCACAATGAGACACGGCGGCTCTAGCGGCAACGGCGGCTCATCCAGAACCCACACCTTCCATCTCGGTAGGAGCAGGAATAACCTCCAGGGCCGTGGGAGTGCCGTGCTTAGCGCTGGCTTTGCGGAACGAGCGTCTGCCGAAAGACTTCAAGGGCCCTCACAAGGTCCCCAATTACACTGCTGACCTGCCTTCGGAGGCTTGGATTGAAAGCTATGAGCTGGCCATGGAGATGTTAGACATCAACGACGCAGTATGTTGCAAGTATGTCATCATGATGCTGGAAGGGCTCGCACATGGTTGAAGGGTCTGCCACCCAACACCATTAATTCCTAGGCCGAGTTGAAGGCAAAGTTCATCAAAATTTTCGAAGGAACGTGCAAGCAGCCCATGATGACTGTGGATTTGGATCATTGTGTGCAATAGGAGGATGAGTCAGCTCATCATTAGGTCTGGCAGGTCTCAACTGTCATCCACTCGTCTGAGCAGATTACGGCGGCTCAAGCGGTCTTGATTTTGGAGAAGAATTGCCACTTATGCCTCTAAAATAGAAGCTTGGTCGACTCAAGCGCTCGTGTCAAGATATGGGGGAGCTCATGGAGGCTCTCACGAAGTACGTCGACTCTAACAATACGAAGGACCCAGTCTCTGATGAGGAGAAGCCTGGTCAGGGTAAGAAGAGTAACAATGGCAAGGTTGTGGCAGGCAGTGGCAACCATGGTAAGAGGAAGAATCCAGAAGGCGGGTCAGAATTGGTGGCCAACACCAGCGCTGGGAACAATTGTGCTAAGGGCAACAGGAATTTCAGACAACCCTTTAATAAGGGTAAGACTCCCTTCAACTTGGAAGAGATGCTCAATAAACCTTGTTCGGAGCACAACCGGCCCGATAGGGTGGCATGTCATACGTGGAGGAATTGCCACATTATGCGACAGTTTTGGGATTACAGCTTGCGGCAGCATCACAACAATGGTGGTGGCCCGCCAGGTGGCTCAGGACCAGGCGGCTCAGGAGCCGGTCATGGCTCCGGCGGTTCAGGACCCGGGTATCAGGGTCAGAGCAATCAAGGAGGTCATCATCAACAATCTGGTGGCAATAATCAACAACAGAATAACCAGTCTGGGTACCATAGTAATCCGAAGCAGCTCACCACGGGTTAATATCATGTTTTTACAACCTTCCTTGACAGGCGAGACCAGAAGGTGCGCAAGCGGGCGGTTAATGCAGTCACGCCAGCTCTCCCGCAATACCTGAAGTGGTCTGAGTATGACATAACTTGGAGCCGGGAAGATCACCCGCCGTGTGGTGACGATCCAGGGTGGCTGGCTTTGGTGGTTGCCCCCCAAGTGGGAGGATATGTGCTTACTAAGGTGCTTATGGATGGCGGCAGTAGCATTCACATCCTGTATTATGACACCTTTTGTCACATCCCTGGCTAGATGTCATAGCATAGCATGTGTGTGCATCATGTTACAATTTTGCATCAACATGAAATGGGGACTAAAAGAAACCCCAAGTTCATATTTGAATCAAATTAATTCAAAGTTGTGAAAACTCAACAAATTCAAAATGCCCTTACAAAATGTTCTCTATGTCTGATTAATATGGACATGATTATAACAGGGGCCATTTTAAATATTTGAACAATTATAGCAATTTAAAAATAAATAACAAAGCCTTTGAAAATGCCAAATAAAGCATTATCATTATTTTATGTTTCAATATATCCTAAACTTTTTGTAGGAGTTTGAAATATTCAAACTTATTCCTATAAAATATTTGGGGATATTTTATGATAGCATTTGGCCCAAACATAAATTAAACAAATATCAAAAATTAATATAAAGAAGAAAATAAAATAGAAAGAAAAGGGAGGATGAACCTGGGCCGGCCCAGCTGGCCCAACTCCATGTTCGTCCTCCTGGCACCCAGGAGGATGCGCGTGTGCTTGTTGTGCGCACACGCCGAAGCTGCCATGCACCTCTCTGCGTGCATGTGTCCCCCTGACGCGTTGCCGAGAGGATGAGGGTGATGTTGCGTCCCCATCCCTCTCTTCCCCTCGCATTCGCCCCTCTATTCTGTTCCTCCTCTGCTCTGCCATGGCCGATGGTGCTGTTAGCTCGCCGCCGTAGTTCTAGCCGCTCCCCCTCGCTTCTGAGCCCTTCAAACCCTCTGCCTCATCGCCTTCTCCCTTCTCACTGAGCCTCGCATCGCCAGGAGCCCCGAAGCGTTGTCCCCAAGCTCGTCTACCTCCTTGGAACTGATCTTCGCCACCGTTGAATCGTCGTCTCCGAGCCCTCCCCGAGCAAGCTTTCAACGGCTTCGCCCCTGCAGTGAGCTTCTCGCTCTTTCCCCCCTCTGTAGGCCCCGATTGGGCCGGCTTCCGAATGACTCGCCGCACGAGCTCATCGCCGGCGATGCTCCGGTGACCAGTTGGTCCATTAGAGACCATCATCGAACTCGTGAGGCTACGTAGTGCTTGTAGGTGCCAAGTTTCGGTCGTGTCGCGCCCTGGTTCGACGAGCCCGTGCTCGTCCGAGCTTCGGCAGCCGCTGTGCTCATCACCGGCGCCAATTCCGGCCATCCCAACCCCTAGGAAGTGTTGGGCTCAATGCGCGCGAGCAAGCTAAGTAGTTGGGTGCCCTCTGCCGTCCGTTTGGTCGCCGGAGGAGGAATCCCGACCCCCTCCACCGTCCCTGACGTCGCCGGCGGCTCAACGCTGGCGAGTCAACCGGCGCTGACCACGGGGTTTGACCCCCAGGTCAACTGGCAAGTGGGCCTGACCATTTAATTATAATTAGAATAAGAGAGAAATTAATTAATAAAATTAATTAACTAATTATTCGCTGACCAGTGGGCCCAGTGTTGATTAAGTAATTAGGATTAGTTTTAATTCTCTAGTTAAGTCATTAAGTGACTGACATGAAGGCCCCACCCTGTCAGGTTTGACCTGGCCTGGTCAGCTGACCTACTGACGCCATGATGACGTTAGGCTGATGCAATGAAAGGAATTTCTAGTTTTTAAATAATTTCGGAAAATGTTTAAAACTTCAAAAATTCATATAAATTAATCTGTAACTCAAATGAAAATAATTTATATATGAAAATTTATCAGAGAAATCCAATGAATCTAATGGTGCTATTATCATGCATGTTAGAGCAACCTATGTAGAAGAGCATTGACATTTGCTGATAGGTTAAAATATGGAATTTGAAATGAAGAACGATTTTGAACCTATATTCGAACTCACTTCGAATTAACTTGGACAATAGCTGCATTAGCTCATCGATACATGCTGCCATGTCATGATCATGCATCATATTGTTGCACTTGCGTGTATTGATTGCTATTTATCTACATTACGGTAGGCCCTGCTTCTGAGGATACCCCCGAGTATTCCAATGAAGGAGAGAACCTTCCTGCTACCTAGCAAGGCAAGCAAGCCCCCTTGATCATTCCGATAACATCCCACTCTCTCGCTCCTGCTCTTGTTTATTACATTAGGACAACCGTTCACATGTCTGTCATACACGATAGATGAACCTATTCTTCTGCATGACCTGTCATTGTCATAGTAAATAGCTAAACCTTGCAACCTAGCATACCTGGTAGATGCTTGTGCCATGATGTGCTTAGCTTACTTTGCCTACTATACTTGCTATGCTTAGAGTTGTGTCAGGTCTGTTTCATTTGGGTGATGAACTGGACTGAAACCATGTTGTTCTGATGTGATAAGCTTATGATGAACTCGATTTGGTAAAGGTAGCGATGAGAGGCTATGTAGGAGTACATAGCGGGTTGTCTCATTAGGACCGTTCTTAGGAACTGAGTTCCGTCTTTGTGATCCAAGACTAGATACTACCACATGTTGGGCCCTGAAATATGACCCCGCTCGACTTATCAGTCACTTAGTCCTTAGTCCAGGAGTTGGAAGTAGTTTCTGGTGTTTATAGCATGCTGGAAGCTGTGCATAGCGTTGACCCTAGGGGTGGGCTACGACGCGGTAGGCAGTGGCACGGTGTACGAAGGGTAACCCTAATGGTGGGCTTAGGAACCCTCCGCACATCGTTTGGGGCCGTAGCGGAAACTTCGGTCGGACTTCCGTGCGGGTTCAGTCTCAAATAGGCAATAGCCTGGACTAGAGGTCTTATGTGATTGACGGTCGTGGCCGACTCCCTCATTGGGCTTCCGCTTGAAGGTTGCCGAGGTGCATGGTTTTAAGACCACATGGCGATAAGTGGCGAGAGCGTGTGTGAAGAAGTACACCCTTGCGGGGTATGAAACTACTCGAATAGTCGCGTCATCGGATATGGACTACTTGGATAACTTATGTTGTTCATAGATAATCAAATGGATACTCATAAAAATATCAAGACAAAGGTGCGTATCGTGGATGGCACTCTCCTAGGAGAGGGAAGTGAATCCATGATGGTGTATTATCATGGAGTTAGTGGACTCATGTGCGATATCTAAAATGAAAACAAAGAGTTAAAACTGTGTAGTGTAGGTTAGCCATGAGTCAAAGCTGGCATTGCTGCATAAACTCCACATACCCCCTTGTTGATACATGAGCATGAATAGTCTAGGTCCACTTTAAAGACTTGCTGAGTACGTTTGTACTCATGGTTGCTTAATAAATGTTGTAGATGAGACCCAGGACCCATCAGGTGGGTTCTTTCTAGATGTCGACGATGCCGAATAGCTGGTGTCCCAGCTACGACCCTATGCCCTGTGGCGGGCTATAGATAGTCAGGCCATGTGCCTTTTTTACCCTTTCATCTGTCTGTACTCACACAGTGTATGCTTCCGCTTGGTTTGTATGAGCTTTTTTGTATGACTTGAGTGTCGGGTCATGTGACCCCTATCTGTAAGAACATGTTATGAAAGGGTCGTCTGAGCCCCTTAAATAAAAGTTGTTGTATGGTTATGTTGTGATGTCATGGTTGTATCTATGCATATCGGGCATGTCGTGCGTACGTGTGACGTGCAACGGTATGTATGGGATCCGACACCTAGTCGTGTGCCTTTAGTAGTACTCTTTACGGGAAGCTGCCTCTTTGTGCTTCCATCGAGCCATGGTAGCTTGCTACTGCTCCGGACACATTGATCGACCGGCATGTATCCTTCTTTGCTGCTGTGTCTGTTCCTTCGGGGAAATGTCTCGTTGTGTAATGGAGTCCCTATATCCTGCTACGACTCGTCTACGTGCAGTGATGGCATTTATGTCTCATGACGTAATGGAGTCCTTGTAGCTTGCTATGACTTGTCTACACATGCTTGAGGCCGACACCTGCATTGCTGGGTTATGTATGCCTGTTTCCGTACGGATGTGCCACTTGAGTTCTATGACTAGTCATGTCAGCCCAGGTTCTCTGTCGTTTGATTGCCTGCGACATGTTCACATACATGAGCCAAAAGACGCAAACAGTCTCGGCTAAGGTAAGGCTGCAGCCATGGAGCTTACTGTGCGTGAGGCTGCAAAGTGATGTGATATGTTACAGTCTGGATTCATATGACTTAGGATCGGGGTCCCGATACCTTTCGTCAGATGAAGTTACTTGATAAGGACCTTAGGCCCTCTTCGATAGTCTTTCACAGTGTGGTACCCGGAAAGTCGGCTTATCTGGTGGGTAAGATCTCCTTGGAGGTTGCCTTTGGTGACGAATACAACTACAGGGTGGAGACCTTGTGTTTCAAGGTGGTCAAGATCAAAAGTCCATATCATGCCCTGTTTGGTCGTCCAGCTTATGCCAAGTTCATGGCGAGGCCTTGTTATGTCTACTTACAGCTCAAGATGCCCGGGTTAAATGGAATGATTACCATGCATGGTGATCAGAGGACAACCATTGAGTGTGAGGAAGGAGATGCAGCTTACACAGAGTCAAGTTGTGCTAAGGCAGAGTTCAAGTTCTATAAGGAAAATGTTGACCCGGAGGACATGACTCCGCTCAAAAAGCCTACCACCGAATCTGAGCCGCCCCTCAAGTTTGCGGCGGATGATACCAAGCTGGTGGATTTTACTCCGGGCGACTCATCACAGTAGTTCACCATTGCGGCCAATATGGATCCCAAATAGGAAAGCGCGCTCATCGAATTCGTCCATGAGAATCGGGACATCTTCTCATGGAAACCTTCTGACGTGCCGGGTGTACCGAGAGAGTTCGTTGAGCACCACCTTAATGTGGATCCTAAGTTCAAGCCGGTTAAGCAGTTCCTCCGGTGGTTCAATGTGGAAAGACGCAAGGTTATTGGGGAAGAGGTGGCCCTGCTTCTGGTAGCAGGGTTCATCATTGAAGTGTTTCACCCATAGTGGCTTGCTAACCCGGTGCTCGTGCTTAAGAAGAATGGCACGTGGCATATGTGTGTGGATTACATGGATCTTAACAAGGCCTGTCCAGTTGACCCTTTTGCTCTCCCCCGTATCGACCAGATTATTGATGCAACGGTGGGTTGCGAGAGCTTATGTTAACTGGATGCTTACTCTGGTTATCATTAGATCAAGATGGCAGTCAAGTACCAAGAGAAGACGGCTTTCATCATGCCTTTTGGTGCTTTCTGCTATGTGTCTATGCCTTTCGGGCTCAAGAGTGCCCAGACGACTTACCAACGTTGTGTGCAGAATTGTCTTCACAGTCAAATTGGACGCAACGTTCATGCATACGTGGATGATATCGTGGTCAAGTCAAGGAAGAAGGAGACTCTACTTCACGACCTAAAGGAAACTCTTGATAACTTGCGGGTCTACAAGATGATGCTTAACCTGGCTAAGTGTGTTTTTGGAGTTCCTGCATGCAAGCTTTTGGGTTTTCTAGTCTCCGAGCATGGCATTGAGGCTAATCCGGACAAAATAAAGGCTATCACTTCCCTGGCTGAGCCGGCATGCATCAATGATGTTCAGCGCCTGGCGAGTCGAATCGCTGCATTAAGCCGGTTCATAAGCCGCCTCGGGAGAAGGCTATTCCTTTATATCAGATGATGAAGAAGACATACAACTTTGTATGGAGTACAGCAGTGGGTGAGGCGTTCGAAGAAACTCACTGAGCCACCGGTCTTAGCTGCCCTGTCTGAGAAGGAGCCTTTGCTCTTATACATGGTGGCTAATAAACAGGGCAGTGAACGCCATGATCGTTGTTCAGCGTAAGGAGGCAGGGAAAGAATATCGGGTTCAGATGCCGGTTTACTACATCAGTGAAGTCCTGACAGAGTCCAAGCAGAGATATCCACATTGGCAGAAGCTGATATATGGGGTATTCATGGCGAATCATAAGCTGAAGCATTATTTTCTAGGACATCAGATCACAGTGGTTAGCTCTGCCCCGTTGGGAGATATAATTCAAAACAGAGAAGCCACATGCAGGATTGCTAAGTGGGCATTGGAGCTTGGGCCTCTTAATCTGAAATACATGCCTCGCACGACGGTCAAGTCTCTAGCCTTGGTGGATTTCATAAACGACTGGACCGAGTGTTAGGCGCCCGAGGAGAAGCCGGATAACACATACTGGACGATTCACTTTGACGGATCCAGATAACCGGAAGGATCAGGGGCAGGGGTTGTCTTAACTTCCCCTAAAGGTGACAAGTTCTGTTATGTGCTAAGTTTAATGTTTCCTTGTACTAACAATGCAGCTGAGTATGAAGCTTTACTTCATGGCCTACGGGTGGCTAAGGAGATGAACCTGAGCCGGGTTAGATGTCTTGGCGACTTAGATCTCATAGCCCAGCAAGTATCAGGCACATGGCATTCCAAGGACCCACAGATGGTGGCTTATCGTTAGGCAGTGGATGTCATCGCCAGTCATTTCAAGGGTTATCAAGTGGATCATGTTGATCATCGCAGGAACAAGGCGGCCGATGCACTATCAAGACTGGACTCTCAGCGTAAGCCGGTGCCGCCTAATGTTTTCTTAGACGTACTACATCACCCGTCAGTTAAGTTACCTTAAGAGGAAGACTTGGCGATACCTGACCCGGAGGGGTAGCTGGTGGCAGCTCTACATGTTATCCCTGACTGGACGCTGCCTTACCTGGTGTACTTGACTCGCGGCAAGTTACCTGAGGATGAGAACTTGGCAAGACAGATCATCAAGCGGTCTAAGTCTATGACAATCATCAATGGTGAGTTACATAAGTGCAGCGTTACCGGCGTTTTTCAACAATGTGTCTCACCTGAAGAAGGCAAACAAATCTTGAGTGAAATTCATACTGGCAATTGTGGTCATCACGTCGTCTCAAAGTGTCTGGTGGCCAAGGCTTTTTGGCATGGTTTCTTTTGGCTGAAGGCTCATAAATATGCAGAAGACTTGGTTTGCAAGTGCGATGGATGTCAGAAATTCGGCCGGCATGCTCATGTGTTGGCTCAGGAGTTGTGTATGATTCCAATCACCTGGCCGTTTGCAGTCTAGGGGCTTGATATGGTCGGGCCTTTCAAGAGATCCAAAGATAAGAAGACACGCCTCTTGGTGATAGTGGATAAGTTTACCAAGTGGGTAGAAGCTGAGCCGGTCGGCAAGTGTGACGCGGATATGGTGGTTTAGTTTGTTAAAAATTTAATCTATCGCTTTGGTTATCCTCATAGTATCATCACAGATAATGGTAAGAATTTATCCAAGGGGGCTATGCAATCGTTCTGTGAAAGTGAACACATCAGACTTGATGTTTCTGTAGTTGCTCATCCACAATCCAATGGTCAGGCAGAGCATGCTAACCAGAAAAGTTTGAGAGGCATCAAACCCCGGCTTATGGTCCCTTTACAATGACCGCCGGATTGTTGGATAGAGGAGTTGCCATCAGTCTTATGGAGCATTCGAACTACTCCTAATAGATCGACAGGCTATATGCCTTTCTTCATGGTTTATGGCGCAGAAGCCGTGTTACCAAGCGATATACGTCATGACTCTCCATGGGTGGCGGCTTATGTTGAGGTGGATAATGAGACATCATGTCAAGACGTGTTGGATGCTTTGGATGAAGAGCGCGATCTGGTGGCGGCTCGATCGGCGATTTATCAACAAGACCTGCGTCGCTATCATAGCCGCAGAGTTAAGACCCGGATGTTTCAAGAAGGCGACTTGGTGTTGCGGTTGATTCAAGATCAGACAGATGCGCACAAGTTATCCCCTCCATGGGGAGGACCTTTCATGGTCAGCTGAGATCTCAACAACGGGTCGTATTATCTCATTGATATACGAGACGAGTCAAGCACTTTTGGGCAGGAGACCCGCCGGCCATGGAATATAGCTCATCTGTGGCCTTATTATACTTGAGTCATCAGCACTCAACATTGTATACCATCATTGTACATATTATATATATATATATATGAATAAAGTTGGCATCCCCACAAGTCGGGCCTCTATCGTTCTACGTATCTCAGCTTGCGCAACAAGGTCATCTAGAGGGCTTCCAACCCACCGGGTTTAGCTTATCACACCCTTTTGATCGGCTCTGAAACCACAGTCAGGCAGGTTATATACCCAAAAGTTGACTCCGTCAACAAGGTCATTTGGGGGCTTCCAACCCACTGGGTTTAGCTTACGTACCCTCTTTATCGGCTCTTAAGCCGCTGCAAGTTTGAGTTAAACCTACCTGTAAGCTGATGCCGCTCCGCTATGTGACACGCTGAACTCTTACCAATTAATCTCGCCTAGAGACCCTAAGCCGGTTCAAAGAGGTTGATGACCAATCTCGATAGAGACCCTGTACTGGTTAAGGTTAAACCAGCGACTCTTGTCACGTGAGGTCCGGCTTACGGAAAGCTAGGACAAACTCACCCATCTACTATCGACTCTCCGCTATGTGGCCCATTTCGTACTCTTAGATAGTTAATTTTTTAAAGAACCTGCACTGTTTAAGGTTAAAACGACGGATTTATGTCACGTGAGAGGCAGTTTCTAGGCTACCAGTGTCCTCATGCCCTGGTGCGTCACTTTTTGGGTCGTTACACTCCTATCAGTTAATCTTGCTTAGAGACCCTAAGCCGTTCAAAGAAGTTGACGGCCAATCTCGATAGAGACCCTGTACTGTTAAAGAGTTCTAGTAGCGAGTTCACCCAGAAGAGCCAGCACATGAGTTATTGAACAAGCAAGGTCAGGAAAGATTTAACATCTTCGGGTTGTGCAATTCTAAGCCGCCCTCACAGCAATGCAAAATATATTCTATTGTTTGTTTTCGCAGGTATTGTCTCTTAAGATAAGCCGCCATGAAAAATGATGACAAGATATGAGTAAGGCAAAAACACAACTAAAGAGATATCAAGTTGGGCGCATGCATGATGGCACGGTTTAGATGGTCAAGTTTTTTCTAAGCCTATTACAAGGCTCTCCATAGAGCCCCAAAGGCAAGACTTAAAGTTTTTTACACAGTTCAAATGTTGGTGGGCAAGGAGTCGGATTATACTGCCGAAGGTCAATTTGCTCAGCTGGACGGCGGGTTATCCTGTGGCGGGTCTTCGACCTCCTCGATCTAAAGATTGTCCATGTCCGAGTTGTAGTTTGTTAAAGCTTCGAAGTTGGCCTCTTCAAAGAGGGGAGACGGGTCAATGTTAGGGGAAAAGAGATGCTGATGGCATGCAGGAGTTAAGTCCCTGGCCTCGAAGGTTGGGCAACGCACTCGCTTGTTTTCAACATTGTAAGCCGCCTGGTATGTTGACAGATCAACCTCTTCCGCCAGCACCGATGCAAGGATCCTAGAAGCCTTCATACAACGGGCGTAATCGGCTTTCGTGAATTCTGAGCCGCCGTCCTTCTTGGATGGAAAGCCATCCATCATTTCTTCGGCAGTCAGTTCAGGAGCAAAGGCTAGTGCCCGGCTTAAAGCAGCAATTGCACCTTTTCGGGAGGCTGGTCGTTTGAGTTCTTGAATTTGCTTCAGCAGAGTTGATAAATGCTCAATGGCTCCCTTCATGAACTTGGGGATACTCTCTTTATTGAACATTGCTCTGATCGTGCAAAGAGTTATATAGTACAACTGCTCAGATAAAGAGTAGACGGCTTTCAACTGCAGCAAGCTGTCGGCGCCAAGCTGTCGGCTCCTTTGACCTACAAAGATGAGGTTCGCGATATTAAGCCGCCTACACAATCTTTTAAGTAAGAATATTGGCTAAGGTTTCAGTGCTTACGAAAGATAGCAGTAGTCATCTTTGAAATATGGCGCTTCAGGGAGTGCAACTCGTCTGATACGACCATGAGCTGCTGGTCAGCATTGTCTGGACGTTTGGCCAGGGCAGTTTGCTCTGTCTCAGCCGCCTTCTTGAAGGCAACAAAGTCAGATTTAACTTTTACAAGTTCTTTGGTGGCAAGCCGGCACTTCTCCTCTGCTTCACTTCTGGCGGCTTGCTGGAAAGCAAGATTGCTCTTTAGACCGGTCAGATCAAACTCGACATTGCTCAAAGCTTGCTTTGACATACAAAAGCAAATGAGGGGTGAGTCGCCAAGGTAAAATATTACCAGGTGGTCAGTTAAGGAAATATAATGCAAGTCTCAAGCAGATTGCAAGCAATATACTCGATACTTGGGGGCTAATGTCTGTTTGCTCTCCAAGATTGCAAGAAAGTTCTGACTCATCTGTGTCAAGTTAAGCCGGCACTTGGGGGGCTACAGCGACGCTTTCCAAGTATACAAGTAAGTTCCGACTCATCTTCGTCAAGTTAAGCCGCTACTTGGGGGCTACAACGATGCTTTCCAAATTTACAAGTGAGTCCCAGCTCATCTTCGTCAAGTTAAGCCGGTACATGGGGGCTACATATGTCTCTTCAGTCAATCTACAGGGAAGTTTCGGCCCACTAATTCTGTACTGACCCAGACTTGGGGGATACATTTGATCAACTCATCAACACTGAGTACCGGCTCCACATATACATATTCAGCCGATACTTGGGGGCTACAGGCTAAGTTGTTCTACTTGTGAAATGGATTGGAAGACTTGGTTTACCATTTGCAAATATTAAACCAGCTCTTGGGGGCTACATAAGGGTATAAGTAAAGGAAGAAGTACCTCATATTTTAGCTTCATTAAGACGACGAGTTTGAGCTCCATATTCCGGCTTGTGGAGAGCCGGTTCAGATAACCATTATGTAATTCGTCGGCAGTTAACTTCTCCAGCACGAGAAGCTCAAAATCCAGTTTGTCAGAAGCTTCAGCCTTCTCAGTATGTTTTGTCAGCACATGGGGCTTGGGAGATCGGAAGCCAGTACCAGTAATAATGACGTCCGGAAGAATCGGTTCTTCGATGGATGTTGAAGGGCTTGGCATCTTAGAACTGGCCCTTGGAGGACTGTCAATAGCGGTCTCATGGGTTGTCGTCTCAAGGGACCGGCGAGTATCTTTAGGTGCGTCCTTCTGAGCTGCAGAGGGCTCAGTATGAGCCGCTGGAGAGTCCGGTTTAGCAGTCTCCGGCTCTTCGGCAATTGGGATAGAAGTAGACCCGTCGGTCTTCCTTCGTTTTGCTTGAGCCCTGGAAAGAACAGAAGGTTAGTATATAAAGTTTCAGGGTGACAAAGGATATGATGCCAACAAGAAAGCACATACTCCGGGTTGATCTTCAGAGGCGGTAGCCTAGTTGTCGTAGAGTCGCCTGATGATGGAGGTGATTCCTGAAAAGATAGTCAAAAATATATAAGGCAAGGTAAAGTTATAACACAAAGTTGGCAAAACTGAACTTAGTTAAAAATATTACCTCAGCCGGCCGTTTCTGCTGAGCCGGAGAATTGGATAACCCGGCCACAAGATCTTCAGAGCCAGTGCTCCGGGTTTGATGTCGGGAAGTGTGCTGTTGCTTTTTCAAAAGAAAATTGGGGTCTAAGTGAGCAAGAGGATGAGAAAGTGGGACTTTTTGGACGGCCCGCCATATCTTCTTTGGTGGAAGGAGTTCTGAGTTAGATGAAATATAGGTTAGCTTAGGAGCGTTGGCATAGCTTGTCTCCGATTCCTCCTGTGAGTAAATATTGTCAGCAAGATGCATAAAAATGAAGCCAAGAGAGTCAAGTTCTACCTCTGAGTCATCAACTTCATGCTGCTCTGGGACAACATCCTTCTTCTTACGGGCGTCGGTCTTGTCCTTAGACTTCTTCGGACGGGGGATATATTTCTTCTTCCAGAAGCTGGAGTTAGCCTATAAGCAAAGTCGCCTAAAGAGGTTAAAGGTCACTACATGCATAATTAACCTGGAGAAAAGAGATTTGAAAGTTATTCTTACATCTGGGGCTGGGTTAATAGCACAGAAATGCTGTAACCTGATAGACCGGCACGCTTCTTGGGACTCACGAACATGTCCCTTGATGGTAGCCACAATATTTTCCTCTGTCATGGTGGTATGATTGAAGAAGAGGGGGTCATTGGCTTCACCCATGTATTCACACATAAGCCGGTCCCGCCGTCTCAGAGGCATGACCTTCCAAGAGATCCAACAGCGGGTCAGGTTGATTCCTGTTAGACCATTGGCAAGGAGGGCTCTGATTTTGGCGAAGACTGGAGCGTACTTTGCTCGTGCAGAAGCTGACATCTGGTTTTGGAGCTCTGTTGTGGTGCGGAGACGGGTAGGGCCATAACCCAGCAGTGGATGCTCTCCCTATGGAGAGGTGTCCTTGCAGTAAAACCAAGTCTTATTTTAGACCTTGGGGTGACTTGGCATTTGAATGGCCGGAAAGTCCATATCCCGTCTTCTTTGAATGGAGACTCCGTCGAGCTCTAAGCTTGGGCCGGCTGCAACTTCCGTCTGGTGGTTTACGTAAAAATACTCTCGGAAGAGGTCAACTGACGGCTCTTCTTGTAAGTAAGCTTCACCAAGGATTTGGAAGTTGCACATATTTGAGACGGAGTTAGGTGCGATGTCTTGAGGATGCAACTTGAAGAAATGGAGGACATCTCACAAGAATTTAGAACCGGGCGGGCTGAAACCATGCGCAAGGTGGTCAGCGACTATGACTATCTCGCCCTCTTTAGGGATAGGTTTCTTCGCGTTGCCCGGAACCCGCCAGTGGATGACAACTTTAGCCGGCAAAGTTCTTGCGTCTAAGAAGTCTTGCAAGAACTCTTCGGATACTGCGGAGCCGACCCAATTACATGTTGAGGACGCCTGAGACATGGTGGCGTCTTAAAGACTATGAAAGGTAGCAGTACGTGGCGGGTTAGAAGATGACAGACAACTAAGGGCAGCTGATGAGTTTATGCACTACAAAGCTAAGTCGTTGGTACAATTTATTACTAAGAGCCGGAAGCTTGGCGGCGGCTTAAGGTGGGGGAAGTTGTGATGCAAAAAATCGCTAAGGACCTAAAACAGATTTCACATAGTAAACATAGGTTGCAGGATCTATGGGCAGAGGAAAATCAAGTTTATTCTTGCCCTAGCAATGAACTGAGTGAGACTAACAAAGATCAAACACAGTGAGGGGGAACAACTATGGATCTACACTGGGCCGTTGATGATTCTGTACGATATACCGCAGCGGGAAGATGAACACTACAAGATCTACATGGTTGTTCATTGTTTCACATTACGGGAAGAACTCACGCTCTAATTGGGCCGAAGAACTCGACGGATTCGAAGTGCTAAACTATGGATCTAGGGAAGGAAGAAAGACATACTGGAAGAGATGCGGCGAACGCGGGCAAGTTTCTGGTCTATTCAGGTTGATGCAGCGGCGAGGGACGACGACGGTGATGGAGCTTCACGGCACGACGGAGCTCGGGGGCGATAGAGTCGAGAGGAAGAAGAAGAAGCGCAGGCAGCGGAGGAAATGAAAGGGACCCTTCGCGGTCCTATTTAAGAGGCTGGAAAGTGGAAACGGGCATGGGAATCAAGGCGGCGGAAACTGACCGACCAGGATGGATGCCTCGATTTTCGGGCCGATAGTTTTAATGCAAAGATCCATTGTGAATGTCATAGATCTTTTGGGAATATCCGGTGTGACGTCACGGCGGGTTATATATTTTCTTTTAGGTGATAGAGTGTGAGACTCGCTGCCAAGTGAGTCTGAAGATTGACCTGAGCAGGCTCAAATCAACCTGGGGCCTAATGTTGGGGATATAACCCCATGGTAAGACCCGCCCAGGTGGGGCCGGGTCATACCTGGCGGGTCATGATCAAGACTAGAGAAGCAGGCTAAAAGACATAGGCCTAACGTCTTACCAAGACGGGCCAAGACGGATGCCCAGACAGAAGAAGGTATGAAGACCCGGGTGGTTAAGCTGCCTGGAGAAGGTTTGCCCAAGAAGGCAAGGTGACTTAGAGACAGGATTGTTTATGTTGTAAGAGTCAGTGTATGACTCGTGTAACCCGGGGCCTTGACCTCCTATATAAAGGTGAGACCCTAGGGCGGCTTAGACAGAAACCAACGAATCAAGAGCTAGGTGAAGTGAATTCGCTCCCTTGTAATCGATACTCCAATACAACACAAGCAGGACGTAGGCTTTTACCTCTTCTTGAGGTGCCGAACCTGGGTAAACTCGTGTCCCTCGTCTCTACCAACCCCTTTGAGTCCATCACCTTAGTGATGGTCTCAAACTTAAGTTTTCAGACATCTGCCGTGACAAAACCACGACAAGGCTACATGTGATAAACCGTTACAAAACATGCGACAACCGAAAGGAAAGCAGAACTGGACAAAGCCAAAGGCATGGTTCAATCTTGGAAGGCCAGCTATGAGGGAAATGATCTTGTGGGTGAAAATGCAGCTGATGTTCCCCGATGGGTATGCAACGAATATAAAGAGGGGAGCGAGTCTTGACAAACTGAAAATATTTTGTCTCAAGAGTCATGATTGACACATATGGCTTGAGCGGGTAATGTCGGTGATGCTGCGTGGCTTTATCCCTAAGGATGAATGGCTAGTACTAGCAGCGTTGAGCTATCTCTTCCGTTTTCTTTGTGCGAACGAACTATCGCCAGGTGTGCTAGATGAAATGGAGGAGTTGGCGCCGGAGTTGATCTGCAAGTTAGAGAAGATCTTTCCACCATGCTTCTTTAATACAATGCAGCATTTAATTTTGCATCTCCCGACTGAGGCAAGATCGGGGGCGTGCAAAATCATTGGTGCTTCGCAACTGAGAGGATGCAAAAGACACTTCGAGCAAAATGTAAAATTAAACATAGAATTGAAGCATCGATGGCCTAAGCATTCATTACCGAGGAGGCGGCAAACTTCGTGACAGCACACTACGAAGCCAAAAATCGTCATTTGCATAATCCGAAGCCTGTGTAAAATGATGGTGACTGTAAAAAAGGTCAATCCAACCTCACCCTATTCAAAGGGAAGCTCGCACCAGCCGGTGCTTCAAAAGGAATAACGTTGGATGTCGAAGAATGGAGGACCATTTCGTTGTATATCTTCAACATAACAAAAGTGCGGTCGTACATCGAGTAAGTTCTGAGTACATTGTTTCACAACTTCTAATTCCTTTGAACTGCTCTTATTCATGGATATTTGATACAATCGATATGTCACCAAATTCTTGGATGCAGCTGTGATCCAACAGGATTCCATCGAAGAGTATGAGCTTCTGGCAAAGCATGGAGGCAGCTATCCTGGTTTCATCTCTTGGTTCAAACAAACGGTAATTTCCATTAGACCATTTCATTTATTTGTCTAATTTGCGGCTAATGCAACAATCCCTTCGTATTAAATTTGTAGGCTAATTCAGAGTCTATGGACGCCAAATTGACACAAGTCGCTAATGGTTTCGACTACAAGGTCCATTCATTTGACAAATACGACATCAACGGGTATCGCTTTTGTTCCTTTGGCAAAGAGCTATCAATGGCCGACCAAAAGTCTACGAATTGTTGTGTCTTTGCTATCGGCGAAGGAGGTCCCGAGTATTATGGGAGAGTTGAAGCAATTTATGAACTTCTATTCTATGGTGAAGACCCACCAAACGTCGTAGTCTTCAAATGCTAGTGGTACTAGCCGAAGAACACTAGAAGGACTCATGAACATATAGGGCTAGTCAAAATAAAACAAAGCAACCATTTAGATGTTCCCAATGTCTATATTACGTCTCAACAAGCGACCCAAGTTTTCTATCTATCGTGGGCCTGCCAAACTGATCCAAATCTGAATGCTTGGGATGTTGTTCATGAAGTGCTGCCACATTTTAGACGACCTCCCCTCAATGAAGAGGATTATGAACCTCACATTAACCCAGACACATATGAAGGAGAATTCTTCCAAGAAACACGTCTTTCCAAAAAACGTTTCAAGAACCTCTCTACTTTACCCCAAAACATTGAAGTACACAACGACTATGAATCCGACTTCACCCTTGAGTTGGAACAAGAAGAGCCGGAACAAGAAGAGGTTACTGTTGCAAATGAGCTGTCAATGCTTGACCGATTACCTAAAGGAGGCCTTCCACATGTTGTTCCCGATAGTGATGATGATGACACATTTATTGATGATAGTGATGATGATGATGCATTTATTGATCCCGAAGAATATATAGATGATCAAGATTATTATTAGTTCATGTCAGGTATTCAATTTTTATTATATACATGATGATGATACACTCAAATTATATACATGCCGGTATTCAATTTTTATTATTCATGTCGGTATTCAATTTTTTATGTTGTACTAATTTCGTTTACTCTTTGTCATGGCAGGTGTTGAAAGATGGTGAGTGTGGGTCCAGAGCGTTCCGCGACTCCTTCTTTGTCGGCGCATGGTGGGAGGGGTACTTCCATTCCACCCCAGCATCTCCGGAGAGTGTTTCTCAACTGTATGCCGACACAGGCGGGCGCTTCTTCGTCGGCGTCGTTGGCCACCGGGAGAGGAGGTCGGGGGAAGAAGAGAGGTACTAGAGGTACACGTGGGTATGGTGGGAGAGGTAGGTAGGCTACTACGCCTTCCTCGCCACCCCCCCAGCTGATTCACCTAAGCATAGGACCGCTAGGGCGGACCCGTCTGAGGAGGAGGCTACACGGACTCCGGTCCACGAGCCTCGGGTCGACGATCCTTTGTCCCACGAGACTGCTGTCCCATAGGCTTCGTCCCACGAGACTCAGGGGCAGAGCAAGGATCAGGGTACATCCCAACAGACCCAATGGGATAGCTGGCCGGAGCCGAGTGTCCATGCTGATGGTGGCGGGTATGGGTTTTCTGATAGCGAGGACGAGGTGGTTGAGGGGGCCACCATCTACCAGTGTGGAAGTACACGCCTCCCTCCCTTGCCAGCGACCCGCGAGCAGAGGTGGTCGATTAGGCCTATTGGGGAGAAGTAAGTGCATTACTCTTTTTAAGCTTTTCCCTTCACGTTAATTCAAATATCTAATGTGTTGGCTTTGTCATACTACAAGGGTTGGATTCATGCCAAGGATGGCCGCAGGCCCAACTCCATCCTTGTTGTGATTTCCCGGCTACACTTTCTGGGGTTTGTCATGTTGCCCGTTGAGGGCCAGGTTTGAGAGCTAGGATTGACGTGGGAGCACTACTTGGCTGCCCCAACCCCGTCGGAGGAGAGGATCGATGGTGTCTTGTGTCACACGAGGGCCGACATGGTGATCAGACAGTTTTGGGTAATTTCTCCTCTACATAATTAAAAATCAACAATATCTATTTATTGTACTAATCAGTGTTGTCTCGTTTGACTCAGACCTTCTATAGGTGTGAGGAGGGATACGAGGAGGCCGCGAGAAAGGTTATCGATGCCGACTACAGGCGCTTACTACAGAACTTACGACATGAGGCTTGATTGCACGTTCTTCGAGACTACTATGCACCGCGGAAAGTTATGAAGGAAAAGTCAACGTGCCATGGAAATTTTCTGGAGAAGGAGCAGCACATGAAGGTAATTACCTTTTCTTAATGCCTTGTACTTAGTTTCCTTGATTTGATTCATAGGCGTAGTGCTCAAATTTTTCTTTACTCACTTAGGTGTGATGACCCACAAGTATAGGGGATCTATCATAGTCCTTTTGATAAGTAAGAGTGTCGAACCCAACAAGGAGCAGAAGGAAATGACAAGTGGTTACCAGTAAGGTATTCCCTGCAAGCACTGAAATTATCGGTGATAGATAGTTTTGTGATAAGATAATTCGTCCCGAAAGCTCTCCTCCACAGGGGCCCCACAAGCCTGCTAGGCGCGACCAGGGGGTGGTCGCGCCTAGCAGGCTTGTGGCCTGCAAGTGCCCCCCTCTGGTTGATTCTTGCGCCAGTATTTTTTATTATTTCCAAAAAAATTCTTCGTAGATTTTCAAGACTTTTGGAGTTGTGCAGAATAGGTATATCAGATTTGCTCCTTTTCCAGTCTAGAATTCCGGCTGCTGGCATTCTCCCTCTTCATGTAAACCTTGTAAAATAAGAGAGAAAAGGCATAAGTATTGTACCATAACGTGTAATAGCAGCCCATAATGCAATAAATATCAATATAAAAGCATGATGCAAATGGACGTATCAACTCCCCCAAGCTTAAACCTCGCTTGCCCTCAAGCGAAAGCCGAGAGAGGTGAATATGTCCACATGTTTAGAGATAGAGGTGTTGATAAAATAAAATACAGACATGAGGTCATTATGATCAACTTTAGAACAACAATACTCGTTGTATAAGATTCTTTATGCTAGAGAAACAATTCATTCACAAGATCAAGTATGAACCAAGAACTCTGTTGACAACCAACAAACTATGATCTGAGTCACTGAAGAAACTGACAATTTATTGTAACATCGGAAATAGTCAATATATGAGCTTTTAAATCTAATCCACATACTCAATCATCTTTTAGTCTTTCACAATTGCTAGCACTCACGCGGTACCCACGAGATCAAAGCTTCAATCGAACACAGAGAAAGATAGGGGCTTATAGTTTTGCGTCCCAACTATTCACCTCAAGGGTGATGTCAAAAATAAAAACTCATGATCACCCACATCCAAGTGGATATATAAGTCTAGATCATTCCCCAACACATAATGCTTGCCAAGAGAGACGGAATATAGGAAGTGGTGAAGACCACCATGAGTCTTGCATAAAGGTAAGTACTAGAAAGTAAAAGTAACAGATCAGCCCTTCGCAGAGGGAAGCAGAGGTTGTCATGCGCTTTTTGTTTGGGATGCATAAACACTTAGTGCAGAGGAACGCTGCATTGTATTGCCCTTTGTGATAGCAACCCTTATTATGCAGTCTGTCACTTCTATTTCTTCACTATCACAAGTTCATACAACGCTTATTTCCCTTACAATAAAAGATCACACATATTTAGGAGCAATTTTTATTGCCTTTATGCATAGATGACAACTTACTTGAAGGATCTTATTCAATCCATTGGTAGGTGTGGTGGACTCTCATGGCAAAACTAGCTTGAGGTGTTTGTATGCACCAGTAGTATCACTATTGGGTGCGGAGGTTTTGGCTAATATGAGGTGGAAGCAAGCACGACATGTTGAAGGATTGACGGGGTTTATATCCCAGGGTAGGCCAAGGCGACGGGGTCCTCCCCACTCCGCTTCGAAGAAAAACCAATCGGTCGGCTGGACGAGGCCGGCTGGGGACACGCCACACGAGCCGTCTCCGGCTAGCGTTTCGCTCGGCTGGCCTAGCGGTCGGGCGTGCTCCTGCCCGGCTGGCCAAGCCGCCGGCTGCCCATGGGTCGGGCAGCCATTTGACTTGGGGACGGACACGCCCTATCCCGTCTCCCTATCCACAGGTACGGCTATGAGACGTGACTGGCGGGGCGAGCAACCATGTGGCCACTGTGGTCGCTAATGCGCCGTCCTGCATGGCTACAGTCCATCCGTCTGGCCCGCTGACCTCCGTGAGCGTGACCGGACGGGGAGCAGTTCCAGCACGCCTTCACCACTCGAGTGCCTACCCCGGCATGGCTACAGTGCCGCCGGCCATACCGACGACCTCGGTCGGCTGCCGCTAAGCGACACCTCCCCAACGACATGTCCCAGGGTAGGTGGGGGAGGGCCAATCGCGACGCCCATCGGCGGATCCTAGCAGGGATGGAACCACTCGGCCGACGGGCCCCGCCCACGACGAGACAGTACAAGCTGCAGGACCCCCTGGCCAGGCGGAGAGGCTGCCAGCCGGGTCCCTCCACCCACGTACCTAAATCATATTGTAAGAGCCGGGGGGTTGGCCTATAAAACCCCCCGAGCCCCCCATGCAACGGGGACGGGACCCCCGATCAAGAACACACACATAGGGAGCTCTCATACCCGTCCAAGTAGAAGAGGGAGACGAGTCGACTGCTCCTTTCTTCCTCCTCTGAACACAGCTCTAGGAGCACCCCTGTATACTTATCCATCCATCCAACGAATCCAAGCAGGACTAGGGGCATTACCTCCCACGAAGGGCCCCGAACCTGGGTACATCGCGTGTCTCCACCTTCTTGTACCCAATCTCGCACCCGGAGCCCATCGGCGTCCAATGGCCCCAACACCACCGATAAGCCACCCTATGGCATCTGCCATGAGAAAACGACGATAGTTGGTGCCCAACATGGGGCCATCCGCGGTGCCGTTCGGGTTCATGCTCCGGGCGGGACCTCTCGCCATTCCCCGCCGCTGCCGCTCGGCCCAGCGAAACCGTGGGAGGCTCGTCGGGCTTGCTGCGGCACGCCCTGTGGGCGACTCCGACGGCCTAGTGGCCGACATCGACGCGCTCACCGAGCGCTTTGGCAGGCTCAACCATGCCAAGGCTTCGGCCGCGGGTGAGTACCCCGCGGGGGTACTCGTCTGCGCCGGCCCGCCCACGGCCGTGGGAGTACTCGTTGCGGGCCGCCCCAGCGTGTCCCGCGACCACGAGGGGGTGATGGCCATCACCTCCTCCACCGCCTCCGGATGGGCATGGGTAACGGCAACCGCCGCTGCCGCCAGCGCCGGCACGTCCGACCCGGTCGGTGCGGCCCTCCGGGGCTTGATCACCCCGATTGCCCCGATGGCAAACCCCGATACCGCCGTGGCCGACCTCGAGGAGGCTCGTCGCATCCTCTTCGAGGATGCCACCGCCCTCGCCGCCACGCGCCGCCGCTTACGACCTTACCCCGGCTGGCACCGAGCCCAGCCGGCGTGGGGCCGGGCGCGACCACGGCCGCGTGGTCGCCGAAATCCTCGGCGGCAAAATGCCCGTCTACGACACCCCTGCAGCTAACCTGCGGGCCCTAAAGGTGTCCTACGGGGAACTGGACACCTTGGAGGGCGAAGAGCGTGCCGCCCACGAGTGCCACATCAAGGAGCTTATCGATGCTGCTGACGCACAGTAGCTTCAGCTTGCGCCAGGCGGCACCGCCGCTGAAGGCCCCCGGCCTGAGCGCGAGGGCACGGGAACTGCCAGCCGCCAGGCGGAGCAGTACTCCTGTTCCCCTCGCGTCTTCAGTCATCAGATCGAGACGCACGACCCCCGACCCTCTCAGCCGCCGAGAAGTGAGCAGCCGGCGCACCAACGAGCCGCCTCGTAGCGGCCGCGACTGCGAAGCGTAGGCATCCGGTAGCCGGCGCAGCCAAGGGCACACACCACCCCCGTAACGTGGCTCGCAGCAATCGATGCCGGCCACCATCTGCCCCGAGCTTTCAGCCCGGCTTGGGCCACGCGTCCCTCGTAGCAAGGACGATGCTCGCAACCGCATCGACCAACTCGCGCAATCCGCACCGATCCATTACCGAAGGGCTTCACGCTCCCTAGGGACACCCCCGAAGTACAACAGGGCTGCCAAGCCAGAAGACTGGCTGATCAATTACACCACCGCAGTGGGCATCGCCAGGGGAAACAAGCGCGTGGCCGTCCGCTACGCCCCCCTCATGCTCATCGGCTCGGCCCGCACCTGGCTCAGTAGCCTGGTGGCCGGCAGCATCAACACGTGGATGGACTTCGAGGAGACCTTCGTCCGTAACTTCACGGCACCTATAAGCGGCCCAATCGGCCCCGTGAACTTGCTATGTGCGTTCAGGGGCCGGATGAATCCCTCCGCGACTACCTCACCCGATGGACCGAGCTCCGCAACTCGTGCGAGGGAGTGCACGAGGTGCAAGCTGTGCAATACTTCATTGAGGGTTGCCGGGATGACACCCCTCTCAAGTACAAGCTTCTGTGCTCCGAGCCGGCCACGCTGGCCGAACTCATGACCAAGGCAGACAAATACGCCACGGCCGACTCGGCCATCCGGGTCAAGACGACCCCACTGGCCGAGGCGACAACGACGCCGGCCGTGGCCCGGCCGGCTGCCGACAACCGGCAGCCGGAAAGCAACAAGCGCAAGAACGACCAGCCGGATCCCCGCTACAGGAGCCGGTAGGTCAACAATGTCGAGGATCAGGAGCCGGCTGCCTAGCCTTCCAACCAGCGGTAGTGCACCGGCAAGGCTGCCTGGCAGCCAAAGCTCACCTTCGAGCAAATGCTTGATCTTCCGTGCAAGAATCACTTGGGGGCCAAACCCTCCAAGCACACGCTATCGAAGTGCAGGTTCTCACAGCGATTGGCCCAGGGGGATGGCCTTCCGGCTCCTCCCGCGTCGCCAGCTTGTGCGCCAGCCCCGGTCCAAGCTGCCGCCCTTGCGCCGGCAACGGCCCCAAACGTTGGTCGCCAATCGACCAGTACCCCAACCAAGACGGTTGCTACGTCGTCTTCACCAGTGAAGAGACGGGCAAGCACGCGGAGCACCGTCTCCGTCGTGAAGTGAACTCCACCATGCCGGCAACTCCCTAGTTCATGCACTGGTCGGAGAAGCCGGTCACGTGGAGCCAGGCCGACCATCCCGCGGTGATGCCGCATCCCGGCAGCTACGCCTTGGTCCTCGACCCCACCATCGCCACCAAGGATCGAGCCTGCCGCTTTACGCGGGTGCTGATAGATGGTGGCAGCAGCATCAATATACTCTACCTCGACACGATGCACAAGATTGGGCTAAAGATAGAAGACCTGCAGGCGAGCCGGACGGTTTTTCACGACATCGTGCCTGGGAGGTCTTGCTCCCCTGTAGGCAAGATCACACTTGACGTCCTCTTCGGTGGACCCAGCCATTTCCGCCGCGAGCCAGTACTGTTCAAGGTCGTGGACCTTACAAGCCCCTACCACGCGTTGTTGGGTCGGCTGGCTCTAGTCAACTTCATGGCGGTCCCGCACTACGCCTACCGCAAGCTCAAGATGCCGGGCCCTAAGGGAATCATTATCGTCAAGGGCAACTACAAGATGTCGCTCGAGTGCGCTCGATATGGTAGCCAGCTGGCCGTGGCCCTGGAAATCGCCAAGGAGAAGCAGCAGCTCGACCGGCTCGTGGCCCTCGCCGCCAGCCAGCCGGCCATGCCGACTCCTCCCTCGCAATCCACCGGCGAGGCCTCCTTCCAGCCGTCTAAGGACACCAAGCAAATCCCGCTCGACCCGGCCAACCCGGCTCAGTGCTTCATGATCGGCTCCCGCCTCAACAGCAAATAGGAAGGCGAGCTCGTCGACTTCCTCCGTGAGAATTGGGACATCTTTGCGTGGTCCCCCAAGGACATGCCGGGTGTTCCGATGAAGTTTGCCGAGCACAAACTAAACGTCCGGCCGGACGTCAAGCCGGTCAAGCAGCCCCTATGCCGCTTTTCCGAGGAGAAGTGGCACACTATAGGAGAAGAGATCACCCAGCTGCTCGCGGCCGGGTTCATCATGGAAGTGTTCCACCCAGATTGGCTGGCCAACCCAGTCTTGGTGCTGAAGAAAAACAAGACCTGGAGGATGTGTATCAACTACACCAGCCTGAACAAGGCATGTCCCAAGGACCCATTCGCCTTGCCATGGATCGATCAAGTCATCGACTCCACGGCCGACTGCGACTTGTTGTCCTTCTTGGATGCCTATTCTGGCTACCACCAAATCAAGCTAGACCTGGAAGACCGGCTCAAGACCTCCTACATCACGCCCTTTGGGACGTACTGCTACATCACCATGTCCTTCGGCCTGAAGAAGATAGGCGCCACCTTCCAACAGTGCATGCAAAAGTGCCTCCTGCCTCAGATAGGCAGGAACGTTCACGTCTACGTCGACAACATCGTCGTGAAAACCAAGAAGCACTTCAGCCGCCTCGACGACCTCCGGGAGACCTTCGCGAACTTGCGCGAATACAAGGTCAAGCTTAACCTGGAGAAATGTGTCTTCGGCATTCTCGCCGGTCAACTCTTGGGTTTCTTCGTGTCCGCCCGCGACATTGAAGCTAATCCCGAGAAGATCCACGCAATTGAGCACATGCCAAAGCCGACCTGGCTCCGCGACGTCCAGAAGTTCATCGGCTGCCTTGCCTCGCTCAGCCGGTTCATCAGCCGGCCGAGGGAGTAGGCTCTGCCCCTCTACGGGCTCCTTCGCAAGACAGCTTTCATCGAGCCGGGTCAAACCAAGAAGCCGGGCACCTTCGACTGGCCTGACGAGGTGGATGAGGCCTTCCGTAGCCTCAAGAAGGCTCTCACCCATGCGCCAATATTGGCTATGCCGGCTGAGAAGGAACCACATCTCGCGTACATCGTCGCGACGACCCGGGTCATCAGCGTCGTGGTGGTGGTCGAACGGCCGGAGGAGGGCAAGGCCCTGCCGGTCCAGCGGCCCGTCTACTACCTCAGCGAGGTCCTCTCCGCGTCCAAGCAGAACTAGCCCCACTACAAGAAGATGTGTTATGACATATACTTTGCTACCAAGAAGGTCAAACAATACTTCCAAGAGCACACCATCACCGTGGTGAGCATGGCCCCGCTCGGCGAGATCATGAGCGGCCGGACTCCACCGACTGGATTGCCAAGTGGGTGATCGCCCTCGCCGATCACGAGATCCGGTATGAGACAAGAACCGCCGTCAAGTCGCAAGCATTGGCAGATTTCCTCATCGACTGGGCAGAGACGGAGTTCGTCCCGCCTCCCCCAGACTCCACGCATTGGCGAATGCACTTTGACGACTCAAAAATGAGGACCGGTCTGGGTGCCGGCATAGTCCTCTCCTCCCCGAAAGGTGATCAACTCAAGTATGCCCTCTAGATCCACTTCGCCGCCTCCAACAACGTGGCGGAGTACGAGGCCATCGTCCATGGCCTCTGGCTCGGCAAGGAGATCGGCATCAGGCGCATCCTCTGCTTCCGCGACTCAGACCTCGTGGTGCAGCAAGTTTCTGGCGAATGGGACGCCAGGGTTGCCAACATGGCCAGCTATCGTTTCCTCGTGCAACAACTCACCGGCTCCTTCGAGGGCTACGAGTTCCACCATACCCCCCGGGCGGATAACGAGGCGGCAGACGCGTTGGCAAAAATCGGCTCCACCCGGCAGGCCATCCCACCCGGCGTCTCTCTTGAGCGGCTGCTCAAGCCGTTGGTCAAGCCCTCCCCAGAGTCGGAGTCAATCTTCATGCTGGCAAGTGCCGTCGGCCCATCAACGGCCCCGGCCGCCACCCGGGCAACTCCGTCGTCGGCTCTCAAACCGTCGGTTGCCTAGCCGGCCCCGATCGAACCGGCGGCACCCAGAGCGGACGGACCCGATGACGCGGTCGTCATGATGATCATCAACCCGCCGGCTCCAGGGGCCGGCGAGCCAGGCCCGAGGGCTGACCAACCAGCCTCGGAGGCTGCCGAGTAGGCCTCGGGGGCTGGCGAGCCGGTCCCGGGGGCTATCCTACCAGCCCCGAGAGCTCTCCAGGCGGCTGCCGTCGCAACCCCCTCATGGGCCCAGCCCATCTTGGCGTTCCTTTTACGAGGCGAGCTGCCTCCGGACGAGGCTCTGGCTAGGCAGATCCAGCGGCGGGCCTAGGCTTATAGCATCATCAATAACGAGCTTGTCCACCGCAGCACCACCAGCGTTTTCCAGCGGTGTGTCGAGCCAGAAAAAGGCCAAGAGATACTCCTCGACATCCACCAGGGCGAGTGCGGGCACCACGCCGCCTCCCGGACCCTGGTGGCCAAGGCTTTCGGCCACGGCTTCTATTGGCCCACGACTCTTGAGGCAGCCAAGAAATTGGTCGATGAGTGCGAGGGCTGCCAACGCTTCAGCACGCAAAGCCACCTGCCGGCAACAGCCCTCCAAACCATCCCCCTCTTGTGGCCCTTTGTCGTTTGGGGGCTGGACATGGTGGGCCCCTTCAAAACCGCTCGAGGCGGCATGATGCACCTGTTGGTAGCTGTGGACAAATTCACCAAGTGGATCGAAGCACGGCCCATCAAGAAGCTGGACAGCCCCACCGCCGTCCGGTTCATCGATGACATTACAGTACGCTACGGCGTCCCCCACAGCATCATCACCGACAATGACACCAACTTTGCCAAAGCCGCGCTCGCGCATTTCTGCTCTGAGCAAGGGACCCGGATCGACCTGGCCTCCGTCGCTCATCCGCAATCAAATAGCCAGGTCGAGAGGGCAAACGGCCTCATCCTAGCCGGCATCAAGCCCCGTCTTGTGACTCCGCTGGTCAGGTCGGTCGGCTGCTAGATCGACAAGCTATCGGTAGTCCTTTGGAGCCTCAGGACCACCCCTAACCGCTCAACTGGCTACACCCCATTCTTTCTCGTGTATGGGTCTGAGGCGATCATCCCCACCGACTTCGAATTCGACTCGCCTCGGGTCACCCTATATATGAGGAAGGATGCCAAGGAAGCAAAAGAAGACGGCGTCGACCTACTCGAGGAGGCTCGCGAGCTAGCCTTGAGCCGGATGGCAATCTACCAGTAGAAGCTCCAGCATTATCACAGCAAAGGATCTGGCCGTTCTCATTCCACGAGGGGGACCTGGTCCTCAGACGGATCCAACGAACCGCCGGTCAGCACAAGCTGTCCTCCCCATGGGAGGGCCTCTTCATCGTCAGCAAGGCGCTACACAACAATGCGTACTATCTAATAGACGCCCAGAAGCCATAGAAGCGCAAGAGAGACGCCTCCGGCAAGGAAACGGAGCGTCCGTGGAACGCGGCACTCCTGCGCCCGTTTTACTGCTAAAGAAAAACCAACGTATGTATGTATCCCCATCCTTTTGGGCTTATGAATGCAATGGGCGCCCCAAGCCGGCTTTTGGGGCGTGCCTTGTTTCATTTATCTCAAAGATTTCCACACTCACCGGCTCCTCGGTCCGGCACCCGGGCCCGGGGGCTAGCCGGCTGGACCCAGAAGTGTCTCTCCACAGAAAAGACTAAGTAAATGTGAGCCGGCCAAGCCTCCCCACCCTTACGAGCTACAGAACGGCACCCGGCTGTCCGGCTGACGGGGCCTTGGGGCGGCAAGGTTCGGCTCACACCAAAGGTTGAAACGGGAAGGGATCTTTTCTAGGCCCAGCCGGACCCTTGCCGCGTCTCTACCCGCTTCACTTACCCCGAAAAAACCCTCCACGATTCCTAAGTTTTGAAATGGCTCCCTCGAGGCGGACGCCCCGACCCAACCATAGACCGTCTCTCGGCTGTCGTGCTAGCGGGGCTGAGGCCAAAGGGGAAACGGAGTAGAAGTGCAAAGGGGCGTGGCGGGTGAAAAAGGGGTAAGGTAGAGGCGGCAAGATTCATAAGGCATAAAACACAAAGTATTCATAACATAAAGCAAAACGGCCCACGGCCGGCATTCATTTATTACATACACACCCCCAGTTGGTGGATCGAATCCAAGTTCAAAGTGCAGGAAAGAACAAAAAGAAAGAGCAAAAAAGGAAGATGCCCGGGGGCTCAAGCCACCGGCGCGTCGCCAGCCGGCACGTCGAGAGGCGGCTCGGTCCCCGTCCCGGAGGTGCTCGCGGCCTTCGGGTCGGCCGCCTTGCCCTTCGCAGCGGCCTCCTCGGTCCCTGTCGTCTCGCCACTCGAGTCAGTGCTCTCGTCGGCAACTTTGGCGTCGTCCGGGCCCTAGGGGATGCCGAAGGAGTCCTCGGGCAGTGGCTCGCCGTCTTCTCCAAGGGGTGGCCGGAACTCATCCACGTCGACATACGACGCGAGCTCATTCGCCCGCAAGACAAGGGGCGGCTTGCGAGCCTCCCGCTCCGTGGCCGGCACGTCCCACATCGTCGCTAGCCGGGCGAGGTCCACCCCCTGGTACCATGAAGTGGCGAACCGAAGCGCCATCTGCGCTCCGGCTCGGGCAGCCACAGCGCCACGTGATGTGTCGGAGCTCCTCCGCGGCCCAGCCATAGCGCGGCGTTGACCTCCTTGCCGGCGGTCTTGAGCCTCTCCATGCTCCGCATCTTGACGACGAGCCCGATCTCGTCCACATCCCACGGGGCATGCGCATCAATGGAGCGGCCATACCCCCGGAGGTGCTCCCGGTGCTCCTCAACGGCGGTGGGTCTCCGGGAACCGCACTAAGGGGAAGAAGGGAAGAAGAGAAGGAAAACCAGATGAAGCACAAAGAGGCGGCAAGAAGAAGGCAACCAATCGAAAAAGAAAGAAACAAGCGCTTACCTTCAATAGCATCATCCACACTGATGGCGAAGTAGAAGTCGCCGCCCGCTCGGCCGCCCGAGCCACTTCCGAGGCGGCAAGAGAGCCCTTGGCCTCCTCGAGCGACTTCTCGAGGCGGGTCACCTCGTCTTGGAGGGCGGTAGTCCTCAAGGCGGCGTCAGCCGCCTCATTGACGGCTGCCTCCCGGGCCGCCACCTCCTTCGCCGCCTCGGCCTTGAGCCGGTCGGGGGCTGCCTCGCCGTTAACCAGTAGTGCGGCCAGATGGTCCGTCTCCTGCGCGGCTGCCTGGACATCCCACGCCAGTCGGTTCCGCTCGGCGCCGAGCCCGGTCTTTTCCTCCCCAAGGGCGGCGAGCTCGCCTACATAACAATGATAACATCAGTAAAACAGACGTAAAGCCGCCGACTCCCGGGGGCTACACGCCTCCACCCGCAAAATGCAACTCACCTTGCACACGAGCCAGCTCCTCCTCCAGACGGTAGAAGTCGTACTTGCCGCGGTCGTGGATGGCAACCGCCTCCGCGAAGAGCTTCTGCCACAGGGAGGCTCCCTCCTGTTGCAAAAGGGGGAGAACGTCAAAAACACGCTCGAAGGAGATCCGGCCCGGCTGCCCGTTAGCCGGTCAACCGGCCCGCATCTCGAGGGCTACACCCAGTGGGTGCGCTTGCGTGCTCCCACTAAGAATGCTAAGGACGGAAGGGGACGCTTACCTCAGCATGCCGAAGGGCGGTGTCCGCTGCCTCCGTGAATCGGGCCACCGCCTGCCGGCACCGGTCCAGGACACTCCCCAGATCCCCAAAGGAGGGGACCGGGCCACCTGCCGGTAGGGCCGACACGTTCGCCAGCGCCGCCGAGTCCCGGCTGACCTCCTGCATCGACCACAGGATTCGCCGAGCACGGCCGCCGCTACCGCCCGGGCTCGTCACGGTTCCGGCCGCTGGGGGCGGGTTGATAACAGCGAGGGACCGGGAGTCGCCTCCCGCCGGGCCCCCTCCAGGCGCTTCGCCACCTGAGTCGGCGTCAGCTCTACGGTGGACTACCGGCAGGGGTCGTGCCGGCCTGACATGTCACAGATCTGGTGCGGCCTCATCTGAAGAGGCGACACCTGGCGCAATATGAAGGCCGCCACCAGGTTAGAGGCAACCAGCCCCTCGGAGCTCTTTAGCTCCCCGAGCCGGCCCAGCTCCTCCAGAGCGACGCCCCGCGGGGCCGATGCCGGCAAGTTCTGCTGTGACGACTGGCGGTCCTCGAACGGCGGTAGCCCGATGTAGTCCGTCGCCGGGTCGACATTCCACACGTAGAAGAATGTGCGGTGCCACCCCTTGACAGAGTCAATCAAAGAAAGGGGAGGTAAGCGGGCAACACCGCAGTAGCACACTACGGTGCCCCCGCATGCGTTGTTGATCAACGGCTTGAGATGGAAAAGCGCGTTGAACAGGCCAAGAAAAGGAAGAACTCCCAGATACCCCTCACACAACGCCACGAAGGCAGAGAGATACAAGATGGCGTTGGGACCAAGATTGTGGGGTTGAAGGTCGAGGGTTTCAAGGAAGAGGCGGAAGAAGTTGCTCACCGGGAGCGTGAAGCCCCGGGAGAAGTGCCAGAGGAACACTACCTGTTCCCCTGGCTGCGGCGCCGGCACCAGCTCGCCGCCCGGTGCACAGGCGGCCATCCGCTCGGGTGGCAGCAGCATCCGTGCCTTGCGCAGCTCCTTGATGTTGGCATCGGTGACGAATGATCCTCCCCAGCTGCCGCCGCGTCCATCGTCCATCTCAGCGGTGGGGTGGCGTGCGGGCGCGTGCGTGGGCTCGAGCGCGACAGCATGAGGGGAGGCGAGGTCAAGAAGCGAGGAGCAATGGCGAGAAGGGCTGCAAGGGGGCAAGTGGGGTGCGGGTACCTCCGCCCCCTGCCCTTCCCTCCCCTTTTATAGGAGAGGACACGACCGGGGACGTGGGATCGTCTACGCCCGCGTTCCCCAGAAATCCCGCGCGAAGTGGGTCGCCTCGGGCCGTAACGACCGTATTGGGGCACAGAGGATCCGACCCCGGCCCCGAGGACTACCGGGCTACGCCTGGGCCCTACCGGACTAGGCCTAGGCGACGTCCTGTCTCCGCACGTGTGTGGGGCCCAGCACATCATTACGCACCACGTGGCAAGTCGCGTGCCGGTGCGTGCCCTAGAGCGACACGATAGAACCCGAGGCGTCGGGTCCTGTAGCTGGCCCGGCTGCCCCTTCGCCTTTGGGGCGAAGGTGGGCAAGGCTGGGGGGAAGCCGCCAGCACCCCACCGTCCGTCGGATGTGGGCCCCCGCCGGCTTCGGGGGCTACTGACGGGGTTTATATCCTGGGGTAGGCCAAGGCGGTGGGGTTCTCCCCAGTCTGCTTCGAAGAAAACCCAATCGGCCGACTGGACGAGGTCGGCTGGGGACACGCCACACGAGCCGTCTCCGGCTGGCATTTCGCCCGGCTGGCCTAGCGGTCGGGCGTGCTCCCGCCCGGCTGGCCCAGCCGCCGGCTGCCCACGGTCCGGGCGGCCCTTTGACTTGGGGACGGACATGCCCTGTCCCATCTGCCTGTCCGCAGGTACGGCCGTGCGACGTGACTGGCGGGACGAGCGACCCTGTGGCCATAGTGGTCGCTAACACGTCGTCCCGCATGGCTATAGTCCATCTGTCCGGCCCGCTGACCTCCGTGAGCGTGACCGGACGGGGAACAGTTCCAGCACGCCTCTGCCACTCGTGTGCCTGCCCCGGCGTGGCTACAGTGCCGCCGGCCGTACCGACGACCTCAGCCGGCTGGCGCTAATCGACGCCCCCTCGCGCGGCCTATGCCAGTGCAGGTGAGGGAGGGCCAATCGCGGCGCCCGTCGGCGGGTCCCAGCAGGGATGGAACCGCTCGGCCGGTGGGCCTCGCCCACGACGAGACAATACAAGCCGTGGGACCCCCTGGCTAGGCGGAGAGGCTGCCAGCCGGGTCCCTCCACCCACGTGCCTCAATCATATTGTAAGAGCCGAGGGGTTGGCCTAGAAACCCCCCGAGCCCCCCATGCAACGGGGACGGGACCCCCGATCAAGAACACACACATAAGGAGCTCTCATACCCTTCCAAGTAGTAGAGGGAGACAAGCCGGCTGCTCCTTTCTTCCTCCTCCAAACACAGCTCTAGGATCACCTCTCTATACTTATCCATCCATCCAACGAATCCAAGAAGGACTAGGGGCATTACCTCCCACGGAGGGCCCCGAACCTGGGTACATCGCGTGTCTCCACCTTCTTGTACCCAATCTCGCACCCGGAGCCCATCGGCGTCCAATGGCGCCAACACCACCGATAAGCCACCCTATGGCATCTGCCGTGAGAAAACGACGACAAGGATCTAAAACCATATAGCTTTTATCCGGATGCAAGAAAACATAATCTATTATGTTGTCTTCCTTGTCCAACATCAACTCCTTGGCATTTAATATTTTAATAAGTGGTCACAGTCATAAAAGATGTCCAAGATAATATATTTATATGTGCATCTCTCTTTCTTTATCACTTCCTTTCAATTGCACCAATGACCAATTACTATGTTTGTTAACTCACAAATAATTTCAGTCACCATACTTTTTATATGTGAAGTCACACTCCCCCTATGATCACTATGTATTCTCTATGATTTTGTTCTATTGTTACATATTCATTACTTTCAAGAGCATAGTAATCTAGAAAAGCCCTCTCATCAAAATTACTTCTTATTATATATATATCATACTTGCTTACATAAGGGGAGCAAAAACGAAAACTAAAAGGTGGATCATACTAAAAACTTTTATTCTACTAGATCAAAACAAAATAAAAAATGATCGAACTAGGAAAGATAATAAAAACAAAAAAGGAAAAAGGTGTGGTGTGATACGATACGATACCGAGGCACCTCCCCCAAGCTTGGCACAAGCCAAGGGGAGTTCCCATGCCCATGTGGCAGGTGTCCTTCTTCGGAGGTGATGGTGGTGGAATCGATGGTGAGGATGGAAGCTTGTTCAATTTCCTCTTAAGCATGAAATTTTGTTCCCTCACGTAATCTACTTCCTACTCGAGCTTCCATATCCTTTGACATAATTCTTCTTTACTCTCCTGTAGAAAACGAGAAGGGATAAATAGAACTTTTGGTTTTCTTCTTGCGTTTGGGAGGCTTGATTTCCTGAACTCCACGTGCATGTCTCCCACATGAGGCATATGAGTCTCCTCTTCATCTAAGCTTTCTTCTCGGTACTTGTCTTCTTGTTCCTCCTCCTAGAATAATCCATAAGGATCTAGGTCCCCATAGAGCTTGGGATTAGCAAGATAATGCGATATGTATCTCTCCCCATCGGACTCTTGGGAGGACATCTTGCTCTAAATCTGCTGCAGAAACAACTCAAAACGAAAACAGGAGGTATTGTCGTGATATGAAAGTCGAAACCTTCGGGAGATTATATAATGAATTTTTGCCGACCCGAAGGGGTGTTGCACAAGAAAACGGAGTCCAGGGGACGCATGGGGTGGTGACAAGCCCCCTAGGCGTGGCCAGAGGTGGCCTCCCCTAGCAGGCTTGTCGCCTCCCCGTGCGTCCTTCGGACTGCTTTTTATTTTCCTATTTTTTTAAATATTCCAAACTGAGTAAAGTTGCTATTGGGAAAGTTTTGGAGTCGGTTTACTTACCGTACCATGTACCTATTCCTTTTCAAGGTCAGAAACGTTCTAGTAAGTCTCCCTAATATGCTCTTCGGGAGTTATGGTATTGATAACATTGGTTTCAACATTAACGGGAGTACCTGAAATATAGTGTTTGATTCTTTGCCCGTTTCCCACCTTCGGATTTGTGCCTTCGGCGTTGTTGATCTTGATGGCACCGGAACGATATACCTCCTCGACGATATAAGGCCCTTCCCATTTGGAGAGAAGTTTACAAGTAAAAAATCTTAACTGAGAATTGTATAGCAAGACATGATCACCTACAATGAATTCATGCTTTTGTATCCTTTTCTCATGCCATCTCTTAATTTTCTCTTTGAACAACTTGGCATTCTCATAGGCCCGAGTTCTCCATTCATCAAGCGAGCTAATGTCAAATAACCTCTTCTCACCAGCAAGTTTGAAATCATAGTTGAGCTATTTGATTGCCCAATAAGCTTTATGCTCTAGCTCTAGAGGTAAGTGACATGCTTTACCATAAACCATTTTATACGGAGACATACCCATAGGATTCTTGTAAGCAGTTCTATAATCCCATAATGCATCGTCAAGTTTCTTAGAACAATTCTTCCTAGATCTATTAACCGTCTTTTGCAAGATCAATTTAATTTCTCTATTGCTTAATTATACTTGACCACTAGACTGAGGATGATAAGGGGATGGAATTCTATGATTAACATCATACTTTAGCTAGCAATTTATGAAAAGCACCATGAATAAAATGTGAACCACCATCAGTCATTAAATATCCGGGGACTCCAAATCTAGGGAAAATACCTTCTTTAAGCATGTTAATAGAGGTGTTATGATCATCACTACTAGTTGGAATAGCTTTTACCCACTTATTAACATAATCAACATCAACTAGAATATGAGTATACCCGTTGGACGTTGGAAAAGGTCCCATACAATCAAAACCCCAAACACCAAATGGTTCAATAACAAGAGAGTAATTCATAGGAATTTCGTGACGTCTACTAATATTGCCAATTCTTTGACAATCATCACATGACAAGAAAAACTTACGAGCATCCTTGAAGAGAGCGGGCCAATAAAAAACAGATTGTAATAGCTTATGTGCAGTCCTATCTCCAGCATGGTGTCCTCCGTAGGCCTCGGAATGACACTTTCGTAGGATCTATTCCTGTTCATGCTGAGGTACACAACGTCTAATAACATCATCTACTCCTTCTTTATAAAGGTGTGGGTCATCCCAGAAGTAATGTCTTCAATCATAGAAAAACTTTTTCTTTTGTTGGTATGTGAAACTAGGCGGTATAAATTTAGCGACAATGTAATTAGCATAATCAGCATACCAAGGAGCATTATGAGAAGCATTTATGACAACTAATTGTTCATCAGGAAAGCTGTCATCGATAGGTAGTGGGTCATCAAGAACATTCTCTAACCTAGACAAATTATCTACTACGGGGTTATCAACACCCTTTCTATCAATAATATGCAAATTAAATTCTTGTAGCAAAAGAACCCACCTAATAAGTCTAGGTTTAGCATCTTTCTTTTCCATGAAATATTTAATAGCAGCATGATAAGTGTGAACAGTTACTTTAGAATCAACAATATAGGGTCTAAACTTATCACAAGCGAACACAACTGCTAAAATTCCTTTTCAGTGGTAGCATAGTTTCTTTGAGCAATGTCTACAATTTTGCTAGCATAATGAATAACATTTAATTTCTTATCAACTCTTTGTCCTAGAACAGCGCCAATGGCATAATCAATAGCATCACACATAATTTCAAAAGGTAGGTTCCAATCAGGTGGTTGAACAATAGGTGCATAAATTAAAGCGTTCTTGAGAATTTCAAAACCTTCTACACGATCATCATCAAAAACGAATGGAACATCTTTTTGCAAAAGATTTGTGAGAGGCCTAGAAATCTTAGAGAAATCTTTAATAAGTCTCCTATAGAAACCATCATGACCAAGGAAACTTCTTATATCTCTGATATCCGTAGGACACGACATTTTTCAATAGCATCAACTTTAGCCTTGCCAACTTCAATACCTCTTTTGGAAATTTTAAGTCCCAAGATAGTGCCTTCATTCACCATAAAGTGGCACTTCTCCCAATTCAGACAAGATTAGTTTCTTCACATCTCTACAAAACTCGATCAAAGTTTCTCAAACAATCATCAAAAGAAGTTCCGTAAATGGAAATATCATCCACGAAAACCTCAACAATCCTTTCACAAAAATCAGAGAATACAGCAGTCATACATCTTTGAAAAGTAGCAGGTGCATTGCATAAAGCAAAAGGCATACATCTATAAGCAAAGGTACCAAAAGGTCAGGTAAAGGTGGTCTTCTCTTGGTCCTCTTTTGACACAGGTATTTGAGAGAAACCAGAATAACCATATAGAGTATATCCAATAGCAGCACAGTGCTTCCTCGGATTTTTCAATAATCTTTGTTCTTCATGCTCTGAAAGGTTAGCACTAATAATAATAGGATATATCTTCTTTTCATTAAGATAAGCATATTTCAAAGTATCTGGTAATTGTTTAAGCTCAAACACGGGATCACCCTAGGGTGGAGGAGGATCCCCAAGTATTTCAACAGGCAAGTTGTGCTTCGGAATAGGATGTTGATCAAAGAAAATCCTATCTATTTCATTCCTTTCATTCATATGCATATCATTTTCATGGTCTATCAAATATAGCTCTATAGGATCAGTAGGAGGAACAACAATAGAAGCAAGACCAATAATTTCATCCTTAATAGATTTTTTTATCATGGGGTTGTCTACGAAATTTAGAGAAATTAAACTCATGAGAAACTTACGGTAACCATTTCCTTCTCACAATCTATTCTAGCATTAACGTTATTCAAGAAGGATCTACCAAATATAATGGGACAAAATCATCTTTTGGGGAACCAAGAACAAGAAAATCAGTAGGATATTTTATTTTCCAACACAAGATTTCAACATCTCTAATAATCCCAACTGGTGACATAGTCTCTCTATTAGCAGGCTTAATTGTAACATCAATTTCCTCTAACTCAGCTGGTGCAATATCATTCATAATCTCTTTATATAAGGAAAAGGGAATTGCACTCACACTAGCACCCATATCATATAATCCATGATAACAATGATCTCCTATTTTAACAGAAACAATGGGCGTGCCAACAATGGGTCTATGTTTATCGTTAGCATTAGGTTTAGAAATTCTAGCAGCTTCATCACATAATTGAAAGCATGCCCATCAATATTATCAACCAAGAGATCCTTAACCATAGAAATACTAGGCTCAAATTTAATTTGCTCACGGGATGTAGGTGTCTAGTATAGCTCTTACGAACAACATTTGAAGCTTTAGCATCATCCTTTATTCTAACTGGGAAAGGTGGTTTCTCAATATAAGAAGTGGGAATAACAGGATCAACATTATAAGTAATAGTTTTCTCTTCAACTTTAATAGGTTCAACTACTTCCACTTCAATGGGAGGATGATATTTAAACCACTTCTCCTGGGGGAGATCAACATGAGCAGCAACAGATTCACAAAAAGAAGCTACTATCTCATAGTCAAGTCCATATTTAGTGCTAAATTCACGAAAAGGATTGGTGTCTACGAAAGATTTAACACAACCAAACTTAAGGTTCATACCTGACTCCTTACCTTCATCGAGTTCCCAATCTTCAGAGTTGCATTTAATTCTTTCCAATAAATCCCTTTTGAAATCAATATCTTTCTTCCTATAGGAACCAGCACAATAAGTACTGAACATGGATTGATCATTACGAGAAAGCCAAGCATAAAAATTCTGAATAATAATTTCTCTCTCGAGCTCATGATTGAGGCATGAATATAACATTGACTTAAGACTCCCCCAAGCTTGAGAGATTCTTTCTCCTTCACGAGGCGAAAAAATTATAAATATAATTCCGATTGCGATGGACTAGATGCATAGGATAGAACTTCTAATGAAATTCCATCTTCAATCGGTTGTAGCTCCATGATCCAATATCATCACATAGCCTATACCATGTCAATGCCTTTTCCTTCAAAGATAAAGGAAAGACCTTCTTCTTAACATGATCCTCGGGCAGACCTGCAAGCTTAAATAATCCACAAACTTCATCCACATAGATTAGATGCAAACCAAGATGTAGTGTTCCATCTCCTGCATAAGGATTAGCTAGCAGTTTCTCTATCATACCCGAAGGAATTTCACAATAAATATTTTTTGTAGGTTCAGTAGGTTGAGGGACAACTCTTTGTGTTTCCGGTCGAGGTGAAGATACCCCGAACAAGCCCCTCAAAGGATTGCTTTCCATAGTAACAAGTGACAGTAAATTTCAGCACACTATATAAATTTTTCCTTACCAAAGGCGCTTCACTCCCTGGAAACGACGCCAGAAAAGATCCTTGATGACCCAAAAGTATAGAGGATCTATCGTAGTCCTTTCGATAAGTAAGAGTGTCGAACCCAACGAGGAGCACAAGGAAATGACAAGCGGTTTCTAGTAAGGTATTCTCTACAAGCACTGAAATTATTGGTGACACATAGTTTTGTGATAAGATAATTCGTAACGAGTAATAAGTGAAAAGCGTAGCAAAGGTGCAGCAAGGTAGACCAATCCTTTTTGTAGCAAAGGACAAGCCTGGACAAACTCTTATATAAAGCAAAGAGCTCCCGAGGACACATGGCAATTTATGTCAAGCTAGTTTTCATCATGCTCATTTGATTCACGTTCGTTACTTTGATAATTTGATATGTGGGTGGACCGGTGCTTGGGTGCTGCCCTTACTTGGACAAACTTCCCACTTATGATTAACCCCTATCGCAAGCATCCACAACTACAAAAGAAGAATTAAGGTAAACCTAACCATAGCATGCAACATATGGATCCAAATCAGCCCCTTACGAAGCAACGCATAAACTAGGGTTTAATCTTATGCCACTCTAGCAACACATCATCTACTTATTACTTCCCAATGCCTCCCCCTAGGCCCAAATAATGGTGAAGTGTTATGTAGTCGACGTTCACATAACACCACTAGAGGAGAGATAACATACATCTCATCAAAATATCGAACGAATACCAAATTCACATGATTACTTATAACAAGACTTATCCCATGTCCTCAGGAGCAAATATAACTACTCACGAAACATGTTCATGTTCAAGATCAAAGGAGTATTAATTATCATAAAGGATCTGAACATATGATCTTCCACCAAGTAAACCAACTAGCATCAACTACAAGGAGTAATCAACACTACTAGCAACCCATAGGTACCAATCTGAGGTGTTGAGACAAAGATCGGATACAAGACATGAACTAGGGTTTGGAGAGGAGATGGTGCTGGTGAAGATGTTGATGGAGATTGACCCCCTCTCAATGAGAGGATCGTTATTGATGACGACGGCTTCGATTTCCCCTTCCAGGAGGGAACTTTCCCCGGTAGAACAGCCCTGCCGGAGCTCTAGATTGGTTCTGCCCAAGTTCTGCCTCGAGACGGCGGCGCTTCGTCCCGAAAGCTCTCCTCTGATTTTTTTCCAGGTCAAAATGCTTCATATAGGAAAAGATGGGCGTCGGAGGAGCCACAGGGGCCCCACAAGCCTGCTAGGCGCAGCCAGGGAAGTGGTCGCGCCTAGCGGGCTGTGGCCTGCAGGTGGCCCCCTCTGGTTGATTCTTGCACTAGTATTTTTTATTAATTCCAAAAATATTCTCCGTAGATTTTTAGGACTTTTGGAGTTGTGCAGAATAGGTACCTCAAATTTGCTCCTTTTCAAGTCTAGAATTCCAGCTGTCGGCATTCTCCCTCTTCATGTAAACCTTATAAAATAAGAGAGAAAAGGCATAAGTATTGTACCATAACGTGTAATAACATCCCATAATGCAATAAATATCAATATAAAAGCATGATGCAAAATGGACGTATCAAGGTGCCCCCGAGATGGTGTGCGGATAAGATGGATTGCTAGGAGGCGTTGGTGGATGAGTGGTGCTCAGAGCAATGGCTAGCCGTACACAACAACGCCAAGGACCGGTATGCCAAAATGGCTGGTGTGCCACACCATCAAGGCATCGCCAACTTATATCAATTCGGTAAGAACTGGTACATGGCTTGCTTCATGATTCATGCAATTCATTCTTGATGCTAGCTTGAGCCCTTTACTAATACTTTTTTCCTCTCTCTCTCTCTTAGGCGTGTCACAATAATATGGAGGTGCCACAAGTGTACGACCTCTATGCCATGGCCCATACTGCCTCGTACAATAAGGCGAAGGCATTCTCTGAGTCTAACCTTGATCATCCCGAGAACTTCACCAACATTGATACATATCCATCGTATCTATTTTTCCAAACTCTTTATCCATTGTTTTGGACTCTAATTTGCATGATTTCAATGGAACTAACTCGGATTGACGTTGTTTTCAGCAGAATTGTCTTGGTGTTATTTTTGTGCAGAAATAAAAGTTCTCGGATTGACCTGGAAATTTACGGAGAATATTTTTGGAATTAATAAAAAAATACTGGTGAAAGAATCACCCAGAGGGGGCCCACCCATTGGCCACAAGCCAGGGGGCTCACCCCTAGGGCGCGCCTAGGTGGCTTGTGGGGCCCCCTGCAGCTCTAGACCTCAATTCCAACTCTATATAGTCACATTTGTGGAGAGAGAAAAATAAAAGAGAAGAGTTCATCGCCTCTCATGATACGGATCCGCCGCCACCTCATGTTCTTCCTCAGGAGGCCTGATCTGGAGTCCGTTTTGGGCTCCAGAGACGGGAAATCGACGCCATCGTCATCACCAACCATCCTTCATCACCAATTCCATGATGATCTCCATCGTTCATGAGTAATTCCATTGTAGGCTTGCGAGAAGGTGATGGGTTGGATGAGATTTACCATGTAATCGAGTTAGTTTTGTTAGGGTCTGATCCCTAGTATCCACTATGTTCTGAGATTAATGTTGCTATGACTTTGCTATGCTTAATGCTTGTCACTAGGGCTCGAGTGCCATGATTTGAGATTTGAACCTATTATGTTTTCATGAATATATATGTGTTCTTGATCCTATCTTGCAAGTTGTAGACACCTATTATGAGTTATGATCCGCATCCCCTAGGGTGACAATAACTGGGATTCTTTCCGATGATAACCGTAGTTTGAGGAGTTCATGTATTCACTAAATGCTAATGCTTTGGTCCGGTTCTCTATTAAAAGGAGGCCTTAATATCCCTTAGTTTCCATTAGGACCCCGTTTCCATGGGAGGGTAGGACAAAAGATGTCATGCAAGTTCTTTTCCATAAGCACGTATGACTATATATGGAATACATGCCTACATTACATTGATGAATTGGAGCTAGTTCTGTGTCACCCTATGTTATAACCATTGCATGATGAATGCCATCCGACATAATTATCCATCACTGATCCATTGCCTACGAGCTTTTCACATATTGATCCTTGCTAAAGTTACTTTTTCATTGCTACTGTTACAATCACTACAAAACTGCTACTGTCACTTTTGCCATTGTAATTGTTACTTCCATACTACTTTGTTGTAGATATTTAGTCTTTAAGTTGTGGTTGAATTGACAACTCAGCTGCTAATACTCGATAATATTCTTTGGCTCCCCTTGTGTAGAATCAATAAATTTGGGTTGAATACTCTACCCTCGAAAACTGTTGTGGTCCCCAATACTTGTGGGTTATCAAGACCTTTTTCTGGCGTGGTTGCCGGGGAGCATAGCTCTATTCTCTGAGTCACTTGGGATTTATATCTGTTGATCACTATGAAAAATCTAAAAGACCGAAAACCAAGATCTATCCCTCTACTACGAGGGGAGGTAAGGAACTGCCATCTAGCTCTGCACTTGATTCACCTTCTGTTATGAGTAAATTTGCGACACCACCACCTGCTATTCATTTTGATATGTCGCGAGTGATTGATGATGCCACTTCTACTATGCATGATGCTTATGATGATACTTTACTTGATAATATTGTGCCACTAGGTGAATTTCTTAATGAATAAATTGCTAAAGTGAATGCTGAAACTGATGATCTTTCTGAAACTGATGAAATTATTGAAACTAAACACTATGAGACACCTGTTAGACCTAGCTCTCCTAGATATGAATTTCCTAATATACCTAAGGGTTATGTTATGGAGGGAGAGGTAGCTAGGGAAATTGTTGCTTGTAAGGATAGAGATGATCTTAAGAAATTGCTATGCAAGTGGAAGGAAAAATATTTAAATGCTAGAATGCAATATGATCCTAAGTTTGCTACTTCACCTACTTTGTTACTGATAAGGATTACGAATTATGTGTCAATCCTGAGTTGATTACTTTGGTGGAATCTGATCCTTTCCATGGTTATGAATATGAAAATGTTGTGGCACATCTTACTAAATTGAATGATATAGCCACCCTATTTACTCAGGAGGAAAAAAATTGTTATTACTATATTCTTAAGTTGTTTCCTTTCTCATTAAAGGGAGATGCTAAGATATGTTTTAATTCTATTGCTCCTAGTTGTGTGCGTAGTCACAAGGATATGATATATTACTTCTCTGAAAAATATTTTCCTGCCCATAAGAAACAAGCTGCCTTGCAGGAAATATTTAACTTCGTGCAAATTAAAGAAGAGAGTCTCCCACAAGCTTGGGGGAGGGTTCTCCAATTACTTAATGCTTTTCCTGATCATCCTCTCAAGAAAAAAGAAATATTTCATATCTTTTATAACGGACTAACCGACGCTTCTAGGGACCACCTAGATAGTTGTGCTGGTTGTGTTTTCAGGGAATGAATTGTTGAACAAGCTGAACTACTGTTGAATAATATATTGAGCAATGATAATGGTTGGACTATTCTGAACCACCTCCAAAGCCCACTCCAATAAAAAGAGGTATTCTATTTCTCAATCCCGAAGATATGCAAGAGGCAAAGAAATCTATGAAATAAAAAGGTATTAAAGTTGAAGATGTAAAGAATCTACTACCTATTGAGGAAATACATGGTCATGATAACCCAACACGGGTAGTAGAGGTAAATTATCTTCGTAGATTTAATGAAGGTGATATTCCTTATAATAAGTCTGCTAGCCAATGCTTGGATGAGTTTGATAACTTTGTTGTTAAGCAAAAAAAAATCAATGCTTATGTTAGTAGACAATTGAAACATAATACTTACATGCTTGATCGCTTAGGTGATTATATGAGTAGAACTATTAATGATCTTAAGCTTATTAGTAAACATGCTTCCATGTTAACTACTCAAGTAGAACAAGTACTTAAGGCACAAAATGATTTGCTTAATGAGATGAATGGTAAGAACAATGATCATTCTATTAGAGTTCTGACTAGAGGTGGTAAAATGACTTAGGAACCTTTGTATCCTGAGGACCATCCTAAGAGAATTAATACTGATGCACCGAGTCGTCCCAATAATAAAAGGAAAAAGAATGATGATAGAACTTTGCATGCTGCTAGTGAACCTGTTATAGATACACCCGAAAACCCAAATGATATTTCTATTTCTAATGCTGAGACACAATCTGTTAATGACCATGAGCCTAGTGATAATATTAATGATGATGTTCATGTTGATGCTCAACCTAGTAATGATAATGATGTGGCGATTGAACCTGATGTTGATCTTGATAACCCACAACCTAAGAATAAAAGATATGACAAAAGAGACTTTGTTGCTAGGAAGCATGGTAAATAAAGAGAACCATGGGTTCAGAAACCCATGCCCTTTCCTCCTAAACCATCCAAGAAAAAGGAGGATGAGGACTTTGATCGTTTTGTTGAAATGCTTAGACCTGTCTTTTTGTGTATGCGCTTGACTGATATTCTGAAAATGTCTCCTTATGCTAAGTATATGAAAGGTATTGTGACAAATAAAAGAAAGATGCCAGAAGATGAGATTTCCACCATGCTTACTAATTATACCTTTAAGGGTGGAATACCAAGGAAACTAGGAGATCACGGAGTACCTACTATACCATGCTCTATTAACAAAAATTATGTTAAAACTGCTTTATGTGACCTTGGAGCTAGTGTTAGTGTTATGCCTTTCTATTTGTATCGTAGACTTGATTTGAATAAGTTGACACCTACTGAAATCTCTTTACAAATGGCTGATAAATCAACTGCTTTACCCATCGGTATTTGTGAGGATGTGCCTGTCATAGTTGCAAATGTTACTATCCTAACGGGCTTTGTTATTCTTGATATTCCCGAGGACGACAGTATGTCGATCATCCTTGGTAGACCCTTTTTGAATACTGCAGGGGCTATTATTGATTGCAACAAGGGCAATGCCACTTTTCATGTTAACGGTAATGAGCATACGGTATACTTTTCGAAGAAACAACCTCAAGTTCATAGTGTCAAGTGCATTGAAAAAAATCAACGATTATTATTGGAGATTTTGAATTCCCTCTCCCTACCGCCAAAAATAAATATGATATACTTATTGTTGGTGACATGCATATCCCCGTTGAGGTAACCTAGTGCTATTCGAAAATTCTCCGGATCCGTGTCATTCAAATTTTTTTTGTCAATAAGACTTGATCAACCTTATTGATGGATTCTTTTTGATGAGCATGAGATGGATGAAATTAGGAGGCACAACCTTTTGTACCCAACTTTTACTTTCTGTTATTTAGATTAAACAAAGTAAAAATGCTATTATTTTTCTGTTTTTTGATTTATCCGTACAATAAACAAATAACCTGAAAATAAAAATTCTCCAAATGCCCTAAAAATATAATATGATTTTTTCTGGAATATTTAAGAATTTTTGGCACTCAGAACATATCAAGGGATTACACTAGTGGGCCACAAGCCCACAGGGCACGTCCACCCCCTAGGAGCGCCCCCCTGGCTTGTGGGTCCCACGTAGGCCCCCCTCACTTATTCCAGCACCCATCCACTTCGTCTTCCTCCAGAAAAAATCCTACCATTGCTCTAGCCCATGTTCTAGCTCATTTTGCTACCGTTTTCGATCTCCTTGTGCAAACATCCATTTGCAAAAGTGTTTTGGGGAACTGATCTTCGGTATGTTAATCCTCCAATGGTTCAATTAGTTTTTGTTTTGGTGCTTTATATATTGCAAATTTTTGCTGCTATGGTGACCTTGTTCTTGAGTTTGCATGTAAAAATTATATGGTCCCAAGTAGTTTTGATGCTTGATATAGCTACTAGGCACATGTAGAAAGAAAAATGTTGAGGCGAATATACCAAGGCGGTTCCGTGAGCAAGAAGGCCCCGAGACTCGCGATACGTGAGCCTGACCTTGGACCATTGAGGGAAGCTCAAGCGCGGCCTTGTGAATGGCCATCGGATCAATTCATGATTCATGCCGGTTTCAAGGAAGAATGTTACATGTACACATGAAATGCTGGCCTTGAGGATTTCGTTTCAGACCAATGCAAGCAATATTATCAACTCACTCGTTCTTTCATGCAGAGGTTTGAATTTTCATCCAAGCGTAATACGCATTCTGTTTTATTAAATCTTTATGATGAATCTTATACTATGGACCTAGAAGATTTTAACCATGCATTCAAAATTCCACAATGGGGCAGCCATAGTGATCCTCACAAAACTGAGTCTAATTATTTTCTTGCTAGCATCACTGTGTGAGAAACTAGAAATATTACACATTTTACCTTGGGAGCATTCACTTTCCTGCTATACATTATTTTGCTCTCTTCATAGGTAGACGTATTAACGATAAACATGAGCATAGACACCTTTGTGTACCTGATCTTAGTATTCTTAAGAGTGCGGTAATGGGTGATAGACGATATAACTTGGGGGCTATTATTGCTAGGAAGCTACATAAAAATATTAAGTATGGAGATTTCTTTGGAGGGATTTATGCCACTCCTGTAGCTAGTTATCTTGGTGTACCCATAAGGGGGAATGATATTGGGTTACCACCTACTTTTCTTGATTATGAGGCTATGGTGCGCTACCAATTTCTTGAGAGGAACGAACATTCCTTCGTGTACCGACTATTTTCTGATAGAAAGCGTGTTGTCCATATTACCCTTCCTACCCCTTCCTTCTTTAACTTTCAAGAAAAATGGAGTCACTTTATAACCAGAGAGGAGGCAAACGAGTACGAGAGAAAGGTAGTGGCCGCTTGCCTCCGCGCTGCAGCCGTTCAGGCGGTAGCCATTGCAGCCCAGTACAACCCCGACTATGACTTTGGATATTATCCGGGCCAGCCATCGCCCTAGACCAACTTAGGCCAAAATCCTAAGCTTGGGGGAGTACGTATTTCTCACCGACATTACATTCATGTTCACACACTCAACTTAGTAGTCGGTGCTCATACTTTTTCATTGTACCATCCATGGTAGTTTATTTCTTCTTTCCGCTCTCTTCTTGTGTGCTTAATTAACCTTGAGAAAATCCAAAAAAAATAGTTCTAGCTTTCCCTTCTAATCTGTTTAGTTGTAGCATTAAAAGAAAACCCAAAAATATTTCTCGTTCTTCTTTTCCTTGTTGGGAGCTTTCTTGTGTAAATAGTTTTTCTCATTCTTGTTTTGAAATTTCTTTCTTTGGGTCGTAAGGAGAAGACCACAATGAAAATGATGAGTAGCTCTCATATGCATCATTGTTTATCTATCATAGAGCCCATATTACCTTGCCTTCTCCCTTGAGTTATTGTTTGGAGATTCCAGCTTAGTCCAATGCACATGCACTCTTATTATTATTCACACCGTTCGGTCGTGCAAGTGAAAGGAAATAATGACGATATATGATGAAGTGATAGAGATGGAGAAAATATGGTACAAACTCAACCTATTTTTTTGTAAATATGATTAGCTCATCGTTCTGGATTCAGCTCATTATGGATGAAACATGTTTGCAATGACAATTAGAGGTTATAGTTACTATTGCCATGCTTAATTAGCTAAGATGTATAATGGTTTTTCTTGAGTGCCAAAATGCATTTTAAAAAGATTGTGATGTAGTGTGATAGGATGGTATCCTCCTTTGAATGATTCAAGTGGCTTGACTTGGCACATGTTCACGCATGTAGTTGAAACAAAATCAACATAGCCACCACGATATTTATGTTCATGGTGATTTATATCTTACTCATGCTTGCATTCAATGTTGGTTAATCTCAATGCATGTTTATGACTATTGTCACTCTCTAGTTGGTCACTTCCCAGTCTCTTGCTAGCCTTCACTTGTACTAAGCGGAAATACTGCTTGTGCATCCACTTCCTTAAACCCAAAGTTGTTCGATCTGAGTCCACCATACCTACCAATATGTGGTATTTACCTGCCGTTCCAAGTAAATTTGCATCTGCCCAACTCTAAACCTTCAAGTAATATTCTGTTTTGTATGCCCGAATTGCTCATGTAGCGACTGGGGGCGGTCAGTATCTTCCATGCTAGGTGGGTTATTCTCATGATATGTGTTGATTCACAATCATTCACGAGAAAGTGACTGGTATCCGCGATGCCCAGCTCCATGGTCAAAAATCAAATCAAAATATAATGAAACAAAACTCCCCCAGGATTGTTGTTTGTATGGATGGTACCCGTGGATTCAGCTAGCGGTGGAGTGTGTTCGATTGGTGGAGGGGGAGTAAAAACTTTATCATTCTGTTTGGGAACCGCCTATAATGTATCTAGCATGGAAGATGGTGAAATCTCTTGGTTGTTATGTTGACAATGAAAGTATACTTCTCAAATTATTATTCATCCCTGTTTTAAAAGCTCGAGCTTTGGCACCTCTGCAAATCAATGCTTCCCTCTACGAAGGGCTTACCAATTTTAGTTTACTGTTGAGTCATCCTCCTCTTATAAAAAGCACTATTCAAGATATCCCCCGATATGCTGATAATTCGGTCGATTTATCCCTTACCGATGTCTAACCGATAAGATAAAGCAACCGATAAATTGGCCGATATGCCGATAAATCGGCCGATATGTCGATAAACCGGGAGATATACCCCTGATCTTGGGTCAACCGATAAGTTTCTGATAAGTGATATCCCCAACATTGATAAAAAGCACCAGTTAGAGAGCACCACCGTCATTTGTATGTTTCGTTATTAATTGATATTGAGTATGATTGTGACTGGATCTCTTTTGCCATGAATTACAATTTCTAATTAGTCCTGGTTCTTCAGGGGTGCTTTGCATTTATGTTTTGCGGTCTCAGAAAGGGCTAGCGAGATACCATTATATCATATTGTATCATGATTGTTTTGATAAAATTGTTGTCATCCGAGATTTATTATTATTGCTCGCTAGTTAATTATGCCAATGATATGAGTAAAAGTGAGACCTAAATGTTATTGTGAATGTGGTTAGTCTATAATCTTTGCTGAAAATCTGAACATCAATTAGACATATTTACAACAACAAGATCAAACAGAGTTTGTAAGTTTTTCTTTCTCACTTTCAGTTTGTCAACTGAATTGTTTGAGGACAAGCAATGGGTTAAGCTTGGGGGAGTTGATACATCTCCATCGTATCTACTTTTCCAAAATCGTTTGCCCTTGTTTTGGACTCTAATTTGCATGATTTGAATGGAACTAACCCGGACTGACGTTGTTTTCAGCAGAATTACCTTGGTGTTATTTTTGTGCAGAAATAAAAGTTCTCAAATTGACCTGAAAATTTACAAAGAATATTTTTGGAATTAGTAAAACATACCAGCGAAAGAATCAACTAGAGGGGGGCCACCCATTGGCCACAAGCTAGGGGGCGCCCCCTAGGGCACGCCTAGGTGGCTTGTGGCCCTCCTGCAGCTCCACCGACCTTAATTCCAACTTTATATATTCACATCCGTGGAGAAAAAAATCAAAGAGAAGATTTCATCACGTTTCACGATACGGAGCCACCGCCACCTCCTATTCTTCCTAGGGAGGCCAGATCTGGAGTCCGTTGTGGGCTCCCGAGAGGGGAAATCGACGCCATCGTCATCACCAACCATCGTTCATCACCAATTCCATGATGCTCTCCGCTGTTCATGAGTAATTCCATCATAGGCTTGCTGGACGGTAATGGGTTGGATGATATTTACCATGTAATCGAGTTAGTTTTATTAGGGTTTGATCCCTAGTATCCACTATGTTCTAAGATTAATGTTGCTATTGACTTTGCTATTCTTAATGCTTGTCACTAGGGTCCGAGTGCCATGATTTCAGATCTGAACCTATTATGTTTTCATGAATTTATATGTGTTCTTGATCCTCTCTTGAAAGTTGTAGACACCTATTACGAGTTATGATCCGCATCCCCCATGGTGACAATAACTGGGATTCTTTCCGGTGATTACCATAGTTTCAGGAGTTCATGTATTCACTAAGTGCTAATGCTTTGGTCCGGTTCTCTATTAAAAGGATGCCTTAATATCCCTTAGTTTCCATTAGGACTCCGCTGCCACGGGAGGGTAGGACAAAAGATGTCATGCAAGTTCTTTTCCATAAGCACGTATGACTATATATGGAATACATGCCTACATTACATTGATGAATTGGAGCTAGTTCCGTGTCACCCCATGTTATAACCGTTGCATGATGAATGCCATCCGACATAATTATCCATCACTGATCCATTGCCTACGAGCTTTTCACATATTGATCCTTGCTAAAGTTACTTTCTATTGCTACTGTTACAATCACTACAAAACTGCTACTGTCACTTTTGCCATTGTTACCGTTACTTCCATACTACTTTATTGTAGATATTTAGTCTTTCAGTTGTGGTTGAATTGACAACTCAGCTGCTAATACTCGAGAATATTCTTTGGCTCCCCTTGTATTGAATAAGTAAATTTGGGTTGAATACTCTACCCTAAAAAACTGTTGTGATCCCCTATACTTGTGGGTTATCAAACATATCCTCCCACCACAAGCTCGTGAGGTACAGAGATGTGGGGAAGTCATTGAACAGGGAGGACTTTAACTCGAGCCAGCATCCTATTGATCCAGACCTGGTGATGATAGCAGGTGGTAGGAGGCCCCGGAGGAGAGGACGACTAGGTTGTTGAAGGAGGAGAGGGCACAGAATGAGGTGTCTCACCGGGCCATGTACGAGGTCTTCATGGTAAGTTTCTTCTTCATATTAGCCAAATCATGCATGTAATGTTCGTTTCATTAATAACTAATATGTTTGACTTCTCAAAACCAATTGTGCAGTCTATGTGCGAGAAGACAGGCCAGACGCCTCCACCGATGCGAGTCATTACCGCAGCGGGAACAGTGAGTTTCATTTGAATGGTCATTAGTTACTAGCTAGTCTTAACATTTCAGTGTCATCATGCTAACGAGACATTGCAAATGATCTTTGGTGCAGCATAACACCTGAGCCGCATCGCACGACCCTTCTCCAGGGCATCCTTCTCTAGGTGAAACCGGCCCGAGCCACCCCGGTGCTTCACCTTCGTGACGACGAGGATGGTAAGTTTTCTCTAGTGTTTTGCTTAAGAAATGCATAATGACCTATACTTAGCTTATTTAGTTCATTTAAGACATAATTAGCTTACTTAGGTAAAAAAGGCGTAATAACCTTGGTTAGCTTATAAATGTCATATGCTTAGCTTATTTTCCTCCAAAGGGACATAATAAGCTTACTTAGCTCCAAAATGACCTAGTTTACCTTAGTTATCTCTAAAATGACATAATAAGCTTACTTAGCTCCAAAATGTCCTATTTTACCTAAGTTCCCTCTAAATGACCTATACTTAGCTTTGTTTCCTCCACAATGACATTATAAGCTTAGTTAACTCAAAAATGGCATAATTACATTGGTAACCTCATAAATGCCATATACTTAGCTTATTTTCTTGCAAAATGACACAATAAGCTTAGTTAGGTCAAAATGGCATAATTACCTAGGTTAGCTCTAAAATGACTCAAATAAGCAATAAGAAGAAGAAAAACAAGAGGAGAAAGAGAAAGAGAAGAAAAACGCTTCTTCTTCTTCTTCTTCTAGATCATCATCTTCTTCTTCTTCTTCTTCTTCTTCTTCTAGATCTTCTTCTTTTACTACTTCTTGTAGTACTCTTCTTCTAACTTTATTATTTCCAATTTTGCAGATTTGATTCACTTCACATCAGCTTGCTTTGATGGAGTGCTAGTGTTTACTTTCTGTTTTCATTTTGTATTGATGAACTTATGTGAAACTTGCTACATATGGATGAAACTATTGTAATATGGATGAAACTACGTATGTATGGATGAAACTATTGCAATATGGTGAAACTTGCACTTTTGATTTCATATGTTTGTTGGATGATCATATTCATATGTCATGGATATAGTTTCCGTGAAATATATATGTATATCATACATTTTTCTTGTGAAAATGCTTGGATATATCAAAATAAATAAATTTAAAACAGGCAATATAGTCGGCTTTGTCATCTGCCACAGACGGCAAAGGGGCCACGTGACAGTATCATGTGCAACCTGGGATCACCAGGTCTGGGCCATTTGGTCTCTTTGACATCTGCTGGCAGACGACAAAGGAGCTGCTCCCTTTGCCGTCTGCGGGCATATGACAAAGGTTCGCATCTGTCCGGTTGGTGAGTCCTGCCTCTTTTATATCTACAGCAGATAGCAAAGGAGCTACCACCTAACGGACTAACATGTTTCATGTGTCGTCCATAGGCTTTTCCGTGTGTAGGGCCTGCATGGCAAACAACAAACATCTTTGTCATCTTCTATTAGAAAGTAGACGGCAAATCATGTAGGGGAACGTTGCATGGGAAACAAAAAAAATTCCTACGCACACGTACATCTATCCATGGTGATGAGCATCTACGAGAGGGAGAGTGGATCTACGTACCCTTGTAGATCGCTAAGCGGGAAGCGTTAAGAAATGCGGTTGGTGTAGTCGAACGTCTTTGCAATCCAAATCGCAGAGCGTCCCGTGATCTCATCATGATCCGTCCCGCGATCCAATCACGATCCATCTCACGAACTCATTATGATCCGTCCCACGAACTCATCACGATCCGTCTCGCGATCTTGATCACGGTCCTTCCGATCTAGCGTCGAACGGACGACACCTCCGCGTTCAACACACGTACAGCTCGATAACGATCTTAGCCTTCTTGATCCAGCAAGAGGGAGCGGAGAGGTAGACGAGTTCTCCGGCAGCGTGACGGTGCCGCGGAAATGGTGGTGGAGCAATTCTGGCAGGGCTTTGCCTAAGCACTGCAGAAATCCGATCTAGAGGAGAAACTATGCTATAGAGGAACGGGTAGCACGTGGCTGAAAAACTTGTGCCAAAACCCTAAAACCCTCTAGTATATATAGGAGGATAGGAGGAGGAGGCTTGGCTCCCAAGGAGCTAGCCCTTGGGTTCGCCGAACCAAGGAGGATTGGAGGATTCCTCCTCCAATCCTAGTAGAACTAGGACTCCTCCTTATTTTTGCCTTTTTGCCTTTTTCCACCTTTTCCTCTTTGGGCTTTTCTTCCCAGCCACATGGGCCTTGTGTGGGAGTTACACCAGCCCACTAAGGGCTGGTATTTACTCTCCCACAGCCCATGTAGCCTCTTGGGTCGAAATACCCCTCCCGATGGTCTCCCGGTACACTACCGATGAGCCCGAAACATTTCCGGCGACCAAAATAGGACTTCCTATATATCAATCATTACCTCCGGACCATTACAAAGCTCCTCGTGACATCCGGGATCTCATATATAGCTTTATACTACCAAAACGTCACCGAACCTTAAGTGTGTAGACCCTGCGGGTTCGAGAACTATGTAGACATGACCGAGACACCTCTACGGTCAATAACTAATAGCGGGACCTGGATGTCCATATTGGTTCCTACATATTCTACGAAGATCTTTATCGGTCGAACCTCTATGTCAAGGATACAGTTAATCTCGTATGATGTTCCCTTTGTTCTTCGGTATGTTACTTGCCCGAGATTCGATCGTCGGTATCTCCATACCTAGTTCAACCTCGTTATCGGCAAGTGTCTTTACTCATTTCGTAATACAAGATCCCGTGACTAACACTTAGTCACATTGCTTGCAAGGCTTATTGTGATGTTGTATTACCGAGTGGGCCCTGAGATACCTCTCCGTCACACGGAGTAACAAATCCCAGTCTTGATCCATGCCAATCCAATAGACACCCTCGGAGATACCTGTAGAGCACCTTTATAGTCACCCAGTTACGTTGCGACGTTTGATAAACACAAGGCACTCTTCCGGTGTCCGTGAGTTGCATGATCTCATGGTCATAGGAACATATACTTGACATGCAGAAAACAGTAGCAATAAACTGACACGGTCATATGATATGTTTGTAGTTTGGGTCTTGTCCATCACATCATTCTCGTAATGATGTGCGCCCGTTATCAAATGACATCACATGTCAATGGCTAGGAAACCTTGACCATCTTTGACCAACGAGCTAGTTCACTAGAGGCATACTAGGGACAAAGTGTTGTCTATTTACCCACACATGTAATGTGTTTCCGATCAATACAATTATAGGATGGATAATAAACGATTATCATGAACAAGGAAATATAATAATAAACACTTTATTTATTGCCTCTAGGGCATATTTCCAACAGTCTCCTACTTGCACTAGAGTCAATAATCTAGTTCACATCACCACGTGATCCGCATTGTTATGAATCTAACACCCAATGAGTTCTGGGGTTCGATCATGCGTTGCATGTGAGAGAGGTCTTTTAGTCAACGGGTCTGCGACTTTCAGATCCGTGTGTACTTTGCAAATCTCTATGTTAAACTGTAAACACGGCTACTACACTCCACTTCGTACCATTCAAAATGGCTGCTCCACTATACGTATCCAGATTGCTACTACGAGTCATCCGGATTGGTGTTAAAGCTTGCAACGACGTAACTCTTTATGACGAACTCTTTATACCTCCATAATCGAGAAACATCTGCTTAGTCTTTTAGTTACTAAGGATAATTTGACCGCTGTCCAGTGATCCACTCCTGGATCACTCTTGTACCCCTTGGCGGACTCATGGCAAGGCACACACTGGTGCGTTACACAGCAGGGCACAATATAGAGCCTATGGCTAAGGCATAGGGGACGACATTCGTCCTTTCTCTTTCTTGTGCCGTTGTCGAGCTTTGAGTCTCACTCAAATTCACACCTTAAAAATCAGGCGAGAACTCTTTCTCTGACTGATCCATTTTGAACTCTTTCAAAATCTTGTCAAGGTATGTACTCATTGAAAGTCTCATCAAGCATCTTGATCTATCTCTATAGATCTTGATGCTCAACAACTAGGTAGCTTTATCTAGGTCTTCCTTTGAAAAACTCCTTTCAAACAACCCTTTATGCTTTCCAGAAAATCTACATCATTTCCGATAAACAATATGTCAACCACATATGCTTATCAGAAACTCTATAGTGCTCCCACTCACTTTATTGTAAATACAAGTTTCTCATAAACTTTGTATAGACTCAAAAACTTTGATCACATAATCAAAGTGTATATTCCAACTCCAAGATGCTTGCTTCAATCCATAGAAGGATCACTGAAGCTTGCTCACCTTTTCGCATCCTTAGGACTGACAAAACCTTCTGGTTGTATCTCATACAACCTTTCCTTAAGGAAGGAAACAATGTTTTGGCATCCATCTGCCAGATTTCATAATTGAAAAATGTAGCAACTACTAACATAATTCCAACAGACTTTCACATCGCTACGAGTGACAAAGTCTCATCATAGTCAACTCCTTGAACTTGGCGGAAACTTCTTTGCGACAAGTCGATCTTTATAAATGGTGACATTCACCATCAGCGTTTGTCTTCATCTTAAAGGTCCATTTGTACTCAACAACCTGCCGTCCAACGAGCAAGTCTACCAAAGTCTATACTTGGTTTTCACACATGGATCCTTTCTCGGATTTCATGGCCTCTAACCATTTGTCGGAATCCGGGCCCATCATCACTTCTCCATATCTTGTAGGTTCATCGTTGTCCAACAACATGACCTCCAAGACAGGGTTGTCGTACCACTCAGGAGCAGTATGCATCCTTGTCGACCTATGAGGTTTGATAGTAACTTGATCTGAAGCTTCATGATCATTATCATTTATTTCCTCTTCAACTGACGTAGGTTCCATAGAAACATCTTTCTGCGCTGCGCTACTCTCTAGTTGAAACAAAGGTTCAACAACCTCATCAAGTTCTATCTTCCTCCCACTCAATTCTTTTGAGAGAAACTTTTTCTCGAGAAAGGACCCAGTTTTAGCAACAAACACTTTATGCTTGGATCTTGAGATAGAAGGTTCACCCAACTGTTCTTAGGGTATTCTATGAAGATGCATTTGTCCGCTTTGGGTTCGAGATCATTAGGTGAAAACATTTTCCACACAAGCGTCGCAGCCCCTAACATCAAGAAATGACAGCTTAGGTTTCTATCAAACCATAATTCACACGGTGTCATCTCAACGGATTTAGATGGTGTCCTATTTAAAGTGAATGTAGTTGTCTCTAATGCATAACCCCAAAATTATAGTAGCAAAACAATAAGAGACATCATAGCACGCACCATATCCATTAGAGCACGACTATGACGTTTGGACAAACCATCACGCTATGGTGTTCCGGGTGGCGTGTGTTGTGAAACAACTTTCACATTGTCTAAAGTTGTATGCCAAACTCGTAACTCAGATATTCACCTCCACGATCATATCGCAGACATTTCTTCTTGTCACGATGATCTTAAACTTCACTTTGAATTTGCTTGAACCTTTCAAACGATTCAGACTTGTGTTTCATTAAGTAAATATACACTATATCTACTCAAATCATTAGTGAAGGTAAGAAAATAACGATATCCACCGCATGCTATAAGACTCATTGGATTGCATACATCAACATGTATCATTTCCAATAAATCACTTGCTCGCTCCATCAAACCAGAAAACGGGGTCCTTAGTCATCTTGACCAAGAGGCATGGTTCGCATGTCTCAACCGATTCAAAATCGAATGAGTCCAAAGATCCATCAGCATGGAGTTTCTTCATGTGTTTTGTACCAATATGACATTTAGCGGCAGTGCCACAAGTATGTGGTACTATTATTATTAACTTTGTATCTTTTGGCATCAATTTTATGAACATATGTATTACTACGATCAAGATTCAACAAACCATTCTCACTGGGTGCATGACCATTGAAGGTATTATTCATTTAAAAGAATAACCATTATTCTCTAACTTAAATGAATAACCATGTTGCAATAAACACGATCTAATCACGTTCATGCTCAACGCAAAACACCAAATAACATTTACTTAGGTTCATCACTAATCCCGAAGATAGAGAGACCGTGCGATGTTGATTACATCAACCTTGGAAACATTTCCAACACACATCTTCACCTCACCCTTAGCTAGTTCTCCATTTATTCCATAGCTTTTATTTCGAGTCACTAACATTTAGCAACCGAACTGGTATCCAATACCCAGGTGCTACTAGGAGTATTCGCAAGGTACACATCAATAACACGTATATCAAATATACTTCTGTCGATGTTGCCAGCCTTCTTATCTACTAAGTATCTAGGATTGTTCCGCTTCAGCGACCGCTCTCCTCATAATCGAACCACTTAGTCTCAGGTTTGGGTTCAACTTTGGGTTGCTTCATTGGAGCAGCAACTGACTTGCCATCCATGAAGTTTCCCTCCTTGCTCCTGCCCTTCTCGAAACTAGTGGTTTGACTAACCATCAACACTTGACGCTCCTTCTTGATTTCTACCTTCACGGTGTCAAACATCGCGAACAGTTCAGGGATCCTTATTTCTATCCCTGGCGTTTTATAGTTCATCACCAAGTTCTAGTAGCTTAGTGACAGTGACTTGGAGAACTATATCAATCACTATCTTATTTGGAAGATCAATTCCCACTCGATTCAAGTGATTGTAGCACCCAGACAATCTGAGCACATGCTCAACGATTGAGCTATTCTCCTTCATCTTGCAGGCAAAGAATCTTGTTGGAGATCTCATATCTCGCAACATGGGCCCGAGCCTGAGATCGTAATTTCAGCTCTTAGAACATCTCATATGTTCTGTGACAGTCAAAACGTTTCAGAGCCTCAATTCTAAGCCGTAATGCATGACGCACTAAACTAGCAAGTAGTCACCAGAATGTGCATGTCAGATGTTCACAACATCTACAGACAACGCTAGAGGGGTTGGTGCACCGAGCAGTGCATCAAGGACATAAGCCTTTTGTGAAGCAATGAGGATAATCCTCAGATCACGGACCCAGTCCGTATTTTTTCTACCATCATCTTTCAACTTACTTTTCTCTAGGAAGGTATCAATAAAATAGGGGAGCTATAGCGCGAGCTATCTATAACATAATTTGCAAAGACACTTTAGACTATTATCTTGACAAATGAGTTCAATTAATCATATTACTAAAGAACTCCCACTCGAATTGACATCCCTCCGGTCATTAGAGTGATACATGATCCAAATTCACCAACTCAAGTCCGATCATCACGTGAGTTGAGGTGGTTTCAATGGTGAACAATATCATGTTGATCATATCTACTATATGACTCATGTTCGACCTTTCGGTCTCTTGTGTTCCTAAGCCATGTCTGTACATGCTAGGCTCGTCAAGTTTAACCCGAGTGTTCTGCATGTGCAACACTGGCTTGCACCCGTTGTATGTGAACGTAGAGTCTATCACACTTGATCATCACGTGGTGTCTCGACACGACGAACTTTCACAACGGTGCACACTCGGGGAGAGCACAATTTATCTTGAAATTAAGTGAGGGATCACCTTATAATGCTACCATCGTCCTAAACAAAACAAGGTGCACAAAAGGATTAACATCACATGCAAAGCATAAGTTATATGATATGGCCATGAACTTGTGCTTTTGATCTCCATCTTGCAAGCACCGGCATGATCTCCATCATCACCGGCATGACACCATGATCTTCATCATCTTGATCTCCATCAACGTGTTGCCATCGGGGTTGTCGCGCCCACCATGCTTCTACTACTATTGCTACCGTTTAGCGATAAAGTCAAGCATTACATAGCGCTTAATGATTGACACGTAGGTCATACAATAATTAAAGACAACCCTATGGCTCCTGCCGATTGCCGTACTCATCGACATGCAAGTCGTGATATTCTATACAAAACATGATCATCTCATACATCACATATATCTCATCATGTAATTGGCCATATCACATCACAACATACCCTGCAAAAACAAGTTAGACGTCCTTTAATTGTTGTTGCATGTTTTACGTGGCTGCTACGGGTATCTAGCAAGAACAATTCTCACCTACGCATAAACCATAATGGTGATACATAAGTTGCTTTTCAACCTTCTCAAGGACCGCCTTTGTCGAATCTGATCCAACTAAAGTAGGAGAAACTGCCACCTGCCAGCCATCTTTTGCAACAAGTTGCAGTTGAGGGAACCAATCTCTTGTAAGCGTACGAGTAATGTTGGTCCGGGCCGCTTCATCCCACAATACTGCTGAACCAAAATACGACCAAGGGAGAAAGCAATCTAAGCATCAACGCCCACAAACTCTTTGTGTTCTACTCGAGATCTCATCTACACATAGACCTAGCTCTGATACCACTGTAGGGGAACGTTGCATGGGAAACAAAAAAAATTCCTACGCACACGCAGATCTATCCATGGTGATGAGCATCTACGAGAGGGAGAGTGGATCTACGTACCCTTGTAGATTGCTAAGCGGGAAGCGTTAAGAAACACAGTTGGTGTAGTCGAACGTCTTCGCGATCCAAATCGCCAAGCGTCCCGCGATCTCATCACGACCCGTCCCGTGATCCAATCACGATCCGTCCCGCGAACTCATCATGATCCGCCCTGCGAACTCATCATGATCTGTCTTGCGATCTTGATCACGGTCCTTCCGATCTAGCGCTGAACGGACGGCACCTCCGCGTTCAACACACGTACAGCTCGATGACGATCTCCGCCTTCTTGATCCAGCAAGAGGGAGCAGAGAGGTAGATGAGTTCTCCGGCAGCATGACGGCACCGCGGAAATGGTGATGGAGCAATTCCTGCAGGGCTTCGCCTATGCACTGTAGAAATCCGATCTAGAGGAGAAACTGTGCACTAGAGGAACGGGTAGCACGTGGCTGAAAAACTTGTGCCAAAACCCTAAAACCCTCTAGTATATATAGGAGGAGAGGATGAGGAGGATTGTCTCCCAAGGAGCCAGCCCTTGGACCGGCCGAACCAAGGAGGATTGGAGGATTCCTCCTCCAATCCTAGTAGGACTAGGACTCCTCCTTATTTTTGCCTTTTTGCCCTTTTCCACCTTTTTCTCTTTGGGATTTTCTTCCCAGCCGCTTGGGCCTTGTGTAGGACTTACACCAGCCCACTAAGGGCTGGCATTTACTCTCCCACAGCCCATGTAGACTCTTGGGTCGAAATACCCCTCCCGATGGTCTCCCGGTACACTACCGGCATTCCCGGTACACTACCGATGAGCCCGAAACTTTTCCGGCGACCAAAATAGAACTTCCTATATATCAATCTTTACCTCTGGACTATTCCGGAGCTCCTCATGACATCTGAGATCTCATCCGAGACTCCGAACAACCTTTGGTCACCACCATACATAACTCTATACTACCGAAACGTCACCGAACCTTAAGTGTGCAGACCCTGCGGGTTCGAGAACTATGTAGACATGACCGAGACACCTCTACGGTCAATAACCAATAGCGGGACCTTGATGCCCATATTGGTTCCTACATATTCTATGAAGATCTTTGTCGGTCGAACCTCTATGTCAAGGATTCAGTTACTCCCGTATGATGTTCCCTTTGTTCTTCGGTATGTTACTTGCCCGGGGTTCGATCGTCGGTATCTCCATACCTAGTTCAACCTTGGTACCGGTAAGTCTCTTTACTCATTCCATAATCCAAGATTCCGTGACTAACACTTAGTCACATTGCTTGCAAGGCTTATTGTGATGTTGTATTACCGAGTGGGCCCTGAGATACCTCTCCGTCACACGGAGTAACAAATCCCAGTCTTGATCAATGGCAACCCAATAGACACCCTCGGAGATACCTGTAGAGCACCTTTATGGTCACCCAGTTACGTTGCGATGTTTGATACACACAAGGCACTCTTCTGGTGTCCGTGAGTTGCATGATCTCATGGTCATAGGAACATATACTTGACATGCAAAAAACAGTAGCAATAAACTGACACGATCATATGCTATGTTTATAGTTTGGGTCTTGTCCATCACATCATTCTCCTAATGACGTGATCTCATTGTCAAATGACATCACATGTCAATGGCTAGCAAACCTTGACCATCTTTGACCAACGAGCTAGTTCACTAGAGGCATACTAGGGACAAAGTGTTGTCTATTTACCCACACATGTAATGTGTTTCCAATCAATACAATTATAGCATGGATAATAAACGATTATCATGAACAAGGAAATATAATAATAAACACTTTATTTATTGCCTCTAGGGCATATTTCCAACAAAGCACCCGTTTACCATAGCTTTCTGTGCTGGACGTGGGGCCGTCTCCTGACAGGCGGCAAAGGGTTTTGCCTTCCGCTGGTGTATCATTTGGCGTCTGCCATGGCAGACGGCAAAGTGCCTGATTCCTGTAGTGACTATTAAAACGTCAAGTTTTTCTGTGACTAATAAACACTGACCTTCTACATGACAAAATTGCCATGGACTTTTGCATCTCTATGAAAAATTGCCATGTTCAAGTTTCTGTTTTCAAAAAATGGCGCAAATAAGGAAGAAGTCCATGGCAATATGTATATGTATAGTACGAAAAGTTTCCATCACTAGGAAGTTTACAAAAGGTGAAAAAGTTGCCATGAAGTGACATGGTGAAAGAAGTTCTCTTTAGACACATCAAAAAATTTCAGAAAAAATGGAGAAAACATACTAAGTTGTAATGATATCGTTCATGAAAAGGAATAAAGCTATGAAACATAGGAGTTGTGCCTTGAAGTTGGATATGATGAAAGCCTACGACAAAGTGGAGTGGGATTATCTGGAGGCTATAATGCTTAAGTTGGGCTTCTCGGAGTTATGGGTACACAGAGTAATGGGTATGGTAAAATCAGTATCCTTCTAAGTTCATTTTAATGGGAAAAAACTAAAGGAATTTAAACCTACCATAGGTATTCGACATGGAGACCCTATATCACCCTACCTTTTCTTGTTAGCAGCAGAGGGCCTTTCAGTCCTCCTCAAATCCAGAGATCAGTCGTCGCAAGTTGGTGGAACATAGGTGGATCCCTCGACGCCTCCGGTTAACCACCTTTTATTTGCTGATGATAGCTTGTTGTTTATCAAGGCAAATGGTGCAGGGGAGACAAAGGTGTCAAACTTACTGAATTCTTGTTGTCAAGCTTTGGGTCAAAGGATTAACAGTAATAAGTCCTCCATTTTGTTCAGTAAAGGATGTCCAGAGTCTACCAGGCAAGAGGTCAAAGGTATACTCAACCTGGAAACTGGAACACTAAATGAGAAGTATCTGGGCATGCCGTCTAATATTAGTGTAAGTAAAACTGGGGCTTTCGAGTATCTAAAAGACAGGCTCTGGAGCAAGGTAAAGGGGTGGATTGAGAAAGCAATCTCTACTGCACGTAAAGAAATCTTGATTAAGTCAGTGGCACTAGGAGTCCCGTTTTTTCGATGTCTTGTTTTAAGCTCCCCAGGGGACTATGTGAACATTTAAACAAGCTAATCCGACAATTCTTTTGGGGAAGCAAAGAGGGAAACGTAAGCCTCATTGGGTGTCTTGGCAAACGATGACAGAACCAAAAAGTATGGAGGACTTAATTTTAGAGATCTTGAGCTTTTCAATTTAGCATTATGAGCACGACAGACTTGGCGGCTGTTGATGAAGCCTCACTCTCTATGTGCAATTTACTCAAAGCAATTTATTATCTGGAGGGCTCCATTTTGGATGCCACTGTGGGTTCTCACCCTTCGCAGGTGTGGAGATCGTTGATTGAGGGGAGGGACGTTCTAGCTCAAGGCCTGATTCAAAGGATAGTTGATGGAAGTTCCATGCATATTTGGTCACATAACTGGATTCCCAGGGAGACTACAATGAAACCGATTGTTTGCTTGAGGCGAAACCCACCAAGTTTGGTTTCAGAGCTTATTGATCCCTCTATGTAGCCTGGAGATAGGGGTGGGCAAAAAAACCGAGAACCGAAGACCGGAGCCGAAAAACCCAAGACCGAAGCCGAAAAAACCGAGGACAGAAGCTTCGGTTTTTTGTTCGATTGGCAATTATGAAAAACCGAAATTACATCGGAGAGTTCGCTCATTGGACTCAGCTGACCGAATTCCCCGAACTAACCGAAGTATTGAAATCAAGCACGCGAAAGCTCCATAGTCCATCCACGATAAAAAAAAGATAGGTATTCTGTACAGGAAGTTATATGTGGCCTTTTCCCAGCCCAATTCTAGCCCAACAGGCGTTGCCCTCGCAACTTATCCCTGGTGGCTGGTGCGCTCCTTCACACAGCAGACACAGCGCCGCCACCTCGTTTTCCATGGATCGCAGTCCAAGCGGCGGCCGGCGACGCCCTTGGCTCTCCCTCGGTGTCGGCCGGCAGCGCCCGTGCTCCTTCAGGTCGGCGGCCAGCTTGCACCCATATCATCTTGTATGTATTTCCTCCTACCATTCACATATGATACGCAAGGGAGCCATGGCGGTCAGATTGTGATTGAGACATATGACGCAGCGCTAAGCATAGGTTCTCCTACGTAGCTTTACGTGGGTATAGGATTATAGCGGCGGCCAGTATAGGTTCTCTTCGGTTATAACCGAGGACCGTGTCGAATTCTTGATGGACCGAAAGCATCGGTTAGTGAATGCTCAGAAGACCGATCGGTTCAGAAAATCAGCGAACCGAATTTAAAAATAAACCGAGGCACTGAACCGATCGGTTCGGTCTAACCGAATGCCCAGGCCTACCTGGAGATTTGAACTTCTTTAGCGGTTCTTTTTGCCAGTTGATATTGAGGCTATCAAGAATATACCTTTGTGCACTACACCTATGACAGATTTTTGGGCTTGACAGTTTGAAAAGAAGGGTATTTTCTCGGTGAAATCAGCCTATAGACTGCTAGCAAACACAAAGAGGAGAGGAGAGGATCTGCTTGAAGGGCGAATGTCAGTATCAAATATGTCAGGGCGGAAAAGGAATGGAGTACACTCTGGAATACTAAGATCCCTTTAAAAATTAAAACTTTTATGTGGAGACTAGCTAAACAGTCCTAGCCAACAAAGAATGTCAGAAAGATTAGGCGTATGAGTATTGTGGACAACTGCCAATTATACAGGTGCAGTGATTCCTGGATACATTCTTTATTGGAGTGCTCGATGGCACGGTGTGTTTGGGCACTGGCTCACGAGGAGATCGTGGAAACGATGGCTGATACTAGAGAACCGAGTGCCAGACACTGGTTATTTCATGTCCAAGGAGCATTATCGAATGCGCAATTCGTGAAGGTGGCAGTCACTTTGTGGGCAATTTGGACACCCAGACACAAGGCAATGCATGAAGATATCTACCAAAGTTCATTCGCGACGCACAGATTCGTAAAACATTTTATAGAAGAGCTGGATACCATTAGCATGGTGAACCGTACGACGCTGAGGAGGTCACCTGGTCGGGCGACAGTGCATCCGAGTCCGGCATGGAAGCCCCCACCGGATGGGTTTATGAAAATTAACGTAGACGCTGGACTGTCCGATGTGGGCGTAGGAGTTGTATGTCGAGACAACATGGGCTTGTATATGGGCTCGTCGGCGTTGGCGATCAAAGGAGTTACTGATTCAGCAATGGTGGAAGCTATAGCTTGCCGCGAAGCCCTTGCGCTTGCGGAGGACCTCTCACTTCAGAATTGTGGTGGCATGTGATTGCAAATAAGTAGTTAATGACATACACGGAGGAGAGGGTGGAGCTTATGTGAGAGTCATTAAGGAGATTTCCATGCGCATATCTTTTTTCAATAGTTGTAAGTTTATTTTGAGGGTAGAGCATCGAACACCGATGCGCACAATCTTGCCTGATCAAGGTCGCCACTTGTGACTCCTTCATCCCCCATGACCCTTCTTGTATCCCTCTTTTTGTCCAAGTAGATCATTAAAGTTGGCCAATTCTAAAAAAAAAAGTCCATGCCTCGACCAGAATCCTCTTTCTCGCTCCCACGCATCAGATCGAGGCATCAAGCACACCAACCCGCCGCTGCCGCCGTCTGAGCCCCCGCGGGCGCAGCTGGTCGCAGCTCTCTCACCTTCCATCGGTCGAAGCTCCATCGTCGGTGCTCCTTCACGCCCACGCGGGGGGCTAGCCTCCCCGCCTCGACTCGCCGGGTTCCACCGCCGCCTGAACGCTCCCAAACTTTGCCATACTCGCGTGCACCCAGCCTTGCGGACGAGAGCTGGAGCTCGCCACGCCACTCGCTGCAGTAGCTGTAGTCTGCGAGTAGATTGATTTTTAGGCTCGTCTATGCATGGATACATGTCGATTTCATCTTCGATTTTGATAACTAAGCTCATGTCGTAGCCTTGTTCTTTAGATTTCTACAGTTTTTGTTTCTGATTTGTTGTCGCGAGATGTTCTCGAATCATCTCGTCCTTGGTTGGATGTATCGTTAGATAAACTCTTGTAGTATATTGCTTTGGGTTCTGTAGGATCTGTGAGATCTCTAGGAGAGTAGATAGGATGTAAGGTTTAGGTTGTTACTGCAATGATTCGTCGTAGATCTAATTAGTACCTGTAGTCTGATTGCTTAATGTTTAATTCCATCTCATTAAACACATCTTTTATTAGAAGAAAAAGGTTCGCATAATTAAGCTCAAATGCAGTCTAAAAAACATCACTTATTGTCTATATCATCTCTCATGCATCCATGTCATACCATCCACCAAACACACATCTCGGTTCATATTTGCATCAGCTCAACCAGGCCACACTCAGCAAGGTTTCCTCATGCGATGCACCCTAGAGCCATTGTCAGGACCACAAACAAGGTGGATCGTCCCGACAGCGGCAACCCGGCCTTGCCGTCGGCTCGGCCCATGAGACAGCGACGGCCCAACACGAGAGTCCACAGGTCAGAGTGGGTGTGAGCCAACCCACCTGCTATTTAGCTCTACCTCACACGCTTGTGGAGTCATCTAGTGGATCACGGCACGACGGCGGCGGCTACCTATTCCTCTCCAATTCCCATCTCAATTCCTGTATCCCCTCCCAATTTTAACAGATATTGCCACGGAATTGTAAGCAGAGTGATAGTTCGATTGATCCCCGTTTGGCTGCTAACATCTGGTATTAAAGCTAGTGATCTGCCCTGGTGCACCTGATCGAGACGCGGTTGCAGAAGTCGATCAAGGACCGCATCGGCACCATGGATCCGTTGTTCAAGGACTACTTCGACAAGCTCACCGGCTCTCTTGACACGATCCACACCGACATACGCGGCCACACCGCCAAGCTGGACGATCTGGACCAGTGGCGGCCTGATCTGGAGCGGCGCGTGGACCAGCTCTCGCGACGGTCGTGAAGCTCCAAGCGCATCCCCTGTCCACGGAGGAGCGCCGGTGGAGGCAATGGCGGCATCACCTCTTGCACCAGCAGCGTCGCTGCATGACCACGTCGGCACCAACAAGAGCATGAAGGGCAACGCCCTCCGGTCAATTGATCGCGGCATCGACGTCATACCACGGGGCCTGGCACCGGCGTTCACGTCGATGGCCACCCCAGCCAACGGTCAGTCACCACCTCCCGTTTCACCATCCATCGCTTCCCCCTACGCGCACGCCAGTCAACTGCTCGCGGGGATTGGCCAGGCGCATCCTTCGATCGGTTTTCCCCAATTCACGGGCAAGAACCCGCGTCTCTGGAAGACGTTGTGCGAGCAGTATTTTCAGATGTTTGACATACAGGAGAAGTTCTGGGTTCCTATGGCTTCACTGAATTTTGCGGGCACCGCATCGGTGTGGTTGCACTCGGTGCAGAGAAAGTTGACCGAGCTTAACTGGGAGTCCTTCTCATCATTGTTGTGCACGATATTTGGTCGCGACTGTCACCAACTTTTGATCCGTCAATTTTACTTTGTCTCCCAGAAAACATCTATAGCGGATTACATTGAACAATTTGAGTTGATTATCAGTCATCTTTCTGCTTACTCCGAATCAATTCACCCTTATTATTACCTTCCTCGTTTTGTCGAGGGACTCCGGCCCAACATCGGCGCGGTGGTACTGGTGCAGCGGTCGCCCGATCTCGACACCGTGTCCGTCCTGGCGCTGCTTCAGGAAGAGGTGGCGGACGACGCCTCGTGAGAGCGCGTGCGTCCCAGTTCGGCGCGTGCCACCACTCCGGAGTGGAGTACACACAGCAGCACGGGTGTGCCCATGGCGCTCCCACCACCACCACCTCAAGGACGACCACCAACGACGCCAACGACCACCGATCGACGCGCGATGGAGGCCAGCCGCGCCGATGGCGCCAAGCTCAAGGCGTTGCGAGAGTATTGCCGTGCGAAGGGCCTCTGCTTCAAGTGCAGAGAGCGTTGGGGCTAGGACCATAGCTTCCCCACCAGCGTGCAAATCCACATCGTCGAGGAGCTCCTCGAGCTGTTCGGCATCAACTCCGACAACGATCCACAAAGCCCACCGCTCAACGACACGTGGGCGGAAACTGCAATGGCGATCTCATGCCATGCCCTCACCGGCATCACGTCCTCGAAGGCAAATTGCCTTCACGCTTGGCTGCAGGGCCATGAGGTGCTGCTCCTGGTTGATTCCGGGAGCTCTACGTCCTTCATCAACGCGCATCTGGCATCAGTTCTGACAAGCATGATTCCACTCCATCGTCCCTGCCACGTTAGAGTTGCTGATGGAGGTGAACTCTGATGTATTTTCTATATCCCTCAATGCAGTTGGGTATCGCAGACACACGAGTTCGTCACCGACATGAAGGTGTTGCTGTTGGGAGCATATGATGCCATCCTCCGCATGGACTGGTTGGAGGAACACAATCCGATGAGCGTGGACTGGCGGGGCAAAGAGCTGCTGATCACTACTCCCCGTGGTCCAGCGCAGTTGCGAGGCCACCAAGACGGCATTGGCCCCTGCTTTGAAATCAACGCTTTGCAGCTACAATCTCTGCAGAAACAAGGCTCGCTAACGCAAGTTGTTCAAGTGTATCAGATCACTGAAGGGGATGAAGTGTACACGCCAACACCTGACAACATCCAGAGAGTCATTGATCAGTTTGAAGATGTGTTTGGCGACCCAACACGCCTTCCTCCGTGCCGGGATTGCGATCATATGATACCCCTGATGGCGGGCGCGCATCCAGTGAATTTGAGGCCATACATGCACAAACCTGAGCATAAAGACGAGATCAAAAAGCAAGTGCAAGAGTTGTTGAAATCATGTGTCATTCAACGTAGCAACAACCCTTTTTCTTCACCCATGATTTTGGTCAAAAATAAAGACGTCACATGGCGATTATGCATCGATTACCGACAGCTCAATGCTATGACTGTGGTTGGCAAGTACCCGGTACCAGTAATTGAAGAACTTCTGGACGAACTGCATGGGGATAAATGGTTTTCCAAGCTCGACTTGCGAGTAGGCTATCATCAGATTCGCCTGGCTGAAGGAGAGGAATTCAAAACTGCATTCCAAACACACTCGGGACACTTTGAATTCAAGGTGTTGTCTTTCGGACTCGCGGGTGGTCCAGCAACTTTCAATGGCGCCATCAACAACACCCTCCAACCAGTCATGCGTGAGTGTGCCTTGTCATTTTTTGACGACATCCTTGTGTTCAGCAAGACTCTACAAGAGCATGCAGAACACCTGCGACAAGTCTTCGAACTACTTCGTCGTGACCAATGGAAGGTGAAACGAAGTAAATGCAGCTTTGGCCAGCAACGAATCACTTATCTAGGACATGTTATCAGCACGGAAGGAGTTGCCACAGATCCGGCAAAGATTGAAGCAATGGTTGCTTGGCCTACCCCTACAAATGTAAAGGAGGTGAGGCAGTTCTTGGGGCTGGCAGGTTACACCGCCGTTTCGTCCGGCAGTTTGGCATTGTGGCTCGGCCCCTCTTCAATCTCCTCAAGAAAGGGACGTCGTGCGTCTGGACAGAAAACACCAAGCAGAGTTTCGAGGTCCTCAAATGCGGGTTAGTCACTGCACCTATGCTAGCCCTACCGAATTTTCAGAAGCAGTTCACAGTGGAGACCGACACATGCAACACTGGAATTGGAGCAATCTTACAGCAAGAAGGGCATCCCATCGCCTTCATGAGCAAGTCACTCTGTCCTAGATACCGGGGGATGTCCACTTATGAGAAGGATTACTTGGCGATCATTGCCGCAGTGGACTAGTGGCGGCCTTATCTGTAGTCCGCGGAGTTCATAATCAAGACGGATCAGCGCAGTCTTGTCTATCTACAAGAACACATGCTCACAACACCATGGTAGTAGAGAGCTTTCACCAAGCCGCTCAGATTACAATACAAGATTGTGTACAAGAAAGGCACGGATAATGGTGTTGCCGACTCCTTATCTCGCTTACCTCATGCGGAACAAACAATGGTCATCTCTAGTTGCCAACCAACATGGCTTGAAGATATCGAAGCAAGTTACAATTCCAATCCTCAAGCACAGCGCCTCCTGGAGCAGTTGGCAATTCGTCTAGATCCAAAAGGGCGTTTCAGTTTATCTCATGGAATTTTGCGTTTTAGAAATCGCATTTGGCTGGGAGGAAGCCTCGCACTGCAGCAACAAATCATTTCAGCTTTCCATGATAGCCCGGTGGGGGCACTCTGGATTTCCCGTCACCTACAAATGCATTCGGCGCCTGTTCGCCTGGCCAAAAATGAAAGCCCATGTCCTCCAATACGTTCAGTGCTGTCAAATCTGTCAAGAAGCTAAAGCTGAGCACTTGCCTTCGCCGGGACTCCTCCAACCACTTCCAATTCCCAACGCGTCGTGGGATATGATCACTATGGATTTCATTGATGGACTTCCGCAATCAGGTCAGTTTAACTGCATTTGGGTCTTGGTCGACAAAATGACCAAATTTGCACACTTCCTGCCACTTGCTCATCCCTATACCGCTTCCCGCGTTGCCTTACTCTATATGCAGCGCATCTATCTCATCCACGGCTTCCCTAAGTCAATTGTTTCTGGCCGTGATCCCGTCTTCACTAGCCACTTTTGGCAAGAGCTTTTTTGCTATGCTGGTACCGATCTTCGCATGAGCACGGCCAACCACCCATACACCGACGGCCAGTCGGAACGTGTCAATCAGTGCCTTGAAACTTTTCTGCGCTGCTTCACGCATTCTTGCCCAAAAAGATGGAGCCATTGGATTCCTCTAGCACAATTCCGGTACAATGCCGCACCACATTCAGCTATTGCCATGACCCCTTTCATGGCCATGTTTGGGCATGAACCCCGCCATTAGGGCATCACCACCACCACTTCTTGCTTTGTTCCTGCTCTACAGACTTGGCTTGACGAGCGCGCCATGATCCAGGATTTGCTTCAGCAACACCTTCAACATGCTCGTCTACGGATGAAACAACAGGCAGATAAGAAGCGTTCTGAACGCGCCTTCGAGGTGGGTGACAAGGTTTACCTGAAACTTGAACCATATGTGCAATCACCGGTGGCCAAGTGTGCCAACCACCAGCTGTCCTTCCGCTACTACGGGTCGTACTCCATCACCGCCAAGATCAACCCGGTAACCTATAAACTGGAGCTACCGGCGAACGCTTCGGTGCACCCAGTTTTCCATGTGTCACTACTCCGAAAAGCTCTCCTGCCAGGTACGCAAGTTCAACAACAGCTTCCGACAACTCCTGATGTTCCTGTGGTTCCAGCAAAAAAATTGGCTTCCAGCTGGCGTCGCAAGCGCGGAGCCATGATCGAGCAGATCCTCGTCAGGTGGTCTGATCCTGCATCACTCGAAGACACCTGGGAAGACAAGCAAGAACTGCATGGCCGTTTTCCTACTGCAGAGGCTTGGGGGCAAGCCTCATCGCAAGAAGGAGGGGGTGTCAGGACCACAGACAAGGCGGACCGTCCCGACAGCGACAACCCGGCCTCGCCCTCAGCTCGGCCCATCAGACAGCGACGGCCCAACACGAGAGCCCACGGGCCAGAGTGGGTGTGAGCCAACCCACCTGCTACTTAGCCCTACCTCACACGCTTGTGGAGTCATCCAGTGGATCACGGCACGGCGGCGGCAGTTACCTGTTCCTCTCCAATTTCCATCTCAATTCCTGTATCCCCTTCCAATTGTAACAGATATTGCCACTGAATTGTAAGCAGAGTGGTAGTTCGAGTGATTCCCTTTTGGCTGCTAACAGCCACCCAGGCAACCAAACACTCCCATAGGGATCCAAGCATTACTCACCTTCAAACCTATTTCTTGACGCTACATGGTCCTGGTCCAGAAGAGTAGCGCCTCGCACATCCGAGCCTTCGGTGACTCCACGCCTTTGAGAGTGTGCAGCCCAAGCAGCCACAACACGTCCTCCTCCTGGCACTGGCCGGTCCCTGCCTCCATCTCCCGCAACGAGCGAGCACCTCCTTGCGGCCCAGGTCAAAGGAATTGATCGCGGCACGGACTCATCGACGGCCGTGTCGGCGGTCCCTCATACGCAGCGGGGGAGGTGGAGGGGCACGGGGAGGTGGCCTCGTCGGCCGGGTACGGCGCCACAGAGCTACCAGTGAATGATTTTACGTGTTCTCTATCTCTGCTTTAAGATTTGTGTGAATCATCCAATGGTAAAAAAAGCGTTCGGGACGAGGAGCAGAAATAGGGCACATAGGGAGTTATAAATAGAATCCGCAAATAAAAACCGGATGGTGAAGAAATCGTCGGGAGAGGTGTTCGTGCGATGCCAGGACAGGTTGCCGACTCCCGTTTAATGGTAGAGATCGGCGTCTTTTTTTTCTCACGAGAGCCCTAAATAATCTTCGTCCTATATAAACATCTGTAGACGGTTATGCCCTAACAAGTACTCGGATTGATACGGCCCCGATGGAAACAACCGCCGGCGCACGGCACTGGTCCGAGCTGACGGAGGATATCTTGCTCACCACCATGTCGGCCATGGATGTCCTCGACGTCATCCGGGCGAGCGCGGTCTGCTCCTCCTGGAGCTCGACCTACGCCACGTTCCGCCGACTCCGCCTTCCATCTCCGAAGCAAACTCCCTGCCTGTTGTACCCCCACGACGCCTTCGGGCCAGACGGCGTGGCGCTCTACTCCCCGTCAGCCGACGCGACATTCCGCATACGTCTTCCGCATGATGCCGCCGTCCTTGCCGGCTCGGCGTACGGATGGCTCTTCGTCACCGACCAGGCGGCCAATCCCTACTTGCTCAACCCTCTCACCGGCGCGCAGGCCGTGCTCCCGCCCGTCACTAGTTTCCAATGCGTAGTGGGCAGCTCCTTGGACGACGAAGGGAACATTGTTTACCACACCGAAGACCCCAGGCTGGCATCTCATGGAGACGATGTGCGGATCTTCTCCGTCACCTCACAAGACGCGCGCTCCTGGATGTATCACCACGTGGCCCTCTCGGCCGGCGGCGCCGCGTCGTCGTGCGTCGTCCTAGTCGTGCACGAGCGGCCAAAGGACCTCCACTTCGCCAGGCCAGGAGACGAGCGCTGGTCCTCGCTATCCTCCGTCGGCACCGGCTTTGTCAGCGCCGTCTACAACGACAAGGACGGTCTGTTCTACGTTCTCCAGTGCTGTGGCACCGTCCACGCTCTAGACCTCCACGGCCAGACGTCCCCAACGGCAAGGGTTCTCATCCGCACGCGGGGGCTCGTTTGTCATCGTCCTACCCTCGCCGTCACGCCGTGCGGCGACGTCTTGCTGGTGGCGAGGACACGTTGCCTGTTAGAGCGCCTTGATATCTACGACAGCGGGAACGCCTTCTCTGTGTACAAGCTTGACCCCAGCGCGAAGAAGAAGGTGAAATTAGAGGGCATCGGAGACAATATGCTGTTCCTTGGAAACAAGAGCTCGGCGGTGTGCGTTCCAGCGATCATGGACTGCCCCAGGCTAAGACCAAATTGTGCCTATCTGGCCGACTTTAGCCGTGCGAGTATCCCCAATAGAGAAGGCAAGGTGATCAAGAAGCGCGACATCGCCATCTACTGGGACTTTGAGAGCGGGGTAATGCATAACATCGGCAATATGTGGCCTCTCCATTTGCTGGATATACCGGATACGGCGCCGGCTCCAATTTGGTTGACACCTTCTCCTTTGTAACGGACCAGTTACCGTAAGTGCACGTACCCCGGATCAACTAATCCTGTAGCCGTCCATTCGTCGAGGACATAACTAGACCACGAAGAGCATAATGAACACCCGATTACATTTCTTTTAGGGAATTCGACTATATTTTTTTATTGAGACAATGAATATCCGACCACATGATTTTGTGTGGCATACCTAAAAAATGCTCACGCGATCATGTGTGGGCGCAGGTACGCAGGGCCGGCCCTGGTGTATAGCTACAAGGGCGACGGCCCAGGGCTCAGGCCGGTAGGAGGCCCATGATATAGTAAACATTATAGCCCAGCAAAAAAAAAGGTAAAGAAAAATTATGAGAGAAAATAAAGGATCATTAGACAGCGAAGCGTCACCCAGGCAAGGCATGACTGCACGGCGCACGCATACGTGTACGTGTGAAACAAATCAATCGGAAGATCTGGCTTCCTTCGTCCGTTCATCTTGATCGTCCCGTCGGTTCCGTCGCTCGGCACCACGGCCGCTCGTTGTCGTCGCTGCGCACGGCAGTCCGGCAGCTTGCTGTTGCCTCGTACGGCCGTGCCGGCAACCCGGCCATCTGTGGCATCCGGCAATACTTTTTACGTTTGTGAGGGCAGGACAGTACGTATTCATGCTTATAATCCATTCATCGATCCTCAGTTTCCTTTTTTTTTTTTTTGAGAAACTAGATTAGGAACTACTCTACAGGAGATATAAATTCGGCCACCACCAAACGTCGGAGTCCTTCCGGGACGCTGGTGATGATCTCCTGGTCGCCTCCAGTTCTTGTCGCCACCGCAAGCTCATGAGCAAAAGCGTTGCATGTTCTTCCCACATGGTTTTACGTTGTAGCTTGCAAACATTGACAGTGCTTATTTAATATCTTTGTCCAGAGCAAAGCATTGAGGCCAATTTTAATAGTTTCTTTAGTACGTATTCAACTATTAATCCATGATCCATCCAACGAAGTTTCAAATCTTTATGTGTAATTTTCTAGTACAATCTTTCACAATATGTATTCAACCATTCTTTTTTTTTTTGGTCATGTACATGTCTAGTGTTTCATGCATCCGATCTCTAAATTTTTAATTGAAATTTGTAACTTCCATACGTTCGGATCTTTGCAATAGATCCGAACGAGGTCATTACCATCCAAACGCAATGGAAATCGAACCTCACACCTCCTGCATGCATGCTCTTCGTTATAACCAGCTGAGCTAACTCTATCTTTTGCTTAGTAGTAAGTTATTTTTCCTTTCGTCATGTTAGCTGGGCATGTACTTAGTCAGAAACAGCAACTTCCCGTTAGTGCTTCATGCATCCATTTGCAGATCGATATAACTAAAATATTTTTGTGAATGACACACGAAATTAATACAAGCCGTGGTCTGAAAATCCCCGGCGCCTCTCACAATAAAGGAAAGGACAACTTGCGTTGTGTTCCGGGCATTCTATCGAGCCTAGCAAGTAACCATTGTTCTTCATTGTGCTATTCTGAAATCAAGTGTCTAGTTCTACATCACTAAGAGCGGTCGATTCTGAAAATTGTAAATGAGGTGGTGGTGCTACTTATGTACCATGAACCCCTAGCATATGCATAGTACGGTAATATACATACGACGGACCTGATAACTTAGATACAAAAACTGCGATAGCTTTTTAGCTGGGGAAAAGTTGTTGAATGCACATCCCCAATAACTTCTATATAAATATGATGGTAATAAAAACACTGTAGACCTGATAACTTAGCTACAAACACTACGGTAACATTTTTACCTATGACAAAAATGTTGTTGACTCCCCCCTCCCCGCGATAACTATTGTATAAATATGATGGTAATACACACGTCATACCAGATAACTTAGATACAAATACCAGAGATGACAGGTGTTGTTGAATAACATATTGTCGATAACTTCCATGTTAAATAGCACGGTATATACGTATCTCACAACACATAATTTAGGTACAAACATTGCAATGCCTTTTTACCTGGGGAAAAAGTTGTCGAATATGTGTGAGTTGATGAACTTTTTTTTGGAATGGCATGGTAACTCACACATCGCAGACCTGATAACTTATGTACCCTGGTCCTGATAACTTTGGCGATGTCGTGCAGACGGGGGGGGGTGATGAAACTTTTTGTGAATAGCATGGTAACTCACACATCGTAGACCTGATAACTTATGCACCCAGTCCTGGTGTTGGTGTCAAAACTGACGGATCTCGGGTAGGGGGTCCCGAACTGTGAGACTAGGATCCACGGTAACAGGAGACAAAGGGGACACGAGTTTACCCAGGTTCGGGCCCTCCTATGGAGGTAATACCCTACGTCTTGCTTGGTTGTATTGATGATGTATGGGGTAACAGAGTTGATCTACCTTGAGATCGTCTAGCTAACCCTAGATGAGTTGTTTTGTCCCTATACCCTAAAACCTTCCGGCTTATATAGATGTCGAGGAGGCCTAGGGTTTACACAAGGTCGGTTACATGCCGAAGAGATAAACATGCCTAACTACGACTAATAACTTGAAGAGTACGTCACGGGTCCGCGAAGCTTCCATCCGGCATCGCTGATCCTTAATCGTCCGATGCTAACCTTGCAGCCCATACAGTCCGGCCTATAGACAATAGGTCGGCCATCCGGGGACCCCTTAATCAAGGACTCCCTCAGTAGCCCCCGGACTAGCCTTCAACACCGCTATATATCCGATGATCTCCTCACGTCGTCATCTTCGGCTTGCGAGGCGAGTCCCTCATCCCTCTTTGTTTGGCAACCGACCAGTCTTCGATAAGATCCCAAGCGCCGCAAGCGCAGGCTCGTTATAATAACTTCACGCGTTCCTTGATTTTCGCGCATCGTGGGGAGGTGAGCGGTCCATGAATTTTACAATCCTGCCCCTCTGTGACAGAGGCACCACCCATTTAATCACAAAAAGGTGTGGCTTCAGACCACCTTCTCTTCCTCCTCGTCGAAAGAAAACTCTTGGCAGAAGCTCCACGCCAAACATGGCTAACGTTCCTAGCTCCTCCACACGCCCCTACGGCTCACGCCCAGGAGACTGGACTAGATGTTCCGTCACTCTCCTGCGGCTCCACAACCTGGAGACCCAGGGATACCTTCCCTCCTCAGATATGGCGGCGACTTGTGCGGGGCTGCTTACTTACGGTGACAAGGTCTTTGACGAGCGTTTCCCCAATCCTAACAAGGGGGAACGCGTATGCTTCGTCCCCTTCCTCCTCCGGGGCCTTGGATTCCCAATCCACCCATTCCTGAGGGGACTGCTAGAATTCTAAGGGATCCAACTCCACCATCTTACCCCAAAGTCAATTCTACACATCTCAGGCTTCGTCGCCCTCTGCGTGATATTCTTAGGGTGCGAAGCACATTTTGACTTGTGGAGGAAATACTTTTGCCTCGTCCCTCGATCTCGGGACCAGAACGTCTTGGAGGTCGGCGGAGCCGAGGTATGTCGTATAGCGGGGACGGGGTATCCGGTGGACACGCTGAAGAAATCTGAAGCATGGAACTCGGAGTGGTTTTACGTCGAAGATGTCCCCTGTTCGACCCAACTCGAACAGGTCTTCCCGAATATTCCGACCTCCTCCCGAAGAAGAGGTACAACTGGCGACCTCGGAGCTCGTCCCAGGGGGAAAGCGCTGAAGTGCAGTGCCTCGCCACGCACGTGCGGATGCTCGCCCACCATCGATTGACCCTGATTGACGTCATGGCCGCCGCCCTCTCCCGGGGTGTGCAGCCCCTCCAACAGAGGGTGCACCCCTTATGGCAATACAACTAGACAAGCGACGCGACACGCTCCCGAAAGAAAGGGCCCACCGATCCAACAACATTAGCCACCGCTCTTGTCGATTTATACAAAGGAGAGCAAGAAGACTTTGTCCGGCAGGCAACCAAGGAAGGGTATTCGGCCCACAATCCCATCAAACGAGTAAGCCCTTTTTTAAATATGAATATAGTTCGGGGTTTTCATTCCGCATTCTTCTTGACCGATGTCCAACATGAACAGGAATGGAGGAGCTTCATTGAGACAATCAACTGTCCGGCTCCTCAGCCCGAGAACCATGCTCGTGACAACGACCCGGGCTTGAACGAGGACCCGGATCTTCTACTTGACTTCAAGGACGGAGTCTATTTCCAGGACAGCATCTTCCAATCCTCGATGGCCATCATTGTTGATAACCCCGAGCCATTTTCCCTTCCTACAACGAGTAAGAAGAAAAACTCCTCCCGCAAGAGGTCGACCATCATGAACACCTCAGATGCATCAGTCCCGACTCTGAAGCGCCGTCGATTCGCGCGTCATATACCGGTAGCCGAAGTTGCGACCGAGTCGGAGGCCAACAAAGATCCTGCGAAGGAACCGGCTATGGGGGAGAACCTGCCTGCCCGCTCATCCCGAAGGTACATTGTTCGGTCATCCACATATAATTGTGGTTGATAGAGTCTTATAGCAGTTTGTCCTTTGAAATATTTAGGAAAAACATTCAACCCTCTCCTACAGAGGGGGTTACCCGGGTGTCCGAAGACGCCCGAATCTCCCGAGCCGCCACCCATGCGGCTTCTACTACAGAAGCCCCCAGGGCTAATCCGGCACCCACCGAATTTGGTGATGGTGTACCCATCACCAAATCAGAGGTGGAGAGTGCCATGCATCATTGGCAACGATGGGAGGCCATGCAGCATCCAATTTTCTCCGAGCAAGAGTTCGGCGCCCTACGCTCAGCTGGCGCGCAACTTGGCGCCGCCCGAGCTGGGTTCGGCGAAGCTATGAAATTAATAGCAACTAGCATAGAGGTAAGTGATCGGCTTTTATAGAATCCGAACACTTGTATAAGCCCTACTAGCCCCCGATCCTTAAGTTCGTTTGAAACAAACGAATTAAGGATCTCCATACTATTTGACTGCTAACGCATGCCTCGAAGCAACAGTCTGAGCAAGTGGCCAAGGAGATCGAGGAGAGCCGTACGGAAGTACTAGCCGTGAAGGCCGAGCTGGCATAAGTGAAGAGTTTCACGCGAGAGGCCCATGGTGAGTGTGCACTTATTGTTAACCTTAATGTATCATCGTGCCTAACACACAGATCCTATGTAGCAGCCGAATCAATAGGGCACATGGAAAGGCAGCTGGAAGAAGCCCGAGATTCGCAGAGGTATGCCGAGTCCCAGCACCAGGCTAGCTACCTCATTGTGCAAAAGCAGGCCGAAGAGATTAAGAATTTGAAAATTCAATTGGCCCAAGCTCATGAAGAAAATCGAAAGCTTCAGAGAGGCATATTCGGTAAGTACATTGTTGCCTTATGTACGGGATATATCCGATGTAGGGAATAATCGTAAGCATGTTGTTGCCTTATGTGCAGGTCTCCTATCCGGGAATCCTGAAGAGGAGATCGAATCATACCAGGGGGACCCACTGAAGGATCTGGACTCTCTCCAAGGGCGTGTGCGGAAGGCAATGAAGGGAATGGTGAGGGCACTATGGCCTACCGAACAGCCACCTAAAGGGCTAGCCACGCTCGTGGATCGATTAAAGGGAACGCGAAGTAGGTTCGAACTATGGAAGACGTCGGCTTGTCATGAGGGAGCACGGGAAGCATGTGCGATGATCAAGACCCGTTTCACCAGACTTAACCCCGAGCATATGGCACGGGTTGGTCCCGTGGGATCGGATGGCAGAGAAGTGCCACTCACCTGGTGTATGACCAAGTGATGCCTGCCGCCCGTCTTTCACAAGCAGACTGCCCCCTTGACACAATAATCGATAATCTCGAGCAGCAGCCACACATATAATTTATATGTACGTGTGTATTAACAATCCGTATTCTAAACTTTGTCTTAACCGGCCATCGGCTTCTCCCTCCCATGCGAAGAGCTCGGGAGTGCTCCTCCTTATTTGTCCTTTTTAAAGAACAAACTATATTCGGGGAACCAGGCAATCCGGCCATGTGGTGCGAACAGACAGAAAGCACACAGAAAGATATTTTATATTACTACTTAGAGAAAGAAACATCTTCCTAGGAAAATAGTAACTCTATCGATACCTTTCGTCGGGATTCTACGAGGATCTTAGATGGAAGTCTGCATACTCTCAGTATGCGGCATTGTTCGTTGGGCAGAAAAGACCCGAACGAAGGTGAGAACGACCGGAGCCATATATAGTGTTTCTGTCATAGCCGACCAATTGTCTACATAAGATAGCTAGCTTTCGGCTTCACCCGTCTGAGGTACGTACCCGGATGACCCGGTCATAACAATCATAGAGGTGCTCCCTTTACTCTCTAGCCGAACAATCGGGAACGTAGAGAATAACCACAGGAGCGACGCAACCCAGCTTGGCAAATTCTTAGTTCGAATTGATGCATATTGTGGTTAGAACATGACAAAGGAAACATGCATGCACAGTAAGTGTGAGCAGATAATTTTAATAAAAAAGGTTGGCTTCTAGAAGAAGCCCCCACGTGTTGTGTTCAGATTTAACACTTTATGGTGTATGCCGATGACCTTAGTGCAGGATTAGTTTAGCCGAACATAGGCAGAAGAAAATCGATCCTATCGAACAGCAAAGTGGGAGGGAAAGAAAAGAGTGGAAATACGAGAAAAGGAAAAATATGAGAAAATGTTTGAAAATTGGACAAGACCGGTCTATCCGTAGAAGCACTGAAGACGAGCCACGTTCCATGGGTTTGGTTCAAGGCGATTATCTGATGAATTCCGAAGACGATAGGCTCCTCCCGCGAGTACTTCGTCGATGATGAAGGGGCCCTCCCACTTGGGGTTGAGTTTATGCTTCTGCTTCTCCAGGATCCGTAGGATGAGTTCACCTACGTTTTATGCTTGTGCCCTGACCTCCCTACTCTGGTAGTGTCACGCTTGCTATTGATAAAGCGCAGAGCGAGCCAGAGCGATGTCGCATTCTCCTTCCAAGGCATCCAGGGCGTCCTGCCGATCCAACTTGGCCTCCTTTTCCTCGTAGATGCACGCTTGTGCTGCGTCGTGAATAATGTCGCAGGGGAGGACTGCCTCAGCCCCATGGACCATGAAGAACGGTGCAAAACCCGTCGATCTATTCGGGGTGGTACGCAAGCCCCGTAGTACGGAGTCGAGCTCCTCCACCCAGTGATAGTCGGACTCGTGGAGAGATCAGACCAAATGTGGCTTAATGCCGCTCATAATGAGACCGTTTGCACGTTCGACTTGTCCATTGGTCTGTGGATGATAAACTAGCGCATAATCTAGCTTAATGCGCATTTTCGTGCACCATTCTTTGACCTCTTGGGTCGTGAAACTAGATCCATTATTCGTTATTATGCTGTGCGGGACACCGTAATGGTGTACTACGCCGGATATGAAGTCGATAACTGGTCCGGACTTGGCTGATTTAACGGGCTTTGACTCTATCCATTTGGTGAATTTGTCGACCGTGACCAGTAGGTATTTGTTTTTCTTGGTCCCCCCTTTAAGGGGTCCGACCATGTTAAGCCCCCAGACCGTGAAAGGCCAGGTGATCAGAATGGTCCAAAGAGCTGTTGGAGGCATGTGACTTTGGTTTGCGAAGAGTTGACACCCCACACAATGCTTGACAAGTGACCGTGCATTCGTCCGAGCTGTGGGCCAGAAGAAGCCAGCTCGTAGGCCTTACTAACTAAGGCTCTTGCCGCGACATGACGGCCTCCCATGCCTGCATGTACTTCGGCGAGAAGCTCCCGCCCTTCTTCCTCAGATATGCATCGCTGCAGTACGCCAGTTGTGCTTTTCTTGTATAACTCACCCTCGCGGATCTTTTAGGCCTTAGAGCGCCGAACTATGTGTCGTGATTGTGTCTGGTTGTCAGGGAGTTCCTTTCGAAGAAGGTAGGCGAGGAAGGGCTCTGTCCAAGGTGCAATTGTTTCCATTACCTCATGATCCGAAGGCGTTTCATTCATTACGGAGCCACCGATTATGTGATCGTCCGGTTTGTTGATGGGGGGAACAACCACGTCCGAGGTATTCGGACTGGCGCCATTGTCATCGTCCTGCCATACGATGGAAGGCTTAAAAAGCTGCTCTAGAAAAATGTTCTTTGGGACAGGATCACGCTTGGCTCCTATACGAGCCAATATGTCGGCGACTTGGTTGTTGTCGTGAGCGACGTGGTGGAATTCCAATCCCTCAAACCGAGCTGATATCTTGAGGACGGCGTTTCTATATGCCGCCATCTTTGGATTTTTGGCGTCGAATTTTCCATTGATTTGGGAGATGGCTAAGTTGGAGTCTCCCCGTACCTCTAGCCGTCGTATGCCCATTAATACAGCCATCCTAAGACCATGAAGGAGAGCCCCGTATTCGGCTGCATTGTTGGAGTCTGCATACATGATTTGCAACACGTATGGTACGTTGTTGTCGGTGGGGGATGTGAGGATAACTCCAGTCCCCAGTCCGGCCAAGGTTTTGGAACTATCAATGTACATTGTCCAATGGGTGTATGCACTGTATTCCTTGGGAGTTCGGCATCCGTCCATTCAGCCAGAAAGCCCGCCAGTACCTGTGATTTAATGGCACGGCATGGCTTGTAGGTTATTTTAAAGGGAAGGAGCTCGATGGCCCATTTGGCTATGCGGACGGTGGTGTCCCTATTGTTGATTATATCATTCAAGGGGACCTCCGATGCCACTGTTACCGCACACTCTTGGAAGTAGTGTCTGAGTTTCCTTGATACCATAAACACCGTGCAAGCAATCTTCTGGTAGTGCGGGTATCTGGACTTGCACTGCGTTAGCACTTCGGACACGTAGTAGACCGGATTTTGAGTCCGAAATTTGTGTCCCTCTTTGTCTCGTTCAACAACAAGCACCGCGCTGACAACTTTGTTGGTGGCCGATATGTACAATAACATGGGCTCATCGGCGCCCGGTGCCGTGAGGATGGGCTTCATTGCCAAGAGTGTTTTAGTTTCATCTAACGCAGCCGCTACTTCTTCGGTCCACTCGAAATTGTTGGTCCGTTTCAGCAACTTATAGAGCGGTAAAGCCTTTTCTCCAAGGCGGGAGATAAAGCGGCTTAGCACCGCTACACACCCAGCTAGCCTCTGGACATGCTTCAGCTCTATGGGGATTGCAAGTTCGGACAGAGCGCGGATCTTAGACGGATTCGCCTCTATTCCTCTATGGGAGATGATGAACCCGAGTAGTATACCAGAAGGCACGCCGAACACACATTTCTCCGGATTGAGTCGGATGTCATATTCGCATAGATTGGTGAAGGTTTGTCGTAGGTCGTCGATCAAATGGCTGACGTGTTTGGTTTTGATTACCACGTCATCCACATATACCTCGACTGTGTTACCAAACTGTGTCGCAAGATAGGTGTGGATCATGCGCTGGTATGTGGCCCCAATGTTGTTTAGCCCGAAGGGCATTATGTTGAAGCAGAATGGCCCATAGGGGGTGATGAATGTGGCTGCCGCTTGATCGGATTCCTTCATTTTAATTTGATGGTATCCGGAGTAAGCGTCGAGAAAACACAACGAATCGTGTCCGGCTGTGGCATCTATGATCTGGTCTATGTGAGGTAAGGGGAAATGATCCTTAGGGCAAGGCTTGTTGAGGTCTTTGAAGTCGACACATAGTCGCCAGGACTTGTCTTTCTTTGGTACCATTACCAGATTTGCCAACCATTCGGGGTGTTTAATATCCCGAATGAATCTGGCCTCGATCAATTTGGCTAACTCTTCACCCATAGCTTGTCGTTTAGGTTTGGAGAAACGGCACAGAGTCTGTTTAACGGGCTTTAAGCCTGAGATAATATTCAGACTGTGTTCGGGAAGCCGTTGCAGGATTCTGGGCATATCGAAGGATGCCAAGCAAAAATGTCCCAATTTTCTCGAAGAAAGTTCCGCAATGCCTCATCCATGAGGGGATCGAGCTGGGCTCCGATGGACGTTGTCTTAGTGGGGTTCGTCGGATGTACTTGAAACTTGACGATTTCCTCTGTGGGTTTGAAGGACGTACACTTGGGCCGTTTGCTAAGGATCACGTTGTCCTGATTCACTGTCGGCCGTAAGGCGGTGAATTCTTCGGCGGTGGAAGTTTCGGCTAATGCCTCGAGGGCGAGCGCAGTCGTTTTGTTTTTGGACCGAAGGGCTATAATCGGGTCACTGGCGATCGTGATCACTTTGTTTGGTCCTGGCATTTTGAGTTTCATGTACCCGTAATGGGGTACAGCCTAGAATTTTGTAAAGGTGTCACGTCCCAATAGGGCGTGATAACCACTTGGGAAGGGGACGATGTGGAAGAGAAGTTCTTCGGATCGATAGTTTTCAGGCGTGCCGAATACCACGTCCAGGATGATGCATCCGGAACAACGTGCCTCTTTCCCTGTGATGATTTCTCGGAAGGTTGTGCTGCTATGTTTGATGCAGGATCGATCGAACTGCATCTTTCCCAGGGTTGCCTCGTATATGAGGTTAAGACCACAACCACCATCCATTAGCACTTTATGTAGCATGTATCCGTCAATGATGTGGTTTAAGACTAGTGCGGCAGGTGAGTGTCTGATAAGAGTGGGCGGCTGGTCAGTATCCCCAAAGGTGATCGGTATGTCTGCCCATGGGATAGTGGCTATCACATGGTAGACTTGCTCAACTTCCCTAAGGGCTCTTCTATGCCTGTTCCTCGGGGGGAAGGTCTCATAGACCGTCAGGACTTCAGCATTAAATCCAGGCGACGAGGGAGAGCGCCTACCAGATGGAGGCATCTCGAGGATGGCTTCGCCGCTTTTTGCGACTTGCTTGACTACCCATCAAGCTCTAAGGTTGTGAGTTGGGTTCATGTTTAACAACATGGAATGTATGGGGTAAGGTTTATCCAATAGTCCGTCGAGGTCAGTGTCGGTCCCTAAAAAGGGCTTGTTTCTTTTTTCGACGGGTTGTACCTGGCGGGCCGCTTTGGAGGTGCCCTCTTTTTCCGAGCTCCTCTAAGGTGTTCGGAGAAAAGTGGTTCCGAAAACATTTGTTCGGATTGCCAGACGCTCTCCATGGCACGGTACTTTTGTACCAAATTAGATAAATCCGAAAAGTTACTTATGCATTGGCGGTCCAGGGCATTACGAACCCCTTCATCATGGCAATTGTTAATGCAAATTGTCATTATGTCTTGGTCACTAAGACCTTTTACTCTGCTCCTGGCAAGCAGGAGTCTTGCCCAAAAGTGGTTGATTGATTCTCCTCGCAGTTGCTTTATGTCCCGAAAGTCCAGAGACACGGGATTTGGTGAAACACTAGGATTATCGTCCTGGGCGGTGGGTGGGAAAAAATCGGTTTCTTCGTCACGTTGAGTGTTCGGAAGTGTGAACTCCGAATTGTGGCATGGATCTCGGACCGCTGACGGTCCGGTTTTAAGGTGATCCCCGGCGTCTGGCTCGTCTATGGAGTCTTGGTGATTAGAGACCGGGGTGTAAAATGTTTTCAATTCCGGCTGTCGAGACGAATCCGTGGCCGGACACTCGATAGTAGCGACAAGGTGGGTGACCGGAGGGACAAGAATCTCCCTATCATCGGGTTTAATCCCGAGCCGATCATAGATCGGATCCTAGTCATCTGATATACGCATGGCTTCAATCTGATCGAACAACTCATTTCAAAACGAGGCGATGGTAGGATGCGAGTCACTGAGGCAAGTAGCTTCGATGAACAACGTGACGGTTTCGGAGCTGCGGCAAAGTGGGTCCGAGCTTCGTCTCACCACGGGACCTGAAGTTTTCGCCGTCAAGATGTCCGAACTTACAGGATTTTCCTCAAGGGTCAAGGGTTCCACCAAAACCATCTCTCCCCGTGAATCAGTAATGAACTCTAAGGTTCCGAACTTGATCCTTTGATCGGGGGAGAAGTTCCCGATCTGGCCATGACGGTTGATCGGGTCGATGCGTGACAAGCTGTCATCGCTGGCAAGATCCTGACCGGAGGGGAAGGTCCCTTGATCACTGATCTCATTGCTCGAGGCGAGGTGATCCATCGATTCCTTGCTCACATAGGAACTCTCAATGAAAGCACCAATGTCGGTGTCAAAACCGGTGGATCTCGGGTAGGGGGTCCCGAACTGTGAGACTAGGATCGATGGTAACAGGAGACAAAGGGGACACGAGTTTACCCAGGTTCGGGCCCTCCTATGGAGGTAATACCTTACGTCCTGCTTGGTTGTATTGATGATGTATGGGGTTACAGAGTTCATCTACCTCGAGATCGTCTAGCTAACCCTAGATGAGTTGTTCTGTCCCTATATCCTAAAACCTTTCGGCTTATATAGATGCCGAGGAGGCCTAGGGTTTACACAAGGTCGGTTACATGCCGAAGAGATAAACATGCCTAACTACGACTAATAACTTGAAGAGTACGTCATGGGTCCATGAAGCTTCCATCCGGCGCCGCTGGTCCTTAATCGTCCGATGCTAACCTTGTGGCCCATACAGTCCGGCCTATAGACAATAGGTCGGCCATCCAGGGACCCGTTAATCAAGGACTCCCTCACCTGGTAACTTTGGCGATGAGGGTGCCGAGGCGGGTGGTAGTTGATGAACTTTTTGTGAATAGCCTGGTAACTCACCCATCGCAGACCTGATAACTTATGCACCCCGGTCCTGATAACTTTGGCGACGAGGGTGGAGGGGTGCAGTTGACGAAATATACCCTGTATAACTTTTGTGAATATCATGGTCACTAACACATCGGAGACCTGATAACTTATGTACCCCGGTCCTGATAAGTTTGGCAACGGGGGTGGGGGGACTTGATGAAATATCCCCTCGGCAACTTTTGTGTGAATAGCATGGTAACTCACATTTTGTAGACCTGATAACTTATGCACCCCGGTCCTGGTAACTTTGGCGATGAGGGTGCCGAGGGGGTGGGAGTTGATGAACTTTTTTGTGAATAGGATGGTAACTCACCCATCGCAGACCTGATAACTTATGCACCCCGGTCCTGATAAGTTTGGCGACGAGGGTGGAGGGGCGAGTTGACGAAATATACCCTCTATAACTTTTATGTGAATATCATGGTAACTAACACATCAGAGACCTAATAACTTATATACCCCGGTCCTGATAACTTTGGCAACGGGGGTGGGGGACTTGATGAAATATCCCCTCAGCAACTTTTGTGTGAATAGCATGGTTAGTCACACATTGTAGACTTGATAACTTATGCACCCCGGTCCTGGTAACTTTGGCGACAAGGATGGGGGATGATGAACTTTTTTGTGAATAGCATGGTAACTCACACATCGTAGACATCATAACTTATGCACCCTGGTCCTGGTAACTTTGGCGGCGAGGGTGCCGGGGGGGGAGTTGATGAAATATCCCGTCGGTAACTTTTGTGTGAATAGCATGATAACTTCTGTGTAAATAATGATAACATAGGCACAACAAAGCTGATAATTTTTATCACGGACCTGATAACTGGCATACAAAGACCGTGGTAACTTTTGACACAGAGAAAATAAGTAGATGAATAACGTACATCCGATAATTTTTGCGTAAATAGCATGGTATTTTACGCATCACATGCCTGATTATAGTTGGCCAACAGGCCGACAAGGGTACAGCACAACCCGGCACACACCTAAACGGACCTGGACTGGCACGATCTGCAAAGTTCTGTTTATAAACGAGTCATGCCATGTCGGCATGTGAACCTCACCCCACGCCCGAGGAATGTCATCGATGGCAGGCGATATTGCAGACATGATAATTTACTTACAAACATCATGGTAACTTTTCGCCCCAAGCAAAAAAAAGTAGTTGAAACACCCCGGTAACTTCAGTGTAAATACCATGATAAGTTAGTACTACGAGGATGGTAACTTCTGACCTGAAAAAAATGTCGTCGAAACATACCAACATGGGATCTAGTTTCGAAGATCTCGTCGCGATGACTTTTTTTCGTGAAAACGAATTTTGTAGCGGAGCGCCACTTTGAACTACAAAACATTTTTAAGTTTCAAAATAAAAGGAATGTTTACTAACATCATCATTCCCGTCTTAAATGCATGCATGCATGTTTATGCATGCAAACTCTCCTCCACGGCATTTTTTTTCAATAAAATTGTGCGGAAGTAGCGCTAGAGTGGAATTAGCAAGTGAGATTACATATTAAAGAAGACAGGAATCATCGTTCGGATATGTTCCTAAGGTACGAACGTTCAGAAGCTATCGCTGTCCATTTTTAATTATTTATGTCCTCTTTACTTGAGGTCAACAATGTTGCATGATATATTGAATGGCTTGGCTATGTGCTACACTCAGAAGGATATCTTGGACAATGTTGATCTTGATATTGCCATTAATGACTTTGCATCAAGAAACACCCGAACAAACTTTTGTTGAAGCACTGAAGTATTATTATTGTCGATGAAGTCAGTCGAATTTGTCTTATTTCAGGTAATCATGTCATGTTAGTTTTATTTTACTATCCTTTCTTATTTCAGGTAATCATGTCATTGTCTTAGGACTTAGGGACCCATATCATTGAGTTTGCCTAGGGCTTCCTGAAACATAGGGCCGGCCCTACAGATACGACAGCCCACATGATCATGTGTGGCAACTACTCACCCTCATCCCATGAGCGCAAACACTAGTGTCTTCCCTCATCAATTTTAGTTGTCATGTGTAATTAACTTTAGTTGCCATGTCTGGTTAACTGTAATTGACATGTATCATTCAATATAGTTTGCATGTGAAACTAATTGGAGTTGCCACGTGTGGTCGAACCATAGTTGCCATGTATGATAAATATAGTTGTCACGTTAACTATTTGGAGTTGCCATGTATGGTCAAATCATAGTTGTCACGTTTGGTCAAACCATAGTTGCCATGTGTAATTAACTAGTTGTCACATATGCACAACTCTAGTTACCATCTATCATCATGCGAGCGTCGTGTGAACGAAGAGCAGTTTCATCCACACGTTCGGGCGAGCGTCGTGTATCCTTTCGGGCGACGAGCGCCCACACGTGTGGCACTAATGATAACGCCCACAAGACACTGGGTGCTTACATGACTCTCGACCCAGGTGACAACTACTTCAATAATTCGTGGAGGTGAATCCAACATCGTTAACTGCGTTTAGACCATGTTGATAAATGTCACACGTACGGGCGTTATCGTTTAGGTTTCCAAAATATTGATCAAAATCTCTATAACGAATTTATTATAGGACATTGATATACATTCCGCATATTCTAATTTTAGTAATAGATCCAAATGCATGTTATTGCATTAATCCATGCAAGTGTGTGTGTCCCTTTCATATTCTTCTCCCAACTTATATGTGGTGGTCTTACTACAGCAACTAATTGAATGAATGCAAAAAAGACAGAAAACTGATGTCATCATATATTTTATTTGTTTTACAATTTTAAATATTTTATACCTCAAACCGTAGGTCCGATTGAAAACCTGTTTTCATAGGAAAAAAATCATCGCGACGGAATCTTCCAAACTACATCTCATGTTGATAAGTTTTGATGATTTGTTTCAGGTAAAAATTAACTGACCCAAACTAAGTAAGTTATCACGTATGTGATACATAAGTTACCATCTTGTTTATATGGAAATTACTGGGGCATAAAAATGACCCTCCAACCTTATCCTCACGTGCAAATGAATTAGACAACACAAAAAGCTGATGTCATCATAGATTCCCCTATTTTCAAACTTTAAAATGTTTTTTAGCTCATACCATTTTTCCGATCGAAAAGCCATTTCCACATAAAAAATATCACGGCAAGAACTTCAAAATTAGATCGCATATTGATATGTTTTAATGATATTTTCAAGCGTAAAAGGTTATCATGCATTTTCTACATGAGTTATCACTCTGTGATTCATAATTTACCATGATGTTTACACACAAATCAACAGGGCGTAAAAAATGGGTCCTACAACCTTCTCCCCACATGCACATGTATGCATAAAAAAACGATGTCGTCCTAGATTTTACCTATTTTGAAAATTCAGAAGGTCTTGTATCTCAAAACGCATGTCCGATTCAAAATACATTTTCACAAAAAAAAAGGTCGTGACGAGACCTTTGAAACAAGGTCCTATGTTGGTATGTTTGTACATAGGTTATCAGTTCTGTTGGGCCTTGGACATCAAATAACGCGGGCAAACCTAGGCGAATCCCAGCACGTTGGGGCGGGGGGCTCTTGGTGACGCCGGCGGACGTTTTGGCGAATCATGTATCCCCACATGTCCTTTTTCTTGACCCACATAATATTTCCCTCATAAACTTTTGGTTGGGGTGGGGTGTGCCTGAAAAGATGCCCTCCCCATGTGGTTTAGGCGACTCCATTACGGATTGGGTGTGGGCAACTTAATGTATCGGGTTAGTCGAGTTTGGAATGAGTGTGACGACTATATAGTGAGGGTCGCAAAGGACTGTGTGCATGTGGTGGCTATAGGCAACTTAGTTCGGACCGGTTGGTCGATTATGAGTGCGGACATGAAGCAACTATGTATTGTATTTGAGATGACTTCGTTGCTTTGATTGGACATAGGCAACCTAGTTGTGTTGTATTAGTAGAGTGGAGCTTAAGTCAGGCAACTATAGAGTGAGGGTGGGGAGGGGAGAAGAGGGGAACGAATCCATTCATGCGGTTGATGTTGGTGAATTAGTTCAACTCGGTTAGTGGGGACGGTGGGAGACTACATATTGTGGTTTAGGCGACTACCTCATGGATTAGGTGTGGGCGATTTAATGTATTGGATTAGTGGAGTATGGCGCGAGTGTGGTGAATATAGTGGGGTGGTAGGCAACTTAGTTTCACGATTAGTGGGGACGGTGGGCGACTATATATTGTGGCTTAGGCGACTTCATCGTGGGTTGGGCGTGGGCGACTTGATGTATTGAATTAGTTGAGTTTGGAGTGAGTGTGGCGACTATATAGGGGGTGGTAGGCGACTCCGTGCATACGATGACCGGCTGTAGGCGAGTTAGTTCGATGGCAAGTGGGGACAGTGATACGGGGCAAGACCCGTGGTGGTCCATCTTTCACAAATTGGAAGGTAAAACACGAAAAACACGAGGAAGAACAAGAGGAAACACTCAAGAGCAAACTCAATCACACATCCACTAGATCCATAATAACACAATAGGAACGAGATCCCAAATCAACCAATGATACAAGTAGCGGTACGTGATCTCGCACTCCGGAGGAGGGGCCTTGAATCCACGGGGGATCTTCCCTCTAGAGGGGCCTTGACATCACTTGGATCTACTCCCAAAGGAGGGCAATCTCCTCAAGAGAGTCAAGTAATGGAGCTAAGCTCAAGAGCAAACATTAGCTAACCCTAGAAACAGGAGGGGTGAGGTTTATATAGTCTGAGACGGGGTTGAGGGGCTAACACCTTGGGCCTGTGCACAGACAAGGCCCGAACGTCCGGACGAAGTCGGGCGTCCCATGGCTTAGGGCGGTCCGAACATCCAGAGGGGTCCAGACATCCATAGATTCGGCGCGGGAGCGGCTTGGCCAGATTTCCGGGCAAGGTCGGACGTCTGACGGCTCAGGACTATCCGGACGTCCGGGGCGGGCCGGACATCCGTAGATTCGGCACGGGTGGGGATTGGCCATATTTCCGGGCCGGCCCACACGTCCGTGTTGTGTATCCCCGTTGGCCTTCGAGCTGTGCTGATTCCCAGGCGTTGGTCGTCCAGGCCCGTCCGGAAGTCCGTACCCTGTAGCCTACCCTCGGGCCCTTCCTTGTCCTTTCGAGCTTGGCGTCCTTCCCCTTCTTCTTGGCATCCTTCTCTCGAATACCCGAGTACACAGAGCACATCTGTCTGAGGTAGAGACCATGTCTCGAGTGGATCACACGTAGTTTGAGCAAGGAGAGATGGCACCTCGTTTTCGATGGCGCATGCACGGGCTATCATCATGGGTCCTCTTGTGTCTTGCGATGTTGGGGAAGTGTCCATGGTGGTGTTCATGGGATGCTCCGCATCATCTCCCCCCCCCCTTGGGGAAGATCCGTCCTCGGATCAAGATCTTCATTACCATGGAAGGGGGATAAGTCCGTGACGTTGAATGTGTCGCTCACATTGTACTTGTTGCGAGGGGTGTCTATCTTGTAGGCGTTGTTGTTGTAACGTGCCAACACTTTGAAGGGTCCATCGGCGCGAGGTAGCAGCTTGGACTTGCGCTCGGCGAGCAAACATTCCTTGCGAAGGTGCACCCATACAAGATCGCTGGGCTTGAACACTATGGGGAGTTTGTTGGTGTTGCGTTTGGCGGTGGTGCGTTCCACTTGGCGCTCGATGGTGTTCCTTGCGTCCATGTTGACGCGCTCTTGGAGTGGTAGAGGAAGGATGTCCAATGGGGACAATGGGTTGAAGTCGTAGACCACCTCAAAAGGAGACTTGTTGGTGGTGAAGTGTCTTTCTCGATTGTAGGCATACTTGGCGACGGGGAGGCAATCTTCCCACTCCTTGATGTTCTTGTTGATCAACACGCAGAGGAGAGTTCCAAGTGTCTGGTTCGTCACCTCCGTTTGGCCATCGGTTTGTGGATGGTAGGCCGAAGAGAAGAGTAACTTTATGCCGAGCTTGGCGCAAAGGGTCTTCCAAAAGTAGCTCAAGAACTTGACATCGCGATCCGAGACAATGGTCTTTGGTACTCCGTGTAGGCGTAAGACGTCCCTACAAAAGAGATTGGAAATATGTGAAGCATCGTCGATCTTGTGGCAAGGAATGAAATGAGCCATTTTGGAAAAATGATCCACAACAACAAAAATGGAATCATGGCCATTTTTTGTTCGTGGTAACCCAAGCACAAAATCCATGCTAATATCCTCCCAAGGTTGGAACGGAATAGGAAGAGGCATGGAAAGACCATGGGATTGAGCTTTTGACTTAGCTTTGCGGTATGTAGAGCATCGGTTGGTGAAACGTGCCACATCGCGAAGCATCTTTGGCCAATAGAACTTGTTGGAGAGGGTGGCATATGTCTTGTCGCGTCCAAAGTGACCCATTAGTCCTCCACCGTGTGCCTCTTGCAAAAGTAACAAACGAAGAGAAGACTTTGGAATGCAAAGTTTGTTAGCACACATAAGATATCCATCTTTGATGTAGTAGTTCTCCCAACAAGTTTTCACTTTGCAATTTTCATAAGGAATAGCAAAAGAATCATCATGCTCATACAAGTATTTTATGTGCTCAAAACCTACAACATTTAATTCAAGTTAAGTAACGAGCATGCATTTGCGGGAAAGAGCATTCGCCACAACATTTTCTTTGCCCTTAATGTATATGATAACATAAGGGAAAGACTCAATAAATTCACTCCATTTAGCATGACGTTTGTTCAAATTAGTTTGACCCTTGAGGTACTTTAGAGTTTCATGATCGGTATGAATGGCAAATTCATGCGGTCGTAAATAATGTTCCCAATCTTACTCTCACCAAAGCATACAATTCCTTGTCATAGATAGGATAATTGAGTTGAGATCCAGAAAGTTTCTCACTAAAATACGCAATATGGTGCTTTCCTTGCATAAGCACACCTCTGATGCCATTACCACTAGTGTCACAATGCACTTCTAGAGTTTTGTCAAAGTTGGGCAAGGCAAGCAAAGGTGCATGAGTGAGCAAATTCTTAAGTTCATGAAAAGCGATGTCTTGGGATGGTCCCCAAACAAACAGTGCATTTTGTTGCTCAAAGCGTGTAGAGGAGTAGAAATAATGCTAAAGTCTTTCACAAACCGGCGGTAGAAACCAGCTAGTCCTAAGAAGATACGCACTTGTTGAAAATTGGTGGGTGTGGTCCAATTTTTAATTGCGTCAATCTTGGATTCATCAACATGGACACCCTTTGAGGAAACTACAAATCCTAGGAAAATAACTTTTTCCACACCGAAAATGCATTTGTCCATGTTAGCATAAACTTTTTCTTTCCGGAGAGTTTGCAAAATGTTCTTAACATGTGTAGCGTGTTGTTCTAGAGATTTGCTAAAAACAAGGATGTCATCAAAGTAGACCACAACACAATATCCAATGTAGGGGCGCAAAACATGATGCATCATGCGCATAAATGTACCCGGTGCTTCGGATAAGTCCATGGGCATTACTAGCCATTCATAGAGACCGAATTTAGTTTTGAAAGTCGTTTTCCACTCATCACCCTCTTGTATGCGGATTTGGTAGTAACCACTTTTCAACTCTATCTTGGGAAATATAGTGGCACCGCTAAGTTCATCTAGCATGTCATCTAAGCGTGGGATAGGGTGATGGTAGCGAATGGTGATAGCATTTATAGGGCAGCAATCAGTACACATGCGCATACTATCATCTTGTTTAGGTACTAGGATCACATGAACCGCACAAGGACTCAAACTCTCGCGAACATGCCCTTTATCTAGGAGTTTTTGGACTTGCCTTTGTATCTCCTTTGTTTCGTCGAGGTTGACGCGTTGGGATCCTTGTTGGGAAGCGGTGCGCCGGGGATGAGGTCGATGCGGTGTTCGATCCCTCGTTTTGGTGGTAGTCCCGAAGGTAGCTCATCGGGGAACACATCTTGAAATTCCTGCAACAATTGAGATAGCACAGGAGGAAGATGTTGTGAAGGGTTAGGCCAGGTAACCTCATCCTTGCACACTATCACGTAGTGAAGGATGGTCAATGGGCTCTCACTCACATCCCTCAAATCTCTTTTGGTGGCAAATAGTACTAGGTCACTCATGTCCCTCATCATGGAGTCACTCAAATTTGGCTTGTGGCGCTCGCTCGCTTTGAGGTGGATCACTCTCTCACTTTTGTCTCCATGATGGGACGAAGCTTGCTTGTCGGCGATCACTTGACTTGGAGACATAGGGCAAAGCACGTAGTCGTTGCCCTTCATCTTGAAGCTATATTGATTTGTGCGCCAGTTGTGTATGGCGCCATGGTCGAATTGCCAAGGTCTCCCAAGGAGGACGTGGCAAATGGACATGGGCACCACATCACACTCCAAGGTGTCTTCGTAAGCTCCAATCTTGAAGGAAACTTGCATGGTGTGGTCGACTTGTATTGTGCCGGAGTCACTTAGCCATTAGACCTTGTAGGGGCGAGGATGCTTTTTCTTGGTCAAGAACAACCTGGAGCAAAGTTCCTCACTTGCCAAATTATGGCAACTTCCTCCGTCGATGATGACCTTGACGGATCTCCCTTGGATATCAGACTTGGTGTGGAAGACGTGGCAGAGTTGGTCCTCGTCCTGTTGTTGTTGAAGAGTCAAAACCTTGGAGACAACGAGAGCGGAGCTTGGATCATTGTCACAAAATATTTGAGAGTCTTCATCTTCATTGACTTGTCGATTCATGGCCACTTGTTCCAAAGCTTCCATCTCATCTTCACTCATGGAGTCATAGGAGCCGTCATCTTGAAGGATCATGTTTTGCCTTGTGGGACACTCATGCATCTTGTGACCTCGGCCTTGGCACGTGAAACACTTGATGGAGCTTGTTTTCACGTCATCCGGTGTTGGTGTAGAGGATGACGCTCTTGTTTTGCTTGTAGGGGCGTTGTGGGATGATGAAGACGACTTGTCCTTGTAGCTCGACTTGTCATCTTTTGTCATGGAGGTTCTTGTAGAAGGAGTCATAGTTGGGGTCGCTTGGGTAGTAGCACTGTAGATCTTGTAGGTGGTCTTGGAGTACTTGTAGTCCTCTTGACTTGACGTTTCGCCTTTGTGGCTTGGTGCACTAGCTCGAGCAGTTTGGAGTAGGGTTGAGACCATTCAAGAAACATGCCATTGTTTGCTCATCGTCCTCCTTCACATTGGCTCTCATCATGGCCATCTCCATCTCTTGATAGTACTCTTCCACCTACTTGGTAACTTGTTTGAGTAGTTGGAGCTTATTGAAGAGATCACGATTATAGTGTGCTGGGATGGATCACGCTCTCATGAGATCTTTCATTTGTTCCCAAGTGGTGACTGGAGGTTCACATCTTTCTCTTCTTCACTCGATCACTTGTTCCCACCAAATGAGCAAATCTTGGAACTTGAGGGAGGCCATGGCAATCTTCCTGTCTTCTTCATAGTTGTGCAACCAGAATATTTTGTCGACCTTGAGTGCCCAAGAGAGGTAGTCTTCGGGATCGTTGCTTCCGGAGAACTTAGGCATGGTGAACTTGAGCTTGCCAAAGCGATTTTCCTCATTGTCATTGTGATTTTGGTATCCTTGTCGTGGAGGAGCATAGTTGTCTTGTTGATGTTGGCCTTGCCTTGGAACGTGATCATCCACGTGGAGGTCGCGCATCTTGTCATGGAGGGGCACTGTTGTCATTTTGGTCTTTCTCTTGCCTTGGAGCGAGCTCATCAATGTGTTGCTCCTCTTGTCTTGGGTGTTGTTGACGTTGTTGTTGCATCCGTTATTGGTGTTCTTGGTGCTCCCCTTGATGTGCGGCTTCTTCTTGGCGTTCTTGGCATAGAGCTTCTTGTTCCTCATGAGCTAGTCGGCTGCGTTCTTGCAAGGCATGGGTTGAATCACGAAGCGCCCATTGTGCTTCTCGTGCTTGCTCTTCATGGCGCCGGTCTTCCTCACGGCGGTGACATAGGCGTTCTTGATCGTAGGCGTCTTGCTCTTGTTGGTGACGGTGGTCACGCTCATGATGTTGACCTTGAGGATCATCGTCGTGGAAGGGGTGTAGGATCGAAAGTAGGTCTAGAGGGGGTGATTAGACTGCTTGACCAAATAAAACTATGCTTTTTCCCAATTTTAATTCTTGGCAAGTTTTAGCATTCATAATATGTCAACTACACCCTACACATGCATGTCTAAGAGTATAGCAGCGGAAAGTAAAGACATTGCACATGTAAGTAAAGAGAGAGTAAGGAAAGTAAACACAATTGATGACACGAAGATTTTTTCCGTGGTTCTGATAGGTGGTGCTATTGTATGTCCATGTTCATGGAGTCTTCAACCCACGGAGGGCAACGGTCGCGAGAGTCCACGGAGGGCTCTACCCACGGAGGGTTCCACAAGGAAGCAACTTTGACTATACCATGATGGCTTCAGTCCACGAAGGACTAGCCTCACTATGGGTAGATCTTCACGAAGTAGGCGGTCTACTTGCCCTTACAAACTTCTTGATTCAACTCCACAACACGAAGTAGGAGGCTCCCAAGCGACACCTAACCAATCTAGGAGTCACCCCCTCCAAAAGGTAATAGGCTCAGTAATGTCGATGAACTCCTTGCTCTTGTGCTTCAAGATGATAGACTCCTCAACACATAACCACTCTCTCACAGATATGGCTTGGTACAAGAGATGGGATTGGTGGAAAGTAACTTGGGGAGGCTAGAAATCAAGATCCATATGATTGGAGTGGAAGATCTTGACCTCAACACAAGGGTAGGTGGTTCTCTCTCGGAAAACTGATAGGATAGGTATGGAATGGTTCTGAGTGCTTCTCTGTCGAGTAGGTGGTGGTGGAGGGGTATATAGGCATCCCCAAAAATCCAACCGTTACACACAAAATGACCAACTCGGTGACACCGATGTGTTAATCTGGGTGGTACCGAAGTGACCAAAAGGTGGCAACTTTTGTATCTCGGTGAGACCGATATAGGAATCTCGGTTTCACCGACAAGGTGACCAACGGTCAGAATTTCCATTCTCGGGGACGCCGGTTCAACATTCTCGGACGGACCAAAAATGTGAACTTGCGTAACAGAAACTTGGCAGCCCAACTCGGTGGCACCGAAAGCAGTGTCGGCTGCACCAAAGTGGCTAGGGTTTGGCTGGGTCTGTCTAGGGTTTAGAATCGGTGGGACCGGGATGGGAATGTTGGTTGCACCGATTTGAGTGTTTGTCTTAGAATAGACTTTGGTCGGAGAGTTTGTGGGTGTCTTTGGTGAGTATCACTTGTGCACGTATGAGCTTTTTGTTCACCAACAAAATTTTACCCCCTTTTAATAGTATTGGCTTTCCTATGGTCCTCTTGCTTGAAGCTTAGCCAATCCATTTCCTTGTATCTTGGGGTGTTCCACAATCTCTTTGCCGACCCATCATTGAACTTTTCCTGAAATATACTTGATGGAAACATTAGTTCAACGACTTATATGTTGTTATGAATTACCAAAACCACTAAGGGAGCAAATGTGCTTTCAAGGGGTTGCTTGATTCTAGAGAGAGGTGACGTGCATCATGTTGTTGTGGTCGAGCTCTAGGAGGAGGACTCTCGCCGAAGGAGTCCTCGGAGGAGTGTCGACTTGCGGTGCGCCATCGAGTTGAAGTAGAAGTGGATGATGCACGGTTCACCATCAAGGCAGGGAGCTCGTCCATTTGTGTTGTCATGAAGTCCCGCGTCCGCTCCTCGGATTCACGTATGTTGGTGGCAAGGTGCTCGATGCGGTCTGTGATGACATCATGTGCTTGGCGCATACCCTTTTGTGCGGCGAAGAATTGTAGATTGGTGACGTAGTTGTTCGCATCGTCGTCATGCTCCTCGAATGATGGGTTCATCATAGTGTTCCTATCCATGGTACTCAAGTAGATATAAGTTGAAGAATGGGAAAACACTACCAAATACTGTCCGAAGGTTGAAATGAAGATCAATCACTCAATGTGAAATCGTGTAAATAGTAGAATTTGCCCTTCTCACACCTATAAAAGTAAGGCTTATTGAGTAGCTTGGTTAGGATGGTGGCACAAAATTTCAAGCAATTTGAGAATATGATGCAATAAAGTTGAGATAGATTTGCATGTTCGCAAGTAAGACAATGTGAATCAATAGCAATGAGTGAACTCGGAAACACACACACGAATAGAAAAGTGGGGTTGTGCAACCAAGAAATGAGCTCAAAATGTGGAATCCACGAAAAACGCTCGTGTTGCACAATTCGAGAGAGATGCTAACACGATTTCTCTAATAGGCGTGATACGAACTTGTGAACAACCTATAAGAAACAAAATGCGTCGTCTTCCTATTCCCGACTTGTTATGTATGAGGCACGAGTCACTCACTCAAGTGATCCAAGGTGATCAAGTATGATATGCAAATTTGGCGATGCTATTGTTCTTTTGTCCTTGCTTAAAAGCTTCACTTCTCTTTCCTTTGCAATGATATTTGGATTGTCACTATGCAGGACGTGCACACCAAGATAGCAATTATGTGTGCAGGTACTTTGTAACACAAGAGATGATACTAAGATGTACATGCATGCAATTGGATCTATGCGGAGTATGTATCACTAATGTGCACAAGTAGCGTGGCCCAGCAATACTCAATGGCAAGAGTATAAGTCAAGAGTGTCGTCGTGGTTACCATCCTTTCGTACGGTGTAGTTTCAACGAAGAGTTGGTTGGCGACGATCTGGAGCGATGATGAGCGGCGATGTCAATGAAGAACCACTTCTAATTAGCCGAAACACCTTAGGAAGTGGTGGGGCTCGTGACTTAGGATCTCAAATGAAAATGGGTTGCGGAAGAAATGGAGGAAGAAATACAGAATTTTCGTTAAAAAAAATCAGTTTCGTCAGACTTGCTCGGACGTCCGGACGGGGTCAGACGTCCGGAGAGAGCCGGTCGTCCAGAGCCTACGGGTTTCACTAGACGAACTTGAAGCAAAAGAATATTTCAGCCAAAATCGGGGCGATTTTGCGGATGGAAATGATGGGGATGATGGGAGAATGATAGATCCACTTGCCCTCTAGGAAATCCATGGATCCAAATCAACAAAATCTCATCAAATCCAAGCAATCCAAGAAATTTTGGGTAGGACTATTTTTGGGGAATTTTCGAAATTAGGAGGAATCAAAGCAAAATGAGGCTAGAAAATGGTGGGGGAGACTCCAAATTCGTGATCAACGTCGCTCATCATACCATATGATACGGGGCAAGACCCGTGGTGGTCGATCTTTCACGAATTGGAGGGAAAACACAAAAAACACGAAGAACAAGGGAAAGAACGAGAGGAAACACTCAAGAGCAAACTTAGTCACACATCCACTTGATCCATAATAACACAAGAGGAACGAGATCCCAAATCAACCAACAATACAAGTAGCGGTACGCGATCTCCCACTCCGGAGGAGGGGCCTTGAATCCAAGGGGGATCTTCCCTCTAGAGGGGCCTTGGCATCACTTGGATCTACTCCTAAAGGAGGGCAATCTCCTCAAGAGAGTAAAGTAATGGAGCTAAGATCAAGACCAAACATTAGCTAACCCTAGAAAGAGGAGGGGTGAGGTTTATATAGTCTGAGACGGGGTTGAGGGGTACATGGGCCGAAACCCTTGGGCCTGTGCGCAGACAGGGCCTGGACGTCCGGACGGGGTCGAACGTTCGACGGCTCATGGCGGTCCGGACGTCCGGAGGGGGCCAGCCATCCGTAGATTTGGCGCGGGAGCGAATTGGCCGGACTTCCGGGCGGGGCCGGACGTCCGATGGCTTAGGACTATCCGGACGTCCGGGGCCGGTCGGACGTCCGTAGATTCGGCATGAGTGGGGATTGCCCGGATTTCCTGGCCGGCCCGAACATCCGTGTTGTGTATCTCCGTTGGCCTTCGAGCTATGCTGATTCCCAGGCATCGGTCGTCCGGGCCCGTCTGGACATCCGGACCCTATAGCCTTCCCTCGGACCCTTCCTTGTCCTTTCGAGCTTGGTGTCCTTCCCCTTCTTCTTGGCATCCTTCTCCCGAATACCTGAGTACACATAGCACTTTCGTCTGAGCTAGCGACCATGTCTCGAGTGGACCACACATAGTTTGAGCAAGGAGAGATGTCACCTTGTTTTCGATGGCACGTGCACGGGCTCTCGTCATGGGTCCTCTTGTGGCTTGCGATGTTGGGGAAGTGTCCATGGTGGTGTTCATGGAATGCTCCGCATCAGACAGTGGGGCGACACTTCTTGACGTTTCAAAGAAAAGGCGCTCGAGATAAAACAAAATCTTTCACATACCTTGACGGGGTTATGTCTTGATCGATCAACCATATTGCTTTCATGCACATGGCCCCCCACACCTGCACATTTTTGTTGATTTGTGTAAGAACAAAAAATGCAAAAAAGATAGCATTGTATAAATATGGAAATAAAAATAGAAATGCTGTCTAGTTTGCTTTGATTTAAAGTAATTTTGCTACTTCTATTTGATAGACCCACTAGTTCATCGCACCTATAACATGATAACTTAGTCTCTAGTGCTTTCTTTTCATTGCTAGGCGATATGGTATATGAAAATTGGGCTACGTAGTTTGCTACTGTAGGTGGTATAGCTTGTTGCTACAGGTGACATCGCAACCAGAGGTGACTAAAAAAACTTCAGGAAAAACATTGTGAGAAACTCTCGGTTACTTGAACTGAAACACACTCCCAGCTGTTTGAACAGAAACCCAAACAACGCAACCCAAATTTTTTTCATGCTCGAGTTAGACAAAAAAATAGTCAGGATCTTATCATACTTGATCATACTGCCATGTTCCTGACCCTCTCTACAAAAGTGGGTTTAGCAACAGTAGTGTGATTTGATCGCATCTAGTTCCAGCAGTACGTCGTGTGGCACTAAACCGTGAATTACTATACATACTTTTTTTGAAGCCCTGACCGTAGAACAATTGTTCTATGGTATTTTCATTAAAATATTAAAATATACATAAAGTTACAGAGCACTCGAGCAGAACATCAACCAATACCAGTTTTATGAAACATGGAAATTAAAAGTATTGTTCTAACCAAGCCTTGATCCTTTGTGCCTTTGCCGGTTTGGCTCTGATGTGTACTGTTTTGAGCCCTTCCTGAAGATAGTAGCACCAACCATCAACATGTGGTGCAGCAAGTCTAAAAAATTTATCATTTCGGACAGACCAGATTCCCCAACATCCCATGATAATAATGTCTAGGGCTATGCTTGCAGGAAGTTGTTGAAGTGCCAATTGAATGTCATCTATCACCGAGATGCCTCTTTTCCTATCTGGAATGATCTTATCCCAACAAGTGCAAATGAGTTTCTTCAGTATTGTCTACACATAGAGCACAGTTATAGCTGTCTAGGACCATTGATTTTCGGTGGAGTAAGTTCCTGGTATTGTTTCTATCATGTAAGAGAAGCCAAAAGAAGATTTGGTGTCTCAATCTGCATGCAATTTTCCATATATCTCTGAATAGTGTATGAACTTTGCTTGGTCCCATCATGTGGGCATACATCTTGATGGAGGAATAACCTCTAGAAGTCCCAATTACTGACCATCTATCATTTCCTTGCATTTCACTTTTTTCTTGCAAGAATTGTTGAAGAATGTTGAACTGTAGAAATGCCTGTTGGGATAAAGGTGTTTGGAAATGAGTTGCCAGTTCACCTGAGTTGAGTATTTGCTAAAAAGTAACAGTGCTGCTGTTGTTGGAAGAGCATAGCTCAGGGAATTTGTTTTGAAGTGGCTGATCCCACCAGCAATCTGACCAAAATAGGGTTGTGTTGCCAGAATAGGCAGAAGAAACAGCAAATTCTTTGTAGATGGGCAGTAGTTTGAGCAAGGTTTTCCACCAAAATGATCCCACCATTCTCTCCCCAGGCAAAGAGGTTTGATAGTATGATTCCCAAATGATATTCACCCAAGGGTTATTCTCTTTATTAAGAAATTTTTGCACTTGTTTCAATAGCAAAGCTTTGTTATGCACCTCAATATTCAGTATCCCTAGTCCCCCATTAGCCTTGGGTTGACAAGCAGTATTCCAAGCAATCAGTACTGCTCCTCTTTCTTGAGATCCATATTTCCTCCAAAAATGGTTTCTAAGATAACTGTTAAGTTGATTCACCACTATTATGGGTATCTGTAGGGAGCACATAAAGTATATGGGCAAACTTGAGAAAACAGACTTAATGAGGGTAAGCTTATCTCCAGTAGATAACAAAGTTGAGCAACCCAGCAATCTGTTCTCTACTCTTTTTAGTAAAGGCATAAAATCTTCAACCCTTGGTTTACTAATACTGAGTGGAAGTCCCAAGTATTGAAGTGGCAGTGTACCTATCTAACAGCCCAATAGGTTTGATAGAGTCTGCATCTTGTGATCAGGAGTATTGATGGAGATCATTGTAGATTTTGAGTAATTAACTTTCAGACCAGTATATGCAGCAAAGTGAAGTAATAGGTTCTTGATGTTTTGAAGTTGAGTAGCATCAGCATTTGCTACCAGAATGGTATCATCAGCATACTGAATAATGGGGTAATCTTGGTTGTACTGGTGATCAGAGGTACTGAAATCATATCACTTCTCTTTGCCACATTCAACATTGTCTGTAGGATATCAGCTGCCAGCACAAAGATGAGAGCAGACAGAGGGTCACCTTGTATCACTCCACATTTACACTGGAATTGTTTACCAGGAACCCCATTAAGCAGGACAGAGGAAAACCCAGTATTGTATATCATCTTAATCCACCTAATCCATTTGTTCCCAAAACCTTTGGCTTCCAGAATCTCCACAATTGTATCGTGATTAAGCATGTCAAATGCCTTTTCAAAGTCTAGCTTCAATAATACCAATTCTTTGTTAGATTGCTTGCACTGATAAATATATTCATATGACCATGCTAGACAATCTTGAATGCATCTTTTAAAAAAAGCCATATTGATTTTGATGCACAAGTGAGAGGATGACTTTCTGTAGTCTGTTTGCCAAAAGTTTAGTGATGATCTTCAGGGTGCAGTTCAGGAGAGAGATAGGTATGAAGTCATTTGGTAAGATAGCAGCTTCTTTCTTTGGGATGAGTGTGATGAAAGAGTAGTTTATGCTCTGAATGTTGATAGTCCCATTGTGAAAATCTTCTATAAGCCTATAGAAGTCAGGAGCTATGATGTCCCAGCATGCCTTGAGAAATCTAGCATTAAAACCATCTGGCCCTGGGGATTTATCTGCAGGCATATGCTTAACCACCTCATCAATCTCCTCTTTGGTGAAAGGAATCTCCAACTCTGGAAGGTCCACTGGTTGGTGTAACAGAGTGTGCAGAAGCAGACGGTTATCAGGTTTTGATGCAGTACCCATTCTGTTCTTGAAAGTTTTGTGTAGAATAGTTGCTTTAGCTTGGTGATCCTGATGTTCCAAGCCATCTTCATCTCTTAAAATGGCAATGTGATTGTTCTTGTGCTTAATAGTTGCCTTGGCTTGGAAATACTTGGTATTTGCTTCTCCCATCTTTATTTTCCTAATCGTAGCTCTCTATTTCCAATATATCCTCTGAAGTTCATTAATTTCTCTCAAATGTTCAATTAGGATAAGTCTCCCATTGGATTCCTCAGTTGATAAATCTCTGTATTCCTCAATAACATCATAACATAGGATCATGAAGTTGGTGTTTTCAATGGTTGCTTTCATATTTGAAATAGTCCTGGCCCAAATTTTAAGACCTTTCCTAAGTCTCTTGAATTTTGCTGCAATACATTTAGCACTATCCACTTCCTGAACATCTTGTTCCCAAATCTGTTTGACCACCTCTTTAAATTGAGCATGTTTAAGCCAGAAATTTTCAAACCTGAAGATCTATGATTTGGGGATTGAGGTACCAATTTTAATGAGAACAGGAGTGTGATCTGATGTAGTTTTTGCTAGAGGAATGGCAATAGTAGTAGGGAAAGTGAGAGCCTAGGCTTCAGATGTAAAGCACCAATCAAGCTTCTCTAGCAAGGGGGCATCTTGCATATTGCTCCAGGTATAGTGCCTACCTTTGAGGGGGATCTCAATAAGTGCTTGTCTGTTGATAGCTTCATTGAAAAGTAACATATCATTAATGTTCCCTCCCTCTCTATTCCTGTTTTGTGGGTATCTGATGTGGTTAAAATCTCCAATAATCATCTAATTCATTTCATCATCAACTTGGAAGTTCTAAAACTAGTCTAGGAAAGTTATTTTGTCCTCAGTAATACAATGCCCGTACACATTGGTCAAAATCCATTCAGTACCATTGAGTTTACATGTGAATTTGATTGAGAGAGGGAAAGCATTTTGGTGAAAGATGTGTCCTAAGAAAAGACTATCATTCCAGGCAGTGTGAATCCCTCCAGATGCTCCAATGGATGGGAGGAACTCAAATTTAGATATTCTTTTGGGGCAGAAATTTCTAAGATAAGAAAGATCAAATGCCTCTCTCTTAGTTTCCTGTAAACATAAAACTGAACATCCATATTCCTCAATCTTATTTGATATAGCATCCCATTTCTTAGGATCATTTAGACCTCTGATATTCCAATTCAAAATATTCCAGTTTGTAGCCATGATCAAAGAACTGTAGTAACAGAACTCTTGTGCATATATACACGCACATCAAACTGTGCATCATAACATTACTGAATAGATATTTCGAATAAAAGGATGCCTAAAAATAAACAAAAAAATATATCTCACATTAGAGGAGCAAAGTAGACACAAAAAAAGGTGCTAAGTGGTCAGTTCTCATAACTTCTCATGACATCGCCTTGCATCATAACATTACTGAATAGATATTTCGAATAAAAGGATGCCTGAAAAACCTAGAATCCCAAAAGTTTATATACATCTACATGAACGGAAAAAATTGCCTACATCCTGAAGTTTCTCTGCATCTACTTTGAATGAACTCCTATTTCAACCAGATGAAGCATTTGGCCTCCCAAGACATCAACTTTTTTGGTTCGGTGGTGTTCTTGGGGCTCCAACGGCTGGAGATGCTCTAAACACATGAGCAATTGAATCAGCTAATCATCTCACCCAAGAGACCTTGAAGTCCTGTCACGTGCGTATCATCTCTTTGATGTCTCCCGCGTAAGGCTCTTTCACAGAGAGATTGTTGCTCCTCTTACCCGTACATGTCTAGAAGTCCTCAGTGGCGGATCCAAGGAGCACCACAGAATCTCTAAAAAATATAATTAAAGATGTTCATTTGAAAATAACTAAAACCATGTCATTTATTTTTCAAATGGAGGTAAATATGCGTTTAATGAGTTAGTTATTTCCAAATGAAGGTAAATATGTGCTTAACGAGTTTTGCTTCGGCACATCCTTTATAAAAATTTACAGATTTTGATAGAAATTAAAACATACTTATCTTCAATAAAAAAATATTAGATTGTTCTAATCTCTAAGAGCATATACAGTCGGGCAGCCCAAAACCCCCCACAAACGCCTGGACGGGCTGTCCGGTCATGAAATTTCAACCTAGACGGGTGTCACCAACAGGCCTCAAATGTTCGGGCCGACCTGCACCTCTTAAATCTAGCCTGGATATGGGGTGGATATGGGGCCGCCCGGGTGCACACGCCATGTAGGACTGACGATGGGGTCCCATACGAGATCGTCCGGAAATCCGGTGGTCCAACGAAATCCTCCTTCATCATCGTGGTGCGAACGCCGCCTGATGTCGCTCCAGCTTGCCGCCCGAGGCCAAATTTGGCTATGTAAGCCGGCCAACGTCTCCCAGCCCTAACCCATCCACCTCCTCCCTCTCTGCGTCGCCACCCGAGCCCGTCTGCCTCCTCTCCCCCCTTCTCCCACGCTCTCCGGCATTGTCATGGTCAGACGGGAGATCAACACCTACGCGATGCTCACGTCAGAGGGCCGAAGGCAGATCGAGGAGAAGATCCAGGCTAGGTGTGTCACCCGCATCGCTGTCGGGCTGCCTCCAGACTCGCAGGAGCCGGAGGAGGAGGAGGGAGAGCATCTATCGGAGCCGATGGAGGTGGTGGATCCGAAGGAGGGCGAGGCGGAGCAGCCTGCTCCAGGGTTCAACATGGCGGAGGCAGAGGCAGAGTTCTTCGTCGCCCAAGTCGAGGAGATGGCGGAGCAACATGCCATCCTAGAGTCCATATAGTATGGAGCCTATGTGGAGACCAACCGACAGTTCTTTCAGCTCCGGCAAGCAGAGTTCGACGTGCTCTTCGCCGAACTCGTGGCAAAGATAGAGGAGAAGGAGGTCGGAGCGGTGGAGCCGGAGCTACAACTTCCGCACATGTACCCGGAGCCGGGCACTGAGATCGTTGAAATCTTCGACGAGAAGTAGTAGCTACATTTAATACGTAGGTTTTTTTGTATGGATTTAAAAATCTAGTATAAGGTGTCAGGATGCAGTTATGCTAATTTGGGGCGTGCCTGGTTACTCCCGTCTGAACATGTCCGCAGACATTTGAGGCGTTATCTTTTTCATACGCGGCTGTAGAAGGTATAAGGGTGGTGTACCAAAGCAAAACTTGTGCTTGACATTAATTGCCTAGACGATGGTGCAATTTTATGACTATTTGTGATACTACGATGATGTTTCGACCAAATTATACAATTTATAGTGTTGGAAATATGCCCTAGAGGCAATAACAAAATGGTTAGTATTATATTTCCTTGTTCATGATAATTGTCTATTGTTCATGCTATAATAGTATTAACCGGAAACCGTAATACATGTGTGAATATGTAGACCACACCATGTCCCTAGTGAGCCTCTAGTTGACTAGCTCGTTGATCAATAGATGGTCATGGTTTCCTGACCATGGACATTGGATGTCGTTGATAACGGGATCACATCATTAGGAGAATGATGTCATGGACAAGACCCAATCCTAAGCATAGCACAAGATCGTGTAGTTTGTCTGCTAGAGCTTTTCTAATGTCAAGTATCATTTCCTTAGACCATGATATTGTGAAACTCCTGGATAGCGTAGGAATGCTTTGGGTGTATCAAACATCACAACGTAACTGGGTAACTATAAAGGTGCACTACAGGTATCTCCGAAATTGTCTGATGGGTTGGCACGAATCAAGACTGAGATTTGTCACTCTGTGTGACGGAGAGGTATCTCTAGGCCCACTCAATAAAACATCATCATAATGAGATAAATGTGACTAAGGAGTTAGTCACGGGATCATGTGATACGGAAGGAGTAAAGAGACTTGCCGGTAACGAGATTGAACAGGGTATAGGGATACTGACGATCAAATCTTGGGCAAGTAACATACCGATGGACAAAAGGAATTTTATACGGGATTAATTGAATCCCCGACATCATGGTTCATCCAATGGGATCATCGTGGAACATGTGGGATCCAATATGGGTATCCAGATCCCGCTACTGGTTATTGGCCGAAGAGGTGCCTCGGTCATGACGGCATGCTTCCCGAACCCATAGGGTCTACACACTTAAGGTTCGGTGATGCTAGAGTTGTAATGGGAATTTTATGTGGTTACCAAAAGTTGTTCGGAGTCCCGTATGAGATCCCGGACGTCACGAGGAGTTCCGTAATGGTCGGGAGGTGAAGATTTATATATGGGAAGTCCAGTTTCAATTATCGGAAAGGTTTCGGGGTTTACTGGTATTGTACCGGGACCACCGAAGGGGTTCTGGGGGTCCACCGAGAGGGTCCACCTGCCCCGGAGGACCTAATGGGCTGAAGTTGGGTGGGAACCATCCCCTTAGTGGGATGGTGCACCCCCCCTCCCCCAAGGGCCCAAGGTGCCTAGGGTTGGAAACCCTAGGGGGTGGGGGCTCCTCCCACCTAAGTTGGAAGGCAAGTTTCCCCCCTTGGCCGCCCCACCAGATGGATCTAGGGGGTCTGGCCACCTCTTCCCTTCCCCCTATAAATAGTAGGGGTGGGAGGGAATCCACACCCCTTCCCTTGGCGCAGCCCTCCCCCTTCCTACACCTCCTTCTCCTCTGTAGCGCTTAGCGAAGCTCTGCCGGAGAGCCACGAGCTCCACCGCCACCACGTCGTCATGCTGCCGGAACTCTCCCTCAACTTCTCCTCCCCCCTTGCTGGATCAAGAAGGAGGAGACGTCCCCGGGCTGTATGTGTGTTGAACGCGGAGGTGTCGTCCGTTCAGCGCTTGGATCGGATCTTCCGCGATTTGAATCGCCGCGAGTACGACTCCATCAACCGTGTTCTTTGTAACGCTTTGTTGGGGAACGTTGCATGGGAAACAAAAACAATCCTACACACACGCAAGATCTATCCATGGTGATGAGCATCTACGAGAGGGAGAGTGGATCTACATACCCTTGTAGATCGCTAAGCGGGAAGCGTTAAGAAACGCGGTTGATGTAGTCCCGTGATCCCATCACGATCCGTCCCGCGATCCAATCACCATCCGTCCCGCGATCTCATCTGTTGGAAATATGCCCTAGAGGCAATAATAAATTAGTTATTATCATATTTCCTTGTTCATGATAATCGTTTATTATCCATGCTATAATTGTATTGATCGGAGACTTAGATGCATGTGTGGATACATAGACAAAACCATGTCCCTAGTATGCCTCTAATAGACTAGCTCGTTGATCAAAGATGGTTAAGGTTTCCTAGCCATTGACATGAGATGTCATTTGATAATAGGATCACATCATTAGGAGAATGATGGGATGGACAAGACCCAAACTACAAACGTAGCATATGATCGTGTCAGTTTAATGCTACTATTTTCTGCATGTCAAGTATCTGTTCCTATGACCATGAGATCATGCAACTCACTGACACCGGAGGAGTGCCTTGTGTGTATCAAACATCGCAATGTAACTGGGTGACAATAAAGGTACTCTATAGGTATCTCCGAGGGTGTCTGTTGGGTTGGCATGGATCAAGACTGGGATTTGTTACTCCGTGTGACGAAGAGGTATCTCAGGGCCCACTCGGTAATACAACATCACAACAAGCCTTGCAAGCAATGTGACTAAGTGTTAGTCACGGGATCTTGTATTACGGAATGGGTAAAGAGACTTGCAGGTAACAAGGTTGAACTAGGTATGGAGATACCGATGATCGAATCTCGGGCAAGTAAACATACCGAAGAACAAAGGGAACATCATACGGGATTAACTGAATCCTTGACATAGAGGTTCGACCAATAAAGATCTTCATAGAATATCTAGGACCCAATATGGGCATCCAGGTCCCGCTATTGGTTATTGACCGTAGAGGTGTCTCGGTCATGTCTACATAGTTCTCGAACCCGCGGGGTCTGCACACTTAGTTCTCGGTGACGTTTCGGTAGTATAGAGTTATGTATGGTGGTGACCGAAGGTTGTTCAGAGTCTCAGATGAGATCCCAAACTTCACGAGGAGCTCCGGAATGTTCCGGAGGTAAAGATTGATATATAGGAAGTCCCATTTTGGTCGCCGGAAAAGTTTCGGGCTAATCGGTAATGTACCGGGAGTGCCGGTAGTGTACCGGGAGACCACCGGGAGGGGTATTTCGACCCAAGAGGCTTCATGGGCTGTGGATAGTAAATACCAGCCTTTTTTGGGCTGGTGGAAGTCCCACACAAGGCCCATGCGGCTGGGAGAAAAATCCCAAAGGGAAAAAGGTGGAAAAAGGCCAAAAAAAAGGAGGAATCCTAGTCCTACTAGGATTGGAGGAGGAGTCCTCCTCTCCTGCCCACTTCGGCCGACCCAAGGGATGGCTTTTTGGCATCCAAGACTCCTCCTCCTCTCCTCCTATATATACTAGAGGATTTTAGGGTTTGGGCAAAGAATTTTTAGCCACGTGCTGCCAGTTCCTCTAGTGCATAGTTTCTCCTCTACATCGGATTTCTGCAGTGCTTAGGCAAAGCCCTGCCAGAATAGCTCCACCACCATCGCCGGAGCGCCGTCATGCTGCTGGAGAGCTCTCCTACTTCTCCTCTCCCTCTGGCTGGATCAAGACGGCGGAGATCGTCATCAGGCCGTACGTGTGCTGAACGCGGAGGTGTCGTCCGTTCGGCGCTAGATCGGAAGGACTGTGATCAAGATCGCGAGACGGATCGTGATGAGATATCGGGACGGATCGTGATGAGATCGCGGGACGGATCGTGATGAATTCGCGGGACAGATCGTGATTGGATCGTGGGATGGATCGTGATGAGATCGCAAGACATCCGGCGATTTGGATCGCGAAGACATTCGACTACACCAACCGTGTTTCTTAACACTTACCGCTTAGCGATCTACAAGGGTATGTAGATCCACTCTCCCTCTCGTAGATGCTCATCACCATGGATAGATCTTGCGTGTGCGTAGGAAAATTTTTGTTTCCCATGCGACGTTCCCCAACATCATCATGATCCATCCCGCGATCCAATCATGAATCGTCTCGCGATCTTGATCATGGTCCTTCCGATCTAGCGCCGAACGGACGGCACCTCCGCGTTCAGCACACGTACAGCTCGATGACGATCTCCGCCTTCTTGATCCATCAAGAGGGAGCGGAGGGGTAGACGAGTTCTCCGGAAGCTCGCCGGCGTTGCAGCGATGGTGGTGAAGCAAGTCGAGCAGGGCTTCGACTAAGCACCGTTGAAACCGATCTACAGGAGAAACTACGAACTAGAGGAGGCAGCATGTGCCTTAGGGTTTCTTGATGTGTTCCAAGTGCTAGCCTCGCCCCTTTATTTATATGCTGAGCCTTGGGGTCGAAACTTGGAGAAAAATCCTCCTCAAGGTCGGTTTGCCCGCAAGGCAAGAGTCCTTCTCGGACTCCAGGACCAGACGCCAAGGTACTCGGCGTCTGGCCCCAAACGCCATGGTCCCTGGCGTCTGGCCCCTGGCCTCCACAAAACATCTTTTGCACCTTCCTAAAGCCTCATGGGCTTTACCCCTTGGCCCAAATAAAGTGTCCTTGTACCCCAAACATTTCGGGAAACATCCGAAACTATTTTCGGTGAATTCCAGAACCCTTCCGGAGACCAAACACTATTATCGCATATATCAATCTTTACCTCCGGACCATTCTGGAGCTCCTCGACGTCCGGGATCTCATCCGGGACTCCGAACAACCTTCGGTCACCACCATACATAACTCTATACTACCGAAATGTCAATGAACCTTAAGTGTGCACACCCTGCGTGTTCGAAAACTATGTAGACATGACCGAGACACCTCTACGATCAATAACCAATAGCGGGACCTGGATGCCCACATTGGTTCCTACATATTCTACGAAGATCTTTATCGGTCGAACCTCTATTTCAAGGATTCAGTTAATCTCGTATGATGTTCCCTTTGTTCTTCGGTATGTTACTTGCCCGAGATTCGATCGTCAGTATCTGTATACCTAGTTCAACCTCGTTACCGGCAAGTCTCTTTACTCGTTCCGTAATACAAGATCCCGTGGCTAACACTTTATCCACATTGCTTGCAAGTCTTGTTGTGAAGTTGTATTATCGAGTGGGCCCTGAGATACCTCTTCCTCACACGGAGTAACAAATCTCAGTCTTGATCCATGCCAACCCAACAAACACCCTCGGAGATACCCGTAGAACACCTTTTGTTGACACCCGACTTTGGCATGGTCGAAAACATAATTAATAAGGTCTCAAATGGAAAAGTGTTCAAAGTGAGAAAGTTCCGTATTGTCGAAAGAATAAACTTTGATATTTGGGCCATAGCCATCCAATCTCATCTCTAAGGCCGAAGTTATGTTCGAAGTACTGAGATTTTGTATGCAGAACACTATTCGGACGATTACACCCCCAAAACGGCCACATATGAGATAAGTTTCTAGAGGTATTGTCTTCGCCTCGTTGAAACGGTCGATTCTGATATAAAAATCGTCTCAATCCGAATACGTATGCAAAAGTTAGAGCCATCGGAATGCAGCCCTACCAGGAGGCAAAATATGGCGCGCCCTACCAGACACGTGTCTCATGGGTAGCGCCACCAATCAGCTGTTTTGCGTAAGAGATTCGGCCCTCTAGATGGCTTTGAACCGAAAAACGTCAACGTGAAAGTTGTTCGTCTCGTCGAAGAGGTCAAATTTTCTTTTAGGAGCATCTTCATCCGAGGTCGTTTGTGGCCTGTGGGACCTAAAAACCGAACTAATGTCCTAGACGTACCTAAATTCGAGTTCGGATAATTTTGGAAAGATTTGTACGTGATTTGGAGTCCTTCTCTTGTACGGGAAGTCCAGCCGTCTCATAAATAGATGAGAGGTGACGGCTGATTGAACAACACACAATCGAACAAACACATCTACTACTTTTTCATGTTCATCTATCCCCTACCCTAGTATCTTTCTTCCTCATCCTTCGTTCGTTCTTCTCTTGGAGGGCAGCGATCCACGACGCCCTAGGGGCGATCAGGTCGACCTAGGGCAACCCATAGCCACCACACGCCCTGACGGGGTCCCTCCCGGGCATGTGGGGTTTTGGGTCCTCAAAAGCGCCTGCCGGACTGCTTGCGTACCGCGCTTCCGGACGGGTCTCATTCAACGTGAGCTGCGGTGCATCACCCCCGGTGTCGAGGGTACACGGTAACGTGTTCGTGTGCAAATACACTTTTTGGCGACTCCGCTGGGGACGAAGCTTTGAACGGTCTCCAGCCCGTTCTTGCTACGAGGAGAGCGTCATCAAGCGGTTGCAATCTACACGGTAACATGTATCATAAATCTGCTTATGTAGATGCAAATAGCCATTATATTGTTGACACTAGATCCTTTGATGGGCATACCATGTCGGCTAGCCCTAACGAGCAAAGGCCGACTAAGTATCCTGTTGGAGAAGCTTGGGAATTACATAATTGTGACATGCAACTTATAGATCCGAACTTTCGTGCATCGGCAACTCCCTTCAATATGCTGGTGAACAACACGATGAGTTCGAGTGATCAATATAAGACACCACATGCACAAGATGGTGTTTCACAGTTTTGTCCATCGGCAGCCGGCTCGCAATATGCAGGTTCATCCCCAAACATGCTGATGGATGGGGGAATCGGCCATGCTTCCATTAGCTATTTGGCCGGTTATCCTCACTCATCATATACCACACCACGTGAGGTTAATTGTTCAGCAGCATATGCAAATAAAAATATTCATGACTCGGATCACTTTCATGGTTATTGCCGAGTGAGTGGAGATTCTATAGGAGCATCTGTGTCTAATATTGCAAAAGATGAGGTGGCTCTGGCTGCTTTAAAAAGTTTAGCCCAGAATAAGCAGATTACTGCTCTTTGCCTTGAGCAACATGATAAGGGTTTGGTACCTGATTATGAGACAATAAGAGCTAAGCTTTTGCAAGAAGACAACGTGTTGCCAATTGACCAAATTGGCGAGAGGAAATATGGTTCAACAATAGTGCATACGTCTTCACCTATCATTACAGCGTGTCATACACCCCCTATACAATTGCAAAATTTCGGCAACATCAGTTCATTGCCGAAAGATCCTAAAAGCATTGGGGGGCAAGCCGATCCAAGTAGGGACGAATTTAAAGAAGAATATGTGGCCCGAATGGACAAGGCCAATCCAAAGCTCACAGGAAATTGCGTCAACAATTTTACCACACCGACTCTTGAGGAGTTACAAGCAGAATATCGACAGGATTATGAAGCACTCAAGAAGAAGCGTGAGGAGGAAGATTTGCAAAAATATGTCAAGTCCCTTCCTTTATGCAGCAACCACGTTGGTCCCTCTGCGATGTTGAGGCAAGATAAAACCGAAGCTTTGCAAGCCAAACAACAAAAAAGGATTCACTCGGTTAATATGGTTGATTCAGTAGAAACCGAGTCAAATATGACTAAATCGTCTACAGTCGAATCAAACGGTTCCTTTAAAGCCAAGACAATGATGGATTCGGTTGAAACCAGATTGAGCACCGAGACGGCCAAGGTCAAGTGCATACAGTCAATATCGAGTGCATCGAGCCAACCGAGTGCATCGAGCCAGTTAAGGCCGAGTGCATCAAGTCAGCCGAGTGCATTGAGTCATCCGACTACATCACCGGCTAATGACGAGTGCATCGAGCCAGTTATTGCAGAGTGTACCAAAATAGATGATGCAAGCTTCATCGAGCAAAGGAACGACAAACGCAGCAAATTGGTCGTGCTCGATTTTTCTGGATGTGAGGGAGCTTACATGCTGCCCTTTGAGTTTCGTGCTAAAGAAATTGATGAGCATCAAGAACAAAGTAATATGACCGAACACAGTTCGATTAACGATGAACAGCAAGAACAAGAACATGTTGCTAAGCAAAGTTCAGCTGATAAAGGGCGTCTGAGTGGAATCCATTCAGATAGTGCGAGTGAAATCTACACGGGAAATCCAAGTGATGATGCACGAGATCCAGAAGAAGAGGAAGGGGCATTGGAGAATTATTTAGAAGTGCAGCAAGATATTGTTCCGGTTATTCAACCATCTTCTCCTCCCAATGTCTTCACAAAGGTACACCTAGATGACAGTTTACTCAATTTTCAATTCGGTCAAAATCATATTGTTGATCCTCCCGTTAGCCAGATTCTAATTAATTTTGAAAGACCAATCGAGATGAGTAATCTATTTGTCTGGAATAATCTTGTCACTATTCATGCTGATCGACACATGGCACCATTCGCAGAAGCTAATAGTGACGACTTATCACAACCAAATTTGTTCACGTCATGTCGGCTAAACTTTATATTCATATGGACAACTTTATTTGTTTTATGCCTAGCTAACATTTCGTCTCAGATGAGACATATATTCTGTAATTATTTTGGTTGCAGAAACATAAAGCCAGGTCCAAAGTCCTCCGAAATAGCTGATTCAAGAGCATCGGGAAAGGAGGACGAAAATCAATGCATAGCCGACTCGGATGACATTAAGTCGGCACCACTCGGTTGTTTTGTTTCAGAGCCGGTATCACAATATCAGTTCATGGATGAGCGCTCTACCTTCAGTCCGGGCATATGTGATCACATCGTCGGTGCATCATCAACTAATCCTATTATTATAATTGATCACGATGTCGAGCTGTCAAAACAAGAACAAGTGCAATGTTCGTTTGAACAGAATGTCAAAGACAAGAATGTGATTCATCAAGCCACACAATCGGCTAACAGAGGATGATTCGAGCTCGTTGGGGCACAAGCATACGACCAGTCGACTCAAATTGGTTTTGATGGTGATCAAGTGTTGACTCAGCTACCTCAAGCTATCTCATCCAAAGACGGACAGGTATACGCTAATGATGATGGGATCAAATCTTCAAGTGAGGTAATTATTCAAAAATACATCAGCAATAATATTCAAGACAGGAATTCCATCAAAGTTACAACTGACACATCTAGCACTAGGGGGTAACAAGAAAATTCAAAGACCGATGCACTCAAAACCAAAGAAAGCAAAGGTCGTGGTAAGCACAAAGGTAAAAAAGCCGAAAGTTACTTTCGCGCAGTTATTGGAAAAATATCAGAAGATAAGTGAGGCGAAGAGTGCTTATCGGCCGAGTGAAACAAATGCATCGAAGTCACCCCCAAGGAATAAATCTGAATACTGGGATTGGCGAAGGAAGAAGTTGACTCCATATCCTCCTTTTGGGCCACCAATGCTGATGTCATACGTACCTACTCATGCCGATTATTATTCATATCAATCATGGGACAGGTATAAATCGAGGGATTGCCATCCATTATATTCTAAACCACCTCACCAAAATTATGCAGCTCCGAGAGGATCATTGTTTGTTCAACAACCACATGTTAAAGACCGACTCAACCAAAACGAATCGGTCCGGAGCTTGGCAAAAAAGATGGACGTGGTCAAGCAAATTTACCGAGTAAAAAAGGATGGCTGCAAGTGTGCTCTTTCAGATCCGACTCCGGACGACAAAAAGCCAGTTGAGTCTACATTGGCTAATAAAGGCAAGGAGATGAAGCGTGTAACTTTCAAGGATCCAATTGTCGAATTTCAACAGGCCAAGTTGGAGGTTCCCAAAGCCAAGAAAAACTTTCTAGTGCATAAAACAAAGCCACAGCCAAGATGCCCACTCGGCTTATCATATTCGCAAGAGAAGAAGCTGAAGCGGCTTAGGGCCTATGAGCTGGAGAAGAGGAACATGGCGTGGGTCCCCAAAGGAATCCATCAAGGCAAGAATGATGTGACAGCTCCTGTTGCATGAGTAAGGGAGGACAAGCGTGAAGCCGGTAGGCAAAAACAACAATTCTCATGTCACAATATGATACTCCAGACAACATCACCCTTGTTCTTCAACCGTCCCATCAGAGTTTGTGCCCAACAATTTATCGCCAGCTGAAATTTCTGATTTATTTTGGTTGTTCACACTTTGGTGGGCAGGTTCCCCAGATCCTTTGAGATGAGGACGCATGGCCGATATTTGCATATCGCCCTGAGAGTTCATTGTGTTGGCAAAGCCAGCATCTGGCTAACGGTGTTCATCAAGGTTGTCTCGTACTTCTATAGCTGATGCTTAGTATTTTTCAATACCGACAAGGCCGACTTAACTATTGAGCCGACCATTAATTAGGGGCCTGGTATACAAAAGGCTTCAACTCCTGTTGAAAGATATCTGCAGGATCCAAGTCAGGAGACAGACGTTGTTCGGTGGAGGCTTGATGGGATACTTTGATCAACAATGAGTTGAGTTGCCGAACAGTTGACGGTATTCTTTTGAGTGCATGGTCATAATTGTTCGGCAACTATTGTGGAATGGTTCTAATATACCCAAAGGAGTGTCTAGACAAAGCAAGGCCTGGAATGACATGAGAGACTTGCGTGGAGGCCTTTGTGACATCTATTGGTTGTTCTCAGACGACTATCATCTAAAGAGGTTCCACTCGAGCAATAACAGACCTTATCATATGGCTGATAATGGTTATCATCCTCAGCATGCACAACCGATGGAGTGTTGACATCGTGTTTAGAGAAAATACATTGCAAATTATTTTTTGGTATACAAGTTTTACCGAAAAACAGGGGGGCATGTGTTGACACCCGACTTTGGCATGGTCAAAAACATAATTAAGAAGGTCTTAAATGGAAAAGTGTTCAAAGTGAGAACGTTTCGCATCGTCGAAAGAAGAAACTTTGATATTTGACCATAGCCATTCAATCTCATCTCTAAGGCTGAAGTTATGTTCGAAGTACTAAGATTTTGTATGTAGAACACTATTCGGATGATTATGCCCCCAAGACGGCCACATATGAGAATAGTTTCTACAGATATTGTCTTCGTCTTGTCGAAATGGTCGATTTTGATATAAAAATCGTATCAATCCGAATATGTATGCAAAATTTAGAGCCATCGTAATGCAGCCCTACCAGGAGGCAAAATATGGTGCGCCCTACTAGACACGTGTCTCATGGGTAGCGCCACCAATCAGCTGTTTTTCGTAAGACATTCGGCCCTCGATATGGCTTTGAATCAAAAAACGTTCAACACGAAAGTTATTCGCATCGTCGAAGCGGTCAAATTTGCTTTTAGGAGCATCTTCATCTGAGGTCGTTTGTGGCCTGTGGGACCTAAAAACCTAACTAATATCCCAAACATACCTAAATCCGAGTTCGGTTAATTTTGGAAAGATTTGGACGTGATTTGGAGTCCTTCTCTTGTACGGGAAGTCCAGCCGCCTCATAAATAGATGAGAGGTGATAGCCGATTGAACAACACACAATCGAAGAAACACATCTACTACTTTTTCGTGTTCATCTATCCCCTACCCTTGTATCTTTCTTCCTCGTTCTTCGTTCGTTCTTCTCTTGAAGGGCAGCGATCCACGACGTCCTAGGGGCGATTAGGTCGACCTAGGGCAGCCCATAGCCGCCGTGCGCCCTGACGGGGTCCCTCCCAGGCGTGTGGGGTTTTGGGTCCTCAAAAGCGCCCGTCGGACTGCTTGCGTACCGCGTTTCCGGACGGGTCTCCTTTGACTTGAGCTGCGGTGCATCACCCCCGGCATCGAGGGTACACAGTAACGTGTTCGTGTGCGACCACCTTTATAGTCACCCAGTTACGTTGCAACGTTTGATACACACAAGGTACTCCTCCGGTATTAGTGAGTTGCATGATCTCATGGTCATAGGAACAAATACTTGACATGCAGAAAACTGTAGCAATAAACTAACACGATCATATGCTACATTTATAGTTTGGGTCACATCATTCTCCTAATGATGTGATCCCGTTATCAAATGACATCTCATGTCAATGGGTAGGAAACCATGACCATCTTTGATCAACGAGCTAGTTTACTAGAGGCATACTTGGGACACAGTGTTGTCTATATACCCACATCCATGTATTTAGTTTCCAATCAATACAATTATAGCATGGATAATAAAAAACTATCATGAAAAAGGAAATTTGATAATAACTAATTATTATTGCCTCTAGGGCATATTTCTAACAGTCTCCCACTTGCACTAGAGTCAATAATCTAGTTCACACCATGTGATTCGCATTGTTATGAATCTAACACGCAATGAGTTCTGGGGATCGATCATGCTTTGCATGTGAGAGAGGTCTTTTAGTCAATGGGCCTGCGTCATTCAGATCCGTGTGTACTTTGCAAAGCTCTATGTCATACTGTAGACACTGCTACCACACTCCACTTGGAGCTATTCCAAATGGCTGCTCCACTATACGTATCCGGATTGCTACTAAGAGTCATCCGGCTTGGTGTTAAAGCTTGCATCGACGTAACTCTTTACGACAACCTCTTTTATCACCTTCATAATCGAGAAACATTTCCTTAGTCTTTTAGTTACTAAGGATAATGTTGACCGTTGTCTTGTGATGCACTCCTGGATCACTCTTGTACCCCTTGACAGACTCATGGCAAGGCACACATGGGTGCGGTACACAGCATGGCATACTATATAGAGCCTATGGCTAAAGTTTTGCGGACGACCTTCGTCCTTTCTCTTTCTTCTGCCATGGTCGAGCTTTGAGTCTTACTACTTCACACCTTACAAATCAGGCAAGAACTCTTTCTCTGACTGATCTACTTTGAACTCTTTCAAAATCTTGTCAAGGTATGTACTCATTGAAAGTCTCATCAAGCATCTTGATCTATCTCTATAGATATTGATGCTCAACAATTAGGTAGCTTTATCCAGGTCTTCCTTTGAAAAACTCTTTTCAAACAACCTTTTATGCTTTCCAAAAATTCTACATCATTTCTGATCAACAACATGTCATCCACATATGCTTATCAGAAACTCTATAGTGATCCCACTCACTTTATTATAAATACAAGTTTCTAATAAACTTTGTATAGACTCAAAAACTTTGATCACCTCATCAAAGCGTATATTCCAACTCCGAGATGCTTGCTCCAGTCCATAGAAGGATTGCAAGAGCTTGCACACCCTTTAGCATCCTTAGGACTGACAAAACCTTCTGGTTGTATTACATACAACCTTTCCTTAAGTAAACCGTTAAGGAAACGATGTTTTGACATCCATCTACCAGATTTCATAATTGAGAAATGCAGCAACTGCTAACATAATTCCAACAGACTTTAGCATCGCTACGGGTGAGAAAGTCTCATCGTAGTCAACTCCTTGAACTTGGCGGAAACTTCTTTCCGACAAGTCGAGCTTTATAAATGGTGACATTTACCATCAGCGTCTGTCTTCATCTTAAAGGTCCATTTGTACTCGACAGCCTGCCGTCCAATGAGCAAGTCTACCAAAGTCTATACTTGGTTTTCATACATGGATCCTTTCTCGGATTTCATGGCCTCTAACCATTTGTCGGAATCCGGTCCCATCATCGCTTCTCCATAGCTCGTAGGCTCATCGTTGTCCAACAAAATGACCTCTAAGACAGGGTTGTCGTACCACTCAGAAGCAGTACGCGTCCTTGTCAACCTACGAGGTTTGATAGTAACTTGATCCGAAGCTTCATGACCATCATCATTAACTTCCTCTTCAACTCACGTATGCTCCACAGAAACAATTTTCTGCGCTGCGCTACTCTCTGGTTGAAACAAAGGTTCAACAACCTCATCAAGTTATATCTTCCTCTCACTCAATTCTTTCGAGAGAAATTCTTTCTCGATAAAGGACCCGTTTTTAGCAACAAACACTTTGCACTTGGATCTGAGATAAAAGTTATACCCAACTGTTGTTAGGGTATTCTATGAAGATGCATTTGTCCGCTTTCGGTTTGAGCTCATTAGGTGAAAACCCTTTTCACATAAGTGTCACATCCCCAAACATTAAGAAATGACAGCTTAGGTTTCTGCCAAACCATATGGTGTCATCTCAACGGATTTAGATGGTGCCCTATTTAAAGTGAATGTAGTTATCTCTAATGCGTAACCCCAAAACGATAGTGGTAAAATGATAAGATACATCATAATTCGCACCATATCCAATAGAGCACGACTATGACGTTCGGACACACCATCACACTATGGTGTTCCAGGTGGCATGAGTTGTGAAACAACTTTCACATTGTCTTAAGTTGGATATCAAACTCATAACTCAGATATTCACCTCCACGATCATATCGTATATATCTTATCTTCTCATCATGATGATCTTAAACTTCACTCTGAATTTGCTTGAACTTTTCAAACGATTCAGACTTGTGTTTCATTAAGTAAATATACACTATTATCTACTCAAACCATGAGTCAAGGTAAGAAAATAATGATATCCACCGCATGCTACAAGACTCATTGGATTGCATACATCAACATGTATCATTTCCAATAAATCACTTGCCCTCTCCATCAAACCAGAAAACGGGGTCCTTAGTCATCTTGCCCAAGAGGCATGGTTCGCATGTCTCAACCGATTCGAAATCGACTGAGTCCAAAGATCCATCGGCATGGAGTTTCTTCATGCGATTTATACCAATATGACATTTAGCGGCAGTGCTGCAAGTATGTGGTAATATCATTATTAACTTTGTATCTTTTGGCATCAATGTTATGAACATGTGCATTACTACGATCAAGATTCAACAAACCATTCTCACTGGGTGCATGACCATTGAAGGTATTATTCATGTAAACAGAATAACCATTATTCTCTAACTTAAATGAATAACCGTGTTGCAATAAACACGATCTAATCATGTTCATGCTTAACGCAAAACACCAAACAACATTTAGGTTTGTCACTAATCCCGAAGGTAGAGAGAGCGTGCGATGTTGATCACATGAACCTTGGAAACATTTCCAACACACATCGTCACCTCACACTTAGCTAATCTCCGTTTATTCGTAGCTTTTACTTCGAGTTACTAACATTTAACAACCGAATCGGTATCCAATACCCAGGTGCTACTAGGAGTACTAGCAAGGTACACATCAATAACACGTATATCAAATATACTTCTATCGAAGTTGACAGCCTTCTTATCTACCAAGTATCTAGGGTTGTTCCGCTTCAGCGACTGCTCTCCTCATAATAGAAGCACTTAGTCTCAGATTTGGGTTCAACTTTGGGTTGCTTCACTGGAGCAGCAACTGACTTGCCATCCATGAAGTTTCCCTCCTTGTCCTTGCCCTTCTCGAAACTAGTGGTTTTACTAACCATCAACACTTGATGCTCCTTCTTGATTTCTACCTTCATGGTGTCAAACATCGTGAACAGCTTAGGGATCATTATTTCCATCCCTGGCATTTTATAGTTCATCACGAAGCTCTAGTAGCTTTCTGATAATGACTTGGAAAACTATATCAATCACTTTCTTATCTGGAAGATCAACTCCCACTCGATTCAAGCAATTGTAGCACCCAGACAATCTGAGCACATGCTCAACGATTGAGCTATTCTCCTTCATCTTGCAAGCAAAGAATTTTGTTGGAGATCTCATATCTCACAACACGAGCAAGAGCCTGAGATCCCAATTTCAGCTCTTAGAACATCTCATATGTTCCGTGACGATCAAAATGTTTTGGACCCTCAATTCCAAGTCGTAATGCATGATGCACTATCAAGTAGTCATCGGAATGTGCCTGTCAGATGTTCACAACATCTACAGACGACGCTAGAGGGGGTGGCACACCGAGCGGTGCATTAAGGACATAAGCCTTCTGTGCAGCAATGAGGACAATCCTCAGATCGCGGACCCTGTCTGCAATATTGCTACCATCATCTTTCAACTCTATTTCACTAGGAACATATAACAATTCAAGGGAGCTACAGCGTGAGTTACAACATAATTTGCAAAGACACTACTGACTATGTTCATGTTAATGAGTTCAATTAATCATATTACTTAAGAACTCCCACTCAAATTGACATCCCTCTAGTCATTCGAGTGATACATGATCCAAATTCACCAACTCAAGTCCGATCATCATGTGAGTTGAGGTGATTTCAATGGTGAACATCATCATGTTGATCATATCTACTATATGACTCATCTTCGACCTGACGGTCTCTTGTGTTCCGAGGCCATGTTTGTACATGCTAGGCTCGTCAAGTTTAACCCGAGTGTTCTGCATGTGCAACACTGGCTTGCACCCGTTGTATGTGAACGTAGAGTCTATCACACCCGATCATCGTGTGCTGTCTTGACACGACGAACTTTCGCAACGGTGCACACTCGGGGAGAACACAATTGATCTTGAAATTTAAGTGATGGATCACCTTATAATGCTACCGTCGTCCTAAAAAAAACAAGGTGTATAAAAGGATTAACATCACATGCAAATCATAAGTGACATGATATGGCCATGAACTTGTGCTTTTGATCTCCATCTTGAAAGCACCGGCATGATCTACATTGTCACCGGCACAACACCATGATCTCTATCATCATGATCTCCATCATTGTGTCACCATCGGGATTGTCGCGCCCACCATGCTCATACTACTATGGCGACCGTTTAGCGATAAAGTAAAGCATTACATAACGCTTAATGATTCACACGCAGGTCATACAATAATTAAAGACAACCCTGTGGCTCTTGCCGGTTGTCGTACTCATCGACATGCAAGTCGTGATATTCTATACAAAACATGATCATCTCATACATCACATATATCTCATCATGTAATTGGCCATATCACATCACAACATACCCTGCAAAAACAAGTTAGACGTCCTCTAATTGTTGTTGCAAGTTTTACGGGTATCTAGCATGAACAATTCTCACCTACGCAAAACCACAACGGTGATACATAAATTGCTTTTCAACCTTCTCAAGGACCGCCTTTGTCGAATCCGATCCAACTAAAGTAGGAGAAACAGACACCCGCCAGCCATCTTTGTGCAACGAAGTTACAGTCAGTCGATGGAACCGCTCTCTCGTAAGCGTGCGAGTAAGGTTGGTCCAAGCCGCTTCAACCCACAATACCGCTGAACCAAAACATGACCAAGGGAGGAAGCAATCTAAGCATCAACGCCCACAAACTCTTTGTGTTCTACTCGAGATCTCATCTACACATAGACGTAGCTCTGATACCACTGTTGGGGAACGTTGCATGGGAAACAAAAAAATTCCTACGCACACGCAAGATCTATCCATGGTGATGAGCATCTACGAGAGGGAGAGTGGATCTACATACCCTTCTAGATCGCTAAGAGGGAAGCGTTAAGAAACACGGTTGATGTAGTCGAATGTCTTTGCGATCCAAATCGCTGAGCGTCCCGCGATCCCATCACGATCCGTCCCGCGATCCAATCACGATCCGTCCCACGATCTCATCACGATCCGTCTCGCGATCCAATCACGAATCGTCTCGCGATCTTGATCACGGTCCTTCTGATCTAGCGCCGAACGGATGGCACCTCCGCGTTCAGCACACGTACAGTTGGATGACGATCTCTGCCTTCTTGATCCAACAAGAGGGAGCGGAGACGTAGATGAGTTCTCCAGCAGTGCGACGGCGTTGCGGCGATGGTGGTGGAGCAATTCCAGCAGGGCTTCGCCTAAGCACCGCTGAAACTGATCTAGAGGAGAAACTATGAACTAGAGGAGAGGTAGCACGTGGCTTAGGGTTTCTTGATGTGTTCCAAGTGCTAGCCCTGCCCCTTTATTTATATGCTGGGTCTTGGGGTCGAAACTTGGAGAAAAATCCTCCTCAAGGTCGATTTGCCCGCAAGGCAAGAGTCCTTCTCGGACTCCAGGACCAGACGCCAAGGTCCTCGGCGTCTGGCCCAAGACGCCAGGGTCCCTGATGTCTAGCCCCTGGCCTCCGCAAAACATCTTTTGCACCTTCCTAAAGCCTCCTTGGCCCAAATAAAGTGTCCTTGTACCCCGAACATTTCGGGAAACATCTGAAACTATTTTCGGTGAATTCCGAAACCCTTCCGAAGAACAAACACTATTATCCCATATATCAACCATTACCTTCGGACCATTCCGGAGCTCGTCGTGACGTCCGGGATCCCATCCGGGACTCCAAACAACCTTCGGTCACCACCATACATAACTTTATACTTCCGAAACGTCACTAAACCTTAAGTGTGCAGACCCTGCGGGTTTGAGAAGTATGTAGACATGACCGAGACACCTCTACGGTCAATAACCAATAGCGGGACCTGGATGCCCATATTGGTTCCTACATATTCTACGAAGATCTTTATCGGTCGAACCTCTATGTCAAGGATTCAGTTAATCCCGTATGATGTTCCCTTTGTTCTTCGGTATGTTACATGCCCGAGATTCAATCGTCGGTATCTGTATACCTAGTTCAACCTCGTTACCGGCAAGTCTCTTTACTCGTTCCTTAATACAAGATCCCGTGGCTAACACTTTAGTCACATTGCTTGCAAGGCTTGTTGTGATGTTGTATTACCGAGTGGGCCCTGAGATACCTCTCCGTCACACAGAGTAACAAATCCCAGTCTTGATCCATGCCAACCCAACAGACACCCTCGGAGATACGTGTAGAGCACCTTTATAGTCACCCAGTTACATTGTGACGTTTGATACACACAAGGTACTCCTCCAGTGTTAGTGAGTTGCATGATCTCATGGTCATAGGAACAGATACTTGACATGCAGAAAACTATAGCAATAAACTGACACGATCATATGTTTCATTTGTATTTTGGGTCTTGTCCATCACATCATTCTCCTATTGATGTGATCCCGTTATCAAATGATATCTCATGTCAATGGCTAGGAAACCTTGACAATCGTTGATCAACGAGCTAGTTTACTAGAGGCATACTAGGGACACAGTGTTGTCTATATACCCACACATGTATTTAGTTTCCAATCAATACAATTATAGCATGGATAATAAACGATTATCATCAACAAGGAAATATGAGAATAACTAATTTATTATTGCCTCTAGGGCATATTTCCAACATGCTTTCGCTTAGCGATCTTCAAGGGTATGAAGATGCACTCCCTCTCTCTCGTTGCTAGTACCTCCTAGATTGATCTTGGTGACACGTAGGAAAATTTTGAATTATTACTATGTTCCCCAACAGTGGCACCATGAGCTAGGTCTATGCGTAGATTCTATGCACGAGTAGAACAAAATTAGTTGTGGGCGATGATTTGGTAAATTTGCTTGCCGTTACTAGTCCTATCTTGATTTGGCGGCATTATGGGATGAAGCGGCCCGGACCGACTTTACACGTACGCTTGCGTGAGACAAGTTCCACCGCGTGACATGCACTTGTTGCATAAGGTGGCTAGCGGGTGTCTGTATCTCCCACTTTAGTCGGATCGGATTCGATGAAGAGGGTCCTTATGAAGGGTAAATAGCAATTGGCATATCACTGTTGTGGCTTTTGCGTAGGTAAAAAAGGTTCACGCTAGAAACCCATAGCAGCCACATAAAACTTGCAACAACAATTAGAGGACGTCTAACTTGTTTTTGCAGGGTATGCTATGTGATGTGATATGGCCAAAAGGATGTGATGAAATATATGTGATGTATGAGATTGATCATGTTCTTGTAATAGGAATCTCGACTTGCATGTCGATGACTATGACAACTGGCAGGAGCCATAGGAGTTGTCTTAATTTATTGTATGACCTTCGTGTCAATCAAAAACGACATGCAATTACATTACTTTATTGCTAACTGTTAGCCATAGTAGTAGAAGTAATAGTTGGCGAGACAACTTCATGAAGACACGATGATGGAGATCATGATGATGGAGATCATGGTGTCGTGTGCCGGTGACGATGGGAATCATGCCCCGCCCCGAAGATGGAGATCAAAGGTGCAAGATGATATTGGCCATATCATGTCACTTTATCATTTGCATGTGATAGTTATCATGTTTTTACATCTTATTTGCTTAGAACGACGGTAGCATAAATAAGATGATCCCTCACTAAAATTTCAAGAAATGTGTTCCCCCTAAGTGTGCATCGTTGCGAAGGATCATTGTTTTGAAGCACCACGCGATGATTGGGTGTGATAGATTCTAAAGTTCGCATACAACGGGTGTAAGCCAGATTTACACACGCAAAACACTTAGGTTGACTTGATGAGCCTAGCATGTATAGACATGGCCTCAGAACACAAGAGACCAAAAGGTCAAACATGAGTCATATAGTAGATATGATCAACATGATGATGTTCACCATTGAAACCAACTCAACTCACGTGATGATCAGACTTGAGTTGGTAAATTTGGATCACGTATCACTCGGATGACCGAAGGGATGTCAATTTGAGTGGGAGTTCTTAAGTAATATGATTAACTGAACTCATTTGTCAAGAACATAGTCTAAAGTGTCTTTGCAAATTATGGTATAGATAGCTCGCGTTGTAGCTCCCCTGTTTTATTGATACGTTCCTAGAGAAAATTAAGTTGAAAGATGATGGTAGCAATAATGCGGACTGGGTCCGTGATCTGAGGGTTGTCCTCATTGCTGCACAAAAGGCTTATGTCCTTGATGCACCGCTCGGTGCACCACCCCCTCTAGCATCGTCTGAGGATGTTGTGAACATATGACATGCACGTTGTGATGATTTCTTGATAGTTCAGTGCATCATGCATTACGGCTTAGAATGAGGCTCCAAAACGTTTTGAACGTCACAGAACATATGAGACGTACTGAGAGCTGAAATTGGTATCTCAGGATCGTGACCGTGTTGAGAGGTATGAGACCACCAACAAGATTCTTTGCCTGCAAGATGAAATAGAATAGCTCAATCGGTGAGCATGTGCTCAGATTGTCTTGGTACTACAATCGCTTTAACTGAGTGGGGGTTGATCTTCTGGATAAGATAGTGATTGATATAGTTCTCCAAGTCACTGTCACTAAGCTACTAGAGCTTCGTGAAGAACTATAAAATGCCAGGGATGGAAATAATGATCTCTGTGCTATTCGCGACATTTGACACCGCGAAGGTAGAAATCAAGAAGGAGCATCAAGTGTTGATGGTTAGTGAAACCACTAGTTTCGAGAAGGGCAATGGCTAGGAGGAAAACTTCATGGATGGCAAGTTAGTTGTTATTCTAGTGAAGAAACCCAAGGTTGAATCGAAACCCGAGACTAAGTGCTTCTGTTATGAGGAGAACGGTCACTGAAGCGAAACAACCCTAGATATTCGGTAGATAAGAAGGCTTGCAATGTCGATAGAAGTACATTTGATATATGTGTTATTGATGTGTACCTTGCTAGTACTCCTAGTAGCCCCTGGGTATTGGATACCGGTTCCGTTGCTAAATGTTAGTGACTCGAAATAAAAGCTACGAAATAAACGGAGGATAGCTAAGGGTAAGGTGACAATGTGTGTTGGAAGTGTTTCCAAGGTTGATGTGATCACCATCGCACGCTCTCTCTACCTTCGGGATTAGTGATAAACCTAAATAAATGTTATTTGGTGTTTGTGTTGAGCATGAATGTGATTAGATCGTGTTTAGTGCAATAAGGTTATTCATTTAAGTTAAGAGAATAATGGTTATTCTGTTTACATGAATAATGCCTTCAATGGACATGCACCCAATGGGAATGGTTTATTGAATCTTGATCGTAGTAATACACATGTTCATAACATTGATACCAAAATATACAAAGTTAATAATGTTGGAAATATTCCCTAGAGGAAATAATAAAATGGTTATTATTGTATTTCCTTGTTCATGATAATTTCTATTGTTCATGCTATAATTGTATTAGCCGGAAACCGTAATACATGTGTGAATACATAGACCACACCATGTCCCTAGTGAGCCTCTAGTTGACTAGCTCGTTGATCGACAGATGGTCATGGTTTCCTAGCCATGGACATTGGATGTCGTTGATAACGGGATCACATTATTAGGAGAATGATGTGATGGACAAGACCCAATCCTAAGCATAGCACAAGATCGTGTAATTCGTCTGCTAGAGCTTTTCTAATGTCAAGTATCATTTCCTTAGACCATGAGATTGTGCAACTCCCGGATACCGTAGGGATGCCTTGGGTGCATCAAACGTCACAATGAACCTGGGTGACTATAAAGGTGCACTACAGGTGTCTCCGGAAGTGTCTGTTGGGTTGGCACGAATCGAGACTGTGATTTGTCACTCCGTGTGACGGAGAGGTATCTCTGGGCCCACTCGGTAATACATCATCATAATGAGCTCAATGTGACTAAGTAGTTAGTCACGGGATCATGTGATACGGAAGGAGTGAAGAGACTTTCCGGTAATGAGATTGAACAAGGTATAGGGATACCGACGATCGAATCTCGGGCAAGTAACATATCGATGGACAAAGGGAATTGTATATGGGATTAATTGAATCCCCGACATTGTGGTTCATCCAATGAGATCATCATGGAACATGTGGGAGCCAATATGGGTATCCAAATCCCGCTATTGGTTATTGGCTGGAGAGGTGTCTCGGTCATGACTGAATGGTTCCCGAACCCGTAGGGCCTACACACTTAAGGTTCGGTGACGCTAGAGTTGTCATGAGAATTGTATGTGGTTACCGAAAGTTGTTCGGACTCCCGGATGAGATCCTGAACGTCACGAGGAGTTCCGGAATGGTTCGCAGGTGAATATTTATATATGGGAAGTCCAATTTCAGTCACCGAAAAGGTTTCGAGGTTTATCGGTATTGTACTAGGACCATCGAAGGTGTTCGGGGGGTCCACTGGGAGGGTCCACCTGCCCCGGAGAACCAAATGGGTTGTAGTTGGGTGGGAACCAGCCCCTTAGTGGGCTGGTGTGCCCCCCCACCCCACCCCACCCCAAGGGCCCCGAGGTGCCTAGGGTTGAAAACCCTAGGAGGGCGTTGTCCCCCTGGATGGAAACCCTAGGGGGCCTGTCCCCTCTCCCCTTCCCCTATAAATAGTGGGGGTGGGAGGGCAGCCGGACCCTTCCCCTGGCACAGCCCACCCCCCTTCCTACACCTCCGGAGGTGAAGATTTATATATGGATAGTCCAGTTTCAGTCACCGGAAAGGTTTCGGGGTTTATCGGTATTGTATCGGGACCACCGAAGGTGTTCCGGGCGTCCACCGGGAGGGTCCACCTGCCCCAGAGGACCTACCGGGCTATAGTTGGGAGGGAACCAGCCCCTTAGTGGGCTGGTGCGCCCCCCCCCCCCCACCCCACCCCACCCCAAGGGCCCCGAGGTGCCTAGGGTTGAAAACCCTAGGGGGGCGCTGTCCCCCTGGATGGAAACCCTAGGGGGCCTGCCCCCTCTCCCCTTCCCCTATAAATAGTGGGGGGTGGGAGGGCAGCTGGACCCTTCCCCTGGCGCAGCCCACCCCCCTTCCTACACCTCCTCCTCCTCTGTAGCACTTAGCAAAGCTCTGCCGGAGAACCATGAGCCCCACCAGCACCATGTCGTCATGCTGTCGGAGCTCTCCCTAAACATCTCCTCCCCCCTTGCTGGATCAAGAAGGAGGAGACGTCCCTGGGTTGTACGTGTGTTGAACGTGGAGGCGCCGTCTGTTGGGCGCTTGGAGCGGATCTTCCGCGATTTGAATCGCCGCGAGTATGACTCCATCAACCGCATTCTTTGTAAAGCTTCCGCTTAGCGATCTTCAAGGGTATGAAGATGCACTCCCTCTCTCTCTCGTTGCTAGCATCTCCTAGATTGATCTTGGTGACACGTAGGAAACTTTTGAATTATTACTACGTTCCCCAACAAATAATGATAGTACCACATACTTGTCGTTGGAAATATGCCCTAGAGGCAATAATAAATTAGTTATTATCATATTTCCTTGTTCATTATAATCGTTTATTATCCATGCTAGAATTATATTGATCAGAAACTCAGATACATGTGTGGATACATAGACAACACCATGTCCCTAGTATGCCTCTAATAGACTAGCTCATTGATCAAATATGGTTAATGTTTCCTAGCCATGGACATAAGATGTCATTTGATAACAGGATCACATCATTAGGAGAATGATGTGATGGTCAAGAGCCAAACTATAAACGTAGCATATGATCGTGTCAGTTTATCTGCATGTCAAGTATCTGTTCCTATGACCATGAGATCATGCAACCCAATGACACTAGAGGAGTACCTTGTGTGTATCAAACGTCGCAACGTAACTGGGTGACTATAAAGGTGCTCTACAGGTATCTCCGAGGGTGTTTGTTGAGTTGGCATGGATCAAGACTGGGATTTGTTACTCCGTGTGACGGAGAGGTATCTCAGGGCCCACTCGGTAATACAACATCACTATAAGCCTTGCAAGCAATGTGACTAAAGAGTTAGCCACGGGATCTTGTATTATGGAACGAGTAAAGAGACTTGCCGGTAACGAGATTGAACTAGGTATGGAGATACCGACGATCAAATCTCGAGAAAGTAACATACCGAAGAACAAAGCGAATAGCATACGGGATTAACTGAATCCTTGGCATAGAGGTTCAACCGATAAAGATCTTCATGGAATATGTAGGAAAAAATATGGGCATCTAGGTCCCGCTATTGTTTATTGACCGTAGAGGTGTCTCGGTCATGTCTACATAGTTCTCGAACCCGCAGGGTCTGCATACTTAAGGTTCCGTGACGTTTCGGTAGTATAGAGTTATGTATGGTGGTGATCAAAGATTGTTCGGAGTCCTAGATTAGATCCCGGACGTCACGAGGAGCTCCGGAATGGTCCGGAGGTAAAGATTGATATATAGGAAGTCATGTTTTGGTCACCGGAAAAGTTTCGGGCTCATCGGTAGTGTACCGGGAGTGCCAAAAGGGTGCCGGGGGACCATCGGGAGGGGTGTCTCGACCCAAAGGACCTCATGGGATGTGGGAGTAGCCAAACCAGCTCCTGGTGGGATGGACTAAGCCCCCACTAAGTCCCATGCGGCTAGGGGTGGGAAAAACCCAAAAGGTGGAGAGGTGGAAAGAGTTTCCAAGTGGAAAGGAGGAATCCTACTCCTAATTGGATTGGAGTAGGACTCCTCCACCTCCAATTTCGACCAAACCTTGAGGGTTTGAGGCTGCCTCCTCCCCTCCCTCCCTCCTATATATACTAGAGGATTTAGAGGGAAGAGCTAACCCTAATTGCAACATGCTGCCCTCTTCTTCACTAGATCACTTTCTCCTCTAGATTAGTTCTGCGGTGCTTAGGCGAAGCCCTGTAGGATTAGTTCACCACCACCGCCGCCACGCCGTTGTGCTGCCGGAGAACTCATCTACCTCTCCACTCCCTCTTGCTGGATCAAGAAGGCAGAGATCGTCATCGAGCTGTACATGTGCTGAACGCGGAGGCGCCGTCCGTTCGGCGCTAGATCGGAAGGACCGTGATCAAGATCGCGAGATGATTCGTGATTTGATTGCGGGACGGATCGTGATGGGATTGCAGGATGGATCATGATCGGATCGTGGGATGGATCATGATGGGATCATGGGACGCTCGGCGATTTGGATCGCGAAGACGTTCGACTACATCAACCGCGTTTCATAACGCTTCCCGCTTAGTGATCTACAAGGGTATGTAGATCCACTCTCCCTCTCGTAGATGCTCATCACCATGGATAGATCTTGCATGTGCGTAGGAAAATTTTTGTTTCCCATGCAACGTTCCCCAACACTTGTGGCACTTCCGCTAAATGTCATATTGGTCTCAATTGCATGAAGAAACTCCACGCTGATGGATCTTTGGACTCATTCGATTTCGAATCGGTTGAGACATGCAGACCATGCCTCATGGGCAAGATGAGTAAAGACCTCGTTTTCGGTATGATGGAGCGGGCTAGTAACTTATTGGAAATAATACATGTTGATGTATGCGGTCCAATGAGTGTTGTAGCGTGCGGTGGATATCGTTATTTTCTTACCTTCACTTATGATTTGAGTAGATATGGGCATATTTACTTAATGAAACACAAGTCTAAAATGTTTGAAAAGGTCAAGCATATTTAGAGTGAAGTTTGAGATCATCGTGACAAGAAGATAAAAATGTCTACGATATGATCATGGAGGTGAATATCTGAGTTACGAGTTTGGTATACAACTTAAGACAATGTGGAAGTTGTTTCACAACTCACGCCACCTGGAACACCATAGTGTGATGGTGTGTCCGAACATCGTAGTCATTCTCTATTGGATATGGTGCGTACTATGATGTCTCTTATCGTTTTGCCACTACCGTTTTGGGGTTATGCATTATAGACAACTACATTCACTTTAAATAGGGCACCATCTAAATCCAGTGAGATGACACTGTATGAATTATGGTTTGATAGAAACCTAAGCTGTCATTTCGCAATGCGACACTTATGTGTGATAAACTCGAATCCAAAGCGGAAAGGTGCAACTTCATAGGATACCCTAAGAACAGTTGGGTACACTTTCCATCTCAGATCTGAGTGTAAAGTGTTTGTTGCTAAAACCGGGTCCTTTCTCGAGAAAGAGTTTCTCTCAAAAGAATTGAGTGGGAGGAAGGTAGAACTTGATGAGGTTGTTGAACCTTTGTTTCAACCAGAGAGTAGCGCAGCGCAGAAAGATGTTACTGTGGAGCCTTCATCAGTTGAAGAGGACGTTAATGATGATGATCATGAAGCTTCGCATCAAGTTACTATCGAACCTTGTCGGTCGACAAGGATGCGTACTGCTCCTAAGTGGTATGGCAACCCTGTCTTGGAGGTCATGTTATTGGACAACGATGAACCTACGAACTATAGAGAAGCGATGGGGGGCGGATTCCAAAAAATGGCTAGGAGCCATGAAATCCGAGAAAGGATCCGTGTATGAAAACCAAGTATGGACTTTGGTAAACTTGCCCGTTGAATGGCAGGTCGTCGAGTACAAATGGACCTTCAAGATACGAGTGGATCATTGGACAGCGGTCAACATTATCCTTAGAAACTAGAGGACTAAGGAACTATTTCTCGATTATGGAGGTGATAAAGAGTTCGTCATAAAGGGTTACGTCGATGCAAGCTTTGACACCTATCCGGACGAATCTGAGTAGCAGTCAGGATATGTATAGTGGAGCATCCATTTGGAATAGCTCCAAGTGGAGCATGGTAGCATCTGCAGTATGACATATAGATTTGCAAAGTACACGCGGATCTGAGTGTTACAGACCCTTTGACTAAAACCTCTCTCACAAGCAAGACATGATCAAAACCTAGAACTCATTGGGTGCTAATCACATAATGATTTAAGTATTAATCACATGGTGATGGAGCAAGATTATTGACTCTAGTGCAAGTGGGAGACTATTGGAAATATGCCCTAGAGGCAATAATAAAATGGTTATTATTATATTTCCTTGTTCATGATAATTGTCTATTGTTCATGCTATAATTGTATTAACCGGAAACCGTAATACATGTGTGCATACATAGACCACACCATGTCCCTAGTGAGCCTCTAGTTGACTACCTCGTTGATCAATAGAGGGTCATGGTTTCGTGACCATGTACATTGGATGTCGTTGATAACGGGATCACATCATTAGGAGAATGATGTGATGGACAAGACCCAATCCTAAGCATAGCACAAGATCATGTAGTTCGTATGCTAGAGCTTCTCTAATGTCAAGTATCATTTCCTTAGACCATGAGATTTTGCAACTCCCGGATACTATAGGAATGCTTTCGGTGTATCAAATGTCACAACTTAACTGGCTGATTATAAAGGTGCACTACAAGTATCTTCGAAAGTGTATGTTGGGTTGGCACGAATCGAGACTGAGATTTGTCACTTCGTGTGACAGACGGGTATCTCTGGGCCCACTCGGTAATACATCATCATAATGAGATCAATGTGACTAAGGAGTAGTTAGTCACGGGATCATGTGTTATGGAACGAGTAAAGAGACTTGCCGGTAACGAGATTGAACAAGGTATAGGGATACCGACGATCGAATCTCGGGCAAGTAACATACCGATGAACAAAAGGAATTGTATACGGGATTAATTGAATCCCCGACATCATGGTTCATCCGATGAGATCATCGTGGAACATGTGGGAGCCAATATGGATATCCAGATCCCGCTATTGGTTATTGGTCAGAGAGGTGTTGTGGTCATGACTGCATGGTTCCCGAACCCATAGGGTAAACACACTTAAGGTTCGATGACGCTAGAGTTGTACTGGGAATTGTATGTGGTTACCGAAAGTTGTTCGGAATCCCGGATGAGATCCCGGACATCACGAGGAGTTCCGGAATAGTCCGGAGGTGAAGATTTATGTATGGTAAGTCCAGTTTCAGTTACCGGAAAGGTTTTGGGGTTTATCGGTATTATACCGGGACCGCCGAAGGGGTTCCAGGGGGTCCACCGGGAGGGTCCACCTGCCCCGAACGACCTAATGGGCTGAAGTTGGGTGGGAACCAGCCCCTTAGTGGGCTAGTGCACCCCCCCCCCCCAAGGGCCCAAGATGCCTAGGGTTGGAAACCCTAGGGGGTGAGGGCGCCTCCCACCTAACTTGGGAGGCAAGTTTCCCCCTTGGTCGTCGCCCCCCTCTAGATGGATCTAGGGGGACGGCCACCTCTTACCTTCCCCTTATAAATAGTGGGGGTGGGAGGGTAGCCGCACCCCTTCCCCTTGTGCAGCCCTCCCCCTTCCTACACATCCTTCTCCTCCGTAGCGCTTAGCGAAGCTCTGCCGGAGAACCACAAGCTCCACCGCCACCATGCCGTCGTGCTGCCGGAGCTCTCCCTAAACTTCTCCTCCCCCCTTGCTGGATCAAGAAGGAGGAGACGTCCCCGGTTTGTACGTGTGTTGAACGTGGAGGCACCGTCCGTTCGGCGCTTGGATCGGATCTTCCACGATTTGAATCGCCGCGAGTACGACTCCATCAACCGCGTTCTTTGTAATGCTTCCGCTTAGTGATCTTCAAGGGTGTTAAGATGCACTCCCTCTCTCTCGTTGCTAGTATATCCTAAATTGATCTTGGTGACACTTAGGAAAATTTTGAATTATTACTACATTCCCCAACATATAGTGTATAATTTTTCACAGATTAGAATCTGTGCCACCGCACTACTGAGATCCCAGGTCTGCCACGAGCAGTCCTATTTATATTCAAGGATTAGAGCATCTACAACCGGACCTCTTAAACCCGCCTCATATGTTCGGGAAGGCCGCTCGGCCATTGGCCGATCACTTTTTTTAACCCAGACGGACCCCTCAAACGGCCCTCAAACTCCCGGGCTCACCGGCAGCCCCCATATTCAACCCAAATATGAGACAAGTATGGGGGCGCACGGACGCACCCGGGCATGCCCGCCATGTCGGACCTAACAGTCCATACCCACCCCAAATTGCACCAAATCTCCCCCAAGAGCAGTCATATCCATTTGCTATCTCCTTTCTTCTTCCTCCTCCTCGCCGTCCGTCTCGCGCTCTGCTGCCATGACGTCCATCTCGAGCTCAGCCGTTCCCAGCCTCTTTGTCGCCATCTCCGGAAGAGCACGCCCATCCTCGCCGCGGGGGACGTCGTCGCCGGCACGGATGCCATCGTGGTACGTCTGTCAAAACTCTGCCTCCGCCTTGCGCTTGATGTGTTCGACACATTGACCGACCAGAATTATTGTGATTTTGTTAGATAAATTATGGATTCGGATGCTTTGTCGGACGAGGAGTATGGATCGACTGAGCTTGACCAAACGATTTAAGATGAGTTCTTTCATTCCTTGGATTCGGAAGAAGAAGTGGACATGCTCATGCTCATGAGCATGCAAGAGGAAATGGACCAGCAAGTGGAGCATATTCTCAACTTCAAGGGCTCAATCAAAGGGAGAAGAGTGATCAACCGGGACAGGGTGTCCGGAGCAAAGCTACTGCACAAGGACTACTTTGCTCCCACACCTACTTTCCCGGATGATCCATGGTTTCGGCGCCGTTTTTGCATGGGGAAACCATTGTTTTGCGCATTGTGGACGGAGTGGAGTCACATAACGAGTACTTCAAGCTGAAGAGGGATTGCTGCGGTCAACTCTCTTTCTCGGCCAAGCAGAAGTGCACGGCTGCTATGAGGATGCTTGCACTTGGTACTGCTGCAGACGCCGTTGGTGAGATGGTCGGGATGGGGGAGAGCACGTGTATGAAGACTACTATCAAATTTTCCCGTGCCGTGACTGAGGTTTTTGGACCAGAATATCTCGGAGAACCAAATCTACTCAACTTAACAAGATTGGACATCATACGTGTTACTCAAGTCTTGATCTCCATTCTACAACTCTATGCGATTTCACCGGGTGAACAGACAACATTAGTCGATTGGCCCCAAAGAACAACAACCTAAACGGTGTGTGAATTTTCCTTCTGCTCCATGACCGTGCACAAAGATGACCAGATTCGCATTACATCAGGCCATCACGACCCTCGGTGCCCCTCCTTGTCTTGTTCATTCATGCATGATGAACTGCCTACAAAACCGTGGGACATGGCAGACGTTGGAATGAATCCGTACAAATATGAACATCGATTAAAAGTTGAGAATAAGTTTGTCATTTACTTGATCATCCATAGTGACGGTCAGCAGGATTTCAGCCGCTTGTTGATGCGCTGTCGTCCTCTTCATTCTCCAGTTTCCTTGGTAATCGTACCCTCGTCAATGAAGTTCTGATCCGACCCCTCTGAGGAAATGCAGAGTAGTTCCCATGTGAGGACCTTAGAGAATCTCTATCCGACCCCGTATATAGCCGCGACCCACAAAATAATCGTCAAAATACGGGTCGGCACGGAAAATCCTGCTCGACCAGACACCGCAAACATGACCGACTCGTAAAAAATTTTGCGGGGCGCGGCAAAAGATCTCTCCCAGCCTTTAGATTCACGGGGTGGGAGGCCGACCCGAGCTCGACCCCTATCCACAACGAGATTTGACGCGAGGGACATTTTTGCGCAGACGTTCCCGCCCCCTCACCCCTCCACCACCATTGCCCCCGCTACTGCCCGCTCTAGTGCATCTTCCCCGGTAGTTCTTCGCCGCCATGGATAACTCTCTGTCGTCCCCCGTCACCGTCGAGGTCGCGCACGCTCAATCCACTCCGGTGGATCTCGTCGCCGGACATGTTGGCCCTGCCGTCGCCCAAGGCACCACTACGCCTGCCCGCAAGCGGCAGGGCAACGTGGTCGTGCGGGGTGGGAATCCGGCTGGCCCCGTCAAGAAGGCCCACGCTCCGGGCGCCAACGTCGCTGCGCGATCCCGGCCGGCAGCGGAGAAGGCCGGCAAGGTCTCGGGCGTAAAGCGGAAGAGGATTCCGTCTACAAAGAAGATTCCAGCTCCTTCATCCACTCCCTCTGCCCCGGTAAGATGTTCCCCGGCGATGACGTGCAACGGTGCTGCTTTCCCCGCTAGCGAGGTGTTTGACGAAATGGCCGGAAGGTATGCCTCTTCGGTCCCTTCAATTTTCTTTGCTTTTCGCCATTGCGGTAGCTCGTGACTTGTTGTCGCTCACTATAGCGGTGGTTCGAACAATGGCACTGTCGAGTTCATGAACTTGTTGGACACCAACGCCTTGACATCGATCAAGCCCCGTTCGCTGCATTCGATTACAATGAAACGGAGGGCGGCATGGATGATCACGGTGGTGAAGAAGAATTGGCCGAGGTAGATGAGGAGGCATATGAGCAATCACAAGCAAAAAAAGCCAGAGATCAAAGAACTACACGATCTTGGAAGATCAAATCTTGATCAAGGCTTGTGGTGCGGTTTCTCTTGATGCTTGCACGGGTACGTCTCAAACCGCCAAGGGGTATTGGCAAAGGATCGAAGATCGATACTTCCGCATGATGGCAAAGTATCCCAATAGGACTCCACGCACCTTTTGGTCACTCCAAGGGCGTTGGGACGTGATCAAGCCGATTTGCAGCCGTTCGGCAGCTTGCCTGGAACAAGTACGCAATGCATCTCCAAGTGGAACCGTGAAATCCGACTATGTGAGTTCGTTTTCACGTCCCAAGTTGTGCACATTATATTGCTTCATATGAAATGATTGCATCATTTGACTTTGTTTAAATTGTGTAGGACAAAATTTCCCAACATAGATACAAAGACATGGAAGCTTCGGAAGGCAAATTCTTCAAACTAGAGCATTGTTGGGACTTGCTCAAAGCGTGCGACAAGTGGAAGTTGATTGACAAAGAATCCCCACCGAAGAGAGGTTCACTTACGAACATGGATGAAGATGAGGATGATGATGGCCCAAGAAACTTGAACAAACCCGATGGTGATAAGAAGACTAAGGAGAAGATGAAGAGAGAGCACGAAGAATCGAGCTTGAGGGACAAGATTGATGCCATGGTGCAATCAAATGAGTTGATGTTAGCGAATACGTTGGACATAAAGAAAGAGTTGGCCGAGAAGAAGGCACGGGAGGAGCAAGAAAAATGGCAATTGCTCAAGGACGAGGGGCTGCGCAAAGAGGCCATTGAGGAGAGAAGAACACGTGTCGAAGAGAACAAAGCCATGTCCAAGTTGCTTGCCGAACAGAACAAGATCATGACCTTGAACCGCAATGACATGGACGACCTCACCGAAGAATGGCATGATATGGCAAGAAGAGATATCTTGAAGAGGAGAATGCTTGCGTCGGCCAGTGTGTGTTCCAGTGTCGGAGATGTTTTCTCGACGGGGTTTGGGAACCAATGTCGCCGATGCGTTCAATGCACCAGCTGATGATTTCGGTGCCGGAGTTGGAACAAGTGCCGGAGGTGGACTCGGGGGTTGCGATGACCTCGATGGACTCGGCCGCGCGGAGTGAAGATCGACCAAGATGATGCCAGACTTGGTCGTCACTTTTGCAAGACCCCCTTTTGCGTTTGTCCTACAAAACTAAGCTTTTATTTGCATGTGAAATGTGTTCTATTGTTTGAATTTGAACTTATTTGTCGGAACCGATGTCAAATTCAATAACTAGGCGTCTTCTGTTTGCGGGTCGGCGCGGCGGCGCCTGAGCAGACCCCTAGCCGACCCGTAAAAGAGCATATTCATCGAATATCCTTTTTTACGGGTCCGTTTTGCGGGGTCTGAGCCTGACCTCGCCCGCGCCGGCCCGCATATACCCTTCTCTGCGAAGTGTAAAAGGCTTATGTGGGTTGGCGTTTTACGGAGTCTGCTAGAGTTGCTCTTACAATGTCACCCAGCCAACTCTGTGAAAACAGACAAATTTGAAGATGTTCATTTGAAAATAACTAAAACCATGTCATTTATTTTCAAATGGAGGTAAATATGAGTTTAATGAGTTAGTTATTTCCAAACGAAGGTAAATATGTGCTTAACGTGCTTAACGAGTTCTGCTTCGGCACACCCTTTATAAAAATTTACTGATTTTGATACAAATTAAAAGATACTTATCTTCAATAAAAAATATTATATTTTTTTTAGAAGATCAAAAATATTAGATTGTTTTGATCTCTAGGAGCATATGGCAGCACAAAAAAAACACAAACGCCAGGGCGGGCCATCCAGTCATGAAATTTCCTAGATGGATGTCTCAATCGGGTCTCAAATGTTCGGGTTGACCGGCACCCCTCAAATCCAGCCCAGATATGGGATGGATATGGGGTCGCCCGGGTGCACGCGCCACATAGGACTGGCGATGGGGTCCCACGCGGGATCGCCGGAAATCCGGTGACCTGACGAACGCCTCCTCCGTCACCGCGGTGCGACGTCGTCTGGCGTCGCTCCGGCTCGCCACCCGAGGCCAAATCTAACTATGTAAGTCGGCCAACGTCCCACGGCCCTAACCCATCCACCTCCTCCCTCTCTGTGCCGCCACCCGAGCCCGTCCACCTCCTCTCCCTCCCTTCTCCCACGCTCTTCGGCATCTTCATGGTCCGGTGGAAGATCACCACCTACGCGATGCTCACGTCGGAGGGCCAAAGGCAGATCGAGGAGGAGATCTAGGCTAGGCGCGGCGCCCGCATCGCTGTCGGGCTGCCTCCGGACTCGCAGGAGCCAAAAGAGAAGGAGGAGGGAGAGCAGCTGCCGGAGCCGATGGTGGTGGTGGATCCGGAGGAGGACGAGGCAGAGCAACCTGCTCTAGGGTTCAACATGGTGGAGGCGGAGGTAGAGTTCGTCGTCGCCCAAGTCGAGAAGATGACAGAGCAACATGCCATCCTAGAGTCCATCCAGTATGGGGCCTATGTGAAGGCCAACTCGTAGTTCTTTCAGCTCCGACATGCAGAGTTTGACGCGCTCTTTGCCGAACTCGAGGCAAAGATAGAGGAGGAGGAGGCTGGAGCTGCAGCTTCCGCACATGTACCCGGAGCCGGGCACTAAGGTCGTCGAAATCCCTCACAAAAAGTAGTAGCTAGGTTTAATACGTAGGGTTTTTTGGTATGGATTTAAACATCTAGTATAAGGTATCAGGATGGAGTTATGCTAATTTAAGACGTCCCCAGAAGTGGTCACCAGACACTTCTGTCCGGAAGTGTCCGGCTGTAGATGCTTTAAGGGTGATGTACCGAAGCAAATCTCGTGCTTGACATTAATTGTCTAATACGGTAGTGCAATTTTATCACTATTTTTGATATTACGATGATGATTAGACCAAATTATATCATTTATAGTGCATAAATTTTCACAGATTAGAATCTGTGGCACCGCACTATTGAGATCCCAGGTCTGCCACTGGCAGTCCTATATATATATATATATATATATATATATATATATATATATATATATATATATATATATTCAAGGATTGGGTTTACAATTGTAAGCATGTATTCTCTCCAAAGACCTGAAAAATAGAGAAAAGAGTCGCACCTTACGTCTCATGTCTATCTACCCTATCTCTGTCTACTTTTTCACGTGTGTTCCACAAAGTCTCAACAAAATTCAGCACCTAGAGCGAGAAAAGCTATTGTTCGTAAAGCTATCTTTGTTCAAACTTGCACTACACAAATCTACTCAACTTAACAAGATTGGACATCATACGTGTTACTCGAGTCTTGATCTCTATTCTACAACTCTATGCGATTTCACCGGGTGAACAGGCAACATTAGTCGATCGGCCCCAAAGAACAACAACCTAAACGGTGTGAATTTTCCTTCTGCTCCATGACTTCGCACAAAGACGACGAGATTCACATTACATCAGGCCATCACGACCCTCGGTGCCCCTCCTTGTCTTGTTCATTCATGGATGATGAACTGCCTACAAAACCGTGGGACGTGGCAGACGTTAGAATGAATCCGTACAAATATGAACGTCGATTAAAAGGTGAGATTAAATTTGTCATTTACTTGATCATCCATGGTGACGGCAGCAGGATTTCAGCCGCTGGTTGCTGCGCCGTCGTCCTCTTGACTCTCCGATTTCCCTCGTCATCGTAACCTCGTCAATGAAGTTCTGATCCGACCCCTCTGAGGAAATGCAGAGTAGTTCCCTCGTAAGAATCGTGCCATGTCACCCAGCCAACTCTATGAAAACAGACTAATTTGAAGATATCTATCCATAGTCTGGTACTACCTCTTCTGTAAACAAATGTAAGGCACTTTAATGGCCTAAAACAGTCTTGCATTTGTTCAAGAGGGAGCACATAACAAGCCACAGCAAACAAAGCATGTGCATCAATGAGAAGTAACGGTAGCATCAACCCCGAGCACATGTGCGTCAATGGAGTACAAGGACTGACAGGATGACATGAGTTTATTTATGGATGAACTAGTCGGTGCTACAAAGTTTATTAATTTATTCAGGACAAACATAGGTTGAACTAGCGCGATATGCGCAGATATGGTATGTATGTACCTGCGGTGCTAGTAGGCGAACGCCCGCGCTTGCCAGAATGACACGGGGAGGATCGCCCAGAGCTCTTCGCGCTTGCTTGGGAGCATGACTGCTCCTGCATCGTCTCAGTGCTTGATGCATCGTCGTCGTCGTCGTCATCCGTAGGGTGGGCGGCTTCTCCATCTCCCTGATTTCCGCAGCAAGGTGGTCTGGCCTGCCCAACCTTTGCTCTGTCAGCCTTGGACGGTTGCTTGGGCCCGGAGGCCCCCGGGGAGAGGTCGAGGAGCCCCCTGAAGCCGATTTCACCGCCGTGTAACCGGTTCACGAACGACTCCTGCAACAAGCCTAGGTAGAGCATGTGCTTCTGGTCCGTCCATCCGGCCGAGGAGGACACCACCATCACGTCCTGCGAAAGGTAAAGACACAACCCCAGGAATCCCATGATTCAGACCTACACAACAACCCAATAAAATCCGCAGGTAACAAGTATAGGTAGACGATGAAGAAGAAAACGCTTACCGGCAGACGCGCGAGCTCCCGCAGGCCGGCCCGCCCCCCGTCCACCTCCTCCATCGTCGTCTCCTTCCTTCCTTCCCAGCACCGCACCACCAAACAGAGAGGGAGAGAGAGGGGCACCGCACCACCAACCAGAGAGAGAGAGAGAGAGAGAGGGAGATGAGAAAACAGAAAAGATCTCGAATGGAGGCGGCCGGCCGACGGAGGTTTCTCTTTTATTTCCGTCGTGGCGCCGCTTTTCCACGTGGCCTGTAAATATCCGCCACAGTGTCACGCGCTCGCGCGTGCGGCGGCAGGTGGGAGGGAGGGAGAGTCTCGCCCTCGCACCGCCTACCTCGTGGCTTGTTTATTCCGATCCGGACGGCTCGACGACGGTACCGCGGCCGAGATATTTTCAGACACCACGATCTCGCGCCTGGTACTAAGAAGGAAGCCTCCGGATATTTTCCCGTCCCGACCCAAACAAAAAAAAAAAGAGGCGATGATATTTTCCGCTCGATCGTAACAAGGTTTGGGTTTCGAACGGGCCGGTGGCTTAGCTGCCGTGACGTCGCACCTTTGTCCATGTAGCAGCAACTTGTGTTATTCTGTGCCATCTTTTTTATGGACGCTGTTTTAATGTCGTAAAGACACCTGTCTTTGGATCATTGACATATGGACCAGCAATCTATTGGACCCACATGTTACAGACACAAAGGCAGGCCGAAGCGCAGTCCCTTCTTGATCCCTTTTCCGGCTACTAATTAGGTTTTGTCTCGACACGACCAGACGTGTGAGTAGCCTGGTTAGTGCGATCGCCTGCTCTGGTTTGTTTCGGCGATTTCTTTTACGACGAGGGTCGAGCGCTATCCAGTTCTATCCATGGTTCATCGTCATGGGTTTCGGCCGTCGCGGTCGCCGATGAGTTCGGTGGTCGCCATCCTCAACAGAGCGGAGCTGCGTCCGGTCAGAGACAAGATCGGCGAGGAACACGGATAAGACTAGGGACCCGAGATATTTTCGCCGGCGCGCTGAAAAGATCTGGGTCGCCGCGGCGGCGCTGACGAGGCTGTGACGGGGGCTGGCTTCATCCGCGTGGTGGCCTCGTGGGCAGCTCGACCAGGGGGTGCGAGCTGACATGGACAGCGCCTGAAATGAAATAATAATACACTCTTCTAATCGATGCACAGCTAGTAGTAATAATACTAAAACAACGCAAAACAAAATACTGTACGGCTCAACCACCTCCAAGGAGAAACCATTTCAATCACCCAAGTGAAACAATGTGCTCCCAAAAATATCATCAGCTTAGCAACACAAAAAACGTCATTTACCTTTCAACATGGGCACGGGAATTGTATTTAGTATACACTGGATCTGGGCAAGAAGTCATGAAATCGAAACATAAATACACGAAGAAATTGTGAAGATTGGGCAGAATGAACTTATTCAGGAGCAAACAACCACACCCTGTGAGGCTGTAGCATTTCAACGTTTAATACATGATGATGGTGTGGTGTGATACACAAATGAATCACCGACCCCCTCAAGTGGTTTATTTCCAAATCGTCGTTGGCACATCGAAAGAGGGGCAGCCAGCAGAAGAGCCCAAATACCATCTCCTGCCTCACTCAGCTCTTTGTGACGCAGCAAGCTCTTCCACCCTCTGCCGCATTTTGTACTGCAACATGGGCGGGGCACAATCCAAAGGAGTTTCCCCTGCTCAAAAAGTTCATCAACGTCATCATCCTATCACTGTCAATTTCAGCAAAGCGGTATTGATGATTAAAGTAGCATTCGGAACGACGTAAATCTAGCACAATCATTCTTTCGTATATCAAGTGCGGATGTATATAGTATTTTAGTTTATCTGCTTCTATCTAGAGGCTAAAAGCTAAGATGCTGTGGATGCTGTTTGCCAGGTTCTTTCCAGCTAACTTTGCAAGGCTGTTTGGAAAAGCCCGCAGAGATAGGCTTTTATTCTGCCACGACTTATAGTAGTTGGGAGAATACAAAAGCATTAAAAAATCAAAGCCACCAAGGAGCCTTGCAATTCAATTAACCTTTTCCTTTTGTTCATGCTAGCTCCTATTTTGGTTTGGACTGCACGAATATGTGTATAAAGAACATTCAACAGTATCAACATTTAAGATTTAACTGAGTGGATTGGTAGATCGGATAGGAACATGTTGGTGAAAGAAACTTTTGTGCTTAATGAAGATTACTCAACTTTAGGAACTCAACGGTGTACAGTATTTGAGCAATATATGCCATCCATGATAATAATAATAATAAAACTGTCTCGGATAGTAAAAACAACCAACCTTGCCCATTTTTGCGTTGAATATTTGCTCCACTATCCATGAGAATAAGAGCAATCTCAGTCTGGTTAAATAGTGCGGCCTGCAATTGTCCATAGGTAGATGTTCAGTAGATGGTGATTTGCTAATTTCTATATGTATGTGCCAAACACAACAATCTTCTGTAGCACAATAAAGCATGTGCACTACTAAGTTATTTAAAAAACGAACAGGATAAGTAATCATGCTGGCGTGCAAAGGGGTTCTTAATTGTAGGAAAAAATATATATCATCTGCATTTGGCACATACAGAAGCAACAGTTCTAGGGAAGAGAAAGTAATCTGGTCAAGTGTATCTTTGGATATTAAATTTATCAGCAGGTACATATCATTGCAGTATAGAGCACACGTGTTTTATATCATTCAGATGCATGAGTGTGCTGTGGACTTTACATCGCAAATGTTGTTTCCCTTGTAGGACCAAACATTTATAAGCAAACGGTAACACAAAATGGTACGATGATGTGCAATTATAAGTTGGCCATGAGCTAGTTGGTAAAAAAAAAACATACCAAATGTAGCAAAGTAAATCCTTGCTTGTCGCAGTAGTTAGAATCTACTCCCTGCACAATGTAATGTAATTATAAAAATCAAGCACATAAAACTAAAACAGGACAAAAGATAGAAGCAGTACCTGGCTAAGAAGTTTCTTCACAGCTCTAAGATCCCCACCCTTAATCGCTTCTCTCAGTCCCTAAAAGGGAATGAAGACTGGATTTTAACAGAATACTCGTAGAATGCCAGGCCAGGGATATCGCATGTACCTGATGGGTTGAATAAAGAAATAGAACAGGAGCATTATTGAGCTGTTTCTAAGCTTACCTCACCAGTAACTTCATAGTCGGACGGAGTCTTATCATTGATATCATTGCTCATCAGGCCAAGATTTAAGAATGAACTGGAATAACAACAATCAGGATACAGGCCAAATGTATAGGTTGTGGCCGTAAGATAATGACCAAAATATGCAATAGATTTTGCCAAACAAAGTCGATCACATGGTGTGAAAGCATACTACAAAGATTACTAGTAGAGACATATGACAGTTAGTTACAATTCCTCTTAAGAATGCCTGAATGTGACAAGTCTACCGAACCTTGAGTTGCTGCTGGAAGTAGCCGAAGCCTTCTTCGAGCTTAATTCAGCTGAGTGCTGGCTGCTAGAAGGTTTTTTAGGCTTTGGGTTTGATTGCGCAGCTGACGAAGCGGCACTGATATTCTGCTGCATAAGAATAATTATGTTAATATATACCTACAACAATCGATTAAATTGGATTGGATTGTGGTCTACCTTTACAAGCGCAGGTTCCGATTTTGGAGCCTCGCATATGCACAAAGGCATCCCGCATTTGCACTCGATAACGGCAGATGCACTCTGAACTGCGGAACTATTTGTGGGCGACGAATCATCGTCTTTATCCAAATTCAGCCCTGAAAAGGAGTCTGCAGCACCCGAAACGCTCCGGCCAGAGCTCGCATTATCAACACCCCCACGTCTGCAACGTCGCAATGGAAGATTGCCAAAAATTTCAGTTCATATCCAGACCAAACATAGTCAGTGCTTGCACAATCAGATTCATCAGATTCTAGCAACCGAGTGAGCTAAGCTACCTGGATGATGATTTGCTGAAGCACTCATAGCAGACCCTGGCGTCCGTGTAAATCCCGTACTGCGGCAGGGCCTGGAACCAATCGAAGCAAAGAGTTTAATCAAGCAAGCTTCGCAATTCCCCAATTCCCTACACTCAAACTTGCTCAGGTTTGGGGTTCCCTAGTCCCGACCATGTGGTACGAAGAGTGCTCGTGGCAGAGCGTCCGCCCGCAGCTGCGGCAGTGGTGCTGTGAGAGCGTCAAATCAGTCAGGGATCAGGGAAGCGGCCAAACGAAGCGAATCTCTGCACGGATGAGAGGGAGAGGAAGGAGAGGACGCGTACGCGGCGGCGGAAGGTGGAGAAGGTGCAGCGGCAGACGTCGCAGTTGGCCGACTCCTGGAACGCCGGCGGCGTCTCCATGGTCTCCGCCGTCGGCTCGCCGCGAACCCGATGCTCCGACGATCTGGGACGCCGATCTGAGCCCAAGACGGTTGGGGGTGAGGTGGTAATTTGGGAGTCGCCGACGACGAGAGGATTATCGTTTTCTCGATCCCAGATGCGCGAGAACGAGAGGGGAGTGCGCTGGGCGATTTCGGACCATCGATCGATGGCCTATGCACGGTCAAGATCGCACCTCTCGTGTTCTTCTCTGACTCTTGCTCCGAGTTGGTAACCAGGTAAAGTCTTTGTCAAATGACAGCAATTATAACGCATATAGCTCTTCTTCTTTTTTGGAGGGGAGAGTATATATATAGGGTGTGTATAGCTCTTATCTAGATGAGACTTAATCAAGTCACATCTAACTCGTACATCATTTGATTCTGATGAAGATTCGTGTGGATTTATTATTTTTATTATTTATTTGATTACTTAAATGATGTATAGGAGTTAGATGAGACTTTGTTATTTCTCATCTAGATGAGATTTAGCAAATCTGGTATATATATAGCTCAAACACTCAGAAATTGAGCTGATATTTAACATTTGATAAGACTTCACTTTTAAAAAAAAGAAGGCAAAAAATTTGTCTCATTAATTAATTAAAAAGAAGAAAATTGCATAGCTAATTAATGAAAAACAAACGAAAATCGATACATATAGACCACATGCAGACTACTTGCTAAGAAAGAAACTTCATGACTTCACGATTAACCCGACAAACATACGTAACGCATAACCAACACGACCCCTTTCACTTCCACGTCACAAAGAAAAACCGACGAAACCAAGGTTGGATGAAACCAAGGTTGAAGACAACGAACACCAAATTCGTAGAGACGAGGCAATCGGAGGTGATGGTCGAAGAGACTGTGAAAAGACGTGGATATCGCCTAGATGGAAATGAATAGGCGCTTCAAAATAATTACAGTTGAGGCTTGAACAAATGCGAAATAAAACTAACGTTTAATTAGTCAAGCACAAAACCTAAAACAAGTAGGTCACCTATGTGCACCAACAACTTATGCTAAGCAAGATAAACAACTAAATGATAGCAAGATATATAACATGAGACAATATGTCTATCACAAAGTAAAGTGTATAAGTAAAGGGTTCGGATAAGAGATAACCGAGGTACGCGAAGACGACGATATATTCTGAAGTTCACACCCTTACGAATGCTAATCTTGGTTTGGAGCGGTGTGAAGGCAGAATGCTCCCAAGAAGCCACTAGGGCCACCGTAATCTCTAAGGATGCAGGGCGAGCGAAACTGCCCGCTAAGCCGCAACGCCGCCCCGCGAAAAAAGCCTAGCGGGCGTCGCTGGGCTGACCGCATAAGCTCAAGCGGGATCAGGCGGCATGACCGCTTCGTCCGCTAGGTGTCCCGTGTATCCCGCATATGTCTCTGTCGATGTAATTTACCTACCTTTTTGTTCAGATCTCGGCTAAATAATTGTCTCTGTGGCGCTAACAAAATGTATACGTAGAGCACACAAACCCCTTTGCTTTCACGCAGGCAACCCAATCCATGGCAGCAGGCAAGAATTCCTTGCCCGCACACACCATGCATGTCTGCTGAAATCATTGATGAACCCAGAGAGCAAGGCATCTCTATCATATATCCCCTGCGCTTGCTGCCAGCCTTCTTCGTTCACCATCCCGCTATTCACTTACTGAAAATCTTTTCATTCAAGAACCCAGAAGCAGAATGGTGGCTCCAAGGTTCAGGCCAGCCGAGGAGTGCGCCACGGAAGGGCGGTCACAGCAGACTGCGTCGCCGACCTCGACGGCGCGCTCGAGGCCGACAGCCTGCTCCGTGCGCTCGCCCTCCTCTTGTGTGTGTCGTTCGTGTACCTCACCTACGTCTCCGTGTCCGAGCCGCTGGTCGTGCACACGTTCATGTACATCGCCATGGCCGGCCTGAGGATGAGGGACATCGACTCACCTAGAGTAGTACTGAATCCCACTACATCTGCGTGGCGGGTTTGTAGCGAGGTCATGCGGGCTGCCGCGTTATCCGCAATAAATCTAGCGGGCATGTAACGGGCAACCGCGATGACCGCTTAAGTTGCTGGCGCCCGCGTTTATGTGTGGTGGACAACCGCATCTCGTCCCGCCTACATCCTTAGTAATCTCCTCACGTCCTCGTACGATGCAAGATGCCATGATTCCACTAAGGAACCCTTGAGGACAGTCACCGAACCCGTACAAATGGCAACCCTTGGGGGCGGTCACCAAACCCGTACACTTTGGCAATCCTTGGGGGGCTGTCACCAGAACCTGTACAAATTATTCGGGGCAATCTCCACGACCTAATTGGAGACCCCGATGCTTACTCAGAGCTTTACAGCATAATGATTGAGGTCCCAGGCACCCCAACCGTCTAGGGCGCCAAACCACCTAAGAGGAACAAGCTCTAGGGTATCAAGCACCCAAGAGTAATAAGATTCTTAACTTTTCACTTCCACGTATCACCGTGGAGAACTCAAACCGATGCAACTAATGAATGGCAAGAACACACGAAGTGGTCAAGTCCCTCACACTCAAATCCCTTCACAACAACAAAAGCTATGGAGGAATATAAGAGGAAGAACAAGGAGCTCACAAAGAACTCCAAGATCTAGATCCAAGGGGTCCCCCTCACATAGAGGAGAAAGTGATTGGTGGAAATGTAGATCTAGATCTCCTCTCTCTTTTCCCTCAAGAACTAGCAAGAATCATTGGAGGGATTGAGAGTTAGCAAGCTCGAAGAAGGTTAACAATGGGGGGGCAAACACGAGCTCAAATGATGAAAACCATTGGGGAAGAAAACCCGCTAAATAGGTCCCCACGAATCTGCCCGTTATGTGCAGAATAACATAGGAGCGGTACAACCGTTATGCGCACCGATACAACTGGAAAACATGAGAATCCTATAGAAACACTACCGAGCGGTACAACCGGCAACGCGGGCGGTAGTACCGATTGAAGCGAGTAACCGGAACAACCGCTCCACCAACGCTCAACAACCGCTTTAAAACAGAGAGGAGTCACCCCGAGCAGTAGATGAGATGGTGGTTACACCGGTGCAACCGCTAGGACCGAGCACGGGTGACGGCTAAGTGTCGAGCGATACAACCGCTCCGAACACAGGTAGTACCGGTCAAAACAAGTTGACCAGAACAACCGGAACATCACCGCCCAAGAACCGCTCCACAATAGAACCCAGTCCGGTGGTAGCGTGGTGTTGGGCCGGTACAACCGCTTGAAGCTACTCCCTGGGGTTGGCTAGATCATGGGTGGTACAACCGCCCGTAGGTAGCGGTCACCTGAGAGAAGCAACCTCAGGGTATCACCCCTGGGAAGGTAGTTGCACCAGACGTATCGGCCAAGCGGTACACCCGCTCGTACCAAGCACCCAAGAGTAACAGGAAGAGGCAGTATAAAAATTCCAATGATATAGAGATGTGAAACCTCTATGAATGAAGAATCGGCAAAAACTCCAACATCGAAAACATCATAGAAGATGCATATGGACTCCGTTTTTCGATGAACTCGAACTTGTCATGAAGATGACCATAAGCTCGAGAACCCACATAGAGAAAAACCAACCAAGAACCAAGAAGGATGATGATGCCAAGAATGCAATGGTTTATGCTCTCAATGAACGATACAATCAAGTTACTCACTTGAGACCCCCCTTGATAGTATGACAATCGATCCTATAACTCGGTCTCCCAACTACCACCAAGAGACGATAAAATAGAAAATCTATCAAGGGCAAACCTATACCTTGCACATAGTCCACTTGAGCTAGATGATGACGATCTTGACGTCCTCAAGTTGGACTACCTTTCTTGATTGCATTGGCCCGATGGAGACTAGCTGATTGCTCTCCCATACTCCATTGTGGGTGAGCCACTCTTTGGCACATCTTCACAAGTCCATTGTTACCACAATGGACGGCAATCTTCAAGAATGATCCCTTCGTGATGCTCCACTTGAACTTGCACATTGCAAACTTGATAGCGATCACCACTTGATGTCATCCTTCATGGGTTGTATGAGATCTTCCTCTTGACGCAAGCCCATGGACACATACCTAACCCCACATAGAACTCTCACGTAGATTATGGATTAGTACACAAAGCGTAATGAACAATGCTTACCATACCATGGGATCACTTGATCCCACTTGGTACATCTTGTACACTTTGTGTGTTGATCAACTTGATTCACTCTTTAATTTAGTCTTGATCAACCTTGTATCTTATCTTCTCAATGACCAATCTTTGGATAAAACCTTACATACCACCTTGGCCATCATATAAACTCCTTGACACCAATAGATGGACTTCAAGAAGTGCCTATGGATAATACTTCGTATATAACTCAAGGCAACCATTAGTCCATAGGGATTATCATCGTTTATCAAAACCACACATGGTGAAATATGCTCTTGCAAACTGGTAATCATCCATTAAGCAGCCGCTAACGCCTTCTCAATGACGCAATTATTCTTGCATATACTCTTGAGAACCTTCTTAACCTTCTTGATTTTGTCCGTACAAGCCTCCTGCGCTAGGAGGCAAGAAATCACCTTGGTAGATCTAGGGCTAGCTGCCTCCAAGCCGGCAAGCAAGCCGCGAAGCTTTTTCACGAAGACTGACGTCAATATTGGCCAACATTTCCTAACAATCAAACACGGGTGATCGGGTGGACTTCACCGCCTCATAGTTAGGTGCCAAAGCATCTACCTTACCAACCTCGGCACTCACATGCCCCACCTGACCAACAACCACATGTGAGAGAGCAATAGTAGCATCCAAATCTCCATGGTCCACAAAGGCGAGTGGTTGAATGGGCTCCAACGACGACAATGAGGGTGCGGTCGGCCTCCCCAAGGCCCCTCCAAGCAACTCCATCTCCTTAGGAAACACCATTGAAATAGGCGAAGTGGGATCCCCGCAAAGCTTTTGTAGCTCAAGCATAATCTTAAGCACCGGAGCCACGACCTCGACAACAACTTCACTCTTAGAATCAATCGACACAGTAGGCAGCGACGATGGGCATGATATAGCACGAGGGGAGAAATCTCCATACATGACTACTTCCCCATCGACAGAACCAACCTGGATCTCGGGCAGCAAGGACACAACGGACACAACCTGAAGTTTGGCGAGAGCGACCTCCGCACTTGCCAAAACACTCCCAACACGCACAATGTAGTCGCGAAGCTCATCATGGAGGAGCTCAGTCTGCTCCACAATGAGCATCGCTGACTCGACCTGCATCTCCAGGGTGGTCGGGAAGACGTCAAGTCGTGGCATGCCAAGTTGGGGAAGTGGCCAACCCCTGCCTGGACCAAACCGAGGAGCAGGATCTTGGACCGCCACAGCAACAGAACGAAGGTGAGGAAGCGGCCGCGGCACGACGAGGCTTGCGAGGGAGCTGAGAGGCCTTCACTTGTTGGAGCAGTCACGAGCCCGGTGATCGTTTTCCAGGCAACGTGCGCATCGAATGGGGGGCGCGACAAATGGATGGGCGATGACCAAGGGCCAGGCAACGGCAACAATGACCTTTAAGCCAACTCGGGATGAATGGATGCATGAATGCCTGGGCGGATAAAGCGGGGCAACACAAGCCATGGTGCGATTTGATGAGCTGCCATCCTCCGATGGCCTCCACCTCGCACCTACAGGTGTAGCTGGCCAACGTCCACAGCGAAGGCTAGGCAGCTGGGCTCGGCCCAGGAGACGGGCAGACGTCGCCGCCATCATGGCAAGGCAGCATAGCCGGCATCTCAGGAGGGGTTGCCTAGACCTCAACGATGACGACCGCCGGGCACAAACGTGACACTGGCTGCAGGGGCAAATGTCCCCGAACCAGAACTAATGGGGGCAACTCGATGCCTGACGCGGGAGCCATGGATCGGGGTGGCGGCGACGAGCAGAGGAGGCCGGAGGGCATCGACATCTGGTCGAAGGAACCCTCGGCAAGGTGAACAGGGGCGGCGGGCGTGCCTCGATCCAAAACTAACGAGGGCAATTGGGTGCCTGACGCAGGAGCCATGGATCAGGGCGGCGGCGACGAGCGGAGGAGGCCGGAGGGCATTGGCAGCTGGCCGAAGGAAGCGTCGGCAAGGTGAATAGGGGCGACGGGCGTGCCCCGATCCAAAACTAACGAGGGCAACTGGGTGCCTGACGCAGGAGCCATGGATCGGGGGGCGGCGACGAGCGAAGGAGGCCGGAGGGCATCAACAGCTGGCCGAAGGAAGCGTCGGCAAGGTGAACAGGGGCGGCGGGCGATGGAGATTGGTTGACCAACACGAAGTCGAGACGTCCCCGCACAGCCGGGCCAACCTTGCAGCCGATGAGGAAGGCCACATGATTTGGAAGTTCTTGTATAGATAATGTTTTTACAAGGGTACTCCCTCCGTCCGTGAAAGACTGTACATGTAGAGATTTGCCCATAAACCAAGAGAAACCTTCATGGCATACTTAATGTCCAAGAGTAGCAGATTCATATGTACATGCAACCATTGACATAAGGAGATTAAATAAAGTTTGCTCCATGCAGTAATTAAAGTTAGTCGTGCAGCCAATAGCTAGAGCACAAGTTGCTACACTGGTCCTTTAATGTCGGTTAAATTAAAGGCTAAATGCATTGGAAGTGTAGATGTACACTCTTTGTGAAAAAAACTCTAATGCTAGATGTATAGGTTTCGACGGATAGAGAGAGTAGTTGTCAACCACAAAAAATATCAAGATTGTTCTTTTTGTTTAGAAGCTTTCTCGAATTCCAGTAGCTTCTTTAGGAACAAACCAATCAGTCGAACTAAGTGTGAGAGATTCAAGAGCTGCCGATTATTAGCAGCTTCCGAAGTCGAAAAGAGTAGGAATCATGAGATCTTTGGAAGATGATTTTTCAAATTTCCTCCTGACTTTTTCACGTTCAAGTATTTGGATGATGGTGGCATTCAACTGTTTCTTAGGCCATTGTTGTACTTCAGGGAAGGAAAACAAAATCCCTTGGAGTTTCCAAATCAAGCACAACTCCACACCTGGATGCCATTTGAGTTTCCAAACAAAGTTCTTTTATGAACAATTCCTAAATTAAAATACACATGAAACAGACTAGGGTGTCAAAGAATAAGAGTCCTTGCGTAAATTGAGCAAGTGTGGCATATATATAATCATTTCACAGGGAAGTCCAATACATCTAGACAAGACGAGGCTCGGAAAGTTGATATCACTGATAGGTTTCTTTTAGCATCATGATCATTCCACACTTGCAGTTACTTGCGGATTCAAGAGCGGCCATGGGTAAAAATGGCACAGGAGTCACACACAGAAATTCTTAAATGCGCTAGAAAACTGGTCTGTTTTAAAATCCTGTATCCATACAATTAACAAAACGGTGTAACCATCCATCACTTGCTGTTCTTAACGTTTCATCAATGGGCATAGGAGGAGCAGAAATGCACAAGAAGTCGCATATGGATATTCTTTAAAATGGGCAAAGCGTGAGATTTAAAATGATTGATGGAAAGCTTGAATAGCTTCAATTTACACAAAAAATCTGTACAAAATATGCCAACAAGTGTCAAATAGCATAAGAAAGACAAGCCATTTTTTATGGAAGTACAATGATCTAGCACTTGCAGTTCTTAAGGTTTATCAGTGGCATAGGAGGAACAAAAATGCATAAGAAGCCAATCATGGGTAAACTTTTAACTTAGTAGAAAGCGGTTAAGATTTCAAACTCAAATTTGTCAAGGTGGAAATCAAGTATAGAAACAGATGATGCTTTCAAGTAGAAAATTCCATGCAAAGTGCAGTAAATAGGTCTTGCGTCTGGACAATAAAACCCTCAGAAACCTGGTTAGATCATAGACCAAGCCTTGAGGCCTAGTAATGTCATACGGCACTTGCAATGCATAAGTTTCCTCATTGGGTCATAAACCAATCAGAACTTTTTTAGGAGCCTCCGCTATATTCTTTCAAAACCACGGTTGGAATTGGTTCGGATTTAAAATCCAAATCTGCATTAGAGATGGAAATCAACTCTATAGCAACAAATGATGCTCTCGAGTAGACAATTCCAAGCAGAGTTTATTGCAAAGGTCTCACAATCAGACAAAAACCTCAGAAAACTAGTTAGATCATAGACCAAGCCTTGAAGCCTAGTAATGTCATACGGCACTTGCAATGCATAAGTTTCCTCATTGGGCCGTAAACCAATCAGAACTTCCTTTTAGGAGCCTCCGCTATATTCTTTCAAAACCACGGTAGGAATTGGTTCGGATATAAAATCCAAATCTGCATTAGAGATGGAAATCAACTCTATAGCAACAATTGATGCTCTCGAGTAGACAATTCCAAGCAAAGTTTATTGCAAAGGTCTCGCAATCAGACAAAACCCTCAGAAAACTAGTTAGATCATAGACCAAGCCTTGAAGCCTGGTAATGTCATATGGCACTTGCAATGCATGAATTTCATCATTGGGCACAACAAGATAAAAATACACAAATAATGAGTCACAACGAAGTTCATAAAAGCACTCCAATAGCTAGAGATGGCAATATACTCTGTATCAACAGCGATGATCTCAAGTGGAGAATCCATACAATGTGCATTAGAGAGGCCTCACATCAAGACAATAAAACCCTCAGAAAACTGGTTAGATCATAGACCAAGCCTTGAAGCCTAGTAATGTCATATGGCACTTGCAATGCATGAATTTCATCATTGGATACAACAATATAAAAAAAACACAAATAAGAGTCACAACGAGAAGTTCATAAAAAACCTCCAAAAGCTAGATATGGCAACATACTCTGTAGCAACATTGTCGTTGTTTTCTCACGACATATGCCATGGGGTGGCTTATCGTGAGTGGTTGGGGCCGGAGGACGCCGACGGGCTTCGGGTGCGAGATTGGACACAAGCGATGGCGACACACGACGTACCCAGGTTCAGGGCCCTCTGTGGGAGGTAACACCCCTAGTCCTGCTTGGTCTAGTTGGATGGATGGGTATGTGTACAAGGATGCTCCTGGAGCTGTGTCTAGAGGAGGAAGAAGGAGCAGTCGGCTCGTCTTCCTCTGCTACTAGAGAAGGGAATGAGACTTCCGTGGGTATGTGTCCGCGATCATCCGTCCCCCTTGCATGGGGGGCTCAGGGGGTTTTATAGGCCAACCCCCCGGCTCTTACAATATGCTTAAAATACCAAGGTGAGGGGACCCGGCTGGCAGTCTCTCCGGCTGGCCAGAGGGTCCCGCCGCTTGTGCCGTCTTGTCGTGGGCGGGACCCGCCGACCGAGCGGTCCCATCTGCCATTGGGGCCCGCCAGCCGGCTCTGCGATTGGCCCTCGACCACCTGTCATGCCACGGGCCGTCCGGGGAGCGTCATCTAGCGCCAACCGGCCGAAGTCTCCGGTACGGCCGGCGGCACTGTAGCCACGTCGAGGCAGGTAATCAAGTGGCAAGGGCATACTGGCACTGTGTCCCCGCCCGGTCACGCTCATCGAGGTCAACGGCCGGGATGGTTAGACTGTAGCCACGCGCTGCGGTGTGTAAGCAGCCACTGTTGCCACGGACAGAGGGATGAGACGGGGCACATCCGTCCCAAAGTCAACGGAAGAGCCGGCCCGCGGGCAGCCGGCCGTGCCCAGCCGGCCGAGGGCCCAACCGGCTCCTTGACCAGCCAGCCGGCACGGGCTTGCGCCAGTCGTCATCCAGTCGGCCGCCTAGTTTTTCTTCGAAGTGAAAGGGGGAAGACCCCGTTGCTTTGGCCTACCTGGGGGTAGGAACTCCGTCAGTAGCCCCTGAAGCCGGCGGGGGCCGCGTCTGGCAGACGGTGGGGAGTCGGCGGCTTCCCCTCAGCGCCACCCGCCTCCAGCTCGAAGGCAAAGGGGCAGTCGGGTCGGTCGTTGGATCCGACGCCTCGGGTTCCGGTGCGCCGTCCCGGGACCCGCACCGGCACACGGCGCGCCACGCGGCAAATAATGATGCCGCGGGTCCCGCGCACGCGGGGAGACGGTACGTCGCCCAGGCCTAGCCCGGTAGGACCCAGGCATAGCCCTCGTAGGCCTCGGGGCGCAGGACAGGATCCTTTGCGTCCCGAAGCGGCCGTTACGGCCCGGAGCCACCCACGCGCGCGGAGTTACCGGGAGGAGTGGGCGCAAACGATCCTACGTTCCCCGGTCGTGGCCTCTCCTATAAAAGGAGAGGAAGGGTAGGGTGCGGAGGTATCCGCGCCCCACTTGCCTCCTTGCTACCCTTCGTCATCGCCTCTTTCCTACCCTCGCACGCCGTCGCACCCGAGCCCGCGCCCGCGCCCGTGCCCACACACCGCACCACCGCCACGATGGCCGATGGATGCGGAGGCAGTTGGGCTGGTTCCTTTGTGGTTGAGGCGGACATCACCGAGCTGTGCCGAGCGCGCATGTTGTCGTCGGCGGAGCGGGTGGCCACACGCGTGCCGGGCGACGAGATAGCGACGGCGCCACAGCCGGGGGAACACATCGTGTTCCTCTGGCACTTCTCCCGGAGCTTCGGGCTCCGGTGAGTCTCTTCTTCCGTCTTCTGCTCGACACCTTTGACCTCCAGCCGCACAACCTCGGTCCAAATTCGATTTTGTACCTCTCCGCCTTCGTAACGCTATGCGAGGGGTACCTCGGTATCCTTCCTTTCATTGATCTTTTCAACGCCCTCTTCTATCTCAAACCTCTAAAAAAGCGACGCCTGCAGGGGCACAGTGGTGTGTTGCCGCGGCATTGCTCGCTTTCCTCCTCTTTCTCTCATCGATTCCGTCAAGGGGTGGCACCGGACGTTCTTCTACGTGAAGAACGTCGACCCGAGGACGGACTACATCCGGCTGCCGCCGTTTGAGAACCGGCGGTCCTCTCAGCAGAACTGGCTGGGACCTGCCCCGCGTGGCGTGGCCTTGGACGAGCTTGCCCGGCTCACGCAGCTGAAGAGCGGCGAGGGGCTGGTCGCCGCCGACCTGGTGGCGGCCTTCGTCTCGCACCAGGTGTCGCCCCTCCAGATGCGACCACACCGGATCTACGACATGTCCGGTCGTCACGACCCCTGCCGGCAGTCCACCATCGAGCTGACGCCGACTCAGGTGGCGAAGCGGGTGAACGCCCTCATGACGTTCAAGCTGAAACCTGCCTCATGGTCCTTCGGCATGGAGTCGTACGACCGCATCAACTGGCCTCCCCTCGTGAGTTTTTTTGTCGAGGCGGTTCTCTCTTGTTTAGTATTCCCCAGCGGCGACCGTCACGAGGGGTCCACGACGGCGGCCGGCTCGGGAGCCCCCGGGACTGGTTGATCAGTCCCTGGGCCGGTTCGCCAGCCCCCGGGACCGGCTCGGGAGCCCCCGGGGCCGGCTGGTTGGTGATCATCATGACGGTCGTGCCGCCGGGGCTGGGTGCCTCGAGCGCCACTGGCTCGATCGGAGCCGGCTGGGCGGCCGACGATTCGAGAGTCGGTGGTGAAGTTGCCGGAGAGGCGGTCGGGGCCGGCGATGGGCCGGCGACACCCGCCGGCACGAAGATTGACTCCGATTCTAGGGATGGCTTGATCGACGGCTTGAGCAGCCGTTGGAGGGAGACGCCAGCTGGGATGGCCTGCCGAGTGGAGCCGATCTTCGCCAGCGCATCCGCCGCCTCGTTGTCCGCTCGTGGGACGTGATAAAAGTCACAACCCTCGAAGGAGCCGGTGAGCTGTTGTACGAGGAAGCGGTAGCTGGCCATGTTGGCGTCCCTGGCGTCCCATTCACCAGAGACTTGCTGCACCACGAGGTCGGAGTCGCCGAGGCAGAGGATGCGCCTGATGCCGATCTCCTTGGCGAGCCGGAGGCCATGGACGATGGCCTCGTACTCAGCCACATTGTTGGAGGCACTAAAGTGGATCTGTAGGGCGTATTTGAGTTGATCACCTTTCGGGGAGGAGAGGACTATGCCGGCACCCAGGCCGGTCCTCATTTTCGAGCCGTCAAGTGCATGCGCCAATGCGTGGAGTCTGGGGGAGGCGGGACGAACTCCATCTCTGCCCAGTCGATGAGGAAATCCGCCAACGCCTGTGACTTGATGACATTTCTTGACTCGTACCGGATCTCATGATCGGCGAGGGCGATGACCCACTTGGCGATTCGGCCGGTGGAGTCCCGTATGCTCATGATCTCACCAAGCGGGGCCGTGCTCACCACGGTAATGGTATGCTCTTGGAAGTATTGCTTGACCTTCTTGGCAGCGAAGTATATGTCGTAGCACATCTTTTGATAGTGAGGGTAGTTCTGCTTGGACGCGGAAAGGACCTCGCTGAGGTAGTAGACGGGTCGCTGGACCGGCAGGGACTTGCCCTCCTCTGGCCGCTCGACCACCAGATCAACGCTGATGACGCGGGTGGTCGCCGGGATGTAGGCGAGAAGCGGTTCCTTCTCGGCCGGCGCGGCCAGGATGGGCGCGTGTGTGAGAGCCTTCTTAAGGCCGCGGAAGGCCTCGTCCGCCTTGTCAGGCCAGTCGAAGGTGCCTGGCCTCTTGGTTTGACCCGGCTCGATTAGAGCCGTCTTGCGAAGGATCCTGTAGAGGGGCAAGGCCTTCTCTCCCAGCCGGCTGATGAACCGGCTGAGCGAGGCGAGGCAGACGGTGAACTTCTGGATGTCACGGAGCCGGGTCGGTTTCGGCATGCGCTCGATGGCGCTGATTTTCTCGGGGTTAGCTTCGATGCCGCGGGCGAACACGAGGAAACCCAAGAGTTGTCCGGCGGGGACGCCGAAGACACACTTCTCCGGGTTGAGCTTGATCTTGTACTCGCATAAGTTTGCGAAGGTCTCTCGAAGGTCGTCGAGGAGGCTGAAGTGCTTCTTGGTTTTGACGACGATGTCGTCGACATAGACGTGGACGTTCCTGCCTATCTGAGGCAGGAGGCACTTCTGCATGCATCGTTGGAAGGTGGCGCCAGCATTCTTCAGGCCGAAGGACATGGTGATGTAGCAGTAGGCCCCGAAGGGTGTGATGAAGGAGGTCTTGAGCCGGTATTTCAGATCCAGCTTGATCTGGTGGTAGCCTGAGTAGGCGTCCAGGAAGGACAACAAGTCGCAGTCGGCCATGGAGTCGATGACTTGATCGATCCGCGGCAGGGCAACGGGTCCTTGGGACATGCCTTTGTTCAGGCTAGTGTAGTCCATGCACATGTGCCAGATCTTGTTCTTCTTCAGTACCAGGACTGGGTTGGCCAGCCAATCCGGGTGGAATACTTCCATGATGAACCCGGCTGCAAGCAGCCGGGCGATCTCTTCGCCTATAGTACGTCGCTTCTCCTCGGAGAAGCGGCACAGGGGTTGCTTGACCGGCTTGACGTCAGGCCGGACGTGGAGTTTGTGCTTGGCGAACTTCCTCGGAACACCCGGCATGTCCTTAGGGGACCATGCAAAGATGTCTCGATTCTCATGGAGGAAGTCGACGAGCTCGCCTTCCTATTTGCTGTTGAGGCGGGAGCCGATGGTGACGCACTGAGCCGGGTTGGTCGGGTCGAGCGGAATTTGCTTGGTGTCTTTGGATGGCTGGAAGGAGGCCTCGCCGGTGGATTGCGAGGGTGGAGCCGGCACGGCCGGCTAGCTGGTAGCAAGGGCCACGAGTCGGTCGAGCTGTCGTTTCTCCTCGACGATCTCTTCGGCCTCGGCCAACCGGCTGCCATCTCGAGCGCATTCGAGCGACATCTTGTAGTCGCCCTTGATGGTGATGATCTCCTTTTGGCCCAGCATCTTGAGCTTGAGGTAAGCATAATGGGGGACCGCCATGAAGCTGACAAGAGCCGGCCGGCCCAACAACGCGTGGTGGGGGCTCGCGAGGTCCACGACCTCGAACAGCACTGGCTCGCGGCGGAAATGGCCGGGTCTGCCGAAGAGGACGTCGAGCGTGATCTTGCCGACAGGGGAGCAGGACTTCCCAGGCACAATGCCATGGAAAACTGTCCGGCTCGCCTGTAGGTCTTCTATTTTTAGCCCCAACTTATGCATCGTGTCGAGGTAGAGAATGTTGATGCTGCTGCCACCATCTATCAGCACCCGCGAAAAGCGGAAGGCTCGCTCCTTGGTGGCGATGGTGGGGTCGAGGACCAAGGCGTAGCTGCTGGGATTTGGCATCACGGCAGGGTGATCGGCCTGGCTCCAAGTGACCGGCTTCTCCGACCAGTGCATGAACTGGGGAGTTGTCGGCATGGTGGCGTTCACCTCACGACGAAGCCGACGCTGAGCGTGTTTGCCCGTCTCTTCACTGGTGAAGACGACGTAGCAACCGTCCTGGTTGGGGAACTTGTTGATCAGACGACCGTCGTTCGGAGCCGTTGCCGGCGCCGGGGCGGCCGCTTGGGCCGGGGCCGACGCGTGGGCTGGCGGCGCGGGAGGAGCCGGAAGGCCGTCCCCCCGGGCCAATCGCCGTGAGAAGCTGCACTGCCGGAGCGTGTGCGTAGAGGCCTTGGCCCCTGAATGGTTCTTGCAGGAGAGATCGAGCATTTGCTCGAAGGTGAGCTTCGGCTGCCAGGCAGCCTTGCCGGTGCGCTGGCGCTGGCCGGAAGACTGGGCGGCCGGTTCCTGATCCTCGACGGTATTGACCTGCCGGCTCCCGTAGCGGGGATCTGGTTGGTCGTTCTTGCGCTTGTTGTTTTGCGTCTGCCGGTTGTCGACAGCCGGCTGGGTCGTGGCCGACGTCGTCGTTGCCTTGGCGGGTGGGGTTGTCTTGACCCGGATGGCCGAATCGGTCGTGGCATATTTGTTCGTCTTGGTCATGAGCTCAGCGAGCGTGGCCGGCTCGGAGCACAGGAGCTTGTGCTTGAGAGGGGTGCCGTCCCAACAGCCCTCGATGAAGTATTGCACGGCTTGGACCTCGTGCACCCCATCGCAGGAGTTACAGAGCTCGGTCCACCGGGTGAGGTAGTCGGGGCGGGACTCATCCGGCCCCTGAACGCACATGGCGAGTTCACGGGGACGACCAGGCCGCTTGTAGGTGCCGGTGAAGTTGCGGACGAAGGCCTCCTCGAAGTCCGTCCAAGTGTTGATGCTGCCAGCCGCCAGGCTGTTGAGCCAAGTGCGGGCCGAGCCGATCAGCATAAGGGGGGCGTAGCGAACGGCTACGCGCTTATTCCCCCTGGCGATGCCTACCGCGGTGGTGTAGTCGATCAGCCAGTCTTCGGGTTTGGCGGCCCCGTTGTATTTCGGGGTGTCCCTAGGGAGCGTGAAGCCGGTTGGGAACGGCTCGCTGCGAATCCGGGGGCCGAAACAGGCCGGACAAATCGAGCCCTCCACCTCGAGGAGGGCGGATTGCGCGAATTTGTCGATGCAATTGCGGGCGTCGTTCTCGCTGCGGGGGACGCGTGGTCTGAGCCAAGCCGAGAGTTCGGGGCGGACGGTGGGTGGCACCGACTGCCGCGACTCGCGTCGTAGAGGCGACGTGTGCCCCTGGCTGCGTCGGCTGCCGGATGCCGGTGCTTCATGGTGGCAGCCGCTCCGAGGCGGCTCGTTGGTGCGCCGGCTGCTAACAGCGAGCTGCTCACCCCCCCCCCCCCGACGTGTGAGAGGGCCGGGGGTTGTTCGCTTCGGCCCGGCAGCCGGAAACATGAGGGGAGCAAGAGTACTGGGCCGCCTAGCGGCCGACAGTTCCTGTGCCCTCGCGCTCGGGCCGGGGACCTTCAGTGGCGGCGCCGCCCGTTGCGAGCACATGCTGCTGCGCATCAGCAGCATCGATGAGCTCCTTGATGTGGCGCTCGTGGGCGGCACGCTCTTCGCCCTCCAAGGTGGTCAATTCCTCGTAGGCCACCTTGAGAGCCCGCAGGTTAGCCGCGGAGGTGTCGTAGACAGCCATTTTGCCGTCGAGGATTTCGGCGACCACGCGGCCGCAGTCGCGCACAGCCGCACGCCAGCTGGGCTCGGTGCCAGCCGAGGTGAGTTCGTAGGCGGAAGCGTACTCCCGCTGTGCCGCCTCCATGCGGCGCCGCATGGCGGCGAGGGCAGTGGCATCCTCGAACAGGATGCGGTGAGCCGCCTCGAGATCGACTGCGACGGTGTCGGGGTTCGCCGTCGGGGTGATCAAAGTGCTCAAGCTCCGGAGGGCCGCACCGAGCGGGTCGGACGTGCCGACGCGGGCGGCGGCAACGGTAGCCGCGACCTGCGCCCGTTCGGATGCGGTGAAGGAAGTGATGGCCATCACCCCCATGTGATCATGGGACCCGTTGGGCTGAGCCGCAGCGAGTGCACCCACTGATGTGGGTGGATCAGTGCAGACAAGCACCCTCGCCGGGTACTCGTTAGTGGCCGGAGCCTCAACGAGGCTGAGCCTACCGAAGCGTTCGGTTAGCGCGTCGATGTCGGTCGTGAGGCCGATGGAGTCGCCCACAGGGCGTGCCGAGGCAAGCCCCATGAGCTCCCCACGGTTTCGCCGGGACGAGCGACGGCGGTAGGGAATGGCGAGGGGTCCCGCCCGGAGCATGAATCCGACCAGCGCCGCGTATAGCCCCACGGTGGGTGCCAACTGTTGTCGTTTTCTCATAACAGATGCCATGAGGTGGCTTATCGTGAGTGGTTGGGGCCGAAGGACGCCGACGGGCTCCGGGTGCGAGATTGGGCACAAGCGGTGGCGACACACGATGTACCCAGATTCAGGGCCCTACGTGGGAGGTAACACCCTTAGTCCTGCTTGGTCTAATTGGATGGATGGGTATGTGTACAAGGATGCTCCTGAAGTTGTGTCTAGAGGAGGAAGAAGAAGAAGTCGGCTCGTCTTCCTCTGCTTCTAGAGAAGGGAATGAGACTTCCGTGGATATGTGTCCGCGATCATCCGCCCCCCTTGCATGGGGGCTCAGGTAGTTTTATAGGCCAACCCCCCGGCTCTTACAATATGCTTAAAGTACCAAGATGGAGGGACACGGCTGACAGTCTCTCCGGATGGCCAGAGGGTCCCGTCACTTGTGCCGTCTTGTCATGGGCGAGGCCCGCCGACCGAGCGGTCCCATCTCCCGTTGAGGCCCTGCCGGCTCTGCGATTAGCCCTCGACCACCTGCCGCGACACGTGCCGCCTGGGGAGCATCATCTAACGCCAGCCGGCCGAAGTCTCCGGTACGACCAGCGGCACTGTAGCCATGCCGGGGCAGGTAATCGAATGGCAAGGGCGTGCTGGCACTGTGCCCTCGCCCGGTCGCGCTCATCGAGGTCAGCGGCCGAGACGGTTAGACTATAGCCACGCGCTGCGGTGCGTAAACAGCCACTGTTGACACAGACAGAGGAATGGGACGGGGCACGCCCGTCCCAAAGTCAACGAAAGAGCCGGCCCGCGGGCAACCGGTCGAGGGCCCAACCGGCTCCTTAACCAGCCGACCGGGGCGCCAGCCGGCACAGGCTTGCGCCAGTCGTCATCCAGCTGGTCACAGCCAGCCAGACGCGTAGTTTTTTTTCGAAGCGAAAGGGGGAAGACCCCATTGCTTTAGCCTACCTGGGATAGGAACCCCGTCAAACAGTGATGCTCTCAAGTGGAGAATTCCAATGTGCGTCACAGAGGCCTCACATCTAGACAATAAAACCCTCAGAAAACTGGTTAGATCATAGACCAAGCCGTGAGGCCTAGTAATGTCATACGGCACTTGCAATGCATAAGTTTCTTCATTGGATACAACAAGATCAAAACACACATAAGGAGTCACAAGAAGTTTGATAAAACCCAGAAAACTGAATGACCGAAATCAACTCTGTAGCAACAAATAATGCTCTTTAAGTAAACAATTCCAAGTAAAGTATACTCCAAAAGGTCTCAATATTAAAAACTATCAGAAAAACAGGTTAGATCATAGACCAGCCCTTGAAGCCTAGTAATATCATACAGCACTTGCAATGCAGGAGTTTCCCCATTTGGCACAACTAGATCAAAACACAAATAAGGAGTCACAAAGAGAAGTATAGAAAGGCAAGCTGGAATAAAATTTACATAACATATTTGAGCAGTGCAAAATGGACTTGAAATTCGAAAAATGTCAAAATTCTTTGGAATTTATTGAACTAAAATAAATTATAGGAGTGTTGCGTAAGAAATTATGTCAGAAACCTATCTAAGATGCATTAATTTTAACTGAAACTTACTAGCAACCTTTACAGCTTTGTTACTCTCTGGATGATCTAAGTTGAGTTTACCTTTTGCTTCGTTGAAGATTCTAGGAAGGAGCCAGCACAAGAAAAACTGTATATCTTTGGTTTACTTTAACAGTTATACACATGCTTTTATTGCCTCAAGTGATGATACACCAATGGTGTGTTAGCAATTACTCAATGTCAAAAAACGTCTTATATTATATATTATGGGACAGAGGGAGTACTCTACAAGTCAATATGACCATTTTCTTGTACAAAACTGGAGAATAGTCTCAATTTTGTTCTGGCGGTATACTTTTTGGTTTGACCACGCGCAATGCATCAGAGATCTTTGCAGCATCCACGTTATATCCAACATTATGAACCCTTAATATGTTAGCACCATTCCTAATCCCTATTGCATTAACAGCAACGGTAGCGGCATCTCTCTCAACTGGATTGGCACGATTGCATATTTCACCTAAGAAACTTTTTCTCGAGAGGCCAAGTAATATGGGCACATGTGAAGCACCTAAACTCACTTTACCCATCTCTTTTCTAATGGATCTCAAGCCCTCTATTATTTCAAGATTATGTTTGGGTTTCTTGGAGAACCCAATGCCGGGATCAAGAACTATCCTCCACAAAGGAACTCCAGACAGCTCTGCTTTTCTTAACAGCGCATATAACTCGGAAGCAACTTCTTTGCAGACATCATCATACTGTAAATTCTGTTCACTCTGCATAGTTGATGGATCACCTCTCATGTGCATGGTAACATATGGAACTCCAAGTTCAGCTACAACTTCAAGAATACTTGGGTCAAGCTGTCCGCCAGACACATCATTAATCATGGTGGCTCCTCTTTTTACAGCTTCAGCAGCGACTTGCGCGTAGAATGTGTCTACTGAGATCAGCTTCCCTTCCATCTCAGGGATTTTGGTGATTGCATCCAGAACAGGGAGCAGCCTCTCAAGTTCTTCGTTTGCAGATAGTCTTGTTGCAGAGGGCCTGGTGGATTGAGCACCAATATCAATTATGTCTGCACCTTCTGATATCAACAACTTGACCTGAGCAACAGCAGCCTCCACTTCTTGAAACTTACCTCCGTCACTAAAGCTGTCGGGTGTCAAGTTAAGCACCCCCATGATAAGAGTCCTCTCACTCCAATCCAACAGACGATTTCCAACGGCCATAACCCTCTTGATACCTTGTGTCCCAATTAAAGATTCGCCACCAAGCTCGTTCCACACATCAAAGAACCCACCGCTGCACTTCGAGAGCGAGTGCCAGCTTTGCTCCATACGATCGTCAGCCGACGATCCTAGAAGGTCGACAAGAGGCGCTAAAACGAATTGTCTCTCACGGATGCGCTCATGTGGCACAGTCAGGGTCTCGGTACTGATCTGGGAGTCGCCATACAGGAGAATATCCAGATCGATCGGCCTTGGACCGTACCTTATCCCTGTGGTCCGCCCTATATCCCTCTCGATCTCCTTGAGCTTGTTGAGCAAATCATGAGGCCCCAGCTTGGTGGTGCCCCGAACAGCGGAGTTGAGGAACCGCGGCTGGTCCGTCACATACTCAGGGGCGGTCTCGTACAGACAGGCGTGCCTGGTGATCTTTATGCCCGAGCCTTTCATCAGCCGCAGCGCCCTGTCGAACGAACTGATCCTATCCCCCACATTACTTCCCAGAGCAATCACAATATCTTGGTCGGCGGCGGAAGCTCCAGCGAGCGCACTTCGCGTGTACGAACGGGCCCTGCATGGGTTGGCGTACCCCGGTGCTTTCCGGGAGGAGTTGAGAGAATGCCTAAGATCCCATGCTGCTGCTGCATTCACGAGGGGACGAGTTAGAACCACTATCTTTGAACTGGAATGTAGAGGGGCTGGAGAAGAGATTCGAGCTTGGAAGGGACCGCTACCTGGAAAAGGATTGGGGGCCGCTAGCCCCCCGCAGTAGTAGCCCTTGGCGACTGAGTACATCTTCCTCAATGTCTCCTTAGAATGGAGCATGTTGGAGCATGCGAGCCAGGCCTAGCTCCGCTGATTCAGTTCTCTGCGCATCTACTTCTTCCCTGCCGTGCGGAGGGGTCCCCGTGGCCGATGCCCTGCGGAGTGAATCTGCTCCCCCGCGGTTAGCTTAGCTACAGCGAAATCTGCGGCGGACGGAGGTCGGAGAGGAGAGAGAGGGAGAGGCACACGCGCGCGTACCGTAGCTGGAGATGCGGGCGAGGGCCGCACCGTCGTGCCGGTCCGCCCTCGGGCTGGGCTGGGCGAAGGAGCTTGGTGGCACCGTCGGTCGCTCGGTGGTGGGGAGGAAGGTAGGGGGATGGTGCGGCGGCGGCTGCGCTGGGTTCGGGTTTGTTTCAAGGGCAAATCATCGGCTACCACCTACCGGGAGCGATGGCTGGGCTCGTTATGTGTGAGCCACGGCCCAAAAGGCCCATTTCAAGGGCACACCCGAGAAGGCCGCCGAGCGAGGCGCTCGGATCATGGCGAAACGCGAGCCCTTCACCTCCACCCGCTACGGGGCTGGCAGGGGGCGCGTACGACGACGGACGCCGACTTGCTGTGCGCAGGGCATCCGTCGTGGCTGGTGAGTGCCTGGCAGTGGGTGATTGCCGTCGATCAATAACCAACCATGGTATGCAGAAATGCGCTTCTTCCCAGTTTCAGGCATTGTTGTATGAAGCAGATGATGCTCCTGGTTGGTTTCACTCGAGGTTCGTTTCGCTGCTGATTTCACTTTCTTTTCTCCACCCGAAACTGTGAGAATTTCTTCTCATAATATCCTTATAGATTTTTACTTCTTTTTTTCATCCGAAACCGTGAGAATTTCCTCTCACAACATCTTTATAGATTTTTATTTTCTTCCCCCCCCCCCCGAAACCGTGAGAATTTCCTCTCACAACATCTTTATAGATTTTTACTTTCTTTTTCCCACCCGAAACCATGAGGATTTCCTCTCACAACATCTTTATAGATTTTCACTTTCTTTTTCCCACCCGAAACCGTGAGAATTTCCTCTCACAACATCTTTATAGATTTCCACTTTCTTTTTCCCACCCGAAACCGTGAGAATTTCCACTCACAACATCTTTATAGATTTTCACTTTCTTTTTCCCATCCGAAACCGTGAGGATTTCCTCTCACAACGTCTTTATAGATTTTCACTTTCTTTTTCCCACCCGAAACCGTGAGGATTTCCTCTCACAACGTCTTTATAGATTTTCACTTTCTTTTTCCCACCCGAAACCGTGAGGATTTCCTCTCACAACGTCTTTATAGATTTTCACTTTCTTTTTCCCACCCGAAACCGTGAGAATTTCCTCTCACAACATCTTTATAGATTTTTATTTTCTTCCCCCCCCCCCCCCCCCCCCCCGAAACCGTGAGAATTTCCTCTCACAACATCTTTATAGATTTTTACTTTCTTTTTCCCACCCGAAACCATGAGGATTTCCTCTCACAACATCTTTATAGATTTTCACTTTCTTTTTCCCACCCGAAACCGTGAGAATTTCCTCTCACAACATCTTTATAGATTTCCACTTTCTTTTTCCCACCCGAAACCGTGAGAATTTCCACTCACAACATCTTTATAGATTTTCACTTTCTTTTTCCCATCCGAAACCGTGAGGATTTCCACTCACAACATCTTTATAGATTTTCACTTTCTTTTTCCCACCCGAAACCGTGAGGATTTCCTGTCACAACATCTTTATAGATTTTCACTTTCTTTTTCCCACCCGAAACCGTGAGAATTTCCACTCACAACATCTTTATAGATTTTCACTTTCTTTTTCCCATCCGAAACCGTGAGGATTTCCTCTCACAACGTCTTTATAGATTTTCACTTTCTTTTTCCCACCCGAAACCGTGAGGATTTCCTCTCACAACGTCTTTATAGATTTTCACTTTCTTTTTCCCACCCGAAACCGTGAGGATTTCCTCTCACAACGTCTTTATAGATTTTCACTTTCTTTTTCCCACCCGAAACCGTGAGGATTTCCTCTCACAACGTCTTTATAGATTTTCACTTTCTTTTTCCCACCCGAAACCGTGAGGATTTCCTCTCACAACGTCTTTATAGATTTTCACTTTCTTTTTCCCACCCGAAACCGTGAGGATTTCCTCTCACAACGTCTTTATAGATTTTCACTTTTTTTTTCCCACGCGAAAATGTGAGAATTTCCTCTCACAACATCTTTATAGATTTTCACTTTCTTTTTCCCACCCGAAACCGTGAGAATTTCCCACCCGAAAGAAGTACAGGTAGCATCTAGTAGGCTAGCCTATCTATTTACATACAGTGGTTACAAAGAAATACTGTCGTATCTAGCAGTAAAATACGTCTAGATAGATCCGTTTTGAGCGTCAACTATTCCGGACGGAGGAAGTATAAACAGAAGGAGGAAGCTGCAAGATATATGCAGTCATCCAGATCATCTCAAGGATCGCACCCAAGCAGGGAGTGCAGCATGTTACTTCCTATTTGCTCTGTGCACAAGCCATTGAATTTCTTTTTGCAGGCATAGAGATTAGGCACTATACTTCTGAAGATGTAATCATTCCTGGTCATCTAGATCTAGATGGCCCAAGCAATTAGGATGATGATATCCATAGCAAATGGGGGATCAATCAGAGCCTTAAGCTGTGTTAATTGCCCTTGAATGTCAGTGTCGAGAGGAGTCCAAACGGGACAGGTATACCTCCAACAAGCTGTTGCAGCTGTTGATTTCATCACATTATCACGCCCAGTTTCTGACGTTGCCCTTTCTGCAGATCAAGGTGCTAAAAGCTGAGATCCAGTCACACAAGACGCAGCAAATCCAGTGGACAATTACTCTCACGGTCTCACTGTCCCAATCGCACAAGGAGTTTTTCATTCAAACAAGAACCGTAACGCGGCGGAAAACTGTCACTGGATTACTAGCACTACTACACAGCTACGGCGGACAGCATCTACTCTCTGCTGCTGGGGACAGATGAAAAAGAATGACCCTAAGACTCGGCAACAAAACTGTAAATTTGTACAGCTGCTTACTACTGTACCTGACAAACGTTCTCTGAATACTTTCAGGCATACTATATACAAACAGCGTAACAACGCCTATGCCGCGTAGTCACCGGACTCGCCGTCGCGCCGCGTGTAGCTCTCGCAGCTGGACATCCTGGTCATGTTGGCCCGCTGCACGAGCCGGACCAGCGACTGGACGACCTCGGACATCGGCGGCCGGAACTCCGGCTCGGCCTGTTCAGGTTTCAGGATAAGCGTCAGGGGTGTGACAAAAAAAATTCAGAAACGCAGTAGAACTGCAAGAGGATGATATGGAATGCACCTGCACGCAGAGGGCTATCGCGTCGGCGAAGCGGGACAGGGACTTGGAATGGTACAGCCCCTGGAGCGCCGGGTCAACCATCCGGTCCAGCGCATCGATGTCGTGCAGCTGCGGGGCCACCCATCGGACCAGCGACTGCTCGGATCGTGGCCGGGACCTGCGATGATTCATTTCAGATCAGCAACTCGAAGTTCAGTACACTTCAGAGGAATGCATGTTCTTATTACAGTTTACAGGGAGTTGCCTAAATATTCCTGGGGGCGTTCAGAAAAAAAATCAGGAAGAGGTGATGGATACTGCAGTAGTATTTGATTGTGGTGCGTACCTGTCAAATGGTTTGCGGCCGGTGAGGAGCTCTAGCATGACTACTCCGAAGCTATATACATCGCTCTTCAGTGAGTATTGGCCAGACATGGCTACCTCAGGTGCCCTATATCCTGAGTTTTCTTCTGATTCCTGGAATTGGTGCTATGTAAGTAAGTAATTATTGACAGAAATGCTTGCCCCTAAATTATGATCATTACCATTTGCATTGTGAAATATGCACAACACCAAACCAAGTATCATCGCACTTGTTCGAGCAGATACTATCTAGCCTTGCATCCAACTAACAAGAAGTAATAGTTATACGATCCTGGCTAACTTTATTATGTTAGTTGAACAGCAACTCATGTTTGCTCCACTAAAATTATCCTTGATTAAATTGACATCATGCTATGTGAAATACTTAATTCTGGATAATAACATAAAGAAAATAATAATATGCAGCATTTCGGCTGCAAAATGACAAATAATTCTAGCATTTTCTTTTGATGATTAATCTTAAATTGTGTGATATTCCTGCAGGTTGTCAGGAAGACCGAGGATATCGTGCACGACATTACCTGGAATTCCTGGTTAGGAATAAGATCTCCATACCCAGAATCTGAAAGGTGGGGGTTCAGCTCATTATCCAGTAAAACGTTTGATGACTTAAAATTCTTGTGGACCACAGATGGCGAACATGTTTCATGTAGGTATCTGCAGAATTCGCATGATTGTTACTGACATGAATGTTATTTCTAGATTAACACAAAGGATGGACAGGCCTGTTTCACTTACTCTAATGCCCTTGCAGATCCAAGAGCAATCTTTACACGGCTATTCCAGGACAGCGGTTCGCTTTGATCATCCGCTTGGTTAAGTAAGTCGCACAGAGAACCATTTTGATAGAATTCATATACCAACAAGCACTGCCCATGCTCTGAACAGTAACCAACTAGCTCAGCAAGGTTTGGATGGTTTAGCCTTGAAATATTGGCAACCAACTCAACGAACAAATCAGAAGGATAGCCTGGGAATGCAGAAAAGTTGATTTTCTTTACAGCCAGGACCTGAAAATACCGGAAGATGATGAGAATGCAATAGTAGCAAGGGGACTTTATTCAACCGTACTATATTTTAGAAATTCAACATCAAGTCATGGTTAATGAAATGAGATTGTTGAACCCAATTAGCACCATAAAATCAGACAACAGCATTTTGCAATGATACAAGCATAGATTGGGGTATTCCCATGCATACAACAAACTTTATGGTGCTATAACATGGACACATTTTGAAGCAGGTATAATTTGATGAAAAAAGTTAAAGCGAAGCATGTCATGTCAGTTAGTTGTCTAGCTGTAGTACATGGGTCATGTTGAAATTTTAGCATATCACTTAACTGCAAATTTTATGACTGAGAAAATCCCCCATACTGTAGATGTTCAGTAGTACAGGGCAATGATCTCAAATATGAATGATATGGATGATGCTGATGCCATACGTGTAACGTTTAATCTAGGAAATAATGGATATCATGTAACTGGGGAAGCACCTTCTGATCATCGAACTGTGCTCTGAAAACACGCCCAAATGACCCTTCACTAATGAAATGGTCAGCACTGAAGCTTCCTGTTGCTATCTGCAGATCCGCAACTGTGTAAGCAGGTATTCGGATGGAAGACAAACTTATTTTCCTTGTGACAGACTTGCTTGTGACATCATTTTCATCGAAGGACTTGTGCAAGTCAATTTTTGTTGGAGGTTTTAAGCTCATTGAAACAGTCTTCTGAAAGTGATCCTTGCCCGCTGTTGAGATGATCTTGATGGACTTCATCTCTGAAAAGTTTTTTCTTTTACTTTAAGACAGAAGGGCAGAATGTACAATTTACGCATCTTCACAAAATGGGAATTATGTGTAAAGAAATAAGGAAATACACAGTTCACTGGAAAAGGAATACCAAATAAATTTATTCCTGGGCAGAAGAACCGTAGTGAGATGAACATGTAGAACTCAAGAGGCAATGACGCTTACGTTTAAATCCAGAAGCAAGGGGACTGAGAGGTTCCTTCTGTTCGGGGTCTCGTCCTCGTGATAACTTCCAAGATTTCCTCTTGATCACAAAGAATGCGACCATTGCACCAACAACCAGCAAACATATAACAATTCCTGCTATTGCACCACCTTGTAGTTTGGAGTGCTTGCTGCCACTGTCGGATGGGCCATTGTTGCCATTACTACTTGGAAGAGCAGGGCGTTGAGGTGTTGGAGCTGTCGTTGGAGTTGTACTTGGTGGAGGTGGTGGTGGTGCAGGACCATTGCTAAATGAGTTTCCAGTTGTCCTACGAAAGGAGTAGAGGACTAACTGTGATTCCATTCTATATGCTTATAACAGCAAAACAAGGGCAATTGTTGTAGTAAAAATACTTACTGTAAATTCCTTATTTTCTTTAGCTTATCAGGGACCCAGCCGGTGAATTGGTTGTTCGCGACATTTCTGCAACAATGATCGAATGTTGCATTTATAAGACGACTCAACCGTGAATTAGAAAAGATTGTGGGTATATCAACTCACAAGTCAGTAAGAGGAAGATTGGCAAGGACATCTATCGTGCCACTGAATTGGTTGTTCTGCAGATAACTGGCAAGAGGAGATATTACATTTGTAATCGATATATGGACTTTATTCTTGTTGATGAAACAAATTGATGCAGAAACATCCAAAAACAATGTACTCACAGTGTTTTCAAACTTGTTATAGAGTTGAAGCTTTGTGGAATATTACCAGAAAATGTGTTGAATGAGATATCCCTGAGTGAAATGAATTAATGGTTCAGTTTTTCCACTAGCTTGACAGCTTACTGCTCAAACAGAAAATTACTCACATTGTTGTTAGGTTGGTGAGCTGGTTAAACATGTCACTGATGGTTGAGAGTTGATTATGAGCAAGATTCCTGCAACGGGGACATTAAAATAATTTGGTCAGATCATACCAGAAAAAAATGACACAGAAATTCAGCTGATACATCGACTTATAGGAGATAAGTAACTTACAAATTCTTAAGTGCGACCATTTGGGAAATAGAGTATGGTGTGGTTCCAGTGAAGTGATTTCCAGCAAGATTTCTGCAGATCAAGTTCTTTGTGAGAACTAAAAGATTGATCTGCATATAGGTAAGAGAAGCTTGAGTGCACACAGAAGTACCACTTACAATTTCTCGAGATTCGGAGGAAGATTATAGGGAATGTCACTGCCTCCGAGATTATTATTGCTCATATCGCTGCACAGGACTAAAGTAGATCAAAACTTGTTTGTGGTGAGAGGGCATTTATGTTTGAGATGAGAGAGATCTCACTAACAGCTGAACTAGTGCAGTTAGTAGGTTCATGTTGTAGCCCAAAGTCCCGTTAAGACTCATGCCCGGTAAGTTTCTGTCAAGTATTAGGATAAATAACATCAGATATTAAGGATAAGTAGTTGTGACTTGCAAAAACACCACATCTGAATCTCAGCTCACATTGTTGTCACTCTGGAACCTGAGCAAGTGATCCCCTGCCACGACTGCCCGCAGGGATCTCCATTTTGTGACACCCAGTTTTTCAGCTGGGGTGGGTAGTTCATTGTTGTATAGAAGACACCAAGGGCTGTCACTGCATTGCAAACGCAAAATTTGAGAGAATCAGTAATGCTAGTGGATCAATATTTCAGGTAAATGGCTATAACGATGTTTTGTTCTTACCTTTGTCTTCCCAACGTAAGTATTTTTAAACAAAAAAAAGGATTTTTTTTTCATATGAACCAATATTTCTTTCATTTCCTTCTGCACCGAGAACCAATAGTTAACGTCTTATGGGATTGGAAATGTGGCTACTCATTCCATCACTAGTGTTGTAATAGTGTGAAGGATAGTGATGTTACGAATGATTCAGTTCATTCTATAACAAGTTGGAATTGGTCATTAAAGATTTTGTAAAACAATGATTAATTAGACAATTTCGAAGTTGACTTTGCACATAACTAGTCATGTCTAATAAGGTATCCCGATTATTCTGTAACCAAATGTCCATCAAAACTAGTTTGATTCTGGAACCAAATGAAATATTAATAGAACCAAGAACTGGGTTTTCTTGGCAATCACACAAGCATTTTTTTTTGGACGAACAGCTGTCTGCAACCTCTCACAAAAACCAGGCATAAAAGAACAAATGACTGAAATTTTCAGAAACTCTCTGCTGAAGTCTGACATCTGGGGTGCATAAAACCAAGCAGTTCCCATGAAATGCGTCATGAGCACATCAAGAACAGCGAAGAAAGGGAGAAAGGTTAATCGAGACCTTGCCACAAATTTAGCATCACCACTAGGAAAATATCATAATATTTGGAAAATAGAACTTGTGAAAACTCTGCAATTTGATCATCCCAAACTTCAATAACCCTAAAATTCCCACCAGGATAGGACCAAAGAGCAGCAGCAGGAAGGGACGAAGAGCTAAAGAAACATTTTTCCCTGGCTTGGTTAACTGACACAGCAACCAAGGAAAATGTTTATAGGATAACAATGAACAAAGCAGAGCTCCAAATTGACCGAAAGTATAAAAGCAAGGAAGGGTCGAATGAGACCGTTGGGTCCATGAATCTTCCAGCTTTCCCTCCTGAGCTGAAACGGAACTTCTCAGCGCAATGGTTTCCTGCTCTCATCTAAACCTAAAATTTCAGGAATCCAGAAAGAATGGGTACCCAAAGCGGCCTATCTGCACTGAAGTGAACCGACCAAAGCAGGGGGGAAAGAACCAAGAACACAGATTCTTTTTCCCCATCCGTTGCTACTCAGCCAAGCTAAGAAATGCATTGTTTCTTGGTTTTCCGAGGTAAAATCAAACAAAATGACTACAATAAGTAATAACCTCACTCGCTTACCATCGTTGGAGTCGGTGTTGGCATGAGCCACCAAGGAGGCGCTGGCCAAGAAGAGCAGCAGCGCTCCAATGGCCGCGGTTCCTCTCCTCCCCCTGTTCTTGGTCGTGGTCATGGCTGCTGCTGCGTTGGTCATCGCAGCAGTAGCTCGTCTGCACTCTGGAGGCAGGCTCTGGGAACACAGCAGCACCGCTGCAACGCCCAACAACTTATGCTCCCAAAAAGGTCTCTTGTGCGCCCCCTGCTTTTGTTTACTTGGTATATTATTGCTTTTTCTCACTGCTGACATGTCCTTTTTTTCTCCAGTGGATTGTGTATTTGTCAGCAAGCTGGAACCAGTGAGAAGGGGAGGGGCTTTAAGAAGTGCACTTCGCACGCTGAGAAACCCCTCGGAAATGGCAAAAAATAATTTTCCTTTCACTGGTAGTGTCACCTTTTGCAGCGCTCACTTTGGGACTGATATAACTACTGAACGAAAATATCGTTTGTCAAAAAAAGAAAAGATGTTTGCAACGTCTTTGTATAGCTTTTGCCTTTTTTTCAATCGAGCATATGCAAAGCCTGCATACCATTTTCATTGATATAAAGAGCTCGTGAAATGGGATTTATTGCACATATATGTACTCCCTTGGTCCGAAATTATTTGTCATACAAATGGATAAAAATGATGTATCTACAATTAAAATACATCTAGATACATCCATTCCTATGACAGGCATTTTTGACGGAGAGAATAGTTTCGAATAAGTAAAATACTGAAAACAAGAAGGAAACCTTTTATCCGCATACCAAAGAACTCATCAATACTAAATACTTCCTTTGTTTTTAACTATAAGACATTTGAGATTTTACTATAGACTAGATATGGATGTACATGGACATATTTTAGAATGTAGATTCACTTATTTTGCTTCATATATAGTCCATGATTAAATATCTAAAAAATGTTATATTTAGGAATAGATGGAGCAGTAGATACGTGCTTCCTCCGTTCCTAAATATAAGACCTTTTAGACATTTCACTATAGACTAGATACGAAACAAAATAAATGAATCTACACTGTAAAATATGACTACATACATCCGTATGTAGTTCACAGTGCAATAAGGTCTTATATTTATGAGCGGAGGGAGTACAAATTTTTTTTGGAGCGAAGTGTCGTTCAAAAGTTGCATATTATACACCGCAACAAAAAGAAAGTTTTATATTGTATCAGGAAGACTGCCACTTGAGCTGATGCGTGTCCTTGCGGTTGCGGGGCAAAAAGCTTGTGTATGCGGAGTGACACGTTGAGAGCATGGTGAATAGTATAACCAGTTGCTGGCTATAAGCCATTGTCATATCATCTATAGTTCATCTTATAGTCAACATGTATAATAGGGTGTATTACTTTTTTATTACGTGGCTCACCTTTCACTCTTACAAAATGTCTAGGAACACGTGCTAGAGCTGAGTCTTCACGAATAGCTCGCTTATCTTCTCTTTCCTCTTTTCTCTCCTTCGACTAAGCAATAATATATTAATTTATTTCTTATATTCTATTGAATCAGTTCTATTGTGATTCGTGAGTGGAAAGAGGTTGCGGTCGCTTCTTTTGTGGTGTTGCGCGTCGTGGCTCCCATGCCGGAACCTTGCCGTCCGTGCGCGGTCGCTTTTGCTGATTGGCAATCAACCACGCAGATACAGGCGCGTTCCCTCGCATGCGTGTGCAGAGTGCTCTGCAGTCTCGAGCACTCCTTCATTTTTTATTTTATTTTGGCCGGTTTCAGCATGGCTACAGCATAACTCTCAATTCCCTGCTGCTCTCCTTGAAAAGAGGTCCAAGGGATCCAAAGATGCTTAAGAAACGGGCACTAATTTTGACTCGGTCAATTTAGTTAGCTGTTTATAACGCAGAAATCACACATGAAATAAAACAATTCGTCATTTTTCTTTTCTTTCGCTGGGATGGAATGGAACCATTTGTTTGCTCTGACTTTTTCCCTTAAAAGTGGGTGCGTGTTGTTCTCAGCGTGATTGCACCATGCGCCCATGTCATAATGATGGAGCATAATTAACCAGTATCCTTCCTGAACATCGCTTTTCTTCCTTTTCAGAATATTTTTCTTTTTTTATCCTCTCCTTTTCTGCCCAAGTGTCTAGCGTCTAGTGCTATCCGGCTAGGCGAATAATTTGCCATGCTGACCGCAGCTTCTCCGTGACATCGGGCGTTGTAACAGATGGCCAAACCCCGTCCAATTAGTACGTTGCGCCCATAACCTCGTCGTTCTCGTGGGCTGTTTTCGTCTTCAGACGGACGGCTTCTCGTCGCATCGGTCAGTATACATTATGCGTCAACTAAACCAACGTGTAACTGTCTCTGCTGGCCGACATACGTACTATCGTATAGCTTAGCAGCAACGTGGACGTATTTGACAGTATGAGATCGAACTGAAGACAGGATAAAAAATCCTGAAAGCTACGTCTGCCAAGAAAAGTGACGGTATACGTTTTCCTTTCACTCCTGGCGGTGGTGGTGGTGGTACACGTGTGGCATATTGTTTAGTTCTCTCTGCTTCGTCAGCAACTTCAGGTTGGTTGCTTAATAACCGAATTAATGGACGGGGAATCGGCTGTTGACGTCGCCTGCACGATTTAGTTGAGTAGCTGCACTTTGTGTAACCTAACCTGGAAGATGACGGGACGATCCTTGCACTCTGCTGCTGCCGTCCTCACCTTGGCATCAAAACCTAGATAGGTTAGGCATGTGGACAGACTGATCGGAGAAGTTTGTTAGCTGTAGCGGATGACGGGGAAGAAGAATAACGAAGTTAGACCACCAACCAAGAACCACTGACGCCAAGAACAGTGGAAGAAAGCGAAAGCAGTCGGCTTCATGGATCTCTCTCTCTCTCTCTGGGACCGTACCCGGACAGAAACAGAGGTTGGCAAGAGCAGTTAATTCGGTTAGCTAACTCCAGGGTCAAGGACCGAACAGGTGAAGAATGCCCGGCGATCGCGTACCAAATCACACGCCCTTTTCCAGTGGTTGCACCGAGACGAGATGACGGATCATGTTGATTCAAGAGTGCCCAAACACCGGTGTACCAATCCACCAAAAGTCTTGTGTGTCTGTGCTGCTCACTGTTCCTTTTGAAGAGGACGCCACGGCGAGCTGAGAACCAAATTTGGTTAGATAGAACGAAAATGGAATCTAAGCACTGATGATCGGATGGCCGAGTTGGTCTAAGGCGCCAGATTAAGGCTCTGGTCCGAAAGGGCGTGGGTTCAAATCCCACTCCGGTCAACTTCTTTTTTGACTGTACGAGTTTTTGCAGCCAACATGTGAATCACGTGCGTTTTTACAGCCAACATGTATTTCACCGTCACAAATAAAGAGAACCACGTGCTAGAAAAACGCGATGGTACGAGTTTTTGCAGCCAACGTGTATTTCACTGCCACAAATAAAGAGAACCACGTGCTAGAAAAACGCGACGGTACGAGTTTTTGCAGCCAACGTGTATTTCACCGTCACAAATAAAGAGAACCACGTGCTAGAAAAACGCATGTCAGTTTCAAAAAAAAAACGCATGAGTAAAAAGAAAAAAATTGTTATAACTTTGCTCTACAAATTTATGTTTTGTGTGACTGATAACCGTTCATAAGAATCACCAAAATTACGAGATTGTTTTAGATAATGAATATTTAAAAATTAGTTGTGATTTTACATCATTAACTCTCATCAATTTCCTTTTATATTTTTCTCAACATAAGTTTCGGTACAATGCAATGGATTTCGCTCAACTCAGCTAACAAAGAAGTTCCAACATACAAAACTGAAATGGAAAGAACCAACATGTATTTCAGCCACAAAACCGATAAGAGAACCAAATGCTAAGAAGTGCACGGAATGTCTGAGTGACTCTGGCTAGAAGGGGCTAAAATGGGAACTCAATAGAATTACAACTGCTTTGCATATCATACTCTATAAAATTTGGCTTAACGGATAACTATTCATACAAATTACCGAAGTTTTGGGGTTGTTTGGATAACAAATATTTAGGGAACTAGTTTTGCTAGAGTTCGCTTAGCAGCATAATGAACTAACATCTTGTCTGATTTTATCTAACTAACTCGATGATATTTAATACTAGTAAGGTGGGTACAAGTGAAAGTTGAGATTTAAGTCTTCAATGCATGCTCAATCTGACAACTATTTCTTTGAGTAAATACAGGAGAAATATCTTCGTGTAAAGTGATTGTTCTCTAAGTCCGGGACGATGTTCTCCGTGACTCCAAGAAAGATGCACTTGCAGTTGACTTAGACTTTACTTGTTACTCAATTAAGTTGCTACCTGAATTTGAAATCTGGTCGTTACGCCACATGTAAGTTGTCCATGAGTGGTCAATGCCCTTATTGGTCATTTCATACATCTGGATCACTCTCCCATATAAATACCCCCACATCCCAACCTGAAACGGTTAGCTGCTTCGTTTGATCTGACATCCTCCAAGATAATAGAGATTGAGCATCAAGATTAACTAGATTGAGGTTTAGTTTGTGCCTACTATTCTTCTGGACCGTGCATCCACTAGATGATTAGGTGTCGGTCCAGAGCGACCATGAGTATTTTGGATCCCCAAGAACAAGTTTGAGAAGGTCAGGATTCACCTTGAACATCTACCAAGAGTAATTTGTCGGAGTCCGAGGGACTTTATTTCAAGCAGAATAGAGCAGAGAGAGATTTTCTTATGTGTTCAATCACAAACTCCTCCAACCATACGTAACACTTAGCCAGAAGTGTGAACGGGGTGAACAAATCCTTTGTCGCCATCGAGCAACAAGGTTTTATCTCTTACGCGCGTTACTTTTTCGTAATTTTCGTTTGTTTGCGAAGGACTTCTCCCTCGACTTCTTTATTTATGACTAGTTCTTCAAAAAATTATGTATTTACCTATATGATGTTTGCCCTGGTCGCTTTAGATTTATCTCTTGTATGCATGTATGCTCGCATGTTTAGTTTTATCTCTACATAGTTGTTCTTCTATGATCTGTCAATCATTTACTTCTGTAGTTATATTCCTATCCAGTTTCTGCCTTAGAGATCATTTATTGCTTCTTTGAGAAACTTTTAAAATCTTCTATTCACCCCCTAGTCGATTTCCCATATAACTTGTTAATTGGATGTGTTTATTTGGACGGATCATTTGACAGCTATGTAAAATAAATTGTTATGTGTAAGATAGTTAAAGTATATCACAACATGTTTTTTGTAGCAAAGTTGTGCATCTATCTCAATACACATTTAGAAATATCACTGAATGTGTGGTTGGCCTCAACTTCACCTCCAGCTCCACACCACACCACACAAAGCCCTAGGCTTCGTTCTATGACAATGTCCACCTTAACAGTGTACAGAGCTCCACACCACCTATAATCACCTATGGTGAGACCTGTGATGTCATTGTATGTGTTCATTATGTGAAACAACAATGGCAAGTGTGAACTTGTGTGATGAAGTTGCTTGAAACATAATATAGTTCTCACAACAATGGTAGCTGAGAACAATGCAAGATGAGTAAAGTTCAGATGAGTAAAGTTCATATGAGTAAAGATATTTATCTCTTTAAATACGACACTGTTGATCAAGCGGTCCTGGTTATTCCCTTCAATGGGCTACTTCGATAGGAGGGAACCTATTTCCACCACTATAACACACATTCCTCAGCCTTGAGCAGAGAGAAAGAGGAGTGGTGCGGTGTGGACGGTGCCAAAGCTCTACTTAAATAGGTGTGTCCAGAAGAATGGACGAGAAGCCACGAAAAGTTGACTTCCATGCGGTGCATCAGCCGACATAGGTTTCTTGGTCATTGCGTCGATGTTGAAGCATCACAGCCTGCTCGTCCCGTCTCATCGCTTTGACCGACATCAATGTCGTGCATACGCTCTAGAGCGACGCTAACCGACATGAATGTGCGGCAACCGTTTTGTGCGGAGAGGATTTTAAATGGGACAAAAACAAGAAAAAACAAAAAAAAGACAAAAACAAGAAAACGTAAAAAATTATGAAAATAGTCTCTTTTCGGAGAGCACAGCTGTGTTTTTCACCTTTTGAAAAGTACAAATACGCTTCCCAAAAAGTACATCACCAGAAGTATATCTGTGTTTTTTATTTTTGTACTTCTCACGGAGACATACATGTGTTTTTCACCTTCGAAAATCACAACTGTTCATATATGTGCTTCACGCCAAAACACAACTGTGCTTTTTCGTGAAGCACATAGTTGTGCGTGTCGAAAGGTATAGAAGATCTTCATCATGGAACACAACTTTGCTTTTAACTCCTTGTGATTTCCTATGATTTATGTGGAAATATGTTTATTTCTTTTAACTCCTTGTGATTTCCTACAACAACGGAGTCAAGCTGTTTCGATGTCCCAGCACCAAAACATATGTGCACATTTATGCCGGGTTTCGGATGATGGGCATCCTATGAGGTGTCTTTCAATTTGATGTTGTTGCATTTACTAGTTGAGGATCTAATTTCCTCTATTTCCGCGGAAGCATATGAGAGATTATATCTCATGTGGTCAGATTTCTCCCCTTGTTGCTCTCATTTCGGGAGAAGAGTGGTTTATTAGGTACCTCCACTCTTTCTGACACTTTACTGTAGGAATATAATTGAGTGACACCTTTGTCATCAGTAAATGTATGTGGCAGATTTGCAATGTGTTGCAAATATGTGATTCTAAACTTCTTGTTCAGATTCTTTGAGTACGTGGATATAAGGACTGAATGTGAATACCATTTCTAATTTATTTCTTGGCATTCTTTGTGGTACTTATCTCCCCCTAATGCCAGAAATGTCCTTATTGCTGATGCAATCAGCATACGGGCTATGAATAATTTTGATTGACAGATAAATTGTTATTCCTCACATAGATCCTTAATTTTCTATGAGAGCCCATTGATGTATGCTGGAGTGGTGATATCGGTATGTAACTGAATTATCGCAGATAGGAAATAGTTTGTTGATTTCCATGTCATTACTACAAGGGGAAAGTAGTATGCTATGCAGTTGGTATGATTTATATCATACTTACGGTGTGTAACGTCGTATTTGTCTAGCATGAGGCTAGTAAATTACAATTCTATAAGTTTGGTCATATTATTAATTTCACTATCTTTGATAAGATATTGAACTAAACCATCTGGGTATGTACATAAAGTATTATATATAATCAAATATTTCTTGTGAAATGAGTTCAATGAAGTTGTCCATTCGAATGGATTTATCCCTTGTTTAGGATAATTTGCTCTTGCTTTGAGAAGTTGAGCAATTGATTTAGTAAGATCATTCATGGTTGTGTGTGACAAGAGACACACTTGAAATCATTTTACAATTGTTTCTATGAGTGCCATGAAGTATCTAAGTAATCCCACATAATGGTTAAGTATTCCACATATATCTTTTGAATGTGTTCAAGAAAGAATGAGTGGCTCATTTAGAATCTTAAGGTGAGAGGGCCTTAAAACTTATTTCCCCTATGGCACATGCGGTGCACATAAAATCTGATGATTTAGAAAATATTGTAACTTGAAAAGTTATGACCAGCAGAATTGCCAATAATTTTTCTAATCAACCCCAAACCACGATTGTAAATCTTAAAGCCAAATATGTTGTAAGATTTAGAAAATTATTGTGTACGCAACAAAACTAAGTATGAATTGATTCATATAACAAAAATTATCGTGTATTGTATCCGAGGGATAGGGTATTGAACATCCTACTACATGTAGTAGTACAAGTATAAGCTAATGCTATTTTGGGATAATTATAAGATTACATGAGGTCTCCAACATTAATGAAAACATATTATGCAAACATATCACCGGTGCAAAGGACTTGATCTTTCTTTTATTACACTATATTTGTGGTCTCCTTCTGATGAAGATTTGAGAACAATCATTTACCAGAATATTTTCTGGTTGCATGTTTGCAAATTTTCATATATCCCAATGAACTTATTTGCCTTTTTAAATAAATTTTTGGTGTGGTTTGACTTTATGATTGAGGGTTTGGTAATCCCAATGAACTATTGTTCTACGGTGTTGGGTTCAATTTTTTTTTGTATAACCACACATTTGACAAACTTGAGAGTTGTCGTTGTGATCACTTGGAAGAAGATATATTCCCTATTAAGAGGTAATTTTGTCTTTAGTTGTCTTTTATCCCCCACTTTACTTTGAATTCCTCATGGTTCTATTTTTGTGACCACTAAGTTGCACAAAATACTAAGTACTAGCAATAATTTCAAATAATGGAATTGCGCCTGTTGGGTGAATCTGATGATTTGAAGAAATTCTAGTTTTCTTCGTTATAAAAATGCTAGTACCAACACAAGAGGATCTAAAGTGTATTGATGGCTTTTCAACTGATATGCATATGAAAACATTTGATCATCCGATCTCAACTTGAAGTTGACTAAGTGATAAAATTGTGAGATGCGATATACTTGAGGTCTTGAAAAACGAATGGGTGATTATTCGCGATGTGCTCATGGCATCATGTTTCTCTTAGGGACATATTCAAGGCATATTTATCCATCATGTACTTAGTTTGAGAACTAAGTGAAGTTGATGACACATAAATGCATATTAACGTCGCAAGTTTAGAGTCACCGCCAAAAACATAGACATTGCATGTTTAACATTGGTTCGTCACTATGAAAGTATAACCACCAAATGATGTGGATATTGCAATAGTTTTGAGACATTTGCTATAAATTATGATATTCATCTTGATTGATGGAAGACACTGTAATTTACAAATAGTGACATATGCTCCACTGTCATGTACTTACCAATGTAATTAATAGAAGGTAATAACAGGTATATGCAAATATTTCTGTAGTTTCCTGTGACATATTCAAGCCAAGTGAGGCTTCAATAGTTTATATTAGCACAAAAATACCATTTCGGTATATAACAAGTATACAAGAACAATATTTACTACGAGAGTAAAATATTTTAGTGAACACCAATAATTGCTTGAGAGGAGCAAATTTTAGAAGGGATTGAATGAAAGTGAATGGACCACCCGTCCTGATTTCTATTGATTCTCAAGTATATATATACATCTGAAAGAGGTGGGAAGAAGAAGTGTCTGTTCGGAGGCATCCCTCCAGAACAGGTGCCTGTTGGCTCTAGAGAGAGAAGAGAAGATGTGTCTGTTCGTAGGCATCCCTCTAGAACAGGTGCCTATTGGCTATAGAAAGAGAGGACATGACTGTTCAGGGTTGGACACACCCTTTGCTAATTAATATATTAATTAATTTCTAACAACTAAATGGGAGGCCCCTCATTCACCTGATATGGATTACAACTCGATCTTGAGCGAACGACCTTGATTCTACTCCGTGTCCACGTTCGAGAGCCACCACTCCCCTCACTCAACCTACCCCGTCCCAATCCCGGCCTGGGGCGGTGTGCCGCCACTATGATCGTCACAGAGAGTGTGAGAGGAAGATGGCAAGGACACGACATGTCGAAGCAGGTCACAACGAAGTGAAGTCGCCTAGATCGTTGATCTTCTAGAGTCAGCCTCTATATATCGCAAGATAAAACAAGTTCATGACGATGGACGTAGTCGGCCACTTACTCCATCTTTTCTAGGTATTGTATCTCCTCACCTTCCGTGCATCACTCTATTTTTGATGAGTTCGCTTACTCAACCTGAGCACATAGGATGGGCGGGTGAGTTAGACTAGAACGCAAAGGCTTGCCAATTGCCAATATCTTCCCCTCATCACGCATTTGTTCAGCCTCCCCCGACCTCGATCTTAAGCGGCGGTGCTCCTCTCAAGTTCTCGACTTGGAGCGGTAGTGTTAGCCATAACTCATCAACTAGGTTGGTGGAGGTCCACCTGAACTAGTGTCCAGATAAATGTTTTTCTAAACCGAGGCAAAATATTTGCCTCTTCCTATATTAATCCCAAACGCTGCAGCCGCACACGCGCCGTCCATCGCATCAGAGGAGCACGCCACGTGGTGGACAGTTCCGACCGGAGGAAATAGAGAGCAGTGTGTTTTGTCGTTTCTGTTATACACCCATCTCGTCCTCTCCATTCCACTCTTTTTCCCACCTCTCAGCTCAAGCAGAGGGGACAGAAATTCTAAGGTCTTCGGCGACCGCGATCGGTGACAGCCCAACGACGACGACCAACAAACACGGCAGTGCGCACAAGTGAGGAGCGCGACGACACCTACCACCACACGGAGGCGAAATCACCAGTTCGATCGAGCAGCGGTCGTGCGACGAGAGAAGTGAGGGAGAAGGGGCAGACGGACCGCTGGTGAAGCGAAGGACGATGAAGGGCGGTGAGCTGCTACATCTCCTCGGGGGAGAGAAGGTAAGTCATGCGCCTACCCCCTCTCTAATTCCGGCTCGTGGGTTTTCACCGATGCGGGGGCGTCATCTACATCGACGGACGGGGGAGGGGAAGGGCAGAACAGCGAAGGAGCCGGGGAGATGGAAAATCTTTCAGTGATGAATTCGTCGGAGAATCGATGTGTGCCAGCCCCTGCAGTGCAAAATCCCGCACATGATTTGATAGTGCGCAATAGCAAGCAGAGAAATCCCGTAGAGTTCGTGTAACGCATCGGCAAGCAATCAATTAACCCATCGAGTAAGGACCGATTAACGATTTTCACAACATGTGTTAAGCATCCAGTGATAGGGGTTTCTGCGTGTGTAGATGTAGAATTTTGTTTCCCAAGGAGATAGGCAATTCAGCTCACAGATTGGCACTTATGCAACAGTTTTTCTAGAGTAGTAGGCAAGTTTTATAACATTTTTCCCCAGGAGCAGGCAAATTTTACAACACTTTTTCCCCAGGAGTAGGCAAGTGTTTTCTACAACTTACAGTGATCATAGGCTATTCTTTTTGCCACATAGTTTTTTTGGGGGGGGTGGGTGTCAGGCAAATACTCACAAAGAAGAGGATTTCCACCAGGCCAATATAGCAGTGCGCGGAAAACTAGTTTCCAATTAGTTGGATCCTATTTATTGAGCCTATCTTTTTGACGCATTAGCGACTTTGAAGTTTGAACGAGTGTGGTCTCACATTCTGATCTTAATTGCTAGTATGTGTTTAGGCATTTTTTATACTACTGTGAGCTCTTTTTTCATTGATCGGTTAATGAGCCACGTATAGAGATTGCCAAATGGCCATGTTCCAGTATAGAGTATGGTCTCGTTCCTTTCCCCTCAATTCTGCTATTAACTAGAAGCAAGCTCTAATTTTGTGTGTGATGGAAATCTCCTAAGGTTGTGGGCACATCAAACATCAAGCAGATATTGTTCTGAAACAACATAGAACAGTGGGTGACTTAAAAGGATGCATACGTTGTTCTCTATGCTCTGAATACTAGAGAAATAACAGTTTCATTTCAGTACTTAAGGTGTATCCCCAAAATAAAAGGAATTACATATATAAGTAATAAGTTGGTACCATCCTATCTCTTACGACAATAATTGAGATTGATCTAGGAAGACTAGGAGCAAGTTATGATATGGTCTCGGAATTGAACGATCGTTCACATCTGTTTAAATTTGCATTGGTGGAGTTGGTCCTGGTCTCCATTAGCCTTGTTTTTCTTCTTTTTACAATCTGTGCCAGTGGTTGGAGTACAAACTCAGTTGACGGGTTTGATAATGTGAGAGTAATGAAACAAATCACTCACGTACCCTGAGATTAATGTCTTATTTGTTGTCCCTAGGAGAACGAACGCAGGAAAAAGGTATCATGTGCATGTTTATTGATTGGCGTGTACCTTTGGTCTTGTTAGGAGAAGGACGAGCATGAGGACGAAGGAAAATGAGAAGGAATGAGGAGGACATGCAGGAGGACAGAGGAACACAAGCTAGAGGAGGTCGTCAGGTCGAACAGATAGCAGGCAAGCATTTTCCTCCTTTTTTTGTTCACCCCTGTCTTTTTTCTCCTTTTTTCAATACGACATGCAGGGGTAGTATTTCTGCAGGTACATAATTTTTGAGTGGGTGGGGTGTGTAACGGCCCAATGCCATGTAGGGAGGTATGATTGTTTGAATGTTGTAGGCAACGATTCTGACATCTAGAACACCGTATAGGCAATTTACATCATGGTTCGAATAATGTAGGCAACATTTCTCACATCAAGATACACTACATAGACAACTACTTTTTTTTATATCGTTTAAATGATGTAGGCAAAAAAATCACATCTGACCCATCTTCTTTTTGTAAACATCTTACCTACCAAAGCGAACTAAGTCAACCCATCACACTAAGTTGCCTCACGCCTAATCCATCACGGAATCACCCAAAGCCCAACACATAGTCGCCCCCACCTCCCACAAAATCAACTAACCGAGGGCGAACTAAGTCATTGAGGGGGCTAGCATGCGCAAGGAGTCGCCCTCCGCCCAATATGTAGTCTCCGCACCCAAGGACAAAAGTCGACTAACCTAACACACTAAGTCGCCTCATGCCCAATCCATGACGGAGTCGCCTAAACCCCAATACGATAGTTGCCTGCTACCTCTCACAAAATCGACTAGCGGGGCCGAACTAAGTAGTCAATGGCCATCATGTGCAAGGAGTACGTTCGCCGCCCCAATATATAGTTTGCACACCCAAGCACAAACTCGATCAACCCAACACACTAAGTCGCCCCACACCTAATCCAAGATAAAGTTGCCCGCCACCTCCCACAAAATAGACTAGCGGGCAAACTAAGTAGCCCATGGCTATCGCGTGAAAGGAGTTGCCCACCACCCCAGTATAGTCGTCGCGCCATGCCTAAGAAAGACAAAAGGAAAGAGCGCCAGCCAAAGAAGAGGAGAAGCAGACTAGCAGTCGATCAGGGCAGAACATGGGGACCGACAGGGAGGCCGTTGTTTCCTTCCCGCGGGGGGGGGGGGGGGGGGGGCAGACACAAAGCAAGCAAGGGTTGCACAACTTTGACCGGGGAGGGACGACCGTCATGGTAGTTTGGCAGGTTGGGTCTTGGTGTGGTAGGTCGCCTCACCCGTCGATCAAGTTACCAAAAACCACTAAATGCCCCCCCCCTAAAATTGCCAGAGCAGCGCAAACCAACTCGCCCATCCCGGTGTGCTAGGTCGCCTCACCAGTCGATCAAATCGCCTAAAAACACTACATGCCCCCAAAAACGCCGGAGCAGCCCAAGCCAACTCGCCCATCCTGGTGTGCTAGGTCGCCCCACCAGTCGATCAAGTCGCCCCAAAACACTACATGCCCCCTAAATCACAAAGAACAAACCCAACCAACTGGCCAATCTCGGTGTGCTAGGTCGCCTCACCCGTCGATCAAGTTGTCCAAAAACACTACATCCCCCCTAAATCACAAAGAACAACCCCAACCAACTCGCCAATCTCGGTGTGCTAGGCTGCCTCACCCGTCGACCAAGTTGCCCCAAAACACTACATGTCGCCCAAAATCGTCGGAGCAGCCCCAACCAACTCGCTAATCCATGTGTGCTAGGTCGTCTCACACGTCGATGAAGTTGCCAAAAAGACTACATGTCACCCAAAATCGCCGGAGCAGCCCAAACCAACTCGTCCATCCCGGTGTGCTAGGTCGCCTCACCCGTCGACCAAGTTGCCCCAAAACACCACATGTCGCCCAAAATCGCCGGAGCAGCGCAAACCAACTCGCTAATCCATGTGTGCTAGGTCGCCTCACACGTCGATGAAATTGCCAAAATACTACATGTCGCCCAAAATCGCCAGAGCAGCCCAAACCAACTCGCCCATCCCGGTGTGCTAGGTCGCCTCATCCGTCAATCAAGTCGCCTAAAACACTACATGCCCCCAAAATCGCGGGAGCAGCCCCAACCAACTCGCCAATCTCGATGTGCTAGGTCGCCTCACCAGTCAATCAAATTGCCCAAAAACACTACATTCCGCCCCAAATCGCAGGAGCAGCCCCAACCAACTCGCCAATCTCGGTGTGCTAGGTCGCCTAACCTGTCGATCAAATTGCCCAAAAACACTACATGCCGCTAAAATCGCCGGAGCAGCCCAAACCAACTCGCCCATCCCGGTGTGCTAGATCGCCTCACTCGTTGATCAAATCGCCTAAAAACACTACATGCCCCCAAAATTGACGGAGCAGCCCCAACCAAGTCTCCCATCCCGGTGTGCTAGCTTGCCTAACCCATTTGGAATTTTTTTGTCAGCGGCATAATGTAAATGGCAGATCATGTTAAAGGAAACACCCAAACATCCTTTTTCTTGGATGTGCTTGATCTACATACACCATACAGGGAACTCCAGATGCATCATTATTAATGGACTCAAATAGGCAACATGTTATCATCTGTTTTTCTGGATTTTCAGGCAAATTTTAACTTACAACTTGCAGTGTTTGTGGCAAAATGAACACCCATGTAGGGGGGCTATTTTACAGTGTTTAAAACCTACAGTGTGTTTTTCCTCCAGTAAGTAGAAGAAGGGTTGTCCAATATTTTTGCTGCAGCAGTAGGCAAGTTTGTTTTCATACCAATTTTGTGTGTTTTCACTTCTCCACTACTGAATAAACTAGTTCTGTAAGCAACTACGCTAGTTTATTGTCCACTTTAGCATACTCAGTTTATTTAACAGTTTTTTATACAACCAAATAAGTATGCTTTCTCTTTTTCTCTTTGTTGCAGAAGCCAAGTGCAAGACAATAGGCAAGATAAAATTCAAAAGCCAACAACTTCTTTAGCATCCACTTTTACAGGGGGAGGGGGGAGGCAAGAACAGGAGGGCAGATTGTGCAAGATTTAAATACAAGTTTTGCAACACATACATGTCATTTTCTTTTGCAGCTAGTACATCGCACAGGGAGGTACATAGGGGGAGTTCCACTAGCTCTAGAACTAAACAGAATCATGCACAGGGAGGTACATAAGAAGGGCCTTTTACCTTGGGGTTTTCACGGGGAGAAATTTGCCCACTTTTGGCGATTCTTTTGCTGAAGTTTCTCTAGAATTTTTGCCTGGTACGCAACAAAGAGTTGCAGACAATTTTTGTGTTCTTCTGGATTTTTTGCCTGATTTTTAACTTCGTTTTGTGTGTTTTTGCTGCAAGAATTCCCCTGCTAGCACATGGCGTGCAACGATGGCTGGGGGAGGACAGAGATGCTGCGGGGATCTGATCACGCGCGTGGCGGGGAGGGTCGTTTTGTCTTTGGCGGGACATGGCAACGCAGAAGGTGGACCTTTCTCTTTTTAGCACATGGAGGACCACACGTGGGCACTTTCCTAAACCGGCCGGCCGCGAGATCCGCCCACTTCGCGCGCGGGCGCTATGTAGCAGCATCTATTAACCCCAAACAATGGGATTAAGGATATATTTTGAGTTATAAACCCCATATCACACACAATGGGATTATTCTCTCAACAATAATGACCATAATTTCTTGGCACCTGCTATGACCCAAAGCTTCATGTCGTCGATGACCATGTTAAGCAAGATCGTAGGGGGTGCTCTTATTTTGGAAGATCCGAGCGTTTCTCTTGTTCCAAATCGATCAAAACATAAGCATGATTAGGGAGGCCATGGCTTTCTTATTGGGGATTTGAAGCTTGTCAATAACCAACTGCCGGAGACGGAGAGTGAATCGACATTTGAAGAATAGTGGTTTCCGGATTCTTGCACCCTCTTCTAAAGCGGGCAAATGTCATGATTCGGCCATCCTCGTTTGGCAAGTCTGTCGATCGTCTAGATACGATCTTGAATTGCCAGCCACGAGAAAAACTTGAATTTGGGCGGTGCCCAAACTTTCCATACGATCTGCTTCATTGGAGAAAGAACCTTCCCAGAAAATTGGGCCGTGTACATGAAAGCCGCTGAGTAGTGTCCACTGTATGTATGATTCCAAATGATGCCATCTTGGGCGTGTTCGTCGAGTTGTACCTCATGGAAGAGCATCCAGAGCTTGAAGAATTCGGTAATGTGATGGACAAATATTGTGGTAGAAGGTTGATTTTGAAAATCCAAGCATTATCTCTTAGAGACTTTCTGACGTTTCAATTCTTTCTACGTCCACAGAAATGATGTTGTCCAAGAAAGCCTCCATGTTTCTGGCCTACATCCAAGCTGGCCATGCCTTCCTCTACAGGTTCGAGGAGGAGCGAGCGTAAGGACATGAATGAATCACTCCTCGTGTATGTCTTTGTCAGTTTATATAGTCCACATCAGATTACCCTACAAAAGTCACACTACTACTACTTATTATTTTTTCATCATCACTGCCCTTCGGGTCCCATTGAAATTACTGAAGGAAATTGATAAAGTGAGAAGGAGATTTATGATGAGATTACTGGAGGCAAGTGCAAGGTGAGTTGGGCCAAGGTCTGCTCGCCGGTCATGCAGGGAGGCCTGGGAATTCTTGATCTGGCAAAGTTCAGCAGAGCTTTAAGGCTACGGTGGTTATGGAACTCATGGAAAACCCCTCATAGACCATGGGTGGGGATGGAATTGCCCTGCGATGCCAAGGACCGTGCCCTCTTTTGGGCAGCGACAACGGTGATCTTGTGAAACGGCGAGAAAACAAGCTTCTGGAACTGCCCGTCGACAGCAGGTCAAACCTTTAGGAGTGCCTTCCCACGACTGTTCAAACACTCCCTGAGAAAGAACAGAACAATACAAGGAGCGCTGTAGTCAGATAACAGGATCAGCGATCTCCCATGGCAACATCGCCGGGCTACTTCAAGACTTCCTAGGCATTGTGAGGTTGATCAACGCCGCAAGAACATGCTTAAACCCCGAGGCCCAGGATGACATCAGGTGTAATTTAACGGCCAATGGAAATTACTCTGCTGCCTCTGCATACCGCATACAGTTCCAAGGCACACACAAAACGATCTTCAACGGGATGCCTGGGCGCCGGCAAAATTGAAGATTTTCTGCTGGCTTCTCCATCTCAACCGTCTGTGGTGCAACGACTGACTGCAAAGGCGTGGCTGGCCGAACAGTTATTTCTATCAATTCTGTTTCAGAAACTTGGAGTGCTCATCCCATCTGTTCTGGCAATGCCCGATCATCAAGGCTGTCTGGGAGAAGGCGACGGCCTGGGCAGGATGCCAGGCGGCAAATCCGGTGAATTGGAACCCCAACGATCAAACCACTGAGATCGTGTAAAGGATTTTCACAGGAACCGACGGAAGCCAACGAAAGGGTGTGAAATCCATCATCACATTTGTGCTCTAGGAACTATGGATGGAGCGAAACAAATGCATTTTTAGAGAAAAAGTAGCCTCGGTTACAGATATGGTGGCAGCGATCCGATGAGCGATCCAACCAGGGCATCAGGCAGGAGCAAAGTGTTTGGAGCTGCCCTTCACAGAACCACCTGCAGGGATTGGCTAATGTAATTCTACTAGTTTTATGTACTTTTGATCCTAGGATCTACCCCATGTATTTGCTCTTTCCGTTGCTTCCTGCTTAATATATGAAATGCCAGCAGCGCTGAATCTTAAAAAAAACTTATTTTTGTTTTTGTTATCAACATTTTAGTGTTGCTTCTAAAATGTCAAATTACTAATCATTCTCCACATGAATGTAGTTCTACAACCTAAAATATACGTTATTTATGTGTTCAGTTCGCACATAAATATTCAGAAATAGTTTCGGGCATATTTTAGGAGTAAACGTTATGCTAATTAGGTTTTATAGTCTGATGCCTCATTTACCCCTTTCGACCTGCCTCTTCATGCCACATTTGGTTGTTCACGTGCACATATCAACAATCTTTAATTTGGATGTCGTACTCACATTTAAACTTCTTGCAATAACTGGATTAATTGATACTAATATGTATCATCTATCTATTCTGACTTCCCTTATTTTGAGGTAAGTTTGGAGACTAAACTGATTTTTAGCTCAAGCATATGCACCACAAGAATACTGACTCAGGAAGCCATCTTATACTAAGAGTGGATTTTCTTACCCTGGGTGTACTATACATAGCTGAACAAAAAATTGAAAGAGAAAAACAATATGAAACAACATCCAAAAAATCTGAAAATTTGTGACATCAAACATGATCAAATGGTTTAGGTTGTTGCAAAATTTCATCCAAAAATAACATTCGAGCAGCTCTCAACTAAAATAATACTCTACTTCCTCATCTAGAAGTATCTTCACCTGATCCAAACATGTTTTTTTACTTGCGCATAAAATTGTTCAGAACTCGCAAAATTTTATCTTGATTAAACATCGGCAAATAGAACTTACCTAACATTCCCAGATATTTCTGTAGGTTTGGAAGGAGACTTTTGCTGGAGATCAGAGATAAATACCACTAAATTATGAATCCCACTAAGCTGCATTTTGAAGTTTACAATAAAAATAAACGGTCATCATAGAAGTAGTTTAGCCAGAGAAAACTACCACATTGGACAGTGCATTACCACTCTAATCAAAGAACACTCTTCATAATAACTAGTTAATGTCTTTTACCTCTAAATGCTAAAGAATATGACCTAATTTACAAAATTCCCCTGTGGACAGAATAAAGCTAGCATATAATAGTTCGGTCCATAGGTGATAGGTTGGACTAACTCCTTGCTCTTGTGAAGTTAACCAATAACGAACACTCGAGAAACAATTAGAATCCATCTGCCACAGACATAGCCACATAGCACAGACAGATAACCCCGAATAATTCTAATGTATCAGCAGAACTCCAAAATATAAGTTTACTGAGTACATCAGAATCATGGTTCTATTATGGCAAGCTGCACACGCAAAGAAACCATCATCCACACATCACACTAACCATGACAGTTAGAATAGCAAGTGAACTAACTAAAACAATTAAAATATAACCATACAAAAAGAAACCAAAAGGTCGTTAAACCACACATCAGAAATAAAATAGCATGCAAAAGCGCCGAAGTATAAGCATGTACAAACACAACCACATATGCAAAGAGAAAATCTCACACCCAAAATACAGTACTAGGCGACGAAACCTCCACTGGATACCTGAAAAACAGCATTAAAAAGCCAAAGAACTCCTATGGCGCGCATCTGAACCAGCTAGCAGGCCTTACAATCTGGTTAACAGCAAGTTGAGGTGAGGACAGCGCCACTGCGACGGTCAAAATTTGATCAGATTTCAGCCAATTTTTTTGAAAATGACCGAAATTCGGCCATCTCGGCCTGGGGCAATAAAAATCACAAATTGAAAATCAAAACACGGCTGCGACCAAGTCCATACACGTTCATCACCTCCACACAGTATCATCAATATAAACGAGTGCACATTTATTTACAGAAGAAGAAAAGCAGGTATACAATATCATAGAGAAAGAGAAGGTAAGACTACCTCGAGCAAACTGGCATATTTCTTCCCTTGTTTCTTCCATTTACTTTCGAAAACATAAATCCAGTGAATTAAGCCTTTCATCAAACAGGTGGCAGCAGTTTTAAGTTTTAACCCACAGATGAAGTAATTCTTTCCAAATCACAGATAGATAGCAATAGAAACTGATATACGACAGCATAACATGCAATTTTTCACAAATTACTGATCATTCACAATATCAACTGATAAACGACCGCAGAACTTTCGTAAGTTACCAAATTACTACCTACTAACCTCAGAATTCACATCACTGTTTGTCCCCCTGGAGATACTAGTTGAGCATCTTCAAAGCTATACACATGAAAAATAATAGACGTCGCCATACTAATTCACACATCAGATCATGCGTTTGGGTTCTCGGTAGCAGAGACGGGCGCATCATGGATTCATGGATATGGCATGTCGTCCATGGCATAGGAGGCCCTGGGCTCCTGGATGCTGCCGAGCCCGGCTCTAGGAGGGCGCCAAGGGCACTCCGGCCGTCCGGCGGGATGCGGATCCCGTCCGCGTCCTTGCCGAGGCCCATGCCGACCTTGTGCCCCATCGCGGCCATCATCTTGACTGCAACCTTGCCGCGCTGCAGAAACCCCGGGGACAGCCCCGCGCCCGGATCTGTAACCACGACGGACGCCAGACGGGAGCGCGCGGCCATCGCACGCTCGTACTCCCTGTCCCGCTCGGCGATCCCCTGCCTGTGCAACATGCCGGCGGAGTAGAACCGGGGGTGATCAGTCGTGCAGGCCTCGTGGCTGGAAGAGACGGGGTCGGAGGTCGACGCGCTGCCGATGGCGTGGTCGCGGCCGCTAGGGGTAGGGTGGCGGCCTCCCTCCATCGCGCGTCAGTTTAGGGTTTACGTTTCAGTTCAATTATGTTTTTCTCTCTTCACACCACTATAAATAACCGACGTTGGGCGACTCGGTGGACGTGGCGTGACGGCTAGATTTTTTATTTTTTTTGCGGGGCGTGACGGCTAGATCAAAAGCAAAACTTGCATTACCTTCCATGATTTTTTTAACACGGTATACACACTATACATTCACCCCTACGAACACACACACGCACACCCTACCCCTATGAACACCTTCGAAAGGCTGAACCGACATATCATCTTGAGATTTACGAAGTCACCGTAGGCGCCACTAAAAGGGTATCGTCGAAAATCTTGAAATAAATCCAGAAATAATGCAAGCACCAGGACTTGAACCCTGGTGGGCTGAAGATACCACTGTCTCTCATATACATGCGCATACACTCACCCCTATGAACGCACACACGCACACCCTACCCCTATGAACACCTTCGAGAGACTGAGCCGACATACCATCTTGAGATTTCTAAAGTCACCATAGGCGCCTCATCGTCGACGGGAACGTCTCCTCCTACTGAAAGTATATCGCCGGAAATCCTGAAATAAATCCAAAAATAATGTAAGCACCAGGACACTTAAACCCCGATGGGCTGGAGATACCACTGTCCCTCTAACCATCCAACCACGGGTTAATTTGCCCATGATTTTTCTTTTGAGTGAATACCATCAAGGCCACTTTATTTTATTCTATTTTTGAGAATTATATGCTAAGCTTTATTGATCAATGTTCAGAGGGATACAAAATATGTTCGTCGAAAAACCAATCCATATGTAGCGACCCTGATCAAGCCAAATCACATATTTAGCAAGACTGTGAGCCTCATAATTCAGCTCTCTACATTCAAAACTAAAAGAATAAATCTTAAAATCATGGTCTCACTTTATTGATTTGGTAAAATAGTTACTTCCTTCATACATCCGTTTGAGCGTTAAGTAATATGCATTGAAGGAGTACATCGTTTACAATGGCATTCATCAGGAAATCAGGGGGTTTCATTCACCCAATTACAGAAAGCGTCATTTTCATAGGCAAATTTAGCAAAACTATGAACTACCTCATTTATTTCATGGACACGTCATATACTCGACCGATCCTATCGTACCAGCCATGATAAAACACTCTGCATAGATTGGTGAAGCTTCATTCCAGTTCCTATTCTGCCCAACGCAAGCATTGACCACTTCGATTAATCAAACTCAATAAGAACCGAACGAGGTCCCGTACTAATAGTGAGGAGATGACCCTGGTGCATCGTATGTAGTGACATATTGTGTCGGCAAACATGCAGTCACTAGAACAACTTCGTGCATGCCCATCTTTGATTGCTGCACCAGTAGGTCATCTGTCTTCTTTATCATGAAATGACGCATCTACATTTACTTTTACGATTCCATTATCTGTTTTCTTCCATTTCAGCCCAATGTGTTTTGTGGCTCCTATCCGTGAGGACACCTTCTTTTAGTCCTACACGCAAAATTGGCATGCACTGGTCTGGCAATCGAAGAAGATGTTCCAGGATCACTGGACCGACCTATCTATCAGTTTTGCATCTACAATCACATCCACCTCCACATTTCCACCACCTGGTTGCACCCAAACAGAAGGTGCAATACATATTATTGAAAAAGGCTTTCGTCTCACTTTATATATAAAGCAACCATCATCAACATGTCAGTACAAACGTACGCCATCATAACATACGCACACACCTAAGGCAAGATACAAAGGTGTTGAGAGCGGCAACACCACCCCTAGCACTACAAGAGCAACCGGGGAACTCAATCGTGAACACGCCATCACGAAGAGATGAAGCCGCATACGACGAACCGTGGGCTCCAAGGCGGCGCCTTCAGGAAGGTTACGAAACCGGAGCGCCACCACCGCCCGATCCGAGGATCAGAGTTTCCCCTAAAACACCACGACAGGCAATGAGAGCCGCGATGACGCCTTCAAGAAGGGAACGAGCTTCGTCGTCGTCGGTTCATCCGAAGATAGAACATGTTTTCACCCCGATCAATACTCACCACCACCGAATGCCACACCCCGGCTACCACGTCGTCCACAGGGCCATGGTCACCGGGCAACACCGAGCACGGGCTCTGCCCATGAGCACCGTGCTACCACCCCCAAGGCCGTCACTCTGGCATCCAGGACCCTGACGCCACCGCACCGAGACATGCCGCTACCCCAACCAAAGAGACGAGAGAAAGGAGCCACCTTTCGTACCCCTGGACGCCCCCAGCGCTAAGACCCAAAGGTCGGCCAAAACTGGCCTCCATCGACCCGTCCTGCCGTACCGGGCACGAGACGATCTTGGTCCTGCTGCATCGGGCGCGAGACGAACTTGGTCCTGCTGCATCGGGCGCAAGAAGAGCTTGGTCCTAAAGCACCAGGCACGAGACGAGCTCGGTCCTGCTATTCCGGACGCGAGACGAAGGATGGACCGTAGCGAGGAGAGACCCGGCTCTCCAGCGCACGTAGCAAGCACATGACGAGAGGGTGAAGTGAGGATCGATACAATCCGCCCGCAGACGAGCCGACGCTGAAGAAAGCCGACCATCATCACGGACAAAGCCGCCGAGCCACCGTGTAGCCGCCGCGCCACTGGGAGGCCATCGCCCGAGCCAAACCTCCACGTGCCGCTATCGCCCATGGTCGGAGCACCAGCCATGCTAGGCCGGTGCCCCACCCGCGCCGCCATGAGGTCAGGTCTGGCCAGGCCGCCGCGGCCGCCGTCCCCGACCCCTGGCGCGTACCACCACCATACCTCATGTCCCTGCAAACAAATAGGACATTGTCCAATCATTTTGATGTGTCTAGCGGCGGGGATACTTTTTAGCAATAAAATGCCATGCAACACTCTCCAATAGAAGATTTAAATTTTCCCTAAAATCTTCAACTTCCATGAGATAGACCAAATTGAATAAGTCGTCGATGGCCCATCTATAGTTGAAACTCTATTATGGAATTAGTGCTTCCACTCGCAATGATATGCCGAATTGAGTGAGAAGTACCGAAATATTGTGCCCTTCCATGCAACAAAATAATCAAATGAGTTATAGCTCAGAGAGATCTGGATGATACGCCCAACATCAATTGGGTTTAAAATGTCCCGGAGAAGTTCTTCGTCCCACTTTTCTGTTATAGGATCAATCAACAGTCGTTCACTTTTGTAATCAAGATCCCTGGTCGTGGTGTGATAACTCTCCTCGACGGGATAGATGGGATCCAGTGGTCCTCTCAAATATTTACCTAATATTTTGTTCGAAGAACTCTGACACATAAGGACTCCAGGTCATCTAGCAACTGCCAACATTACTTTGCCAACATTGCCAAGTTGAAAGAATGAAGATCACAGAATCCCATCCCTCCAACTTTTGGGGGGTAACATAGCTTTCACTAGGCCCATCAAGCATACTCTTACTATTTTCATTGTCACCCCATCAAAATCTGGCAATTGCATCTGTAATATCTTAGCACACACCGTCGAAATTTAAAGACCAACAGAGCAAACAGAGCCGCTGAGAGGGTATCAAAGAGCTGACGAGGACATGAGGTGATCAAGCTTCTTAATTATTATTTTCAATTCTGATTTGTCTGAGTACCAAACTAGTGATTTCTGCCTCCAAATATATTACTAGATGATGATCCAATGCCTGCCTGCCTGCCTATTAGCATTTGCCAAGTTTCCTTTTTTTACATGAAAAATGTCTAGTCGCGTTAATACGCTGAAGAGGATCCTGAGTTTTGTGGTTTTCTGCAATTCATTCTTCATCTAACTTGTTAATACGCTGAAGAGGGATGAGCTTCCATTCATATTCAGACGACAGAGAAGTGCGTGTCGTTCTTGGAAACCGTACCGACCAAGCAGGGTGGGGCGACGAACTGAAGCTGAGTGTGAGTGGCTTGCTTTTCTGACTGCTTTGAGATTTCATTTACCTCTATACATTAGCAATCGCATATATAGTTCGGCAAGAATGTATAGTCTACCCAATCAGTAACTCAGGCTTGATTTCCAGCAGAGACACCTAATCAGTGCCAGCATAGGTTCTTTATCCTTCTGATTCTGACGATACAACACACAGTCTAGCAAGAGAAAACAAAAAAACTTCGACACAGAGTCTACAACAATTTCTCCACGCCATCGGCTATTCCTCATCCGAACTCTCATACGCCAAACCAAGTAAGCTTACAGCTGCATTCTGCGACTTGGCCTCTGCTGGATCGCCTGGTTTTGACAGAGGCTGCACAAAGCTGACCGCACCATGAGACGGTTCCTTTTCACCTTCAGGTGATTCTGGTTGGTTCGTAGACGTAGACATTTTCCTCGCAGAATCTTCTTGTTCCTGCTTAGGTTTATCGCCCTCTGTTGCTTGCCAAGGGCTGCTGACTTTTGCTCGCTTTGGTTTGATCTCGACAATCTTCTTCAAGAGATCACGTTGCCTGCCCATAACAAAAGGTATGCGCCAAATCAGAAGGCAAAAGTATCATTGATGGAAACAGAGTCTTTGTCGCACACGGCTTACCTTATATCACTTTTGGGTCTAGGCTCGACGCGAAGAGCCGCAGGAATAGCAGGTGCAGAATCAGCTAGAACAGCTGCTTGGTAATGCCAGAGTTAAAGAAAATAAACAAACAAATTGACAGAGTTGTCAAAATGTGGAACGCTGCAAGCTGCGATAAGATGCAAACTACCCTAAGCATGTGAATATTGTGCTGCAAGTGCATGACCAATGACAAGAAAATCAAATGATAGATATGTGGAAAATAGCATGCATGCATAGCAACAGCGCTTAGATTATACTAATGATTATCTTGTAAAATGTGTGGGAGATGCTATAATGTATCATGCAAGAGAGGATATCTTAAAGGCAGCAAATGCCCGCTTTTCTGTACGACGAAGGAGACGCTCTGCATCTTCCTCAGCCTCCATTTGCTCTTTAAGGTAGAGCAAATCATCACTGTCCAATGCTGAACAACATCAAAGTAAACAAGGTTAACAAAGAGCCAGCATGGATTCTTCATTAAAGAAGCATGAAATACCTCCTCGCCCATGAAGGTAGCCTCCCCGCTCACCAGCAACATCCTGCATCTGTTGGCATCAACCGCCCAGTAGAAAGCCAAAATCCCTGTCAGGGCATGTTATCAGAACATCGTAAATTAATGCCTATTGGAGGCACACTGAGTAATGGGATCAATTTTTCAAGAAGAGCGGGTAATCTCATGGCCACAAGCCCACAACTGCCAGCAAGTTAAATACTGTTCCGAACACAACATCGATTAGAGCAGATAATGTATGCTACCTAAACCTAACACAGCCTTGATCTTTTTCCTGATCACATTGAATGCTTTCTCACAATCCAAACTAAATTCCCTGAATTTAAGCTCATTAGTACAAACATATCAAAGGCCTTCTGCACTTATCTACTCCCTCCGTTCCTAAATATTTGTCTTTGTAGAGATTTCACTACAAACTACATACGGATGTATATAGACATAATTTAGAGTGTAGATTCACTCATTTTACTCTGTATGTAGTTGGTAGTTCAATCTTTAAAAAGACAAATATTTAGGAACGGAGGGAGTATATCTGTACCAAGCACAATACCGTGTCAAAACTCAAAAACAGACCTCTTTCTTTCCATGACCCTCATTTCAAATATCAAAACTATCCAATATTCGAATGTGAATCAATAATGTAACTTAGATTTTGGCAGCTAAACTAATTTCCTAAAAATAAGGTACCTACCAGGACAGTGCTACTAACTAAATATAACTCAATTTATTCACAATTTAATCAGAATTATTTTTGCAAGAGCATTCCGGTTAACCTTTGCTACCATGCGCTGGAAGGTGACATCCTCATCGTCGATCTTGTCCTTTCCCTTCCCATACTTTCTATCTGCATATGCATGACCCCAAAGGTGATGATTTGATTTAAGAAAATGTCCAATAAACCAAAAAGGAAAAGAACCACTTGTCCACACTGGGACTGGAGAATGATGAAATCACTAACCTTTAGGGTCGCTGAGGTTAGTGTACTCACGTACCTCACGTCCAGACATGTCTGAGAGCTCGGCTGGCCCTATTTATATTCAGATCCAACATTAGGTACAATTTTTCAAACCAAGAAGGGTAAAAGTTTGAACATAATTTTTTGACAAAAGAAATAATTAGTATAAGAAAAACAATAAAGAACCCTTCAAAGAGAAATGGTATGACTCAACTGGGTCAACCAATTGGTAATTTCATTCAAAAAATGAATTGGTAGTTGAGCTCTTACTGTCTCAAACTACCGTCCAAACACAAATGGTGTTAACTTGTCATGGACGTCAGTTTCTACATTAGCAATCGTGTGACTTTGTTGTCCGAAAGTACTTTTCCTATAAGACAACTTGACATCTCAATACATGGCAATTGAATGTGCTATACTGTATAACATTTACAATCTGGTCACGTGACAGATACTTCTAAAAACTATTTAAGATGGATCCAATATTGGATATTGGATCCATCTCCTCCTATGCTCATTCTCTGAGCTCTTACAGTAAAGCACATTCAAATGAGCATAGGAGATGGATCCGATATTCACTCCTGGTACAGTGATTTCAGCTCATAAAAAAGCAGAATAATTTGGCAGGAGATAATATATGCAAGTGTCTGAGGGTGTTTGTTGCAGCTGTGTGAGAGCCTGGGCCATGTGATCAAGATGCAGTTTCAGGTGTGGCTGATATGACAGATGCAATGCAAGGTGCAAACAGGACATAATTAGTGCTGCAGCAATATCAGCTTCAAGGTTGATGAAGGAATCCTCAAACTGAAGCAGTCATCCAGAGGCAGACTTGATGTGAGGCTTGGGGTTTGGGGGGCATGCTGAACTCAAAATTCATCTGATAAGTAAGTAAATTGGCCGACAATTTGAGTAGTCCTATCCTAAAGAAATACGATGCTCTGTCCTCCCGGTCATCAATTAGAGACAAAAAAGGAGAACTAACTAGCAGCTCAATCAGATCTTAGGCTTGCTCTTCCCTAGCTTTAGGTCATCAATCTGTTAATTAAGCATGTAAAATACTATTGCCACCAATGTAGTCCCATCATTTTCTTCAGACCTTCTTTGTTTTGCTTACTTGCTGGGTGCGACCCTGACAACTCCCACTGATGCCAAGCAGGGCACTCCAATTTAACCAGTTGTACATTAATACTTGGAATTTAGTAGTAATGCGAGAGCTGGGAGGGCCAATAGATACTCAACCCTAGCCGTTAAGGCAAACTGGCTCAGTAAATATATAATGAGAGGACGAAATAACAGAGTCAATACGGCAATATACGCAATAACAGGCTACTCTTAACCCTAGGTTGGGCAGGGGCAGTGGAGGCGCGCGCATCCACCTGCCTGGGATGGTGGGCGACGGCCGACGAAGAACCCGAGGAAGGCGAGGCCTACCTGATGCGGTGCGTCGGAGAGAGGTGGGCGGTGCGGCGGCGGAGGAGTCCAACTTGCGGCGGACCGGGGAGCGCGTGTCGCCGTGTCGCTCGGGAGGCAGAGGGACGCCGCTGACCGCTTGGCACGGAGGGAGAGAGAGGGAGGAGAGCAAAATAATGATAAGCCCGCAACGCTGATGGTTTCCTTCCTCTGGACGGCCCAGGCCCATTATAGCTCGGCCATTCATACGTTTTTTTTCCGGTTCGCCTCGTTAACTCGGACTCGAGCACAGGACAAACAGAGCAGTGGCGGCGCCCCCTCCCCATCCGGCGTTTCTCTCCCAACCCCTAAAAACTCCGTCGATCCCTCCGGCGAAGTGCCGTCCCTTCCCTCTGATCTCCTCTCACCACCCTTGTGCGACACCCTCCTCCAAGAAAAAAAGGGGGTCAGGTGCGCCCCTGCGAACTTCGCATGAAGCAATCCAGTACTCCGAATGCCACCCCTGCCAACCAACGGTGCTGCTGACCACGGCGCTTTGTAGCGCCCCGTTCCAATTTGATTGCAGGCTTTGAAAAAAATAGTCACTCCATCACCAGGTATGTATGTACTACAGAAAATATATAGTCAACTTTTCCATCACCAGCTTCAGCAATGTTTCGGTTTTTATTTCTTTAATTCACTAATAAGTGTGCACGTGCAACGCACGTCTAAAACAACACACATTATGTCAAACATCATAAATCCTGACGAAATATATGATAGTTTTGTTTAAAGTTTCAAATTTCACATGAAATGGATTGCATCTAATTCCTTACTCATACAAATAATTGGAATTACCAATCTTCATGAATCAACATGCCTCTTGAATCCATATCACACATCCTCTATATATGTTTGATCGGAAATAATTTGCTACCCATGGTGAGAGCTACGCACGACCCCAATTTCTATATAATAAAAATACACTTGTGCCAATGTCATTGAAACCCGACACCTCATATATATAAAAAGTCCCTTATACCAAAGGGTTTGTAGCTACCACCATGCATAGTAAATCACCTCTCTATGTTTGATTTCCAACATATGAATAAAGTGCAAACTTGTTGCACCTCTCACTGTTACGGGGAATTGGAAGTTCAAAATCATTTCCCAAGCACAGAATTTTAGCGAAGCCTTGTTGACCCTTCTCACTGTAGCATACCCAGTAGGAAGACAAGTTGTTTTGTAGAGGCAAAATAAAGTTAACAAACAAGACTTCATTAAACAAGAAACCATGTTAAGTCTGTATACATCCTCTCACACTCGGTAACCTCTTGTTAAATCTATATTTTAATATCATATTATCCTTGCAGTCAAGAAAATTCACAACCATGATGCACATGATGATTCAGAAAATGGACCGGCCAACCGTAACAAAAAATAAAGGATTCATACAAAATGAAAACGATATAAAAAAATGTCCAGTTGGGATATAAAAAATGTTCATAGTCTAACACATTGAGTGAGTTGCATCTAAAATTGCATTTCATTAAAAGGGAGGAAATGTTCGATTCAAGGGCCACCAAAACAAAACAAAGATACAACCAGCAGCTTTGCTTGTAGTCATCTTTAAACTTCATTCTCCTTATGATATTCTTATCCTTCCCTAAGAATTTGAATCAGTACATGACTCTTCTTAACATGTTCAGTAGCATTTGTTCAGTAACATGTTCAGTCATCTTTAAACTTCATTGTCCATAACATATTCTTGTCCTTCCCTAAGAATCTGAATCAGTACATGACTCTTCTTATCATGTTCAGTAGCATTTGCTGCATAAAAAAGGAGCAAGAATATTCTGGTTTCATGTCAACAATGCGACAATGCATTTTCTTTATCTCCAACGCCATATTTGCAGTCAGGTATTCAGGCATAGAATGCAAAGCTCTGATGCAAGTTAACATGAAATCTTCAGAAGTGGAGGCTAAACTCATAATAAAGCATGAACCAACAGGGAGGGCAATAGAGCAAGTACCATCAGCTTATATCTTGACAGTTCTCCAACGTCAAATTGTTTCCTTGACTGTTCAAGCTCTATCCCACTCACTCTGCTCGCAAATTCAGAGAGCAGAGAGTTTCGCCCAGGTCATTCTCGTTTGGGCTAATTTGAACACATATCAAAGTTTTGGAGTCTCCACCTGCAGTGATTTACACACACTATAACGAAAACTAAAGAATAACTTCAAATCATACCGGCACAAGGAGAAGAAAATTAGATACTTAGTGAGTCTTACAGCAAGTATGTTAACTTTGAATTACTGCCAGTTGGAAAAAAGGTTAGCGAGATCATATATATGATCACTTAATCAGCAGTGCAAATTATAACGAATGTTTGAAAGTTGCAAACCTGAAGGGTATGTGCTCGCTCGTAGTTGCAAAAGCAGATATGGCTCTCCGAGCAGATTTGGCTCTCCATTCATCAAGTTTTCTCCTTTGACCATCGCACAATATATACTGTATGGACAATTAGTGAGGACGGGATTATACGGTCTGCAACTTAGTGTGAGTGAATGAAAATCTGGTGAACGACCAGTGTGACCGGCTGCTGTGCTCATTAGCATTTGTAGAACCAACAACTTTGGCTTTGATTCTAGTTTGCAGGATGCCCCGTGCCTCATCCAGAGAAGCGTAGCTCACTGGGAAAGATGCCTCTTGATGGCTAGGACCTGCGCCGCGTGTGGCGACGGCGGCGGCGGGCGGTAACGCCGACCCACGCTCCAAGAGGGTCCAGCGGCTGTAGGGGTGTGGGCGAGCGCGTCCATGGGGCAGTAGCCGAGCGGCGGGCGGCGACGACCCGCGCTCCAGGAGAGGCTGGCGGTGACCGTGTCCTTGCGGCAGCAGCCGAGTGGAGGAAAGGCGGACGGCGACAACGACCGCGACCATGTCTGTGGGGCAGCGGAGGAGCGGTGGCATGACCGGAGGAGTTGTTGGGGAAGAATGGCAGATTCGCCTGGTGAGCAGTAGTGGTTGATGGCGGCGATTTAGTGGAAGGGCAAGCTTTGGAGACAGGCGGTGTTCATCCCGTATCCCGTGGAAGGCGAGATATGAGATGCGGCGGCGGCGCTTTTTCAGGAGAGGATTGCGGATCGAGCGTGATGCACGCGGACAGAAAACGGGGAGTGGGACAGGCTTTGACGAAGGACACGGGCGTGCGTGCGGGATGGCAGAGTTTTCGTCCGTCCGAAAAAATGCTAAAGTCACTTTAGACGTGTGTTAGTGTAATCTTGACGGTTAGATCTAATTTAGTGAACTGATTCTAAGGCTGTAATTTCTCCGTGTTGTTCTGTGTAGCTTAGGTTGAGTGCACGTAGTGATGAATATGTTAGCTTGTTTAATAGTAGTATAGATTCTATATGTTCGCTTTGGCTAAGATTGGGCGTTCAATTATTTGCACCGTTCCAAATGGGCTGTTGCAACTTCCATGGAATTCAAACTTGGTCCTGTTCCCTCCTCCAGCGCACCAGCTTCTCTAGGAACTCTTTCACCTGAGGACAAATAAAATTATTTAGCATTCAATTTGTTGGATACAGCCAAAAAGATACTCCCTAACATGCATACTCGTGAGCCTAGATTCATTACCTCACTTGGGTTCTTTAGCGAGTACTCAGCTTCAGTCCTCTTGCGCCTATTGCAGATGCGGATCCCAAATCCACCTTCTTCAGAAAGCACCTGAATATGACAAAGCAGATTTTTTTTCCTTCTAAGTGAAGCTTTAAATCCATTAGGTTTCACTGTTCAAATGATGTTTTGGAGTTTTTTTACCTTAAAAGCGTCTTCATCGGTCTTATCATCACCAATATAGATTGGTAAGATCCGAGAGCTGTCCCAGCTATATTTGTTCGTGAGCTGCTGGAGGAGGTACTTGACGGCATCTCCCTTGTCGAATTTTGTCTTTGGACGAACCTCTCGAACCTATAGAGAATGTTAGAACATTCAAACCCGATTAAATATTCAAAGAAATTGAATAAATACACAACATCTAGGACTAAGATAACACAAAACTACAAATATAGGGAATTTTAACTAATACCCGCCAGTCTAGGACTAAGTATAGTAACAAAAAAGCACACGACTGCTCTAATTAGCCACTTAATGATAAACATCACGTGCGGGGTCCCGGGAGTCGCTAAAAAAAAGGGGAAAAATTTAAAAATATATTTAAAAAACATTCTGTATAGTTCTTCTAAGATTAAGCCAATTTGGCTATTTAAAAAAAATCAAAAATACATTTAAAAGCCAGTAATTCAATCCATCTTGTATGATCAACCTGGGATTTTTTTCGCCCATTTTGCCCAACCGTTTAAACTTTATACAGGTTTTGGTAAGACTCAGCCAAACTTGTTTCAAACATTCAAAGTTTTCAAAATCCAGTAAGTCAATACATCTTTAGTGATAAATTCGGGAATGTTTCAGCCTATTTTGCTTTGTCATTTTTAAATCTGTACAATTGTCATAAGATTGGCCAATTTTGGCTATGCAAAATCCTTTAAAAAATCCAGTAATTCTATGCATCTTCAATGATAAATGTGGCAAATTTCCAGCCCATTTTGCTTATCTGTTTTTAAGGCTGGACAATTTGAGATTCGGACAACTTTCATTCAAAATGGTTTGGAAAATTTCAGTTAATTCAATACATATTCACCAATAATTCTGGAAACGTTTTAGCCCTTCGGCTAGCTCTTTTAGAGCTTGGACAATTTTTGCAAGATTCAGCCAAATTTGTTCCAAAATGTAAAAAAATTCAAATAAATCAGGAAAAATTCTGTACAATGAAGACATATTCCATATTCAGTGATTAGTCTGGGAAAATTTCAGCCTATTTTTCCTAGCTGTTCTAATTGTTCGACATTTTTTTGTAAGATTCACCCAATTTGGTTCAAAATTTTAAAGTCCTAACAAAGTCTGGAAAAATTCCAGTGGTTGGAGTTATTTTCTCTCATATTTTTGTGAAATTTAGAGCCAATTTTTCCCATCTGTTTTAAAGTTTATGCGGTTTTGTAAGATCCGTCCAAGTTTTATTTAAAAATTCAAGTTTTCAATGAAATCTGGAAAAGTTCAACCGGTTGGAGTTATTTCTCATCATTTTGGGAAATCTTGACCACATTTTTTTCTTTCAAGAAAATGCAAAGGACCTTTGCGCTTCATTGCATTGGAAAGATAGTGTCGGTACATCCTCCTAGGAGGCGAGGTTACGAAGCTAATAGAGAGATCAATGAATATCCCAAGATTTTGGAAAACGACCCTGAGCCCTTGAGCCCCGGCCTTTGCCCAACATCTGGCCTCGTCTTTGATCTTGTCTGCAAGCTCGTCGAGCGATGGATTCACATGGTAAAAATGCATGCATTCCTATGTTTCCAAAGCATCCAAGGCACAAGTAACGCGATGGATTGCAAAGCCTTGTGATGCACTGGCGGTGAAGCCTCCTTTGCGCGTGGCCACCGGTCCATGCTCGGGCACCGGTGCCGGTAAGCGCAGCCAAGTGAGGACCTTGTGCCAGGTTTTCTTAGCGAAGGGGCACGTGAGCGGCAGGTGTTGGATCATCTCAGGTTCTTGGTCGCACAGAATGCACCGAGGGTGGTGTTGCAGATCGCGACGGGCAAGTCTCTCAGCGGTCCAGCAGCAGTCTTGGGTCGCCAGCCAATGAAATTTTTTCACTCGGTGGCGACCAGCTATTCCAAGTTAGTTTACAGGAGTAGCAAATCGTCGATTCCTGGAAGGTGGCCTGGTAACAAGACTACACAGAATAAATTCTATTGGTGGTCCACCTCGCTGGAGAGAACAATTTGTTGCACATCTTGCCAAGGCCTCTGGTATTTCCCGATCTCGAGGACGCCATGGATATCGCGCGCCCAGGGGTTGCCAGCGATGCCTCCCGCCATAGTTCGCCATTTCCGATGGCGCTTGGGTATGCATTGATAGAGAATGGGCGCTAGCTTGCGGACAGACTGGACGTTGAGCCAATGGTCCTCCCAGAAGGGGGCCGTCGTGCTATCCCCGATGGCCGTGGTCGTGGAATAGTGCTCGTTCCTCTGCGGTGAACTGCAAGTCTAGGCCCTGCCAAGCGCACTTGGTGTCCGTGCAGGCGAGCCAGAGCCAACGTAGCCGCAACACGATCCCGGCACGCTCGAGGTCGCGAGAGCCAAGGCCACGATATTCGATTGGGCGGCAGACGCGACACCAATTTACGTGGTAATTCCCACCATTGACGGCCACACGGCCATCCCAAAGGAATCCATGCTGGATCTTCTCAAGTTGTTTCAGGGTCTTCATTGGTGGCACGAGCGCGAGCATCTGGTGCATGGGGATCGCGCTAAGCACTGCCTTGACAAATGCCAGCCGCCCGACCTTGTTCATCAACCATGCCTGAGGTTGGGAGTCGTGCGCTAAGCACTCCCTTGACCAATGCCAGACGCCCGACCTTGTTCATCAACCATGCCTGCGGTTGTCGACCTGCCTCTGAGTGACAAGTGGCTGCAGCTGCGCGCAGATAGGCGACGGGTTGTGAGCGGGATATCTAGGTAGGTGACGGGCAAGTCCACCCCCAGGCATCCCAGCTGCTCGATCAACTCGGCACTAGAATCGTCGCCGTGCAGAAGGGTGGCTGAGCTCTTGGTATAGTTCACCTGGAGACCTGAGGCCATACGGAACACGGTGAGTATGTCTTTGACAGCGGCAATATCAGCTGGCATGGCGTGGCAAAAGAGCACCACATCGTTGGTGTAGAGGGAGATTGTCGGGATGGTGCGTCAGAGGTGGAGTTGCTGCAATATGCCGGGCTGCAAGGCGCGTTGCATCAGCCTTCCAAGCATGTCCATGGCCAGCACGAAGAGTTGAGGGGAAGTGGAATTGCCTTGGCGCAGTCCACGACGGTGCCATATAGGAGGGTCGGGCACCCCGTTCATCAAGACACTTGTGTTGGCCTTCGACAGGAGGATAGCCATCCATTCCCTGAAGCGACCGCCGAACCCATATTGGCACAAGACCTCGAAGAGGAAGGGCCAGGAGATGGTGTCGAAGGCGCGCGTAAGATCAAGCTTGAGCATAATTCTAGGCACACAAATTGGTGCATCAGCTTGAGTGATTGCCGGACGAAGATGAAGTTGTTGTGGAGACCATGTCCGGCAATAAACACGTTCTGGTTGTGGCTGACTAGGCCATCAAGCTTGAGGACGAGGCGCAACGACATAACCTTGGCGAAGAGCTTGGCCACGATGTGAATCAGGCAACTCGGTCGGTAATTGTTTGGGCAGCAAGGTTAGCAGTGCCTGATTGAGCTTGTTGAACCCGCGCCCATGTAGCACGAAGACGTCCAGGATGTTCTGCTTGATGATGCTCCAGCATGCGCTCAAGAATGCCGTGGTGTAGCCGTCGGGCCCAGGTGCTTTGTGTGTCGGCAAGCACTTGATCGCATCCCAAATCTCCTTTGGGCTGAATGGTGCTTCGGGCTTGCTAGGTCCCCAGGCTCGATGGCGGCACAAGGTCCAGCGTGTGGTCCCGGTCCACAGTTGTGCCCAGCAGGCCGTCGAAGTGCAAGAACGCCACGCTTCACCGCTTGCCATCTCCTCATGATGTGTGAGTACATGCCCGCCCATGGTAAGGTTGTACTCGCGGTTCTTCTGTCGGCGGAAAGGGCATTGCGGGTGGAAGAAATTAGGTTCACGACGCGAGCTCGCCGTTTAGTAATGGTTCGCTCCATGGAGGCCATGCCGAGGTAAGCGAACTTGAGCTATTTGCGCAGCCATTCCTCTGGGGGTGAGAGCGTGCGATCCTCTTGTGCCTTGTCGAAACGCGAAACCAGCTCGCGGGAGATGGCAAGCTTGTCCCGGATGTTACTCGTGGACTTGGCACTTCGGCTCGTGAGGCGGCGGGCCATGGCCTGTAGGCCCTTCACCAGGCATCAGAAGGGTCGGGGTCGTGCATTGAGCCCTAGGCCGTGGCCACCTTATCGTGGAAATTGTCCAGTCGCAGCCAATAATCCTTGAAGTGGAAACGCTTGTGAGCCGTTGGCATGGGGGAGCAGTCCAGCCTCGAAGTGGAAGCGCTTGTGAGCCGTTGGCATGGGGGAGCAGTCCAGCAGGAGTGGACAGTGATCGGACACGACCGACGCAAAGCAACGAAGATGGCATTTGCCGTGCGCCGTGCGCATCCTCCCAATCAGACGTGCAGAGCACGCGGTTAAGGTGCACTAGCATCGATGGCGATTGCTCGTTCGACCATGTGAAGCGTCGCCCATGGAGGTATATCTCCTTCAAAGCTAGGTCATTGATGGCTCGACGGAATCTGTACATCATGCGTCTGTTCAGGCCATCGATAGATGAGGTTGAAGTCCCCATAAATCATCCACGGGCCGGGACAACCAACACATATGTCGCGCAGCTCTTGTAAGAACATGATTTTATCCGCATCTTCTCGAGGCCTGTAAACCGTTGTGAGCCACCACGGCTGCGCGCTAGCCCCAATCACCTTGGCCGTGAGCGCGTTCTGGGTGTACAATGGGTCCGAGCTCGTCACGACCCTTCTCTTCCATGCGAGGAGGATGCCACCTCGTGTGTCGTGCGCCGGGAGGTAAGTGTAGTCATTGAATTCAGACCCGAGGATGTCGAAGAGAGTGGGCGAGTAGATGAACTCCATCTTAGTTTCTTGCAAGCATACGATGGAGGCCCCGGTAATACACAACAACGACTTAATGGCATTGCGCCAAGCGCGCGTGTTGAGGCCGTGGACATTCCACACTGCTATTTTAAGGCCGTGATCCATGGACAAGGAATCGACGGAGGACGGCCCCTCTAACCTAGCTCTTGCAGCCGGCAACGTCGCGCCGTGGGGGCGAAGCACGTTGGGATCTCGTGATCAACCAGGGCCACTATGGCCTTGAGCACAAGGAGGGGGATCGGCGGGTGTGATCTTCTGGTTGCTACCCACGATCCCCAGGGTGCGCAGGATCTGCACCGGTGCCCTTCGATCGTTGCAAGGTGATTGGCGGCGAGGCAAACCACCCTGACGCGGGCGAGCGGGGGCAGGGGTGGCGCTTGCATGCTTCATTGTGAGTGTTGGAGGGTCATTGTTCGGCTCTGGCGGCATGGAGTGGGCCTAGGCCCTCTGTAGGATGGTGATTGGGGCCCGTGTTATAGAAGACGGCGGTGGTGGCTCATCCGCAGGCGGCCCGGACTCAGTAGGCCCATCCATTGAAGGGGAGGATGGCCTTGGTGGCCCATCCATAGGAGAGTGCCTTGGCACGCAGGCGGGAAAAGTAGCGACGAGGTCGTCCCGCCCCTCCCTTTTCGCCTCAATGCATGTGTGGGGCCTCGAAGACCGGTCAGTGGAGGTACTTGGATCCGCCTGAGCGACAGGCGTGTGCGAAGCGCCACTTTGTCCCGACAGGGTTGCAAGCGATTCTGGCTCGCCAGGCTGCTAGTTTGAGACCTGGCTCAGGATAGCCAGATCCCGACAAGGCATGGGATCAGTCGTAGCAGAAGCGGGGCCAGCAGGATCGTCCTTGGGCACATGGGGTGGGTCGTTGCTTGGGATTCCAGAGGCTTTCAGTGTGGGGCGGGTCGTTATTTGGAATTCCAAAGGCTTTCGGTGTGCCAGTGGCCAATGGGAGCTCGCCAGTTGGTCCCATCGTACTTGGCCTGGCATCGTCTGCGACTGCCACATCTGTTTGCGCCTGGTCCACCACCAGAGCACACTTCTGCAGGCTCTTTTTCCTCTTTTGGAATGGTGACGAGAGCGGGTGGATTCATGCTGACCTAGCCAAGGTAACATGCCGCTCCTCGTGGGCTGCGTAGGTGGCGGCGGCACCGTCGGGCTGGTCCAAGAGGCGGCTGTGCCCATCCCAGCGAGTCAACGCCATGCTGTCCGCACAACCACCCGATAGCGCATCGGTCTGCCGGCGCTTGCACCCATGGCAACGCACGCGCTCGTGTCCTAGGCCATGGCCTTGGTCGTGTCGATGGCCAGCACCGTCCCTGCCGGGGTCGTGGTTGGGCCGGGCTCCGGGAAGGGGTGCCCTGAGCATGTTGGCCCGCGTCAACACGATGGAGATGGGGAACATGAGCGTTCTGGTGGTTGGCGCTTCCGAGCTTACGCGCGAGGGAATCTGCTCCACGATTTCAAGGATGGCAACTCGGCGGATGTCGGCAGGATCGTGCATGCGTCGGCAGGCGGAAGACGGCGAGGACAGTGCGGGAGCGCATGTGGGGATGCAGGCGCTCAATCCAACATCTCTCCCTAAGGATGTGCTCTACGGTGGAGAGGTGTCGGGCTTGGGCGGGAGGCTACCATCGCATGGGACAGGACCAGCTCGGCCTCTTCCATCTCCATGGATTGCGCCATGATGACCCGCACGGGCTCATTGGAGCGCTACGTCCGAGCAGGGGCCGTCGGAGGGAGGACAAGGAGTGGCAGGGGAGTGGGTTGGCGAAGCTCAGGAGCCATAATGTTAGCGCTGGCTCGGCCCGTGGCGTCGCGAGGCAGCCGCTCGCCGTCATGGCGCCTGTTATCACAGTCGCGGGACTCATCGGCAGAGGTGAGGCAACACATGCACCGGACGTCGTTGGTGCAGTCGTGGGTCTGGTGCTGATGGTCGAGGCAGCGGAAGCACAACCCGACGATCTTCTCAAGCGACAGGCTACGACGGCGGCGGGCTGGGGTGCCGGTGTCGATTCCTGTGCCGTGGTTGTTAGACATCGTCGGCGTTGAGCACGACGCCACCTGAGACGCGGTGAACGTCTGAGCGAGGACCAAGGCGGTTCTTTGCGGGCTGGAGGCGCGGCGCGTTCGGGAACGGCGAGGGCGGGGGGGGGGGGTGTGGGTGACTTCTCTGTACGAGTGCGCCGAAGACTCGCTCCCCGAGCTGAGCCAACGGTCGCCGAAGGTCACACGCTCGCCAGAGAGGGTCATTCGACGGTGGACATGGTCAGCGCCAGGGGTCCCCATGACCGGAGGGAGGTTGGGCGTGGCTGGAGGAGGCCTGGGAGGTAGGGCTGCCGGTGGCGGGAGGCGGCAGCTGGCTTGGGGAGGGCTAGGCGGCACGGAGCGGAGCTAGGTGGTGGGAGCGAAGGTAGAGGAGCCATGACAATTTCTTTGGAGAACTCCGAGTTGATGTGCTTCTTGAGCACATTTACGAAAGCCATTTATGGCAGAATGAAAATCCAAGTTTGAATATTGTGTGTATGCAAGTCAATCTTAATCAACTGTTTTGGTCAAAGTGTTGCACTACATTCATGTAGAGCGAGGCTACAAATAGTCAACATAACCTAGGACAAGTTTTCTAGTTGAATACACCAAATAATTCAACATAACCTAGGATAAGTTTTTTAGCCAAAGTACACCAAATAGTTTAGCATAATCTGGGACAAGCTCCTCAGGGGAGAGGAGCTGGGGCAGTTGGTGGTACATGTCATCTTCTCCGACACTGGCGCGGTAGCCCCTACGGTCTCTAGTGCACGGGAACGTGTCTATGCCTGAGTGGCGGAGGGACCGAGAGGGGACGGACATCAGGGGTTGGGCTGGTTAGGAACTCGGGAGAGAAGCCGAGTAGGAACGAGCTCGTCAGAGAGAACCTTGCCGCTCGTGTAGGTCTTTGGTCTTTTTGGGTCACTGGGAGGAGACAAGGAGGTCGGGGAGAATGTTGGTATCAAGGAGCTCTAATATGCGCTTTGTTTGAGTTGCAGGCCAGGTTCCACTCGTATCATGTCGGCTCAAGCCGAGGTTTGGAGGCTGAGACCAAAAAAACTAGCCAAGCCAAATTTGAGCTATGACTGATGGGGACCTGACCAACTCTGCTTATGTGGTCTCAACATAGTTGGTCCCAAGCCCGGGTAAAGGAGGAGGGTTGTGATAGGCTTGATGAGCTAACATCAAAATTCAACCACTCTTATGGAGATGAGACCTAGTAGAACATCGTTGGGGCATAACCCTCTTAGCAACATGACGTATTGGAACTCACGTGTGGTGTTAAATGGGCAAGGATGTGGTGTTAAATGGGCAAGGATCAGGCTGTCACCCACTTGGTGGCGCGCTGAATCTTGATGTGGATACAATGAGAGTGAGGATCGGGTCGTCACATCCTTAGTGGCGTGCTACATCAACATTCGGATGTAGTAAAAATGAGCAAGGGTCTTTTGCATTTGACTCGATGAGTGCGAACAGTAAGGAAGCTAGCCGAGCCTAGTTGGATTCACATAGGTAGCTGGAGCGTGGGGTCCATGATAGGTAAGCACGGGAGTTGGTTGATACAACGGTGAGGACATGTGTTGATATCCTATGCGTCCAAGATACCAAATGGAAGGGACAAAAGGCGAAGGAGGTGGAGGATACTGGCTTCAAGTTGTGGTGCATGGGGACAAATACAAATGAAATGGAGAGCCTCAAGCATGGAGTGGTAGACGTCAAGAGGCAACGGGACCGGGATATCCTGGTCAAGCTTGTCATTGTGGACTTGGTTTCTCAATGTTATCAGCGAGTATGCACCGCAAGTAGGCCACAATGAGAACACCAAGGAGTTCTAGAAAAGCCTGGAGGACATGGTTAGGAGTGTACCTATTGGTGAGAAGCTCTTCATAGGAGGAGACCTCAATGGCCATGTGGGTACATCTAACACAGGTTTTGAAGAGGTACATGGGGGCTTTGGTTATGACAGCAGGAATCAAGAAGAGGATGTCTTAAGCTTCGCTTTAGCCTACGACATGATCGTTGCTAACACCCTCTTTAGAAAGAGAGAATCTTAGCTAGTGCACCCCTTCATGTTGCTTAGTCAGATTGATTTCGTCCTCTCAAGAAGAGAAGACGGTCATGCTTGCCCAGATTGTGAGGTGATACGTGGAGAGTGTTCTCTCTCAACATAAGCTTGTGGTGGCTGACTTCCACTTTTGTATTCATGTCCAGGCGTCCAGCGAGAAGCGTGCCAGTCGCTAGAATGAAGTGGTGGAAGCTCAAGGAGGATGCAACTCAGGCTTTCAAGGCGAGTTACTAAGGAGGTCCCTTGGGAAAAAGGAGGTGATGCAAACAATATGTGGATGAAGGATAGCGACTTGCGTTCGGGAGGTGGCTTTAGAGCAATTTGAGTGACCAAGGGAAGTAGAAATGAAGCTAAAGATACCTGGTAGTGGAACGATGATGTCCAAAGGCTATTAAAGAGAAGAAAGACAATTTCATATGCCTACACATGGATAGGAGTGCAGACAATATATAGAAGTACAAGGTAACAAAGAAGTCTGCAAAGCGAGCTATGAGTGAAGTAAGGGGTTGGACGTATGAGGACCTCTACTAGCGTTTAAACACAAAGGAAAGCGACGGGGACATGTATAAGTTGGCGAAGATCCGGGAGAAGAAGACGAGGGATGTCAACCAAATTAAATGCATCAAGAACGGTGCAGATCAGCTTCTGGTGTAGGACAAGGAGGTCAAGCATAGATGGCGAGAGTACTTCGACAAGATGTTCAATTGAGAGAATGAGAGCTCTACCATTGAGCTGGACGACTCCTTTGTTAACACCAACGGACGTTTTGTGCGACGAATCTAGGACTATGAGGTTAGGGGCCTGATTATATCCCCATTGAGGTGTGGAGGGGCCTTGGAGACATAGTGATAGTATGACTAACTAAGCTTTTCAACCTCATTTTTGGTCAAACAAGATGCTCGAAATATGGATGCGGAGTATATTAGTACCAATCTTCAAGAATAAAGGGGTGTTCAAAGGTGTACTAATTACCATGGAATTAAGTTGATGAGCCATATAATGAAGCTATGGGACAGAGTCATTGAGCACCGCTTAAGATTAATGATAAGTGTGACAAAAAATCAGTTTGGTTTCATGCCTCGAAAGTCGGCCATGGCACCCGATTTCTTGGTACAACAACTTATTGAGATATACATGGAGCAAAAGGAGGATTTGCATATGGTGTTCATTGACTTGGAGAAGGTCTATGATAAGATACCTCAGAATATCATGTGGTGGGGCTTGGAAAAATACAAAGTCCCAACAAAGTATATTGCCCTCATCAAGGACATGTACAATAATGTTGTGATAAGTGTACGAACAAGTTATGGAGAAACTGATGACTTTCCAATAAAATAAGCTGCACCAAGGGTCAGCTTTGAGCCCTTGCCTTTTTTGCTTTGGTGATGGATGAGGCCACAACGGATTATAATGAGATATCCCATGGTGTATGCTCTTTGCGGATGATGTGGTGCTAGTCGATGATAGTTGGACGGGGGGCAATAGAAAGTCAGAGCCGTGACGACAGACTTTGGAATCGAAGATTTTTGGCTTAGTAGAACTTAAACCTAGTACATGAGGTGCGGCTTTCGTACTGGTAGACATGGGGAGGAGGTTAGCCTTGATGGGCATATGGTACCTCAGAAGGATACCTTTTGATATTTCGGGTCAATGCTCTAGAAGGATGCTGATATTGATGAAGATGTGCGTCATCGAATCAAAGTTGGATGGATGAAGTGGTGCCAAGCTTTTTGGCGTCCGCTGTGACAAGAGAGTGCCACAAAAGCTATCCTCTGTAACAAGAGAGTGCCACAAAAACTAGAAGGCAGGTTCTATAGGACAGTGATTCGTCATGCGATGTTGTATGGCATTGAATGTTGGCTAACTAAAAGGGGACATGTCCAACAGTTAGGTGTCGCAGATATGTGGCAAGACAAGAAAGGGTCCAGTCCGAAATGGTGATTTATGTGATAGAGTTGGGGTGACACCGATTGAAGAGAAGCTTGTCCAACATCATATGAGATGGTTTGGGCATATATAACGAAGGACTCTAGAAGTGCCAATGCATATTAGATGGTTAAAGCGTGTTGATAATGTCAATAGAGGTCGGGGTAGACCAAACTTGGCATAGGAGTCTGCAAAGAGAGATCTGAAGGACTGGAATATCACCAAAGAACTACCGATGGACAGGGGTGCGTGAAAGTTAGCTATCCATGTGCCAGAACCATGACTTGGTTTCGAGATCTTATGGGTTTCAACTCTAGCCTACTCCAACTTGTTTGGGACTAAAAGGCTTTGTTGTTGTACTTTTTTAAGTGGCTGGTGAGAGAAATAGTGTGACTACCATCACTACTTAGTCCTAGACTTGTGGGTATCTTTTTCTTGCAAAAAGAAGACTTGTGGGTATCAGTTAAAATTCCCTAGAGTTGTGGTTTTATGTTAGATCAGCCCCAAATATTGTGTATTTCTGCGATTTCCTCTAACTCTACTTACCTTTTTACCGTTGGTCAACCTTGAGATCAGGAAATTCTTTTGTCACAGTTCTCATCACGATGTTCTTAACTAAGTCCTTATCCTGCCAAAAAAGGGAGGCCAAACGTGAGATGGATTTTCTCAATATAGCAAGGCAACAATGATGGAACTTGAGTTTCAGTTTTACCTTTTCCCTGCGAACTTCCCGGTAGTGCACTGAAACGCAGAACTTATTGTTCTCCACAGTAGCACCTTTGATCTCTCTGACAGCCTCTTGTAGACGCTCCGTGGCCTATTGTGCATGCAGTGTATTAGTATTTCCATAATTCAAACAACTTGAAAATAACCAATATGCTAACTAATAATTGATTGTAGTATATACCTCAGCTATTATCGGTAAATATGCGCTGTTAGGTTGGAAGGGATCTGTTCCGTCATTCTGCAGGTAGGACATTTACAAAAATTAGGAGCGTTAAAGACAAGCAAAGCGTGATTTTTGTAATAAGCATTATAATAAATTAATAAGTATGGGAGTTAATTACATCTGCAGTACAACAACTTGTAGCGAACTAACAAAATCATACACAAACAACACATTTCGGTACAATTTCTGTTAACCCTAACGGTGCAGTGTTTGTCACTGTTAACTGCGTGAACGCGGCTTGACAGTGGGCCTTGGCGCTCTCCCTCTACCCTGTGTGGGTCCTACTTGTCAGTTGGACAGAGAAATAAAAGCAACGAGAAACAACAGAGCACAATCATGATTTGAATTAGAGATCGGTCGATATGCGGGCAGGCGCCTGCTGAGTTGCTGACCACTACACGACCCGAGTCATGGGGTCAAAGTAGAGGTAGATTTGCTTCTGTACTCAATATGCTTTTTTGAGAACTTGTACTCAATATGTTGTGAGGCCAGCTCGCGGCTTTGCGGATGCCGTCTTCCAGACGGGCCGACCTTTTTTGGTTGTTTTCGTTTTTTTTTCTGTATGTGTGTTATTTTGTTTTGGTTTTCTTTTCAAATCTTTGTTTTTTTTCGTTTTTTATTTTTGCACATTTCTTTTTTATATAGGTTTTGCAGTATACGGACTGTTTTCAATACACGCTTAGCATTTTTTTCAAATACACACTGAAGTTTTTAGTATACGATGAACATTTTATAAATACACACCGACATTATTGTATAAATACACACGGAACATTATATTATCCTAAAGAAAGAACATTATTGTATAATATATGATGACCATTTTTGTTATATACATTGAACATTTGTTAATATACATTAAACTTATTTGACTATATGATGGGCATTTTTTTACACACTAAACTTTTTTGACATACGGTGATTTTTTTAATATACACTGATTTTTTATAAAACACATACTAAACAATTTTCTAAAATATATTTTCCTATTTTCAATAGGTTTTTAAAATATCCAGCATTTAAAAAAACAACAACCATTTTTTTTTAGACAAGAACCATATTTTGTGAAAGACCAACTGAAAAACGGTATCAATTTATCGAATCAACTGCATAGCCACAAGCACTACAGAAACAAACAAGGGTTAAATATATGCACCATGATTTTAAAATGGTAATTGGACCAATAAGCAACAGTCTATAGTTTACTAGCTGAGCGGTTAAATGTTGTTGCTTTTGTGCTGCTACGGTGCTCTAAGCCCCAAGGAAAACCTATTACGCTTAATTAATCCATTGATTGTCCAGCACGTGTCTGAAACTTATTTTTTTTACACAGCACGTATCTGAAACTTAAGAGTATAAAAGAAAATCTGCCTGAACATTGACACAAAGAGTGGAGTTGTGTAGTGGTTGGCATACGCCTACAAGCGAACCGTTTGGTCTCGGTTCGAATCTTGGTATGGTATCACACACTATTTCTCTTTTCTTTTATTTATTTGTTCGACTGACAAATAGAACCCATACATAGGTAGAGCGCCAGGGCCCAGGCACCACACACACACGCAGTTAACAGCTATAGGCAGTACACCGTTAGGACTAACGGAAATTGCATCAAAATGTGCTGTTAGTTAAGTTTGTGTACTCCCTCCATTTTTATTTATTTCGCATATTAGCTTTGGTCAAAGTCAAGCTTTGTAAACTTTGACAAAGTTTATAAACAAAAATATTAACATGTACAATAATAAATCAATAGCATTAGATTCATTATTGAATATACTTTCACATCATGCATATTTGTTACCGTAAATGTTTAGAGTGTTTGCTATAAACTTGGTCAAACTTTACGAAGTTTGACTTCAGTCAACTCTAATATGCAGAGTAAATAAAAACGGAGGGAGTACCATTTTTCCGGGGGGTTTAGTTTATGCATTCTGTTAGTTTGCTGCAAGTTCTTGTATTACAGGTGCAATTAACTCGTATGGCTGAATGTATCTATGAGCAGAGTCTGGGGTAATAGAAGCTTCCATTATATAAAAAAAGAATAGACTACATTTCGGTATTGCAAGAGTGAACAATGACTTACCAGTTGGATGTCTGCCCATGGCTCCCTGCATAGTGTAGCTTGTCGAGCTGTATGAAGCTGGATGTCTGCCCATGGCTCCCTGCATAGTGTAGCTTGTCGAGCTGTATGAAGCCTTTCGCCTGAACATGATAGCAAAGCATATCGAGTCAATGTTTAGACATGTATAGAACCCCAAATTGAAACATTGTAGATTCGTTACTATCCTAGTACCTTGTCACAGCTCCTTCCGGTGACGACCGAAGTCGAGAATGCCATCGCAACATCTCTAACAACATTGCGCGTCTGAAAATTTCAAATTGGGGATGAAGATGATCAAACATCTTAACTAGTAGCATGTAAATATTGGTCAAACTCATTAGGCTTACCTCCTCGGACATGGAGGCCCTTTCAGGCTTCTTCACGATCGGCGTCAAAGTACCATCGTAGTCCAAAAACATCACAATTGTCTTTCCTTGGACGTTGGCTGTGATATCATCAAAGAACTTTATAGCAGAAGGGCGTTTAGCCTGCAAAAATGAAACATTAGAAAGATCGAATGGAATATATCAAATGCTTGGCTTGCACTTATATCAAATGCCAAATATCAGGAAAATTGAATGGAATATTGAAGTTAGATTTTGAGCAGGCATTCGACACAATTGAACATTTTATGATACTTGCAATTTTGAAACAAAAGGGCTTTTACAAAAGATGGTTGCAATGGGTGGAGCAAGTTTTGTCATCAGGGATGCCATCAATACTATTGAATGGAGTTTCAGGGAAGCAATTTGTGTGCAAGCTTGGAGTGAGACAGAGTGACTCTCTATCTCTATCATCTGTTTAGGCGCAGACCTACTGCTAACTATGGTGAATGAGGCTTATAGGAGTGTTAGGCTTTCTCTTCCAATACACTGAACTTGCTAATCAAGATTTCGGATGATTGCATATTGCTTGTACTGCCGACATCTAAAGATCAACTTTTGCACCTCAAGTCTCTGCTCCAAACATTTGCTTCCTCAACGGTAACTAACACAAATCATCAAAGATGTCTATTAACGTGACGCTGGAGGAAATGGAGGAATTAGCAGGCTCCTTTGGCTGTCAAATTGGCACTTGGCTTCCTCTGGGCACTACTAGGCCCAAAGTGGAGGAATTTTCATCACTCATGATAGAGTAGAGCGTCATCTCGCCGCTAGTGCTTCATTTTTGTTCTGTAGGGTGCCTTTGCAGTCGGTTAACGTAGCAATCAACCAACATATTAGATGTGCAGTGTTATCCCTCTAGTAGTGCTCGAAATCATTGGTAGAACTAGATGGCTCTGTCTTTGGAATGACTAGAAGAGTGGTCTTGCAACATGGTCCATATAGAAGCAACATAATTGGAGAATATTTGAGCATGAGAGACCTACATTTTCTACATGGTGGCGAGGCTTCAAGAATTATGCCCCTTCTTATCCATAGGATTAAAACTAGGAATGAGGATGTGCTCACGATTTGCCCTAGATACCTTCTAGTTTTCTGTTTTTTTCACTAGTTAGCCTCTCGTTTTTTGATTCTTAGCCTATAATTACCTAGTTTGTGTTTATTTAGACTAAGTTTTTAAAAGCATTGTGAGGGCTTCCCTTACAGTTTTCCCTCAAAAACACTATACGAACATAACGATACTATTGAAATATAGCATTATTCGCAAACGGATTTCCATGTAATCTCTTTATTTGGTAAGTGACATATTCTCAAAAATAGAATATATATTGGATCTTTAAGCAAAGTAAAATACATTAGACAAACAACACATTTTTTCCAATGGGTGTTCAACTTCAGACATGGTTTTTGTGCAGTTTGGCTCAAAGTGGTACATGAACTGGAAGTTATCTTTCTTTAGGATGGATATGGCTATCATTTTCTTGCATTTTTGGTCTATATTTTACAAAATTGAGGCTTTGTTTCTAATGAACTAATATTTAGCATTATCTCTTGGGGCGTAACCCTCTCAGCGATGTGCCACATCGGAACCCGGGTGTGGTGGAAAATGGGCAAGGGCTGAGACGTCACCCCCTGGTGGCGTGCCGTATGGTGATCTGGATACGGTGGCAAGTGAGCGAGGATCGGGTCGTCGCATCCTAAGTGGCGTGTTACATCGGCGCCCGGGTGTAGTGGAAATTGAGCAAGGGTCTTCGCATTTGACTCGACGAGTGCGAAGGGTAAGGAAGCTAGCCGAGCCTAGGAGGATCCGCTTAGGTAGCTGGAATGTAGGGACTCTGACATGTAAGCCTCGGGAGGTAGTTGATACAGCGGTGAGGAGAGGTGTTGATATCTTTTGCGTCCAAGAGAACAAAGGGGATGTAGCTCAGATGGTAGAGCGCCCGCTTAGCATGCGAGAGGTATGGGGATCGATACCCCACTTCTCCACCTTCTTTTCTCCTTGGTGATGGATGAGGTCACAAGGGATATACAAGGAGATATCCCATGGTGTATGCTCTTTGCGGACGATGTGGTGCTAGTCGATGCGAGCCGGACGGGGGTCAACAGGAAGTTGGAGTTATGGAGGCAAACCTTGGAATCGAAAGGTTTTAGACTTAGTAGGACTAAAACCGAGTACATGAGGTGCGCTTTCAGTACTACTAGGAACGAGGAGGAGGAGGATGTTAGCCTTGATGGGTAAGTGGTGCCTCAAAAGGACACCTTTCGATATTTGGGGTCAATGTTGCAGAAGGATGGGGATATCGATGAAGATGTGAACCATCGAATTAAAGCCGGATGGATGAAGTGGCACCAAGCTTCTGGCATTCTTTGTGACAAGAGGGTGCCACAAAACCTAAAAGGCAAGTTCTATAGGACGGCAGTTCGACCCGCAATGTTGTATGGCGCTGAGTGTTGGCCGACTAAAAGGCGACATGTGCAACAGTTAGGTGTGGCGGAGATGCGCATGTTGAGATGGATGTGTGGCCACACAAGGAAGAACCGCATCCGGAATGATGATATACTCCCTCCGTTCCTCTATATAAGGTGTATTTGTTTTTTGATAAAATTCCAGAATGTAAGGTGCATTTCTTTTGATTCTCCATAATTCCCTTGTTAGCCCTCCGAAAAAAGGAAAGAATCTATTTTCTGATTGTCTGTATCTCTTTTTATAGCAAAAGAAGAAACTATCTCTTTGTCGATTGTATGTATCCTGGACTAATTGATTCACTTTCCACTATCCAACAAATTTGCCAAGGGTAATTTAGTCTTTACATGTCTATAATTATGTGCCTTGGTCAACGTGCCAAAAATAATACACCTTACATAAAGGAACGGAGGGAGTACGAGATAGAGTTGGGGTAGCGCCAATTGAAGAGAAACTTGTCCAACATCGTCTGAGATGGTTTGGGCATATTCAGCGCAGGCCTCCAGAAGCCCCAGTGCACAGCGGACCGCTTAAGCATGCTGATAATGTCAAAAGAGGCCGGGGAAGACCGAACTTGACATGGGAAGAGTCCGTAAAGAGAGATCTGAAGGACTGGAGCATATCACCAAAGAACTAGCCATGGACAGGGGTGCGTGGAAGCTTGCTATCCATGTGCCAGAACCATGAGTTGGTCGCGAGATCTTATGGGTTTCACCTCTAGCCTACCCCAACTTGTTTGGGACTAAAGGCTTTGTTGTTGTTGTTGTTGTAGACCAAATGGAGGGGACAGAAGGTGAAGGAGGTGGAGGGTACCAGCTTCAAGCTGTGGTATACGGGGACAACTGCAAACAAAAATGGAGTAGACATCTTGATCAACAAGAGCCTCAAGGATGGAGTGGTAGACATCAAGAGATATGGGGACTGGATTATCTTGGTCAAGCTGATAGTTGGGGACTTAGTTCTCAACGTTATTGTTGTTGTTGGTCAAGAGATGTGGTATACGTTGTTGTTGTTGGCCCTGCAAGTAGACCACAATGAGAACACCAAGAGGGAGTTCTGGGAAGGCCTGGAGGACATGGTTAGGAGTGTACCGATTGGCGAGAGGCTCTTCATAAGAAGAGATCTCAATGGCCACGTGGGCATATCTAACACAGGTTTTGAAGGGTTGCATGGGGGCTTTGGCTATGGCATCAGGAATCAAGAAGAAAATGTCTTAAGCTTTGCGCTAGCCTACGATATGATCGTAGCTAACACCCTCTTTAAGAAGAGAGAATCACATCTAGTGACGTTTAGTAGCGGTCAACACTCTAGCCAAATTGATTTCATTCTCTCGAGAAGAGAAGACAGGCGTGCGTGCCTAGACTGTATGGTGATTCCTGGAGAGAGTGTTGTCCCTCAACATAAGCTTGTGGTGGCTGACTTCCACTTCCGGATTCGTGTCCAGCGGGACAAGCATGCCAAAGTCGCTAGAACGAAGTGGTGAAAGCTCAAGGGGGAGGCAGCTCAGGCGTTCAAGGAGAGCCCTTGGGAGGAAGGAGGTGATGCAGACAACATGTGGATGAAGATGGCGACTTGCATTCGTAAGGTGGCCTCAGAGGAGTTTGGAGTGTCAAGGGGAAGTAGAAACGAAGCTAAAGATACCTGGTGGTGGAACGATGATGTCCAGAAGGCAATTAAGGAGAAGAAAGATTGTTTCAGATGCCTATACCTGGATAGGCGTGCGGATAACATAGAGAAGTACACGATGGCAAAGAAGTCCGCAAAGCGAGTTGTGAGTGAAGCAAGGGGTCGGGCGTATGAGGACCTCTACCAGCGGTTGGACACGAAGGTAGGTGAAAGGGACATATATAAGATGGCCAAGATCCAAGAGAGGAAGACGAGGGATTTTGACCAAATCAATGGAGTAGATCAACTCCTTGTGAAGAACAAGGAGATTAAGCATAGATGGCGGGAGTACTTTGACAGGTTGTTCAATGGGGAGAGTGAGAGCTCTACCATTGAACTGTACGACTCCTTTGATGATATTAGCAGGCGTTTTGTGCGGCGAATCCAGGAGTCAGAGGTCAAGGAGGCTCTAAGAAGGATGAAAGGAGGCAAGGCGATGGGCCCTAATTGTATCCCATTGAGGTGTGGAGAGGCCTCCGGGACATAGCGATAGTATGGCTAACCAAGCTTTTTAACCTCATTTTTCGGGCAAACAAGATGCCATAAGAATGCAGACGGAGTATATTCGTACCAATCTTCAAGAACAAGGGAGACGTTCAGAGTTGTACTAATTACCGTGGAATTAAGTCTATGAGCCACAATGAAACTATGGGAGAGAATCATTGAGCACCGCTTAAGAAGAATGACAAGCGTGACCAAAAATCAGTTTGGTTTCATGCTTGGGAGGTCGACCATGGAAGCCATTTTCTTGGTATGACAACTTATGGAGAGATACATGGAGCAAAAGAAGGACCTGCATATGGTGTTCATTGACTTGGAGAAGGCCTATGATAAGATATCGTGGAATGTCATGTAGTGGGCCTTGGAGGAACACAAAGTCCCAACAAAGTACATTACCCTCATCAAGGACATGCACGATAATGTTGTGACAAGTGTTCGAACAAGTGAAGGCGACACTGATGACTTCCCGATTAGAATAGGACTACACCAGGGGTCAGCTTTGAGCCCTTATCTTTTTGTGTTGGTGATGGATGAGGTCACAAGGGATATACAAGGAGATATCCCATGGCGCATGCTCTTTGCGGATGATGTGGTGCTAGTCGATGATAGTCGGACGGGGGTCAACAAGAAGTTAGAGCTATGGAGACAAACCTTGGAATCGAAAGGTTTTAGACTTAGTAGAACTAAAACCGAATACATGAGATGCGGTTTCAGTATTACTAGGCACGAGGAGGAGGAAGTTAGCATTGATGGGCAGGTGGTGCCCCAGAAGAACACCTTCTGATATTTGGGGTCGATGCTGCAGATGGATGGGGATATCGATGAAGATGTGAACCATCGAATTAAAGCCGGATGGATGAAGTGGCGCCAAGCTTCTGGCATTCTCTGTGACGGGAGTGCCACAAAAGCTAAAAGGCAAGCTCTATAGGACGGCGGTTCGACCCGCGATGTTGTATGGCGTTGAGTGTTGGCCGACTAAAAGGCGACATGTGCAGCAGTTAGAGGTGGCGGAGATGCGCATGTTGAGATGGATGTGTGGTCACACACAGAAGGACCGAGTCCGGAATGATGATATACGAGATTGAGTTGGGGTAGCGCCGATTGAAGAGAAACTTGTCCAACATCGTCTGAGATGGTTTGGACATATTCAGCGTAGGCCTCCGGAAGCACCAGTCCGGGGTAAACCGAACTTAACATGGGAGGAGTCTGTAAAGAGAGATCTTGAAGGATTGGAGTATCGCCAAAGAACTAGCCATGGACAGAGGTGCGTGAAAGCTTGCTATCCATGTACCAGAACCATGAGTTGATCGCGAGATCTTATGGGTTTCACTTCTAGCCTACCTCAACTTGTTTGGGACTAAAGGCTTTGTTGTTGTTGATCTTACATGGATAGGGCCTCCATTTTTGAATAACATGGTGCATATTGTGATGTAACTAGTGGTTGCCTATTTGGGGCTAAACTGAGGTAAGACTAGATAATACTTTAATGCATGTGATTTGAGTTCCTACTAATAATGTGTATTGCATGCCATCCCCCTCTTTGGCTACCTCCCTGTGGCAAACCTCAAATGGCTTAATTCTGCAAACATTGTGTGTCTTCCTGCCATTCCACAAACCTACAAAAGAGGGGGCAGAAGAAACCATACCGGCAGTCTCCACCAAAGTACTAGTAGGACCGATAATATTATCAGCGCGCCCGCAACACTACTCACCACAATCCAGACCTTCTTCCCTGCATATATACTTCACCCATTAGTCAAAGAAAAGTTATACTTCCTCCGCCCGGAATTAGTTGACGCTCAAACGAATGTATCTAGCCGGACGGAACGAGTATATAATAGAAAAGGAATAGTCGGTTGTATACATTGTAACCAACTCACCTTTTTTCCTGTGGAGTTGGCTAACCCACCCTTGCCAACACTGAAGAAAGGCTGTGGCTCCAATCTGTAGCTGTAAAACACTGCCGATCTCCACTCGCTCTCATACCCAAGAAGGGGCACATCTGCCAAATCCTCTAAACAGTCAGTACAGTTGGCAGCTGACATGTTTGGTAAACATTCCGCAAGGCCATATAGGCTGTATGTGCAAGCATCCCCTGTTAACTTTTTCTGCCCCGTGGCAAACCTGTGAGGGGAATCTGCTGCCATCTTCGCCAAATATGTGATCAATCCATTGACAGCCTTGTTGAATGCATTGCTGCATTGGGCAGGCACCTGAGAACCATTGACCTTACTGTCACCTTTGTTCCAGGCCAAGTGAGATAGAATGTCCTGGTCCGTGAATGCTAGGGTACACAGCTCGTAGTACATGTACACCCTCTTCCTCGATGGGCATACGACCTGTGCATCCTGGAAGGCTTCATTGAGGCATGCCTTGCATGTAGATGCATCTATATCAGGACGACAACGCCCCAGGCCATATACCCTGCTCCCCCAGGAACCGAGAACCTTTCTGTCAAACAGATCTGGGGAGGAGGACACCGCGTCAGGCAGCCCTGCAGACAGATCCTCCAAGCTCTTCTGGTAGCTGCTGGGCACTGTGAAATTCCCGTCACATTCACGTGCCCAGTAACCAGGGCTTGCTATTGAGACTGGTGAGAACAAGAAAAGCAAGAGCAGCCACTGCTGGTATCTTCATGCCCGCGACAGTAAAGAAAATTTCAGTTAATTTGCAATTTCATTCAGAACGATTGTACATGAACATGTTAAACAGACATTCTGCAAATTGAGTTGGTCCTAGGAACCAAATTAAATTAGGTAGAACATATAGAAGAACATCTAAAAAAGTTCAGAATTTTGTTTTTGTGTTCTGCTCATATAGGGCAACCATTCAGTGAAACAGGGCCACATAGTAACTCTACTGAGTTAGTTCTTTTACAATATTACATAGCATGCAGCTTAATTAAATTAACATTTACATGTTTTTTCTTCTGCTGGATTAATAAAAAATATGGTGGTTGGATATGCGTGCTTCCAGGGTCGAGCTGTGGAGCAAGGGGAAGCCAGTGCACCGGACGGAGCGAGGGGAAATGTGGTCGTACAGTGTTCAGTATGCTGTATCTGAATGTCGAGGGAGTTACCATGTGGCGCTGTTTCGCTGATGGTTTTCGGGTGAGCGTGCACGTTATCCCTGTAACACAGAAGCCCTGCAGCAAGGCATGTTGTACTGTTTTCAAGGATTCAAGATTTGACAGGGTTATCTTAGCTTCAGACTGTCTTTGTTTGGCTAACAAGCTGAACTCTTCTTTGCTGGACAGAATGTCTGCTGGGTACTTGGTGTTTGTAATCAAGTTGCACACCCATTCTGCGATACATGATGCGGGCGTTGCGTGGGTTGGCGAGGCCCACGAACCGTTCCGTCCCCTGGTTTCTACTGAACAAGTTTTTTAAAAGATGGATAAACAAGTTTGGGAAAACGGCGACTCTTGTTTAGGAAAGTGTAATTCTACTGAGTTGAGTTAATTCAGTCAAGAGTTTTTTTTTTCATTAAAAAGACTGCCTGCTTTGTTGTGGGGCTGAACTCGTAGATTGCTGGCCAGGTAGCGTTGTTTCGCTGAAGAAGCAGGTCCCAAATTTTAAAAAGTTCAAAAGTTGAATTTTAGAGTGTAAAAGAAATCTGAAAATAAATGCACAAGTACTTAGAGATCTATACTACATGTGTGTAAAATTGCAATATGAAATACGTTTTCATGTGAGCTGTACAAAAAGACAAAACCATGTATTTTTATAGTGACAATACATGATTATATTTTTTTTGTAGCCTGCATAAAAATGTATTTCACAATAAAACTTTTTTTAGGAGAAGGCCTTACGGCTAGCTTTATTAACTTCAAACAATGCTTACATCATCCGCAAGTAAAACCGAAATGAAACTAGGGGGGCATCCAACCATACAGACGGTGGAACATGCTGACCCTGTTGAGCTAGCCTATGAGCAACCATATTGAACTCTCTATTACAATGTTGAAAAAAGACCTCCCCGAAATCCAAACACAACTGACGGCATTCATCAAGGATAGGGCCTGCCACCATCGATTGGCCAGAGTTATTTGCCATCGACTCCACCGCTGTAATGCTATCTGCCCGAGCAACGAGAGTATTTGCACCAATAGACTGAGCGAGTTTTAGTCCTTCCAAAAATACAGCCGCCTCCATTGACTCTACATCTGCCACATGTTCTAATTTTGCCGTAGATGCCGTAACGAAAAAACCCGAATGGTCTCTTATAACAGCACCGCACGAACCTGTATGGTCATCCTTCGAAAAAGAAGCGTCTGTGTTCAAAACCAGCTGACCATTCAAAGGTCTCGCCCATTTCATTACTAGGAAAAGGGCTATAGCTATTATAGACATTAGTGGCGCACTATGTATGTGGTTATAGCAGTGGCACACCAGATACTGGTGCGCTATTAATAGCCATATTACTAATGATGCACCTGCTGTGTGGTGCGCCATTACTAGTTGTGTCCTGGCCCTGATGTTGGAAAAATGGTAGGCGTAAGCAAGGCGGTTGGCCTTCGCCTAGTGCCTAGGCGATGCTTAAGCATCCTAGGCGGAGCCTAGGCGGTAATATAGTTTCTACTACTAGGGTGTATATGTGGTTATTATATGTGTGTTCTCTTAATTTATTGCATATATATACATTAACTACTGGTTACTGCCATTGGAATATGGCTCGTTTGGCATATTAGCACAATATGGCATGGTTTCTCTCTTGGGTAGACAATTTCTTGCTTGCCCTGCCTAGACTTTTGCTTATGCCCTAGGCGAGGCGATTGGCCACCGCCTAGCGGCTAGGCGTGCCTAAGCGCCTCCTAGGCACTGCCTTTTCTAACAGAGCCTGGCTCCACACCCCTCCTCAGACTTAGCAGTGGCGCACCAGGTGAAAGTGCGTCATTACTAGTTTTAACTATTAATGGCGCACCACACCCACGGTGCGCCACTACTAACAAATTTTTTTTCAATTTTTTTCAAAACTAGTAATGGCGCACCATGCACCAGGTGCGCCATTAGTAACCCTGGTTACCAATGGCGCATTCTTAGGAGGTGCGCCATTGGTAACCTGAGAGCAGCTAGATATTTAATTTTTTACAGCCACCTACCACACTCACTTTCCTCACTTCATTCTTTCCACCTCTAGCTACCAAGCTTGGTCTCGGCTGCCTCCTCCTCCTTACCTTATTTGCACCATAGATTCACCCAAATTAAGTGGTTAAAATTCCTTTTTTTGATAGGTAAGTAAGGGGAAGGCTTTCTTTATGTTCTAGATCTACTTTTTTCTCCCTCCAACGTACACACTTTTTATGGCCTAGATCTACGTATGTTTGTGGTGCGCCATTGTTTGTGGTGATGACCCTCCCCTAAATGTTGCCAATATTTTGCCAGAATGTTGATTCATTTCCATATTGGCAAGAATTTGGCACTATGCATTCTTTTTTATCCTATTTTTAGGCAAAGTCATGCCAATTTTTTTTGGTTCTAAAATATCGTTTTGCTCTACCCCGCAGGCGACCATGGTCCGCACGATGACCGAAGGCATCGTGAATAGGTTTTTGAGCTCCGCGAAGGCCGAGATGCTTCAAAAGAACGAGACGGAGATAAGATGTCCGTATCGAAGATGCAAGCTGAAGAGCCTTATGGACCCAGATTCCAGACAGGTGCGGGACCACTTGCTCGTGCGTGGTTTCATGGATGGCTATCGGTGGCAAGGTGATGAAGATGATTATGAAGTCGTCCATGGGGACCGGGCAAGAAATAAGGAAGGGCAGCAAGACAATATCGGCGAGGGCGGGCAAGAAGACGAAGAATCTCCAGGACATGATCACGAAGTAGATGCAGGACACAGTCATCATGTAGAAGGTGACGGACATGATGATGAGGAAGATCAAGACGAAGGGCATGATCATGAAGATGAAGATGCCGGAGCAGACAACGATGGACCATCGATGGGCTGGGTGCAGGACCCTCATATTCAAGAGCTGCTTCTCAAGCAGACGGGTAACGCAAGAGCTACCACCCGAGAGAAAGCCAAGCTGGATCAACTGGAGATAGACGCGGTTACTCCATTGTATGAAGGATGCAGGCCCAAGGATACCCGCCTGAAAGTAACGCTCATGGCTCTGGAGATGAAGGTAAAACACAAAATGACCGACGCATCCTTCGACGAGAACATGTCATTCTGGCACGAACGTTTTCCCAAGGGGAACAAGTGCCCGACCAGTTTGGAGGAGGCGAAGAAAATCGTGTGTCCTCTGGATTTACCGCACGTGAAATACCATGTGTGCATGAACGATTGCATCATTTATCGGGACGAGCATGCAGAGTCTACCATATGTCCGGTGTGCGGCGTCACTCCATACAAGAAGAGGAAGAAAGCTCCTCAAAAAGTGGTGTGGTACTTTCCGATCACTCCTCGTCTGCAATGGTATTTCGCGGACCCTAAGCTATCAAAGCTCCTGCGTTGGCACGTGGATAGGGAGGAGAAGAAGCGAGAAGATGACGGAAATGATCCGGAGATAAATAAAAAAGACAAGATGCTGAGTCACCCTAAGGATGCGAGCCAGTGGCAAGCGTTGAACTTCGAACACCCAGAATTTGGGGACGATCCAAGGAACATCGTGCTGGGCACGAGCACCGATGGAGTCAATCCGTTTGGCAGCCAGAGAAGCACACATAGCACCTGGCATGTGTTTGTGTGCATGTACAACCTTCCCCCTGGATGTGCATGAAGAGGAAGTACATTCACATGAGTATGCTAATTGAAGGGCCGAAACAACCAGGGAACGACATCAATCTGTATCTGGGGCTGCTGAAAGAGGAGCTAGACACGCTGTGGAAAATGCTAGCCAATACGTGGGACGTCGTAGCGAAACAATATTTCCCTATGAGAGCCGCACTGCTCACGATGGTGCACGACTTTCTCGGTTACGGATATGTCGCGGGGCAGGTGGTCCACGGATTTAGTGCATGCGTTAGGTGCATGGATGACACAACGTATCGCCAGCTAGATAGAGATCCCGAGTCTTCGAAAACCGTGTTCATGGGACATCGAAGGTGGCTTCGCGATGATGACGCATGGAGAAAACGCAAGGATCTGTTCGATGGTGAAACCGAACCCCGAAGACCCCCACGTACGAGGAGCGGCGAGGAAATAGACGAGTTGTTGAAAAATTGGAAAGAGTGCCCACCGCCGGGAAAGAAGCGAAAGGCGCCAGAGCCGCTACTGAAGGTATGGAAAACGAGGTCTGTTTTCTGGGACTTGCCGTACTGGAAGATCCTCCGTGTGCCTCACAGCCTTGATGTCATGCATATCACGAAGAACGTGTGCGAGAGTCTGCTTGGTACCCTGCTCAACATGCCAGAGAGGACCAAAGATGGGCCGAAAGCAAGGGCAGACTTGCAATCAATGGGCATCAGGGAGGAGCTTCATGCAAAATGCCCTAATGATGATGATGATGATGATGAGGCAAAGGACACGGAAAGTCGTCGCAACAAAGGCAAAAAGGCCAAGAAGATCGAATATGAATGCCCTCCCGCGTGCTTCACTCTAAGTCAGAAGGAGATCGAGCGGTTTTTCACCTGCCTCATAGGAGTAAAACTTCCTTACGGTTACGCGGGGAAGATAAGCAGATACCTAGACTCAGCGAAGCAGAAGTTCAGCGGGATGAAGTCTCACGACTGTCACGTGCTGATGACGCAGATACTTCCAGTTGCAATCCGTGGGATCATGGACGCGTACGTCCGTGAAACGCTATTTGGCCTATGCAACTTTTTCGACGTCATCTCTTGGAAGTCGGTTGGCGTGAAGCAACTCAGAAGGCTACAGGAAGAGATCGTGGTGATACTATGCGAGCTTGAGATGTACTTCCCGCCCGCATTCTTCGACGTTATGGTGCATCTGCTGGTCCATATCGTGGAGGATATCATCCAACTCGGGTCGACGTTCCTGCACGGCATGATGCCGTTCGAAAGGATGAATGGTGTCATCAAAGGATACGTTCGCAACAGGGCACGTCCAGATGGAAGCATAGCCAAGGGCTTTCTGACCGAAGAGTGCATCTCCTTATGCACGAATTATCTAGGCATCGAGAACCCCGTTGGTCTGCCCGTCAATAGGCACCTCGGCATGCTCGCTAGATGGGGTCACCACGAGGGCGCCGCGAAATGCATGTCGACTTCAAGGGTCGACTCGCCGACTTTGAAGGAGCAAACCTAGTCGCGCTACAACACATAGACGTGGTCGATCCTTGGATGGTAGAGCACAAAACCTTTATTGAGAAGACGTACAATGACCGAGGCCAATAGAGGACAGACGGAGATATAATCAAAGAGCACAACTCATGTTTCACGCGTTGGTTCAAGGACAGGCTTCTGTCGTACCCTTTACATGAGGATTCTTCCGTGGAAGAAAAACTCATATTCGCCTTGTCACAGGGCGCCGAGCATAACCTGATGACCTATGAGGCGTACGATATCAACGGCTACATATTCTACACCGAGGAAAAGGACATGAAGAGCGATTATCAGAACTCCGGGGTAACGATGGAATCCTACACCGGTAACGACAAGGACAGATACTACGGAAGGATCGAGGAGATCTGGGAGCTGAGCTACGCTGGAGAGAAGGTCCCGATGTTCCGTGTCAGATGGGCCAAGAGCGTCCTAAAAGAAGACCGGTATTTCACCACCATGATTATACCCGAAGCCAAATCCAAGACCGCGGGCGCAAACGTCACCGCAAAGAATGAGCCATGGGTACTGGCTTGCCAAGTGGACCAATGCTTCTTCATTACCGACCCGTCAAAGCCCAGTCGTGTTGTCGTGAGGAGAGGCAAAAGGAACATCATTGGAATGGATGGAGTCGCCAATGAGCAAGACTTTGACAAGTATGGCAACCCGAAGATGGAAGATGACGATGATGATGAAGTACCATACACCACAAGAAGAAGCAGGACCACCCTACCTAAAGGACGTCCCTTCAAGAGAAGAACTCAAGGGGTTTCGGGGCTAAATTATTCAACCGCGAGAAAGAAGGGCAAGAAGATTGTGAAAATATAGCGAAGATCAAATCACAATGCTTTTGCATGTGTGCAAAAAACCCTACTCTTTTTAACTAAGTAGCACCTGACCATAAGGATTCTACATGTGGTTCCTACACAATAGATAACTTTGTATCATAGTGAACCAACTACACAACAACCACCAACATACACACTTTGTATCATACCATGTCATATAATTCTAAATTATTACATGCAAACTAAAATCCAAAAAAAATAAAAAGATAGTAATGGCGCACTAGGAGAAGGTGCGCCATTGCTATCACTGTTTCTATGGCGCACCCCTAAAAGGTGCGCCATTGATATACCAATAAAAAATTGTTAGTAATGGCGCACCAGGAGGAGGTGTGCCATTGCTATCACTGTTTTTATGGCGCACCCTTGAAAGGTGCGCCATTGCTAACCCTCCCCCACTACGGCCTTTTCCTTCCCTCCCTCCCCTTCCTATCACTGTTTCACAACCGGCCCTCCCACCCCTGCTCCGCCGTTGCCTCCCACCCCCGCCCTCGCCGCCATCGACTGCGTCTCCGTCACCGGATCCCCCGCCGCCGCCCACTGGAGCCCGCCTCGCCGCCTACCTACCTGCTCCCTCCCCCCTGCGGTAAGCGCCTCTCTACCTACTCCCTCCCCCTTCCAGCGTGCTCTTCCCGTCCGGCTCCGTCGTCGCGACCGTCGATGACAGATCCGCGTCCACGACAGCGATGTGCTCTGACAAGTGAGGTCCTGCCCCTGCCTCTTCCTTATATTGGTCGAGGCAGGAGCTTGTTTCTCCTGTGCCAACTGCCAAGCCAGCACAAGAACCTGCTATTCCCCTGGTTCTGCAGACTTCTGAATCCTAGTATACCAATTATAACGATAGAGATAACAAAAACATATTGTTTTGGTATGAAAACTCATGTCAAGATCTCATGCGGTATATAAAGATGTTTATTCAGTGAGGCCTACTGTAATGTACCGATAAGAAATAGTTTGTATTAAGCAGCGTGTGAGTATAGGAGACGCTTTCTTTCTATAGGTTTACTAGTCCAAAAAAAATCAGACTCTGTTTTTGCACGCGATTGTAACTACGGAAAAGCACTGTCACTTGTCTAAAAGCCAATAACTCCAGACTTGGCCCAACACCTTGGCCAACAATAATTGGAAGAGAGACCATAATTACTTTAGAAAGTTACTATAAATTGCTTGCATTCTACTATAAATTTTCATTTGGAGTTCACACGAGTATGTATATGCTTTGTGTTATCGTTGTCGTTTAAGCGCTTTATGTCCTTGTCCCAAGTACCAACTAGTAGCTACCTTTTCTTTAGGACGATGAAAACTACATGTCATTGCCACTTCCATTCCGTAGAACAACTCGCCTATCGGGTTTGAATTTCTCTCATCGTTTTGTGCCTACTTTGCCATGACCACATGCACCTAAATTTGTAAAGGCTACCATGAAGAGCCTCTTGCAAGACAAGATGTGACAAATCATAATGGTTCAGGTTCTACAATTCCACTAGATATTAGACTGGCACATATAATGCATTGTCAATAACATTCATCAAAGTAAAGGGGGTATCTCTAGGTAATAAAGGTAGAAAAGTGAAAGCTCACAAGGATATCTGGTACTCCTGCCAATATATGCTTTTGGGCAGAATGAAAAAGGCTAGGAAAGGTTTCTTGAGGAGTTCATGGTATTTAATCATTGGCGACCTTAAGGTGTAAGTAAACATTGAGCATTTAGAGGGATAAAGGACTACTGCCATCCTTTTGCCTTTAATCTTTTGATTTTAACAAGAGAAAGTAGAGTTGACATCTTTGCCCTTTTGATGATCAAAGCTGCCTTTCATTTTCCTCCCCTCTTTTTTCAAAAGAGCCAGCCAGACAAAATCATGTTAACTAATCTCTGCACTTCGAACTAATTAGAAACATAATGTGCAACCATGATCAAGCTGAGGTAGGATGAGGGAACAGGTAAAGTTTAAACGGTAAAGCCGCTGACCAACAACATGAAGTACACAATTTTTTTCCGTTTTCATGGCCTGCTATGAGGTGTCGATTATACATTTTCTGATCTGTAAAAGGACAGATACTTGCAATCATCTATAAATTGGAAAAAAACTAATGTTTTATATCATCTGATGCGCGCCAGGCGCGCAGGGAGGGGGTCACAGTAATTTGTCCTAGGACTAGGACCATATTGTCATGGTATCATAACTACATATTGACAAGTTTCTTGAAAAGTCATATCTACAAGGTTCAACCCCAAAAATGCGGAAGAAATGCATGCATGTAACCTATATATTGACACATATGCATGTTTTTTATACATGTGAAATTTGGTAAGGAAATATGATAATTTGGGTTCCTATATGCACATCAACCTTATGATCAGCTGGGCATGACACATTGAAGCTACAGATTAAGTTGAATGCTATCGTTGATAATTTGGCTCAAGCAGGTCACTGGCCTGAGCTTGATGATCACTTGTTCAGGGGCGCCACAACTAAACTGGGGCTCCTTCAGTTCAATATTTTGTGCAGGGACAAATAGTTACCCCTTTCTCCTGAAATGTTGATTAATTTCCGTTTCGGTTGAGAATGGGGCACTCCTAGGTCAAGAAAATTAGCAAAGGTCATGCCCAATTTTCTTGACCTAGAAGGTGCCCGATTCTCAACCGAAACAAAAATTAATCAATATTTTGCATGTTTTATTCTCTGTTTTCCTCTAAATCTGAGAAGAATAGATACTACCCTGATCTCATCCAATAACTCTAGTAGCCTTTTTTCCTATTTAGAGCGAACATGGCCGACAACGATGAGGTCGGCGGTTTGGGCAAGCCATTCTGGGAGTTGTCCCAGGAGATGGAGGAAGAACCTCACCGCTATGAGGACGCCACGGAAGACACCGATCCCGACTACACAACCCCTAGTGGCGTCGGGGATGACACCATTGATGGTGCCGCCGAGGATGCCACCACTGATGATGGCAGCGAACGCACAGATGGTAGCCAACCGATGAGGCGACGGAAGGACCGGCACCCGAACGTGCTCGGTACCGTCAAGGAAGAATTTACTGAAGTTCCTCCAGTGGGCATCCAACGGCGCCCAAAGAATTAGTCCGTGGGTACGTGGGACAACTCGGGTGCATTCTCCGGAGCACCGTCTCGATCAACACCGAGAACCTAAGGCATCCTGACCGAGGGAATTTGCGCAACCTCCTCTTCACGAAGCTACACGAACGATACAAGTTCCCTGGTGACTTCGCAAACACACGCCTCTTAGGGAATAAAGTGAACAGTGCCGCCCTCATGAAGATGAGCACGGCCCTGGCTACTTGGAGAGCCACGGTGAAGAGAAGGATTCTAAGTGGTGATAGTTATGAGAAGATCAAGGCGACAAATCCTTCGATCAGCGAAGAGGACTACCTGGAGTTCAAGATCAAGTGCGAGAGCAATGCATCCGCGGAATCAAGTCAGTGGGGGAAATATATGCGGGACTTGAACTTAGGGGTCCACAAACTCGGTCCCGGCGGTTACAGAGTGGCAGAATCTAAATGGGATAAGGAGGACGCGGAGCGTGCCGCGCAAGGTCTAATGCCCCTCTTCGATAAATACCATGAAAAGCAGACCAGGAACTATGTCAGGGCCCGGTACAAGGTGGACCCGGTAACAGGGGAGCTTACCATGGATCCGAAGGTGAAGGAGCTTGAGCGTGTTCTGGTAAGGAATACACCCCTGCGTAATTACCTCCATATGGTTGCATTCTAATTAATGAAGCCAAATTTCTAAATGGTTCACGTTCCTTCCGCAGGAAACTGAAAGCAGTAGCGCGGGGTCTCGGAGCTCCCCGCCTGCTGCCCCTTGGGACACCTCTTTAAATAGGGCATTGAATGTTCTGAAACAAAAGGATAAGTTCAGTAAGCCGTCGTCAGCTGGTCGTGTGGCCGGCGAAGGCTTGTCCACAAAATGGTCGGAATACTATAAGGCTGGGCGAAAGGAGAGAAAGACCAGCTCGGAAAGCCAGGAGCGCGAGGTTAAAGAACTCAAGGCACAAGTGGCACGGATTCCGGAGATAGTCCAAGAGCAAGTGCAAGACCAACTGTGAGCAACGATCACCGCCATTATGCCTTCCTTGCTTGAGGGGCTGCGGGGGTGGATTGTGGGCGGCCAACAGGGGCCGCCCCCGATTCCCAGCTTCATGGGCAGCAACTTGCACAACGCGCCGACAATGGTGTCTCCGGCGGAGGCGGCATTGGTGTCTTCGGCGTCGGCGCCGGTATTGGACCTTAATGCACCCGGGTGTGGGAAGAATACGCCGGCCGACACCTCGGCAGCAAGCGGACCCTCTGTCACTTGCACGCTTGCCGTTGGCGGTGCCTCGACATTAGCCGAGCTCGACGCCATCACGGTAACTAAGCCTCGGCTGATGACTACTTCATCTCCTTTCCTTTGACTGGGCATCCCTGACGCCCTACATGTTTTCGCAGGGCGCCGCCAACGTTCCATGCACTCTCCTGCACTTCGTGGACGGCGAGTTGATCGATGTCACCAAGGCCAAAATCGTTGAATCGGGCAACCGCGTGCTCCACGGTAATCCGATGCCACCCACCGTGTATAGGGTTCAACTGGTTCGGATGCTGCGGGGCTGCGATGACTTGTTACCTCCATATCGACCCCCTGGGGCCGATGAAGATGATGTGATGACCCTCAGCGCCTGCTTAAACTGGTCCATGCTTTGGCCGAAGAGCCAGATTCGTTTGGGGGCGGGGGACACCACCCCATAGACAACACCGCAAAAGACGATCGAGATCTAGCTGGTACCGTGGAGAAACCCAATTGCAACAGGCGTCGTCTGTTTAGTTCTCAAGAGACGCCTCTAGCTGCCGCCTTCACCGAGACTCAAACAGCCGAGGTGCAAAATATTATCAGCCCCAACACACTCAAGAAGGTGGTCTCTGAGCAGAACTCGATCCCATTACAACAGAAGAAGCAGAAGGCATGGAAAAGAAAAAATAACAAGGGTGCGAGCCAGCCGGCACCGAGTACGATCCGTGCTCAGGACAGGCCACCAATACCTAAGGATATCTCGAGGAGGGTGCATGTGGCGGGTAGGCCGATGCTACCGACTAATCTGCTCAATGCTGCAACCGGTGCTATGCGGAGTCTGCATGACGGTGTTCTTACTATGGAGAAGTGGCGTCTCACCGAGAATGATGTGGCATACCCTGTTTTCGTGGCCAAGGTGCCAGAGGGCAAGGGCTTTGTCGAGAGCACCGTCAGGCGTATGATCGTCCTGCGGTTTGATGACATCTTTGCTATGTTTAACCTTTATCCGCCGCACTACACCTTCGTTCGGCTATTTTCGCTCAGTATGGAGATGCGGATCATTAGAGACAAGACCCCGGACATCGTGATAGTCGACCCCTTCTACATGCGTGCCAAGGTCTTGGGCAATGCTGGGGATCGGCAAGTCGCGAGTTCATACCTTGAAGGCGTCATTCTGGCGAACCCAGATAAGGATAACTTCCTCGTGCCTTACTTTCCCAAGTAAGTCATCCCCTCACCGCCCCGTAACATATGATTTCTTAGATTTCGGTCGTTCTTTTTTTTCTAACATTCCGTGGTTTGTGCAGTGACACACATTGCACACTCATCCTCTTAAGCCCGAAATATTCCATGGCCACGTATTTCGACTCGGACCGTCAGTCGAAGAAAGACTACACAAATATCAAGAAAGTTCTTGATGATGCTCTCTCCGGCTACGCCAAATCTGGAGGCACCTTCAGGAGGCCAATTTATAGGTACGGCAAGCACGTGTTCACCCACGTAACGACGTTCCCCTGCGTCAAGCAGCCGCCTGGCAGTCAGAAGGATGCCTGCTACGCCCTCCATCACATGTGGGCGATCGTACGGGACCTTCATCACCTTATGCTACCAAGTAATCTCAAAGATTGGGCCGCATGCTTGTCGGAAATCCAGGACGCGGACATCAGACAAGAATTCTTTCGCATCCAGTCGGATATTGCGGAAATCATCTATCAAGATGTCCTTCGTACCTCGGGGTAGTTCTACCTCAAATATCAACCGTCCAACAGTAAAATAGAAACAACGCTACAAATGCAGACTGACAACGACCACACATTCATGACCATCACGAAAGACGGCGGCTTCATCCACGCTCCGGTCCCTGAGCCGAGTCGAAAGTATTGATGCTATGTAGTTCTGAAAGAAGAGTTTAGCTCATGTTGTAATTAAACTTTAATGAACTTGTATGTCTCTTTAGTTTGGACAGTCGTTCAACTTATATGTAATCGATGTTATTTATTAGTAGGACCATGAATCGTGCTATTAATGTGTTGCTTTTCTCTTCCGATCCTTTTGTTGCATACTTATATATTGCTTATATATTATCTGTGAATTGCTACTAACGTTTTGTTTGTCTAGTGCATAGAGATGTCGTCGTATGTCGTGTACAAGGGTAAGGTTTCCGGAGTCTACGACGACTGGGAGGAGTGTCGGAGACAGGTTCACCGTTTCAGCGGTAACAGTTACAAATGGTACACCACTAGGGCGGAGGCGGAAGCTAGATATGTGCGCTATCTAGCGGGAGAGAGGAGGGAGCGGAGGAGGAACCGGATGAAGACCAGTTTCATCGCGATGATGCTCATCGTGGCCGCAACTCTCTTCTATGTGATGGTAGTTTAGATGATCGATATCGACTTTGTAATGTGATGATAAACTCGGCTAATACGATGAACTTTGCTAATGTCTCGAGACCTAAACTTGGCTAATGTTTGAACTTTGTTCGCTATTTCGAATTTGGAGACTAATATGATGAATTATATTGTGTGATGTTTATATTCTGTGCTGTAACGTATTTTGTAACCTGTGCAAATACCAGAAAAGCAAAAAATAATAATTCATAATATTCATAGTAGTGGCGCACCATACTGAGCATTAGTGGCGCACCAAGGCCAAATACCAGTGGCGCATTATGGGGCATAGTAATGGCGCACCTGGGGGCATAGGTAGAGGCAAATATGGCCCCCTAGGAGGCATATTAATGGCGCACTGTTGGACATAGTAATGGCACACTCTGTGGTGCGCCACTATTATCTGGGATACTAATGGTGCACCAGAGATGCGCCATTACTATTTGTTACTAGTGGCGTGTTAATAGTGGCGCACCCATAGTACGCCATTAATATTAAAGACGGGTGCGCCACTAACAGCCTATTTCGTAGTAGTGTTTCTTAGTTCTTAGGGGAATCACCTTCGTTGTTGCTGCCTAAACAAAGTTAAGGGCTATAGCTAAGATCGCTTGGCTTGATCTTTCAATGTTCTGGACGTCCTCACCCTTCTCTATCTGCCTTCGTTGCCACCAGATATGCCAGCTAGTTACCGCAATCATCTCTGGTAACTCAATCACGTCCGAGTAGCTCTTCTGACTCGCCTTATCACACAGGAGAAACTCTAGTATCTCAGCTCCCGATTTCCCTGGTAGTCTGGCTGTAGTTACTATTTCATGTAAGCCAAGAATAGACCAGATTTGTCCAGCCCTGTTACATCCGAATAGCGCATGAGCAACGTCTTCCGCGTGTTGTTTGCAGACCGGACATTGCGCCGACGTTGAGATGTGCCGATTAGCAAGCACACCAAAGCAAGGAATAGCATTATGTAATGATCGCCAAATGAAGATTTTCACTTTGTTTGGCACCTTGAGACTCCACAATTTCTTCCATATCGGGTGGGACGTTGAACCACTCGAGAGAGAGCTCAGTTCAGTACTGCCATATGCATCTTCCCATTGTTTATAATAGGCAGATCATACACTGAAAATTCCTGTCCTCGTCAAGTGCCATGCCACATAATCCTCAGTATCATCCTGATGCAATGGAATTTGCAGTATGCGATCAACATCAATGGGCCAAAAAAAATCTCTGATAAGATTCTCATCCCACTCTCCGAATACTGGATCAATAAGTTCATTAACTCGGGTAAGCATTCTATTTCCGCGTGTAGTGACAATTTTCCTGGAGGAGCTGTTCGGCACCCAGCAGTCCTCCCATATATTTATTTTAAGGCCATTACCCACCCTCCAAATGCTTCCTTTCTTGAAAGTCTGAGCTCCCGCCCAAATACTCTGCCACACATAGGAAGAACCTTTCTTCAAACTGCAGTTTAGTAATTCACCATTTGGGTAATATTTCGTACGCAAAACCCTCGCTCATAGCGAGTCATGATGCTCAATGAGTCTCCAACACTGCTTGGCTAGAAGTGCCAAATTAAAACTGTGTACATCACGGAAACCCATACCACCTCTTTCCTTCGGAATGCACATCTTCTATCAAGCAAACCAATGCATCTTTCGTTGGTTTTCCCCATCACCCCGCCAGTAATGCGAAATGGCATCAGTGATCCCCTTGCGGATTTTTTTCGGGAATTTGAACACACTCATCGCATACATAGGAATGGCCTGGGCCACCACTTTGATCAAAGCTTCCTTACCACCATAAGATAGAGTTCTTTCCTTCCACCCATTTATCATCTTCTCGATCCTCTCAATAATATGCTTGAAACAGTCAACACGGTCTACTCCAATCATGGAAGGGAGACCCAAGTACTTATCAGAGAGAGATTCTATCATGATGTCCAATATCTGGCACACCTCCACTTTCCGATCAACATCAGTATTGGGGCTGATGTATATCGATGATTTTGCCGCACTCACCAACTGTCCTGAAGCCGAACAGTACTCATCCAAAATCCTTTTTAAAGTGCTTGCATTACCCGCATCTGCTCTCATGAGGATCAAGGAGTCGTCAGCAAAAAGTAAGTGAGATATGATAGGGGAGTCACGACACACCTGGACACCCTTGAGGTTACCCATTGTTTCCTCGAAGGCAATTAAATTTGAAAGCCCCTCTGCACATAAGAGAAAGAGGTAGGGAGAAAGGGGATCCCCTTGTCTCAAACCTCTTGTGGGAGAAAAGGGTGCAGTCTCATTTGAGTTAAATCTCACTTTATACTCCACTGATGTCACACATGCCATAATAAGATCAACCCATCTTCCATCAAATCCCAGTCTGCCAAGTATGGCCTTTAGGAATACCCATTCGACCCTGTCATAGGCCTTATGCATATCAAGTTTTACTGCACAATTCCCAACCTTCCCCTTCTTCTTCTTTTTCATAGTATGAAGGCATTCATATGCAACGATCACATTATCTGTAATGATCCAACCAGGTACAAAGGCACTTAGTGTCTCACTAATGATGTCAGGAAGGAACACCTTCAGTCTTGCTGCCAACATTTTCGCTATCACCTTATAAACAACGTTGCGCCTGAATTGGGAAACCTTCTCTGGAACGTCAACCTTTGGGATTAGCACAATAGTTATGGTATTCCAGCCTTCAGGTATAATTTCGCTATTCACCGCCTCGAGCACTTCCTTTACTAAATCATCTCCCGATAGATGCCATTTTTTTAATAAAAGATCGCGTGTAGGCCATCTGGCCCCGGCGCTTTCAAATCGCCAATGCTGATCAGGGTGTGTTTCACTTCTTCCTCCGTATACGGTGCCAGTAGAGCTTCATTCATATAGGGTGTAACACGCGGTGTCACTTTGTTAATCACTTCCATGTTCAGTACATCAACCTCGGAAGTAAAAAGATTCTGAAAATAAGTATCTATAAGGTTTTTCATCGCCTCATTATCCTCTAGCCATCCACCATTGTCATGCATCAACCGCCGAATATAATTTCTTTTCTTACGAGCTGAGGCAAATTTATTAAAGAAATTTGTATTCCTATCTCCAAACTTCAGCCAATTAGCCCTGCTGCGTTGGACCCAATAAATCTCCTCTTTCTCCATGGTCTCTTCGATCTCAATCAGTAAACAACGCTGCCTATCTGTCGACTCGTTAGTGAGTGGCCCTGATCGCAGCGATTCCAGCTCCTCCTTTAGTTCCTTCAAGCGATGATGAGGTGCTTTCAGGACTTCTCTGTCCCATCTATGCAGGTCCTGGTGGACCGCCGCCATGCGACGCGCGAGACAGTCGGACAAGCACGTCCTCTCCCACGCGTATGTAACCCTTTGCAGCATCTCCTCCTCCTGTAGCCAGCGAGCTTCGAATTGTTTTGGTCTCGAACGAACTCCCTGGTCCAAACCCGCTGCACCTTCCAAATCCAACACCATCGGCCTATGATCTGATTTAGTATGAGTCGCATTTGTAACTATAGCAGCAGGGAACAAACCAAAGAAGGCTCCATTACACACTGCTCTGTCTAAACGTTCCCGCAATCTGCGTCTTCTCCAAGTGAATTGCTGAAACCCATGTCCTCAAGTTCATCATAGTCAACCAGTGCATCCCTGAAGTTTTGCATCATATTAACCGACCTCGGTGCACCCCCGTCTTTCTCATGCGAGTATAAAATCTCGTTGAAATCTCCCACAACAACCCATAGAACTTGGTTCTGTTGATGCAAACCACGTAAGTATCCCCATGACAACTGTTTATCTTTCCATTTAGGCTCACCGTAAAAACCCGTGAGTCTCCATTGCTCTTCCGATGGCCCTCCCACCATTGCATCAATGAATTTTTTTGTCTTACCATTTATGTGGATCACCACGGGATTACGCCAAAACAGGAGCAGTCCACCGCTAGCACCCACGCTTTCCACTACCTCCACCCGATCCATCTTCAACTTTCTCATTAGCTTGTTTGCCCTAATTGTGTTCAGATGCGTTTCGGACAAGAAAACGACATTCGGCCCCCACTGCTTCTGGATATCCAGAAGAGCCCTTTTTGCCGCGGCACTGGCCATGCCACGACAGTTCCAGCTTAGGGTTTTCATTGTTCCCGGCTATCCTCCTCGATGGAGGTCGCCGATTGCTGTGTTACTCCGTCCACTGCCGTACTGGGATCAGCAGACCACACACCAGCACAAGCCTATGGTGATCCACGGATCAGAATAATACTAGACAGCCTGGTGGAGCAAGCCGACTAGGAAAGCAAGACGACACCCTGGTCATGAAGCAACGTTCATGGAGGAGTCGAAGAAAAAACAGCCGAACTGACGAGCAGACGGGCTGGAGATGATGACGATCCACCTACCGCACAGCGGAGGGGTCGGACTGGGCAGCGGCGCCGCCGCCGTCGAAGTGGCGGCCGGTGGCGGCCGCAAGACCTAGATCGCCTTTGCGATTCGCTTGGACGTTTCTTTTCTGTTCCAGACTCTTACGACATATGCTACAGTCCTCTAATAAGTTACTACACCACATATTTCACAATAAAACTTTACACAAAGTAGTATACATTCATAGGTGCGTGTGTATTTCTTCAGATTTTATTTGAAACCTGGGTCAGTTTTTTCAAAGGCTTCATGGATCTTGGAGCCAAACACAGTTTCTGGTCCCTAATGAAGATCTCTTCGGAGACCTACTAATCAGCCCCTGTAGCGCCAAAATGAGAACTAGCCCTCACACACCTGCTTGTTGTGTGTTTGCCGAGCTATGCGACCTTCCCTGGCTCGCTTGCTTAACCGGTGGACAATTGACTTTAAAAAAAAATCATAACTTTGAAAGAGAAAAGTAACTTTGAAAATAGTTCACAAGTTTTTTTACAAAATTGAAAAATTGAAAAAACTTAATAAATTTGAAAAGAAACAGAAAAATTAAAAAAATCACAAGTTGAACAAATCTCATGGGTTTGGAAACGTTTTAAAATTTAGAAAAGTTCATGCATTTAAAAAATAAAATATACAAAAAGAACGATAAAACACAAAAACCAAATAACCCAGCCCCGAAAACCGATAATGGGATATATGAGTTTTTAGACCGGCCCAGTTGCGCTAGTGAATAGGCACCAAACGGGACAGGCTCCTCTTTGATGCGCGCTAAAGATGTTACCCGGATGAGCCCGGCCCACTAATGTTCGCTCGGCTCCTGCTCGCTCTACGCCCGCTATTTTCGTATTTTAATTTTACCTCGTATTCTACTACAGTTGGTCTACTGTTATTAGGAAAGAACCAGCCGGTTGTTCAAATTAATTTTTTTGATTAATTCTATAAAAGTTTTCAAATTTGAAAAGAAATGTTTGAATTTTTTTAAGACGATTCATGAATTTTAAAAGATGTTCATGGAAGAAAAACATGCCCACAAATTTAGAAAAGGTTTTTATGGTTTTTTAAAATTTCATGAATTTTTCAAACGACAGGAATTTGAAAATATACTGAATATGAAAAGCTGATCCAATTTAGAAAAAAGGGGAAAAAATAAAAATAAATAAATAAAATCCAATAGAAAAGCTGGCCAAAGAAACAAAAGTAAAACAGAGAAAAAAACTAGGGGAACATTCTAAAAGGTTCCCAGAGCGCCAGTTACCAGTTAAACACTTTTTGGCGCTATAAGCGTCAAATAGGATTTGCCGCAGAAATCCTCTTCGACGCTTAACGTGCCAGTTGGTGAACCGCCCAAGCTACTAACGCTCGCATGGTTCCTGCTCGCTCTGCCCTCGCTCATTTTTTTCTTGTATTCTCAAAAAATAAATGGTACATTGCTCGTATTCTGCTACACTTGGTCTCCTGATCTCCCAAAAACAGACATCCAGTTTATAAATAAAAAATGTTCAGAAATTAAAAAGAAGTTGCAGATCAAAAATAGTTTCATGATTCTTTAAAATTTTAGGTGGAATATAAAAATGTTGCAGATTTTTTTGGTGAATTTAGAAAAAGGGTTTACAAATTTTAGAAAAGATTGCAGATTTGAAAATAGTTCGGGAATTAAGAATTTTATAATTTTAAAATATTTAAAGAAACCCTGAGAAAAAATCACAAATTTATATAAAAAGAAACAAAACTTAATAGAAAAACTGGCCAAAGAAACAGAACTAAAAATAGAGAGAAACCGGCCAGCTGCCGGTAAAACACTATTCGGCGCATAAACGCCAAATATATTTTGCCACCCCCAGACTTCCTTTTCGGCATGAGCAGTAACACTCGTTTGGCTCATGCTAGCTCGCTGGGCGCCCACTATTTGTTTTTCGCTTGTGTTCTACTATATAAAAATTTGTTGTTCTTAGAAAAAAGTAATTATTTTAAATTAAAGATGATCCCCCTTTTTTAAGTTTATAAATTCATTTTTCAGGAGTTTGGAAATGTTTGTGGTTTCTTTTTTAATATCGAAGCAAAGAACAGTTCGCTGATTCGGAAAGAAGTGTTTACGGATTCCAAAATGAGTTTGCGGATTCGAAAGAAGTTTGTGGATTCTAAAATGTGGTTTGGAATTTTTTTACGGATTTAAGATTCATAAATTTTAAACTTTACTGAATTTGAATTTTTTAAATATAAATAAAGTTCATAAATTATAGAAAAAGGAAGAAAAACTGCAAATGAAAAATGAAAAAATAATACGAAATGAAACTAAATAGAAAAATGGCCAAAAAAGGATAAACACAGAGAGAAAAATGGCCAAAAAAGGAAAAAAAACAGAGAGAAAAATGGCCAAGAAAACCAAGGATATACTAGAAGGCCAAAACCGGAAAAAAAAACATACAATCCCAGGATAGTGCCAGCTACCGGTAAATCACTCTTTGGCGCATTTGCCGTCCCTAATCGATGTTCGGAATCATACCAAGTTTTCTTTCTTTCTTTGAGGTGGAATCATACTAAGCTGAGACATCCATAAAGCCAGGAAAGCAATGGATTCCAATATGCAACGGAAACATCTGAGCTATGGACCAGATTCATTAAACTTCAAAGCTGGTAAGTACGATGTTGTAGGAGACCTCTGATTTCCTAAGGAAGACATTGAGCGCTATCATTTGTCACTTATTAGGCGACATTGTTTTTCAGTTTAATCAAAATAGTTTGTCTTTTCTTATTAATTACATTGTTTTATTCTATGTAATTGTGAAACTCTAGAAGTTGTGTACATTTTTATGGTATGAAAATTTAAAACCACAAAACTATGACTATTCATGCACGAATTCTACTATGATAAACTACATAATACATCGTTGTGCTGCTCACCTCTATACATTGGTGTACCACTTGCGCCCTGGTCGGTTCACAACCTTTATGAAGTATAGCCCTGTAGATAAATCATGTTAGACGAATCAAAACACTAAATTTGGGTACCATCTGATAAACCTTTATATCCTTCATGTAAAAATAAATCAAAGACAACTCCTTTTGCACATAGTAACAAATTCAAATTATTATTTATCCTATAAAAGTCACTTCTAAGTGGGCTGATGCTATCCAAATATGTCAGTGTAGCTAACCATTTCCTGATATATATGCTTGGGCGTATATGGTGGTTTACCATATATATATAGCGGATGCCATTGGATTCACATACGCCTATACATGAACTTAGTGGATATATGATAGCATCCAATTATTCGACATAATTATATATTTTGTTCTAAAAGGTGAGGCTGTAGAGCTCTTTTAATAAGTATGCTAATAAAAACTTTGCTTTTGGGCTTCAGATGTGTATATGACGTTCTCATTTTTAATAATTCTTTCTTTCATTATTCTCAGCATATACCTAGTGCCAACTAATTTAGTCGTACAACTCGTGCTTTTGTTGCCTTAATACAAATGTTAAAATATATATATACTTTTAGTAAATGGGCAGGAGGTTGAGCTCACCTGTTCGTACACTTCTCTCTAGTATATGTCCAGCCCTGGTTCACCAGCTCTATAGAAAATCTACCTGCAAGTACATCAACAAGTCAAACGGACTACTAAAACACCAAACTCTAACTTCAACTAAGCAATTTGAGGAAGTAATTTTTTCCAATATTTTGGTAGTGTCATCGTTTTGATACACTTGAATTGGTGGAACGGCTCATAAAACAAAAAATATTGACAAGTAAGCAGATTTGTGAAAATATATAAATATTTGTTGTACTAAAGGAATCATGCTGGTTACAAAATAGGAATCAAGTGAAAACCAGTACGCCTTCACAAGTTGCTAATAACGCACAGCATGTCCTCAGAAGGTTATAAAAATCATGAAAAAAGAAATCAAGATTCAGTTTGAACCAAACTTCCAATTCTTAGTAATTGGATTTAACACTTCCCCACAAATATGCGGGTATTTCATGGTGTTAGGAAGTGTATTGAGGACAGGGTTTGTCTAATCATATTTTCGGCGGCCATTGTGTGTTTCTATAGCTTGTTAGTCGAAATAGTACGAAAAGCGTTCTCGGACGCAAAACCGATATGTGCTTATGGAAATCATATACTCCTTCTGTCTCAAAATAAGTGTCTCAACTTTGTACTAGAGCTACTACAAAGTTGTACTAAGCTTGAGACGCTTATTTTGAGACAGAGGGGGTATCATTCAAGGAAAATCAGTCAACCTAGCTCACCTGTCCGTCGACTACTGGTCTGCACGGTATACTCCTTCCTCGCTAACCATGCTCGGAGACACTGCCTGCAAAATCATGTCAAATTGGTGAACAAAATATCTGATCTTAGTAGGGAGAACCAAAGAGCAATAATTTCAAGAGGCCAGTTTTCATGCTTGTTGTTTATGTTATTTTTTCAATGCATTTTAATGTGCGAATCCACAATAGAACCAATAGTACTAAGATACAAATATAACTTTTCTATCAACAATGGAAAAGGTGGTGCATATAATGACATTGATCCTAACAGTTAAGAAGAAAATCCATATAACTTATAAGTTCACATTTTCTTCAACGAGCTGTTCTATTTATCATGTGGACATATCATTTCTAGATCAACTCCTCTCATATGTAGCGGCTGGTTCATATCTCGATACAACATGATAAAAACAATAAAAACAACGACAAGCCCAGTCATACACATGCAGAAATTCAACCCGCTATTGTTTTGGTTGTAGACTCCATATTACCGGCTTCAGTAAGTAAAATCACTTACGTCATGCCCATGACAAAGAAAAAGCAAAAAAAAAAACATGTTGATGGAAGATAATTCATTTTAAAAATCCATATTTTGCGCTTAATGTGATGATTTCAGCATGATGTGGGAGATTCATGCATGCATATGCTCCGTGTGTTGGGGTAGAAATCTCGTTGAAACCGCCACATGGAGAGCAATGGTGCATATGTGTCAGATTAATTTATTTTGATATATGTGATGGCAATGGGTAGTCTAAAGGATGCTCTTCCACGAAAAATAATATATGTGATGGCAATGGGTAGTGTAAAAGATGCTCTTCCACGCAAGAGTACATACAAAATGGTGATTTAATTCAACTCTTTTTGTAGGGACTTAAGTAAACTCTTATTAGAGGCAATGTAACATATTTGGACTCAAGAATACTTTGTTCAGTAGATTCTTCCAAAAGTACAATGTAACTTAACACTTGATAAAAATAATATCAAGAGGCGATTCAACAACATGCGGTTCTAAGGGCATCATCCCCGGCCCAAGTCCATTTGTCGCTCATGGCTTCCTTTCATTTGTATGAGTGAATGAAGGGGCTCTCTCGAACCTATATTGGTGATCAAGTTTATACATGTGTATGTGTGGCAACGTCGGTACTCCAGTCTAATTGTGGTTTAACAGTGTTGCACTTCTTAGGGATCATCCCGACCCAAGTCCATTTATCGCTCACGACTTCCCATCTTCTAGTTTAGATGAATCAAGGGGGTCTCTGAAACCTTTGTTGATAATAGTTTGTGCAAGTGTACGAGTGACAATGTTGCTACTCCAGTTTAATTGCAGTAAGATGTACTGCCACGTTGTCATAATGAATGCAGCACCGTGTCCTTCTATGCCCTTCTAGTGCTCAAGAAAAAAAATTAGGGGGGGGGGGGGGCGTATGCTGCAAGTGTACGGGTGGCAATGTCGTTACTCGAGTCTAATTGCAGTGTCTTTGTTGAAGGCTTGGAAGAATTTCATTTAATTTTTTTATTACCACGGAGAGGGTGTATGAAAGAGATTTTATTGTAATTCTTGGTTTTAGGAGTTGCTTTGTAGTTTCTTGGATCTTCTTTGATCCAAGGCATTGTACCTGTAATGATTGTTGTGTTTGAGTAAAGTTATTTTTTATTTTATTTTTTTGCCAAAAGTGAGCAAGGTGTCGCATTCCCTCTTGCGGGCTTCGTCTTGGGAGCTCGGCACTAGGCTTCTGTGGCAACAATGATGGTGGGAGCAATGTCAGCGACATGGCAACATGACAACGCTTGAGGTAATCGGCTCTTCCTCGAGGTGTCTTATGTGTGTCGCTCATCGGTTGTATGATTTTCACCCAATTTTCTGTGATCTGGTTTTCTCGGTTTCCCCTAATTAAATGAACAACTCTTTTCCTCTTAATGAACACAGAATAACTACCATTTCGAAAAGAAAAAAAGTGAGCAAGACAAGATTGAAAGCCAGGGAAGCAAACATGACTGAATAAGGCATCAAAGATAATCAGATCACATGGCATATTAGGCTCCTCTAATGGAGTATAATTACATCTCTTGTTCTTTTGCCAAGAATGGGCAAACGTCATGGATGGATTCAGCGGGCATATATGGCATAAAAGGGCATATTACATTGCAGGTCATCAGCATAGGTGGACCAAGCAGCAGGCAAGAAGTGCAACAGCCTAGGGCCCATCTCAAATAAGCTTTGATGACCGTCTCTTCGGGCAAGAAGTGCAACAGCCTAGGGCCCATCTCAAATAAGCTTTGATGACTGTCTCTTCGTCCATATGAGACGAAGGCGATGATGAATGGTCACTACCACTAGAAACAAAGTGATCTCCTTCGCACCACCTGCATACAGTTGGCAAACCTCTAGGAAGAGTTTGATGCCATGCTTACCATGCTCGAAATAGTAACACGACAAGAGAAGTCCTTCACCTTTTGCCATGGCATAGGGCCGGCTCTTGTGCATGCAGTGCAGAAGCATATGTATCACCACTGGACCTTGACAAGGCTGAATACATTTTGCCATGACATAGGGCCAGCTGCTCCATCAGAAGCATATGTATCACCACTGGACCTTGACAAGGCTAAATACCTTTTGCCATGCCATAGGACCGGCTCTTGTTCATGCAGAAGCATCTCTTGAGTGAGACATCTCACAAGTGCAACCGCCTAGGGCCCATACCAAATAAGGGCCCCAAAAATATTATATCTCTTGAGTGAGACATCTCTTGCATGCAGAAGCATCTGTATCACCACTGGACCGTGACAAATCTTAACAGTGCCAATGATGGTTAGGGTTCTTCCTTTCAGCATGAGCGGACCTAGCAAAAGAAAAGAAAAATGAGTCGAGGCACCACCTTTGTAAATATAATGGACTTACCTGCACTTGAGGTCATATGTGTGCAGTGGCGGAGCTTGATGAAGATTGTTGAGGGGGCGAAGAAGATAAGTTATGCATGAACTCTGAGAAAATCTTTGATATTCAAGTCTAATAATATTAGGGGTACACTTTGTGTGTGTGGGGGGGGGGGGGGGGGGGGACACTGGCCCCCTTTGGCCCCCATAAGCTCCCACACTGTATGTGTGCACCTTGCAGGTAGTGCAAATGATGATAAACTTCAACCCATCAGCACTTGGGGAACCCACAGGTCTGGGCCATGCCGATAAGTGTGACAGCCCAGGGCCCACCAAAAATAGGAGCCTATAATCTGTGTACATACAGTAGAGCATATAGCTATATCGTCTCAGTTCCAAGGTTGAGGCAATGGCCCCCTTTGGCCCCCATGAAGCTCCGCCGCTGTATTTGTGCACCTTGCAGGTAGTGCCAATGATGATAAACTTCAACCCATCAGCACTTGGCGAACCCACAGCTCTGGGCCATGATGATAAGTGTGACAGCCCAGGGCCCACCAAAAATAGGAGCCTATAATCTGTGTACATACAGTAGTGCATATAGCTATATCGTCTCAGTTCCAAGGTTGAGGCAATGGCCCCCTTTGGCCCCCATGAAGCTCCGCCACTGTATTTGTGCACCTTGCAGGTAGTGCCAATGATGATAAACTTCAACCCATCAGCACTTGGCGAACCCACAGCTCTGGGCCATGATGATAAGTGTGACGGTCCAGGGCCCACCCGAAATAGGAGCCTATGATCTGTGTACGTACAGTAGTGCATATAGCTATATCGTCTCAGTTCCAAGGTTGAATTTTGCGGTGAAAGCTTGAATTTTGGCAGTCAAAATATGCCTCATACATTATTGGGATGGAGGGAGTACTTCAACTAATCTTACATTCTTAAAAAGTTATCCCCACTACTAGCAATTCTCTCAACATGCACCCACATCAGCAATGAAGCCACGTAAGAGTTTAGTTTGCAAATTTACTGAGATTCACCCCACTACCTTATTTATTTTGACATGCAGCTCATCCACATCACCACACATGTCCCACAAATACCACCTCATGAAAAATAATCAATAAAGCATGCGACACAACCACAGTATTAGTGCGCAGCCATCGGTCAATTTTTTTTGCTCTTCCGCATTACCACTTTTATTTACTACGCAATCATCCCTCTGTTGTTTGCTCTTCATCTTCCATAATGCAGGAGGTAGTCAAAGCTCTTCTATCTCATTTAAACAGACGAGGTAATCAAAGGGTCCAGATGCATCTAAAACGGCTGTTTATCTACACATGTCATCCTACTTGTATTCTGAATCGAGTCCTGCCGCCGGAATCGAGCTCTGATGTGTGCAACCTCATCACCATGCAGCGCGCTTGGATGGTGTTGCCCAAAGCGCCTCCCTGGTGCCCCGTTTCTGCTTCACCCGGCCATGACGCCCTGCCTGGAGGGCAAGGCCCCACGCCCGCAGCGCCTTCTGCGTGCCCCCATTTCAGCTTCGCCCGGTCACGACGCTGCGCCTCCCTGGTGCCCTTCTCCTGTGCACGACGCCGCGCTTCCCTGATGCCCTTCGCCCTGCTATGACGTCGCGCCAGACGGTGCCGCAGCAAGTGCACGGCGCGCCTCCCCAATGCCCCCCATTGGCTTCGCAGGCTGGCAACATTCGATCGTCCACGTCGGCTTCGCCCATCTGCCGCTATCCTCCGCACACCCAACTCTGCTATCATTGGCGCCAATGTTCCCGCCAGCAAGGTAAATGGGATTCAATAATTCATGATTTTTTTCATAATACTTTTTCTTCAACAATTTTAGTCCCAGTTTGCTAAAAACGTTAATTGTTGCACTGCGACCTGCGTGCTAAGTTCAGATTTCACCTACCTGTGCTTAAACTATGATTGGTTGCTCTCTTGCTGGGTCGATTGATTTTGATGGGAGGTTGGTTGTTGCAGGAATGGGTTCCCAAAGATAGACTAGATCGAGGACTCTAATGTGCATCCAATCAGTGAGAAGGACTTACAAGGAAGATGAGGTAGTGCAAGTGGTAAGTTAGTCTGAACGTTGTCATGTGCTCTCATAACGCACCATTGTTTGTTTCTAACGCAGTTTTACAACTTCTACATGCAGCGTGGTGAATATTTGCAACCTCTCTTCCTGGGTAGTAATATTGAATTCTTATACGATGTCTACATAGATTTGTTGAGATTTCTTGCAGCTAATGAATTTGATCGTGTATTCAAAGATGGGTTGAAAAAGAAAACAATTATGAGATCAACAAGTAGCTAATTGACAAGAATCAATTTTAGGTTGGTAGTTTATTTCTTTAATGTCTTTGTTATGCCATCATTATGCAACCTCTCCACAAACATTGATTCACCTCAAACATACAATGAGTAATTTTCCCTTCTGATTTGCTGCATATTGTCTTCGATGTATTACTAATTGTAACCTTTTTGTATATATTTTTCATCTTCTTTGTATGCGTGCCTAACGATAGTCGATCGATACCTTTATGTTTTCCCTTAACTTCATTAAATCTGTGTGCCGATCAACGAGGTGGGTGTAGCTGTTGAACGAAGCAAAAGATATTAAATACAGCAAATGGGTTTATAGTATTTCTATCGTTAATTTACTCGTATGATTTCGGGTATTCGAGCCGAATATAATAACTAACGCTTCTTGGATATCGTGTTTTGATCCCCAAAAGTTCAGTCATTGGTTATAGTATTTTCTATCTATAAACTGCCTTAAGCATTGAAAGGGGGTACGAAGATGGTCCCATGTTGAGGTTGCACATCTTCTTTTCAGGAATATATGTCCTCACAAGTATTGACGTTCCGCAACCATATTATTTTCACAAAGGTAAAAGCAAGTTCAAATTATTTTGCAGTATGTGTTATGGTGCAAAGACAAGGTGTATGTTTTTCTGACCTATACGTTATTGTGCTCTTCAGGTTCCATAGTTGTTTCATGCATCTGATCATTCTGCCATTGTATTCCAATGAGATTACTACAATAGGAATTGAAGCATTCTCTCCGTTGAAGTGTCTTTTTTATCTATTTTGTAATCGTGTTATAGAAGGATTACAGAAATGTAGGGAAAGGCTGCGTACTATAGACCCAAAGTGGTCGGACCCTTCCCCGGACCCTGCGCAAGCGGGAGCTACATGCACCGGGCTGCCCTTTTTTATAGAAGGATTTATATATCGGACCATGTTATTACAGTGGAGTACTGATTTCTGTTCTCACTATTGAAAGAAAAAATAAGCCTTAGGGGTGCTATTCTTTTCATGTGCCCGCTTTTTGCTGAGATTGATTTCAGTGGCACTTGGAGCATGCAACTCTTACCTTTTCAAGGTGAGGCCATAGGTTCACCTCAAATTACAGGCTTGCCTGGGCATTTTCACCAAACAGCTAGGCTTACATATAGTAATCCTTTTTCTTGCTATTTAAATCATTATATTCTTCGCTAATTAAGAAATGTTGCTTTTTTTCTTCAAGAAACTAAATATTGAGTTTGGTTCTATATAACACATGATTATCTTGATTGAAACATGCATTTTTATTTGGTCAGGTTCATCTCTTCATGTTTGCTATTTTTTCCATCTCCAAACTGAACTATTTGCCCATACTTCCATGGCAACGCGGGGGGTATCATCTAGTATAATACGTTTTAGATCACTAAAGTGGTGACCTAAAAAGACTTATATTAGTTCACAGAGAGAGTATCAATCTGATGAAAAATGGTTATCTGATAAATAGTTTTACTTGGAAGGTGGGTATCCTCCCTGGCCGTAAGGTAGCTCCGCCAGTAATTTTCAAAGAACTACATGTCCCCTTTGCAGAACTTATAAAAGACTCGTATGCAATTTAATATGGTAAAATTTCTGGAGTAGCAGGGAGAGAAATGGAGCTTGAGGTCCAATGTTTGCACCTTGAAGTAAATTACCTACACCTTGCAAGCAGTTGCAGTGATGAGTGATGATAGGTTCTCCCCACCAGCAGGGGTGGGCTGCACTCCATCGTCTCCGATCGCGGCCGAATCTACACCAGCAACATATGGTGTGCCTCCTCGACGCCGCCGGCACCAAGCTCAACTACTCAACGGCGTATCACCCGTAGACGGATGGCCAAAGCGAGCACGTGAACCAGTGTCTCGAGATGTACTTGTGTTGTGTCGCCCACGAAGCACCCAAGCAATGGCGCAAGTGGCTGCCAACAGCGGAGTTCTGGTACAATACAACTTACCATTCTTCACTGAACACTTCTCCCTTCAAGCGATGTACGGCAAGGAGCCCAATTTTGCTGGTCCACCAACGCTCGCCACCGAATTGCCGGAGGAAGTGGGTGAGGATCTTGACTGGGCGACACACACTGACAGGCTGTGGGCGCAAGTGATCATTCGTGGAAGGGGAACAAGTACTGCTCAAGCTGCAACCTTACGACCAGTTGACGGTAGCCAACCGCCCTTGTCCCAAGCTCGCCTACAAATTCTTCGGCCCTTAGACCCTTCTGCAACAAATCGGTGCCATGGCGTACAAGCTCCAGCTGCCAGACGACAGTCGCATTCACCCTGTCTTTCATGTTTCCCAGTTGAAGCCCTTCACGCCGGATTACTCACCGGTCTTCTCCGAGCTACCCCGCGTACCGGACCTCACCGCTGCTCCACTACAATTCATCGCCAACCTGAATCGCCGGCTGGTGAAAACAAAAGGGAGCAGCTCCACTGTGCAGGTGCGTGTGCAATGGTCATCACTATCTCTGGAGTCTGCAACTTGGGAGGACTACAACGTGCTGTGGCACCACTACCCAACGACACCTTGCTGGGAAGGTAACTCTCTCGCTCGAGGAGGGGCAAATGTCACACCTGATACCAGTGTATCGGTGGACAAGTAGGAGGAGAGGAGAGGAGAGTATGAGTAGGCCGTATTGATGTGGGCTTGAGCCCATGCGCAGTTTGGGCCGCCTGTGGTCGCGTGTGTGCGTGTGGGTACTTAATAGCATGTGGACACCGAGACCGAGGGCTAGTTTGGTTCATGTCCATGGATGTGTGCCTGGGAAATATTGCAGCCTGGTGTGGACATATAATCTCAGGTCGTTTTGCTGCCTGGTCAGGCGTCGTTGGTTTAGAGGCGTATGGTTACTGTCCTGGCCTGGATAGTTATTAGGATAAAAACTTCTGTGCATAAGCCCACGTTGCAAAGATGCGTTTCTATGATTAAAGCCCAGACATCTGTTCTATCGCGCCAGGCATCCGAGTTCTTACGCCTGGGCCAGGCTAGCCTCCTCCCTGGCTTCACTGGCCAGGCTAATCAGTCGCATGCTACTCCAGGCCAGGCTATGCCAGGCCTTTTTGGACATGAACCAAACAATTCAGTGGCAACGGCCTGGCACGCGTGAGGCCAGGCGAGATTCAAATCAAACTACTCCCGAATCAGGCATGAAATGAGATGACTCTGGAATCCTCTCACCCCCTTTCGTCTACCTCACCTACTCTGCTCCTCTCCTCACCTCCAATTCCCCTTCATCGATCCCCTCCCTAGGTTTCATCGGCCGTCACACAACACGAATATTCACTCTCTGGTCTGTTCTAAAATTACAACAAAAAAACAAGGACAACTAAAATAACTAAATAAGCATCAATTGTTGAGCATAGCATTAGCCAACAATATACAGTAGACTGGACATATATACTGTACCTAATTTTTGGGGAAGCAGGAACAAGATGCATTAATTTTTTGAGAAGCTTCGAAGGTCACCTTACTGATTTGTTGAACCAGAGGATGGGCAGCTCACGCAGATGGATCCTGGAGAGGCGTCTAGCAAAATCGAGAAAGTGGCTCGCCGGGCGCCGGCGATGGTGAGGTGGACCGTTGGGCGGATCGGGATCGGCGCTTGGCCAGGTGGCGGCAGGGCGGGGGGGCGTCGAGGGGAGGGGCTACCGGGCTAGGGGCCGACCCCCGACGGCCGACGGCGAGGGGAGAGACAGAACTGGGAGGCGGCGTGCAGCGGCCGACCACGCGAGGGTGGTCTCTCGATCTGTCCTGCCCTGCTTCTCAGGCACGGGACTGGGAGGAAAACACCTTTTTTAGGGAAAAGCAAAACTTTAGGACACCGGTAACCACCACACACCTTTTTTAGGGAAAAGCAAAACTTTAGGACACCGGTAACCACCACACGGGGGTGGGAGCAACATCCAAACATACGATTTCATAGCTATAGATTGGATTATGTCGTCACATGTATTTACATGTGACGGAATTGATGGTGTAAACATGAATCTTTTGTTTTTTCAATTTTTAAAATATTTTATCTTTTAAATAAAAAATCGATTGAAAAATCATTTTCATCATTAAATCCGTTGCGATGGGATCTTTGAAATTAGAGCTCATATCAATACGTTTCGACGACGATGATGAATTACAAAAATTAACCATGATCCATGAAATTAATTTGACATGGTCCATAAGTAGAAAAGAAATATGACGTCAATCACTTTAAAAATATATGGTCAATAACTCAAATTTGCCATAACCCTAAACTAAAATTTTCATGGTGAATTAATTAAATTTAACATGATACATGCATTAAAATTTGTCATGGTTCATACAAAAAATATTTTCCATGTTCAAAATACTAGAATTTCCATGGTCAAAATACTAAAATTGCCATGTCTATAAACTCAATTTGTCATGTTGAATTACCAAAAATTGCCATGATCCATGAATTAAATTTGTTGTGGTTAATTACTAACATTTGCCATGGTTAATTGATTAAAATTGCCGTGAAAAGTAGTTGAACAACGATGGTAGCTTTAAATATAAAAGAAAAAACTAGATGAAACATGTCGTGGAAATTTTATTGTAAGCACTATGGCAACTTCAGTGTAAACATCATGGCAACTTTTGGCAAAAAAGATCGTCGAAACATATCAATATGGAATCTGGTTTTAAAGATCTCGTCGAGACGGATTTAATGATGAAAGCGGATTTTTAATTGAATTTTTTATTTAAGAGACAAAATATTTTTAAGTCTAACCCCCCCACCCCAAAAAAAACCTGCTGATATCCTATGTTTGATGTGACAAGACAAATGGTTATGAAGGAGTTTGGACCATGTTGTCTCGTGTCACATGTGTGAACGTTATCATTTACAAAACTTTATTGATCATAATCCACATGGGGTGGGATACAAGTCGGATTATGGGAATAAGCCAACCACACATGGCGTTTCGGTCCGATAGCATGGGAGTACTTTGCTAAACTATGTGACTCGCCGTTAACAGCACGACCTTTAAAAATAAAAGTACAATTAAAAATTGCAGCCCTGAGATTAATCTCTATAATAATGGAGCCATGGCGGCCATGACTGCCAGAAGATCTTCCACCAGGGTTAGAGCTTCCCTACACGCGATTGCCTCCAAAGTCGCTGGATCAGTAATACCTGATATGACCAAGGATGAGCTTCCAAGATAATTACCTGTCTCATCACGACAAACAGCAGCAACCGAACCACCCCTTGATGTAGGTGAGAGTGTGAGACACCCCCATCCACATGGTTGGCATATCATTGAGGTGGTGCATGGAAGGCCTAGTGGCGGCGCCGGTAAATGAAGGATGGGTATTCATCCAATTTTTTTATCTAAATGTAGTATGTGAAACAAACAACACAACACTAGTAATATAACAAAACAACACTAACATAACAAAAATAGCAATATTTAAATGTATCAGACCATAACGACATGAATATATAAGTATCTTTTGATTGATAAAGTGATGATATCCTTCTTACAATATAACTCTGCGGTCGCCTTTTTGGAAGAGATTGATGACATCTTCATCCTTCACTTGATTGAAAAATTCTCTCTCAACAAATGTAACCAAACAATTGTTCCAATATTCATCATCCATTTTGTTCCTTAGCTTATTCTTCACATAGCTCATTAAAGAGAATACCCTTTCAACACTAGCAATAGCTATAGGCAGAATCAATACCAACTTAAGAAGCTTGTAAACAATATGATATTGTTCATGCTTGTTTGTATCAACAAGCATAACTGAAAGCTGACACAGATTTTTCAGGTTTTGAAACCTTTCATCTCTACGCACATTAGTAACATACATGTTTAGTTGCCATGAAAGTTTTGCCAGTTCATCACTTGTAAAATCAGAAGCATAAAACTTTGTAGCAAGCCTAACCAACTTATCTTGGTCATAAGCAGCAAATAGATGAAGTGGACAGAATGCTGCCATGCAAGAAAGTAGCTCCGTGTTTACCTCATCAAATCTGTCATTCAGCTCACTGATTTGCCTATTAATGACACCCACAAACATATCAACCTTGAAGCGGTGGTAATCGATCGCACCATTACATAAACCCCTTCTAGGCCGACCAACGGGAAAGTAAGGACCCTCCATATCAACAACATTGATCTTATGCTTTGTACAAAAAATGTGACCTTTGTGAGAAAATCATCCCATCCAGCATCGATCCTCAAAGCCTCCAAGTAATACTTTGTGTCACAAACAAGCTCAATAGCATGAACAATATCTTCATCTTGCTTTTGCAAAGCTCTACACAACTCATCTGTGTATCCAAATATTCCTTGGATCAAGTGTGCCATGAAAAAAACTCAAATGATCGAAATGTTGTCTCTATGGATAGAGACGCTTGTGCCTCCGCACCATGGTATTCATCTCCAATCTTGCAAAGGACTCGTCGTAGTGCACCATACATAGAGATGACTTATGTCTACTACGCAACTTTATTCTTGTAGACTCGTGCTGGGCCTCCAAGCGCAGAGTTTTGTAGGACAGTAGCAATTTTTCCCTCAAGTGGATGACCTAAGGTTTATCAATCCATGGGAGGTGTAGGATGAAGACGGTCTCTCTCAAACAACCCTGCAATCAAATACAAGAAATCTCTTATGTCCCCAACACACCCAATACAATGACAAATTGTATACGTGCACTAGTTCGGCGAAGAGATGGTGATACAAGTGCAATATGGATGGTAGATATAGGCTTTTGTAATCTGAAAATATAAAAACAACAAGGTAAAAAATAGTAAACAACGAGCAAAACGGTATATTAATGCTTGGAAACAAGGCCTAGGGTCCATACTTTCGCTAGTGCAATCTCTCGGCCATGCTAGTATAATTGAATCACATAACCATCCCTCAATGTGCAACGAAGAATCACTACAAAGTTCTTATCTAGGGAACATAAGAAGAAATTGTTTGTAGGGTATGAAACCACCTTAAAGTTATTATTTCCGATCGATCTATTCAAGAGTTCGTACTAAGATAACATCAAGTCATACTTTTCGTTCGATCTATCTAAGAGTCTGTACTAGAATAACACCATATGATACACATCAACCAACTCTAATGTCACCTAGATACTCCAATGTCACCACAAGTATCCATGAGTTAATTATACGATATGCATCAAACAATTTCATATTCATAATACTCAATCCAACACAAAGAACGTCAAAGAGTGCCCCAAAATTTCTGCCAGAGAAAGTAGGACAAGAACGTGTATCAACCCCTATGCATAGATTACCCCAATGTCACCTCAGGAATCTGCAAGTTAAGTACCAAGACATAGATCAAGTGCTCTCAAATCCATAAAAGTATTCAATCATGTAACAAAATCTCAAAGGAAAAAACTCAATTCATCACAACAAGATAGAGAGGGGGAAACACCATATGATCTAACTATATTAACAAAGCCCGTGATACATCAAGATCGTGACATCTCAAGAACACAAGAGAGAGAGAGATTGAACACATAGCTACTGGTACATACCCTCAGCCCCGAGGGTGGAATACTCCCTCCTCATCATGACCTCCGCCGGGATGATGAAGATGGCCACCAGAGATGGACTCCCATCTCTGGCAGGGTACTGGAATGCCTCTAGATTAGTTTTTCATCGATACAGAGAGTTGCGGCAGCGGAGCGGAGAGTCTAGGGTTATTTTTGGTGGTTTATATATATATATATATATATATATATAGGATTTTTGGGCGTTGGTTTCACACGAAGATGGGCCACGAGTGGAGCACGATACACCGACGCAAGCCCGGGGGGCATGGCGTGCCGTGGTGGGTCGTGCCCACCTCGTGGCTCTTCTGGCCCTCCCCGAAGCTTCTAGTGCCTCTTTTGTTCCAAAAAAATCATCAAAAAGTTTCGGGCAATTTCGAGAACTTTCATTTTCTGCACAAAACAACACCATGGTAATTCTACTGAAAACATTATCAGTTCGGGTTAGTTCTAAATAATTCATGTAAAGTGCATCAAAACCATATAAAAGTATTGTAAACATAGATGAATATGGCATGAATACTTCATAAATTATCGACACGTTGGAGATGTATCGGCATCCCCAAGCTTAATTCCTACTCGTCCTCGAGTAGGTAAATGATAAAAGAAATAATTTATGAAGTGTGAATGCTAGCATAGTGCATAAGTTTGATCAATGATAATGTCAACCACTTTCCTAGCATCATAACATCAACTCTTTCTCGTAAAACTCATCATGATAAAGTAGCAACCAATTCACATTTTATGGTTCAAACAATGAATTTTCTTGAAACTTAACAACCTATGTTCTTAGTCGCCAAACAATTGCAATTCAACTTATTCTCAACAAAGTCTAAGTAAGAGCTCCACATACTCGATCATCATATAGTCTTCTATGATTGCTAGTACTCAAAGCATATTTTTAGAACAAACAACATCCATCGGACACAGAGAAAGATAGGGGCCAAAAGTTTCGCCTCGCAACATACTTATCATAAAGATAATTGTCAAAAATAATGAATCATGATCAAATATATTCGACTGGATATATGTGTTTGGATCTTTCCCCATCACATGATGATTGTCAACTAATAGATTGAGGTTGGAATAAGAAGTTGACTCAACATGAATACTAAATAACATGAAAGTAAATAGAGTGTCCCTTCGTAGAGGGAAGCAGGGATTTGCAAAGGTGTCAGAGCTCATTTCTTAAAACAGAGATGAATATGTTTTGGGTGGTGTGCCTTTCTTGTCAACGTCACAACCAAGAGTTATCAATATCTTCCATGCTAAACACATTAGCGGCGGTTCCCAAGCGGTAAAAGTAAAGATTTACTCCCCCTCCACCAACAAACACACTCCATGGCTAGTCGAATCCACGGGTACCGTCCATACCAACAACATTTCTGGGGGAGTTTTGTTTAATTATTTGCAATTTTTGATTTTGGGACTAGGAATCCCTATTACCATCCCTGTCGTGCAAGGATGAGTGAATAAACACTCATCATAAGAATAACCCACTTAACATGGAAGATACTAATCCCCCTATCGCTCCATGAGCGGTCCAGGCACACAAAACAGGTGTTCATTTGAAATTTTGTAGGTGGCACATGCAAATTTACTTGGAATGGCAGTGAAATACCATATATAGGTAGGTATGATGGACTCATATCGAAGAAACTTGGCTAAAGGATTTGGATGCACATGTAGTATCTCTACTTAGTACGAAGTGTTGGCTAGCAAAAGGTTCTAAACAAGCACCACATGTTGGAGGATCCATAACAGTATAACTTCTATGCAAATATACCCAAACATAACCATTACGTTGTCTTCCTTGTCCAACTTCAACAAGTTTTCTCAAGTTTGAAAATATTTAATGGGTATTCACAATTAGAGAAGACCAAAGATAATATATTTGTACATGAAAGTTCTCTTTCTTATACTAATCATTCATGAATTGCTTGTATGACCAATATTATGATTGTCAAACTTCAATGGATTTTACTTTCAAAATCCAATGTGAACCTGATACTAAGAATATAGCACATTGATAATTTCAGATTTATCATATTTAATTCATTCACAATTTACTCTTAGGATATAAGTGAAACACATGAGTAAACCTCGAAGTACTCTCAAAAGATATAAGTGAAGATCAATGAGTAGTCAAACAATTAAGTAACTATGTGAGGACTCTCTCTCAATAAATATTTTCATATCTGTGTATCTTATTCAAACAGCAAACTAAATAAAAATTCATTCCAAGAATAGCACATATCATGTGGACAAATAAAAATTTGGGCTCAACATAGGCTAATCAATATTTGTTTGATGAAGAGAGGTGGGCTGCGCAGCATCCCCAAGCTTAGATGCTTGAGACTTCTTGAAATATTTACTTGGGGTGCCTTGTGAATCCCCAAGCTTGAGCTTTTGTATCTCGTTCAATCCTCTCATATCCCGGCTTCACCTAAGTTTCAAAAACTTCATCCGCACAAAACTCAAAAAGAACTCGTGAGATAGGTTAGTACACATAAGAACAAATAAACACTTCATGTACCGCCAAGACAAGTTGCACAATAATTATCAAACATCATCTACTATTTACTATCGTTTCCGCAATTTATATCTACCAATATAGGCTATGGAAACTATAGAATAAGTAGATAACAAAACTATGACACCAATTTGTCCAAACAGAACAGTCTGTAGCAATTTATGAAAACAACGTACTTATGTATATCTAAAAATTATGAAAAATTAGGACATCATAAAAGAATTATATTAAAACACTGTGTAAAAATTTCATAAACTTTCCACGTTCGAGTAAAATATGAAAATTCAAACACTATAGAAAATGTTTCTGTTTTCACACAGCACACATCAAACATGCAATTCAGGCATCCTAAAAGTCAATTCTTTGAACCTTTTATTTAAAAACAAGATTATAAATAATACCTAACAGAGAAAAACAAAAAAAAATGCTCCAAGTAAGACACATATTATGTGATGAATACAAATATAGCTCTAAGTAAGATATACCGATAATGTTGAAGACGGAAGAGAGGATGCCTTTCGAGGCATCCCCAAGCTTAGAAGCCTGAGTCTTCCTTGGATATTACCTTGGGGTGACTTGGGCATCCCCAAGCTTAGGTTCTTGTCAGTCCTTATTCTCCTCATATCGGTGTCTCACCCAAAACTTAAAAACTTCAATCACACAAAACTTAACGGAACTTCGTGAGAAGGGTTAATGTAATAAAGATAAATCATTCACTTAGGTACTGTCAAGACACGATTCATAATTGTTATCACATAATACCTATTGTATTCTACCATTTACATAATTTATATCATTGAATATAAGCTATGGGAGCACTAAAACAAGCAAACTATGCATGCAAATCAGAATCTGTCAACAACAGAACAGTCTGTGAAGATTTGTAGTATAACCATACTGCCATGTCTCTAAAAATTCTGAAAAATTAGGACAGCCTTAAGAATTTGTATATAAACACTGTGTAAAAAATTTAGAACATTATCACTCTCCAGTAAGAATGAAAACTCCTGTACTGGAGTCAAAAGTTTGTGTTTTGGTTCAACATCAATTCTACTCATCTTGTGAGTCATCCCAAAGGCTTTACTTGGCACTTTATCAAAATAAAAGACACAAAACATGATTAATACAATATCTTAATCATGTTAACACACAAAAACAGAAAGGAAAAGTGTTGGGTTGTTTCCCAACAAGCGCTTTTCTTTAATGCCATTTAGCTAGGCATGATGATTTCAATGATGCTCACGTAAGAATAGTATTTGAAACATGCAAAAGAGCATCATGAATCTCATGAAAAACACATTTAAGTCTAACCCACTTCCTATGCATAGGTATTTTGTGAGGAAACAATTTATGGGAGCAAGAATCATCTAGCATAGGAAGTCAAAACAAGTGCAACTTCAAAACTTTGAACACACAGAGAGGAAACTTGATACTATTGCAATTCCTACAAGCATATGTTCCTCCCTCATAATAGTTTTCAGTAGCATCATGAAGGAATTCAACAATATAACTATCACATAAAGCATTCTTTTCATGATCCATAAGCACAGAAAATTTATCACTCTCCACATAAGCAAATTCCTTCTCATTCATAATAGTGGGAGCAAACTCAAGAAAATAACTATCATTAGACACTTGATTGACATAACCACATTGAACATTAAAATCATGATGAAAAGTTTAGTTATCATCACTATTTATAGCATACATTTCATCACAATAATCATCATATATAGGAGGCATGCCATCATCATAGTAAATTTGCTCATCAAAACTTGGGGTTCTAAAAATATCATCTTCATCAAACATAACATCCCCAAGCTTGTTGATTTGCATATCACTAGCATCATGGATATTCAGAGAATTCATACTAGCAACATATAAATCATTCTCATCATTCAAGGAATTTTAATTAAGTATTTTCATAAATTCTTCCTCTACCAATTGATCACAATTTTCCAAACCATCATTTTCAAGAAAGACATGATAAAGACGAATAATATGAGGCCACCTCAATTCCATTTCTTTGTAGTTTTATTTTATAAACCAAACTAGTGAAAAACAAGAAACTAAAAGATTTAATTGCAAGATCTAAAGATATACCTTAAAGCACTCACCTCCCCATCAACGGCACCAAAAAAGAGCTTGATGTCTACTACGCAACTTTATTCTTGTAGAGTCGTGTTGGGCCTCCAAGCGTAGAGTTTTGTAGGACAACACCATTTTCCCCTCAAGTGGATGACCTAAGGTTTATCAATTCATGGGATGTGTAGGATGAAGATGGTCTCTCTCAAACAACCCCGCAATAAAATACAAGAAATCTCTTGTGTCCCCAACACACCCAGTACAATGGCAAATTGTATAGGTGCACTAATTCGGCGAAGAGATGGTGATACAAGTGCAATATGGATGGTAGATATAGGTTACTGTAATCTGAAAATATAAAAACAGCAAGGTAACAAATATTAAACAATGAGAAAAACGGTATATTAATGCTTGGAAACAAGGCCTAGGGTCCGTACTTTTGCTAGTGCAATCTCTCAAGAATGCTAATATAATTGGATCACATAACCATCCCTCAACGTGCAACGAAGAATCACTCCAAAGTTCTTATCTAGCAGAGAACATAAGAAGAAATTGTTTGTAGGGTACGAAACCACCTTAAAGTTATCCTTTCTGATCGATCTATTCAAGAGTTCGTACTAATATAACATCAATTTATCCTTTCCGTTCGATCTATCTAAGAGTTAGTACTAGAATAACACCATATGATGCGCATCAACCAACTCTAGTGTCACCTAGATACTCCAATGTCACCATAAGTATCCATGAGTTAATTATATGATAGACATCAACAATTTCAGATTCATAATACTCAATCCAACACAAAGAACCTCAAAGAGTGCCCCAAGATTCCTACCAGGGAAAGTAGGACAAGAACGTGTATCAACCCCTATGCATAGATTACCCCAATGTCACCTCGGGAATCCGCAAGTTAAGTACCAAGACATAGATCAAGTGCTCTCATATCCATAAAAATATTCAATCCGGTAATGAAATCTCAAAGGGAAAACTCAATTCATCACAACAAGATAGAGAGGGGAAAACGCTATATGATCCAACTATATTAACAAAGCCCATGATACATCAAGATCATGACATGTCAAGAACACGAGAGAGAGAGAGAGAGAGAGATTGAACACATAGCTACTGGTACATATCCTCAGCCCCGAGGGTGGACTACTCCCTCCTTGTCATGGCCTCCACCGGGATGATGAAGATGGCCACCGGAGATGGATTCCCCTCTCCGGCAGGGTACTGGAATGCCTCCAGATTGGTTTTTAGTCAATATAGAGAGTTATGGAGGTGGAGCAGAGAGTCTAGGGTTATTTCTGGTGGTTTCTATATATATAGGACTTTTGGGCATCAGTCTCACGCGAAGATGGGCCACGAGTGGAGCACGATACATCGGTGCAATCCCGGGGGGCCTGGCGTGTCGTGAAGGGTTGTGCCCACCTCGTGGCTCTTCTAGCCCTCCCTCGAAGCTTCCAGTGCCTCCTTTGTTCCAAAAACAATTGTCAAAAGTTTCGGGTGATTCTGAGAACTCTCATTTTCTGCACAGAAACACCACCACGGTAATTCTGCTGAAAACATGGTCAGTCCGGGTTAGTTCTAAATAAATCATGTAAAGTGCATCAAAACCATATAACAGTATTGTAAACATAGATGAATATGACATGAATACTTCATAAAGTATAGATACATTGGAGACATATCAATGGCATGGTTCACAATTTTGGAGCGAGAGCCCCAACATGTGTCAGATGGCCTTCCCAAACCCATTTCCTCATTCAGCCCACTTCATGTTTCTACTTCTTCCAATTCCAATGCATCAATGAGTTCTTTAGCCCGAGCTATCCAAAGCATTCTCATCTTTTTACAAGACATGCCAAGATCATTTAACAAGTGTGCAAGTTGCCGAGAGAACCAAGTACAATCACCACTCTCCTTAGCAACAGCAACAAGAGTTAACCGTAGTTGATTGACAAAACAATGAACATAGTAGGTAGAAGGGGACTCATCCATAATCAATTTTTCAGGCCATTAGCATTACCTCCCAGGTTACTAGCTCCATCATATCCTTGCCCACGAACCATTGCAAAGGTCGAATTGTAGTCCATAAGTTTTTTGAATAGCGGTTTTTAGTGTCAAAGAGGTAGTATCTTCAACATGAGCAAGACCAAGAAATCTTACAACCGCCCTTACTTTCTTATAAACATAATGCAAGCAAACATCCAACCGTTCATTCTGATCCACATCGCTGAACTCATCTGCAAGTATTGCAAAATGACCACCATCAAGCTCTTCAATGAGTAATTTAGTAGTCTCTTGTGCACAACATTTTATCACCTCTTCTCGTATATCATGGTGAGTCATCTTGCAGTTCCGTGGAGCATTCTCGAGAACAACCTTGTCAACCTCTTCAAAATTTCTAGCTAGCCAATTTAGAAGCTCAAGAAAATTTCCTTTATTTAGTGAGTCTTCACTTTCATCATGTCCTCTAAATGCCAAGCCTTGGCGCAACAAAAATCTCACACACTTGAGTGTCCATGTAAAACAATGTTTATAAAAAGCCTTGTATTGTTAGGTGTTTGAAGCAATAGTAATAAATCATGTTTGTGGTGTAGTGAACCTAACATGCTTCTCTTGAGCTTCAACATGAGCACTACAAACCTCACCTTCATGTTTCTTCAATCTCGACTTCATGTTCCAGCTATTAAATCCCTTCTTCACAAAAGCATCTCCACCGGGGCATCTTGTTTTATCCTTGAACAAATATCAAACGAAGCATAAAGCTCTATCTTTTTCCACACTATACTCAATCCATGGAAATTCTTTAAACCAAACACGGCAAAAGCGACGCTCTTTTCCACTTTTATTTGTAAACTTGAACTTATGATTCTTTGGTTGACATGACCGAGGGAGTCCTGGACTAAGGGGTCCTCGGGCCGCCGGCCTATGTCTCATAGGCCGGCTTGGTGGGCCGCTCTCTGATTATCGCAGGAAGTGCCGGGATATGCGACGACCCCATATTCTAGAAGGAAACCTCCGAAGACTCTGCGCGCGCTCCAAGTCAAGATGAAGGCATCGGTGTCTTTACTTCTGGTTGGAGACTTATCATGTGTAAGCCCTAGGTACCCCCAGTGTCTATATAAACCGTGGGGTTTAGATCGTAGAGAGCAAAAAACTCATCTAGGGTTTTGGCTACTTGATATCGAGGTAGATCATCTCTGTAATCTTCATACAGGTCAATATAACTAAGCAGGACATAGGGTTTTACCTCCATAGGAGGGTCCGAACCTGGGTAAACATCATCTCCTTTGTCCCTCGTTACCCATCGATCCTAAACTCACAGCTCGGGACCCCCTACCCGAGATCAACCAGTTTTGACACCGACATTGGTTCTTTCATTGAGAGTTCCGCTATGGGATCGCAAGAGTAATTGATGGCTCGCCTAATCATTAGCGATGAAGTCCGTAACGGGGACTCCTTCGCCTCCGGACAGATTTTTGCTTTCGGCAACATCGTGGTGCACGCCGACCCGACCGACCACCTTGGCCGGATCGGGAATCTCGCCCCCGATCAAGATATCAGATTCGGGAACCTAGAGTTCTCCATAGACTCCCGAGGCGATCTTTCATTCGCTGGGCTCGCGATCTCATCTAACGAGCCCGAAGTCCCCGAAGCGTTAACTACTTCGGATCTCCTTCTCGACTCTGCCCTCAGGTCTATCCCTATAGATGATTTGGCTCTTAGTCTGGATCCGGTTACAGTACCTGAAGGCCAGGGGTCGGCCCCTGCCGAACACCCTCTTTGTACGGACACGTTGGAGGTTAACCCCAAAAGTCCTAGTTAGATTGATCCGGTCGAGCTCTCGACGATCAACAAGGTGCTGGATCGGATCCTATCAATAAAAATCACAGATGACCCAACCATGACCCATGATCAGATCGGTATGAAGGCGGATCATGGGGAATTTTTTGACCTACCCACCACCCACTTGATAGCCACTATCGAATACTTAACCGATATTATGGACTACGCCTCCGAGGAGGCAGAAGACATGGATGAAGAGGACGGCCCCCCCGCCCCTGTCAACACTAGGCGATGGACTGCCACCTCCACCTACGACTTCTACATGGTAGACACCCCCAACGATAAGGGCGATCGCACCCCTAAGAATAATGGCAATAAATCCGGTGAGGAGCCGTCAAGGCGCTAGAAACATCGCAAATGATCCAAGGCAAACAAGGGAAGGGAAGCCACTGTAGGCACCGGGGAAAATGACACCCCTGAAGACCCTGGCGACCCGGAAATCCCTGAATAGCCACTGGAGGACCAGGAAAGGCCCGAAGATTGGGGCAACATCGAGGATCTTAATGATTCTGAGGACGACAACTACCTTCTCCCTGTCGAGAAGGAGGACAGCCTGGAGGCTGAAGACTTTACCATCCCCGAAAACCCTACAGATCAGGAACGGTTTAGGCGGCAGCTTTTAGCCACCGCCCGAAGCGTGAAGGCAACACAACATCAGCTCAAAGCTGAACAAGACACCCTCAATGATAGATGGATGAGTGTCTTGGAAGCCGAAGAAGGGTACGATACCAATCTACCGGACCAACCAAAGGGCTACCCATGCCGGTGGCTGCTGCCACAATTCGATGACGAAACTTCGTCTCCCAGGCATACTTCGTATGACCAGCCGGACCGCCCTCCTCGAGGACGGGATAGAATGGCTGACAACGCCGAGTACAGACCAGCGGTACCCCACAGGAGAGGGAAAAAGCCAGCATAGCCTAAGGATAGGTATGACTTATGACATGACCTAGATTATAGAACATGCCACACAAGATCCATCTACGGATCTAGTGGGTACTGCCCCACTAGATAGGATGGGTACGAGTCTTGGCTCGACCGCAACAATAGAGATCGGGAACAACACCGGGCCTGATCGATCGCCGATCGTAGGCCTGGCATAGCTCGGGTTAGAGGCGCTGCCCACCCACTGTGCTTCACAGATGAGGTGATGCAACATCAGTTCCCTGAAGGGATTAAACCCGTTAACATAGAGCAATTCGAAGGGACAACAGACCCAGCCATGTGGATTGAGGACTTCCTCCTCCACATTCATGTGGCACGAGGAGATGATCTCCATGCCATCAAGTATCTGCCCCTAAAACTTAAGGGGCCAGCTCGACACTGGTTAAACAGTCTTCCCGAGAATTCCATCGGGAGCTGGGAAGAGCTCGAGGATGCCTTCTGATCTAACTTGCAGGGCACTTATGTCCGGCCACTAGTCTCCTCTGACCTGAGCAATTGCGGGGACCCCGACTCATAAGTCGTGATCACCGAATGCACGTGTACAGTGATCCCAGAGATCAATGCTCACTGAACACACAGAAGTTGAATAACAAGAGTCTTACATCCACATTTAGCGTCTTACACAAATAAGGACCATGAAGGTCAAGTCTCACACAGATAGGGCCACGAGGGCCAAATACTTAAATAGAACAAACAGCGAAAATCTTGGTCGAAAGCGTGAACCCATGCCATCTGCCTTAACCTACAGGCATTCTGATTGGGAAGCGTCCTAGTTCGCATGTTCGTCACCAACGAACTCTTTAACATACTCATGTTCTTCCATGCCCGGACAATTAAATAACCAGTGGCAAGCCAATGAGTACTTTGAATGTACTCGCAAGCAACCCAAGTTGTGGAACAAGGTACAATGATGCATGATATAGTACTAAGTAGGTAGTTTGCGGAAAGCTAATTTTAAATGCAATGACATGATCAAGTAACTAGTAAGCATGCATCAACAATAGGCGAATATCCATGTGAACAAGCTACGGATATCATCATAAGTAGGGTTGAACACCTCATGTTCATCCTTCATGCTAAGTCATCGGACTTAGTTCAATTCCCATGCTAAGTCATCGGACTTAGCTCATGTGACCTCTTTGTCACCGTCACATCCTTACTCACCCAATTTGTGAAAACACTTGGACGTAGCACAAGAGCGGTCACCCAACAGTCCTTGACTGTGGACACGGCTATTCGAATAGTTTTACACTCTGCAGAGGTTGCACACTTTACCCACAAGACTCGGGAAACTTCCGTGTCATCCACGACTCGTGGTACATAACATACCCGAGGTAAGCACCCAAACAATGCCTTTCCCATGGTGATACTAAACAAAGAGTCCACTCATTGGTGCCATCCCTCATGATATACATCATGCGTATCATCCATGAGGGCACGCAATGGTGTGCCCGGTGCCTGTAAAGACAGAACATGACCTTCCATTCTGGGACGACCCCGTCTCAAGAGTGAACACTTCACTCTTGCCACTAGTAACGCGGGCTCCTTGCTAGCACCAACCATAGTAATCAACAAAGCCTCGTCCCATAAGGGGTATCGTGGTTGCGCATGTAAGGTTGGAATAACGATCGCAACTTACACCAATCCGTTTTCGAAAAAACCCACAACACTCACTTATTTCGGCACACCACTTCTTTCTCAAGTGGTCACCCATCTCATCATCATCTCCCTCGGGCATTAGTGACACCCGACGGGTTTTTTGAAAAGTCTTTGAAAGAATCATTTCCTTCCCACCACTATGCATAAATCCCATCCCATTTGCGTAGCATCTATTAGCAACCTAACTACTCCCACCCACATAACCCTCATAAGGTGGTAGGGTCATGCTTTATGCAAGTGTCAATGGTAAAAGTATCGAAGGCAGCCTACCAAAGGGGGAACACCTCATCATGATCAATCATCGAAACAACAATTGCTATATGGCATGCATGAAAAAGTTTCTTAACATGGTCAAAGGGTTGCTTGCCTGGCTCAACAAAGTCTCCGGGGTCTTCGAAGTCTTCGGGTCCAACTTCTTTGTCAACCGCGCAATCTTTCGTCGTGAAATAAAGCGATAAAAATAAGCAATACACAAAAACATAGTACACAAGCTTCTATCAAAAAGGCTACCCTACTCTGATAAATGCTAAAGACCATGTTAAAAATGTTTGTTTATGGTTTTGAGCTTAGAAAGATTTTCAAAAACATTTAAAACAAGGGCTGATATTGCCCAAATAGGGTTTTTAATTAAAACAGTACATAAAATATTTTCAAACATTTTACAAATGGCACTAGTAAATTCTATGATTATTCTAAGAATTTACGTGAAAGAATATTTGGATTTGGAATTAATTTGGGCTCTGGGGGATTTTTGAGAGAAAAAAAGAAAAAAGAAAAGGGAAAGGGCTACTATGCCCTCTCGGGTCAAAAACATCCAGCCGAACCAGCCCACAGGGGGAAGCCGGCCTAGGTGAGGAGCCACGCATGGCAGGTTTGTTTTCAAACCTACCTGCGGGCCCAGCTTGCCAGCGAGAGAGGAGGGCTGCGAGGGGATGACAGGTGGGCCCCACCTGTCATCCCTCTCCTCGCGACAGAGGTGGAGGCGGGCTAACTGGAGGGGGTTCCAGGCCACGACCGCTGGAACGGAGGGCATTGGCGAGCTCGGGGGGGCTCCCGCGCATCGGCGGGTGGTCGAGGGGAGCGCCGGGGCAGAATGGAATGCCGACGAGGGGAGGGGAGCCCGACGGCGGCAAGGGTTTGGTTCGGGAGAGAGCTCCCGACCACGGGGGGCGAGCGTTCTGGGCACGGGGGAGGAGCGGAGGGAAGGAGGGATCGAGGAGAGAGGGGCAGGGGCTCGGGGAGGCGCTATTTATAGGCGGGCGTCGGCTCAGCATGGACGCGGTGCGCCGGTGAGCACGGGGTGCTCGTCACAGGCCGCGAGGAGGGAAGATAGCGCGTCCAGGGCATTCATGGGGGCGGTCTAGGCCAGGGGAAGAGGAGAGAGAGGTGGGGGGCGACCACGCGGCATGTTGCAGACGCCGAGGGGGATAGGGGGGACAAGGTGGGGCGGCCCGAGCCTGTCGGGGACGCCCGTTGTCTAGCGGCTATAGTACGGGTGCGCGCTCCAGAGCGCGAGCTCTACATGCTAGGGCATCTCCTTGGCACAATGGGCGCGTCCACTTGTGTCCTGAGGATCTAGGGGGGTTTAACAAGGGTGGATAGGGCATTGGATGCTCTGGGTTCCTTAGGAGAGAAGAAAGGCTGAGGAAGAGGGAGAAAATTACTGTCCAGAGGGGTAAAATGTGGGTTTTACCCCACTTACCCATGGAGCCTTGGCCAGGAAGAGTTACTGGAGGTAGCTAGTAACTTAGAGGGGTTGTGGTAAAAAGCTAGGGGCAAGGGTAAAAGGGTAAGGGGTGGAAATGGTGGTTTTACCATTTCACAAGAAGGTGTTTGATAGAGTTTTGGGAAAGAAATATTTACCATCTCACTGAGATATTCAACAGGGTCAAGGGCTAGGTAAAAATGAGAGGATTCACCAAGTTTGAGCTCAAGTGGGAAAAGTTGACAATGGAAACTTGATAAACCCTAGAAATTAACAGAATCGGGTTTCTGTAGATCTAGTGATGCTAGACTTTAACCATTGATGCACCACTTAGTTTAGCATCACTATTTGGTCATTAGAGCATGCCACAAAGTTTGGGGTGAAGGCGAGACACTTCACAATGTAAAGTTGCTCAAGTATGAATCTGAACAGGAAGGGTTTTGGGATGGTTTGATGCACCAAAACAACTTGGATTGATATGAAACTTTGCAAGATCATCACTTATGATAGTGGTGACTTACTGGAATTTATTGAGAATATTTCTTGTAGAAATATTCCAAAAGTTTGATTTGAATAGAAATGGTTTTGAGGGGTTTTGCCCATGATTTGATCATGCCCTAGTGTTGAAACTCATATATATGGAAAAATATATGTCCACTGAGTTTCCCTAAATTTTCTCAAATATTTTCAACGCATTTACATAATTGTTTCCTAAGAAAAACCATTTCTGACCTTAAGAAAAAGCCTTTAAATAAAATATGAATATAATCTTTAAAAATAATATTTTGTGGTTTTGGGAAGTCTTGTATATAGTAGGTTTGAAATAAAGTCCTTGGGGAAGAAGAATCCACCCAATTTGAGGACTTGCAGTGCAACCCTCATTTCAGGGGGTTTTGAAAACCTAATTTGAATAATTCATTTTTGGTTAAAACAAGATTTGGTAAAAATAGTTTTGGGCACTATTCACATGGCATGATCATTGGGCAAGAGGTTTGGGACAAGTAAGATGAATATGAAGTGGAATAGAATCTAAGAGTGCCATATAACACAATCATCAAGCAAGCAAACATCATTGCAAACAAGCACACGCAATATGAAAAAGTTTTAGTTGGTTCCAAATTTTATAAACCCAAACATATCAAGGTGATACAAACACAGGGTGTGACAACAATGTTGTCCAGAAAGCAGGTGAATTGACTCGGCAATTCTGGAATCAGTTCCTGACCAAGAAAAACCAGATCGTTGACTGCCCGGACGCCGAGGCAATAGCCTCCTTCAGACATAATATCCAAGACGAATGGCTAGCTCGTCAGCTCGGCCAGGACAAGCCGAGGACAATGTCCGCCCTTACCTCACTTATGACCTGCTTTTCCGCGGGTGAGGATAACTAGCTAGCTTGATGAGGCCATAATCCCGAAGACCCCGACACCTCCAAAGTTCGAGATGGAAATGGGAAACCACGACGGAACAAAAACAAACGTTGGCACAACAACGATGATGCTGAGGACACGGCTATTAATGCCGGTTTCCGCAACCCAAAATCCGGACAGTGGAAGAAACCTTCTAAAGGAAATCGAGAAGGACCTACCACGCTCGACAAAATCATGGATAGGCCTTGCCAGATCCACAACACTCAAGACAAGCCTGCTACCCACACCAACCATAATTGTTGGGTATTGAAACAAGCTGGCAAACTCGCAGCCAGGAGCAAGGCAAGGGTGCACGCAGCAAGGACAATGACGAGCCCCGCGGTCCAAGCAACGGAGGACAAAAGCAGTTCCCTCCAGAGGTAAAAACTGTGAACATGATATATGCCACTCACATACCAAAAAAGGAGAGGAAGCGCGCCCTTCAGGAGGTCTACGCCATAGAGCTCGTAGCCCCAAAGTATAACCCATGGTCGGCTTTCCCGATCACCTTCAATCGACGGGACCATCCGACTAGTATCCATTATGGAGGTTTGGCAGCCCTCGTCCTAGACCCCATTATCGATGGGTATCACCTCACTAGAGTCCCAATGGATGGAGGAAGTAGCCTTAATATGATTTACTCAGACACGATGAAAAAGATGGGTATAAATCCCTCAAGGATCAAACCTAGCAACACTACCTTTAAAGGAGTGATCCCAGGAGTCAAAGCCCGCTGCTCAGGCACCGTTAATCTGGAAGTAGTGTTCGGCTCGCCTGACAACTTCTGCAACGAAGACTTGATCTTTGACATTATCCCTTTCTGCATCGGTTATCACGCCCTACTCGGTCGCATAGCATTCGCTCACTTTAATGCCGTCCCCCACTACATGTACCTGAAGCTCAAGATGCTCGGGCCCAAGGGGGTCATTATTGTCAACAGCAACACAGAGCATTCTCTCCGAACTGAGGAACACACAGCGGCCCTGGCAGCCGAATTCCAATACGGCGACGATAGGCCGACGCCCAAATCAGCCATAAAGGCACATCAGGCTAGTAAACAAGCTCGGTCTCAACCCGAACTCAAGGAATCATCTTCCGCCCAACAAAAATAGGGATACGTCCCCCATAGCACAAGCCTAGTTCCCATAAAATATGTGCCAAGAAGGCACAACTTCACGCTTAAAATACCATCCGCAGCTGTGGGGACCCACTATCAAAGGGAAAGTGTTCGGCTGGACCGAACTACTGCCAACACATGTCTTCAGACAAATCACATGTACCATCCAGGACCTTTCAAGCGTAAAGCTCATCAACAATGTAGAGACTTCCCAAGATCTTCTTCCTAAGGTCCATTCTCCGATAGCAATCACCTTAAAGGAACGTAAACCCCTCGGGTGCAAAGGAGCATACATGCAACTGGGCACATTAAGGACGTCAAGCCACCCATCGAAGACCCCGGGTAACAACTCTCCTTTGTAAACTTTATTTTTCATTTCAAAATACATGTAATAGTTGCTTCGGCAGTTTGAGTTATAAGAATTCTTCAGAAATAAAGACTATCCTTTACGGCCTCCTCGCTGTATTTTATGTCACAATCACATACTCTATTCTCTACTCACCGACGCCGATAGCAAAGCAGTGCGGTACATATTACGATGCGACCGGCTAATAGACCGTGGGCTTGACTATAAAAAATAGCCCCAAGCATCACCCTGACACTATTATTTATGTGTTTGGCGCCTCGAATGTTGTTCTATATGAATCGGTTCCGAATTATGTCCTGGGTCAATTATTGGGTTACCTGGCTCTTGTGTTTGCCCTCTTACGTTCCGCTTGTTCAGCTAAAAGGGTAAAGGGAGAACCACTGCGATTGTGCTTCCAGCTTGCCTGGTCAAGTACCTCAGTGGAGAAAGCCAAAAACTAACTATCATAATAAGCGAGAACCGGTCTGCAATCCGAGCATAAAGTGTCAAACTAAAAATCGACACAGCTTATTCTGTGTTATACGAGGGGTTTGTACGATTACAAACCATGTGATGCTGGTTTCAACCTTGGTGTATTCGAATATCACAAAACACTGGGGGCTAGTCATCAGCCCCCACAGTCAAGCTCCTACGACTAAGTGAAAGCACTAAAGCATCATAGTCCAATTGCCTTGTTCCCCTCGCACTACCGCCTCTGGGCATTGATACGCCGGCTAAGGGTCACAATGTGGAGGTAGAAACACCTCGTGTAGTATCTACATGGGGGCTGAAGCCGATGACTCGCAACTTTCAGATAAAACAGCCACATAAGAGTCAAAATAATACGAAGCTTAAAAGACATGATAAACCATGCAACCGCATTATAAAGCGGAATAGTCATCAGATACATGACAAAACGCTCATTCATAAATTCATCCTTAGGGCATTGGGCCTCTATCGCCCGAGCACCATCCATCACGGTGGAAAAGTATTGCCCGGGGTGCCTATGCTCCTTCCCAGGGGGTGGAGGCGTGGTGGCCATCTTGGTCGGCTTGAGCCTCAGCCAGTGCATCATGGTCCGTGCAAAGGCCATCCGTGATCCCTCGATGCACGTAGAACTCTTTAGAGCGTTAATCCGAGGTTGTCGCACAGTTTCTGCACCAAGCCAAAGTAATTGCTCGGCAACGGCTCTGTAGGCCACAGCCATATGCAGAGGTCCTTCATGGCCGGCTCCACCATCCTGTGCAGCTCCATCAATTGTTTCATCTGATTGCTCAGGAGGGGAGGATGCTCGGGGGCTTGGAATTGCGCCCAGAACAACCGATGCTCAACATCCCCATATTGAGAGGCGAAGTATTTGTTTGCGCCCGCTGCACGCCTCGGGAGGTCCGTAAAGGCGCATGAGGAATGCCACACTCGGGTGAGCAATGCAAACCTGTTACCAACAAAGGCACATTGCAGTAAGTACGGCTTACCATCCGCGATCGCCTTGAATTGGCGGAGTTCTTATTCAAAGAACCACCTATCAACTCGCTCCGCTTTGAGTTCGCATTCCATCGTGGATAGTTCGGTGGCCTCATCTTTGTTCTTTTGCTCAAGGGCCTCACACTTTGTGCTGGCATCCTTGAGATCCAGCTGCACCTCTGCCACCCGGGCCTCATGCTTGTCGCTCACGGCTTTTAACACCGATAGTTCGACTGCCGCTTGTTCGGTCGCCGCCTTCTCTTCTGCGGCCTCCTGCCTCACCTTTTTTAGCTCAGCTTTGAGGTTCTCGACCTCCGCGGCCACAAATGTGGTAAAAATAAAGTAAATAACACTTAGGGATAACAATCAGGATATCTCAATGAATGAGGATAAAACAATACCCCGGATGAGACAATTCGGACTCACGTTGTGTCTCGTCAAATCTCTTATTCAGGCGATCGAGCTCCTCATCGGAGCTCTTGAGCTTCCGGTTTAGCTCGGAAAGCTCCACTGCGTTGGCGTCCACCGCCGATAATGAGGCGTAAAAAACAAATTATGTGCATTAAAACTCCCCGAGCCGTCAGAATCAGACCCTCTGCTAAGTACTCTCCGGAGCTCTAAGAATAATGAGGGACAAAGGGCGCCTTGAGCATCGTTCCTAATTTTCGGACATTTGACCCTCGGGTGTGCTTTTCAAGCTCACCCAGGGCTCAGGGGCTACTACACTTATAAGGATTGCATAAACTTGGTAAATTAACTTTTTCTGGGAAAAAGAGTATTACGTCGCTCGCCTTGAAGCCCGTCAAGAGACCGTTGAAGGCCTCTTTCAGTCCGCTATCAATGGAATGAATGCCTTGCAAGACCCCACCCATAAGGGTGCGATGATCTTCGGCGATGGAGGAGCTGGATAAAGCTTCCTCCATCATGACCGGCCACCCAGTCATGGGCGGCACCGGTGGTGACCCGCCAACCCTCTCTCCGGTGGGGGATTGGGCTAGCAGCTCTGGAGGCATAGAGTGCTTCGTAGATATCCTCGGAGGGGGTTGGACGGACCTCGTCCCCCCTCTTTAGTTGCTAGGAGATGTTCCTCTCCTGGCCTTCGGCGGCCGAGGTAGTAACCTCAGCCGTAACACCATCACCCCCGTCGCTGGTGTTTGGCTCAGAAGGAGCCTGGCACGATAACACCTCCGCGGCCTCCTTCGAAACCTCAGGAGACGTAGGATGTGACGCAGTCCCATTTTCCGCCAGATCGGCGGGCAGAGACTCCCCATTTGAGATTTGGTCGGTGGGGAGATCGTGTGGTGGGATGCAAATTGAGAGACATTCGCCCATTTAGCATTAAAAGCTCTATATAAGTGATCCCGAGGGTCTTCGAATTCATACCTCTGGGCTGGGGGCTTAACCCTTGTGTTCCATCGGGGAACCTTTTTAAAAGCCTCAGACTCCTTATCAAAGTCCGAGTTATCGTCGACCAGGACTGCCTTTGGCCGGCATGTCCTCTTCGGGGCAGGAGGAGGTAGGTCCTCCGCGGCGTCCGTTGGCGTCACCCTTTTCCTTGCAAGGGGGAGTCGCACTCCCCTTCATCCTCGTGCTCTTCCTCGTGAGTGGAAGAGGCATGGGTCTCCTCGGACTTGGTGTCTGGAAGACCCCTTGGACGAAGACCCGCTCGGGCCTCCTTCTTCTCCCCTTTCTTCTTCTTCTCCTTCTTCTGTGGCGCCAAATAAGGCACCACGACGAGCATCCCCGTCAATAGATCCGACCAAGCGTCTTCGGGCTGTGGGGCCAGACAGTCAATTTGCACGGCCTTGCTCAACCATTTCTGTGAAGATGAGGGAGAAGGGATTCAGTTCTTTGTCAAAAAACAGAGCCGGAGAATTAAAGTTTTTATCATACCTTGGTAGGAGGGGTTTCGGCATGAAGACCGGTGTCTTCCTCCTCAGCCGGCCAGCTCTTCTAGGGTTTGAATAGCACTTTCCACAATTTCTCATGGGTAGTGCGAAAGAATTGACACACGGTGGCTGGGTCCTCGAGCTGGTAAGACCACATTGGGGAGGCCCGGTGCTGGCACGGGAGGAGTCGTCTGATACGTCTCCAACGTATCTATAATTTTTGATGATGGCATACTATTATATTATCCGTTTTGGATGTTTTATATGCATTAATATGCTATTTTATATTATTTTTGGGACTAACCTATTAATCTAGAGCCTAGTGCGAGTTTCTGTTTTTCCTTGTTTTTGAGTTTCGCAGATATGGAATATTAAACAGAGTCCAAATGGAATAAAACCTTTGGAAAGATTTTTTCTGGAAGGAAACAAATCAACCAGGCTTGGAGTGCACGACAAAGAACCTGCCAGGGAGTCACAAGCCTGCTAGGCGCGCCCCCTGGCCACGCCTAGCAGGCTTGCCATATCCCATCAGGTCTCCTAACCCTAATCTTTGGCCTATAAATTCCCAAATATTCCTCCAACATCAAAACAAGCCACACAAATACTTTTCCGCCGCCAGAAGCCTCCGTTCTCGAGAGATCCAATCTTGGAGCCTTTTCCGATAATCTGTCGGAGGGGGTTTTGATCACGGAGGGCATCTATATCAACTCAAGTGCCCCTCCAATGATGCGTGAGTAGTCCACCACAGACCTACGGGTCCATAGCTAGTAGCTAGATGGCTTCTTCTCTCTCTTTGATCTTCAATACCATGATCTTCATGATCTTCATGGGATCTATCTAATGTAATCCTATTTTGTGGTGTGTTTGTCAAGATCCGATGAATTGTGAGTTTATGTTCAGATTATCCATGAATCTTATTTGAATCTCCTCTGAATTCTTATATGCATGATTTCATATCCTTGTAAGTCTCTTCGAGTTATTGGTTTGGTTTGGCCAACTAGATTGGTAATTCTTGCAATGGCAGAAGTACTTGGTTTTGGGTTCAATCTTGCGGTGTCCTCACCCAATGACATAGTAGGGGTAGCGAGGCATGTATTGTATTGTTGCCATCAAGGGTAACAAGATGGGGTTTTCATCATATTTCTTGAGTTTATCCCTCTACATCATGTCATCTTTCTTAATGCCTTACTCTGTTCTTCATGAACTTAATACTCTAGATGCAGGCAAGAGTCGATCGATGTGTGGAGTATTAGTAGTAGATGCAGAATCATTTCAGTCTACTTGATACAGACGTGATGCCTATATGCATGATAATTACCTTGGATAACTATATGATTATTCGCTTTTCTATCAATTGCTTGACAATAATTTGTTTACCCACCATGATATTTTCCTTCGAGAGAGAAGCCTCTAGTGAAACCTATGGCCTCGGGTCTACTTTCCATAATATACTTTCATATCTATAAACCAAAAATACCAAAAATACTTTGCTGCAATCTATTTACCTTTTACTTTCCGTTCTCGTTTACATCTATCTCTATCGGATCTAATCCTTGCAAATAATCGTGAAGGGATTGACAACCCCTTTATAGCGTTGGGTGCAAGAGTTTGATTGTTTGTGTAGGTGCATCCATTGGTGACTTGCTTGTTCCTCCTACTGGGTTGATACCTTGGTTCTCAAAAACTGAGGGAAATACTTATCTACTTCACTGCATCACCCTTTCCTATTCAAGGGAAAACCAACGCAAGCTCAAGAGGTAGCAACATCGGCAGAGCATGACCTGGATCACGTTGACCAGCTCGATTTTGGCCTCAATCATCACGGAGATGCGCTCCATAGAGATTGTACCTCTGCGTCCCACCCTCAGTCAAGGCACGTCTTGAGCCACGAGGTTACCCTCGCGGGGGGGGGGTCGGATCTGAACTCGGCAGGTGCCAACCAGTCTGTGCTCCTTGGTTTGGTGATGTAGAACTGTAGAACCACTCCTTTTGCCAGCTCTTGACGGTGTTGATAAAGGTGTTGTCCGGCCACTTGACGCGGGGGAGCTTGCCGATCACCGGCCCTTCACAATCCGCATGCGCGCCTGCAAATGTCTTTGGCTTAATGTTGAACACTTTGAGCCACAGGCCGAAGTGCGGCTGTACCCGCAGGAAGGCTTCATAAACAATGATGAACACCGAGATGTGCATGAAGGAGTTCGGGGGGATTTCATGGAAATCTAACTCGTAAAAGAACATGAGACCCCTAACGAAGGGGTGGAGCGGAAAGCCCAGTCCCCGGATGAAATGGGGGATGAACACCACCTTCTCGTCCGGCTTCGGTGTGGGAACCACCTGATTTGCCTCTGGAGCGCGATGGGCGATGTTGGCAGAGAGGTAGCCGGCATGCTTTAACTCCCGAATATCACTATCGGTGACATAGGAGGCCTCCCACTTACCCATGGAGCCTGAACCAGCCATGGCCGAACTCGGAGGGAAGATTGAGGAAGAACTGGATCTGTGCTCTCGGAGCTTGGGAATGTTGATGTGGCAAAGGGTGCGAATTTGGACTGTGAATAGACCTTGGGGTTTTCTCCCTTTTATGGGGTGCCGTAATACCAAGAGCCCCCCCTTTACCGCACCGCAGGCCTCGCCACTTCTCGAAACAATCATGCTATTATGCACGTGTGGGATAACCCAGTGAGTTAATCATATCCCGTAGGAATCAGGACACAATCTCCACGTTGATAAGACGTGCCAATAGAGGAACGACCTCGAACTGCGAATTGAGTTTTTGTAATCGGATCTACGGTCATGATAGGCCACGACCCTTTGTCAGAAAGGTTGTCAGGAAATATTGTTCACACCTTGACATTCGGCCTTCGAGGTTAAGCAACTTATGGCATCCAGAGAACTACATGTTTGGGTAACTACATGTCATTGGCAGCCGGACTAGAGCTAGCCGATCATGAAGTGGGAAAAGAACTCACCCCGCAAGCCGGAGACTATGATCGCGCGAAGCTGCTAGTGTCATGACCCCTGGTGTTGGGGGCTAGTTTGGGGGCTACTGAGGGAGCCCTAGATTAAGGGGTCCTCGGACCACTGGCCTATCTCTCATAGGCTAGCTTGGTGGGCTGCTCTCTGATTATTGCAGGAAGTGCCGGGCTATGCGACGACCCCATATTCTAGAAGGAAACCTCCGAAGACACGGCGCACACTCCAAGTCAAGATGAAGGGATCAGTGTCTTTAATTCCGGTTGGAGACTTATCATGTGTAAACCCTAGGTACCCCCGATGGCTGTATAAATAGTGGGGTTTAGATCGTAGAGAGCAGAAAAACTCATCTAGGGTTTTGGCTACTTGATCTCGAGGTAGATCGACTCTGTAATCTTCATACACATCAATATAACTAAGCAGGATATAGGGTTTTACCTCCATAGGAGGGCTCGAACCTGGGTAAACATCGTCTCCTTCGTCCCTTGTTACCCATCGATCCTAAACTCACAGCTCGGGACCCCCTACCCGAGATCCACCAGTTTTGACACCGACAATGAACCCATCTCAATATATTTCCTTCTTACTCTATCTTGGTCATTGGCAGCATACAAATGAGATGGGAATCGTCTTTCCAGGATCATGTTCGAGTGCCTCCAAATCTGCTTGCACCGGTTCATCATCTTCATCAATAGATTCATCATATTCTACATGAGGTGTTGAGGTTTCCCCTAAACTCTCCAGTTCTAGCCATAACACCAATTGCAATTTCTCTCGAAATGAACAGGAGAAGTACAAGTACTAGACGCAACTACTGTCTGATTCAGCGTGGATACTTCATCTGTTTTCCTTGCCTTTGAAGCCTTTTCCCACATTGCAAATATGCTACTGCCAACAATTCCACTCTTCTTCATCTACGTTAGGAAAACAAGGGGAACATAAATTTAAATACTTACATCTGTTAAATAAATCGACTACCTGCATCTAGTAAATTACAGCAAATCAAGAAATTCCCAAATTGGGGGCGGGGGCGGACTGACGGAGGTTGTCGCACGTTCTGTTTCTGTGCTGCATGGGGAGGGGGCACCGCCAGGGTGGCTGATGTCTACTACACAACTTTATTCTTGTAGACTATATTGGGCCTCCAAGCGCATAGTTTTGTAGGACAGTAGCAATTTTCCCTCAAGTGGAAGACTTGATGTTTTTCAATCTGTGGGAAGTGTAGGATGAAGATGGTCCCTCTCAAAGAACCCAGCAATCAAATACAAGAAATCTCTTGTGTCCCCAACACACCCAATACAATGGCAAATTGTATAGGTGCACTAGTTCAACGAAGAGATGGTGATACAAGAGCAATATGGATGATGGATATAGGTTTTTGTAATCTGAAAATATAAAAACATCAAGCTAGAAAGTGACAAAAGTGAGCACAAACGGTATTACAATGCTTGAAAACAAGGCCTAGGGTATGTACTTTCGCTAGTGCAATCTCTCAACAACGCTAATATAATTGGATCACATAACCACCCCTCAACATGCAACGAAGAATCACTCCACAGTTCTTATCTAGCGGAGAACATAAGAAGAAATTGTTTGTAGGGTACGAAACCATCTTAAAGTTATTCTTTCCGATCTATCTATTCAAGAGTTCGTACTAACATAACATCAAGTTATCCTTTCCGTTCGATCTATCTAAGAGTTCGTACTAGAATAACACCATATGGTATGCATCAACCAACTCTAATGTCACCTAGATACTCCAATTTCACCACAAGTATCCATGAGTTAATTATAAGATATGCATCAAACAGTTTCAGATTCATAATACTCAATCCACACAAAGAACCTCAAAGAATGCCCCAAGATTTCTATCAGAGAAAGTAGTACAAGAACATGTATCAACCCCTATGCATAGATTCCCCCAATTTCACCGTGGGAATCCAAAAGTTGTGTGCCAAAACATATATCAAGTGAATCAATAGAACAACCCATTGTCACCATGGGTATCCACATGCAAGAAATATATCAAGTGTTCTTAAATCCGTAAAAGTATTCAATCCGACAACGAAATCTCAAAGGGAAAACTCAATTCATCACAACAACATAGAGAGGGAATAACATCTTGTGATCCGACTATATTAACAAAGCCCGTGATACATCAAGATCGTGACATCTCAAGAACACGAGAGAGAGAGAGATTGAACACATATCTACTTGTACATACTGTTGGGGAACGTTGCATGGGAAACAAAAAAATTCCTATGCACACGCAAGATCTATCCATGGTGATGAGCATCTACGAGAGGGAGAGTGGATCTACATACCCTTGTAGATTGCTAAGCGGGAAGCGTTAAGAAACGCGATTGGTGTAGTCGAACGTCTTCGCGATCCAAATCGCCGAGCGTCCCGCGATCTCATCACGATCCGTCCCGTGATCCAATCATGATCCGTCCCACGAACTCATCACGATCCATCCCGCGATCTCATAACGATCCGTCCTGCGAACTCATCACAATCCGTCCCGCGATCTCGTCACGATCCGTCTCACAATCTTGATCACGGTCCTTCCGATCTAGCGCCGAACGGACGACACCTCCGCGTTCAGCACACGTACAGCTTGATGACAATCTCCGCCTTCTTGATCCAGCAAGAGGGAGCAAAGAGGTAGAAGAGTTCTCCGGCAGTGTGACGGCGTTGCGGCGATGGTGGTGGAGCTATTCCGGTAGGGCTTCGCCTAAGCACTGCAGAAAACCGATCTAGAGGAGAAACTATGCACTAGAGGAACGGGTAGCACGTGGCTGAAAATTCTGTCCCAAAACCCTAAAATCCTCTAGTATATATAGGAGGATAGGAGGAGGAGGCTTGGCTGCGAAAAATCCAGACCTTGGGTCGGCCAAAGTGGGAGGAGAGGATGACTCCTCCTCCAATCCTAGTAGGACTAGGATTCCTCCTTTTTTTGGCCTTTTTCCACCTTTTTCCCTTTGGGCTTTTTCTCCCAGTCGCATGGGCCTTGTGTGGGACTTCCACCAGCCCACAAAAGGCTGGTATTTACTCTCCCACAGCCCATGAAGCCTCTTGGGTCGAAATACCCCTCCTGGTGGTCTCCCGGTACACTACCGGCACTCCCGGTACATTACCGATTAGCCCGAAACTTTTCCGGCGACCAAAATGGGACTTCCTATATATCAATCTTTACCTCCGGACCATTCTGGAGCTCCTCGTGATGTCTGGGATCTCATCTGGGACTCCTAACAACCTTCGGTCACCACCATACATAACTCTATACTACCGAAACGTCACCGAACCTTAAGTGTGCAGACCCTGCGGGTTCGAGAACTATGTAGACATGACCGAGACACCTCTACGGTCAATAACCAATAGAGGGACCTGGATGCCCATATTGGTTCCTACATATTCTACGAAGATCTTTAACGGTCGAACCTCTATGTCAAGGATTCAGTTAATCCCGTATGATGTTCCCTTTGTTCTTCGGTATGTTACTTGCCCAAGATTCGATCGTCGGTATCTCCATACCTAGTTCAACCTCGTTACCGGCAAGTCTCTTTACTCGTTCCATAATACAAGATCCCATGACTAACACTTATTCACATTGCTTGCAAGGCTTATTGTGATGTTTTATTACCGAGTGGGCCCTGAGATACCTCTCCGTCACACGGAGTAACAAATCCCGGTCTTGATCCATGCCAACTCAACAGACACCGTCGGATATACCTGTAGAGTACCTTTATAGTCACCCAGTTACGTTGCGACGTTTGATACACACAAGGCACTCCTCCGGTGTTAGTGAGTTGCATGATCTCATGGTCATAGGAACATATACTTGACATGCAGAAAACAGTAGCAATAAACTGACACGATCATATGCTACGTTTGTAGTTTGGGTCTTGTCCATCACACCATTCTCCTAATGATATGATCCCGTTATCAAATGACATCTCATGTCCATGGCTAGGAAACCTTAACCATCTTTGATCAACGAGCTAGTCCATTAGAGGCATTCTAGGGACATGGTTTTGTCTATGTATCCACACATGCATCTAAGTCTTCAATCAATACAATTATAGCATGGATAATAAACGATTATCATGAACAAGGAAATATGATAATAACTAATTTATTATTGTGTCTAGGGCATATTTCCAACAGTCTCCCACTTGCACTAGAGTCTCCCACTTGTATGCCAAACTCGTAACTCAGATATTCACCTCCACGATCATATCGCAAACATTTTTATCTTCTTGTCACGATGATCTTAAACTTCACTCTGAATTTGCTTGAACCTTTCAAACAATTCAGACTTGTGTTTCATTAAGTAAATATACACTATATCTACTCAAATCATCAGTGAAGGTAAGAAAATAACGATATCCACCGCACGCTACAAGACTCATTGGATTGCATACATCAACATGTATCATTTCCAATAAATCACTTGCCCGCTTCATCAAAATATAAAATGGGGTCCTTAGTCATCTTGACCAAGAGGCATGGTTCGCATGTCTCAACCTGTTCGAAATCGAATGAGTCCAAAGATCCATCAGCATGGAGTTTCTTCATGCGTTTTATACCAATATGACATTTAGCGGCAGTGCCACAAGTATGTGGTACTATTATTATTAACTTTGTATCTTTTTGGCATCAATGTTATGAACATGTGTATTACTACGATCAAGTTTCAACAAACCATTCTTACTGGGTGCATGACCATTGAAGGTATTATTCATGTAAATAGAATAACCATTATTCTATAACTTAAATGAATAACCGTGTTGCAATGAACATGATCTAATCACGTTCATGCTCAACGCAAAAACACCAAATAACATTTATTTAGGTTCGTCACTATTCTCGAAGGTAGAGAGAGCATGCGATGCTGATCACATCAACCTTGGAAACATTTCCAACACACATCGTCACCTCACACTTCTCTAGTATCCTTTTATTCCATAGCTTTTACTTCGAGTTACTAACATTTAGCAACCGAACCGGTATCCAATACCCAGGTGCTACTAGGAGTACTAGCAAGGTACACATCACTAACACGTATATCAAATATACTTCTGTCGACTTTGCCAGCCTTCTTATCTACCAAGTATCTAGGGTTGTTCCGCTTCAGCGACCGTTCTCCTCATAATCGAAGCACTTAGTCTCGGGTTTGGGTTAGACTTTGGGTTGCTTCACTGGAGCTGCAACTGACTTGCTATCCATGAAGTTTCCCTCCTTGCTCTTGCCCTTCTCGAAACTAGTGGTTTTACTAACCATCAACACTTGACGCTCCTTCTTGATTTCTACCTTCACGGTGTCAAACATCGCGAACAGCTCAGGGATCATTATTTCTATCCGTGGTGTTTTATAGTTCATCACCAAGTTCTAGTAGCTTAGTGACAGTGACCTGGAGAACTATATCAATCACTATCTTATCTGGAATATCAACTCCCACTCGATTCAAGTGATTGTAGCACCCAGACAATCTGAGCACATGCTCAACGATTGAGCTATTCTCCTTCATCTTGCAGGCAAAGAATCTTGTTGGAGATCTCATATCTCGCAACATGGGCAGGAGCCTGAGATCCTAATTTCATCTCTTAGAACATCTCATATGTTTTATGATGTTCAAAATGTTTCGGAGCCTCAGTTCTAAGCCGTAATGCATGACACACTAAACTCTCAAGTAGTCATCAGAACGTGCCTGTCAGATGTTCACAACATCTACAAACGATGCTAGAGGGGTTGGTGCACCGAGCGGTGCATTAAGGACATAAGCCTTCTGTGCAGCAATGAGGACAATCCTCAGATCATGGACCCAGTCCGCAATATTGCTACCAACATCTTTCAACTCTATTTCTCTAGGAACATTTAAAAATTCACGGGAGCTACAACGCGAGCAAGTAATCTACAACTGCATAGACACTATTGACTATGTTCATGATAATGAGTTCAATTAATCATATTACTTAAGAACTCCCACTCAAATTGACATCCCTCCAGTCATTCGAGTGATACATGATCCAAATTCATCAACTCAAGTCCGATCATCACGTGAGTTGAGGTGGTTCCAATGGTGAACATCATCATGTTGATCATATCTACTATATGACTCATGTTCGACCTTTCGGTCTCTTGTGTTCCGAGGCCATGTCTGTACATGCTAGGCTCGTCAAGTTTAACCCGAGTGTTCTACATGTGCAACACTGGCTTGCACCCGTTGTATGTGACCGTAGAGTCTATCACACCCGATCATCACGTGGTGTCTCGACACGAAGAACTTTCGCAACGGTGCACACTCGGGGAAAACACAATTTATCTTGAAATTAAGTGAGGGATCACCTTATAATGCTACCGTTTTCCTAAGCAAAACAAGGTGCATAAAAGGATTAACATCACATGCAAATCATAAGTGACATGATATGGCCATGAACTTGTGCTTTTGATCTCCATCATGAAAGCACCGACATGATCTCCATTGTCACCGGCATGACACCATGATCTCCATCATCTTGATCTCCATCAACGTGTCGCCATCGGGGTTGTCACGCCCAACATGCTTCTACTACTATTGCTAATGTTTAGCGATAAAGTAAAGCATTACATAGCGCTTAATGATTGACACGCAGGTCATACAATAATTAAAGACAACCCTATGGCTCATACCGGTTGCCGTACTCATCGACATGCAAGTCGTGATAATCTATACATCACATGATCATCTCATACATCACATATATAACATCATGTAATTGGCCATATCATATCACAACATACCCTGCAAAAACAAGTTAGACGTCCTCTAATTGTTGTTGCATGTTTTACATGGCTGCTACGGGTATCTAGCAAGAACAATTCTCATCTACACAAAAACCACAACGGTGATACACTAGTTGCTTTTCAACCTTCTCAAGGACCGCCTTTGTCGAATCCGATCCAACTAAAGTGAGAGAAACTGGCACCCGCAAGCCATCTATGCAACAAGTTGCAGTCGAGGGAATCGGTCTCTCGTAAGCGTACGAGTAATGTTGGTCCGGGCCGCTTCATCTCACAATACGGCTGAACCAAAATACGACCAAGGGAGGAAGCAATCTAAGCATCAACGCCCACAAACTCTTTGTGTTCTACTCGAGATCTCATCTACACATAGACCTAGCTCTGATACCACTGTTGGGGAACGTTGCATGGGAAACAAAAAAATTCTTACGCACACGCAAGATCTATCCATGGTGATGAGCATCTACGATAGGGAGAGTGGATCTACATACCCTTGTAGATCGCTAAGCGAGAAGCGTTAAGAAACGCGGTTGGTGTAGTCGAACGTCTTCACGATCCAAATCGCCGAGCGTCCCGCAATCTCATCACGATCCGTCCCGTGATCCAGTCACGATCCGTCCCACGAACTCATCATGATCTGTCCCACGATCTCATCATGATCCATCCCGCGAACTCATCACGATCCGTCCCGTGATCTCGTCACGATCCGTCTCACAATCTTGATCACGGTCCTTCCGATCTAGCGCCGAACGGATGACACCTCCGCGTTCAGCACACGCACAGCTTGATGACGATCTCTGCCTTCTTGATCTAGCAAGAGGGAGCGAAGAGGTAGAAGAGTTCTCTGGCAGTGTGACGGCGCTGCGGCGATGGTGGTGGAGCTATTCCGGTAGGGCTTTGCCTAAGCACTGCAGAAAACCGATCTAGAGGAGAAACTATGCACTAGAGGAACGGGTAGCACGTGGCTGAAAATTCTGTCCCAAAACCCTAAAATCCTCTAGTATATATAGGAGGAGAGGAGGAGGAGGCTTGTCTACCAAAAAGCCAGCCCTTGGGTCGGCCAAAGTGGGGAGAAGAGGAGGACTCCTCCTCCAATCCTAGTAGGACTAGGATTCCTCCTTTTTTTGGCCTTTTCCACCTTCTTCCCTTTGGGCTTTTTCTCCCAGCCGCATGGGCCTTGTGTGGGACTTCCACCAGCCCACAAAAGGCTGGTATTTACTCTCCCACAGCCCATGAAGCCTCTTGGGTCGAAATACCCCTCCCGGTGGTCTCCCGGTACACTACCGGCACTCCCGGTACATTACCGATTAGCCCGAAACTTTTCCGACGACCAAAATGGGACTTCCTATATATCAATCTTTACCTCCGGACCATTCTGAAGCTCCTCGTGACGTCCGGGTCTCATCCGGGACTCTGAACAACCTTCGGTCACCACCATACATAATTCTATACTACTGAAACGTCACCGAACCTTAAGTGTGCAGACCCTGCGGGTTCGAGAACTATGTAGACATGACCGAGACACCTCTACGGTCAATAACCAATAGCGGGAACTGGATGCCCATATTGGTTCCTACATATTCTACGAAGATCTTTATCGGTCGAACCTCTGTGTCAAGGATTCAGTTAATCCCGTATGATGTTCCCTTTGTCCTTCGGTATGTTACTTGCCCGAGATTCGATCGTCGGTATCTCCATACCTAGTTCAACCTCGTTACCGGCAAGTCTCTTTACTCGTTCCGTAATACAAGATCCCGTGACTAACACTTAGCCACATTGCTTGCAAGGCTTGTTGTGATGTTGTATTACCGAGGGGGCCCTGAGATACCTCTCCGTCACACGGAGTAACAAATCCTAGTCTTGATCCATGCCAACTCAACAGACACCCTCGGAGATACCTATAGAGTACCTTTATAGTCACCCGATTATGTTGCGACATTTGATACACACAAGGCACTCCTCCGGTGTCAGTGAGTTGCATGATCTCATGGTCATAGGAACATATACTTGACATGCAGAAAATAGTAGCAATAGACTGACACGATCATATGCTACGTTTGTAGTTTGGGTCTTGTCCATCACACCATTCTCCTAATGATGTGATCCCGTTATCAAATTACATCTCATGTCCATGGCTAGGAAATCTTAACCATCTTTGATCAACGAGCTAGTCCATTAGAGGCATACTAGGGACATGGTTTTGTCTATGTATCCACACATGCATCTAAGTCTCCGATCAATACAATTATAGAATGGATAATAAACGATTATCATGAACAAGGAAATATGATAATAAATAATTTATTATTGTGTCTAGGGCATATTTCCAACACATACCCTCAGCCCCGAGGGTGGAATATTCCCTCCTCATCATGGCCTCCGCTGGGATGATGAGGATGGTCGCTGGAGATGGATTCCCCTCTCTGACAGGGTACTAGAACGTCCCCAGATTGTTTTTTCATCGATACAGAGAGTTGCGGCGGTGGAGCAAAGAGTCTAGGGTTATTTCTGTTGGTTTCTATATTTATAGGATTTTGGGCGTTGGTTTCACGCCAAGATGGGCCACGATGAGGGCACAAGACACCAGGGCACGCCTGGGCCCTCTCGTGCGCCCTGGTGGGTTGTGCCCACCTCGTGGCTTTTCTCCGGTGGTTCTTCGCTCCAATATTTCTTGTTTGGTCCCAAAAAAATCACCAAAAGGTTTCGGGCGATTCCGAGAACTTTCATTTTCTGCACAAAAACAACATGACAGTAATTCTGCTGAAAACAGCGTCACTCCGGGTTAGTTCTATATAAATTATATATAGTGCATCAAAACCATATAAAGTGTTATAAACATAGATGAATATGGCATCAATATTTCATAAAGTATTGATATGTTGGAGACGTATCAGTGGCCTGTCCGTCTGCTGCTCCATCTGAGCCGAAGAGGAGGGGCGGGCGGCGGGCGGCCGACTGGGCGCCGCCAGCATGGGGTGCGGGGCACCACCAGCAGGGTCGCCCGTCTCGGCTTGGCTGCTGCTCTCTCCGACCAACGCGGGGGGGGGGACGCCTCCAATGGTTGACATCAGCCTCCGGCAGCTCTGTGTGTCTCCATGTCTGCGAGGAGTCGATGCGATGATGCGTCCATGCGAACCTGGAAGGCTGGAACGATCGGACGAGATAGGGAGATTTCATGGGTTGGGCCTGCGTTTGCTCCTTCGTGGGATGGGATGACATGTACATAATTTTTCCGTCCGAATCTTGGGTATTCCTGTGCATATAGAGGCATACACCTGCCACTGCCCCTAGGAGGGCCTTGTTGCACCGGATGATGTAGCGGCTCATGTACGCTTCTACGTGTTTTCTCTCAGTATATGTAGTTCTTCGATAAAAGTGTGAATGAAAGTGTGGGATGTTTGAGGGATTTTAAATATTCCATCATGGATAGCCTTGCGATGCGTCGACCAGATAGCCCACATCATTACTACGAGCCGGACGAACTCCACATATGGTAGCATATCAATCATAGTAAACAACCACTGCTTTCGGTTCGGTTCTGTGGTCATTATGAGCCGATCGACCAACTCTCCCTCTTTGTACAAAGCCTAAACACACCTGGACATTGAACACCCGATCAATGAATGCTTCCATGAGTCCAGAGAGCCACAAAGTCCACAAGAACTAGACGCCGACATATTGCGGTGTGCACAGAAATCTTCAGAGGGTAATGAGTCTTTTGATAGTCGCCACGAAAACATGCGTATCTTGACCGATACTTGTGTTGGAACACGTGGTACGCTACCCTAGCACCAACTAAAAATTTCAACTGCACACCCAAGAACATGGTGCTGGAAATAGATCACGAGATCGGATTTACCACTAGACGCGCAGTCATCGTAGCGCAAGTAGAGTTGGTGATGCGTGTAGTCGATCAGCCGATTTGTCCCCTCCTCCTGTAGCCAATCTCTCACGAGTAGCTCCTCACAGATCCCTTGAACGGTTCATCCAAGCACCATAGATGTGATGCCTCCAAGCTATCCACATGTACGGGGCCAGCGTCGGGCGCCGGACTACTAGGAATGATCGCACGGCATGGTGGCGTGGGGAGTGGCGGTGACTGTCAAGGGGAGAAAAGGATCACCTCTGAAAGGTGCACCCACTCCCCTTTATATAGACCTCCAAGGTGGGCTCAACACTTGAGTCCCACGATGTGTCTAGTCCCATTTTCCATTTGGATTCAATCCGAATGGGCTGCAATCCCTTAAGTGTGCGACCCTACAGGTTCGCGTACACATGGACACGACCCGAGTCGATAGTCGGTAGCGGCTCCTAGCAGAACGTGCCAACTCTCATGTGTGCGCAAAGTCGTTAGACGAACCTCGACAATGTGCTATATACAACATTCCTTTTGCATCATGATATATGTTGTTGAACTCAAGGCAAGTACTTGTCACCCTTGTGGTAGCTCGACAGCTCTTCTCGAAACCATGATGCAGATTCCCGAACCGGGTTAACATTTAACCCATGTCGCATGGCCATGCTTTATGAATCTGATCACTCAAGAGGTCCTAGAGAATATCTCTCCTTAAGGAGGGGCAAATCCCATCTTGGTCAACCATGTCTCGCGGCATGTCTCATGACTCACCTGAAAGCTACCTTTATAACTACCCAGATACAGAGTAGCGTTTGATAGACCCTAAGTAAGTCAATCCTCATCCCGAGAACATGCAAGGACCTCAGGTCTAGGACATGGCATATATATTGTATTTGAGACTAATAGATTACAATATCTCGCTATGTTTCAGAGTGGGTCTGTCCGACTCGGTGAGCTCAATCCCCGAGTCCATACTATGAGTTTAGCATCTCTATGCACATGACTTGTGAAACATAGTCATCAACTGAATCGTATACTAGTAAAGGATATGTGTCTACATAACCTTAACAACTAGGAACTATTAGAATAATCATCATACAATATAGTCTCACAAATAAGTCACATACTTATTGATACATATCACTGATGATGTTCAAGGACAATACAAAATAGCCATGAATACATAGGAAATGAAACCATCACATGATCGCCTCTAGGGCATATCTCCAACAATCTCCCACTTGCACTAGAGTCAATCATATAGGCATTGTGTACCCATGGACCTCATGTGCACCTCAGGCTTTGACTGCAGGAGAGGCTTCGTTAATGGATTAGCAACAGTTGCATCCGTGTGTATCTTGCATATGTTTGCATCGCCTCTCTCTACAATGTCGCGAATAAGGTTAAAACGCCTGAGTATGTGTTGGGTTTTATGATAGTTTCGTGGTTCCTTGACTTGTGCGATAGCACCACTATTATCACAATAAAGGTCCAACGGATTGGACGAGTCCTAAACCACTCCAAGATTAGAAATAAAATTCTTCACCCAAACACCTTCTCTTGCAGCTTCAGAAGCCACAATGTACACAACCTCCATTGTAGAGTCAGCTGTCGTATCTTGCTTGGAACTCCTCCAACTCACCGCTCCTTCATTCAAAATGAACACAAACCCAGATTACGATCGACTATCATCCCTATCGGTTTGGAAACTAGCATCAGTGTAACTCTTTACAACGAGCTTATCCTCACCCCCATAAACAGGAACATATCATTTGTCCTTGTCAAGTATTTAAGGATATTCTTTACCGTTGTGACTCTCACCTAGATCAGCCTGGCATCTGCCTACTACGCTTAGAGCAAAGCTAACATCGGGACGAGTACATACCATAGCATACATGATGGACCCGACAGCTGAAGCATACAGAATCCCATCCATGCATCTTCGATCATCAGGAGTTGAGGGACTCTGAGTCTTTCTAAGACTAATGCCATGTGACATGGGCAAGAACCATTTCTTGGCATCTTGCATGTTGAACCGCTTCAATGTCTTGTCTATATATGTACTTTGGCTTAATCCAATAAGCCTTCTCAATCTATCTCTATAGATCTTGATTCCCATAATATAAGCTGCTTCTCACAAGTCTTTCATTGAAAAACTATTTTTCAACGAGTCCTTGATAGATTCAAGCATCTGAACATCATTTCCAATCAACAATATGTCATCCACATACAGGATGAGAAATGCTATTGAGCTCCCACGGACCTTCTTGAAGACAAAATGATCATAGTCATTCTTAATGAAGCCAAACCCTTTGATCGCTTCATTAAAATGAGTGTTCCAATTCTGAGATGCTTGCCTCAATCCATAAATGGATCCCTGAAGCTTGCATACCATGTCAGCATTCTTTGGATCAACAAAACCCTCGGATTGTGTCATATACACGTCCTGAATTAAATTTCCATTAAGGAAAGTCATTTTGACATCCATCTGCCATATCTAATAGTCGAAATATGCAGCTATAGCAAGAATGAGTTTCACCGTAGTCAACTCCTTGAACTTGTCGATAACCCCCTTTAGCGACAAGTCGAGCCTTATGGACTGTAACATTTCCGTCCATATCAGTTTTCTTCTTGAAGATCCATTTGCACTCAATGGCTGGAACGCCATTTGGTGGATCAACCAAGTTCCAAACTTGTTTTCATCCATGGACTTTAATTCGGGTCTCATGGCCTCAATCCATAACTTAGAATCAGTGCTTACCATCGTTTCCGCATACGTGGTCGGTTCGTTGTTCTCCAAGAACAACACATTGCAGTCGTGCATATTGTGCAACCTTTCTGACCTACGTGGAACCGACACCGATTCCACTACGGGGTCCCTAACCAACTCTGGTGTGATTGAATCTCTTGCTGGAACGTCCCTGTGTGGTTCTCGAATTTCTTTGAGTCGCACCGACCTCCCACTAGCCTTCCGATTGAGAAACGCTTTCTCAAGGAAAACTCCATGTCGAGCGATAAACACTTTGCCCTCTTCATGGTTGTAGAAGTAATATCCCAAGGTTTCCCTCGGATATCCCATGAATATGCACTTGTTCGACTTGGGTGTGATCTTGTACGACAGGAGCGGTTGACATATGCTTCACAACCCCAAATCTTTAGAAAAGACAAACTATGACTCTTTGCATTCCATATCTCATATGGTGCCTTATCTATGAACTTTGATGGTACCCTATTTAGTTTGAAAGCTATGGTTTCTAGAGCATATCCCAAAAATGACAAGGGTAAATCCCAACCGAATCATCATAGATCGGACTATGTCTAACAAAGTCCAATTCCTTCGTTACGACACACCATTTCTCCGTGGCGTACCTAGAGGACTGAGCTGTGGAACTATTCCACGACTCTTCAGATGATCATCAGACTCCCGGCTCATATACTCACCACCATGATCAGATTGTAGAAGCTGAATTATCTTGCCGAGTTGATTTTCTACTTCATTCTGAAACTCCTTGAACTTTTCAAAAATTTCTGACTTGTGCCTCATCATGTAGAAATATCCATATCTACTAAAGTCATCGGTAAAAGTGAGAAGTATTGTAAACCACCTCTAGTTGTCGTGTTCATTGGTCCACATACATCACTATGTATAAGATCCAATAACTCAAACGCTCCTTCTTGCAAAAGGAGTCTTAGTCATCTTGCTGAGTAGGCAGGACTCGCATGTCTCGATTGTTTCAAAATCAAATGAAGTTAGAATTCCATCATCATGGAGCATCTTCGTGTGTTTTTTACTAACGTGTCCTAGTCGACAGTGTGAGATGTATGTTAGATTTATCTTGTCAGGCTTATGCCTCTTGACATTTATGTTACAAACCGTTTCACCTTCTAGTTCTAAAATAAATAACTCATTCACAAGAGGTGCAAAGCCATAAAACATTTTATATAAGTAAATAGAACAACCATTTCCTTAATACTGAATTCATAACCTTACCTCATAAAACATGAGGACAAAATAATGTTTCGACTTAATGCAGGAACATAATAACAATTATCAAGTTCCATTACAAATTGTGAAGGTAAATTAAGTTGCATGGTGCCGACGGCTAATGCAACAACTCTTGCTTTATTCCCGACACATATGTGAACTTCTCCTCTTGCAACATTCCTAGTCCTTCTTAGCGCCTGCATCGAGTTGCATATGTGAACAACTGATCCAGTGTCATATACCCAAGAGCTACTAGAAATATCAGCAAGAAAAATGTCTTTAACATATACAACATGTGTACTTGAAGAATAAGTCACACTTCTAGTCTTATTGCCTATCTACGCAAGCCATTTGTTGTCGTTCGTCTTCTAGTGACCAGTTTCCTTTTAGTGAAAGAAAACAGTCCCCTTGTCTAGTCTGGACTTGGGCACAACGGCGACAGTAGGAGTTGCCTCCTTGCCCTTTGCCTTAGTCTTTTTCTGGGACCAACTCTTCTTGAACTTTGCCATGTTTTGCATCATCAACACTTGATGTGTGCCTTTCTTGATATCCTACTCTGTCACTTTTAGCAACCCATGCAATTCAGTGAGCTTCTTTTCCATGTCGTGCATATGGTAGTTCGAGATGAACGTCCCATAGCTGGGCGAAAGAGAAGCCATAATTGTATTTGTGGACAATTTGTCCCTAAGTGGGAAGCCTAACCGATCCAAAGCTTGCATGTGTCCGATCATCTTGATCACATGCGGGCTCACTGGATCACCCTCTTTCGGCTTACAATCCAACAAGGATCGCCACACGTTGAACCTTTCGGTCCTTGCCTACATCTGAAACATGCTCTTGAGGTTCTTGATCATATCAAAAGCCTCAACGTTTTTGAAATGCTACTGCAGATCGGGCTCCATACTAGCCATCATGAGACAACTGATCTCATTTAATTCATCAACAAGTTTCTGGTGGGCATTCCTGGCCGTGGCATTAGCATTCTCGGCAGGTTCCTCTAAAAGGGATTCCTCTAGAACATGTTCCTTTTTATCATGCCTCAGAACAATTCTTAGATTTCTATACCATGTTTTAAAGTTTGTTCCATTTAGTTTATCCTTTCCAGGATTGATTTCAATGAAAAACTGGGTTGAGCAGGTGGTGCCATTGATCTACAACAAAAATATGCAAAACACTAAAACATGTTTTCATAAAGAGTAATTCAAATTAAACATTTTAATAAGAACATTACTCCCAATAAAATCAACATCCCTCCGTTGATTCTTAGCGATTCAAGATCCAAGATCCACATGTCAACTAGTGAGCTTTTGCATCATCGCTAGAAGACTAAATCACTCGGTAAGCAACACTTGCTAATCGTATCTCTATACGACTCTTGTTTGTTGGGGACATCTCATGCCACGCCAACTCTTATGCCTCCAGGCCCAAAACTATTTTTATAGCCATGATAAGTTAACTATTGCTTCGCTCGTAAGTGTTCGACACAAACACACCACGTTAGCACCACCCTAATTTTATAGACCCACCACTAAAAATACTTAACATGTGACGGTGCAGCAATTGGCGAGGCAATTTTACTTGACCCCTCAAATTTACTTGACATCCTTTGAGGGATCACCCTACTTAAAACATCTATCATGCAAAAGAAGGGCGCATAAAGGGGATAAACTTTCACATGCAGTTTATATATATGTGATATGGTATATCCCTTTCATTAGCGCATGTGATCTCCATATTCATGTGCGCTACATGCCCATGGCGATCTTCATCTCCATGCATGGTTGCCTCGTGGTGATCTCCATCTCCACACCACGATGTCAACTGCCAAGCGTTACATAACATACTATGCTATTACAAACTAATAGCTATGAGAGTAAATTATATTACAAGGCATCTCATGTTGACATGCAGGTCATTAATACAATAATGGGACAAGCATGTGGCTCTAGCCGGTTGGTGCACTCTTGACAGATAGGTCATGAAATAATAATTTACAAGCAACATTCATGGGCTAAACCAAATCACAAGCATTCCCTGCAAAAATAAGTTAGACGTTCTACCGTCGAAAATCAAACCATCTGAAACTCTATTTCCGAAGAGGATTTTGAGCTTCAAAAGTTCGTCGAAAGTGGCAAAGCCACTAAAGGCCAAATGCATCTTTTCGTTCCCTTCAGTTTGATAGGTCGTGGAGCCAAAATGGAGTTCGTATGAAAAAGTTATGCCCGTTTTGCTGAGACTGCTCCAACAGATTTCATCACTGCAGAAATCACATTTACACGGTGTCGATCTTTATTCCGGTTCGATCAATCTCATTGATCTTCGCATGCTGCATTTGGATATACGTTCTACTGTCTACCCCAATGGTGGAAACCGACCGGTAGGAGTAATTTGTGTCACGACCTGTGCATCACGATCAGAGAAGCAAGATCACGAAACCAACCTTCAACATTGACGTGCATGACCGATCTCATCGACCGCACCTGAACCGATCTACAAATCTCATATGTAAATCACCAAATCTATCACCACACAGTGGAGGATCTGATACCACTATTGGAACACATGGTACGCTACGCTAGCACCAAATAAAAATTTCTACCATGCACCCAAGAACATGTTGCTGGAAATAGATCAAGGGTTCGGGTTTACCACTAGATGCGCAGTCACCACAATGCAAGTAGAGTTGGTGATGCGTGTAGTCGATCAGTCGATTCATCTCCTCCTCCTATAGCCGATCTCCCACGAACAGTAGTCTCCCATGAACACCTCCTTGCGGATTCCTCGAACGGTTCGTCCAAGCACCGCAGATGCGATGCCTCCAAGGTATCCACATGTACGAGGCCAGCGTCGGGCGACGGACTGCTAGGTCTGATCGCACGACATGGTGGCATGGGGAGTGGTGGTGGCTGTCAAGGGGATAAAAGGATCATCCCTGAAATGTGCGCCCGCTCCCCTTTATATAGACCTTTGAGGTGGGCTTAACACTTAAGGCCCACAACAAGTCTAGTCCCATTTTCCATTTGGATCCAATCCAAATGAGCTACAATCCCTTAAGTGTGCACCCTATATGCTCATGTACACATGGATACGACCCAAGTCGATAGTTGATAGCATCTCCTAGCAGAACGTGCCAACTCCCATGTGTGCACAAAGTCGTTAGACGAACATCGACAATGTGTCATATACAACATTCTTTTTGCCTCGACATCTCTTCTAGAAACCATGATGCAGATTGTCGAACCAGGTTAACACTTAACCCATGTCGCATGGCCATGCTTTCTGAATCTAATCACTCAAGAGGGCCAAGAGAATATCTCTCCTTACGGAGGGGCAAATCCCATCTTGGTCAACCATGTCTCGCGACATGTCTCACGACTAACCCGAAAGCTACCTTTATAACTGCCCTGATATAGAGTAGCATTTGATAGACCCTAAGTAAGTTGATCCTCATCCCGAGAACATGCGAGGACCTCAGGTCTAGACCAAGGCATATACATTGTACGTGAGACTAAAAGATGACAATATCTTGCTATGTCTCAAAGTGGGTCTGTCCAACTCGGTGAGCTCAATCCTCGAGTCCATACTATCAGTTTAGCATCTCTATGCACATGACTTGTGAAACATAGTCATCAACTGAATCGTATGCTAGTAAATGATATGTGTCCGCATAACCTTAACAACTAGGGACTATTAGAACAATCATCATATAATATATAGTCTGACAAATAAGTCACATACTTATTGATACATATCACTGATGATGTTCAAGGACAATACAAAATACTCATGGATACATAGGAAATGAAATCATCACATGATTGCCTCTAGGGCATATCTCCCACAACTTGGACATTCCGGAGTCATTTCCATGAATTTGTGTCATTATCTGAGCTTGACAAACTCGTTGTGCCTTCAAGCCATGTATCCCTATGTTGGAGAGTTGCAACCAACATCATGTGCGCGCACCGTATAGAGAAAGAGTTGTTTCGCTCAAAGTTCCATGCCTAGGTATTCGCTATATTTCTTGTGCATAGTGGGATAGACAAAATAGAATGGACATCAGTCGGTAAAAATACCTCCTCCATCCCCTGTCGGTCCCAGGTGGCTTATGTTGCATCTATGAATTCAGAGGCCAAAACTGGTGGATGCAGCAACTTACTACCACATGGGTGCATCATTTCATCCCAAGGAATCTAGTTCTCTGTCCAGACATCAGTTGTTGCTCCATTACCATCCGTTTGATGAGGCCCTATTTCAAAACATCCATACCTTCCATTATGGCCCGTCAAATTTGACTTGGATGGTTCCCAAGGTTTGCATGCAATATCGATGAAGTTGGGAAGTAGATGCTCTTTAGAATGTGGCACTCAAGGACATTGGTTATTGCAATATTCTCCACCCTCGTTTCACTAGCATGGCCAGGTAGAAAAGTTCAAAATCTTTGAAACCCAAACTACCCATAGCTTTAGGTTTTCTCGTCTCTTTCCATGAAACCCAACTTGGCTTGCGATGTCCCTCTTTATTGCCCCACCAAAACTTCCTTATCAACATGTTTAGATGCTCACAGAGGCCCTTGGGGAGCTTAAAGCATGACATGGAAAACACTGGGATTGCTTGTGACATTGCTTGTACTAAGACTTCTTTCCCTACCATACATCGTTTTTTCAATCCGGCCTTCAATATTGCTCCATAACCGATCCTTTAAAATTTTAAAGCTCTGTTCTTTGATGAACCAACATCAGATGACATCCCAGGGTACTTATCACTTAGTGTTTCATTTGGTACTTGAAGTAGCCCTTTAATCTCCGCATGAACACTTTCAGGACCTCCCTTGCTGAAGAAAATAGATGACTATCCATAATTTATGTGTTTCTTGGTTTCCTGACAATATATATCCAACACCTAGTTCACCTCATTTGCACCCACACCATTGGCCCTAAAAACAGCAGGTTGTTGTCTACGAATAATAGGTGATTCAATGGCGATGCCGAAGGAGCCACTTGTAGACCACGAAGATTTGATGACTCATCTTTAGATTCTAGTAAGCACGAGAGGCCCTCTGCTACTAACAAGAACAAATATGGGAAATTGGATCCCCTTGCCGAATTCCAGGAGACGGTATAAATTGGTGCAGTTTCTTACCATTGAACATGATCGAGAATTTTACCGAGTTAACAAGGTCCATGACAATATCCACCCATCTCTGAGTGAAACCCAATTTTAACATGATAGCTTGGAGATAGTCCCACTCCACCCTATCATACGCCTTCATCATATCTAGCTTCAGCGCACAATGTAGATTCTTCTTTGCCCTGTTTCTTTCCATAAAGTGGAGACACTCATAAGCTGCGATTATATTGCCAGTGATCAATCATCCTGGGACAAAAGCAGAGTGCTTCGCAGATATAATTTCAGGCAAGTAGAGTTTTAGTCGATTAGAGACCACCTTCAAAGAAATTTTGTAAAGAAAGTTGCATAGACTGATCGGTTGGAACTGAGTTAACTGTGTCGGGTTTTTTACCTTTGGGATCAGCACAAGGATCGTCTCATTTATGCTCTCCGCCACTCGGTTCCCTTGACGATCCGTAATACCGCCTTTGTAACTTGTTCCCCACACGCTTCCTAGTTGCATTGAAAGAAGTGTGTAGGGAACCCAGGCGCCTTAAGCGGGAACATCTAGAAGAGTGTCTTCTTCACCTCATCTTGTGAATATGGGGCCTTTAACTTCTCGTTCATCTCAGTTGTTACCTTGCGTGCGACTGTATCGAGCACCCTCTCCATGTTTTGCACACCTTCCGAAGTGTACATGTTCATATAGAAGGTGTTTGTGAGATTCTCCATCTCCTCATTATCCTCTATCAATCTTCCATTCGACATCTGTAATGCCTTGATATGGTTCTTTCTTCTCCTTCGGCTGGCTCTAAGATGAAAGAAGTAAGTGTTTTTATCTCCATGTGCCAGCCAATCCATGCGTGCACGCTGATGCCATAGGACCTCCTCATGGTGGTATAGCTCTACTAGACGGTCGATGATTTTTTATTTCATTATGAGACAGAGCAAATCTGCCTGGGACTGCCGGCATCACATCTAGTTCAACTTTTAGCTTTATCATTTTAGTCCTGGCAGAATCGAACTCTATCCAATCCCAGGTGGTTAGCTTCTTCGACAAATCTGTCAGCTTCGCATGCAGTTCAGAGACAGAGCTAGAAATTTTCTTTCTCCTTTTGGTTCGCACCATATCCATCAATGTTGGGTGATGCTCCCACATAAGTTCATATTTAAATGACATGGGACCCATCATGCATGCATGCACATCGACTAGTGTAAGGAGCACAAATGCATGATCGAACGTAACTGAGTTTTTGTGCTCAAATTTTGATGCGGGGAAAGCCAGAAACCACGCAAGGCTTGCAACACATCTCTCTACCCATATAGGAGTAAAGGTGCCACCTGCAACTTTCTTCTCAGAGGTCTAGGTACTCCCATAGTAGCCTATATCTGCAAGACCATAAGTGTCCAAAGCATCATGGAAAGCATCCATGTGAAGTTGGCTCCTATTCCTGATTCCATCATCTTCGTGGGCGTGAAGAACTTCATTGAAATCATCGACTACCGCTCAGGGTAGATTACTCACGTCTGCAATGCCCCTTAGCATATCCCACGTTTTATACCTCTTGTACATGTGCTTCACCATAGAAACAAGTGAATCAAACCATCAAGTTAGCCAGATCTTCAACAATGACATCAACATGATACTCCGAATAACCAATAATCTCAACTTTTCTTGAATTATTCAGAAAATGCCTATACCACCCTTTCTACCAGAACTACTAACTGCATAACTTTTATTAAAGCCTAACATATCAGCATATTCTCAACACGAGTACCCTCTAACTAAGTTTCAACAATGCACAACACTGAGGGGCAATATGCCTCGCCATGTTGTGAAGCTCTTGAACTTTCACGGGTTTGCCATCCCCGCGCCAGTTTTAACATAGTAGACTCATTGCGCTTGGCGCGACCCCTAGCCGGAGCCCGCCAAACGTACATCAAGTGATTTGTTCACCCCCTTGTTTTTCCCAAGTTCTTGTCAACTCTAGATTGATTTGTCCTCATCCGCTTAGGGTCTTGAACTGTTGAGGGACTTGGTGGTACTTCTGTAAGGGGTAGAGCCAACATATTATTCCGAGTTGGAGGTGGCTATTTAGCAGCCGCCACATCAGCTGGTGCAACAACAACAAGTGCAGACGCACTTTTTCTGTTCAGTTCAGCCTCTGTCATAGTTGCATCGCCACAGTCCCCCTTATCATCATATTCCTCCGTCCCGGTATTCTGCGAATAGTCTCTTCCCTGTCTGTGACCATATCTACCCCGGACTCTTCCTACACTCTTTTTTTTAGAAAAGGAGGATATATCCTCGGCCTCTGCATCTGGACGATGCATGCAACCATTTTATTAATTATTCACAAATACCATACAAAGTAATACATCTGTCAGCCTAAAGCCACCATCTAGGCAACACCTGTTGCTACTCCTATCCCTTGATGAAGGTGTGCCGAATATCCGAGCCAAATATCAAATAGACATCGCACTAAAGCCTAACATCTAAACCCGAATGCCCCAGCCCAGCCACATACCAGGATTGGGTCCCACACCGGTTCGGTGCACTCTTAGAGGCTGCTGATACGTCTCCAACATATCTATAATTTTTGATTGTTCCATGCTATTATATTATTTGTTTTGTATGTTTCATATGCATTAATATGCTATTTTATATTATTTTTGGGACTAACCTATTAACCTAGTGCCCAGTGCTAGTTTCCGTTTTTTCCTTGTTTTTGAGTATTGCAGGAAAGAAATATCAAACGGAGTCCAAACGGAATAAATTCTATGCTGATTTTTCTTGGACCAGAAGGAACCCAAGAGGCTTGGAGAAGAGGCCAGAAGACCTATGGGTGGGCCACAAGCCACCAGGGCGCGCCCTTGGGGGGGGGAGCCCCCTTGGCTTGTGGACCGTCCGTAGCTCCTCCAACCCTAACTCTTCGCCTATAAATTCAGAAATATTTCCCCAGTATCCAAGAGAGCCATGAAAATACTTTTCCACCGCTGCAAGCCTCTGTTCCCATGAGATACCATCTTGGGGCCTTTTCCGACGATCTGTCGGAGGGGGATTCGATCACGGAGGGCTTCTACATAAACTCCATTGCCCTTCCGATGATGCCTGATTAGTTTAGCTTAGACCTTCGGGTCCATATCTAGTATCTAGATGGCTTCTTCTCTCTCTATGTTCTCCAATACCATGTTCTCCATGATCTTCATGGTGATCTATCCCATGTAATACTCTTTTGCGGTGTGTTTGTCGAGATCTGATAAATTGTGGGTTTATGATCAGATTATCTATGAATATTATTTGAATCTTCTCTGAATTCTTATATGCATGATTTCATATCTTTTTAAGTCTCTTAGAGTTATTGGTTTGGTTTGGCCAACTAGATTGGTAATTCCTGCAATGGGAGAAGTGCTTAGTTTTGGGTTCAATCTTGCGGTGTCCTCACCCCGTGAAAAAGTAGGGATAGCGAGGCACGTATTTGTATTGTTGCCATCAAGGATAAAAATATGGGGTTTTCATCATATTGCTTGAGTTTATCCCTCTACATCATGTCACCTTACTTAATGCGTTACTCTGTCTTCATGAACTTAATACTCTAGATGCATGCATGAGCTGGTCGATGTGTGGAGTAATAGTAGTAGATGCAGAATCGTTTCAGTCTACTTAATACGGATGTGATGCTTATATGCATAATCATTGCCTTGGATATCGTCATAACTATGCGCTTTTCTATCAATTGCTCGACAGTAATTTGTTCACCCACCATATTATTTTCCTTCAAGAGAGAAGCCTCTAGTGAAACCTATGGCCCCCGGGTCTATTTTCCATATTATATTTTCAGATCTATAAACCTAAAAAACACAAAAATAGTTTGCTACAATTTATTTACTTTTATTTTAATTATCGCTTTAGTAATCTTTTATATCTATCTCTATCAGATCTCATCCTTGCAACTGACCGTGAAGGGATTGACAACCCCTTTATAGCGTTGGGCGCAAGTGTTTGATTGTTTGTGCAGGTGCATAGATTGGGGCCTTGATTGTACCTCCTACTGGATTGATACCTTGATTCTCAAAACTGAGGGAAATACTTATCTACTTTGTTGCATCACCCTTTCGTCTTCAAGGGAAAAACAACACAAGCTCAAGAAGTAGCAAGAAGGATTTCTGGCACTATTGTCGGGGAGGATAAATAGCAAGTCAAGACAAGAACTCTCCTGTCAACTTGCCAATTTCTGACGTGGTTGCCGGAGAGATCTACATCAAGCCTACCAAGTACCCATCACAAACTCATCTCTTGCATTTACATTATTCGCTATTTGCCTCTCATTTTCCTCTCCCCCACTTCTAAAACGAATTTAAAAAAAACAATTTTTTTGCCTTTTTATTCTCCCATCTTCCGTTCGTATTTTCGTTTGCTTTTTGTTTGCTTGTGTGCTAGATTGCTTGCTTTGTCACAATGACTCAAGAGAATACCAAGTTGTGTGACTTCTCCAATACTAATAATAATGATTTTATTAGTACTCCGATTGCGCCCGCCACTAGTGCAAAATCTTATGAAATTAATGCCGCTTTGCTTAATCATGTTATGAAAGAACAATTTTCTGCCCTTCCTAGTGAAGATGCCGCATCCCATCTAAATACTTTCGTTGAGTTGTGTGATATGCAAAATAAGAAAGATCTCAATAATGATATTGTTAAATTGAAGCTATTTCCGTTCTCAGTACGAGATCGTGCTAAAACTTGGTTTACATCTTTGCCTAAAAATAGCATTGATTCATGGAATAAGTGTAAAGATGCTTTTATTTTGCAAGTAATTTTTGCCCGCTAAGATCATCTCCCTTAGGAACAATATATTGAATTTTAAGCAACTTGATCACGAGCATGTTGCACAATCTTGGGAGCGGATGAAATTAATGATTAGAAATTGCCTCACACATGGTTTGAGTTTATGGATGATTATACAAATTTTTTATGAGGGATTGAATTTTGCATCTAGAAATCTTTTAGATTCCGCTGCAGGTGGTACTTTTATGGAAATCACATTAGGAGAAGCTACTATACTCCTAGATAATATTATGGCGAATTACTTTGAATGGCATACCGAAATATCTGCTACCAGTAAAAAAGTGCATGCTATTGAAGAAATAAATACTTTGAGTGAAAATATGGATGAATTAATGAAATTGTTTGCTAGTAAGAGTGCTCCTATTGATCCTAATGATATGACTTTGTCTTCTTTGATTGGAAATAATAATGAATCTATGGATGTGAATTTTGTTGGTAGGAACAATCTTGGTAATAACGCGTATAGAGGTAATTTCAACCCTAGGCCGTTTCCTAGTAATTCCTCTAATAATTATGGTAATTCCTACAACAATCCTTATGGAAATTATAATATGATTACCTCTTATATTGAGAATAATATTAAAGAATTTATTAGTTCGCAAAAGGTTTTCAATGCTACGATTGAAGAAAAATTGCTCAAGATTGATGATTTGGCTAGGAACGATGACAGAATTTCGCTTGAGATTGATTCTTTGAAATTAGATCAACTCCACCCAAGCGTGATATTAATGAGTCTTTAAAAGCTATGAGAACTTCTATTGATGAGTGTAAGGAAAGAACCGCTAGAATGCGTGCTAAGCATGAATGGCTTGAAAAAGTGTGTTCTCGTGATAATAATGATGAAGATCTTAAAGTGATTGATGTAAATCCTATTGAATCTTTGTTTTATAATATAAATCTTGATAAATATGTGGCTGGAGATAATTCAACTTTAGTCAAAAGTCAGCTCAATGATTCGGAGTTTATAGATCTTAATGCCAAAATTGATAAAAGTGGGATTGAAGAGGTCAAAACTTTAAATAGCAATGAACCCACTCTTTTGGATTTCAAGGACTTTAATTATGATAGTTATTACTTGATTGATTTTATTTCCTTGTTGCAATCCATGTTGAATTCTCGCATGGTTATAATCAAAATAAAGCTTTTACTAAACATATCGTTGATGCTATGATGAAATCTTTTGAAGAAAAACTTGAGTTGGAAGTTTCTATACCTAGAAAGATTTATGATGAGTGGGAACCTACTATTAAGATTAAAATTATAGATTATGAGTGCCATGCTTTGTGTGATTTGGGTGCTAGTGTTTCCACGATTCCGAAAACTTTATGTGATGTGCTAGGTTTCCATGAACTTGATGGTTGCTCTTTAAATTTACATCTAGCGGATTCCACTATTAAGAAACCTATGGGAAGGATTATCAATGTTATTATTGTTTCAAATAGGAATTATGTGCCCGTAGATTTCATTGTTCTTGATATAGATTGCAATCCTATATGTCGTATTATTCTTGGTAGGCCTTTCCTTAGAACGATCGGTGCAATTATTGATATGAAAGAAGGAAACATTGGATTCCAATTTATGTTAAGGAAAGGTATGGGACACTTTCGTAGAAATAAAATAAAATTACCTTATGAATCTATTATGAGAGCCAGTTCTGAGTTGCATACCAAAGATGACAATACCTAGATCTATTATGTTATGCCTAGCTAGGGGCGTTAAACAATAACGCTTGTTGGGAGGCAACCCAATTTTTTTTGTTTTTTTGTCTTAGTTTCTGTTATTGAGTGATTTAAATATTATTAAATCTTTATTAATTGTGTTTTAGTGTTTCAATTAGTGTTTGAGCCAAGTAGACCTTTGGGATGGTTTACGGTTATTGTTGATTTGATCCTGCTGAAAAACAGAAACTTTTGCACTCAGTCCAGGAATTTTATAAATTCACCAGAGCATCGAATGAGTCTGAAATTTTTACACAAGATTGATATGCAAATTTCCAAGATTTTAATAATTTTTCAGAATTTTTGGAGATACATAAGTATTCGAAGTTTCCAGATTTCTACAGACTGTTCTGTTTTTGACAGAATCTGTTTTCTTTGTGTTGTTTGCTTATTTTGATATATCTATGGGTTGTATAGGGGGGTATGATCCATGGATAATTTGGAATACATTAAATATTACACAAATATAAATAAAGAATGATTTCACAACAGTACCTAAAGTGGTAATTTAGTTTTCTTATACTAACGGATCTCACGAGTTTTCTGTTGAGTTTTGTGTTGTGAAGTTTTCAAGTTTTGGGTAAAGATTTGATGGACTATGGAATAAGGAGTGGCAAGAGCATAAGCTTGGAGATTCCCAAGGCACCCTAAGGAATATTATTCCAAAGAGCCTAAGCTAGGGGATTCCCCGGAAGGCATCCCCTCTTTCGTCTTCACTCCATCAGTAAATTTACTTGAGGCTATATTTGTATTCACCACATGATATGTGTTTTGCTTGGAGCGTCTTGTATGATATGAGTCTTTGATTTTTAGTTTTCCACAATCATACTTGCCGCACACATATTTTGAGAGAGACAAGCATGAATCGTGAATTTATTAGAATACTCTATGTGCTTCACTTATATCTTTTGAGCTAGGCAATTTTGCTCTAGTGCTTCACTTATATCTTTTTAGAGCACGGTGGTGTTTTATTTTATAGAAATAATTGAAATCTCCTACCTCACTTATGTTATTTTTAGAGTATATAAACATAATGGTAATTGGTTTAGGTTATGAATTTAGTCATAATATAATGTGCATCCAAGAGGGATATAATAAAAACTTTCATATAAAGTGCATTGAATACTATGAGAAGTTTGATTCCTTGCATATAGTTTTGAGATATAAAGAGGGTGATATTAGAGCCATGATAGTGAGTAATTTTGGATTGGTAGAAATACTTGTGTTAAAATTTTGTGATTCCCGTAGGATGCACGTATGGTGAACCGTTATGTAACGAAGTTGGAGCATGATTTGTTTATTGATTGTCATCCTTTGTGTGAGGGTTGGGAGCGCGCGATGGTTAACTCCTACCAACCTCTCCCCGAGGAGCATGCGTCTAATACTTTGCTTCAATAACTAATAGACTTTTGCAATAAGTATGTGGGTTCTTTATGACTAATGTGAGTCCATGGATTACACACACTCTCACCCTTCCACCTTTGCTAGCCTCTCCAGTACTGCGCAACTTTCGCCGGTGCATTAAACCCACCATATACCCTTCCTCAAAATAGCCACCATACCTACCTATTATGGCATTTCCATAGCCATTCCGATATATATTGCAATGGAACTTCCACCGTTCCGTTTATCATGACACGCACCATCATTGTCATATTGCTTTGCATGATCGTAAGACAGCTAGCGTGATGTTTTCATTAATGTCATTTGCTATGCTATATTTTTGCACATCCCGGTACACCGCCAGAGGCATTCATATGGAGTCATGTTTTGTTTTAAGTATCGAGTTGTAATTCTTGAGTTGTAATTAAATAAAAGTGTGATCATCATTATTAGAGCATTGTCCCATGTGAGGAAAGGACGGAAGTTGTGATTCCCTCACAAGTTGGGATGAGACTCCGGACTTTAAAAATAATAGAAGAGGCCAATGAAGACCAAATAATAAAAAAAGAGGCCAAAGATTCCCATAAAAAAATAAGAGAAAGGAGAGAAGGGACAATGCTACTATCTTTTTTTCCACACTTGTGCTTCAAAGTAGCACCATGATCTTCATGATAGAGAGTCTTATATTTTCTCACTTTCATATACTAGTGGGAATTTATCATTATATAACTTGAATTCTATATTCTAATGATGGGATTCCTCAAAATGCCCTAGGTCTTCGTGAGCAAGCGAGTTGGATGCACACCCACTTAGTTTCTTTTTGAGCTTTCATACACTTATAGCTCTAGTGCATCTGTTGCATGGCAATCTCTACTCACTCACACTGATATCTGTTGATGGGCATCTCCATAGGCCATTGATATGCCTAATTGATGTGAGACTATCTTCTCCTTTTCCTCACAACCTCCACCATATTCTATTCCACCTATAGTGCTATATCCGTCGCTCACGCTCATGTATTGCGTGAAAGTTGAAAACGTTTAAGAACATAAAAAGTGTGAAACAATTACTTGAATTGTCATAGGGGTTGTGCATGATTTAAATACTTTGTGTGGGGAAGATGGAGCATAGCCAAACCTTATGATTTTGTAGGGATAACTTTCTTTGGCCACGTTATTTTGAAAAGACACAATTGCTTTGTTAGTATGCTTGAAGTATTATTGTTTTTATGTCAACATTAAACTTTTGTTTTGAATATTATGGATCTGAACATTCATGCCACAATAAATAATATTACATGGATAAATATGTTAGGTAGCATTCCACATCAAAAATTCTGTTGTTATCATTTACCTACTCGAGGACGAGCAGGAATTAAGCTTGGGGATGCTGATACGTCTCCAACGTATCTATAATTTTTGATTGTTCCATGCTATTATATTAACTATTTTGGATGTTTTATATGCATTAATATGCTATTTTATATTATTTTTGGGACTAACCTAATAACCTAGTGCCCAGTGTCAGTTTCTGTTTTTTCCTTGTTTTTGAGTATTGCAGGAAAGGAATATCAAACGGAGTCCAAACAGAATATAATTCTATGCTGATTTTTCTTGGACCATAAGGAACCCAGGAGGCTTGGAGAAGAGGCTAGAAGACCTACGGGTGGGCCACAAGCCACCAGGGCGTGCCTTGGCTTGTGCCCCCCCCCCCCGTAGCTCCTCCAACACTAACTCTTTGCCTATAAATTCAGAAATATTCCCCCAATACTCAAGAGAGCCGCAAAAATACTTTTCCGCCACCACAAGCTTCTGTTCCCATGCGATCCCATCTTGGGGCCTTTTCCGGCGATTTGTCGGAGGGGGATTCGATCACAGAGGGCTTCTACATCAACTCCATTTCCCTTCCGATGATCCATGGGTAGTTTACCTTAGACCTCCGGGTCCATAGCTAGTAGCTAGAGGGCTTCTTCTCTCTCTATGTTCTTCAATACCATGTTCTCCATGATCTTGATGGTGATCTATTCGATGTAATACTCTTTTGCGGTGTGTTTGTCGAGATCCGATGAATTGTGGGTTTATGATCAGATTATCTATGAATATCATTTGAGTCTTCTCTGAATTCTTATATGCATGATTTCATATCTTTGCAAGTCTCTTCGAGTTATTGGTTTGGTTTGACAACTAGATTGGTAATTCTTGCAATGGGAGAAGTGCTTAGTTTTGGGTTCAATCTTGCGATGTCCTCACCCGGTGACAAAGTAGGGGTAGCGAGGCACGCATTTGTATTTTTGCCATCAAGGATAAAAAGACGAGGTTTTCATCATATTGCGTGAGTTTATCCCTCTACATCATGTCATCTTACTTAATGCCTTACTTTGTTCTTCATGAACTTAATACTCTAGATGCAGGAAGGAGTCGGTCGATGTGTGGAGTAATAGTAGTAGATGCAGAATCATTTCGGTCTACTTGATACGGACGTGATGCCTATATTCATAATCATTTCCTTGGATATCGTCATAACTATGCGCTTTTCTACCAATTGCTCGACATTAATTTGTTCACCCACCGTATTATTTTCCTTCAAGAGAGAAGCCTCCAGTGAAACCTATGACCCCCTGGTCTATTTTCCATATTATACTTTCAGATCTATAAACCAAAAAACACAAAAATACTTTGCTATAATTTATTTACTTTTATTTTAATTATCATTTTAGTAATCTTTTATATCTATATCTATCAGATCTCATCCTTGCAAGTGACCGTGAAGGTATTGACAAACCCTTTATAGCGTTGGGTGCAAGTGTTTGATTGTTTGTGCAGGTGCATAGATTGGGGCCTTACTTGTACCTCCTACTGGATTGATACCTTGGTTCTCATAACTAAGGGAAATACTTATCTACTTGCTGCATCACCCTTTCCTTTTCAAGGGAAAACCAACGCAACCTTAAGAAGTAGCAGTTGCTGATGAGGACATGACTACCTTCGATATGACCAAAAATATTGCATATGTGCATATTTGTGAGGTGATTTCTTATAATAATTATGCAATAATTTATTTATGTTATCCGGAACAAAAATACTTCACCTATTTTTATTTTATGCCTAAATGCAGAATGGCCGAACACTTGTATGAACCACGTGTGATGACAAAGGGAGAGGAAATGGTTGGATGCTATTCAAGAGGTCCTCTCACATTAAAGGAAATAATTAGGTGTTGTTCAAGAAGTTCTATCATGTCACTTTTAGCCCAAGAGAAGATAGAGTCCGAATCTCTCACGTTCTGGACTCAGATTCGGACTGCGCAGACACACCTGTCTCAAAACGCCAACAACTTTTTTACTCGGAATTGGGTGATTCTTTTTTTTGCTGGAAACTAGATTTCATATGCGTTCCAGCCCAGTTGGAATCACCTTAAAATTCATCCGGATCGCGAAGATATCGACAAAACAATCTGACGTTGCAGCAGAATCCGAGTCAAACTACAAGTCCAAAGGTGTTGCATCACCTCCACTTGGGCCCATGGGCCTTGTACGACCTAGGGTTGGTTTTAGGGTGTCTTGGGACGTCCTCCCACCTCCTTGGCCGCCACACCTTGCTCCTATATAAGTAGACCATTCTAATAGCTTTTCCTTTGGGTTTTGTTTAGTTAAAAGTTAGCCATTGCAACTTCGTGTACTTCGTTTGTGTCCAACGACCAGACCAAGACCTTTTTCGGAACCCCACCCTTATCAATACTTCATCTATATTCGCAATATTCAGATTGCATTATCATATTCTTGCTTGTTCTTCGATTGCTTGCAGGAATAAACCTTCGTGGTCAGGTTGATCGTGCTCCGACGTGGTCAATAACCTCTTGGAGATTGGTTTAGCGATTGCTAAGATGCAACGTCGTGCACGTTTGTAGTCGGATCGTCAAAGTCGTATTCACCAAATCAATAGTTATCATCTCATCGAAAGATCGGGACCCTCGCCTCTATCAAGATGATGAGGACATGACTACCTTCGATACGACCAAAAATATTGCATATGTGAATATTTGTGAGGTGATTTATTATAATAAATATGCAATAATTTATTTATGTTATCCGGAACAAAAATACTTCACCTATTTTTATTTTATGCCTAAATGCAGAATGGCCGAACACTTGTATGAACCACGTGTGATGACAAAGGGAGAGGAAATGGTTGGATGCTATTCAAGAGGTCCTCTCACGTTAAAGGAAATAATTAGGTGCTGTTCAAGAAGTTCTATCACGTCACTTTTAGCCCAAGAGAAGATAGAGTCCAAATCTCTCACGTTCTGGACTCAGATTCGGACTGCACAGACACACCTATCTCAAAACGGCAACAACTTTTTCATACGGACTCAGAATTGGGCGATTCTTTTTTTTTGCTGGAAACTAGATTTCATATGCGTTCCAGCCCAGTTAGAATCACCTTAAAATTCGTCCAGATCGCGAAGATACGATGAAACAATCTGACGTTGCAGCAGAATCCGAGTCAAACTACAAGTCCAAAGGTGTTGCATCACCTCCACTTGGGCCCATGGGCCTTGTACGACCTAGGGTTGGTTTTAGGGTGTCTTGGGACGTCCTCCCACCTCCTTTGACGCCACCCCTTGCTCCTATATAAGTAGATCAATCTAGTAGCTTTTCCTTTGGGTTTTGTTTAGTTAAAAGTTAGCCATTGCAACTTCGTGTACTTCATTTATGTCCAACGACTAGACCAAGACCGCTTTCGGAACCCCACCCTTATCAATACTTCATCTATATTCGCAATATTCAGATTGCATTATCATATTCTTGCTTGTTCTTTGATTGCTTGCAGGAAATAGACCTTCGTGGTCAGGTTGATCGTGCTCCGACGTGGTCAATAACCTTTTGGAGATTGGTTTAGCGATTGCTAAGGCGCAACGTCATGCACGTTTGTAGTCGGATCGTCAAAGTCGTCTCCACCAAATCGATAGTTATCATCTCATCGAAAGATCGGGACCCTCGCCTCTATCAAGTGGTATCAGATTTCCAGGTTGCTCGGTGAGATTTTACTAGTTTTCGTTGTTTAGATCGCATCTGTTCTTCATACCTTTTGTCCACGAAAAAGACAAAAAAATTAGGGTTAGATCATCATATCCAAACCAATCTGAGCCTTTACATAGTCTTTTCAGTATTTTGCTTTGTTGAATTTGCGGTTACATCGTCGTGTCGAGTTGCTGGTCTTAGTGTCTAGTCCTTTAGAGTTTCGAGTTCTTTTCACAGGTTGTCACGCCGCCACCGCATCGTCTTCATAGTTGCCATATACCACCACCATTATCACCGCTGCCATATATCACCACCCATCATCACTATCCATTGGTGTCCATATATACCATCATAAATCCTCCACCAATCCGAGTCCAGCTCGTTTTAGGTTTAGTTTTGAGATCCTTTTGATTTCAGATTCGTGTTTTGCTACCTGCGTAGGTGTCGGAAAAAAAGAAAAAAAGAAAAAAATTGAGAGAAAAAAAGAGAAAAAAATAGAGAGAAGAGAAAAAAACAAATTTCGGATCTACCTAGACTCAATCTCGTATGTGAATTCGGATTGAAATCTGTTTTGCGCAATGTTAGTAAAACACGCGTATCTTCCTCATACGAAATCAGAATTGAGTGATTCTTTTTGCATACAAAAGCTTGAGTCAGTAGCATTCTTGAGAAAAAATATCAGAAATTTCCACATAATATTTTCTAGAGGAAAGCTGAAGAGAGAGTTTTGTATATCTTGCTTGTCGGTCATTTATCATCATTGTCTTTACTGCCATTGTGATCTTCACTTATATCTTGCTGTCGAGAGCTAATTCATATCATCCTTTCTGCTATTTGTCCTAGGTCGTGACTCCATTAGTGTTCTAGGCTCGCGTCTCTAGTACGGTCTAGCCTAGGACCAACACAGTACCGTCGTTGAGCGTTTATTCAACATTGCATCTCTGAATTGATTATTGCTAATCTTTTGCTACCATATATTAAGCCTTCCAAGCTCCACATATTTCTACATCGTGTATACATACGTTCACCTGGTAATCGCTTTACCCAATCTTTGGAGATATTGACACCGTCGGTTGCCGGTCGCCACCTGCTGCATGGTAAGAATTTGTAAGACATTGATATTTGCTTTATTGTGAGCCTTTACCACCACATCCCAGTAGTTCATAGGAATAATATACTTGAATCTTTGTTTCTTGTTTCTACTAGTCATGGCAGGATCCAGAGTTGTCAGTTCATGGGCTTCTTCGATCATGGGAGATGTGCCACCACAAAAACTGATACGAGAGATGCAAAGAGATCCAAATGCACATGATCAGGTTAATGTTTCTATACCTCCATTTAATGGCCGATTTAGACCTGCTTTATATATCGAGTGGGAGTTTGAAATAAATGAAATATTTGCTTCCCATAATTTTGCTGCACATAAGAAAGTTAAGGTCGTAGTTGGTTCTTTCACTGGTTATGCTTTAGTTTGGTGGAGCGAATATTGTCGGTTACACAAAGATATTATACCTACTACTTGGGATAATTTGAAACTTGCCATGAGACACACATTCGTTCCTGCTTATTATACTCATGACAAGCTTAAAAGGTTACAATATTTAAAACAAGGTAGTGACACCGTAATGAAATATTATGATGATTTACAAATAACCTTGTTGCATTCCTCATTAGAAGAAAGTGAAGAAGATTTTATGGATAGATTTTGGGGAGGATTAAACCGTGGTATTCAGGAGATACTAATTCATGAAAAGTGTTATTCTATGGATTGTTTATTTCGTCTTGCTTGCAAAGCTAAACAGGAAATAAATCAACGCGTTGCCCAAAAGGAAATAGAGCGCAAGGTGCTCATTCCAAGAGTGGATACAGTTGTTCCTTCAACTACTAGGCGTACTGTAACAACCACATCAATTCTTGTGAGGGCTACATCACCTACACCATGTAACACGTCAGCACCGAGAGTGCCTACATCATCTGAGTTGATCATAAAAGGTAATGGCAAAGGTATTGATCTTCCACCTCCACATGAGTATGTTGAATGCCTTGTCAATTCCAATGTACCTTGTCATGAGCTACCCATTACTTTGATCACACCACCTATTTTAGAGGACTATGTTCATGATTTTACTTCGTCTTGTGATCAAATAACTACAATATCAGCAATTGTGAGTGCACCCATTGAATTAACTATTGATGAGCAAGAACCGTATGAAATAGAAAATCAATCAAATTTGGGTCAAATATGTTTGAAAATAATTCTATTGGTGTTTAGTCATTTTGATATGACCTCCAATCTTGGTGATAATTCTGTGTCAAATGACATGTTGCATGTTTGCTTATTTAAGCATGTTGTAGCATCTAAGTTTGAAACGATTCACGTTTATCTACCAATATTGGGACGGTTTAATGATGAACATTATGAATCTTTTGATATGAATAAGGACTTCACTTATATATGCAAACTGAGTTGTAATATTGTCATGCCTTCTACTTCTTGTAATGATTTTTGGCTTCATATTTCATGACATGTGATGACTGCTCTTGCATATATGTGTCACATGTGTCACAACTGAGAATAATAAAAATGGATGACAAATACATATACAATGTGTCCGACTTTTCTCTTTTGGTAGTCACATTTCAGATTAAGCAACGCCGAGGACGGCTTTGTTTTGAAAAAGGGAAGGATGATGAGGACATGACTACCTTCGATACGACCAAAAATATTGCATACGTGCATATTTGTGAGGTGATTTCTTATAATAATCATGCAATAATTTATTTATGTTATCCGGAACAAAAATACTTCACCTATTTTTATTTTATGCCTAAATGCAGAATGGCCGAACACTTGTATGAACCACGTGTGATGACAAAGGTAGAGGAAATGGTTGGATGCTATTAAAGAGGTCCTCTCACATTAAAGGAAATAATTAGGTGTTGTTCAAGAAGTTCTATCACGTCACTTTTAGCCCAAAAGAAGATAGAATCCAAATCTCTCACGTTCTGGACTCAGATTCGGACTGCACAGACACACCTGTCTCAAAACGCCAACAATTTTTTCATACGGATTCGGAATTGGGTGATTCGTTTTTTGCTGGAAACTAGATTTCATATGCGTTCCATCCCAGTTGTAATCACCTTAAAGTTCGTCCGGATCGCGAAGATATTGACGAAACAATCTGACGTTGAAGTAGAATCCGAGTCAAACTACAAGTCCAAAGGTGTTGCATCACCTCCACTTGGGCCCATGGGCCTTGTAAGACCTAGGGTTGGTTTTAGGGTTTCTTGGGACGTCCTCCCACCTCCTTGGCCGCAACCCCTTGCTCCTATATAAGTAGATCAATCTAGTAGCTTTTCCTTTGGGTTTTGTTTAGTTAAAAGTTAGCCATTGCAACTTCGTGTACTTCGTTTGTGTCCAACGACCAGACCAAGACCTTTTTCGAAACCCCACCCTTATCAATACTTCATCTATATTCGCAATATTCAGATTGCATTATCATATTCTTGCTTGTTCTTCGATTGCTTGCAGGAATAGACCTTCGTGGTCAGGTTGATCGTGCTCCGACGTGGTCAATAACCTCTTGGAGATTGGTTTAGCGATTGCTAAGGCGCAACATCGTGCACGTTTGTAGTCGGATCGTCAAAGTCGTCTCCACCAAATATAGTTATCATCTCATCGAAAGATTGGGACCCTCGCCTCTATCAGTTGCCGCCACCATCTTCCACCGGTCCATCTCCAGGGCAGGAGCACACACACCGACCTTGCCAGGCCTGTCATCGACGCCACCACGACGCCAAACAACTCCACCATCCTGAATGTATCCGTCCACACGCACCCGTCACCGAACCTTCGCAATGCCATGCCGCCGGGATCCACCGTCGGGCGTGTACGCCTTGTCCTGCACTCCGTCCCCTTCCTCCACCCATCCCCACACCAGCACCTATGAACCAAGATGATTGGAGGTCCTTGAATACCAAAGCAATTGGGGCGTGGATGCGAGTACCACACTCCTTGTTTATGTGGCTCAGATGACCACATACGACACACCAGTTAGGCAGACGCTCGTATTTGATGATGGAAATTTATCTCTTCTGTTTGATGATTAGTGACACGACATTCTTCGGAGGCTTGGTTACGTCTATTATCACACGAACACGAAAGAAATTCCCTCAAAATCTTGGGACTTGGGTTCAATGTACACAAAGTCACCAACTGTTGCAGCGAGGGACTTAATGAGGGGGGGAGGGGGAATCCATCCGGCAAATCATGGATTTGGATCCATATTTCTATCTTGTTTAGCGAGATCGTCGATAGCCGCGGGAAGCCATCATACGGAGCCGCACTACAAATTTTCCTTTGAAGGTCCAGGGCTAAGGATGACAACTTTACCCATGGGTGCGTGTGGACGGCAATTTTACCCATAGTTGTAGGATTGTGGAATGCTCACCGTGTGTTCCCCTGGTTCAATATATGTTGGAAGAATACTTCCACAAAAGCCTTTGTTCCCTTGGTTCGATATATGTTGGGAGCGAATTTACTCTTTCATGGACGACACGTCGCAACGCACGATCTGATCCATCTCTTTTTCGTCCTGCGGACATGGCCAGCAGCAAGGCCCACCATATGGACAACGATCAACACGCAGAGGCGTGCACCAAAAGTGCAAGCACATGCATCTCTCTCTAATTTTTCTCCCCTCCCCTGATTTAATGGGTGGTGCCTAGGGGCAAATTTGATACTTTGACCCTTTTCCAAAAGTCTACCAGGATTTGACCCTAGTTTGAAAATATTTTGGGATCTGGCCTTTTTCGCTATCGTCATAGTCCCTGATGGTAAGATAGCAGTAATGTAAAAATACCCTAACGGCAGAGTCGTTGACGGTAGATAATTATACCCTACCCAGAGTCCTTAGCGGTAGGGCAGCGTCCTTGTTCGATGGAGTGTGATAGATGTGCATGCATCGAACGCAGCCGGTTTTAACTACTGCTGCTACATGCATGCCCAACCGGCTGCTGCTAGAGCGGTAGGGCAGCGTCCTTGTTCGATGGAGTGTGATAGATGTGCATGCATCGAACGCAGCCGGTTTTAACTACTGCTGCTACATGCATGCCCAACCGGCTGCTGCTAGAGCGGTAGGGCAGCGTCCTTGTTCGATGGAGTGTGATAGATGTGCATGCATCGAACGCAGCCGGTTTTAACTACTGCTGCTACATGCATGCCCAACCGGCTGCTGCTAGAGCGGTAGGGCAGCGTCCTTGTTCGATGGAGTGTGATAGATGTGCATGCATCGAACGCAGCCGGTTTTAACTACTGCTGCTACATGCATGCCCAACCGGCTGCTGCTAGAGCGGTAGGGCAGCGTCCTTGTTCGATGGAGTGTGATAGATGTGCATGCATCGAACGCAGCCGGTTTTAACTACTGCTGCTACATGCATGCCCAACCGGCTGCTGCTAGAGCGGTAGGGCAGCGTCCTTGTTCGATGGAGTGTGATAGATGTGCATGCATCGAACGCAGCCGGTTTTAACTACTGCTGCTACATGCATGCCCAACCGGCTGCTGCTAGAGCGGTAGGGCAGCGTCCTTGTTCGATGGAGTGTGATAGATGTGCATGCATCGAACGCAGCCGGTTTTAACTACTGCTGCTACATGCATGCCCAACCGGCTGCTGCTAGAGCGGTAGGGCAGCGTCCTTGTTCGATGGAGTGTGATAGATGTGCATGCATCGAACGCAGCCGGTTTTAACTACTGCTGCTACATGCATGCCCAACCGGCTGCTGCTAGAGCGGTAGGGCAGCGTCCTTGTTCGATGGAGTGTGATAGATGTGCATGCATCGAACGCAGCCGGTTTTAACTACTGCTGCTACATGCATGCCCAACCGGCTGCTGCTAGAGCGGTAGGGCAGCGTCCTTGTTCGATGGAGTGTGATAGATGTGCATGCATCGAACGCAGCCGGTTTTAACTACTGCTGCTACATGCATGCCCAACCGGCTGCTGCTAGAGCGGTAGGGCAGCGTCCTTGTTCGATGGAGTGTGATAGATGTGCATGCATCGAACGCAGCCGGTTTTAACTACTGCTGCTACATGCATGCCCAACCGGCTGCTGCTAGAGCGGTAGGGCAGCGTCCTTGTTCGATGGAGTGTGATAGATGTGCATGCATCGAACGCAGCCGGTTTTAACTACTGCTGCTACATGCATGCCCAACCGGCTGCTGCTAGAGCGGTAGGGCAGCGTCCTTGTTCGATGGAGTGTGATAGATGTGCATGCATCGAACGCAGCCGGTTTTAACTACTGCTGCTACATGCATGCCCAACCGGCTGCTGCTAGAGCGGTAGGGCAGCGTCCTTGTTCGATGGAGTGTGATAGATGTGCATGCATCGAACGCAGCCGGTTTTAACTACTGCTGCTACATGCATGCCCAACCGGCTGCTGCTAGAGCGGTAGGGCAGCGTCCTTGTTCGATGGAGTGTGATAGATGTGCATGCATCGAACGCAGCCGGTTTTAACTACTGCTGCTACATGCATGCCCAACCGGCTGCTGCTAGAGTACATACGTGCATTAATTCCTCACGCATGCATGTGCAATGGGAGAGAGAGAGAGTGATTGATGGAACGTATCGACGGAAACAAACATCTTAAACTTTGTATGTGTGCATGTGTGCCTCTGGTGGGACCTCACGCATGCATGTGTGTCTTTGGTTCTCATCTCTCCCCAACAAGATTGATGCATGCATTCGTGGGCAGTAGTGATAAAAATAAAAGAATGCTAGAAATAGTTACAACACTCATCCAAAACAATAAGCTACGCATCAACCGTATCTTCTCGTGCTATCCCCGTGGGCAGGATGGGTTGGCCAGGCACTGTTCAGGTCTGCGGGGTTGTGGGCGATTGTCTTTTGTGCCATAAAAAACCTCTCGATAGAAACCCTAAGTCGTGTCATTCCCGTGTGCCGTCACCGCCGCCACTTCCTTTTCCATACGCCCTCCGCCGCTGCACTTCACGCCCTCAACTTCACCGCTCCCTCCTCCTCCCGCTCCACCTTTGGCGACGCCGGGAACTACCCGCTGGCGAAGGACCGCGTGGGCCGGCACCTCCCCCAGCGCTCTCCTTCCCGACTTCGTCGTAGCCACTGACCCTCCCCTCCGGTCGAGGCTGAGTGTGCACAGCGTGGACGAGTTGACCGCGACGGAACCAGAGTCGCTCGAGGCCCGAGTGCAAGATGAGATCCGGCAGGCGGAGGAAGGAGTAGCCCACATTGAAATCCATGCTCTTTGTGTGTCTATTGGATTTGGATCGAGGAAGGAGATGGCATGGGGATGCGGCAGTCGACAAAGGAAAAGGGCGACACTGGCTCACACAGGGCGCGGATCTTAGTCCAGGCGGCCCCTCGTATGTTTGATTTGTTCGTTGACATGATCTTATCTCCTCTCATCTCCCCTCTCTTCTCTCAATGACCCCATATCGTCTCGTCTCTGAAGGCAGAGCGCCAGAGGAGCACCAACGTGGTGAGCTTCCCCTTTCCCCCGTCTACCCCCCAGATCTGAAGATCAACTACAGTTTCCACGTCTTGTTATACTCTGCTTCAGTCTGTACACATGTCACTTTGGTTAAACTCATGTCTTTGATGCCATGGCTGAAACTAGAGCAAACTGTGCGTGTGCATCATGTTTTGGTTCAGTTTTGGGTGACTGAAACTAGTTAGAGCATACTCCATTGTAAAATTAGAAACTAGAAATGCTATACAGAGATGTTAGTCTATTTAACCACCACCTTAAATCAGCTTAACACAATATTATTTGGATGGGTTTTGAAATTGTGGTTATATACTCTTTATAAAGTTTATTCATCAATATGATATCTCAATTTTCTGTGTCGTACATTTTATGTATCTTTACTCATCAAAAATCAAATTGGGGCAAGACTGTTACAGAAAAATTACTTGCGAGCATATTGTGATTTAGTTCTTCACAGAGTATTTTGTAATGCAATTATCTATATAATCTCCTGTGTTGGTCTGATGCTGACCATTTGAGAATATGTGGAACTATTTTTTTCTCTATCCTGAAGGTTGTTGACTGCAGAATCTGTGATGATCCACACTCTGTTGGTTCACACTCATTGAGTTTGCTCGTGAAGTTATTATATCTTCACATGGTATATTTATGTTTTTCGGTGGTTAATTGATGGTTCGATAAATGATACATTTCATGCAGGGGGTGCTAGAGCTGCACTTAACTTGCCAACATCATCGCCTTGTTCTTCCTGACAACGTAAGGCCCATCAACTTCCATCTGCAACTCTTACTAGTGGATTGCTTGAAAATTATTTACAACAGTTAAGTAAGGAAACCATGAATATTTCTTTGTTCGAGATTATTGCTAATCAAACCAGCACTCCTAAATCAGGGGCTGGGGGCTGCCAACCTCTTTTGTCTAATCCAAAATAGTTATAAATTTTTAATGAGTGTCGCTGTCGCTGTTATAGGAATGGGGACGGTGAGCCAACCAAGAACACAACAAGGTTCTACAAATGGTACTCGGAGGTTTGACGGCGATGACATAGTGAGTGGGTTTTGAATCTTTCATCGCGCCAATTGGATTGGATTTGATGCGTATATTGTGGTGAGATGGATTGCTGACTGCTTGATTTGGTGTTTCCTCGTGTGTAGTGTGGCGTGCGTGTTGTGCTTGTAGGCACATAGGAGCAAGTTTTGGTCAATGTTTCATGGCTCAATCAACGAATGGCGTTAAAATTGAAAATCCTGAAAGCAAGGTGTTGTCAATTCATTCCTCTTATGTTATCAATCCTTATTTCCTTGTGGATATACACATTTACTATCACATATGGTGAAGATCTTGAATGATTCCTACCTCGAGCTTCCGTCGAACATGGTTTCAGTTGTTTCTTGGTTCTTCAAGTATGCTTGGTGGTTCTTCATCGAGGATTGAGACGGACCATGCGCTGGGTACATCTTCTATCTCTCCATGTTCTTCTAAATTTTCTTATGCAATGAGTGCTGGATTTAGACAACAATTATTCTTTGTGTTGTCCATACTTTTAACATTGAAAATGAGAAGATGAAATGATGGGTTTGGACTGTGCTGGTGGTCAATTTTTTCCGGGCATTACATTACTAAAATGAACTATTGTTACAATTGTTGAACTCTAAAATGATCTGTTGTTACACTTGTTCAACTCCATAGCTAATGAGTTGATTCTTTTTTCAGCATTCGATATGGAATAGGTGAAGGTGACAAATACGATAAACAAGCAAAAAAGGGATCATTTGTCCAAGTTGGTCTTCTCTGCAGAGAATGAGTTCAATAATGTCAGGAACATGCTATCAAAAGCTAAAATTGATCAATGTTCTATGTTGATTTCTCAACATAAGGTTCTGGAGGAGATGGCCTCCCATGACTAGCTAAAGGGCATGTTCTTAAAGATATACCATCCACCAATTGAGTCAAACATGGTTTTCACTTACAACCAGATTGCCCTTGAGTTGTGATTGGCATAAGTTTGAATAATACTCTCTCCGTCCAGAAATACTTGTCATAAGAATGGATGTATCTAGATCTATTTTAGTTTTAGATACATCCATTTTTATACATTTGTGCGACAAGTAATTCCGGACGGAGGGAGTACTAACTTACAAGGTATGCTCTTAAACATGGATGTCTTCATTTAATTAATATATCAATGATAGTGTTGTAACCTTCCTTCACTTCTATAATTCTGTTGATGCTAGCGTTTTTTGGTTCTTGTTTGCTTTCCCCATCTACAAATTGATTGCCATCATATAGAGTTCCATGTACTCCCTCTGTAAAGAAATATAAGAGCGTTTAGATCAATATTTGTTGACGAAGGGAGTATATTTTATAGCATAAATTTTGTATGGTTGGTTGATTTCCTTATCTGAGTATGATTGTATTGTCATATTTTATTTCCAACTTCATTGAGTTTTCTGTTTTGTGCTATAGTAACATGCGATCTCTCTCTCCCTCCCTCCCTCCCTCTCTCTCCCTCTCTCCTCTCTCTCTCTCTCTTGTGCGCGCAAACATTGTGATATGTTACTTTGTAATGTTTTAGGTTCCATAATTCTGATCATGTCGGTATCATTTTTTTAAGATCCCTATAGAATTCTTTGTCTGAATAGTTAAAAATATTTGTTCATACTACTTTGATTTCTGAAATTTTTGGTCAATAAAAAATATATTGCATTTTGTTTCAGAATAGGATATACTTTCCTTGCTGGATAAACATAATATAGGAAAAAAATGTATATATGGCATCTTCATTACGCGTAGGTTCAAGTTGAAGACTTTGGACAAGTTTGAGGATGCGTTTGGTCCCTTTGATTGTGGATCTATATTTTTTTAATAGCAAGTCTAGCAGGGTCTGCGCACGTAAGAGCTGAATGACAACACTGAGAAGAGACAATTTTCTCCCTCTGACAGTTGCTTTTGTTTCTATATTAGAATACAACAAAGGATGCCAGTGATGTACATTCTCGTGGTACTTGCTCGACAGCGCATTCTTAAATTGGTTGATGGAAATAGGAAGTTTCAGGCAATTGATAAAGCAATAGGTGAAAATGGATTCAAGGTTGTGACTCTGTTTCATTTGAGTCCTCTGTACCTTTCCCTCGGAACTATCTATATGGCTTGACTTCAGTCAAGTTCTTGCCTTATATATTGGGAAGGTTAGTTTGCACTTCTTGAATGCCTCCTTGTTCTGTTATGGCCATCTGAAAATTTCTATCCCATAGGACAGACTATATTCAGTGGGAAATTTGTCTGGTCTTACTGGCTTGCTTGTCCATACGACTATTGGCTCTTGATGCTTGTGTAGCATTTTAAGTGTTTGTAATTCATATATATTTTCTGTAAATTGTATTTTTAAGAATATTGTTAAGGAACTGAATTTTTGGTCCTCCAATTTAACCTCAGTTAGCTTTGTGGTTCATACAACAAATGATTCATAGTGTATGCCCAGACTACTATTTGTTCTTTGCGCTTGAGCATCTGCCAATGTCATATGTGCCATCTCGAGATGAATATATGGTAAGTTGACCCAATTATTGATATCCCTATTCATGGAATTAGTTGTTACTGTATTTTCTAAAGATCTATTTATTATAGCTGTTATATACTATCCTTACACATAAATTAATATTTTTTTAATGATATTAAGCATTCTTGGCAGAATTGGCAGATCAGGCTGGTGTGACAACCATTTGGATGAGCAGAGGCATGACCGTTACAATGAAGCACCAAGTTTCTCAGACATTCTTGATAACGAGTAGATATATCTAACTATCTAATGCGTACCTGATTATACTAAATGTTGTTCCCTTGCTTCCTTGACATATAGATGGTTTTCATTAACATCTCATCTCTATGTAGTGTGATGGCTACCGTTGATGAAATACTCTGGGTTCTGTTGTGGCATTCACATTGATATTTTATTCTGAAGTGTAGCTTCCATCAGTGTTCCTGCTTGTTCACTTTGTGAATGAAGTGATATATTGGGATCTCAATTTGCGTCTGCCATGATCCCGCTCCTCTGTCTGCTTCTAGGAATCATGTATTATATTGTTGTCCTTCGCGTATCATGGAATTTCAATTTGCTTCTGGCACCGGCCTTATATTAGTCTGCAGCTTTTGAACAGTGCTAGCTATTACTTCTATCCACCTCACATCTCTGTATTCAGTCATCTAGGATGTAGCCCTGACCCATCTTACAAATTTATACGGTTGTATCTCATTTTTCCAACCAACAACTTGCACCTGACTGCTATTGCATATGATGTGGTTTTAGTATTTTCATGTGAACAACCAATATTTCATTGAAAAGGCTCCCATGGCTTGCATGCAGATGTGGCACACAAATCACAAGGAAGCAAGAGAAAAGAGCAGAGTGCCTACCTGGCACCGCAGCGGCATCCCTCAGGCGGCGCAGCAAGGCTGCACCCCAACAACTAGTCTCTCTTCAACGTGAGCAAACATAAAGCTGCATGGCTGCACCTGGTAGAATTGATACATCCATGGACACATGTTGCACAACTACCGCCATTTGACGGTAGGTTTGAACAGCCTATCGACATTCATCCCGGCGGTAATCATTTATTCACGACAGTAGGCCATGACAGTGTTGTTATGTTGACCAGATTCATACCATCAAGACTTGTGGCGGTAGGCTATTGTATCCTACCGTTAAGGACGATGACGATAGAAAAAAAATCAGATCCCAAAATTTTATCAAACTAGGATTAGATGCCGTTAAACTTTCAAAAAAGGGTCAAAATATGAAATTTGACCAGTGCCGAGTGTCCAATCCTAATCTCCCTTATCCGATTTGCCAAAAAGGGAATGGTTAGTCCTGTCAGAAATCGATCACGCCAACGCACGAGCGAGTTGGGAGAATACTCCACAAAAAGGTTATACAGTGATCCGTGAGCTTGTGCTCTATCAATGCGATATTACGAGTACATGTGGTGCCATCAGGCGTGAATTACTACGTTGTGGTGCGCCAAGTTTCAGATAGAGAGGGTGGGCGGTCGAGATATTTCGGATCAGCCAAGCTGCTCGTAATATTAGAATGCTATAATAAGGTCTGCTCAACTTTGAAGCCGTGTAGACTGTTAGATCCGCATGGTTTGACGGCAAAGATAGTTTGGATCTGGCCAATTTTGCTTTTATGTAATTTGGATGAAGATACTATTTGTATTACATTAAGCAAGAATGCTTAATCATCACTAAAATTTAATGGTAACAAGGTAAGGACATCTTCTTTTACTCATACCTGAAACTAAAAAAAAAATCATTACAAACTACCATGCTTTATTCCCATTTATTATTCTTAGAAGCAGAAAAAAAATTAAAAGTTACTATTGCAAGTTTCAATAGTACAGCCACAATACAGCCTTTCAAAGGCACAAGTGAGACCTGGGTTTGCAGGATCATTGCAAGTTATCTCGTAGCAACAAGTTTTTTGTGGGCAAATATTGCATGGTTGGCACCGTCTTGAAACAGTTGTTTGAGGTAAGTACGTCCCTTGCAAAATTGCCATCCCGTCGCGCACCGAGTTGTCAATTGCGATGTTTTCTGTTGCTCCTGTTCATCATGCACATCGTATATTTATGCTTAATTGAAAATAATGACAAAGGGCAATGACAGCCCTTTATATAGCATGAGAATCTAAATAATAACTCATAAGTCTAACCAACAAAACTCAATTTGGTTTATTAAAAATAACTGCGATTATATATAAACCAATTTAGGGGGTACGCACAAAACCTAGGCAAGTTATCATCCAAAGGATGGCTCGGCAACACGATTATCAAACCTATAAATATTTATACGTATGGACATTCAATTATCTATAAATAAAACGCTTAAGAAATCAAACATATATATAATTTTTTTAAGCAAGTATATAACGACTTTGTCTAGATGTATTCATGCTTAATAAAAGTTTAGATTTATTTAGCAATAAACGGTATGTGATTACAAAACTTTATGAACATTAAGCAACATATGAATAACCATCGGTTCAGACTTTGTCAACCTGTATAGTCATAGGTTTTGCTCGGCCTTTTAGGCTATTATTAGTAGTATAATCAACCATAAAAGTTGTTAAAACTCAAGATTTTCGTACTAGTAGCGGATATGTAGATGAGAGTACCTAGTACTTTCACAAGGCATATTTTAACCAAATATTCAAGGCCTTATGTCTATATTGCCGTAGGATTGATACAAATCTGGTAAAAGTACACTTTATTATGTAGATCTAATTACTCCAACAAATACGATGTCTATACATACCTTGGGCTTGGATGTGGGCACTGAGAATACAAAGGATGAGAAGGGTGGTAGGCATATGTGAGTATGTCGTCATGGATATCTGATAAGAGAGATCACTTCGGGGTTTGTTTTTTGCTCTGAGAACGGGTGGAAACATGGGACGGCTGAGGGCAATATATAGGCGAATGTAGATGCATATCAAGGCATGCATTTATTATATTATTTAATTTAGTTAATTCATTGGCAGTAAATCATTTATTGAGATATTCCCTTCCTTCCTACTCGGTGCAAGATATTGCATTTTTGGAGTAAGTATTAGTTGCCCACATTTATTGTACGATCTGTCTCTGATACTAAGATAACACAACAAATATTTTTGAGAGGTATACATTTTATTGTTCCCAACAATGCACTCTAAGAGGCTCTGCCATTTTATTTTATTTTTGTGGTGGGCTGCACCATTTAGACCGGCTACAACTAGATGGGCAACTTGTTGAATATATTGGCAGTTTTTTGATTAATTCAATTGAGAAATAGATCATGAACATTGCATGAACAGTAATTAATCACATACTTATTTCTAACCAGATAGGCACATACAATACAAACAGTAGAAACATCTACACCGTACGGCTAACACACAAATAACCAGGAGCGCAATAATGTGTTATACCCTCCAGTAGTCTAGGATGAAGTTGCGGCGGCGGCAACAGTCTCCTTGGCAGCCTTCTTGTCATCAACGACTTTTTCAGCAGCGACTCGGTCGGTTTCGGTGGCGGTGGACATGGTGTGACAAAGGTGACCCCGACATAGACGACGTAGTGAATGTAGACGAGCGGCGGCGAGCAAGTCGCATCGGAGACACTCTCCAAAAAGTTAATCGCCTCTCTCCCATACAAGATCTCTAGGGGAGGGGTTTTGGTGGCCTGCTCTCTCGTACCACCATGCATGCAGTGGACGGGATGGTATTGCCGGCAATAGTAATAGGGAATGGAACAATGGTGGACAGTGCACGTGGAGACGGAGCAGATGTGATATTGGCGGTTGGGTTGTTTGACGCATCGAATATATAGGCGCGACCGGGTGGAGAGACGTGGGTTGAACCCATGTCCGAATTGATAACTACCCATGATTTGACACTGCAAATTTTTCTCTATTCTACGACAAAAACCCTGGCGACGAAACATGAAACAACACCAAAAAATATTTTTCGTGACAAGTTTTATTTCCCTCGGGGCAGAGCCCTCGACAACTTTGGCAATGTTCTGGCCTGATTTTGGCCGTCATTTTGAACAGTCGCTAAGCTAGTGCATTGTCTGCCATGGTTATTAGTGTCACAGAAATTATTGGAGTGGTGCCGTCATGACTTATTTCAGGATATTAGCAATATAATGACACGTGTCAGCATACTATGTTCATGCGGTAGCCCGGTTGCATGTTTGCATGCCTCCTAGACGCGTGTTTGCACGCGGACTGACACTATTAGGAAAAACCCTACCAGTAGCGTTGGGTATTTAGCTACCAGTAACGCTGGTAGGCGCACTACAGCTATGACGCTACAACTATTTCTTAGTAGTAGCATGTTTTGTACCCAGCGCTACTGGTAAAATCCTATACGAGTAGTGCTCCTCTGCCACGCGTTACTGTTAACTATCTGTATCGCGTGTAGCAGAGGGATATTACCATTATACATGCGTTGCTGGTAATTCTCATCAAACTGCTACTACTAATATTTTTATGTTTTTTGGGGGGTGCTCTATTTATTCAGATACAACTTCTATACGATAACAACATGCATATTTAGTGAAACAGATATGATACCAAAATGTCTAAACGTCGGCATCGATGAATAAAAGAAGGTCTTTCATCTCATATCATCATCATCACCAATGGTCGAACACGTTCATGTCTCGAAGATATAACGATACAGGTTATTAGAAGTCTCGAATACATGCAACTACCCAGGGTCACACTCATATATCATCATCCATGTAACCTAGCTATGAGCTGATAGCATACAAGAGAAGGACGATCATGATGAGAAAACGTGGGATTATTGATAACACACAAGTATAGGGGATCACGATAGTCTTCACGAGTAGTATTTCACCCTAATTTATTGGTTTGACATAAGGGGAGCCCAAGAATATTTATTGGCCTTCACAGTTGAGTTGTCAATTCAACCACACCTAAGATATCTCTCTGCAACAAAGGTTTAGTAGCACAACAAATAGTAGAAGTAGCAATAATAGTGACATCAACAATTTGAGTGACAATAGTAACAATTGAAATTGAGTAGCAGGTGCGACAGTAACAACAACAATAATAACTTAGCAAGATTTAGTATATGTAAAGCATAGGCACATGGTGCAACGATGGAAATATGTGGATGGCATCAATCATGTAACAATTACACACTAGGGCGATAGAGAACTAGCTCCAATCAATCAATATAGTCATATGTGCTCGCAATAAGAGCTTGCATGACATCTTTTGTCCTACCCTTCCGTGGCAGCGGGGTCCTATTGGAAACTAAGGGATATTAAGGCCTCCTTTTAATAGAGAACCGAAATAAAGCATTAACACATGGTGAATACATGAACTCCTCAAACTACGACAATCACCGGAAAGAATCCCAATTATTGTCACCTTGGGGTATGCGGATCAAGACACGTAATAGGTCCATACAAATTGCAAGATAGGATCCAAATCGCTCTTACATTCATAAAAAAATAGGTTCAGATCTGAAATCATGGCACTCGGGCCTTAGTGACAAGCACTAAGCATAGCAAAGTCATAGCAACATTAATCTCAGAACATAGTGGACACTAGGGATCAAGCCCTATCAAACATAACTCGATTACATAATCAATTCCATCCACACCCACCACCGACCAGCAAGCCTACAAAGGAATTACTCACTCACAGTGATGAGCATCATGGAATAGTTGATGAAAAAAGGTTGGTGATGACGACAATGACGATTCCCCCTCTCCGGAGCCCGAAACGGACTCCAAATCAGCCCTCCGGAGGAAGAACAGGAGGTGGCGGCAGCTCCCTCTCGTGAAACGCGATGAAATATTCTCTCTGATTTTTTCTCCGAGGATGTTTATAGGACTGGAATCAGGGTCGAAGGAGCCACATGGGCCCAACAAGCCATCAGGGCGCGGCCTAGGGGGCGCGCCCTGTTGGCTTGTGGCCCACAGGTGGCCACCATCCGACAGATCTTCTCTCCATAATTCATTATATATTCCACAAATAATTCACAAAATGTTTCGTCCAATTCTGAGAACTTATATTTCTGCACAAAAATAACATCACGGTAGTTCTGCTGAAAACAACGTTAGTCCGGATTAGTTCCATTCAAAACATGCAAATTAGAGGTCAAAACGAGAGAAAACGTGGTTAGAAAAGTAGATACGTTGGAAACATGTCAACTCCCAAAGCTTAACTCAGTGCTTCTCCTCAAGAAATTCAGTAGATAAACTGAAAGTGATAAAGAATTTTTTTACAAACTTCTTTGTTCTCGTTGTTATACACATGCTTAGCTAGTCCTCAAGTTTTCAGCATAAATCATAATAAGCCCATCCATGATAACAACTAAACATTATGTTATCTCATGGCGATACATAACCAACTAGCATGCAAATAAGATATTTCACAAGCCGACAATTTGTCAAAACAACAATGATATAATATGATGATCAGGTATATCGCTAGCCCTTTCTGAGACCATAAAACATAAATGCAGAGCACCTCTGAAGTTCAAGCAGTGACTACACATTATAATTCAAGATATAAAAGATCGAGTCGTGCTAACATCCAACATTAACTAGACTCAATGCATAAGAATGATAATAGTGCTCTCCGGTTTGGTGATTTTAATAAAAGGGTGATGACTCAACATAAAAGTAAATAGACATGTCCTTTGTAGAGGGAAGCATTGATTTGCAGAGGTGACAGAGTTGAGAGATTAAAATAAGATTGAAGATATAATTTTTAGGTGGTGCACTTTTCTTGTCAACGTTACAACAAAGCTTTCCAGTATCTTCCATGCTAAACTCATTATTGGCGGTTCCCAAACAGAATAGTAAATTTTACTCCTATTCACCATCCATACACAAATCATGGCTGACTGAATTCACAAATGCATGCCATCATGTCAACTATCCCAAGGAGTTTTGTTTAATTAATTTTGATTATGCAGGACTGGGAATCCTCTTTACCAGCCTCTCTCATGCAATGACGACGAATAAACGACCGTCTTGAGAATAACTCACTTAGCATGAAAAATACCAACCACCTCGTCGCTCCATGAGCGGGACGAGTGCACAATACAGAAGTTTGTTTGAATGTTTAGAGGTGGCACATGCAAATTTACTTGGAACGTCAGGGTAATACCGCATATAGGTAGGTATGATGGACTCATGTCACTACTATGGAATGGTCCAAAGACGACACATCAATCAAAGACCCTTCGTCAAAACTATGTGCGATGCATGAATCACAAACGGTATAGTTCAAACTTCATCGCTAATGGCACGAACTGTGTGTGATGGCGGACCCATCAAATATGATTCATAAAATAGTTACATGTGCGATCTATGATAGACAATTTGTTCTTATGAATCGTTTGTGATTAGCAAAGATAACAGAAACGGTTACACAGATCCAAATGTGTGCGATACTGGGCACACAGTTACTGGGCACACAGTTCATTACTACAAACTGCATGCGATAATATAGCAGAACACAAACGATTCAGTATAACCAGATGTGTGCGATATATGGCACACGGTTCACTACATAAACTGCGTGCGATGATATAGTAGAATACAAACGGTTCAGCATATGAAGATGTGTGCGATAGAGGGCAAACATGTCAGTAATTAGAATTGTGTGCGAACACAAGAAATACCACAAATGATTGGTGTTAATAACATGTGTGTGTTGTGGGTAAATGGTTGCTGGTATACAATTTGTCAATGATTGATGAAATCACCACCGAAGGGTTTCGTAGTTTTGTCTGTATGTACTGTGACAACGTCTATGCTGCCTACATAAACGGTTGCACAGATCAAGATGTATGCGACAGACGGCCTACCGTGCTCGGATGAAATGTGCGAGCCAAAATAACACAAAGAATTGGGTGCAACAAGATGTGTGAGGTGCCTAGAAAACAGGTTAGTAATCTAAATTGTGTGGAAAGACAAAAAATAACACAGACAGATAATGACACAAATAGATAATAACATAGACGATTCGTGGTAATAAGCACCTGATTCAGAAAGTGATAGCACAAATTATTGTTCGCACTCCTACATAATCGACTAAAGAACATAATAGTGACATTATATATCAGCAAGGTTCAGAAAACAACAAAATGGAAACAGCTACTCGTCGGCGTTGTTGTGGGGCTGGCCTATTGGTTCGCCAATCTTGAAATATCTTATGCATTCATGGGACATCCTCCCTATGGAACTAGGATCCACTTTCTAGTCGGCGGTGACCATGTTCTTGAACGCTTCGTAGGTCCGGACTTTCCTCTTCTCATACCTCATCACAGTAGCTCCAGTCTCATGAAAAATCCCGTCCACGGCCAAATGCATGTGTACGGCCCACTTACGATGGAGATATTCAAAGCGGTCGTAAACAAGATAGCCAAGAGCTGCGCGCTGTGCTAGAGCGGTAGGAGACTGTAAGGAGGCTGCTGCCCTTATCGAGGCCAAATCCATGTGAGCCGCCAAGGCAACGGCAAACTGGTCGGTGCATGATGCCCTTTCGAAGGCCACACCCATGCGTTTCGCGTACAAAACCACGCTTGCCCGCAACCGATCTGATGTAACCTTCAGCTCTTCCTCTTTTGCCGCCAAGGCCTCAGGCCGTTTCCGCCATGTGCACCGCATGCATAGCGGGGAGTTAGCGACGGGCGCGCGTGATGTCTACTACGCAACCTTCTTCTTGTAGACTCGTGTTGGGCCTCCAAGCGCAGAGTTTTCTAGGTCAGTGGCAATTTTCCCTCAAGTGGATGACCTAAGGTTTATCAATCCATGGGAGGTGTAGGATGAAGATGGTCTCTCTCAAACAACCTTGTAATCAAATACAATAAATCTCTTGTGTCCCCAACACACCCAATACAATGGCAAATTGCATAGGTGCACTAGTTCGGCGAAGAGATGGTGATACAAGTGCAATATGGATGATAGATATAGGTTTTCGTAATCTGAAAATATAAAAACATCAAGGTAGCAAGTAACAAAAGTGAGCAAAAATGGTATTGCAATGCTTGGAAACAAGGCCTAGGGTTCATACTTTCACTAATGCAATTTCTCTCAACAATACTAACATAGTTTAATCATATGTAAATACCTCTCGTGCGACAAAGAGTTCGCTCCAAAGTCTCAAATAGTGGAGAACTAACGAAAAAATTATTGTAGGGTACGAAACCACCTCAAAGTTATCTTTTCCGATCAATCTTATGAGCTATCCCTATAAGTGTCACAAACAGCTCTGGAGTTCGTACTAAAATAACACCTTAAGATACACATCAATCAAAACTCTAATGTCACCTAGATACTCCAATGTCACCACAAGTACCCATGGGATTGATTATACGATATGCGTCATACAATTTCAGATTCAAGATATGCGTCACACACTTTCAGATTCATCATGTTCAATCTAACACAAAGAACTTCAAAGAGTGCTCTAAAGTTTCTACCGGAGATTCAAGACGAAAACATATGCCAACCCCTATGCATAGATTCCCAAGGTCACGGAACCTGCAAGTTGATCACCCATCACAAGACATACGTCAAGTGTTCTCCAATCCTTAAAGACTCAATTCAATAAGAAAACTTCAAAGGGAAACTCAGTTCATCACAAGAAGATAGAGAGGGGAAAACTCCATATGATTCATCTATATTAATAAAGCTCGCGGTACATCAAGATCGTGCCATCTCAAGACCACGAGAGAGAGAGAGATCAAACACATAGCTACTGGTACATACCCTCAGCCCCGAGGGTGAATTACTCCCTCCTCGTCATGGAGACCGCCGGGAACATGAAGATGGCCTCCGGTGATGGTTTCCCCCTCCGGCAGGGTGCCGGAACGGGCTCCCGATTTTTTTCGTGGCTCTGGAGGCTTGCGGCGGCGGAACTCCTGGTCTAGGTTTCTTTTCGGAGGTTTGAGTATTTATAGGAGTATTTGGTGTTGGTCCCACATCCAAAAGGTTCCCGAGGAGGTCACAAGCCAGCTAGGCACGGCTACGGGGGTGGCCGCACCCTCGTGGCTTGTGACTCCCTCGGGACTCTTCTCCGGAATCTTTTCACTCCAGTATTTTTTATATTTTCCAAAAATATTCTCCATGTATTTTCAGCCCATTCCGAGAACTCTAATAAATACCCAAACCTCTGAAAAGCAAAATCTCCATAAATATTCTCGACGTGGGACCAACACCAAATACTCCTATAAATACCCAAACCTTCGAAAAGAAACCTAGATTGGGAGTTTTGCCACCGCAAGCCTCCAAAGCCACGAAAAACCAATCGGGGCCCTTTCCGGCACCCTGCCAGAGGGGGAAACCATCACCGGAGGCCATCTTCATCATCCCGGCTCTTTCCATGACGAGGAGGGAGTAGTTCACCCTCAGGGCTAAGGATATGTACTAGTAGCTATGTGTTTCATCTCTCTCTGGTTCTTGAGATGGCACGATCTTGATCTACCGCGAGCTTTATTGATATAGATTGAATCATATGGAGTTTTCCCCTCTCTATCTTCTTATGATGAATTGAGTTTTCCCTTTGAAATTTTCTTATCAGATTGAATCTTTAAGGATTTGAGAACACTTGATGTATGTCTTGCGATGGGATATCCGTGGTGACAATGGGATGTTCTATTGATCCACTTGATTTATGTTTTGGTGATCAACTTGCGGGTTCCGTGACCTTGGGAATCTATGCATAGGGGTTGGCACACGTTTTTTTCTTGACTTTCCGGTAGATACTTTGGGGCACTCTTTGAAGTTATTTGTGTTGGATTGAATTTGAAAAATCTGAAATTATGTGATGCATATCGTATATCAAACCCATGGGTACTTTTGGTGACATTGGAGTACCTAGGGTTTTGGCTGATGTGTATCTTAACGTGTTATTTTAGTACGAACTCTAGGGCTGTTTGTGACACTTATAGGGATAGCTCATAATATTGATCGAAAAAGATAACTTTGAGGTGGTTTCGTACCCTGCAATAAATTCTTCATTAGTTCTCCGCTATTTGTCACTTTGGAGTGCACTCTTTGTCGCATGAGAGATATTTACATATGATTCAACTATGTCATTATTGTTGAGAGAAATTGCACTAGTGAAAGTATGGACCCTAGGCCTTGTTTCCAAGCATTTATACAATGTTTTGCTCAATGTTTACTATTTTTTGCCATGCTATTTTTATATTTTCAGATTACAAAAACCTATATCTACCATCCATATTGCACTTGTATCACCATCTCTTTGCCGAACTACTGCACCTATACAATTTGCCATTGTATTGGGTGTGTTGGGGACACAAGAGATTTCTTGTATTTGATTGCAGGGTTGTTTGAGAGAGACCATATTCATCTTACACCTACCACGGATTGTTAAACCTTAGGTCATCCACTTGAGGTAAAATTGCCACTGTCCTACAAAACTCTACGCTTGGAGGCCCAACACGAGTCTACAAGAAGAAGGTTGTGTAGTAGACATCAAGCTCTTTTCTGGCGCCGTTGCCGGGGCGGTGAGTGCCTGAAGGTATATATTTTGACCTTGCAATTGGATCTTTTAGTTCTTGTTTTTCACTAGTTTGGTTTTATAAAAGAAAACTACAAAAAATGGAATTGAGGTTGCCTCATATGCTTCATCTTTTTAATGTCTTTCGTGAAAATGTTGGAAAGAAAAATTGTGCTCAAGTGCTAGAAGAAGAAATTATTAAAATGTGTGGCACTAAATACTTGTATGATGAGCATGATTTCAATATTGTTAGTATGAATTTTCTGAATATTTATGATGCTAATGATATGCAAAGCCACAAACTTGCGGATGCTATGTTTGATGAAGATGATACTTTTTATCCCCCAAGTTTTGATGAGCAAAACTATTATGATGATAGCATGCCTCCTATATGTGATGATTATTGTGATGACATGTATGCTATAAAGAGTAATGACAACCATGAAACATGTTACCATGATTTTAATATTCAATGTGGTTATGTCAATCAAGTGTCACATGATAGTTACTTTGTTGAGTTTGCTCCCACTACTATGAATGAGAAGAAGTTTGCTTATGTGGAGAGTGATAAATTTTATATGCTTTTAGATCATGAAAATAATGATGTATGTGATAGTTATATTGTGAAATTCCTTCATGATGCTACTGAAAATTATTATGAGAGAGGAACATATGCTTGTTGGAATTTCAATAATATCAAGTTTCCTCTCTATGTGTTCACAGTTTTGAAGTTATGCTTGTTTTGCCTTCCTATGCTAGTTGATTCTTGCTCCCGTAAATTATTTGACCACAAAATCCCTATGCATAGGAAGTTGGTTAGACTTAAATGTGCTTGTCATGAGATTCATGATACTATTTTGCATATTTCAACTATTATTCCTATACGAGCATCACTGAAATCATCATGCCTAGCTAAAAGGTATTAAAGAAAAGCGTTTGTTGGGAGACAAACCAACACTTTTACCTTTTTTTTTTGTTGTTCACATGATTAATATACTGTAGCAATCATGTTTTGTGACTTTTATTTTAATAAAGTGCCAAGTAAAGCCTTTGGGATAGTGTGGATACTTGCTTGTTTGATTCTGTGCAAAAACAGAAAGTTTTGCGTCTAGTATATGAATTATATTATTTTACTGGAGCGTCAAACAATTCTGAAATTTTTACAAAAACTTTATATGCAAATTTCTTGATTTTTACTAATTTTTCAGAATTTTTGGAATCAGGGAAGTATTGTGATCATTCAGATCTTTAGAGACTATTCTGTTTTTGACAGATTCTGTTTTGCATGCATAGTTTGCTTGTTTCAAGGGTTCCTATAGATTATATTGAGTAATATAATTGTGGGAGTGATGGAAGACATTAGGTATAATGTGGGAAAAATTATGAATCTTGTATTGATAGTACCTAAAGTGAATGATCTATCTTTATTACACTAACCCTTCTCACAAAGTTCCGTTAAGTTTTGTGTGATCGAAGTTTTCAAGTTTTGGGTGAGATACCAATATGAGGAGAATAAGGAGTGACAAGAACCTAAGCTTTGGGATACCCAAGGCACCCCCAAGGTAATATTCAAGGAAGACTCAAGCGTCTAAGCTTGAGGATGCCAAAAAAGGCATCCCCTCTTTCATCTTCAACACTATCGGTATATCTCACTTGGGGCTATATTTTTATTCATCACATAATATGAGTTTTGCTTGGAGCACCATTTTATTTTGTTGTTCCCTATTAGGTGTTATTTATAATCTTGCTTTTCAATAAAAATTTCCAAGAATTGCCTTAGGATGCTTGCATTGCATGTTTTGATATGTGCTGGGTAAAAACAGAAACTTCTGCTGTAGTGTTTGAATTTTAATATTTTACTAGAACGTGGAAAGTTTCTGAAATTTATACAAAGTGTTTAAATATAAATTTTATATAATTCCCTAAATTTTAATAATTTTTTGAGTTATGCATGTATACTGTTTTCATAAATTGCTACAGACTGCTCTGTTTGGACAGATTGCTGTCATAGTTTTCTTATCTACTTATCCTATAGTTTCCATAGCCTATATTGGTAGATATAAATTGTGGAAATGATAGTATACAGTACCTAATGTTTGAAAATTACTGTTCAACTTGTCTTGGCAGTACATAAAGAGTTGATTTATTATTATGTGTACTAACCTATCTCACGAGTTCTTTTCGAGTTTTGTGTGGATCAAGTTTTTGAGAATAGGTGAAACTATGATATGAGAGGATTGAACGAGATAAAAAAGCTCAATATTGGGGATTCCCAAGGCACCCCAAGTAAATATTTCAAGAAGTCTCAAGCATCTAAGCTTGGGGATGCTACGCATCCCACTTGTCGTGGTTTTCTCACGGCAGATGTCCGAAGACTTAAGTTCGAGGCCATCGCTAAGGCGGTGGACTCAAAGGGGTTGGTTGGGACGAAAGACACGGATTTACCCAGGTTCGGCCCCTCGAGATGAGGTAAAAGCCTATGTCCTGCTTTGTGCGTATTGATTGGAGTATCGATTACAAGGGAGCGTATTCGCTTGGCCTGGCTCTCGATCGATTGGTCTCTGTCTAAGCCGTCCCCGGGTCTCGCCTTTATATAGGAGGTCAAGACCACGGGTTACACAAATCTCATACCGACTCTTACAACGTGTCTGACTCCGTCTCTAAGCCGCCTTGCCGACTCTAGCAGGCTATCTCTGGACGGCTTATGCGCCCGGGAGTTGCGTCTTCTTCCTGACTCTAGGCCTTCATCTCAGCCCATCTGGTGAGCCACCGTGCAGCCCAATCTTCCTCTTCCAGCCCATATGCTAACGAGCCGCCAGGTATGACCCGACCCCTCCTGGGTAGGTCTTACCACGGGGTTATATCCCCAACATTAGGCCCCAGGTTGATTTGAGCTTGCTCATGTCAATCTCTACTTTTTAACTAGCGGCGAGTCTCACACCCTTGTCACCTGAAAGGGAAAACACATAACCCGCCATGACATCATCTTCATATATGTCGAAAAGATTCCGTGACGTATGCTTTAGATCCTCTCATTAAACGTTCGGCCCGAAAATCGAGGCGCCCGCCTCGGTCGGTCATCATTTCTCGCCTTGATTTCCACGCGCCCGTTTAGGACCACGAGGGGGTCTTTTCATTTTCTCCGCCACCACCACTCTTCTTCTTCCTCTCGACGCCAGCGCTCCTGAGCTCCGTCGCGCCGCTGGAGTCCCATCGCCACCGACGAACTTGGGCGCTGCATCGACCTAAACGCTTCCATATTCTTGCCCGCGTCCGCCGTATTCTTAAGGTATGTTCTTCGTTCTCTTTCAGATTTATAACTTCCCACTTGAATCCTGTCGAGTTCATCGGACTCCATTAGCATGCCTGTTCATTGTTATAATGTCAACTGATGAGTAGCTCCTTAAATCTTGTGGTATTATTTAATCCATCGCGGTCATCCATGCAAAATTTAACGACATTTTATCTTAGATCCATGTACTCCTCCCCCACTTGCGTGAACTGCCTGTTCTTCCTTAGCCCCTTTTTAGGATTAGAATATATTTGATTTTTCCTTGCCTGTAGATCTTGTAGCCTCATCATAATATGTAAAACCTGTTTGTATGTCCTTCGCAATTTTTGCATCATGGCCTTGTTCACTTAACCTGCCATCAAATCTCCGGCGCTTCCGATAAACAGTGTCGGCGGATTAACGTCATAATATTTAATTTCATCAGTCGTCTGGGTTGTCTAGTCACCTTCTGACCCGCCACGTACTGCTCCCTTTCACAGCCTTGACCCACCATCATGTCTTGAGCGTCTTCTTCCTATGACTGGGTCGGCTCTGGAGTCTCCGAACAATTCCTACAGGATTTTCTAGAGGTGGGAACATTGCCGGCTCAGAACGTCATTCATTGGCGGGTTTCGGAGCTAGAGAAGAGACCCTTCCCGCAAGAGGGTGAAGTTGTTATCTTTGCTGACCATCTTATGCATGTTTTTAGCTCTCCCAAATCTAAATTCTTCCGAGACGTCCTCCATTTCTATAAATTGCATCCTCAAGAAACTTGTGCAACTTTCAAGTCTTGTGTGAGGTTTACCTACAAGAAGAACCGTCTGTCGATCTATTCTGTGATTTTTTCTATGTCAACCGCCAAACGGAAGTGGCAGTCGGCCCAAGCTTGGAGCTCGGCGTAGTCTCCATCCAACGATGAAGAGATCTGGTTTACCCGGTTGTTCAAATGCCAAGCCATCCCAAAGACTGGAACAAAACTTGGTTCTATTACAGAGACATGTCTCTAGAGGGTGAAAAACCCCTGCTGGGTTATCGTTCTACCCGGCTCTGTACTTCTACTGAGATTCCAGACCAGATGTCAGCCACGGAACGAGCGAAGTATGCTCCGACTTTCACCAAAATCAAAGCTCTTCTGGCGAACGAGTTGACAGGAGTGGACTTAACCCGCTGTTGGATCTCATGGAAGGTCTTACCATTGAGCCGGCGTGACCAACTTATGTGTGAATACACAGGCGATGCAAATGATCCTCTCTACTTCAACCACACACCCTTGAGAGAAGAGAATATCACCTCTGCTATCACGGGACTTACTCATGAATCCCAAGAAGCTTGCTGTTCAGTCGGGTTAAAACCTTTCTACGTCACAAACCCGGCTCCAGGCATAAGGGCGGATTTCAAATTTACTTTTCTCTCCGTCTTGATTTTTTTATATATAGAAATCTTAACTTCTCTTGGCGGCTTTCGCTTATAGGCTAACTCCAGCTTCTGGAAGAAAAAATACACTCCTCTAGTGAAGAAGAAGTCTTAGGCGGGTAACACCCGCGGCCGCAAATCAAAAACGTTGGCTCAAAACCTGCTTGAACTTGACGACTTAGAGGTAGAACTTGATTCCCTTGGACGCTTTTTTATGCAACCTATTGACAATGAATGTACACAAGAGGAAACAGAGACGAGCCATGCCAACGCCCCTAAGGTAACTTATCTTTCTTCTGACTCAGAAATCTTCCCACAATCGAAGATACAACGGGTCGTCCGAAAAGTTCCTTTTTCGCACCCTCTCGCTTACTTAGATCCCAAATTTTCCTTGAAAAAACAACAGCACGACTCTCGACATCAGACCCGGAGCACCGGCTCTGGGGATCTAATGGCCGGCTTACCTAATGCCCCGGCGCCGCGGAAATGTCCCGCTGAGGTACTTATGAGGGACCCAATATCTGTCTTATATTTCCATAATGTTGCCTTACTATCATGTCTAACTGTCTTAATTTGTAGGAGTCACCTCCTTCTTCTGGCGACTCAACTGCCTCCAAACTTCCTCCCATGAAGGTCAACCCAGAGTATGTCTTCACCTCTGCCGTGTGTATATTACCTGTATTACCTTTGTATTATGTGCTGATTCTTTGCTCTTTCACGGCGCAATCCAAACACAGGAAAGCAGGCGGGTCTACCATTGCTCCAACCGTTCAATAGCCGGATACTGCTGAGCTGTCCCTCTCTCCTGCTAAACCTTTTGAAGCTAACAAAGAAACACCTGAGCCATCTCCCCCACCTTCAGAGTTTGCGGGTCATCATTCGGCGGCTTCCGATAGCCCAGCGGCTGACCCTAAGCCGCCCAATCCTACCACTGAAGACTCTTTCCTCCCTGATGTTACCATCACTGGGACGGGTTGTCAATCTCCCACACACCATACCCTGACAAGGCATTCCGACAAAGTCGCTACTTGCTCTCCCGAGAAGCTTGACTTCGAATTCCCTGTCTTGGAGAAGATGATTGCAGACGGCTTACACACTGGCTATCTGAACCGCCTGTCTGCCAGTCGCAACATGGAGAGCAAGCTTGTTGGCTTGATGAAGAAAAAATATGAGGTATCTTTCATCTTCTATCTTTCTCTTATACCCATATATATCCCCCAAGAACCATGTTAATATTGCAAATAATAGACCGGGTCTTCCAAACCTTCAATCATATTGTATAGAGCCTAACCTGTGTCCCCCGAGTACTGGGTTTAAATTGCATATAAGCCGGTACTTCATACTAAGTCATAGACCCAATTGTAGCCCCAAAGTCCGGAGCATTATGATAATGATGAGATGGATCTTCCATATTTGAAAAGCTCACCGAGTGTAGACCCCAAGTATGGTTCATTATGCTAGTGATGAGTCGGAACTTCATCACAAATTTTAGAATGAAAACACAGACATTAGCCCCCAAGTGCCAAGTATATTGCTTGCAATTTGCTTGGGACTTGTAAGAATAATTCCATCCCGATGACTTAACATTGATAATCTTTCACTTGTGAAATGAAGGAGGCATTAGATACTGTTGAGTCTGAGCGGGCCGTCTTATGGGAAGACCTGATAACTCAATAGACCGCCCGAGCCATAATAGAAGAGAAGTTACGGGCGGCTGTTGAAAAGCTTGAGAAACTCCAGGCTAAATTTACTGCGTATAAAAAGACTGCCGAAACTGAGCAAGCCGCCCTGATGAAGCATGCAAGCAATACAGAGGAACATCTCAATCTTGCATCAGCAGAGCTGAAGACTCTCAAGTATCAGATCTCCAAGATGACTGCCTCTATATTTGGTAAGTACATATGGCTTAAAGAACACTTTCATGAAATAAATACCCGCCAGGCGGCTTATACCTTCGACCTTTCCTTGCATGCGAAAGGAGCCGCCAGCTGTCCTCTGATAATTTGATGAAGTTGAAAGCAGTGTACACTTTGACGGAACAACTCTACATCGGCGTCCTCTATACTACCAAGGCCATGATGACAGCCAAGTACGTCCCCAAGTTTATGAATGGCGTCATAGAAGTATTATCAACTTTGCCCAAGCAAGTGGACGAAATAAGGCGATCAGCCGCCAGAAGAGGGGCCATAGCTGCGCTGAGCGGGTCCCTGGCCTTCGCTCCTGAATTAACCGCTGAAGAGATGATGAACGGCTTCCCTTCCAAGAAGGACGATGGCTTAGACTTCAGCGAAACAAATTATGCCACGTGCATTAAGGCCTCCAGGTGGCTTGCCTCCATATTGGTTGATTAGACGGACCTGGTTCCTTACCAGGCAGCTTATGACGAAAACAACCAATGGCCGTGCTGCCCGACCTTTGAAGCTAGAGACTTAGTCCCTGCACTTCGTAAGCCGCTCTTCGCCCCTAATGTTGATCCGTCTCCACTTTCCGATGATGCAAAATTTGAAGCCTTACTAAAATGCATCTGGGATGTGGATCGTCTTCAGATCGAAGAGCCCGAAGACCCGGCACAGGATGACCCACTGACCAGTTAAACTCTTTGTTCCCAACTAATTGTAACCCGGCCACCTGAGCCGAACAAGTGCAAAAACGTTAAGTCCTTCATCTTTTGATCTCTTGGAGAGCCTTGTAACATATCTTGCAATCTTCTTATGTCTTAACGGCGCCTCATCTTTAGAGATAACGCCTGCAAAAACCAAACAGAATACTTTGCAATGTTTGCCTGGGCGGCTTTAAAAAGCATAACCCGGAGATCTTAATTATAGCCTTTCTTCATCTTTCACAATCTTTCTCTGGCCTGACTTATGAATGCAATGCATGATGCAGCTATGATGCAATGTATGATGCAATATGTATATGATGCAATATGTGATGTAATATATATGATGCCATATGTGATGTAATGCATGATGATCTTGCTGTCCCCTTGTTTTTTGTTTTTCGAAAACTCATTTGCTGGCCCTTCTTGGGTGTACTGTTGCTTTGAACCGCCTAACAATGCAGGGTCTCTAATGAGAGTGACCACCAATCTTGCACGACTCAGGGTCTCTAGGCTCGATTAACTGTTAAGGGCGTAACATACCAGAATTTGCAATGGGGTGAGTGCCCCTAGGCCCATAAGCTACTTCTCACGTGACATAAATCCATCGTTTGAACCTTAAGCAACATCACTTGTTAAGAGTACGACGAGCCACTTTGCAGAGAGTACGTAGCAGATGAGAGAGTTTCCCTCGCCGCTGTATGAGGCCCTTGCAGGAGGTGAGTTGACAGCTCGCTGCACCCCTGGATGAGCGGCAGCTACATACACGCAGGTATAACCTAGTCTTACAATGGCTGAAAACCCAACCAAGAGTGGGGTGACCTTCACCCACTCTTGAACTTGCTCTGGGTCCACGACCCGCCTTGCATCATGGCACCTATGTTTGAATGGCTCGCATCATGGCGGCTCATCCTCTTTGGCATCCATGGCACCCATGTTTGAACGGCTCGCATCATATCGGTGAGCCCTCTTGAGCGACTTGAGATCTTTCATCCGTAAGGTAGGGCACCCATGTTTGAACGGCTCGCAACGTGGCGGCCCATCCTTTTGAGTGACCTTGTATCTTTTGCCAATGATACGATGACGCACCCATGTTTGAATGGCTCGCAACGTGGCGGCTCATCCTCTTGGGTGACCTTAAATCTTTCGTCAATAAGGCGGTGCACCGATGTTTGAATGGCTCGCAACGTGGCGGATCATCCTCTTGGGTGACCTTAAATCTTTCATCAATAAGGCGGTGCACCCATGTTTGAACAGCTCGCAACGTGGCGGCTCGTCCTCTTGAGCGACCTTAAGCCTTTCGCCATCTTGCACGCCACCATCATGTGTGCCGCTGATTTGTAAGCCACCATCTTGCAGACCGCCATCTTGTAAGTCATCGCACAATGGTGCTATTTTGGCTGAAGAGCCGGTCAAAAAGGGTGAGCAAGCTAAACCCGACGGTTTGGAAGCCCCCAAGTGACCATGTAGAGGTGTTCATCCACAAATCTGTAATGCAAAAGAGAAAAATGGTAGAGGCCCCGTCTTGCAGGGATGCCAACTTTATTATATGATAAGTATAAATACAATGAAATATGTATGTACAAAGATAAGAGTCGATGACTCAAGTATAGTAAGGCCATAGATGAGCGATGTTCCATGGCCGGTGAGTTTCCTGCTCGGAGGTAGGTGACTCGTCTCGCACGTCGATGAGATAATAAGACCCATTGTTCAGATTCCTGCTAACCATGAAAGTTCCTTCCCATGGGGGGTGATAACTTGTGCGCATCTGTCTGATCTTGAATCAAACATAACACCAAATCGCTTTCTTGGAACATCCGGGTCTTGACCCTGCGGCTATGGTAGCGACGTAGGTTCTGTTGATAAATCACCGATCGAGCTGCTGCAAGCTCGTGTGCCTCATCTAGAACATCTAATGCATCCTGATGCGCCACTTCATTGTCAGCTTCCACATAAGCCACCACCCGTGGTGAATCATGACGTATGTCGCTTGGTAACACAGCCTCCGCATCATAAACCATGAAAAAGGGGGTGTAACCCGTCGACCTGTTAGGCGTAGTATTGATGCTCCAAAGGATAGACGGCAGCTGCTCAACCCAACAACCCAGCGTTCTTTGTAAAGGAACCATCAAATGGGGCTTGATACCTAGACTTCGTGATTGGCCCATTCCGCCTGACCTTTGGATTGTGGATGAGCAACAGCCGAAACATCAAGCCGAATGTGCTCGCTTTCGCAGAACACCTTCATAGCCCCCTTGGACAAATTTGTGTCGTTATCTGTAATGATGCTATGAGGGTATCCAAACCGGTAGATCAATTTTTTGACAAACTAAATTGCCGTGGCCGCATCACACTTACTGACCGGCTCAGCCTCCACCCACTTGGTCAATTTGTTCACTTCCACCAAGAGGTGGGTCTTCTTATCCTTAGACCGTTTGGAAGGTCCAACCATGTCAAGCCCCCATACTGCAAATGGCCAAGTGATCGGTATCATCTGTAATTCCTAAGCCGGCAAGTGAGCACGTCTTCCGAACTTCTGGCACCCATCGCACTTAGAGACCAGATCCTCCGCGTCCTTATGAGCCGTCAACCAGAAGAAGCCACGTCGGAAGGCCTTGGCCACCAAAGACTTTGACCCGACATGATGTCCGCAATCGTCAGCATGTATTTCATAGAAGATTTCCTTGCCTTCCTTCGGTGAGACACAACGCTGGAAGATGCCGGAGAGGCTGCACTAGTGCAACTCCCCTCTAATGATGGTCATGGAGTTAGAACACCTCATGATTTGCCACGCTAGAGTCTCATCTTCACACAACTCGCCCCGGGTCACGTATGCCAGGTACGACAACGTCCAGTCTGGAATTGCATGTAAAGCTGCCACTAACTGCCCTTCCGGGTCAGGTATAGCCAGATCCTCCTCTGAAGGTAGCTTAACAGAAGGGTGATAAAGTACGTCCAAGAAAATATTAGGCGGCACCGGCTTATGCTGAGAGACCAGTCTTGACAATGCGTCTGCCGCTTCGTTCTTGCGACGATCAATATGATCCACCTGATAACCTTTGAAATGACTAGTGACGATATCTACCTCTTGCCGATAAGCCGCCATTCGTGGGTCCTTGGAATCCCATGTGTCTGACACCTGTTGTGCCACAAGATCTGAGTCGACAAGGCACCTAACCAGGCTCAGGTTCATCTCCTTGGCCACACGAAGTCCATGAAGCAAAGCTTCGTACTCAGCTGCATTGTTCATGCAAGGAAACATCAACCTTAATACATAACAAAACTTATCACCTTTGGGGGAGGTTAAAACAACTCCAGCCCCCGAGCCCTCCAACTGTCTGGATTCGTCAAAGTGAACCGTCCTATACGTGTTGTCCGGCTTTTCCTCCGGCGACTGACACTCTATCCAGTCATTTATGAAATCCACCAATGCCTGAGACTTCACGGTTGTGCGAGGTGCATACTTCAAATTGAGAGGCCCAAGCTCCAGTGCCCACTTAGCAATTCTACATGTGGCTTCTCGATTCTGTATTATATCCCCCAACGGAGCAGAGCTAACCACCGTGATTTGATGTCCAAGGAAATAATGCTTCAACTTGCGATTTTCCATGAACACCCCGTATATTTGTTTGTGCCAGTGTGGGTATCTTTGCTTTGATTCTATCAGCACCTCACTGACATAATAAACTGGCCTCTGAACCAGATACTCTTTCCCTGCCTCTTTGTGCCCCACCACAATCGTAGCACTAACCTCCCTATTGTTAGCCGCCACATAAAGGAGCAAGGGTTCCTTCTCAGCCGGAGCGGCTAAGATCAGCATCTCAACCAACTGCTTCTTAAGCGTTTCAAGAGCTTCATCTACAGCCTTACTCCAAACATATTCATCCGTCTTCTTCATCATCTGATACAGAGGAATGACCTTCTCCCCCAGGCGGCTGATGACGCGGCTTAAAGCGGCAATACGACCCGCCAAGCGCTGCACATCATTGACTCTCACTGGCTTAGCTGGTGACGTGATGGCCTTTATCTTATCTGGGTTGGCTTCAATACCTCATTCTGAAACCAAGAAACCCAGAAGCTTGCCTGCATGAACTCCAAAAACACATTTAGCTGGATTAAGCATCATCTTATAAACCCATAAGTTATCAAATGTTTCCTTCAGGTCGTCCAGCAACGTCTCCTTATTCCTTGACTTAACCACAATATCATCCACATAAGCATGAACATTTGGCCCAATCTGACCGTGAAGGCAATTCTACACAAAATGTTGGTTGTCGCATGCTCACTTTTGAGCCCAAACAGCATGGACACATAGCAGAAAGCTCCAAAAGGTGTTATAAACGAGGTCTTCTCTTGGTCTTTAACTGCCATCTTGATCTGATGATAGCCTGAATAGGCGTCCATGAAACATAAACTCTCACAACCTGCCGTTGCATCAATAATCTGGTCGGTTCAAGGGAGAGAAAACGGGTCAACTGTACAAGCCTTGTTAAGATCCGTGCAATCTATACACATACGCCACATGCCATTCTTCTTGAGCACTAGCACATGATTGGCTAACCACTCCAGTGCAATACCTCCATGATGAACCCTTCTGCCAAGAGCCGGGCTACCTCTTCTCCAATTGCTTTATGCCGCTTCTTGTTGAAACAACGGAGGAATTGCTTAATCGGCTTAAACTTAGGATACACATTAAGGTGGTGCTCAGTGAACTCTCTAGGTACACCCAGCATGTCACATGGCTTCCATGCAAAGATGTCTCAATTCTCACTGATGAATTCGATGAGCGCGCTTTCCTATGTGGGGTCCATGTTAGCCCCGATAGTGAACTGCTTGGATGAGTCGCCCAGAGTAAAATCCACCAGCTTCGTGTCATCAGCCGCAAACATTAGGGGCGGCTCAGACTCCATACTGGGTTTCTTCAACAGAGTCATATCTGTCGGGTCAATGTTATCCTTGTAAAACTTAAGCTCTGCCTCTGCGCAGCTTGACTCTGCATAAGCCACATCTCCTTCCTCACATTCAATGGCTACCTTCCGATCACCATGGACCATGATTGTTCCATTGAGAGCCGGCATCTTGAGCTGCAGATAAACATAACAAGGCCTGGCCAAAAACTTTGCGAAAGTCGGCCGGCCAAACAGAGCATGATACAGACTCTTAATCTTCACCACCTCAAACCACAAGGTCTCCACCCTGTAGTTATACTCATCTCCAAACGCCACTTCCAAGGCAATCTTCCCTACTAGGTAGGCCGACTTGCCTGGCACCACCCCATGAAAAACGATCAATGACGCCTTAAGAGCCTTGTTAGTTAATTCCATCCGCCGGAAGGTGTCGTGGTATAGGATATTGATACTACTACCACCGTCCATGAGCACTTTTGTGAACTTGTACCCTCCAACCTGAGGAGCAAACACTAGAGCTAAATGACACGGATTGTCGACCCGTGGAGGATGATCCACCCGGCTCCACGTAATCGGGTGCTCTGACCATTTTAAGTATCGCGGGAGAGCCAGCATGGCCGCATTGGCCGCCCTCTTGTGCATCTTCTGATCCCACTTATCCAGGCTCGTAGTGAAGACATGATACTGTCCCCCACTAAGCTGTTTCGGGTTGCTCTAATATCCTGAGTGGTTATTCTGTTGTTGACCACCATTGCTCGGCTGCTGATGACTTCCTTGATTTCATCGATTCTGATTGGTTTGGCCTCGATGACCTGAACCTGACCCGCCGGCACCGAAGCCGGCTCTTGAGCCGCCCGGACCTGACCCTCCTGATGGTCCGTTACCATTGTTATGATTTTGACGAAGGCTTTGCTCCCGAAATTGGCACATAATGTTGCACTCCTTCCAAGTGTGGGTGATCTCCTTGTATGCCCGGCTATGCGTCACGCAAGGTCTGTTCGGCGCCTCTTCCAAGGTGTAAGGCATAGGTGCCCTATTCCTGTTGAACGGTGGCCTAAAGTTCCTATTGCCTCTATAGCGACTGTTCCTGGCCGGCAGTGCATTGGTGTTTGCCACAAACTCTGACCCACCATCTGGGTTCTTCTGCTTGCCTTGGCTGCCATTCCCAGCACCTCCCTGCTAGTTCTTACCATTGCCGCCCTTCTTACCCTGACCTGACTTCTAATCGTTGGAGTCTGGGTCTTTGGTGGTATCTGAATCCGCATATTTGGTGAGAGCCGTCATGAGCTCACCCATATCCTGACAAGAACGCTTCAACCGCCCGAGATTCTGTTTCAGGGGCACAAAACGACAGTTCCTTTCCAAAATTAGAACCGCCTAGGATGCTGAAATATTCTCAGACGAGTGGATCACTATCGAGACACGCTACACCCAATGATGGGCCGACGCACCTTCCTGTTGCACACAAAGATCTAGATCCACAATCGCCATTTGGTTGGTTGCAGGTTCCCTTGAAATTCTTTATGAAGCATGCTTTCAACTTGGCCCAAGATGTGATGGTATTGGGAGGCAACCCCTTTAGACAAGTACGGGCAGGTCCTTCCAACATCATGACGAAGTATTTCACACAAACTGCTTTGTTGACATCCAACATCTCCATAGCAAGCTCATAGCTTTCGATCCAAGCCTCTAGGGGTAGATCTGCCGTGTAATTGGGCACCTTCTGCAGCCCGTTAAAGTCCTTGGGCAAACGTGCACTCCTCAGATCCGCGTGAGACACTGCACACCAAATCCATTGGCAGAAACACTGATGGGTGTTGCTGGTGCCGGCTCCGGGACCTCCGGGTAATCCATCACCGGTGTTGATCCTCACTAAGCCGGGCCCCTATCCATAGACCCCTGAATATCCATCTCAGGCGGGTTGTTATTGGGTGGGTTTCACCTCCGCTCACTGCTGGAGACCACGGGCGACTCAATCCGCCGGCTGTAGCTACGGCTATGAACCGGCATGGAGTGCACCAGGCTCCGGCTATCTGTGTACCTCTTCAACAAACGGCGTCCCTTCAGCCAAGGGGAGAGCATCAAGCTTGGGAGCAGCCTCTATCATATTTTCCACCGGATTAGAGTAATGGCCAGGTGGCGTCACCACGTGCCGTGACAAAGGTCTGTTCCTCCGTGGCGGGTCTTACTGTCGTGGTGCCTCTGCCACCCCGGTCACCATTGGTGGCACACTTGGCCTGGCCCTAGGAGTATTGAAAAGAGTCCGAGGCTGAATAGGTAGTCCAACTTGAGTCCTTCTATGCTGAACCGCCTCTGACGCTCGCTGATCCAGATCAAAACGGAGAGCTTCCCTCAAACATTCGGACTCAGCATTCATCTAAGCTAGCATTGCATTGATAACCTCCTAGGTCTGAGCCATCTGTCCCTTCATCCGGTTAATCTCGGCGTTACGCTCCGCCTGATTCTCGGTTGTCACCTCCGTGGCCATCAAAGCCGCTAGATCCTCCATGAGCTCCAGTAAATCTTGCGCCGACATCTTAGGAGGCTCCACATCGGGGGGGGGGGGGGGCGCTCCAGCCGCCGCTCCGGAAGTCGCACCGTTGGAAGCTGGCGCCGGGCCTGCCATGAACATGGCGGCTCAACTCGATGGTTCATAGGGCTTCGGAATACTATCGCCATCGGCATAGCCCCCTAACCTACCGTCATGAAGTGGATAGATCGATTCCCCATCCTCGCTAGAAGACCCTTCATCTGAGAAAGCCAAGGTCTCCCCTGACAAGGAATCTCCTCTGTCCTGTGTAAAGCCGACGAAAACACTCTTCCGCCCGGGTTGAACACGGGCGGGTGTCGCACGCCGGGCCGGCTCGACAAGGTCGGTGCAGATGTCCGGCCTGGGTGTAGATCCGTCCAGCTTGCCGATGAACACGTGCATCTTGCCAATGGAAACTTGATAACCGTACTCGACTAAGCCGGCTTCAGGCCCCCATCCCGAATCGTCAATGTAGAGTTTGCCGATGGCGTATCCTTCGATCCCTAAGAGAAAGCCCTTTGATAACTCAACACCACCGTACGCTAGCGCCAACTGTCATGGTTTTGTCATGACAGATGTCCGAAGACTTAGGTTCGAGGCCATCGCTAAGGAGGTGGACTCCAAGGGATTGGTCGAGACAAAAGACACGGATTTACCCAGGTTTGGCCCCTCGATATGAGGTAAAAGCCTACATCTTTCTTTGTGCGTGTTGATTGGAGTATCAATTACAAGGGAGCGTATTCACTTGGCCTAGCTCTCGATCGATTGGTCTTTGTCTAAGCCATCCTCGGGTCTCGCCTTTATATAGGAGGTTAAGACCACAATTTACACAAATCTCATACCGACTCTTACAACGTGTCTGACTCTGTCTCTAAGCCGCCTTGCCGACTCTGGCTGGCTGTCTCCGGGCGGCTTACGCGCCCGGGTCTTGCGTCTTCTTCCTGACTCTGGTCCTCCATCTCAGCCCATCTAGTGAGCCGCCGTGCATCCCAATCTTCCTCTTCCAGCCCATACGCTAATGAGCCGCCAGGTATGACCTGGCTCCTCCTGGCCGAGTCTTACCATGGGGTTATATCCCCAACACCACCTCTCTTCGTCAACTATCGGTTAGCCTATGTTGAGCCTAAATTTATATTCATTCACATGATGCGTGCTATTCTTGGAGTGCTAATTTTCTTTTGCTTGATGTTTGAATAAAATACTCAGATATGAAAATCTTTATTGAGAGAGAGAGAAAGTCCTCACATAGCTACTTGATTGTTTGACTACTCATTGATCTTCACTTATATGTCTTGGAGTAGTTTTGTCTTTTATTCTCGTGCTTCACTTATATCCTATGAGTAAATGGTTGAATGAATTGAATATCATAAATCTGAAATTAGATATGTTTTATATGCTTATCCCATGGGTAGTAATGATTTCACGTATAAGAAGTATAGATGGTAAAATTTATTGAAAGTTAGCAAACACCACATTGGTCACTTGAAAAATTCATGAAAGAATATTGAAGGAAGAGAGATTTCACATGTAAATATACTATCTTGGACATCTTCTATGATTATGATTACCCATTAATTATTTTCAAATTTGAGCAAATTAATTGAAGTTGGACAAGGAAGACAACGTAATGATTTATGCTTGAGTATATTTATATAGAAGTTATATTGTTATGGATCCTTCAACACGTGGTGCTTGCTTCCACCTTATATTAGCCAAAACTTCCGCACCAAGTAGAAATAGTACTTGTGCATCCAAACACCCTTAAACCCAAAGTTTTTCCATATGAGTCCACCATGCGTACCTATACGCGGTATTTACCTGCCGTTCCAAGTAAATTTGCATGTGCCAAACTCTAAACCTTCAAATAATATTCTGTTTTGTATGCCTGAATCGCTCATATAGTAACTAGGGGCTGTCAGTATCTTCCATGCTAGGTGGGTTATTCACACGATATGTGTTAATTCACTATTATTCACGAGAAAGTGGCTGGTAACAAGGATTCCCAGTCTCAGAATCAAAGAAAAAAAATGCAAATAATTAAAGAAAACTCCCCCAGGAATGTTTTTGGTATGGACGGTACCCATGGATTCGGCTCGCCGTGGAGTGTGGTTGATTGGTGGAGAGGAAGTAAAAAATTTACCATTCTGTTTGGGAACCGCCAATAATGTATCTAGCATGGAAGATACCGAGATCTCTTGGTTGTTATGGTGACAATGAAAGCATACCGCCCAATATTATTATTCATCTCTGTTTTAAAAGCTCGAGCTCTGGCACCTCTGCAAATCAAGGCTTCCCTCTGCGAAGGGCCTATCTTTTACTTTCATGTACTTACCTTTATTCAAGAGTCATGGTGATCTTCACCATTTCCTATATTTCGCCTTTTTCTCTTGGCAAGCGTCATGTGTTTGGGAAAGATCCAAGCATATATGGCCATTCAAATATATTTGATCTTGAATTATTATTGTTGACAATTATCTATATGATAAATAAGTTGGGAGACGAAACTTTAAGCCCCTATCTTTCGTGGTGTTCGACGGATGCCATTTGCTCTAAAAATATGATTTGAGTGTTAGCAATCATGGAAGACTATATGATAGTTGAGTATGTGGAATTTGCTAAAGCAAAGCTGTTACTTAGACCCTTTCGGAAAATAAGATGAATTGCAATTGTTTGGTGATTGAAAGCATAGTTTGCTAGTCTATACTTTAACATGTGGATAACTTGTTACTTTATCATGAGAAGTTTTATGAGTTGAGATACTATTTATGATACATAATGATGCAAGAAAAAGTAATTGGAATTATCATTGGTCAAACTTGTGCACTTGCTAGCATTCACACTTCATAAATTATTTATTTTATCATTTACCTACTCGAGGACGAGTAGGAATTAAGCTTGGGGATGCTGATACGTCTCCAACGTATCTATAATTTATGAAGTATTCATACCATGTTTACAATAATTCTATATGATTTTGGTATGAATTTATTAGAACTAACCCAGACTGATGCCATTTTCAGCAGAACTACCATGGTGTCATTTTTTGTGCAGAAATAAAAGTTCTCGGAATGGGCTGAAAATTTAGTATGATTTTTTCTGGACCAAAAGAGACCCCCGAAGCATTGGAGTTGGGACAGAAGAGGCACAAGGAGGTCACAAGCCTGCCAGGCACGGCCACCCACCTGGCCGCGCCTAGCAGGCTTGTCACCGCCTCGTGGGACCCCTTGACGTGATTCCAACGCCAAAATTCCTATAAATATAGAAACCTCTGAAAAGAAACCTAGATCAGGAGTTTCACCGCTGCAAGCCTCCAGAGCCACGAAAAACCAATCGGGAGCCCGTTCCAGCACCCTGTCGGAGGGGGAAACCATCACCGGAGGCCATCTTCATCATCCCGTCTCTCTCCATGACGAGGAGGGAGTAGTTCACCCTCGGGGTTGAGGGTATGTACCAGTAGCTATGTGTTTGATCTCTCTCTCTCTCTCGTGTTCTTGAGATGGCACGATCTTGATGTTCCGCGAGTTTTCCCCTCTCTATCTTCTTGGGATGAATTGAGTTTTCCCTTTGAAGTTTCTTATCGGATCGAATCTTTAAGGATTTGAGAACACTTGATGTATGTCTTGTGATGGGATATCCGCGGTGATAATGGGATGTTCTATTGATCTATTTGATTTATGTTTTGGTGATCAACTTGTGGGTTCCGTGACCTTGGGAATACATGCATAGGGGTTGGCACACGATTTTTTCTTAACTTTCTGGTAGAAACTTTGGGGCACTCTTTGAAATTATTTGTGTTGGATTGAACACGATCAATCTGAAATTATGTGATGCATATCGTATAACCAAGCCCATGGGTACTTGTGGTGACATTGGAGTATCTAGGTGACATTAGGGTTTTGGTTGTTGTGTATCTTAAGGTGTTATTTTAGTACGAACTCTAGGGCTGTTTGTGACACTTATAGTGATAGCTCATAAGATTGATCGAAAAAGTTAGCTTTGAGGTGGTTTCGTACCCGGCAATAATTTCTTCGTTATTTCTCCGCTATTTGTGACTTTGGAGTGCACTCTTTGTCGCACGAGAGGTATTTACATATGATTCAACTATGTCATTATTGTTGAGAGAAATTGCACTAGTGAAAGTATGGCCCCTAGACCTTGTTTCCAAGCATTTATACAACGTTTTGCTTGATGTTTACTATTTGTTGCCTTGCTGTTTTTATATTTTCAGATTACAAAAACCTATATCTACCATCCATATTGCACTTGTATCACCATCTCTTTGCCAAACTCGTGCACCTATACAATTTGCCATTGTATTGGGTGTGTTGGGGACACAAGAGATTTCTTGTATTTGATTGCAGGGTTGTTTGAGAGAGACCATCTTCATCCTACACCTTCCATGGATTGATAAACCTTAGGTCATCCACTTGAGGGAAAATTGCCACTGTCCTACAAAACTCTGCGCATGGAGGCCCAACACGAGTCTACAACAAGAAGGTTGTGCAGTGGACATCAGCCCACTGTTTGAGTTGGCGGCAAGAGGAGTGCAAAGATGTGCCTCCATCGACGCACATGACATCAGTTGCCTCCTAGAACTCCCTGTCATTAGAATCCTCATCACAATCCTCATATCCACTCACATCACATGTTTCCTTCTTCTCTCGGCCCCTGGCGGGCTTCTCCCTTTGCTAAGGGTTTTTGTCGCAATGACCACTCCTGCTGCCACGACCTTTACCAGCAGCGTCGTCCTGGACTTTTTCCTTGTCATGCTTCTCATACTCGGCCCTCTGTTTCTCAACATGTTGCTCAACCTATCGGCCTTCTTGGAGGTCATGGCCCTTGGTACGGTGGATTTTGTAGTACGGCCTGTCGGACTTCCCAGCCTTCTTAGCGGCAACAGCCTCCTGGCAATCAGCACACACGGCAGCTCCCTTGCCAGGGGCTTTGGATTTTGCCTTCTTCCCTGGACTGAAGTCTTCGGAGCTCTCGACAACCATCACTACTTTTCCCTTACGCTTCTTGTTGCGCTTCCTGTTTCTTTCCTTCAGGTTAGGGGCATCGTCGTCCTCATCAGAGTCCATTTTGATGCCCACCTATTCCCCGGGTGTCGCCTCCCGTCTTCAGCTTGGGCACACTTATCTGCCAAGGTGTAAAGCTCGTTGACAATTTTGGGGAGCTTGACATTCATCTTGGCTCGCATCCTCCTGTTGTGCATGTTCGAATGGAACATAGCAATCACCGCCGCCAGATGGATCTCTGGAATGTTGCGGTGCACTCGGCTGAATCTTTGGATATACTTCCTCAAGGTATGCCCCTCCTTTTGCGGGAGGACCCGGAGGTCGCTAGGCTGGCTTGGTTCCTGGTGGCCACCAGTGATGGCGCCAACGAACTCGTTGCACAGATCAACCCAAGAGGAAATGGAGTTCTCTGGCAGGTGCATCATCCAGGACCTCACGTTTGGCTTGAGCGCCAAAGGGTAGTAATTGGCGAGCACCTTTTCATATCTTCCTCCCACGGCTTGAAAAACTATCGTGTAGATACCCAACAACTCCGCGGGGTTCAACTTCCCATCGTATTTCTTTGGCAACTCAGGCTTGAATACTCGGGTCGACGACCAGCAGACCCATCGCAGCTCGCTAGTGAAGGCAGGGCAACCAACCTCATAAGGAAGGTACCCGCAGACACTGGGCGCGGGGTCACCGGCGTCTGGACCGTTGCACCTATCGGATTGACGGTGTGCTTCCTGGCATCGCTCGATAGTAACACGTGCATCTTCCTTCCACCGATCTTCAAGGACACGCCATTGATCATGGCGGTTGTGTGGACGAAACAATGGATGCCTCGTCACGGTCGTCAACACGTGAAGTTTGTTGTTGCTTCCTCTAGGCCTGTGGTCGCTGATGGGATTGCACCATTGGGGTGGCCCCTTTAGCCTACTCACCGCCTCGGGCCACCGCAGCTGTTCGTGTACGTCACGACGGCTCCACATACCGGGTCTTGTTAGCTTCAACGAAGGAAATTAGACTCTGAATGGTGGCTCTCCGCTCATCCATCTTATCCGTCGTTGGCATGAAATTGAGCAGCATCTGGACCCGTGCCACGACCTCCTCTGTGCTGTCCAGCATGGCAAAAGAGACGGACCACGACGTTGCTTGACTCTTGGTAGGACCAAGAGAAGCATCAATGCACCCCTGATACTGTGTGCCACTTGCTGGAGTCTTCTGGCGGGCAGCGGGCCGATCCGGTGGGGCCACAGCTCCGCTGGGTGCTCCATCTTGCTCTGAACGGGGTGCGCGCCAAACGATCTCACTGGCAACGGGTGCAGCCGGAGGGTCACGGCTCGCATCGGACTAGACACCGCTAGGGCGGCTCCGGCCATCCACGCAACGAGGAGGTGGCAAATGGATGTCCCCTCTGCCCGTGGCATCAAGGCCGAGCCCGCCATGCTGTTGTTGTTGTTGTTCCTTTGTGGCGCCTCCTCCTCCATCCCCAGTTATAATGGGGTGGATGGGCGCGTTGCATGTGTTGATCGCGTCGTCCATGACGCCCTCCTCGCCTGCAGCTGCTGTGGAGCCTACGGCGCTGGCGGCCACATGTGAGGGAGCCTTCGAAGTGGAAGGATGCACGGCCGCACTGGGCTTCTTCTTCGGAACCATTTGTTGAAGAAGATGATGATGAAGATCGACTCGTCGTCCATGAACTCGGGTTCATGCAAATGATGCATGCCCCCTACCTGGCATGCCAAAGATGTCGGGGCATGGATGCTCATGATCACCTATGGGATCGGGGATCCCATGTGGTTCGGCAGGGGGGTCACGTTGCATGAAGAGCAGAGATCACGAGACGGCGCGACGATCAGGACGCATGCATTTTACCTAAGTTTGGGCCACTGCTAAGCGTAAAACCCTACTGCTGCTTGTTGGTGGGTTGATTGGGGAAACACAAAGAACACAGGGCCCTAGCCCGACATGGAATGTTGCCGGGAAAGGAGCGGCTGTGTTAGTACAAGTGTTCGAGGGTATGAATTGCCAACCTTGGGCCTCCTTTTATACTGCAAGGGGTCACCACAATGGAAAATAGACATTATCTATCGATTAGATAGCTAAGTAGAGCTATCGTACCTAACTTTGGCATTTAGGACAAAATATCATGATTACCTGCCTAGGTGGTGCTTGGGGTGCATCCCCGGCAAGTTCTGGCCATCGCTTGCCTAGTCGTTGCTTAAGAACTTGACACACTGCAGGATGGGTGTCGATCGAGCATAACTTCGCTTCGATGTGTCGCCACGTGCTTAGCGAGAGCTGATTAGCTGCTTGAGGGCTCGACACTACATCGATAAGTGACGGGCGTAGCAATGTGGTGGAGCGGTGGCTGGCTGGCTCACGCGTACCGGGGAATGTCCTGCCGAGTCTTCTGGGAAGCGGGTGTGCCTTGGTCCCCGACAAGCGTCAGGGGCGTGCTTGGCGCGTCGCACCCCAGGCTTGGGCTGCCGTGTTGAGCTTGTTGGAGTCTTGTCTTGATTGCTGGCAGGGTTATTTGCTTCTACTGCGTGTGCATAAGTCAGGGGCACTGGGTAGCCTATACTCATGCACCGATAGATTGGGGTATTTGTACCCTCATTACAAGGTGATTACAAAGGAGGTGGTTGCCAAAACATGGGCAACAACATTAACATGGATTTGCATTTAATTATCCTAATTAGTTCATTCAAAACAAAAATGTCGATATGCGACATTTCCATACAATTATAATGAAATAGGCTGAAAGGAAGCGTTGGCGGCCTTCCGACGATGGTCTGCTCGGACTCCATGGTCAGCAGCACCATTCTAGGCATTCATTCCAAGTGTCCGGACCCATGTCCACGGTACCTATCTCCGCCTGCGCGGCTCTTGGTGCTGCTAGTAGGCTTTTGGTGTTTCTGCGCGACCTGTGCCTCATCTAGTAGAGCTTAATAGCATGCAATCGTGCACACGATATGCCCGCAGAACCGCTCAATATCCATGCGTTCACACTCGGAGTGAATTCCACCCATGACCTGCCTCCAAAATATTTCACATTGGTATACCTAAACTTCTCCGAGGATGTCATGTCTGCCGACGCTGCGCTCGAGCCTGGCCACATAAACATCAGGATCGATGATGACGCGCCCGCCACCGAGCTTGATGAAGCGACACATAAACCCACTCTTTGTTGACTTGCAAGAGGATTCTGCCCATTCTCGGTGGCGTGTCAGTCTTTCAAAGGGCACTGGTGACGACAACTTTTAGGGTGGTTCGTCGATCATGCCCACAAGCAGCTCTAGATCTTTTGCACGGTGGTTGGCAAGCAGCTCTTCGTACGTACTCTACACTAAGACCATTATGTGCCTAAGGAACAACACGACGATATCAATGACGATGCACCAAGGCACTTATACTGTATCGTTCTCATCGTCAAAGATGTCATCCAAGAAGGGGTCGATATCGACCTCCGAGCTTCGGTTTCCTGGCAAGGGGCCATTGTTGACCTCCGAGCTTTGATTTCCTGGCAAGCGGCCGTTGTTGACCTCTGATCTTTGGTTTCCTGGCATGCTTGGAATAACTAATGGAATATAGGTGTGGATTAGATCTGTGCGTAGTGGCAATGCATTGCCGCAAGGGTCATATAGAGCTGGCCACTCGCTGGTGGTGGGAAACCGACGGAGGAAGAGGCAGGAAGCGTTGGCATGGATTGCAGCACATGGGTACAACGCCATTAATTTCTACACTGGGTGTCTTTGTTCGTACGTACGAGCTGGTGCACGCCATTCCTGGTTGTACTGGGGTCGATTTCACAATTTCTCCTAGTTTCTTATGCATGTAAGTTCTTTATTGGGGTGTGCAAAGGTTATGTGTAGTCGGTTATGTAATTGCGTGTTTAATTTGATTATGCATCTTGTATTTTTTTTCACAAATACACAAAGCTTGCATATCATTGCATTGGTTATGCATCTTGTATTCATAAGCATATATTTTGTTGTTGTGTAGACAGAGCAAATCATATCATGAACGATTAAACCAAAACAAGACGGTGACGATTAAAATACATAAGACAAACAACACATTTTTTCTAGTGGGTGTTCAGCTTTAGACATGGTTTTTGTGCAGTTTAGATGAAAAGTCCTTGTGGTTCTTGAATTGGAAGTTATCATTCTTTTGGATGGATATTCCTAAAAATTTCTTGCATTTTTAGTCTATATTTTATAAAATTGAGGCATTGTTTCTAATGGACTAATGTTTAGCATTATCTTACATGGATAGGGCGTGCAGTTTTTGAATAATTTTGTGCATGCTATCATGTAACACGTGCTTGCCTATTTGTGGCCAAATTGAGGTAAGACTAGATAATACTTTAGTGCCTTAGATTTGAGTTTTCTAGTAATAATGTGTATCACACACCAATCCCCTCTTTGGATACCTCCATGTGGCAAACCTCCAATGACTCAATTTCACAAACATTATGCGTCTACCTGCCATTCCACAAACCTACAAAGGAGGGGGCAATAGAAGCCATACCGGCAATCTCCTCCAAGGTACTAGTAGGAACGATAATATTATCAACGTGCCTACAACAGTACTCACCACAATCCAAACATGCTTCTCCACTACATTTGTACTTCACCCATTAGTCAAAGAAAAATTATATTCCTCCATCCGGAATTAGCTGACGCCCGAACGGATGTATATAGCACTAAATATGTATAGATAAATTTGTTTGAGCATCAACTAATTCCGGACGGGGCAAGTATATAACAAAAACTGGAATTGTCTGTTCTATATATTGTGGACAACTCACTTTTTTGACCCTGGCCAACGTGGGAGAAGGGCTGTGACTACAACTTGTAGATGCAAATCACTACATATCTCCACTCGCTCTCATACCCAAGAGGAAGAGGTACATCCGCCAAATCCTCTAAACAGTCAGTACAGTTGGCACCTGACATGTTTAGCAAACACTCGACAAGTGCATATAGGTTGTGTGTGCAAGCGGTGGAAGAGCTTAATGGGGCCAAAGGGGGCCATTGCCCCCCTACTCTAGGAAAACTTTTGAATGTAACCTAATCTTTAGGCTTGAATATCAAAGATTTCTCATAGTTCATGCATAAGTTATCTTCCCCCATTCCCCTTAACTCTACTTAGCCCCCTCAACAATCTTCATCAAGCTCCACCACTTCGTGCAAGCATCTCTACTTAAGTTCTTGTGCCTCGTGGCAAACTATGAGGGGAATCTACTGCCATATTTGCGAAATATATGATCAATCTATTGTCAGCCTTGTGAATACATTGTTTCATCGAGGAGGCATCTAAGAACCATTGACCTTGATTGCGGCTTTGTTGCACATCGATTGAGATCAAATGTCATGGTCAATGAATGCTAGGGTACAGAGTTCATAGTTCAGGTACACCCCCTTCCTTGATGGTCATACAACTTCTGCATCTTGGAATGCTTCATTGAGACATGTCTTGCATGTAGATGAATCTATACTAGGATGACAATGCACCAGTCCATATACCCTGCTCCCCTACGAATTGAGAACTTGTCCATCAAACAGGTCTGGGGAGGAGGACACCACATTGTGCAGCCATGTAGACATGTCCTCCAAGCTCTTTTGGTAGCTGCTAGGCACTGTGTAATTCCTATCACATTCACGAGACTCTGGCCAGAACAACAAAAGCATGCGCAACCGGTGCTGGTATCCTCATGCCTACGGCTGTAAAGAAAATTTCAGTTAATTCCCAATTTCATTAAGAATTATTATACATGAACATATTAAATAGATATTCTTCAAATTGAGTTGGTCCTAGGAACCAAATTCTATTAGGTAGAATATATAGAACAACATCTAAAACACCAGAACTTTGTTTTTGTGTTTTAAATAAGACAATGTAGATTATCTTTAGTAAAACAGGGATTTGAATGTCTGAATCAAAGGGAAAGATGCTAATTTCAATAGTTAATGACTAATCGGTACAATAATTGTTGCTAATACAACATGACATACAGAGTGGCACTGCAACATGCATGAGCATCAAAACATCAATCACAAACAAATCCAAAAGTAACCATGGCACTTTTGGTTGCAGAAATACAAATTCAGCAAGCAACCTTCTTAACACACAGTCTCGCCTTTCAAAGAGTTGCAGCAAACAGGAAGTTATGCTCATGCCTATATCAACTTCTACAGCTAATTGGGAAATCAGGAGCATCATAGAAGAATTCAACTAAGAATTCCCATGTTCCAAGGAACTGAAATGAGTTGCTCATTAGTGTGCTCAGAAAGCTTTACTCCAAAACGTTGTAGCTATGCATGAATTAGTTATGCTCATATATGGGAACCGTTCACTAAAACAGGGCAACACTATAAATTAGAGTTGAGGGGGTGAATAAGATAAGTTATGCATGAACCCTGAGAAATCTTTGATATTCAAGCCAATAATATTAGGCGTACACTTAAGAGTTTTCCTAGAGTAGGGGACAATAGCCCCCTTTGCCCCCAAAAAGCTCCACCAGTGTATGTGTGCACCTTGCAGGTAATGCAAATGATGATCAACTTCAAACATCTGGAACTGGAGAGGCATAGAGAAAAAATGGAGAACAAGAAGGGTAGCTCGCGATGTTGAGGTGGGCCGTCGGTGTTGGGAAACGTTGCATGGGATTTTTTTTTTCCTACGCACATGAAGATCTATCCATGGTGATGAGCATCTACGAGAGGGAGAGTGGATGTACATACCCTTGTAGATCGCTAAGCGGGAAGCGTTAAGAAACGCGGTTGGTGTAGAGCAATTCCGGCAGGGCTTCGCCTAAGCACTGCAGAAAACCGATCTAGAGGAGAAACTATGCACTAGAGGAACGGGTAGCACGTGGCTGAAAATTCTGTGCCAAAACCCTAAAATCCTCTAGTATATATAGGAGGAGAGGAGGAGGAGTCTTGGCTGCCAAAAAGCCAGCCCTTGGGTTGACCAAAGTGGGGAGGAGAGGAGGACTCCTCCTCCAATCCTAGTAGGACTAGGATTCCTCCTTTTTTTGGCGTTTTTCCACCTTTTTCCCTTTGGGATTTTTCTCCCAGCCGCATGGGCCTTGTGTGGGACTTCCACCAGCCCAAAAAAGGCTGGTATTTACTCTCCCACAGCCCATGAAGCCTCTTGGGTCGAAATACCTCTCCCGGTGGTCTCCCGGTACACTACCGGCACTCCCGGTACACTACCGATAAGCCCGGAACTTTTCCGGCGACCAAAACAGGGCTTCCTATATATGAATATTTACCTTCGGACCATTCCGGAGCTCCTCGTGACGTCCAGGAGCTCATCCGGGACTCCGAACAAACTTCGGTCACCACCATACATAACTCTATACTACCGAAACGTCACCAAACCTTAAGTGTGCAGACCCTGCGGGTTCGAGAACTATGTAGACATGACCGAGACACCTCTACGGTCAATAACCAATGGCGGGACCTGGATGTCCACATTGGTTCCTACATATTCTACGAAGATCTTTATCGGTCGAACCTCTATGTCAAGGATTCAGTTAATCCCGTATGATGTTCCCTTTGTTCTTCGGTATGTTACTTGCCCGAGATTCGATCGTCGGTATCTCCATACCTAGTTCAATCTCGTTACCGGCAAGTCTCCTTACTCGTTCCGTAATACAAGATCCCGAAACTAACAATTAGTCACATTGCTTGCAAGGCTCATTGTGATGTTGTATTACCGAGTGGGCCCTGAGATACCTTTCCGTCACACAGAGTAACAAATCCCAGTCTCGATCCATGCCAACTCAACAGACACCCTCAGAGACACCTGTAGAGCACCTTTATAGTCACCCAGTTACGTTGCAACGTTTGATACACACAAGGTACTCCTCCGATATCTGTGAGTTGCATGATCTCATGGTCATAGGAACATATACTTGACATGCAGAAAACAGTAGCAATAAACTGACACGATCATAAGCTACGTTTGTAGTTTGGGTCTTGTCCATCACATCATTCTCCTAATGATGTGATCTCGTTATCAAATGACATCTCATGTCCATGGCTAGGAAACCTTAACCATCTTTCAATCAACGAGCTAGTTCACTGGAGGCATACTAGGGACATTGTGTTTGTCTATGTATCCACACATGTATCCATGTTTCCAATTAATAGAATTATAGCATGGATAATAAACGATTATCATGAACAAGGAAATACAATAATAAACACTTTATTTATTGCCTCTAGGGCATATTTCCAACAGTCTCCCACTTGCACTAGAGTCAATAATCTAGTTCACATCACTATGTGATTTACATTGTAATGAATCGAACACCCATGCAGTTCTGGTGTTGATCATGTTTAGCCCTTGGAAGAGGTTTAGTCAACGGGTCTACAACATTCAGATCCGTGTGCACTTTGCAAATATTTATGTCTTTCTCCAAGATGTAATCGCGGATGGAGTTGAAGCGTCGCTTTATGTGTCTGGTACTCTTGTGAAACCTTGGTTCCTTGGCCAGAGCAATGGCACCAGTGTTGTCATAGAATAGGTTCGTTGGATTTAGTGCACTGGGCACTACTCCAAGATCTGTCATGAACTGCTTCATCCAGACACCTTCCTTTGCCGCCTCCGAGGCTGTGATGTATTCTGCTTCGCACGTAGAATCAGCTACCACGCTTTGCTTGGAACTGCACCAGCTTACCGCTCCCCGTTAAGAATAAATACGTATCCGGTTTGCGATAGGGTCGTCCAGATCAGTGTCAAAGCTTGCATCGACGTAACCCCTTACGACGAGCTCTTCATCTCCTCCATAAACGAGAAACATTTCCTTAGTTCTTTTTAGGTACTTAAGGATATTCTTGACCGCTTGCCAGTGCTCCATTCCAGGATCACTTTGAAACCTTCCGGCCATACTTATGGCAAGGCTGACATCGGGTCTTGTGCACAACATTGCATACATGATAGAGCCTATGGCTGAAGCATAGGGGATGACACTCATCTTTTCTCTATCTTCTACAGTTACTGGGCATTGAGTCTTACTCAACTTCACACCTTGTAATACAGGCAAGAACCCCTTCTTGGACTGTTCCATTTTTGAACTTCTTCAAAACTTTATCAAGGTATGTGCTCTGTGGAAGTGCTATTAAGCGTCTCGATCTATCTCTATAGATCTTAATGCCTAATATGAAAGGAGCTTTTCCTAGGTCCTTCATTGAAAAACTCTTGTTCAAATATTCCTTCACGCTTTCCAGCATTTCTATATTGTTTCCAACCAGCAATATGTCATCCACATATAATACTAGAAACGCTATAGAGCTCCCACTCACTTTCTTGTAAATACAAGCTTCTCCGTAAACTTGTATAAACTCAAACGCTTTGATCACCTCATAAAAGCACTTATTCCAACTCCGAGATGCTTGCACCAGTCCATAAATGGATCGCTGGAGTTTGCAAACTTTGTCAGCATTCTCTGGATCGACAAAACCTTCGGGTTGCATCATATACAACTCTTCCTCAAGGAAACCGTTGAGGAACGCTGTTTTTACATCCATCTGCCAAATTTCATAGTCGAAATAGGCAGCTATTGCTAACATGATTCTGACAGACTTAAGCATCGCTACGGGTGAGAAAGTCTCATCGTAGTCAACTCCTTGAACTTGTGAAAAACCCTTTGGCACAGGTCAAGCTTTATAGACGGTGACATTACCGTCCACGTCTGTCTTCTTCTTAAAGGTCCATTTGTTCTGAATGGCCTTTCGCCCTTCAGGTAATACTTCCAAAGTCCATACTTTGTTTTCATACATGGATCCCATCTCGGATTTCATGGCCTCTAACCATTTCTCGGAATCCGGGCCCATCACTGCTCCTCCATAGCTCGTAGGTTCATTGTTGTCCAACAACATGACCTCCAAGACAGGGTTGCCATACCACTCAGGGGTAGTACGCGGCCTTGTCGACCTACGAGGTTCAATAGCTGCTTGATCCGAAGCTTCATGATCATCATCATTAACTTCCTCTTCTACAGTCGTAGGTTCCACAGAAACATCTTTCTGTGCTGCGCTACTTTCTGGTTGAACTAAAGATTCAATAACCTCATCAAGCTCTATTTTCCTCCCACTGAATTCTTTCTAGAGAAACTCTTTCTCAAGAAATGTTCCGTTTTTAGCGACAAACACTTTGCCTTCGGTTCTGAGATAGAAGGTATACCCGACTGTCTCTTTCGGGTATCCTATGAAGAAGCATTTCTCCGCTTTGGGTTCCAGCTTTTCAGGCTGAAGCTTTTTGACATAAGCATCACATCCCCAAACTTTAAGAAACGACAACTTTGGCTTCTTGCCAAACCATAGTTCATATGGCGTCGTCTCAACGGATTTTGATGGTGCCCTATTTAAAGTGAATGCAGTTGTCTCTAATGCATAACCCCAAAACGATAGTGGCAAATCAGCAAGAGACATCATAGAACGCACCATATCTAATAAGGTTTGATTACGATGTTCGGACACACCATTACGCTGTGGTGTTCCGGGCGGTGTCAACTGTGAAACAATTCCACACTGTCTTAATTGACTGCCAAACTCATAACTCAGATATTCACCTCCTCGATTAGATCGCAGGAACTTAATAGTCTTGTTATGATGATTCTCAACTTCACTCTGAAATTGCTTGAACTTTTCAAACGTTTCAGACTTGTGTTTCATTAAGTAAATATACCCATATCTACTTAAGTCATCAGTGAAGGTGAGAAAATAACGATATCCACCACATGCTGTAACATTCATTGGACCGCACACATCGGTGTGTATGATTTCCAATAAGTCAATCGCCCGTTCCATTGTTCCAGAGAACGGCGTTCTAGTCATCTTGCCCATGAGGCATGGTTCACATGTGTCAAGTGATTCAAAATCAAGTGACTCCAAAAGTCCATCAGCATGGAGCTTCCTCATGCGTTTTACACCAATATGACCTAAACGGCAGTGCCACATGAAAGTGGTACTATCATTATCAATTCTACATCTTTTGGCATCAATGTTATGAACATGTGTGTCATCACTATCAAGATTCAATATGAATAAACCCCTAACATTGGGTGCATGACCATAAAAGATATTACTCATATAAATAGAACAACCTTTATTCTCTGATTTAAATGAGTAACCGTCTCGCAATAAACAAGATCCAGATATAATGTTCATGCTTAACGCAGACACTGAATAACAATTATTCAGGTTCATCACTAATCCCGATGGTAATCGAAATGAGAGCATGCCGACGGCGATCACATCAACCTTGGAACCATTTCCCACGCGCATCGTCACTTCGTCCTTTGCCAGCCTTCGTTTATTCCGTAGTTCCTGCTTTGAGTTGCAAATGTGAGCAACCGAACCGGTATCAAATACCCAGGCACTACTACGAGAGCTAGTAAGGTACACATCAATAACATGTATATCATATATACCTTGTTTGTCGTTGGCCGCCTTCTTGTCAGCCAGGTACTTGGGGCAGTTCCGCTTCCAGTGACCAGTTCCTTTGCAATGAAAGCACTCAGTTTCTGGCTTGGGTCCATGCTTGGGCTTCTTTGCAGGAGAAGCAACTGCTTTGCCATCCTTCTTGGTTTTACCCTTCTTGCCCTTGCCCTTGACTTTGCCATTTTTCTTGAAACTAGTGGTTTTATTGACCATCAGCACTTGATGTTCTTTCTGGATTTCAGACTTAGCGACTTTTAGCATCGCAAACAGCTCGGCGACTGACTTGTTCATCCCGTAAATTTTATAGTTCATCACAAAGCTCTTGTAACTAGGTGGCAGTGGTTGAAGAACTCTGTCAGTGATCGCCTCTGGCGGAAGGGCAATTCCCAACTCTGCTAGACGAGTTGAATACCCAGACATTCTGAGTATATGTTCACTGATAGACCCATTCTCCTCCATCTTGCAAGCATAGAACTTATCGGAGGTTTCATACCTCTCGATCCGGGCGTTCTTCTGAAAGATAAACTTCAACTCCTGGAACATCTCATGTGCTCCATGACGTTCAAAACGTCTTTGAAGTCCCGGTTTTAAGCCATACAATATTGCACACTGAACTATCGAGTAATCTCCAGTACGTGCCTCCCAAGCGTTCTTAACGTCTTCGGAGGTCATGTCTTCTGGTTGGTCACCAAGCGGTGCATCAAGGACATATGATTTCTGGGAAGCCGTGAGGATAATCCTCAGATTATGGGCCCAGTCAAAAAAGTTACTTCCATCATCTTTCAGTTTAGCTTTCTCTAGGAACGCATTAAAATTCAGGGGTGCTACTGCGCGAGACATTGATCTACAACATAAATATGCAAAGTTCACTTAGACTATTGTTCAAGATAATGAGTTTAGTTAATCAAATCACTAAAGCTCCCACTCAAATTGACATCCCTCAGGTCATCTGAGTGTCACATGATCCAAGTCCACCAACTCAAGTCCGATCATCACGTGAGTTGAGGTGGCTTCAATGGTGAACATCATTATGTTGATCATATCTACTATATGACTCATGTTCGACCTTTCGGTCTCTTGTGTTCCGAGGCCATGTCTATACATGCTAGGCTCGTCAAGCTTAACCCGAGTGTTCTGCGTGTGCAACACTGGCTTGCACCCGTTGTATGTGAACGTAGAGTCTATCACACCCGATCATCACGTGGTGTCTCAACACGACGAACTTTCGCAACGGTGCACACTCGGGGAGAACACAATTTTATCTTGAAATTTAAGTGAGGGATCACCTTATAATGCTACCGTTGTACTAAGCATAACAAGGTGCATAAAAGGATTAACATCACATGCAATTCATAAGTGACATGATATGGCCATGAACTCGTGCTTTAGATCTCCATCTTGAAAGCACCGGCATGATCTTCATCGTCACCAACACGCCACCATGATCTCCATCATCTTGATCTCCATCAACGTGTTGCCATCGAGGTTGTCACGCCCTGCATGCTTCTACTACTATTGCTACCGTTTAGCGATAAAGTAAACCATTACATAGCGCTTAATGATTGACACGCAGGTCATACAATAATTAAAGACAACCCTATGGCTCCTGCCGGTTGCCGTACTCATCGACATGCAAGTCGTGAAATTCTATACATCACATGATCATCTCATACATCACATATATCACATCATGTAATTGGCCACATCACATCACAACATACCTTGCAAAAACAAGTTAGACGTCCTCCAATTGTTGTTGCATGTTTTACGTGGCTGCTATGGGTTTCTAGCAAGAACGATTCTCACCTACGCATAAAACACAACGGTGATACATAATTTGCTTTTCAACCTTCTCAAGGACCGCCTTTGTCCAATCCGATCCAACTAAAGTGAGAGAAACTGCCACCCGCAAGCCATCTAGGCAACAAGTTGCGTCGAGGGAACCGGTCTCTCGTAAGCGAACTTGTAATGTTGGTCCGGGCCGCTTCATCTCACAATACCGCTGAACCAAAATCCGACCAAGGAAGGAAGCAATCTAAGCATCAACGCCCACAAACCTTTTGTGTTCTACTCGAGATCTCATCGAACCATCAACCTAGCTCATGATGCCACAGTTGGGAAACGTTGCATGGGAAACAAAATTTTTCCTACGCACATGAATATCTATCCATGGTGATGAGCATCTACGAGAGGGAGAGTAGATCTACATACCCTTGTAGATCGCTAAGCGGGAAGCGTTAAGAAACGCAGTTGGTGTAGTCGAACGTCTTCGCGATCCAAATCGCCATGCGTCCCACGATCCAATCATGATCCGTCCCGCGATCCAATCACGATCCATCCCGCAATCCAATCACGATCCGTCCCGCAATCCGATCATGATCCGTCCCACAAACTTGATCGCGGTCCTTCCGATCTAGCACCGAACGGACGACACCTCCGCGTTCAGCACACGTATAGCTTGATGACGATCTCCACCATCTTGATCCAGCAAGAAGGACTGGAGAGGAAGAAGAGTTCTCCAGCACCCTAACGGTGCTCCGGCGATGGTGGTGGAGCAATTCCGGCAGGGCTTCGCCTAAGCACTGCAGAAAACCGATCTAGAGGAGAAACTATGCACTAGAGGAACGGGTAGCACGTGGCTGAAAAATCTGTGCCAAAACCCTAAAATCCTCTAGTATATATAGGAAGAGAGGAGGAGGAGTCTTGGCTGCCAAAAAGCCAGCCCTTGGGTCGACCAAAGTGGGGAGGAGAGGAGGACTCCTCCTCCAATCAATAGGAGTAGGATTCCTCCTTTTTTTGGCCTTTTTCCACCTTTTTCCCTTTGGGCTTTTTCTCCCAGCCGCATGGGCCTTGTGTGGGACTTCCACCAGCCCACAAAAGGCTGGTATTTACTCTCACACAGCCCATGAAGCCTCTTGGGTCGAAATACCCCTCCCGGTGGTCTCCCGGTACACTACCGGCACTCCCGGTACACTACCGATAAGCCCGGAACTTTTCTAGCGACCAAAACAGGACTTCCTATATATGAATCTTTACCTCCAGACCATTCCGGAGCTCCTCGTGACGTCCAGGATCTCATCCGGGACTCCGAACAAACTTCGGTCACCACCATACATAACTCTATACTACCGAAACGCCACCAAACCTTAAGTGTGCAGACCCTGCGGGTTCGAGAACTATGTAGACATGACCGAGACACCTTGTAATACATGCAAGAACCCCTTCGTGGACTGTTACATTTTTGAACTTCTTCAAAACTTTATCAAGGTATGTGCTCTGTGGAAGTGCTATTAAGCGTCTCGATCTATCTCTATAGATCTTAATGCCTAATATGAAAGGAGCTTCTCCTAGGTCCTTCATTGAAAAACTCTTGTTCAAATATTCCTTCACGCTTTCCAGCATTTCTATATTGTTTCCAACCAGCAATATGTCATCCACATATAATACTAGAAACGCTATAGAGCTCCCACTCACTTTCTTGTAAATACAAGCTTCTCCGTAAACTTGTATAAACCCAAACGCCTTGATCACTTCATCAAAGCACTTATTCCATCTCCAAGATTCTTGCACCAGTCCATAAGTGGATCGATGGAGTTTGCAAACTTTGTCAGCATTCTCTGGATCAACAAAACCTTCCGCTTGCATCATATACAACTCTTCCTCAAGGAAATCGTTAAGGAACGCTGTTTTTACAACCATCTACGAAATTTCATAGTCGAAATACGCAGCTACTGCTAACATGATTCTGACGGACTTAAGCATCGCTATGGGTGAGAAGGTCTCATCGTAGTAAACTCCTTGAACTTGTGAAAAAACCTTTGCCACAAGTTGAGCTTTATAGACGGTGACATTACCGTCCGCATCCGTCTTCTTCTTAAAGATCCATTTATTCTGAATTGCCTTTCGCCCTTCAGGTAATACTTCCAAAGTCCATACTTTGTTTTCATACATGGATCCCATCCCGGATTTCATGGCCTCTAACCGTTTCTCGGAATTTCGGCCCATCATCGCACCTCCATAGCTCATAGGTTCATTGTTGTCTAACAACATGACCTCCAAGAAAGTGTTGCCGTACCACTCAGGAGCAGTACATGTCCTTGTCGACCTACGAGGTTCAATAGCGACTTGATGCGAAGCTTCATGATCATCATCATTAACTTTCTCTCCAACCATCGTTGTCTCCACAGAAACATCTTTCTGCGTTGTGCTACTCTCTGGTTGAAGTGAAGGTTTAACAATGTCATCAAGTTCTACTTTCCTCCCACTCAATTCTTTCGAGAGAAACTCTTTATCAAGAAATGTTCCGTTCTTAGCGACAAACACTTTGCCTTCGGATCTGAGATAGAAGGTATACCCAACCGTCTCTTTTGGGTATCCTATGAAGACGCATTTCACCGCTTTGGGTTCCAGCTTTTCCGACTGAAGCTTTTTGACATAAGCATCACATCCTCAAACTTTAAGAAACGACAACTTTGGCTTCTTGCGAAACCATAATTCATATGGCGTTGTCTCAATGGATTTCGATGGTGCCCTATTTAAAGTGAATGCATCTGTCTCTAATGCATACCCCAAAACAATAGTGGCAAATCGGCAAGAGACATCATAGAACGTACCATATCTAATAAGGTTCGATTACGATGTTCGGACACACCATTACGCTGTGGTGTTCCAGGCGGTGTCAATTGTGAAACAATTCCACACTGTCTTAAGTGACTGCAAAACTCATAACTCAGATATTCTCCTCCTCGATCAGATTGTAGGAATTTAATCTTCCTGTTACGAGGATTCTCAACTTCACTCTAAAATTTCTTGAACTTTTCAAACATTTCACACTTATGTTTCATCAAGTAAATATATCCATGTCTACTTAAGTCATCAGTGAAGGTGAGTAAATAATGATATCCACCGCGTGCCTCCATGTTCATCGGACCACACACATCAGTATGTATGATCTCCAACAAATCACTCGCCCGTTCCATTATTCCAGAGAATGGCGTTTTAGTCATCTTGCCCATGGGGCATGGTTCACATGTGTGAAGTGATTCAAAATCAAGTGACTCCAAAAGTCCATCAACATGGAGCTTCCTCATGCGTTTTACACCAATATGACCCAAACGGTAGTGCCACAAGAAAGTGGTACTATCATTATCAACTCTACATCTTTTGGCATCAATGCTATGAACGTGTGTATCATCACTATCAAGATTCAACAAGAATAAACCCCTCACATTGGGTGCATGACCATAAAAGATATTACTCACGTAAATAGAACAACCATTATTCTTTGATTTAAATGAGTAACCATCTCGCAATAAACAAGATCCAGATATAATGTTCATGCTTAACGCAGGCACTAAATAACAATTATTCAGGTTCATCACGAATCCCGATGGTAGTCGAAGAGCGAGCGTGCCGACGGCAATCACATCAACCTTGGAACCATTTCCCACGCGCATCGTCACTTCATCCATACCCAACCTCCATCTATTCCGTAGGTCCTGCTTTGAGTTGCAAATGTGAGCAACCGAACCGGTATCAAAACCCAGGCACTACAACGAGAGCTAGTAAGGTACACATTAATAACATGTATATCATATAAACCTTGTTTGGTGTTGGCCGCCTTCTTGTCGGCCAGGTACTTGGGGCAGTTCCGCTTCCAGTGACCAGTTCCCTTGCAATGAAAGCACTCAGTTTCTAGCTTGGCTCCACCCTTGGGTTTCTTCATGGGAGGAGCAACTGGTTTGCCATCCTTCTTGGAGTTACCCTTGTTGCCCTTGCCATTCTTCTTGAAACTAGTGGTTTTATTAACCATCAACACTTGATGTTCTTTCTGGATTTCAGACTCAGCGACTTTCAGCATCGCAAACAGCTCGGTGACTGACTTGTTCATCCCGTGCATGTTATAGTTCAACACGAAGCTCTTGTAGCTAGGTGGTAATGATTGAAGAACTCTATCAGTGATCACCTCCGGTAGAAGGGGCATCCCTAACTCCGCCAGACGGGTCGAATACCCAGACATTCCGAGTATATGTTCACTGATAGACCCGTTCTCCTCCATCTTGCAAGCATAGAACTTATAGGAGGTCTCGTACCTCTCGATCCGTGCATTCTTCTTAAAGATAAACTCCAACTCTTGGAACATCTCATATGCTCCATGACGTTCAAAACATCTTGGAAGTCCTGGTTCTAAGCCATACAACATTGCACATTGAACTATTGAGTAATCTCCAGAACGTGCCTCCCAATCGTTCTTAACGTCTTCGGACGACACGGGAGCAAGTGGGTCACCAAGCGGTGCATTAAGGACATAAGCCTTCTGGGAAGCCGTGAGGATAATCCTCACATTATGGGCCCAATCAACAAAGTTACTTCCATCATCTTTCAACATAGCTTTCTCTAGGAATGCATTAAAATTCAGGGGTGCTACTGCGCGAGCCATTGATCTACAACATAAATAAGCAAAAGTTACTAAGGCTATTGTTCATGAAAATGAGTTCAGTTAATCAAATTACTAAAGCTCCCACTCAAATTGACATCCCTCAGGTCATCTGAGTGATACATGATCCACATTCACCAACTCAAGTCCGATCATCACGTGAGTTAAGGTGGTTTCAATGGTGAACATCATCATGTTGATCATATCTACTATATGACTCATGTTTGACCTTTCGGTCTCTTGTGTTCCGAGGCCATGTATGTACATGCTAGGCTCGTCAAGTCTAACCCGAGTGTTCTGCATGTGTAGCACTGGCTTACACCCGTTGTATCCGAACGTAGAGTCTATCACACCCTGTCATCACGTGGTGTCTCAACACGACAAACTTTTGCAATGGTGCACACTCGGGGAGAACACAATTCATCTTGAAATTTAAGTGAGGGAACACCTTATAATGCTACCGTCATCCTAAGAAAAACAAGGTGCATAAAAGGATTAACATCACATGCAAATCATAAGTGACATGATATGGCCATGAACTTGTGCTTTTGATCTCCATCTCCAAAGCACCGATAAGATCTCCATCCTCACCGGCATGACACCATGATCTCCATCATCATGATCTCGATCATTGTGTCATCATCGGAGTTGTCATGCCTACCATGCTCATACTACTATTGCTACCGCTTAGCGATAAACTAAAGCATTACATAGTGCTTAAAGATTGACACGCACATAATACAATAATCAAAGACAACCCTATGGCTCCTGCTGCTTGCCGTACTCATCGACATGCAAGTCGGGATATTCTATACAAAAACATGGTCATCTCATACATCACACATATCACATCATGTAATTGGCCATATCACATCACAACATACCCTGCAAAAACAAGTTAGACGTCCTCTAATTGTTGTTGCATGTTTTACGTGGCTGCTATGGGTATCTAGCAAGAACGATTCTTACCTACGCAACACCACAACGGTGATATGAAGATTGCTTTCCCACCTTCTACAAGGACCGTCTGAATCAAATCCGGTTCAAGTAAAGTGGGAGAGGCATACACCCGCCAACCATCTTTACGCGACGAAGTCACATGTCAGTCGATGGAACACGGTCTCTCGTAAGCGTACGAGTAAGATCGGTCTGAGCCGCTTCATCCCACAATACCGCCGAACCAAGAAAAGACTAAGGAAGGAAGCAATCTGAATATCAATGCCCACAAACTCTTTGTGTTCTACTCAAGATCTCATCTATGCATAGACCTAGCTCATGATGCCACTGTTGGGGAACGTTGGATGGGAAACAAAAAAATTTCCTATGCTTCAGCAAGATCAATCTAGGAGATGAGCATCTATGATAGGAGAGATTGGATCTACGTACCCTTGTAGATCGCTAAGCGGAAGCGTTAAAGAACGCGGTTGATGTAGTGGTACGTCTCCCCGATCCAAATCGCAAGCCGTCCCACGAACTCCCGATCAAGTGCCGAACGGACGGCACCTCCGCATTCAGCACACGTGCAGCTCGATGAAGATCTCCGCCTTCTTGATCCAGCAAGAGGAAGCGCAGAGGTAGATGGGTTCGCTGGCAGTACGACGACGTGGCGGCGGTGGTGGTGCAGCTGATCCGGCAGAGCTTCGCTAAGCGGCGCCGAATCAATCTACTAGAGGAGAGACTATCAGAGAGGGAGGAAGGGTTGCGTCGTGGCTTAAGGTGTGGCTGCCCTCCTCTCTCTCTCATATATATAGGGGGGAGGGGGAAGGGGCTGCGGCCTAGGTTTCCCACCCCTAGGGGCGGCGGCCAAGAGGAGGGGGCAGCAGCCAAGGGGTGGCTTGGCCCCCAAGGCAGGGTGGCCGGCCCCCTAAGGGTTTCCCCCCTCCACCCATCATCCGCATGTGCCCTTGTGGGAGGGGTGGCCAGCCCACCAGGGTCTGGTGCACCTTCTCTCACAGCTCATGTGGCCCTTCGGGGATGGTGGCCCCTTCCGGTGGACCCCCCGGGATCCTCCTGGCACCCCTGGTATGTTACCGGTGACGCCCGAACTTTTCCGGGTAACCAACACTGAACTTCCTATATATGAATCATTACCTCCGGACCATTCTGGAGCTCCTCGTCATGTCCAATATCTCATCGAGGACTCCGAACAACCTTCGGTCACCAACACACATAACTCATCTATACCAAAACATCACCGAACCTTAAGTGTGTAGACCCTGCGGGTTCGAGAACCATGTAGACATGACCGAGACACCTCTACGGCCAATAACCAATAGTGGGACCTAGATGCCCATGTTGGTTCCTACATGTTCTATGAAGATCTTTATCGGTCGAACCTCTATGTCAAGGATTCAGTCAATCCCGTATGTTGTTCCCTTTGTCCTTCGGTATGTTACTTGCCCGAGATTCGATCGTCGGTATCTCTATACCTAGTTCAATCTCGTTACTGGCAAGTCTCTTTACTCGTTCTATAATACAAGATCCCGCGACTAACACTTAGTCACATTTCTTGCAAGGCTTGTTGTGATGTGGTATTACCGAGTGGGCCCTGAGATACCTCTTCGTCACACGGAGTAACAAGTCCCAGTATTGATCCATGCCAACTCAACAGACACCCTTGGAGATACCTATAGAGTACTTTTATAGTCACCCAGTTACGTTGCAACGTTTGATACACACAAGGCACTCCTCCGGTGTCAGTGAGTTGCATGATCTCATGGTTATAGGAACATATACTTGACATGTAGAAAACAATAGCAATAAACTGACACGATCATATGCTACGTTCATAGTTTGGGTCTTGTCCATCACATCATTCTCCTAAGTATGTGATCCCGATATCAAATGATATCTCATGTCCATGGCCAGGAAACCTTAACCATCTTTGATCAACGAGCTAGCCTACTAGAGACATACTAGGGACACAATGTTTGTTTATATGCCCACACATGTATTTAGTTTCCAATCAACACAATTATAGCATGGACAATAAACGATTATCATGAACAAGGACATATAATAATAAACACTTTATTTATTGTCTCTAGGGCATATTTCCGACACTGCCTACTATCACTAGTTTTGGATCTATCCATTCGTTTCAACCATCACTCTGGATTTCTGCATGCACCCCTTACATAATCTCACTATATTTTTCGTATGCATCTCGATTATTGTACACAGTTATGTTGAACATGTAAAGAAGAAGAGAAGAGTCTTGGCCGGCAATACAATGTCATGTAGATGTTGCTCTAGGGTGGGTGCAATGGCAACCCCCTCTAGATTGTAATCTAGAGTAAGATTGTTGTTCATAGGTGCATTCGGAGGGAGCTGGCCACTCATATTTATCCTCGGAGATGTTATCTCTAAGTTGGCATGCTGATGTTGGTCATATCATGCATATGGCGCCTTGCATTACTTACTTTCGACATCATATATGTCATCTACTTAGTTTAGACATGTTCTATAAGGCCACATGTTTAGTTTCGATATCATACATGTGAATTATGCAATGGCATCTTGCATAGCCAAGCATAATTTATGTGAAATATGCAATGTCATCTTGTTTAGCCATGCATCCTATATGTGAATTATATAATGATATTCCTTTTTTTTCATTACGTATTCCATTCCTTTACAATGTTTGTACATTTAACTACTCTTCCCATGAATCATCCATTTGAGTCGGGTGATGGTAAAATTTGGAGTGAAAACAAGATCTTCGGAGGATACAATGCTCCCTGTCGAAGCAGATATCTTGGCGACTACATATGAATCCTCAAAGGAGGATTCAAAGATAAATTACCAGTCATACCCCCAAGGTGTATGCTCTAACTTGGCTGGGTTATACTGCTCGTATCATGTATATGGTGTCTTGCAATGCATAGGTTAGAGATCATGTATGCAATATTCGACACCATATGCTTATTTTAGACATCATATATGTGAATGCTATTTGCTTAGTATATAAATCATATATGTGAATGCTATCTGCTTAGTATATAAATCATATATGTGAATTATATTATTCCATCCTATTTACTTAGATAACATGTATGTGAAATATATCTTCCCAACCTGTTTACTAAAGACATCATATAATTACCCCCATGCCATCATATTTAGTTAGTCACCATATCTTTGAATTATGTCATGCTATCCTATTTAGTTAGATATCATATATGTGAAATTATCACATCCTATCGTGTTTAGTTAGACAACATATATGTGAACTATTTCATGCCCTTTTTTTGCTCATTATATATTGCATCTGTCTATCATACAATGATTGTACATTCAATTACTTTTCTTGTTTGTCAGCTATTTGAATTGGAGGGGGTGATGGCAGTATCTAGTAGAAGGAAAACACGGTCATTAAAAAGATAGTGCTACTTGACGATGCAGATTGCACCCGAGTTGTACTTGCACAAGAACCAGCCCTACCACACATAACAAAGACTCTCATAGATTGTGCCCCTACTCTGATGGATGGAGAATTAGCTACACCCAATCTAATACCAACCTCAGCAAATAGTAACCCAGTTCCAGTTGACACATCACCATCTCCACCATAGAGCTCCCAAACAAGAGCAGTTGGTAAGGCAGCTCGAGTGCCCAAAGCACCAGCACCACCACGATGAAACCCAACTCCACAAGGTAGTACACCTATTCCACCCGACTAATCAGAACCAGTCATCAGTAATTTAGTGCCTATCGTATTTGATACTGTTAAATCCTATGTGCGTATCTTCCCATCATGGAAATATTGTACTAAAGATGAAGGAAAAAACCAATGGCAGGTGTTCCTTCGAGAGTTATGTGCAAGTAATGTTATTCATGTCAATTACTTTGCTTTGTCCCATTCTTTCTACCTACCAGTCAGTTATAACACAATAAATGTTCCCATATATCTCTATAGGCAATTCCCGATTTGGAAACTCGGGATGAGGGAACCTGTGCTAATACGTGTGCTATCTTCAAGAATGTTGTGTGGCAGTATCGATATTACCTGAAGCAAACGTACTTCACTAGTAACGAAACTCATCAAATTCCCTTACTTTCTTTGAAGACACATTTACGGGACAATGACTGGGAATACCTAGTTATGTACTGGTGCAGACCCAAGAATCTAGTAGGGTCTATGAGATCATGCTTTGTTTTAAAGTACTGTATATTTCTGCATGCATCTTACTATACTCTGTTTTTGTAGAATGAGTGCATAAACCTGAAGAGCAACTATACTTAGGTAAGATTCCATTGCTATGGTACATAATGCTTTGCTCTTGTATTACTGTAGTTACTCGTACCAACTAATTGTTCAATTGAAGGATCCAATGAAACTCCAACGGAACAACATGTATGTTTTAAACTTGTTTATTTAGCTAGTTTCCTCTTCTAAATTGTTATATGTTGTTTTAGTTTCAATTATTTAGACAGTTGTCTTCTCATGTCATGCACATTACTAGCATCAAAATATAGCAAATAATATTGTTAGTTATACATGTATACACGTGGTACCTATCTAAAATCTTGTGGTGTTGGGTAGTTTCCCACACTTATATTCTTACAGTGCTACTTTGTCTTGAACTGATATGATCTGAATCGTGTCTCTATTTTGATTTGGCAATATAGTACACTCACCATAGTACATAGATATCGTCAATTTACTAAAGAATGGGCCCTTTAGTACCCTGACTTGTACACAGACGACAGTGGTTCTCCGCCCGGCAAGCCCTGTCGGGGAGATGCAACGATCAATACAGCTTCGGGAGAAGTCTCGAAGCACTGGCAAGCCACCTTGCTGGCCAGTGAAGACCTGACAGCTCCGTACCCAGCAAGATCCCACTACTAAGCCACCGCTCCACCTCACCAGGTTGATTGTCTCACATCAATGAGGTGTAGAGTGGGTAGGTTGTTAGGTGGGTCTTGTCGGGGCACGTGGCAGCTCTAGGGGATTACATCAACTTTAATGAAACCCGTCCTAATGGCATGGTGGAAGAATAAGAGGTAGTTGGGCCAATAAAACAGAAGGAGAGGGCATCCTTTTCGAGGAGGGGAAGCAACATGACACCTCACAATGCATTTAATGTGCCTCTCCTAATCTGTTAGGGTTATGTACTTCCCACTATAGCCTGCGTCAATAATTTGACCACTATTGTAGCTACCTTTTGCCTTGTATTATTACCATTCTAGCCACTTTGGTAACCCCTTTGTTTATACAAGGAGGTCCATGGCTACTGATGAGATTACCTACTGAGGTAGGGCCAAGGACCAGACATTTGGGCTAACCTGAGGGTCCCCACTATCATAGAAGTCTGTGGACTACATGGGCATTCAAACCTTTCTTCCATATCCACTTGGACCACCAAAAGCCACTAAGACGTGCTTTGGTCGTGCCACCACACTCGGAGGAATGGAAAAAGAAGCGGGGCAAAAGCGACAACATTCGAGGGACTTGACTCACATAAATCAGCCATGAATATGGTGTTACCTGTAACGCTAGAAGTTAACTCAGTCATTTCTAGTAACTCCCGTCGTTATTGGCATTTATTGCCCTAGTGATGGTGCTTGGTCAATGGTGGCGCACTCTATTTAAGCCACCCCCGGGCGCCAGAGCGAGGGTTACGAACTCATTGTAATCATACTCTCACACCAAGCAAACACTAAGCCTCAGGGCTCAAGACGTAGGGTCTTTATCACTTCCGAGTGGGGCCCAAACTCATACATCCGAGTGTAATACTTGCACCGAAGCTAGGCTTTGCCCTCACTCGTACGTACCCTCCATACTACCGTCAGTATTACTCCCACGACAGTTGCACCCACTGTGGGGCAGCACGTCGAGCAAATTCCGACGTAAGTGGGATCCCAGCTTTTCCATTCATCATGTTGGCACTAGGCGATGAGATCCTCTTTGGCACCCTTCGCTTTCATGGCCGACGGCACAACATGGTTGCATGAGGCACCAATGGAACCAGATGTGTTTCCTGCCCCGGGAGCGATGCACTTCAGCGCAGCTGGCCGTAGCGTACTTCTTCGGACCCATCGGAGCCTTATGGCTCCCCATTCGTCTACCTCTCTGGAGGCTGCCACAAGTGTTCCGGACGCTCTCGGCTGCAGCGATGGATTGAACATGTAGTGACACACCATTCTACGGTTGGTCAGGTGGCTGTGCTCAACTCTGACAAGCCCATCGTCGACTTATTCCCCTCTTCGGGTGATGAGTTGACCGATGAGTTGGAGTTTGAGAGCAACAAAGACTGTTGGGGATATAACCCCATGGTAAGACACACCCAGGAGGGGCCGGGTCATACCTGGCGGCTTGTTATCAAGTGGGTCAGAAGAGGAAGACTAGGCCGCATGGTGGCTTACCAGATGGGTTGAGACGGAGGCCTAGAGACAGGAGGTGGCGTAAGACCCAGGCGGGTGAGCCGCCCGGAGATGGATTGCCAAAGGAGGCAAGGCGGCTTAGAGATGGGACCAGACACATTGTAAGAGTTGGTTTGGGATTCATGTAACCCGGGTCCTTGACCTCCTATATAAAGGCAAGACCCGGGGACGGCTTAGACAGAAACCAATCCATCGAAAGCTAGGTAAAGAAAATACGCTCCCTTGTAATTGATACTCCAATAAATATACACAAAGCAGGACGTAGGCTTTTACCTCTTTTCGAGGGGCCGAACCTGGGTAAACCCGTGTCTTCCATCCTGATCAACCCCTTTGAGTCCACCGCCTTAGTGATGGCCTCGAACCTAAGTCTTCGGACATCTGCCATGATAAAACCTCGAGAGTTGGCACCGACCGTGGGGCCAACGCACAGTGGTGTTGAGTTCTCAAAGGGCTCTCTCCTAGGGATCAAGGATATGCCATCGGCTTAATGACAAAGAGTCATCGTGGCAAGCTCTACATCGACGATTCAGGATGGGGGGCGGAGGCCGGCTCAATCGAGTACGGGTATCGGGTTCCCATTGGCAAGATGCACGTGTTCATCGACAAGCTCGACGGATCCACACCTAGGACGGACATCTGCACCGACCTCGTCGAGCCGGCCCGACACATGATACCTGCCCGTGTTCAACCCCGGCGGAAGATTGTTTTCGTCGGCTTTACGCAGGGGAGGGAAAATTCCGTATCAGGAGGGGAAACCTTGGCTTTCTCGGATGAAGGGTCCTCTAGCGGGGATGCGGAGTCAATCTACCAGCTTCATGATGGTGGGTTAGTGGGCTATGCTGATGGCGACAGTATTTCGGAGCCCTATGACCTGCCGAGCCGAGCTGCCGTATTCATGGTAGGCTAGGCGGCGGCTTTTAACGGCATGACGTCCGGAGCGGAGGCACGAGCGGGCACGCCCGATGCTGAGTCTCCTAAGCCGCCGACTCAAGTTTTACTGGAATTTATGGATGACCTAGCGACCCTGATGGCCATAGAAGTGACAACCGAAAATCCGGCAGAGCGCAATGCCGAGATTAACCAGATCAAGGGGCAGATGGCTCAGGCCCAGGAGGATATCAATGCATTGCAGGTTCAGATGAATGCTGAGTCGGAACGCTTGAGGGCGAAGGCTCTCTGTTTTAGCCTGGAACAGCGAGCTTCAGAGGCAATTCAACATAGGAGGGTCCAAGTTGGTCTCCCTATTCAGCCTCGAAATCTCTTCAACACTCCTGGGGCTGGACCAAGTACGCTGCCGATGGTAACCCGGGTCGCGGAGGCATCGCAGCAGCCAAACCCACCGTGGAGGAACAGGACCCCGTCGCGACGCATCATGATGCCACCCAGCCATTACTCTAACTCGGTGGAAAACATGATAGCGGCGGCTGCCGGGCTTGACGCCCTCCCTTTGGCTGAAGGAACGCCGTTAGCGAAAGAGGTGTAGAACGTGATTAGTCTATTGTAGATAGCGGTGGCTTAGCAAGAGAAGTATACACACAGCTGGAGTCGGGTGCATTCTATGCCGGTTCATAGCCGTAGCTACAGTTGGCGCATAGAGTCGTCGTCGGTTTCCAGCAGTGAGCAGAGGCGGAACCCGCCCGATGATAACATGCTTGAAAGAGATGTTCAGGGGATTATGGATAGGGGATGGACTCAACAAGGATCAACACCGGTGATGGATTACCCGGAGATTCCTGAGCCGGCGCCAGCAACCCCCCCCTGGTCGGCACTTCATCCAGGGGAGTTGGTGTGCAATGTCTCATGACGGATTTAAGGAATGAATGTTTGCCTAAGGACTTCAAAGGGCCGCGGAAGGTGCCTAACTACACGACTGACCTACTCCCGGAGGCCTGGATCGAGAGTTATGAGCTTGCCATGGAGATGCTGGATGTCAGTGATGCAGTTTGTGCAAAATACTTCATCATGATGACCGGCCCGCACTTGGTGAAGGGTTTGCCGCCTAATACCATCACATCTTGGGTTGAGTTGAAAGCACGCTTTATCAAGAATTTCAAGAGAACCTGCAACCAGCCTATGACGATTGTAGATTTTGATCACTGTGTATAGCAGGAAGGTGAGTCAGCCCATCATTGGGTCCATCGGGTCTCGTCGGTGATCCACTCATCTGAGAATATTTCAACGTCTCAAGTAGTTCTGATTTTGGAGAGGAACTATCACGTTTTACCCCTTAAATAGAAGCTTGGGCGGCTGAAGCGTTATTGTCGGGATATGGTGAGCTTATGACGGTTCTCACCAAATATGCAGATTCAGATACCACCAAGGACCCGAGCTCCGATGATGAGAAATCAGCTTAGGGTAAGAAGAGCAACAATGGCAAGAATCAACAGCAGAACGGGGCTAGAAACGGCAACCTGGGCAAACGGAAGAACCCGGATGGCGGGTCAGAGTTAGTGGCGAGTACCAATGCTGGGAACAATCGTGTCAGGGGTAATGGAAATTTTAGGCTGCCGTTCAACAAGGATAAGGCACCTCATCCTTTCAACTTGGAAGAGGCACTAAACAGACCTGCCCAACACACAGCCGACTGGATAAACTGGCCACCCATACATGGAAGGAGTGTAGCAATAGGCACCAGTTCCGAGATTACAGCCTTCATCAGCACCGTAATAATGGTAACGGCTCGTCGAGCGGTTCAGGTCCGGGCGGCTCAGGGGCCAGTTTCTGTGCCGGCGGGTCAGGTTCAGGTTACCAGGGTCAAGCAAATCGGGGAGGTCATCATCAACAGTCGGGTAATGGTGTTCAGCAGCAGAATAACCAGTCAGGGTACCAGAGCAACCCGAAGCAGCTTAGCGGGGGCAGTATCATGTCTTCATTATGATCCTTGACAAGCGAGATCAGAAGCTGCATGTTGACACCTGATTTTGGCATGGTGCAAAATGCAATGAAGATGGACTCAAACAAAAAGGTTTTTTCTACGAGAAAGTTCATATTGCCGAGTGAAACAACCTTGATGTTTAGGCCATCACCATTCGACATCATTTCAAGGGCCAAATCACACTTGGATTGTCATGTAGATGCTCTGATTGTTTTTTGGTCTATTACGCCTCCAAGCCAACCTCAAATGAAGGAATGTTCTATATGGATTGTCTTCGTCTCGTCGAGCTGATCGGTTTTGATATATAAATCATCTCAATTTGAGGTCGTATGCAAAAGTTAGAGCAACCAGAGTGCGGCCCTACCCCAAAGCAAAATGTGGCGCACGAGATCAGACACATGTGTGATGGGTCGTGCGAAGTGAAAAGTTTTCCGTCCGTCGAAGTGAAATTGCCATCCGAGTGAAATTCGCCGTCCGAGTGAAATTTCCGTCCGAGTGAAAAGTACCGGTCGAGTGAAAGTATTGGCCGAGTGCAATTGCCGTCCGAATGAAAATCACCGTCCAAGTGAAAAATATTGGTCGAGTGAAAGTTTAGGTCGAGTGAAAGTTTAGGTCGACTGAAATTTTAAAATGGCCTCAGATGGAAAAGTGTTCAACATGAAGGTTGTTCAAAACGTTGAAACGGTCAACTTTGCTTTCAAAGTCATTATCATCTAAGATAGTATACGGCCTGGAGAGATGCTACAACACTCAGACAGTCCAGTCTGCTACGTGATCGAGTCCGATTTGAAATTAAAGATGACCTCGTGGAGTATTCAAGATGGCTTTATTTGAGAAAGTGATCAACATGAGGATTTTTGGCCTCGTCGAGGCACACAAAATTGATGTTTGGACCGTCTCCATCGGAGGTCATATGCATATTCCACGGCGCACACAAGAAGCAAGACAGAAGATTGGGCCAGATTTGGGTTGAATCCGAGTAGGACTAGAACTTGGACTCTAGGACGTGAATTGATGTAATTTTCTTGTAAGTAAAGCCTAGATGAATCCTTTGCTTGTACGGGAAGTCCAGCCGCCTCTTATATATGTTGGGAGTGAGGGCCGATTAAACAACACACAATCGAACAAATCAATATATACTACTTTTTCATCTACGTTCTTCGTTTTTTCTCTCGTTCTTCGCTGTTCTTCGTGTTTGAGAGCTGTGAATCCCGAGGCTCTAGGGGCGAGCGAATCGACCTAGGGCAGCCCATAGCCACCGCACTGCCTGACGGGGTCCCTCCCGGGCGTGCGGGGTTTCGGGTCTACAAAAGCGTCCGCCGACTGTCTTGCGTATCGTGCTGCCGGACGGACCTCCTTCGACGTGAGCTGTGGTGCATCACCCCCGGTGTCGAGGGTACACGGTGATGTGTTCGTGTGTCAACACTGCACAAAAGGGTGGTTAATGCGGCCATGCCGGCCTCCCATGATACTTGAAGTGGTCGGAGTACCCAATCACGTGGAGCCGGGAGGATCACCCGCCGCGGATTGATAATCCAAGTCACTTGGCTCTGGTGGTAGATCCTCAAGTTGGGGGTTATAAGTTTACAAAAGTAATGATGGACGATGGTAGCAGCATCAATATCTTGTACTACGACACCTTCTAGTAGATGGAGTTAACTGACAAGGCTCTTAAGTCGTCATCGACAGTTTTTCATGTGGTGGTGCTAGGTAAGTCGGACTACCCAGTGGGGAAGATTGCCCTAGAGGTGGCATTTGGAGATGAATAGAACTAGAGGGTGGATACTTTGTGGTTCTAAGTGGTGAAAATTAAGAGCCCGTATCATGTTCTGTTTAGCCGACCGGCTTTTGCAAAGTTTATGGTCATGCCTTGTTATGTCTATCTGTAGCTCAAGATGACGGCCCTCAACAGAGCGAGGTGCACGGTGATCGAAAGGTCGCCATTGAGTGTGAAGAAGGAGACGCGGATTACGCGGAATCAAGTTGCACGGAGGCAGAGCTCAAGTTTTACAAGGATAACGTCGACCCGGTGGACATGACTCCATTGAAGAAGCCTAGTACAGAGTCTGAGCCGCCCTTGAAGTTTGCGGCGGATGACACGAAGCTGGTAGATTTTGCTCCGCGATTCATCAAAGCAGTTCACTATCGGGGCTAACATGGACCCCGCATAGGAAAGCACGCTCATCAAATTCATCCATGAGAACCGAGACATTTTTGCATGGAAGCCATCTGACATGCCAGGTGTACTGAAAGAATTCGTTGAGCACCACCTTAATGTGGATCCTAAGTTTAAGCCGATCAAATAGTTCCTCCGCCGTTTCAACGAAGAACGGTGTAAAGCAATTGGAGAGGAGGTGGCCCGGCTCTTAGCGGCAGGGTTCATCATGGAAGTATTCCACCCGGAGTGGTTAGGAAATCATGTGCTGGTGCTTAAGAAGAACGACACGTAGCGTATGTGTATAGATTACACGGATCTTAATAAGGCTTGTCCAGTTGACCTATTTGCTCTCCCTCATATCGACCAGATTATTGATGCGACAGCGGGTTGTGAGATTTATGCTTCCTGGGCGCCTATTCAGGTTATCACCAAATCAAGATGGCAGTTAAAGACCAGGAGAAGACATCATTTATAACACGTTTTGGGGCTTTCTTTTATATGTATATGCCGTTTGGGCTCAAGAGTGCACAAATGACTTATCAACGTTGTATGCAGAATTGTCTTCACAGTCAGATTGGACACAATGTTCATGCTTACGTGGACGACATTGTGGTTAAATCAAGGAAGAAGGAGACATTACTTGATGATCTGAAGGAGACATTCGACAACTTACGGGTCTAAAAGATGATGCTTAGCCCGGCTAAGTGTGTTTTCGGGGTTCCTGCAGTTAAGTTCCTGGGCTTCTTGGTTTCGTAACGAGGGATTGAGGCCAACCCGGACAAGATAAAGGCCATCACGTCACTAGCCAAGCCGGCAAGTGTTAATGATGTGCAGCGCTTGGCCGGTCGAATCACCGCTTTAAGCCGCTTCATCAGCCGCCTGGGAGAGCAGGCTATTCCTTTATACCAGATGATGAAAAAGACTGATGACTTTGTCTGGAGTAAGGCTACGGATGAGGCCCTGGAAGCGCTCAAAAAGCAGTTGGTTGAGCCGCTGATTTTGGCTGCTCCGGCTGAGAAAGAGCCTCTGCTCCTCTATGTGGCGGCTAACAACAGGGTTGTCAGCGCCGCGATTGTAGTAGAATGTAAGGAGGCAAGGAAAGAGTACCAGGTTCAGAGGCCGGTTTCTTATGTTTGTGAGGTTCTCATAGAATCCAAGCAAAGGTACCCACATTGGCAGAAACTGATATATGGGGTGTTCATGGCGAACCGCAAGTTGAAGCATTACTTCCTTGGACATCTGATCACTGTGGTTAGCTCTGCCCCGTTGGGTAATATAATTCAAAACAGGGAAGCTACATGCAGGATTGCTAAGTGAGCGCTCGAGCTTGGGACACTTAATCTAAAATATGTACCTCGTACGACTGTTAAGTCTCAAGCGTTGGTGGACTTCATAAACGACTGGACAGAGTGTCAATCACCTAAGGAAAAGCCGGACAATACATACTAGATAATCCACGTGGAGGGATCAGGGGCTGGAGTTGTCTTAATTTCCCCTAAAGGTGACAAATTATGTTACGTGTTGATGCTGATATTTCCTTGTACTAACAATGCAACTGAATATGAGGCCTTTCTTCAAGGCCTCTAGGTGGCCAAGGAGATGAATCTGAGCCAGGTTAGATGCCTTGGTGACTCAGACCTCATAGCTCAGCAAGTTTCGGGCACGTGGGACTCCAAGGACCCTCGGATGGCGGCTTATCGTCAGGAGGTGGATATCATTGCTAGTCATTTCAAGGGTTATCAGGTGGATCATATTGATCGTCGCATAAAACGAGGCGGCTGATGCACTATCAAGACTAGGCTCTCAGCATAAGACGGTGCCACCTAACGTTTTCTTGGATGTGATATATAACCCGTCTCTTAAGCTACATTCAGCTGAGGATCTGGCTATACCTAACCCGGAAGGACAGCTGGTGGCGGCTCTGCACGTTATTCCGGATTGGACGTTACCATACTTGGCGTACCTGACTTGCGGCAAGTTGCCTGAAGATGAGACTCTAGCACGGAAAATTGTGAGGCGATCCAAGTCCATGACAATCGTTAATGGCGAATTCCACAAACACAGCATCACCGGCGTCTTCCAACGTTGTGTTTCTCCAAAGTAGGTCTAGAGGGGGGTGATTAGACTACTTGACCAAATAAAAGTTTTTACTTTTTCCCAGTTTTAATTCTTGGCAAGTTTTAGCATTCATACCATATCAAGTAACACCCTACACATGAATATCTAAGATGTAGAAGTGGAAAGTGAAGACATTGCACATGTAAGTAAACAGAGGGTTAGGAATGCAAACACAAGTGATGACATGATGATTTTTCCCATGGTTCCGATAGGTGGTGCTATCGTACATCCACGTTCATGGATTCTTCAACCCACGGAGGGTAACGGTCACGAGAGTCCATGGAGGGCTCTACCCACGGAGGGTTCCACGAAGAAGCAACCTTGACTATTCCATGCGGCTTCCGTCCACGAAGGGCTAGCCTCACTATGGGTAGATCTTCACGAAGTAGGCGATCTCCTTGCCCTTACAAACTTCTTGGTCCACTCCACAACACGAAGTAGGAGGCTCCCAAGCGACACCTAACCAATCTAGGAGGCACCACCCTCCAAAAGGTAATAGGCTCGGTAATGACGATGAACTCCTTGCTCTTGTGCTTCAAGATGATAGACTCCTCAACACACAATCTCTCTCACACATATTTGGCTTGGTAGAAGAGATGGGATTGGTGGAAAGCAACTTGGAGAGGCTAGAAATCAAGATCCATATGGTTGGAGTGGAAGATCTTGACCTCAACACAAGGGTAGGTGGTTCTCTCTCTCAGAAAACTGAGTAGAATAGGTATGGAATAGTTCTGAGTGCTTCTCTTTCGAGTGGGTGGTGGTGAAGGAGTATATATAGGCATCCCCAAAAATCCAGCCATTACACACAATAAGTCAGACTCGGTGACAACGATGTGTAAATCTCGGTGGTACCAAAGTGACCAAAAGTGGCAACTTTTGAATCTCGGAGGGACCGATATACAATTCTCGGTTGCACCGACAAGGTGACCAACGGTCAGATTTACCAAACTCGGTGACGCCGATTCACCATTCTCGGTCGGACCGAAAATGAGAACTTGCGTGACAGGAAGTTGGCAACCCAACACAATGGCACCGAGTGCAGTGTCGGCTGCATTTAAGTGTTAGGGTTTGGCTGAGTCTGTCTAGGGTTTGGAACTCGGTGGCACCGGAATAGGAATGTTGGTTGCACCGTTTTGCATGTTTTGGCTTAGGACAAACTTTTGTGGGAGAGTATGTGGATGTTTTGGTGACTATTACTTGTGCACATTTGAGCATATTGTTCACCATCAAAACTTTACCCCCTTTTAATAGTATTGGCTTTCCTATAGACTCAAAGTGATTTCTCACAAATGTAAAATGTAGAGTCTTTTGCTTGAATCTTGGCCAACCTATTTCCTTGAATCTTGGGGTAATTCCACAATCCTTTAGTCATTCCCATCATTGAACTTTCCCGAAATATACTTGGTGAAAGCATTAGTTCAATGACTTATATGTGGTTATTAATTACCAAAACCACCAAGGGAGCAAATGTGCTTTCAGAGGGCATGGAGATTTTAAATGAAATACATGCTGGTGATTGCATACATCACGCCGGCTCAAAATCTTTGGTGGCCAAGGCTTTCCGGCATGGTTTCTTTTGGCCGACGGCTCATAAAGACGGAGAGGACCTGGTTGCCAAGTGTGACGGGTGTCAGAAGTTTGGAAGACGTGCCCACATGCCAGCTCAAAAATTGCGGATGATTCCAATCACTTCGCCGTTTGCGGTCTGGGGGCTTGACATGGTTGGACATTTCAAGAGGTCTAAGCATAAAAAGACCCATCTCTTGGTGGCAGTAGACAAGTTTACCAAGTGGGTGGAGGCTAAGCCGATTAGTAAATGTGATGCAGACATGGCGGTTCAGTTTATTAAAAAATGATCTACCATTTTGGTTATCCTCATAGTATCATCACGGACAATGGAACAAATTTATCCAAGGGGGCTATGAAGGCATTCTGTGAAAGTGAGCACCTCCGGCGTGATGTCTCCATTGTTGCTCATCCACAATCCAATGGTCAGGCAGAGCGAGCTAACCAGGAAGTCTTGAGAGGTATCAAGCCCTGACTTATGGTTCCTTTACAACGAACGTCGGGCTATTGGGTTGAAGAGCTACCCTCCGTCCTCTGGAGTATCAATACTACGCCTAACAGATCAACAGGTTATATGCCTTTCTTCATGGTTTACGGTGCAGAGGCCGTGTTACCAAGCGACATACGTCATGATTCGCCGTGGGTGGCGGCTTACGTAGAAGCTAATAATGAGACGGCGCGTCAGGATACATTAGATACTCTGGATGAAGCACACGATCTTGCAGCAGATCGATATGGGATTTATCAACAAGACCTGCATCGCTATCATAGCCGCAGAGTCAAGACCCGGACGTTTCAAGAAGGCGACTTGGTGTTACATTTGATTCAAGATCAAACGAATGCACACAAGCTATCTACCCCCTGGGAAGGACCTTTCATGGTCAGCAGAAATCTGAACAATGGGTCATATTATTTCATTTTCGTGCGAGACGAGTCACGTACTTCTGGACAAGAGACCCACCGACCGTGGAATATCGCTCATCTGCGGGCTTACTATAGTTGAGTCATTGACTCCCATCTTTGTACATACATACTTCATTGTATCTATATTTTTCATATAATAAAGTTGGCATCCCTGAAAGCCGGGGCCTTTGTCATTTTTTCTTTTGCATTACAGATTTGTGCAAAGATGAACACATCTACATGGTCACTTGGGGGCTTCCAACCCACTGGGTTTAGCTCGCTCACCCTCTTGATCAGCTCTTCACCCAAAAAAACAACATTGTACGACGGCTTATAGGATAGCGACTTACAAGTTGGCGATCCACAAGACGGTGACTTACAAGTTGGTGACCCACAAGACGGTGATTTACAAGTCGGCGATCCACAAGACGGCAGCTTACGAAATGGCGCACAAGTTGATATCATCGACAATGTCGTTTGGGGGCATTCAACCCACCGAGTTAAGCTTCAACCCTCTCGATCAGGCTTTTTAGCCACTGTAAGGTGGGTCGTGGACCCAAACGTTGACTCCGTCAACCAGATCGTTAGGGGTGCAGCGAGTAGTAAAATTTACCCCCTTTTGATGCCTCTCCAATAGGTGACCCGCCAAACTCTTACTAATTAATCACCGCTTAGAGACACTGTCTGTCCAACGTACTGGACAATTAATCTCACCAGGAGACCTTGAGCACTAGTTCAGGTTCAAACGGCGGACTGTGTCACTTGAGAGGGGGCTTCTGGGCCCTAGGGATACTCATGCCCTTTTGTGTCTCCTTCTGGGATGCTGCGCTCATGAATCCTCGCCTGTAAACCGATTATTGTTATGATTTCAAGTAGCGAGTCCACCCAGCTGAACCAGCGTCCATGTCTCTTTTTGGGATGCTGCGCTCTTCAATCTTGCCTGGAAACCGAGCATTGTCATGATTTCAAGCAGCGAGTCCACCCAGCAGAACCGGCGGATGTGTCTCTTTCTGGTTCATTGCGCTCTTATCAGTTAATCTCGCCTAGAGACCCTGAGCCGCTCAAAGGAGTTGATGGCCACTCTCCTTAGAGACCCTACACTAGTATGAGTTCAAGCATCGAGTCTAGCCAGGAAGAACCATCATATGAGTTTTTGAAAAAAGAAAGAAAGCAAGAACATCATACATTGCATCATACATTGCATCGTGCATTCCATCATACATTATATCATGCATTGCATCATATTTACATATCATGCCGGTTTATCAAACCGGTTTAGAGCAAGGTTATGAAAGAAGAAGCAAGGCTCCAACAGATTTTAACATTTCCGGGTTATGCTTTTTCAAGCCGCCCCTATGACAATGTAGGTTATTATGTATTATTTACTTTTGCAGGGTTTTATCTCTTAAGATGAGTCGCTGTTAAGTACGACATTGTGAGAAGAATGCAAGGCAGATTATAAGTGCATAAGATGATTGTAACGCCATGGCATGGCTAGGGCAATCAAGTTTCTACTATGCCTATTACAAAGCTCTCTAGGAGCTCAAACGATGAAGGATTTATAGTTTTTCATACACTTCCAAATACCAGCGGCTCAGCAGGTCGGGTTACAGTCAATCAAGAATAACAAAGTTTTAACTTGCCGGCAGGTCATCCTGCACCGGGTCACGCTATTTGATCTGAAGATTATCCACATCCCAGTTGGATTTTAATAAGGCTTCGAACTCAGCTTCATCACAAAGAGGAGACAGATCAACTTCAGGGGCAAAGAGCGGCTTATAGCATGCAGGTATCAAGTCCCTGGCTTCAAAGGTTGGGTAGCGCAGACGTTGATTGTTTGCATCATAAGCCACCTCGTAGGGAGTTAGATCCATCTCATCAACAAGGGTGGAGCCAAGTACCCTGGAGGCTTTTATGCATTTGGCATAATCAGCTTCAGTAAAGTCTGAGCCGTCATCCTTTTTGGATGGGAAGCCGTTCATCATCTCTTCGGCAGTCAGTTGAGGAGCAAAGGCGAGGGACCGGCTTAGAGCGGCTATTGCCCCCTTCCTAGCGATTGATCGCCTTAGCTCTTCAATCTGCTTTGGAAGAGTGGATAAGACTTCTATGACCCCCTTCATGAATTTGGGAACGTACTTGGTAGTCATCAAGTCTTTAATGGTGCAGAGGGTTCCACTATACAGTTGCTCTATCAAAGTGTCTATTGCCTTCAGCTTCACCAAGCCATCAGATGATAACTAGCGGTTTGTCTCACCTGCAAAGAAAAATTGGATGATAAGCCGCCCGAAAGATATTTTTGACTTTACATGGAAATTTGCTAAGCCGTGCATACTTACCAGCAGCAGTCATCTTGGATATATGGCCTTTGAGAGTTTTCAATTCTTCTGCTGTGAGCTTAAGCTGCTCCTCAGTGTTGTTTGCACACTTGTACATGGCGGCTTGTTTAGATTCGGCAGTCTCCTTATATGTGGCAAAGTCAACTTGAAGCTTTTCAATATCCACCCATAATTTTTCCTCTGCTATGGCTCGGGCGGTCTGTTGGGTGGTAAGGTTTGCCCTTAAGTTGGCCCGCTTGGACTCAGCTGCATATTATGCCTCCTACGTTGTATACATAGCAGATCATAAAAGTTAAAGTCACCAGGACGAAGCAATAATGAAACAAGTCCAAAGCAGATTGCACGCAATATACTTGGCACTTGGGGGCTAATGTCTGTGTTTTTTCTACAAGTTTACATGGGAATTCCGGCTCATCATTCTTATAATGACCCGGACTTGGGGGTTACAACCGCCGAGATTTTTAAAAAGGGAAATTCCGGCTCATCATTTTCATAATGGCCCGGAGTTGGGGGCTACACTTGGATCTATATTTCAAGTAAGTACTGGCTTATATGTGTTCTAACCCGTTACTTGGGGGGCTACAGGCTAAGTTCTTTGCAGTATGACAACATTCGAAAGACCCGTTTCATCATTTGCAATATTAAACTGGCTCTTGGGGACTACACAAAGGTATAAGGGAAAAAGCAAGTGAAGGAGTGTACCTCATATTTTTTCTTCACTAATCCAACAAGTTTTGATTCCATGTTGCGGCTGGCAGAAAGATGATTCAAGTAACCAGCATGTAGATCATCCACAGACATTTTTTCTAGCACGGGAAATCCGAAGTCAAGCTTTTTTGGAGAGCAAGTGTCAATCTTGCTGGCGTCTTTTGTGAACACGTGGTGTGTAGGATATTGGTAACCCGTCCCAGTGGTGATAACGTCGGGATGAGATGGATCTTGGACGGAAGTTGAAGGACTGGGCGCCTTAGGATCAGCCGTCAGACTCTCAAGAGTTGTCATGCGGTGATCCTCTAGCTCTGAAGGTGGAGGAGTGCACTTAGGTGCATCTTTATTAGATTCAGAAGGTTCAATAGGAGTGGAAGGAGTCGGCTCAGCAGTTTCCGGCTTTGGGGCAGTAGCATGAACGGTCGACCCGCCTATCTTCCTTCGTTTTGCTTGAGCCCTTGAAAGTAAAAATAGTTATTACGCATTGCAGGGAAAACATAATACACACACTGCAAGGTAAAAGACATGCTCTGGGTTGATCTTCATAGGAGGAAGCTTGGAGACAGTTGAGTCGTCGGATGAAGGGGGGGGACTCCTATAAAATTGAGATAATAAAAGTACAAGGGTAAGGTGGTAGTACAAGAGTATAAGGCGGATATTAAGACTTGGTAAAAATAGTATCTCAGCCGGTCGTTTCCATGGAGCTGGGGAGTGTGGTAAGCCGGCCATAAGATCTTCAGAGTCAGAGCTCCGGGTCTGACGTCGCGAGTCGTGTTGTTGTTTTTCAAAGGAAATTCGGGGGACTAAGTAAGCAACAGGATGCGAAAAAGGAACTTTTCGAACGACCCACCATATTTTCCCTCATGGTAAGACCTCTGAGTCAGAGGAAATGTAAGTTACCTCAGGGGCGTGGGCCTGACTCGTTTCCATTTCCTCCTATGTACAAACGAAGTCAGTAAATTGCATAAAGAGACGGTTAAGGGAATCAAGTTTTCTACCTCTGAGTCGTTCAATGTAGGCAGTTCTTGAGCCAAAGTTCTCTTCTTACGGCCACGATCGTTAACCGCCTGGGACTTCTTTTTCACGGGGGAAGTGTATTTCCTCTTCCAGAAGTTAGAGTCGGCCTGTATGAAGAGTCGCCAAAAGAGTTAACCGCCACGGTAAAGTCCGATTGGCACGGCGGAACTCCGGAGGAGTGAAGCATCAAGAGGAAGAAGAAGAAGAGAGGGTGGCAGAAAGAGAAAAGACCCCCTTATGGCCCTATTTATGAGACGTGATGGCAAAACAATATGCACGGGAATCGAGGAGGCGAAATGATGATTGACCGAAGGGGACGCCTCGATTTTCGGGCTGATAGTTTTAATGAGAGGATCCATTGCGACGTCACATAATCTTTTTGGCATATCCATAAGTGACGTCACGGCGGGTTATAAAATTCTTTTCTTGCAGGTAACAAGGACGTAAGACCCGCCGCCAAATAAAATGGATGATTGACATGGACATGCTTAAATCAATCTAGGGCCTAATGTTGGGGATATAACCCCACGGTAAGACCCGCCCAGGAGGGGCCGGGTCATACCTGGTGGCTTGTTATTAAGTGGGCCGGAAGAGGAAGACTAGGCCACATGGAGGCTTACCAGATGGGCTGAGACGGAGGCCTAGAGACAGGAGGTGGCGTAAGACCCGGGCGGGTGAGTTGCCCGAAGATGGCTTGCCAAAGGAGGCAAGGCGGCTTAGAGACAGGACTAGACACGTTGAAAGAGTCGGTATGGGATTCATGTAACCCAGGTCCTTGACCTCCTATATAAAGGCAAGAACCGGGGATGACTTATCCGTCGAAAGCTAGGTCAAGCAAATATGTTCCCTTGTAATCGATACTCCAATCAATATACACAAAGCAGGACGTAGGCTTTTACCTCTTTCCGAGGGGCCGAACTTGGGTAAACCCATGTCTTTTGTCCTGATCAACCCCTTTTAGTCCATCGCCTTAGCGATGGCCTAAAACCTAAGTCTTCGGACATCTGCCGTGACAAAACCATGACAAAGACGCTACGAAAATTTTGATGGCCAACACCACCAACAACGGACGTCCCGGATACTCAGCGGGTGGGTCCCATGGTCGAGATGGTGACCGCCACAGCGGCGACACTAGTGGCTATGTCCCCGACCTCTCACTCAGGAGCAGCGGGAAGAAAGGAGGAGGAGAGACAATGAAGTCCTCACTCCGATCACGGGGACTACCCCAGAAGAGATAGCTTTGGAGGCCTCGCGTCAAGCCACTCTGGCTGAGCGCGAGAGGCTTGAGCGACTCCAGCAGTCACTCAACGACCTTGCAGCACAAGAAAGTCGAAGCTCTAGTCAACTACCGCATCCGTTGTTCCAGAGCAACCGACCACCCAAGATCCCAGTGATGCCCACGCCAATGGAGAACCTGGCCGCTACCACTCAGTTCGTTGAATCTATTCAGGCATCCAAGTCGGCGGTCGGAGAAGGTATTCGGCATATCCAGACTCTACTGAAGACTGCACCGAAGCAGAATTCAAAAGTCTCGCAGTCACACCAACGGGTACACAACAAGTTCACGCGGGTAGACACAGTCCAGTGTACACATGGTCCGCATGCATACAGAAAGCGTAGGCACTCTCCTCTTCTTTCGAGAGGCCGGCATAGAGAACATTGGTGCGATGATCGCGATGTCAGTCGGACATCCCTCTGAGGGGCGATTCGTATGGCAAGTGGCCTTACAATGGTGGTCGACCTCATCAGGAGGACCATGAACGGAGTCCGCCCCGGCCCATAGGCTATGAAGAAAGTGGCTGGTGACCCCCACAGCTCAACGCCAGATCGATCATCATGCAAAATGTGGTGGACAAGAGAAGGCTGATTAGAGACCGAGTGGGCGATTGGGGTCTTCAGGGTTGTAGTGTTTCAATTGGTACATTTGAGAGGGAGATATCCCCGCCAACTACCGACTGGTGACGGGAATCAGAAAGTTCAACGGCGAGTCCAAGCCGGAGACCTAGCTCGAGGATTACTGAGTGGTCACCTAAATCAGCGGTGGCGATGACTTTGTTGCTGATACATCTCCAACGAATCTATAATTTTTTATTGTTCCATGCTGTTATATTATCAATCGTGGATGCTTTACAATCATGTTATAGCAACTTTATATCATTTTTTGGAAGTGACATGTTGACATAGTGCCAAGTTCTAGTTGTTGTTTTTTTTCTTGTTTTTTACTTTGTAGAATATCAGTACCAAATGAAGCCCAAACATCGTGAAACTTTTTGGAGATTTTTTAGGCCAGAAGACACCTAGAGGACCAAAGAATTACTAGAGAGGAGGCCACAAGACACCAGGGTGCGCTAGAGGCCCCTGTTGGGTTGTGCCCTCCTCGAGGCGCCTCTCCACTGCCTACCAGCTCTATAAATACCCAAATATTCCAAAAAAAACTGAAGGACTCGATGAAACACAATTCTAGCCACCGCGAGTTCCAGAACCGCCAGATCCAGTCTAACTCCATCACGAAGGGGTGCATCGTCTTCATGGGTGCCTCTCCGATGATGCATGAGTAGTCCACTATAGACCTACGAGTCCATCGGTAGTAACTAGATGGCTTTCCCTCTCTTTTTTTTATTCTCAATACAATGGTCTCTTGGAGATCTATTTGATGTAATGACTTTTTGCGGTGTGTTTGTTAGGATCCGATGAAGTTTGACTTCATGATCAGTTTCTATCCATGAATATTATTTGAGTCTTCTTTGATCTGTTGTATGCATGATTACTTATAGCCTTGTATTTCTTATTCGAATCTTTGGTTTAGTTAGGCCAACTAGATCAATTTTTCTTGTCATGGGATGAGGTGCTTTGTGATGGGTTCGAGCTTGTGGTGTCCTCTCCGAGTGACAGAAGGGGTAGCAAGGCACGCATGTGTCATTGCTATTAAGGATAACAATTCCGGGTCTATTCCTGCATGAATAGATCTTTTCTACATCATGTCATCGTTCTTATTGCGTTACTCTGTTTCTCCATGAACTTAATACACTAGATGCATGTTGAATAGCGGTTTATGTGTGGAGTAATACTAGTAGATGCAGAATCATTTCGGTCTACTTATCTTGGACGTGATGCCGATATAATGATCATTGCCTTGGATATCGTCATGATTATTTGATCTTCTATCAATTGCCCAATAGTAATTTGTTTACCCACCTTGTGCTATACTCATGAGAGAGGCCACTAGTGAAACCTACGGCCTTCAGGTCTATGTTTCAACATATTGCTTTCCGATTTATCTTTTTGTCGCTTTTGTTTTCAGATCTATTATTCCAAAAACCAAAAAAATACTTTGCTGCACTTTTTATTTACATCCTTTATTTTATGTTCTCACGTGATCTATTTATCCAATCTATATTTTTACCTCGGAGAGCTTGACAACCTCTCTTACGCGTCGGGTTGGAAGTATTTGTTCTTTGTGTGCAGGTAATGTTTACATCCTGTTGCGTGATTCTCCTACTGGTTCAATAATCTTGGTTTCATAACCGTCGTTGTGATGCATAATCCCTTCCTCTTTGGAGAAATATCGATGGAGTATGAAGCCATGTCAGTCGCCATGAAGCATTTTCCTCTCATGTTGGCAGGTTCGGTGCCAGCCTGGCTCAATCAGTTGCCCTCCAGTAGCATCTACTACAGGGAAGACCTGACACATGTGTTCATCAAGACATTTGAGGGCACATACAAGCAAACGGGTGGGCTGACGGAGTTGAAGCATTGCATCCAAAAGAGCAACGAAACTCTCCCTGAGTACATTTAGCGCTAGACCCCACTACACAACATAGTTGAGAACGTTATCGGTCATCAGGCGGTCTGCGCTTTCAAGGCAGGCACTCGGTATCGGGATCTCATATTGAAGTTGATCGATCGGGAGATATATCTCTCAGTTGGACCATGGAGATCGCCAACAAGTACGCTAATGGCAAAGAAGAAGACTGCCACTATAGCGGCAAGGGGTGAGTTGGCGACACCCCTCAGTGAGGAATAAATGCCAGCAAGAAGAAAAAAGGGAAAGTCGGTCCTCTGGGAAAGGCAGCGGTTCTTGCGGTTCCTGGTCAAGCAAAACTTAAGCTAAAAAGAAGAAAGATTGGGCCAACAAGAAGAAGCCCGAGTACAAGTCAGAAGTATTGGATCAACCCTGTGTTGTGCATACTATAAAAAAGATGAGGAGGGCAATATAATTTACCCGAAGCATAGCACTCGGGAGTGCAGGATGCTCAAGCACGAGAGGGGTAAAGAGGCCTCCGCAGAGAAAGACGATGACGAGGACGGTGAGGATGCTTCCGAATATCTAAACGTCGACAAGGTCCTCAACATGATATTTGCTGATGTCGAAAGCAAAAGCCTATTGAAAGTCGTCAAACGGGGGTGAACATGGCGTCCCCGACTGTCATCAAATACCTCGATTGGGTGAAGACTCCTTTTACCTTCGACTAGTTAGATCATCCGACACACATAGCCACCCATGGGAGACAAGCGTTGGTTGTAGACTCAGTTGTCAATGGGGTCCAACTTCGGAAAGTCCTCCTGGATGGTGGCAGTGGGCTCAACATAATTTATGCTGACACGTTGAGATTAATGGACATTTCGATGTCCCAACTGAGCAAGAGCAACATGCACTTTCATGGAGTCATCCCTGGAAAGAGGGCTAAGTCACTCAGCCAAATCTCTCTGGACGTCATGTTCGGGGGCGAGACAAATTTCCGAAAGGAATGCCCGACATTTGAAGTGGTGGACTTCCGTAGTGCCTACCACGACATTATGGGCAGACCTACCTATGCATGCTTCATGGTCCGTCCATGTTACGTGTACCTTAAGATCAAGATGCCCGGACCAAAGGGCATGATCACAGTGACAGGTGATCGGAAGGTTGCCGAAGAGTGACTTCAACGGGCCTCCAAAATAGTAAGCGAGCAAGTACTCGCAGTCGAACTCGATGGGTACAGGAAGGCGGTGGATGCGACAGATTTGCTCAAGTCGAAATGGCCGGCGATGGAATCCACTTTCTAGTCGGCTGGCGAGATGAAGCAAGTTCACATTCATCTGAATGATCCAAATCCCGCCCCTACGAACATCTCGCCAACACCCGGGGAGAAATAGGAAGTCGAGCTCACCCAGTTCCTCCATGAGAACTGGGATATTTTCACAAATACAAGAATGTCTATGGACATGGATTGAAATACATATATGATGATGTCCATTGATTCATTAATTACCTTGTCCCTTGCTTACCTATGATGGAATGTGTGACTCCTTGAGCTATTGCATAAGGTTGGAGTTGATTGCGAATAGTACATGCCAAAAATGAGTGGGAGTGAATTTGGTTGGCAGAGTCACCCCTCAAAGAACTTCTCTAGTTCTTATTGTTTAGGACCTAGATCAACTTGATGGGGATCCTTGGAGTTGAAGTAGCACTTGTTGAAGTAGAGATTGTAGTATCCTTGGGAACCCACTTGACTATGGCTTGGGGTTCTTCTTCAAATGTGTCAATCTCCTCTTCAAGCTTGTAGTATTGTGGTGGAAGGTCATCTTGAGATTTTGTTCCGTTAGGGAGAGTAGGTTCATACTTCTCCTTTTGGGGAATAAACTTTTGCTTGGGGTATTGACCTTCTTCCCATTCAACTCCATTGGTGTTGAAGTAGACAATGCATTGGTTCTTCCAATGTCTTCCAAGCTTGCGTACAATTTCTTCGAATTAATTACTCCCAGCAAGACTCTTGTAGATACCCTTTTCTATAATTCCTTTCAATAAAGTGTTTTCTTGCTCAGGTTTGACTTGGATAAGAGAATCATTAGTGGAATCAATAGAGCTATTAGAAGCAACATCATGAGATTTAGCATTTTTTGTTGCTACTAGATGAAGAACCTTTCTTGCCTTTGTTACCTGTTTGCTTAGGTTTAACTTGTGGAACAAAAGTAGACAAGAGTAATCATTTGGCTAGATAAGAAGAACTCTTCGTTCGAAGATCATCATTGATAGCTTTAACAAACTCATGTTCTTGCTCTAAATTTAGCTTCTCGAAGTGTAACTTCTCATGAGTTCTTACAAGCTCTCTATGATCTTCTAGAGTAGATTCATGAGCTAACTTAAGAGTGTTTAGTTATTTAGTTAGACGCTCAATATCCATCTTATCATCATCACACGATTTATCTTGACTAACATGATTATTATCAAGTTCATTTTGACTAACATCACTAGTTTATCAAAGAGCAACTCATCACCTCCAAGTAAGTCATCCTCATCACTATTAAAGTCAATGTATTCGGGGTGTGATACCTTGGGGCCTTTAGACATGAAGTAACTTCCACTTCATTCATTTGGTGAATAAAATATGTCATAGGAACTAGAGGATACGAGTGCAAGTCCGGCAACACCTTCATCTTGACTATATTCGGAGTCGAAGTGATAGCTTCTCTCGGAGTGGTTGTCAGATTCGGAGCCTGATACCCATTCGCCAACGTGAGCTTGATGTATTGTTCTTGTGTAGCTCTTGGTGTACTTGTCCTTCTTATCTGAGTCGTTCCTTCTCAGGGTGGGTCTTCGTTCATAACAATCACCTCTAGTCCTCCTCTCACTTCGAGGTGACTCGTCTCTTGAGCTTTTTACTCTAGGTGACTCTTCTCTTCTTTTGTGAGGGGTTTTGCATTCATTGGAGTACTGTTCGGGCCTACCAATTGTAACAATTCCGCTCACAACTAGATGAACGCTTCTCTCCATATCTTGAGTTGGAGCTTCTTCCTTTGCCTCTACTCTTATAGAATTTGTTGAATTTCTTAACCATGAGACTTATCTATTCATTGGTAACGAGTTTCTCACTTGAAGAAGTGGGAGTATCACCTGAAGCTTTGTATGCACCGCTTGTCTTGTTGTGGATTTCTTATTTGTCTTTGAGTGGCATCTTATGAGCAACACTCCTACCAATGCCTTTCGTTGGCTTGATATCTTTGTAGTTTGGCATCATTTTGATCAATGCGCACACGGTGTCGTACTTTCCATCCAAGGCTCTAAGGATCTTCTTGATGATGAATTTGTCGGTCATCTCTTCACTTCCTAAACAGGCAATCTCATTTGTAATGAGAGCAAGCCTATAGTACATTTCTGCAACTCCTTCACCATCCTTCATCTTGAAATTGTCAAATTTACTTTGTAGCACATCCAACTTAGATTCCCTGACGGATTCGGTACCTTCGTGTATATCAACAAAAGTATCCCATATTTCCTTTGCATTGTCAAGACGGCTAATCTTATTGAATCCTTCGGGGCATAGGCAGTTGAATAGAATGTCACATGCTTGAGCGGTGTATTGCAAAATCTTCCATTCTTCCAGCATCTCCAAAAATCCAACTGTTACAACATTATTGCCCAACTCAGTGAAATTGATGCAAAACTCGGTTGCATCGACTAGTGCAAAATGTGGAAACTTTTGGCATTTTAGTGAGACAGATATATGATTCTCGGTGAGACCGAATTGGCTAACCTGGACAGTTTCCAAATCTCGGTGCCACCGATTCCTAAAACTCGGAAATTCCGATTTTAGAAATGGGACAACAGAAGGTTGGTCACCACTTTCCGTTTCACCGAAAGAGAAAGTTAGTTGTACTAAGAAGGTAGGGTTTGGCTTGGGTTCCGTCTCAAGAGAAAATCGGTCTGGCCGAATTGAAGAACTTGGTGGTACCGATTTTGAACTTTTGATTTTGGATAGAGTATTTTTGTGGGAGAATGGGTGAGAATTTTGGTGGAAAATCTCTAAGCACTTGAGCAACCAGATCATCATAGATACCCTCATCCCCTTTTAATAGTATTGGCTTTCCTATGGACTCAAAAGTGATTTCTCACAAAATGTAAAACATGGAGTCTTGTAGCTTGAAGCTTGGCCAATCCTATTCCATTCCTTTCCTTGGGGGTTTCTCTACACATCCCTTTAGCCAATCCATCATTGAACTTTTCCTGAGATAGACTCATTGAAATCTTTAGTCCAATGAAATATATGTTGTTATTAATTAACAAAACCAACTAGGGATAAGTTGTGCTTTCAGCCTTGTGCGGTACTTCCACTTGGTTCCTTTCGGACCAGAACAAAGGCAACATCAGTACTCCAATGATGTGGGAAAGGAACATGGGTGCAAATGAAAATGTATGTGTTGATTCCACCCAAACCTTTCTGAAGTGGACCCCCTCTTAATAGTACGGTTCTCATATGACTCAAATCCACCAAAATGAAATGTAGGAAAGAATTCATCTTCACTCTAATCCACCGAGGGGAAATAATTGTATTGTGCCATAAGATGAAATATCTTAAATGCTTAATGCACATGATTAGTCCACAAATGCATTGTCATCAATCACCAAAACCACTCGGGTAGAAATATACACTTGCAATTCCCGATGTAACCAGGTACCAGAGATGATGCGGTATAAGATGTATCGTCAATGTCTTCCTCCATGTCGATGGCCTCCTTGAAGTCATAGTCTAGCATATCGCTTAAGTCTTCAATCCTGGCGGCAAAGTGGGTGGCTACTGGGATGAAAATTTCTACACTTTAGGATCTAAATCAGGTCTAGTCATAGACCGAGGTCTGGCCATCCTAGATCCCGAGAGTTTGAATTTGGTGCAACATCTCATTTATAGTGGAGAGCTCGGCTTTGCCCTTCTCTTGACAACATGCATTGCTAAATTAGACTTTCGCTGAGGTATTGCGTGATACAGCCTCGGGGTTTTCTATGGGGAGGCACAATTTCCTTACTAGTGAGGTGATACTCAGATTCAAGCTCCAGGCCAGATCTGACGGACATATCATATCATGGGCCCGCTCCAAGATCGAGTCTCGTGTGTAGGTGACTATATTAATCGAATGCTCTGCCTCATTCGATACCCAACACGAGGAAATAAGCATGCCGCACGAATCTAAGGAGTATTCCAGATTGCCAAGACGGATGGCTTGGCATAGGATGAGATTCTCTACCAGGACGAGATGCTCGGTCGAGTCGGCATGCAACACAATGGTGCAAAGGCCGAAAACCGGACAGAGACGAAGATATCCCTGTAGCCAATGATGTCATCAACCTAAAGATTAACAATTGAGATTTTTTCATCAGCTTGTGTGACCAGCATGGCCACCAATGTCGGTGTTAAAAGAGGAAGATCTTGGGTAGGGGTTCCAAGCTTGGTGACCTGCGCTGGATGGTAACAGGTGAAAGTAGGGACCTTGTTTTTACGTAGGTTCCTGCCCTCTCAAAGAGGTTAAACCGTACATCCTGCTTTTGATATATTTATTGTAAGGGGGTACAGAGTACTATATGATCTACCTCGAGATCGTATGAAGGAGTTCTAATCTCTAACCTTGCAATCATTGTCTCCATAGACTAAAACCCCATGGCTTATACAGGCACCGAGGGTATCTAGGGATTACAAATGGTCGGTTACAATCTACGGATAAGTATGTCAATCCTTAAAATGTGCCCTGAAGTGTAAGTCGAGTCTTTGGAGATCTTAATTTTGATTACGTTGAGTCTTTGGAGTCCATTTCAAAATATTGGCGGGTCCTCGGTCCCGCCCATCATCGGCGGTCGATGTGGCAAGCACCCCTTAGTCTAGGACACTAACATCACATGGGACACCACTTTCAACACCCATTTGCTACACGCCTTCTCGTCCTCCCTATTCGATCATTGCCCGTTTCTTCTTGTCGATGACAAGGGCCCGCAGAGGCCTAGGACTTCGAAGTTTGAATTTTTTTTGGCACTATATGTCTAGTTTCACGGAGGTAGTCAAAAAGGCCTTGAAATAGCCTCTCGAGCACACCAAGCCATATCAGGTCATGTTCCATAAGCTCAAGCTGAATGGAGTAGGGGGCAATTTTTGAAAGATAACGTTCATCTCCATATCGATCTTTTGGTGCTTATTTGCTTTCATTGCTTAAGAGAACCGACAACTCTCCCCCAAGGAGAGTGATCTTAGAGAAAGGATAAAGAGGAGGGTCATAAGCTTGGCCGTGCTTGAGAGAGCTCGGAAGAAGCAATGTACGAGAATTGCTAACCTTAAGGAACGTGATGACAATACTAAGTACTTCCATGTCCGAATTAATGCTAGGAGGAGGAAGAACCATATCCATCGAAAAAAGCATGATCAAGTTTGGATCACCGGGCACGACACTAAAGAGAAGATATTCTTGACCACTTCTCTCAGGTCATGAAAACGGGTGCAAAAGTGAAAAGGATTTCAATTGGGATGAGATCAATTTGGAGGTGCATGACTTGCACAACCTCGAGTCACCCTTCACTGGGGAGTAGGTACAAGAGGCAATTAATGACATGCCAAGTGATAAGGCACCGGGGTCGATTGGCTTCACGTGAGCCTTCGTTAAGAAGTGTTGGGACTGTTGGTAAACGTTGCATGGGAAACATAAATTTTCCTACACACATGCAAGATCTATCCATGGTGATGAGCATCTACGAGAGGGAGAGTGGATCTACATACCCTGGTAGATCGCTAAGCGGGAAATGTTAATAAAAGCGGTTGATGTAGTCAAACGTATTTGCGATCCAAATCGCCGAGCGTCCCACGATCCAATCATAATTCGTCCCGATCTAGCGCCAAAAGGACGGCACCTCCGCGTTCAACACACGTATAGCTAAATGACGATCTTCGCCTTCTTGATCTAGCAAGAGGGAGCGGACAGGTAGATGAGTTCTCCGACAGCATGACGGGCGACGGCGGTGGTGGTGGAACTATTCCGACAGGGCTTCGCCTAAGCACCATCGAAAACTAGAGGTGTCGATCTAGAGAGATAGAGAGAGGTTGCACCATGGTTGTTTGTGTTAGGTTTCAATGGCCCTCTCTCCCTCTAGTATATATAGAAGGGAGGGGGAGGGGCTTTGTGATAGCCCAAGTGTTGTCCCTACCTTGTTGGGCACGTAATCTTAAGTGAACCTTCTTGTCATGAGTTAATGAATGAGTTTCCTCCTTGTCATGCCTTGTCTCATGCATTCATGCATCATGCATCATATCACTCATCATCATGTCATGCCTTTGTTTGTGATGTGCTTTGTGACCTTGTTGTGTTGGGAGTGATCTTGTCTTGTGTTGTGGTTAGAGTGTGGGTGGTGCAACACTCCTTCTCCTTCCCCCTCTCTTATTCTTTTTCAAACAACCCAAACCTCCCTCTTTATTCCATTGGCATTTTATCAACAGATTCAACTTGCTAATTAAATTGTTTTAAAATAGTCAGGAGATATCCTAATATATTTTAAGCATGAGAGTGTTGTTCTTTAGATGTTTTGAGCTTCATGATTTGGGGTTTGCAATAAAATAGGGGCTGTATTTAATAAAAGTATTTAACTTACTTGTTTGAAAAAATCATCTTGGCATTTTATTTAAATAGGGGATTATTCCTTTTGTGGCCAAGTATTTTTGTTCTGTCAAAAAAACTTTTCTTTTACTCTGGGCTTTTGTTTTGTTTCCTTTTATTTTCAAAAAGAAAACTCTGTTTGTTTCCCTAAGAGAGAGAGAGTGGAGCTGAGCCTAACCCCTCCCCGCGCAGCCCAGCCCAGGTAGGCAACGCCTAACTGCCCCGTCGGCGCCTTCCGTCAGTTTAGAGAGCAGAGGGAGAGCGAGAGTGCACCATCGTGAGCCTTTTCACCGTCCGTCGCCATCAGCTCATGGGGTATTTAACCCCCCTCGACATGCGTGCTCATTCACCTAGGGTTCCTCTCCTCCCCCCAGCCGTCGCCGCTCCCATCTCCCTCTCTAGCCTTCTCCTCCTCCCCTTCTTCTTCCCCCTCTGTGAGGTTCAGAGAGAGCAGGTAAGTTCAGAGAGAGGTTTCACAGCTCATGTTCGTCGCCGTCGCCACGTCTTCGGTGGCCCTCGTCGCCAGTGGACATGGCGTGGAGCTCGGGGTCGTCGCCCGTGTTCCATTCCCGCTGCTAGGGAGGTGAGGAGCACCTCCCCACAGTGCCGCTTTGCATCGCCATCGTTCGCAATGGAGAAGCTTGTCGCCGTCCGTCTTCTTCCCCTCCGTCTTGCCGTCGTTCGCGTTCCCGCGCCTACGGAAACCCCTCGGTGAGCAGCCGATCCCTGCAGCCCCTTCTTCCCCACATAGGTCCGTCGTGTTATCACCGTCGTGTCCATCGCTGCCGGTCAGAAAGACGAGCGCTTGAGCTCGTCTCCATCCTCCTCCTTGCGAGATGAGCAGAGGAATGGGACCCCATAGTGTTCCCTCTTCGTTTGTTCTGTTGTCGTCACCGGAGTGCCCGTGTGTTCGTCGGAATCGTCGTCGCCGTTGTCTGTCACCGTAGTGCGCAGGTTCTTCAGTTTCGTCAGTTAGCAGTCGCGTAGATAGTACTAGAGGGCTCGTTTCCCTCTTCTGTTAATAGCCGAAGCCGTAGCACAGTGGTAGTGCTTGGGGGTGTCGACCGTGAGGTCTGGGGTTCGAGACCCACACCCCCCTTTTGTTGTTTTTATTTCTTTTTCTTGTTTTATTTTCTTTCTTTCATGATGTGGCATGTTTGTGTGTGTATGTGTATACATATAGGTAGATGATTGTGTTTTTTTCCTTTTCTGATTTAGAAACATGTGTACGTGAGTGCATGTGTGTGTGGGGGCTTGGGTACATATATGTGTGCGAGTGTATGTGTGTGAGTGTGGTGCTACATGCATGTGTATGTGCATATATGCACTTGTGCATATATGTGTGCACATGTGTGTGTGTGATGAGCACCCACACACATAGGTGAGTGTGTGCTCATGAGTGTATGTGCAATATGTACTTGTGCATATTTGCCATGTGTGTGTGTATGTGTGGTAGTGTGAGTGTAGGTTTGTGTGTATGTGTGTGTGTGACAAGTGGGCATGCCCCACTTGTCATACACTATTTATTTAGCATGTGCCATGTTTGGTAGTGTTAATTAGTCATTTTCCAATTATATCTATATTCCCAAATCTGGTTAGGTTCATTTATGTTCATGTGCATTTAGGGTAAGTTTTCACTTATAAGAGTGGAGGATGTTTTTGCTATGTAGTTGTTGTCATGTTGCTCCATGAGACTATATGAGTATGATACATGATTTTGGGGTAGAAAAATCCCAGGAATTCATTGGTGCTATTGGTGTGGTCTTTTGAGCAAGTTTGACAAAAATGTTATTTTATCTCATAGTACCATTTTGTCATTTTTGCCATGTTTAATCCATGCATGCTATGATGTTTGTGCCAACATGAATATGGTAGTCTTTGATGTGTAGAATGCCATGGTGTTTATCCTTGTCATGATCAACTTACAAACAAGTGGGAACCATGCTCCAAAGTGGCTATTAAAATGTTTCTGTTTTCAACATGCTAAATATTTCTAAGTCTGAGAATCTGCTGTTATTTTTATGCCATGAAGAGTGGTTGCTATCTTGTGATACGTTGTGAATTAGCTCAAGCTCAGTGCTAGTGATTTGAAGTATATGTTGTCTTCTAGCATCCTGCTAATTTTCATGCCATGAGGTGGTCTCTAACACCATTATTTTATTTTGTCAACTTGCCATCGGGTTAACTCAGACTCCAGGAAAATTGTTATTTTCACTAAGTCCGAGAAATCTGTTTCATCATGCCAACTTGTGAGCTTCATGCTTATTGATGTGTGCATCCTTTTCAGATTGTATAGTTGGATAAGTTGATAAGAATGTTATGTAGTTTCTGTCAATACCTTGTTTGTGGTTGTAGGATTCCTGTAGCTCATGTTATTGGTTGTGAAAGTTGCTATGTTGCTGTTTTGTGGCAGATTGTTGGTTTTATTGTTTTGTGGCTTGTGGGAGCTATACTCCATGGAATTGCTTGATATTTGGCTCTATTGTGGTTGGTTTTTCATTATCTAACCAGTGGCTACCTTGGAATTCCAAGGAATATCCCAGGTCCTTCTTGTCTTGTGTTTTGCCTTCGTATCTTGGCGTGAGCGTATCGTGAGAACCGTAACTCCGTTTCTTACGTTCTACATATGCATTTTTATCGTTTTTGCATGATGCATCCATATTTTCCATGTTCATGCATGCCTAAATAACTTAACATAAGGTTCTTCCCAGATTCATTAATAACCAATCATTTGCATGTGAAACATGACTAGTTAGGATTGCCATGCTAAAACTCTTCACATAAGCATGCATCATTCTTGCTTGTGCATTGCACCATGGTTGTTTTTTTATTCTTGCTGATTATTTTATGTAGAAGCGAACGTTGAACCTGAGTATGAAGAGCCAGGTGAGTACAACTATGAGGATCCTGCTACTTGTTCCACTGAAGAACCAACGGGCAAGATGATCGTACCTGGATCCCGATACTATTTTCGCTTGCTAGTTGTCTCGCTCTTATCGCTACTTTCGCGCTACCTACCACTTGAATGTTAGCCTCCTAATTGCCATGATAGCCTCTAACCCTCCACATCCTAGCAAACCTTTGATTGGCTAAGTTACCGCTGCTTAGCCCCTCTTATAGCATTCTTAGTTGCAGGTGCAGGTTGTTTCATGTGATAACATGGATTTGGCATATCACAATATTATCTGTTATTTAATTTAATGCACATATATATCTTGGTATTGTTGGAAGTCTTGGCCTTTTGCTAGGTGTTTTGTTCCGTTGTTACCGCCATAGTTCTTCTTACCGGTGTTATGTTTCCATACTTTGCACTCCTAACATGCTCGGGGTTGTTATGGGGACCCCCTTGTTTATTAGGTTGAGATTAAAACTTGTCTGGCAAGACCCAACTTTGGTACTACATTTTCTTAATAACTTAATAAAATTTGCATAGGGCTTTGCAACCCCGTGGATAATTAATCAACCCCCGGGGCCAGTGCTCCTCATGTGTGTTGGTCCAACCCAAAGCAGCTTATTAACGCCGCCCGGGACAAGTCGGTGATTGGCGTGGTAACCATCGCTCATCCGTCGTGTCCTTAGAAAGAGATACATGGCTCTTATCGGATTCATCGACACGCCGGGGGGTCTTGCTAGATTTGTTTTACCTTTATCGAGTGTCTTGCGTGAGGAGCTCTGACTTTCTTCTGGCTATCTCGAGGTGTTGGAATTCCTTTGGAGTTGCCTAGGATGATCACGAGATCCGTGGTCAAGGCTATTCCCGCGAAGTGTGGTTAATTTGTGATGGACTACTTGGAGCACCCCTGCAGGGTCAAATCTTTTGGAAAGCCGTGCCCACGGTTATGTGGCAACTTGGATATTTGTTTAACACCCGGTTATAGTTAACTTGAAGTAAACTCTAATTAAAATGCACCAACTGTGTGAGTAACCGTGATCGTCTCTACTCGTGAACATGATCCGAGGGAGAACATGGTAGGGTTATCATTGACGTAAGTAAGTGTTCGGGATCTCATAGAGGTCATTCTAGATTCGATCATTCATCGTAGGCCACATATTTATCTTCATGTTACATAAGTTTAGCCACCATACATGATTAGTGTTGCTGCAAACTAAACACATACCCCATCCCAACCTTTAAGCTTGAATAGTCTCGATACCCGGGCGCATGATTGCTGAGTCCTTGTGGCTCACAGATTACTACAACAATCCAGGTACAGGTATAGATGAGTTCGTGCAGGATGATTTGACGCAGCTCCAGTGGGAGTATGACGAGGAAAGAGGCAGGATGTACGTGACTTATCCGGATGAGTAGAGGACCATGGTCGTGTTCTTCGGGGCTAGCAAGATAGAATCATTGCATCTGCTTTTATCATTTGTTTTCGTCCGTAGCCGGACCCTGTCTTCATATTGGTGATTGAACTCTTGTGTGGAATTGTAATTTAGTATGTGGCGAGTGTAAGCCAACTCATATACTCATGTCTTCTTAAATGTATGATGTCATGATGCTATACTTGCGAACGACGAGATGTGCCTCTATCCCTTGCCGAGGCCCCTGTGCCTTAATATGGATAGGCGTGCATCTTGGGCATGACAGGATTGCGCCCTAGGGATCCACCCTAGGGTGGGCTAAAGTGGGGAGGAGAGGGAGTTGGACTCCAATGCTACTCCTAGTAGGACTCCTCCCCCACTTGGAAACCCTCCCCCCTTTGGGCTTTAGCCCTTTCCCTTCACCCTAACCGCATGGGCCTTTAGTGGGGGCTTCGTCCAGCTCACTAGGGGCTGGTCTGCCTCCTCCCATAGCCAATGAGGCCCTTTGGGGCGAGAGGTCCCTCCCGATGGTCCCCCAGTACCCTCCCCGCACTCCCGATACACTACCGAAGTACCCGAAACTTTTCTGGCGACCAAAGCGGGACTTACTATATATCAATCTTTAACTCTGGACCATTTCGGATATCCTCGTGATGTCTGGGATCTCATCCAGGACTCCAAACAACCTTCGGTCACCACCATACATGACTCTATGTTAGGGAACGTTGCATGGGAAACAAAAAATCCTACGCACACGCAAGATCTATCCATGGTGATGAGCATCGATGAGAGGGAGAGTGGATCTACATACCCTTGTAGATCGCTAAGCGGGGAAACATTAAGAAAACACGGTCGGTGTAGTCGAACATCTTCACGATCCTATCACGAGTCGTCCTGCGATCCCATCATGTTCCTTCCGATCTTGTGCCGAACGGACGGCACCTACGCGTTTAGCCTATGTACAGCTCGATGAAGATATCCACCTCATTGATATAGCAAGCGAGGGTGGAGAGACAGATGGGTTCTCCGGCAGCACGACGACATGGCGGTGGCGGTGGTGGAACTGATCCAGCAGAGCTTCGCTAAGCGGCGCCGAAACAATCTAGAGGAGAAGCAATCTGGGAGGAAGGAAGGGTTGTATAGTGGCTTGTAGTGGTTCAGCCCTCCCTCACCTCACATATATATAGGGGGAGAGGGAGAGGGGCTCGACCCCCTAGGGGCAGCGGCCAAGAGGGGGGTGGCGGCCAAGGGGTGCCTTGGCCCCCAAGGCAAGGTGGCCGTCCCCCTTTAGGGTTCCCCCCTCCACCCTTCAGCCGCATGGGCCTTGTGGGAGGGGTGGACATCCCACCAGGGGCTGGTGTGCCTACTCTCAGAGCCCATGGGACCCTCCGGGGCTGGTGGCCCCATCTGGTGGACTCCCAAAAACCTTCTGGCACCCCCGGTACATTACGCGTGACGCCCGAACTTTTTCCCGTGATCAACACGGAACTTCCTATATATGAACCTTCACCTCCGGACCATTCCGGAGTTCCTCATTATGTTCAGGATCTCATCCAGGACTACGAACAATCTTCGGTCACCAACATACATAACACATCTATACCAATTCATCACCTAACGTTAAGTGTGCAGACCCTGTGGGTTCGAGAACTATATAGACATGACCGAGACACCTCTATAGTCAATAACCAATAGCGGTACCTGGATGCCCATATTGGTTCCTACATATTCTATGAAGATCTTTATAGGTTGACCCTCTATGTCAAGGATTCAGATAATCCCCTACGATGTTCCCTTTGTCTATCGGTATGTTACTTGCCCGAGATTCGATCATCGGTATCTCCATACCTAGTACAATCTCGTTACCGGAAACTGTCTTTACTCGTTCCATAATACAAGATCCCATGACTAACTTATTAGTCACATTGCTTGCAAGGCTCATTGTGATTTTGTATTACCGAGTGGGCCTTGAGATACCTCTCCGTCACACGAAGTAACAAATCCCAGTCTTGATCCATGCCAACTCAACAAACACCCTCGGAGACACCTATATAGCATCTTTATAATCACCCAGTTATGTTGTGACATTCGATACACACAAGGTACTCCTCCGATGTTAGTGAGTTACATGATCTCATGGTCACAGGAACACATACTCGACATGCATAAAACAATAGCAATAAACTGACACGATCATATGCTACATTTGTAGTTTGGTTCTTGTCCATCACATCATTGTCCTACTGATGTGATCCTGTTATCAAATAACATCTCATGTCCATGGCTAGGAAACCTTAACCATGTTTGATCAACGAGCAAGTCTACTAGATGCATACTAGGGACACGGTGTTGCCTATATACCCACACATGTATTTAGTTCCCAATCAATACAATTATAGCATGGATAATAAACTATTATCATGAAAGTAAATATAATAATAACCAATTTATTATTACCTCTAGGGCATATTTCCAATAGTCTCCCACTTGCACTAGAGTCAATAATCTAGCTCACATCACCATGTGATTAACACTTACATCACCATGTGATTAACACTTAAATCATCATGTGATTAACACCCAATGAGTTCTAGGGTTTTATCATGTTTGTCTTGTGAGAGAGGTTTTAGTCAACAGGTCTATAACATTCAAATTTGTGTGTACTTTGCAACTCTCTATATTGTAAATGTTGCTACCATGCTTCACTTGGAGCCTTTCCAAATGGCTACCCCCACTATACATATCCAGATTGCTACTCCGAGTTGTCCAGATTGGTATTAAAGGTTGCATTGACGTAACTCTTTACAACAAACTCTTTATCACCTCCATAATCGAGAAATGTAATCTTAGTCCTCTAGTTACTAAGGATCATTTTGACCTTTGTCCAGTGATCCACTCCTTGATCACTCTTGTACCCCCTTGATAGACATGGGGTGAGGCACACATCAAGTGCAGTACACAGCATGGCATACTGTATAGAGCCTATGGCTAATGGCACACGGGAAGACCTTCGTCCTTTCTCTTTCTTCTGCAGTGGTTGAGTTTTGAGTCTTACTCAACTTCACACCTTACAAATCATGCAAGAACTCCTTTTGACTGATCCATTTTGAACTCTTTCGAAAACTTGTCAAGGTATGTTGTCATTGAAAGTTTTATCAAGCGTCTTGATCTATCTCTATAGATCTTGATCCCCAATATACTAGTAGCTTTATCCGAGTTTTCCTTTGAAAAACTTCTTTCAAACAACCCTTTATGCTTTCCAGAAATTCTACATTATTTCCGGTCAACAATATGTCAACCCCACATACATATTAGAAATTCTATAGTGCTCCCACTCACTTTCTTGTAAATACAAGTCTCTCATAAACATTGTATAAACTCAAAGACTTTGATCACCTCATCAAAGCATATATTCCAACTGAAAGATGCTTGCTCCAGTCCATTGAAGGATCACTAGAGCTTGCATAGCTTTTAGAATCCTTAGGATTGACAAAACCTTTTGGTTGTATCACATACAACCTTTATTTATGGAATACCATAAAGGAAACTTTGTTTTGACATCCATATGCCAGATTTCATAATCGAAAAATGCAGCAACTGCTAAGTTGATTCCAACATACTTTAGCATTGCTACAGGTGAGAGAGTCTCATCGTAGTCAACTCCTTGAACGTGTTAGAAACCTTTTCGGGACAAGTCGAGCTTGATAAATGGTGACATTTACCATCAGCATCTGTCTTCCTCTTAGAGGTCCATTTCTGTCTCCCATTGAAGTCATCAAGCACACATTTGTCTCAGTTGAAGGAAAAGGCAAATATGTCATTGATGAAGGTACTCCTCCATTGGATGGCAACTTTCGCAAAGTTGCATCTTATTCCACCAATGATGACACTGCTACCCAAGACTCTGTTGCAAAAGCCTCGTGAGTCTGCCCCTCGTGTGATGACTCATCATGAACTTTTTATAAGTCTTCATCAGAAGGTTGACCGCAACCACAAATGGGTCGAGCGTCAATTTGGTTCAATTCTTTGAGACATGACTGTCATGCACAATGCTGTGAGGAAGAACCAACACTACCTTCATGAAGTCTTCAACCGCACTCGGGCCATTCTGTCTCACCTCAAGACTCCTGAAGAATTCAAGGAGATGAACCTTGAGCAGAACCTTGACTGGGCACGTCCTCCAGAGAAGAAATTAAAGAAAGTTCAAGTTCCTCATCTAGTTACAAGCTCATATTCTTCATCATGCGAGACGGATGAAGCTGAGGACATTAACGACACTGCGGTGGGCCCTGCATCGACAAACGACCCCGACAACGTTGGCGCTCCTTCATCACCCTCATGATGAAATTATTCAAGGGGCGTTAGTCCTCTATTTTCATCCCTTTTGGTCTTCGATGACAAAGGGGGAGAAAATTTGAGTTAGTCTTCAAGCGGGTCTCTATATATGGGTTGTTTTTGTTTATGTTGCAACTCTCGCTCTTCTGAAGCTTTTGTTGGACGAGTTGTAAACTAAAGTCCGATGGTGGTCTGACTCTTTTGAACTGTTTTCAGCATGCTTATTTCCTCAAGTATCTTAATGCATGCACGCTAAATTTCGTCAGACACCATTTTCATCATGCATTTCAAATTCTTCATATCATATATTAAATGTGTGTATGAATTACAAGATATAGGGGGAGTTCTCCATGTTTTTAACCTGCCATGTGCATTTGCAGTCCAAAGAAAATTCCTCAAATATGCACATACTCAAGGGGAGTTCTTCTATATCTTGCAATCAAATTCCTCAAACTCAGTACTTCCACATCATATGTTTATCCTCGTTGAAAACTTAACATATTTGTCATCAATCACCAAAAAGAGGGAGATTGTAAGTGCATCTAGTGCCCCTTAGTGATTTTGGTGTATTGAAGACTTATAGGTTAAGGAACTAATGCGTTTGTGAGTGTACACATGCTCTATAAGTCGATGAGGAGTTTGATATATTCGAAGATTATCAACCCCTAAAAATGAATGTCTTCAGCTGAAGACTTTGGTGAAGACTTTGGTATTCCTTGAAGACTTTCAAAATGAAGAAGTTGGTGTGACCTTGAAGATATGAACGAGGACTATGAAGCATGAAGAACTTTGTTTTCGTAGTTTCATTTCCTTTCTTTGAGTCATAGGAAACACCATACTGTTAAAGGGGGCCGAGGTAGTACTAAGGAAAATTTCCAACTGATGCTCAACTCAAAAGCCCCAATCTATCTAATCATCCGAGTGAAGCCTTTGGAAATCTCTTGCAGTTCAGTCAAGTTCTTTAGTGACAGAGACGAAGTTCTTCTGGTCTCTGAGGAAATTGATCTGATTGAGGAGTTAGGATTTCGCCAGTGCGAATTGCCTACAAGTGAGGAACATGATAGGCCTGAGGACTTTCATAGTTCAAATTTCGACCATTACTGTGCTTAGCGCTAGCTGTCCCTAATCATCCTATCCACATAATGGTCATATCATTGGGGGCGTTTATCTCTTATCATGTCAGGTTGCACCTTGGCTATAAATAGCCACCCTCCACAACCACTAGTTGGTTGGCTGCTCCGAGAGAGAATTGACACTTGTCATTTGAGAGCAACCCATCCTCCAAGGACTTTGAGAGAGAATCATCGGTGAGGAAAAACCCAAATCCAAACCACCAAACCCAAAGTGATTGAGCATCACTAAAGAGATTGCTCCTGTGTGAAACCGACGCTTGTTACCTTTGAAGACTGTGTATCTTCCAGACGGTTAGGCGTCATGGTCTAGTGCATCCTGCAGTCAATTGGGGATCTCGGAGTGACCTTGGTCTAGAGCATCCAACAGTCAATTGTGGATCGCCGGGTGACCAGTTTGTGAGGGTTTTGGAAGTCTACCCTGAAGACTTACCACTAGTGTTGGGCGAGGACTTTGTGACCTTAGCTCAAGGAGAATATGGTAAGGACTGTGTGTCCTCTGGTTTAAATACTAGGCCACTCCAAACTAGATGTACGACTGTCATAATAGTTGGAATTGGGTCATCAAACCATTGTCTTCATTGAGCTACCTAGTTCTATTTCCTCAACCCTTTCATTTCCTCATATACCTATTGATGATATTGATCTTTAGTGTTTGAAGAATTTGACTGAAGACTTTCATAATTTCCTCACCTCAAATTCTTCAAGTTACCTTGTTCCTCACCTGCGTATCCTGTATCACGCTACCTGTAATTTGTGCATGTTTCATTTCATCATGATGACTATGCTATTGCTATATTTCTCATGCACTTGAGTACTCATTCCGCTGCTAGTTATTCAACACATTTCAAATTCCTCAAGTTGAAATTCCTCAAGTGATGAATTTGTAAAAATCACCTATTCACCCCCCCTCTAGTTGATATAACGCACTTTCACATATTGCAATAAACATGATCTAATCCTGTTCATGCTCAACACAAACACCAAATAACATTTATTTAGGTTCAACACTAATCCTGAAGGTAGAGTGAGCGTGCGATGGTGATCATATCAACCTTGGAAACAATTCCAACACACATCGTCACCTCACCCTTAGTCAGTCTTCATTTATTCCGTAGCTTTTATATCGAGTTACTAACATTTAGCAACTGAACCGATATCTAATACTCAAGTGCTACTAGGAGTACTTAGTAAGGTACACATCAATAACATGTATATCAAATATACTTTTGTCGATGCTGCCAGCGTGCTTATCTACCAAGTATCTAGGGTAGTTCCACTCCAGTGACCGTTCCCCTCATAGTAGAAGCACTTTGTCTAAGGTTCGGGTTTAACCTTGGGTTTCTTCACTTGAGCAACAACTGGCTTGCTAATCATGAAGTTTCCCTTCTTACCCATGCCCTTCTTGAAACTAGTGGTTTTACCAACCATCAACACTTGATGATCCTTCTTGACTTCTACCTTCGAGATGTCAAACATCGCGAATAGCCCATGGGATCATCCATTCCTGGCATGTTTATAGTTCATCACGAAGCTCTACTAGCTTGGTGGTAGTGACTTGGAGAACTATATCAATCACTATCTTATCTGGAAGATCAACTCCCACTTGATTCAAGTGATTGTAGTACTCAGACAATCTAAGCACATGCTCACTGATTGAGCTATTCTCCTTCATCTTGTAGGCAAAGAATCTTTGTTGGAGGTCTCATACCTCTCAACACAGGCACGAGCCTAAAATCCAATTTCAGCTCTTGGAACATCACATATGCTCCATCACGTTCAAAACGCGTTTGGAGCCTCAATTCTAAGCCGTAATGCATGACGCATTGAACTATCAAGTAGTCATCAGAACGTGCTTGTCAGATGTTCACAACATCCACAAACGCCGCTTCAGGGGGTTTGGCACACCGAGCGGTGCATTAAGGACATAATCCTTCTATGCAGCAACTATGGACAATCCTCAGATCACGGACAAAAGTCTGCATAATTTCTACTACCATCTTTCAACTTACTTTTCTCTAGGAACATATCAATAAAACAGGGGAACTAACGCGCGAGCTATCTCCAACATAATTTGCAAAGACACTTTTGCCTATGTTCATGATAATGAGTTCAATTCATCATATTACCTAAGAACTCCCACTCAAATTGACATCCCTCTGGTCATTCGAGTGAAGCATGATCCAAATTCACCAACCCATGTTCGATCATCACGTGAGATGAGGTGGTTTCAATGGTGAACATATCTATGTTGATCATATCTATTATATGACTCATGTTTGACCTTTCGATCTCTTGTGTTACGAGGCCATGTCTATACGTGCTAGGCTCGTCAAGTTTAACCTGAGTGTTCCGCACGTGCAACACTGGCTAGTACCCGTTGTATCTGAACATAGAATCTATTACACCCGACCATCACGTGGTGCTTCGAAATGATGAACTTTCGCAATGGTGCACACTTGGGGAGAACACAATTTTATCTTGAAATTTAAGTGAGGTATCACCTTATAATGCTACCGTCGTCCTAAGCAAAACAAGGTGCATAAAAGTATTAACATCACATGCAATTCATAAGTGACATGATATGGCCATGAACTTGTGCTTTTGAATCTCCATCTTCAAAGCACTAGCATGATCTCCATCGTCAGCGGCATGACACCATGATCTCCATCATCTTGATCTCCATCAACGTGTCTCCATGAGAATGTCGCGCCAACTATTGATTCCACGACTATTGCTAACTCATAGCAATGAAGTAAAGCAAAAAAATGGCGAAAATAAATTAAAGACAACCCTATGGCTCCTGCCAGTTGCCGTATTCATCGACATGCAAGTCATGATATTCAATACAAAACATGATCATCTCATACATCACATATATCTCATCATGTAATTGGCCATATCACACCACAACATACCCTACGAAAACAAGTTAGACGTCCTCTTATTGTTGTTGTGTATTTTACGTGGCTGCTACGGGTATCTAGCAAGAACGATTCTTACCTACGCAAAAACCACAACAGTGATACACAAATTGCTATTCAACCTTCTCAAGGACTGCCTCAATCAAATCCGATCAAACTAGAGTAGGAGAGACACATACCCGCCAGCCATCTTTATGCAACAAAGTCACATGTCAGTCGATGGAACCGATCTCTCGTAAGCGTACGAGTAAGGTTGGTCCAAGCCGCTTCATCTCGCAATACCGCTGAATCAAGAAAATACTAAGGGAGGAAGAAATCTGGATATCAACGCCCACAAACTCTTTTGTGTTCTACTCAAGATCTCATCTACGCATAGACCTAGCTCATGATGCCACTGTTGGCGAACGTTGCATGGGAAACAAAAAATTTCCTACGCAGACGCAAGATATATTCATGGTGATGAGCTTCTATGAGAGGGAGAGTGGATCTAAATACCCTTGTAGATCGCTAAGTGGGAAGTGTTAATAAACGCGGTTGGTGTAGTCGAACGTCTTCGCGATCCTATCGCGAGCCGTCCCGCAGTCTCATCACGAGCCGTCCCGCGATCCCATCATGTTCCTTCCGATCTAGCGCCGAACGGACGGCACCTCCATGTTCAGCACACGTACATCTCAATGACGATCTCCACCTCCTTGATCCAGCAAGCGCGTGTGGAGAGGTAGATGGGTTCTCCGGTAGCACGACGGCGTGGCGACGGTGGTGGTGGAACTGATCCGGTAGAGCTTCGCTAAGCGGCGCTGAAACAATCTAGAGGAGAAGCAATCTGGGAGGGAGGAAGGGTTGCACCGTGGCTTGTGGTGGTGCATCCCTCCCTAGGGGGAGAGGGAGAGGGGCTCGGCCCCCTAGGGCTCCCACCCCTAGGGGCAGCGGCCAAGGGTGCCTTGGCACCCAAGGCAAGGTGGCCGGCCCCCTTTAGGGTCCCCCCCCCCCTCGACCCTTCGGACACATGGGCCTTGTGCGAGGGGAGGCCAGCCCACCAGAGGCTGGTGCGCCTCCTCTCAAAGCCCATGGGACCCTACGGGGCTGGTGGCCCCTTCCGGTGGACTCCCAAAAACCTTTCGGCACCCCCGATACATTTCCGGTGACGCCCGAACTTCTTTCGGTGATCAACATGGAACTTCCTATATATGAATCTTCACCTTAGGACCATTCCAAAGTTCCTCATCATGTCCGGGATCTCATCCGGGACTCCGAACAACCTTCGGTCACCAACATACATAACTCATTTATACCAATTCGTCACCGAACGTTAAGTGTGCAGACCCTGTGGGTTCGAGAACTACATAGACATGATCGAGACACCTCTACGGTCAATAACCAATAGCGGCACCTGGATGCCCATATTGGTTCCTACATCTTCTACGAAGATCTTTATAGGTTGAACCTCTATGTCAAGGATTCAGATAATCCCGTACGATGTTCCCTTTGTCTATCGATATGTTACTTGCCCGAGATTCGATCGTCGGTATCTCCATACCTAGTACAATCTCGTTACCGGAAACTCTTTACTCGTTCCATAATACAAGATCCCGTGACTAACTTATTAGTCACATTGCTTGCAAGGCTCATTGTGATGTTGTATTACCGAGTGGGCCCTTAGATACCTCTCCGTCATACGGAGTAACAAATCCCGGTCTTGATCCATGCCAACTCAACAGACACCCTCGGAGACACCTATAGAGCATCTTTATAATCACCCAGTTACGTTGTGACTTTTGATACACACAAGGTACTCCTCCGGTGTCACAGAGTTACATGATCTCATGGTCACAGGAACACATACTTGACATGCAGAAAACAATAGCAATAAACTGACATGATCATATGCTACGTTTGTAGATTGGGTCTTGTCCATCACATCATTCTCCTAATGATGTGATCCTATTATCAAATAATATCTCATGTCTATGGCTAGGAAACCTTAACCATCTTTGATCAATGAGCTAGTCTACTAGAGGGATACTAGGGACATAATGTTGTCTATATAGCCACACATGTATTTAGTTTCTAATCAATACAATTATAGCATGGATAATAAACGATTATCATGAAAGGAAATATAATAATAACCAATTTATTATTGCCTATAGGGCATATTTCCGACACTCTATACTAGTGAAACGACACTAAACCTTAAGTGTGCAGACCCTACGGGTTCGAGAACGATGTAGCCATGACCGAGACACCTCTACGCTCAATAACCAATAGCGGGACCTGGATGCCCATATTAGTTCCTACATATTCTATGATGATCTTTATCGGTTGAACCTCTATGTCAAGGATTCAGTTAATCCCGTATGATGTTCCCTTTGTTCTTCGGCATGTTACTTGCCCGAGATTCGATCGTCGGTATCTCTATACCTAGTTCAATCTCGTTACCGGCAAGTCTCTTTACTCATTCCGTAATACAAGATCCAACGGCTAACACTTTAGTCACATTGCTTGCAAGGCTTGTTGTGATGTTGTATCATAGTGTGGGCCCTGAGATACCTCTTTGTCACAGATACTTAACATGCAGAAAACTATAGCAATAAACTGACACGATCATATGCTATGTTTAAGTTTGGGTCTTCTCCATGACATCATTCTCAATGATGTGATCCCGTTATCACATGACATCTTATGTTTATGGCTAGGAAACCTTGACCATCTTTGATCAACGAGCTAGTCTACTAGAGGCATACTAGGGACAACGTGTTGTCTATGTATCCACACATGCAATGTGTTTCCAGTCAATACAATTATAGCATGGATAATAAACGATTATCATGAACAAGGAAATATAATAATAACGATTTATTATTGCCTCAAGGGCATATTTCCATCAGTCTCCCAGTTGCACTAGAGTCAATAATCTAGCTCACATCACTATGTGATTTACATTGTAATGAATCTAACACCCATATAGTTCTAGTGTTGATCATGTTTAGCCCTTGGAAGAGGTTTAGTCAACAACTATACGACATTCAGATCCGTGTGCACTTTGCAAATATTTATGTCCTCCTCCTTGATGTACCCGCAGATGGAATTGAAGCGTCGCTTTATGTGTCTGGTCCTCTTGTGAAACCTTGGTTTCTTGGCATTGGATTCAGTGCACTGGGCACTACTCCAAGATCTGTCATGAACTCCTTAATCCAGACACCTTCCTTTGCCGCCTCAGAGGTTGCTATGTACTCCGCTTCTCATGTAGAATCGGCTACCACGCTCTGCTTGGAACTGCACCAGCTTACCGCTCCCCCATTGAGAATAAATATGTATTCGGTTTCTGACTTAGAGTCATCCGGATCAGTGTCAAAGCTTGCATCGATGTAACCCTTTATGACAAGCTCTTGATCACCACCATAAAGGAGAAACATTTCCTTAGTCCTTTTTAGGTACATAAGAATATTCTTGACCATCGTCTAGTACTCCATTCGTGGGTCACTTTGAAACCTTCGTGCCATACTTATGGCAAGGCTGACATCGGGTCTTGTGCACAAGATTGCATACATGATAGAGCCTATGGCTGAAGCATAGGGGATGACACTCATCTTTTCTCTATCTTCTGCAGTTACTGGGCATTGAGTCTTACTCAACTTCACACCTTGTAACACAGGCAAGAACCCCTTCTTGGACTAATCCATTTTGAACTTCTACAAAACTTTGTCAAGATATGTGCTCTATGAAAGTCCTATTAAGCGTCTCGATCTATCTCTATAGATCTTAATGCCTAATATGAAAGCAACTTCTCCTAGGTCCTTCATTGAAAAACTTTTGTTCAAATATTCCTTCACGCTTTCCAGCATGTCTGTATTGTTTCCAATCAGCAATGTGTCATCCACATATAATATTAGAAACGCTATAGAGCTCCCACTCACTTTCTTGTAAATACAAGCTTCTCCATAAACTTGTATAAACCCAAATGCTTTGATCACCTCATCAAACCGCAGATTCCAACTCCGAGATGCTTTCCCCAGTCCATAAATGGATCGCTGGAGTTTGCAAATTTTTTAGCATTCTCTGGATTGACAAAACCTTCCGGATGTATCATATACAACTCTTCCTTAAGGAAACCGTTAAGGAACGCTGTTTTGACATCCATCTGCCAAATTTCATAGTTGAAATATGCAGCTATTGCTAACATGATTCTCACGGACTTAAGCATCGCTACAGGCGAGAAGGTCTCATCATAGTCAAGTCCTTGAACTTGTGAAAAATCCTTTGCCACAAGTCGAGCTTTGTAGATGGTGACATTACCGTCTGCGTTCGTCTTCCTCTTAAAGATCCATTTGTTGTGAATGGCCTTACACCCTTCAGGTAATACTTCCAAAGTCCATACTTTGTTTTCATGCATGGATCGCATCTTAGATTTCGTGGCCTCTAACCATTTCTCGCAATCCAGGCCCATCATCATTTCTCCATAGCTCATAGGTTCATCATTATCTAACAACATGACTTCTAGACAGGGTTGTCGTACCACTCAGGAGCAGCACGCGCCCTTGTTGACCTACAAGGTTTGATAGTAACTTGATCCGAAGCTTCATGATCATCATCATTAACTTCCTGTTCAACCAATGCAGGCTCTACAGAAACATCTTTCTGCACTCCGCTATTTTCTAGTTGAAGTGAAGGTTCAATAACCTCATCAAGTTCTATTTTCCTCCCACTCAATTCTTTCGAGAGAAACTCTTTGTTAAGAAATGTTCCATTCTTAGCGACAAACACTTTGCCTTCGGATTTGAGATAGAAGGTATACCCAACTGTCTCTTTTGGTTATCCTATGAATACGCATTTCTCCGCTTTGGGTTCCAGCTTTTCAGGCTGAAGCTTTTTGACATAAGCATCAAATCCCCAAACTTCATGAAACGACAACTTTGGCTTCTTGCCAAACCATAGTTCACATGGTGTCGTCTCAATGGATTTCGATGGTGCCCTGTTAAAAGTGAATGCAAATGTCTCTAATGCATAACCCCAAAACGATAGTGGCAAATCAGCAAGAGACATCATAGAATGCACCATATCTAATAAGGTTCGATTACGATGTCCGGACACACCATTACGTTGTGATGTTCTAGGCGGTGTCAATTGTGAAACAATTCCACACTGTCTTAAGTGACTAGCAAACTCATAACTCGGATATTCTCCTCCTTGATCAGGTCATAGGAATTTAATCTTCTAGTTATGTTGATTCCCAACTTCACTCTGAAATTGCTTGAACTTTTCAAACGTTTCAGACTTGTGCTTCATCAAGAAGATATACCCATATCTACTTAAGTCATCAATGAAGGTGAGAAAATAATGATATCCACCGTGCGACTCAATGCCCATTGGACCTCACACATCAGTATGTATGATTTCCAACAAGCCACTTGCCTGTTCCATTGTTCCAGAGAACGGGTTTTAGTCATCTTGCCCATGAGGCATGGTTCACATGTGTCAAGTGATTCAAAATCAAGTGACTCCAAAAGTCCATCAGCATGGAGTTTCTTCATGCGTGTTACACCAATATTACCTAAATGGCAATGCCACAAGAAAGTGGTACTATCATTATCAACTCTACACCTTTTGGCATCAATGTTATGAACATGTGTATCGTAACTATCCAGATTCAATAGGAATAAACCCCTCACATTAGGTGCATGACCATAAAAGATATTACTCATATAAATAGAACAACCATTATTATCTGATTTAAACGAGTAACCGTCTCGCAATAAACAAGATTCGGATATAATGTTCATGCTTAACGCAGGCACCAAATAACAATTATTTAGGTTCATAACTAATCCCGATGGTAATCGAAGAGCGATTGTGTCAACGGCGATCACATCAACCTTGGAACCATTTCCCATGCTTATCATCACTTCATCCTTAGCCAACCTGCAGGCCTGCTAGGCGCGGCCACCCCCCTGGCCGCGCCTAACAGACTTGTGGGGCCCTCATGACTCCTCTGATCTCATCTCCAGATCCATATAACCCTATTCGCGGAGAAAAAAATTAGAGAGAAAAGTCCATCGCGTTTCACAATACGAAGCCACCGCCACCTCCTATTCTTCCTCGAGAGACCAGATCTGGAGTCCGTTTTGGGCTCTGGAGAGGTGAAATCGACGCCATCGTCATCACCAACCATCCTTCATCACCAATTCCATGATGCTCTCCGCCATTCGTGAGTAATCTCATCGTAGGCTTGCTGGACGGTGATGGGTTGGATGAGATTTATCATGTAATCGAGTTAGTTTAGTTAGGGTTTGATCCCTAGTATCCATTATGTTCTGAGATTGATGTTGCTATGACTTTGCTATGTTTAATGCTTGTCACTAGGGCCCGAGTGCAAGATTTCAGATCTGAACCCATTATGTTTTCATGAATATATATGTGTTCTTGATCCTATCTTGCAAGTTGTAGACACCTATTACGAGTTATGATCTGCATCCCCCAGGGTGACAATAACTAGGATTCTTTCCGGTGATTACCGTAGTTTGAGGAGTTCATGTATTCACTAAGTGCTAATGCTTCGGTCTGGTTCTCTATTAAAAGGAGGCCTTAATATCCCTTAGTTTCCATTAGGACCGTGCTGCCACGGGAGGGTGGGATAAAAGATGTCATGCAAGTTCTTTTCCATAAGCATGTATGACTATATATGGAATACATGCCTACATTACATTGATGAATTGGAGGTAGTTCTCTGACACCCTATGTTATAGCTGTTGCATGATGAATGCTATCCGACATAATTATCAATCATCGATCCATTTCCTACGGGCTTTCCACATATTGATCCTTGCTAAGTTACTTGTCTGTTGCTACTGTTACAATCACTATAAAACTGGTACTGTTACTTTTGCTATCGTTACCGTTACTTCCATATTACTTTGCTACTGAATACTTTGCTGCAGAAATTAAGTCTTTCAGGTGTGGTTGAATTGACAACTCAGCTGCGAATACTCGAGAATATTCTTTGGCTCCCCTTGCGTCGAATCAATAAATTTGGGTTGAATACTCTACCCTCGAAAACTGTTGCGATCCCCTATACTTGTGGGTCATCACATCACGTGGTGTCACGACACGACGAACTTTCGCAATGGTGCACACTCGAGGAGAACACAATTTTATCTTGAAATTTAATTGAGGGATAACCTTATAATGCTACCGTCGTCCTAAGCAAAATAAGATGCATAAAAGGATTAACATCACATGCAAATCATAAGTGACATGATATGGCCATGAACTTTGTGCTTTTGATCTCCATCTCCAAGGCACTAGCATGATCTCCATCGTCACCGGCATGACACCTTGATCTCCATCATCTTTATCTCCATCAACGTGTCGCCATCGGGGTTGCTGCGCCGACCATTGCTTCCACGACTATTGCTAACTCATAGCAATAAAGTAAAGCAAAAAACGGAAAAAATAATTAAATATAACCCTATGGCTCCTGCTAGTTGCCGTACTCATCGACATGCAAGTCGTGATATTCTATACAAAACATGATCATCTCATACATCACATATATCCCATCATGTAATTGGCCATATCACATCACAACATAGCGTGCAAAAACAAGTTAGACGTCCTCTAGTTGTTGTTGCATGTCTTACGTGGCTGCTACTTGTATCTAGCAAGAACAATTCTCGCCTACGCAAAAACCACAACGGTGGTACACAAATTGCTATTCAACCTTCTCAAGGACCGTCTTTTGTCGAATCCGATCCAACTAGAGTAGGAGAGACAGACACCCGCCGGCCATCTTTATGTAACAAAGTCACATGTCACACAATGGAACCGGTCTCTCGTAAGCATACGAGTAAGGTTGGTCTGGGCCGCTTCATCCCACAATACCTATAAATCAAAAACTAACCAAGGGAGGAAGCAATCTGAGCACCAACGCCCACAAAATCCTTTATGGTCTACTCGTGATCTCATCTACACACAAACCTTGCTCTGATACCACTATTGGGGAACATTGCATGGGAAACAAAAAAATCCTACACACACGCAAGATCTATCCATGGTAATGAGCATTTACGAGAGGGGGAGTGGATATACATACCCTTGTAGATCACTAAACGGGAATCATTAAGAAACACAGTTCATGTAGTCGAACAACTTCTCGGTCCAAATAGGCAAGCGTCCCGCGATCCAATCACGATCCGTCCCGATCTAGCGCCGAACGGACGGCACCTCTGCGTTCAGCACACGTACATATTTATGACGATCTCCGCCTTCTTGATCCAACAAGAGGGAGTGGAGAGGTAGATGAGTTCTCCTGCAGCGTGACGGCGTGGCAGCTGTGGTGGTGGAACTATTCTGGTAGGGCTTCGCCTAAGCGCTGAAAACTAGAGCAGTCGATCTATCGAGAGAGAGAGAGGCTGCACCGTGGTCGTTTGTGTTAGGGTTCAATGGCCCTCCCTCTCTCTAGTATATATAGGAGGGAGGGGAGGGGCTTGCACCCTAGGGTCGGCCGAAGTGGGGAGGAGAGGGAGTTGGACTCCAATCCTACTCCTAGTAGGACTCCTCCCGCATTTGGAAACCCTTCCCCCTTTGGGCTTTAGCCCTTTCGCTTCACCCTAGCCGCATGGGCATTTGGTGGGGGCTTCTACCAGCCCACCAGGGGCTGGTCTATGTCCTCCCAAAGCCCATGAGGATCTTTGGGGCAAGAGGCCCATCTCAATGGTCCCCTGGTACCCTGCCGCCACTCCCGGTACACTACCGAAGTACCCAAAACTTTTCCGGTGACCAAAACGGGACTTCCTATATATCAACATTTACCTTCAAACCATTCTGGAGCTCCTCATGACGTCCGAGATCTCATCAGGGACTCTGAACAACCTTCGGTCACCACCATACATAACTTCATACTACCGAAATGTCATCGAACCTTAAGTGTGCAGACCCTGCGGGTTCGAGAACTATGTAGACATGACTGAGACACCTCCATGGTCAATAACCAATAGCGAGATCTGGATGCCCATATTGGTTCCTACATATTCTATGAAGATCTTTATCGGTTGAACCTCTATTTCAAGGATTCAGTTAATCCAGTATGTTGTTCCCTTTGTTCTTCGGTATGTTACTTGCCCGAGATTCATCATCGGCATCTCTATACTTAGTTCAATCTCATTGCTGACAAGTCTCTTTACTCATTCCATAATACAAGATCCTGTGTCTAACACTTTAGTCACATTGCTTGCAAGGCTTGTTGTAATGTTATATTACCGAGTGGGCCCTAAGATACCTCTCTGTCACATGGAGTAACAAATCCCAGTCTTGATCCATGCCCACTTAACAGGCACCCTCGGAGATATCTATAGAGCATCTTTATAGTCACCTAGTTATGTTGCGAAGTTTGATACACACAAGGTATTCCTCTGGTATCAGTGAGTTGCATGATCTCATGGTCATAGGAACACATACTTGACATGCAGAAAACTATAGCAATAAACTGACACGATCATATGCTATGTTTAAGTTTGGGTCTTGTCCATCACATCATTCTCAATGATGTGATCCCGTTATCAAATGACATCTTATGTCTATGGCTAGGAAACCTTGGCCATCTTTGCTCAACGAGCTAGTCTACTAGAGGCATACTAGGGACAAAGTGTTGTCTATGTATCCACACATGCAATGTGTTTCCAGTCAATACAATTATAGCATGGTAATAAATGATTATCATGAACAAGGAAATATAATAATAACTATTTATTATTGCCTCTAGGGCATATTTCCAATAGGGACATCATTAAGCTTGACATGATGAGGGTGATACACCATTTTGACTCCCTTCATACATCACATCTCAATTGGCTCAACTCTACAAATGTGGTACTTTATCCCAAGAAAGAGGGAGCAGTGGGATTGCCGAATATAGGCCCATTAGTCTCATACATGCTATTTCCAAGATTATTGTGTAAGTGCTCTCCATTCGTCTTGCTCCGCACATGAACAACCTTGTCTCTAGAGTCCATTGTACATTCATGAACAGGAGAAGCATTCAAAAAAAATCGTGTGTGTCCGAAACTTGGCCCGCGGGCTTCACAAATGGAAGACCACATCTCTTCTATTCAAGGTAGACATCTAGAAGGCTTTCGACTATGTCAAGTGGGAGTACATAATTGATCTCCTATAACTTAGAGGGTTCCCCTTCAAGTTTCGTGATTCGATCGCGACTCTCCTTTCCACATCCTCTTCGAGGATCCTGCTAAATAGTGTGGTTGGCCACCGATCAAGCACTGTAGGGGCTTCGGCAAGTGGACCCCCTATCACCGCTTCTCTTCGTCGATGCCATTGGTCCGCTCGTTTAACTTCATGAATTGGCAACATTAAAAGGGCTTCTGCACAAAATATGTGGGAGAGAGGTCATGGTGAGAACTTCACTCTATGCAAACACGTGGTCGTTCATGGCTCCAATTCAAAAGATATTTAAAACCTCTTCATCATATTGCATGGATTCGGGGAGGTTGTCGGTCTATATACCAATTTTACAAGAGATCTGTTGTTCCCATTCGGTCAAATCACCTAAACTTGGATCACATTCTTCGAAGCTTACCTGCAACTAGGGCGTTGATACTTGTAAACTGCATTGGAATTTTCCCCAAAGAGGAGGAGATGATGCAGCAAAGCGAAGGTAAGTATTTCCCTCAGTGAGAACCAAGGTTATCGAACCAATAGGAGAACCATGCAAATTCTCGTTTTCAGCGCCTACGCACAAAAGAGCAAACACTTGCACCCAACGCGGGCAAGAGGGTTCTCAATACCCTTGAACTCATTACTTGGAAGCGATAAGTAGTGATAGATAGATAATTTGATAAATATAAATTATAAATAAAAATAACTTAAATAATGTCAGCAAGGTATTTAGAGTTTTGGTAAATATATTTGTGAGGAGATCCGGGGGCCATAGTGTTCGCTAGAGGCTTCTCTCTCGAAGAAGACATATAGTGGGTAAACAAATTACTATTGGGCAATTGATAGAAAAGCGTATAGTTATGCAATATTTATTCATGAAAATGATCGTGTATATAGGCATCACATCCATAAACAAGTAGACCAACTCCTGCCTGCATCTACTACTATTACTCCAGCCATCGACCACTACCCGGTATGCATCTAGAGTATTAAGTAAAAACAAAGTAATGCTTGGAGGATGATGACATGATGTAGACAACGTAAATCCAATCAATATGAATAAAGGCCATCCTTTTACCCTTAGTGGCAGCAACAAAATACATGTCAAGTCCCTTTCTATCACTGGGATTGAGCACCGCAAGATTGAACCCACTACAACGCACCACTCCCACTTGAAGATAAATCCATCTATTTGACCAAACCAAAATGATAGATTTGAGAGCATTGCAAATCTATAAAAATCATTCAAATAAAATACCAACAAGTATTCAATATCTTTTGATAAGAAAGATCACCACAGAATCGCGATGATCTTGGCAATGAAGGACATAGAGAGATATAGCCAACTACGTACTAATTACGGACCCGTAGGTCTGCAGGTGAACTACTCACACATCATCATGGGAGTAACAAGGTTGATGTAGAGGCCCTCCATGATTGATCCCCCTCCGATAGGGCACCGGGACAGGGCTCCAGATGGGCACACGATAGAATAGGGACTTGAGGCGGCGAAAAAAGTGTTTCATGAGGCTCTGTAGGGTTTTTGGAATATAAGTGAATTTGTAGGTCCGAGAACGAGGGCTGGAGAGCGGGCAGGTGGCCCCAAGCTATCAGGACACGGCCACCCCCATAGTTGTGCCCTGATAGCTTGGGGGCACATTGTGTGCGCTCCGGTCTTCCTCTGAAGCTTGTAGGTATTATTCTGGTACAAAAAATCATTAAAAAGTTTTGGGGTATTTGGACTTCGTTTGGTACAGTATTTCTGAAAAGACAAAAACAAGCAGAAAACAACAACTCGCACTCGGCATTGGGTTAATAAGTTAGTGGTCAAAAATAATATAAAAAAATAACTAAATGCCTAAAAAGTATCCTAGAATGGTAATATAATAGCATGGAACAATAAAAAATTATAGATACGTTGGAGACGTATCAAGCGCCCTTCCCCTTAAGATACTTGGGTCTCCCCCTATCCGTTTGGCAGCTCATGAAGGTGGCCTTGTAATTCCTAGAGGACAAGGTTGCGAACAAATTTGTTACCTACGATAGCCAAAATATCATCACCATTGGACGCATAACCCTCGTCAAGTCCATCATCACCTCACAAGCGGTCTACTTCATCAAGACGCTGGTCATTCCGCCGAGCACACTACAAAATGTGACAAGCTTGAGTGACCTTTCCTTTGGTCCCGGTCGGATAGGATCACCGGTGCCAAGTGCAATGTCAATAGGGAGATTGTTCGCCGCCCGCTCAAATATGGCGGCCTAGGGGTCGTCAACATCGACAAATTTGTGTGTGCTTTGTGCTTGAGATGGCCATGATTTGAATGGATGGAGCCACACAATATGTGGGTGGGATTTGGAAATCCATGTGATAAGGGGGACCTTAAATTCTTATCTGCGTCTACGACCATCACCATGAGGAATGCTGCTAAAACTACCTTTTTGGGATTCCCCTTGGCTCCATGGATGCAAGCCTAAGGATGTTGCTCCACTCATTTTTTGAGTATTCCTTGGGAAATAATTGTAAGGTGTATAAGGCCCTAAAAAATAATGCGTGGATCCTCAAGATCAACGCTTCCAGCGTTGTCTCCATTGAGCACATGGACAACTTTTCACCCTATGGGAGCTCATGAATGGTGTCCATCTTGATGAGCTTTCCCTGGATACCAATAAACACATGAGTGGGCACTACTCCGCGGCCTCCTCCTACAATTTGCAATTCCTACGCTTGGTCCTCTCTATCATGGATTAAATGGTTTGGAAGGTTTGGGCACCACCAAAGGCTAAGTTCTTTGCTTGGTTGGCTATCTAAGATAGAATTTGGACCGCGGATAGGCTGGTCAAACATGGATGGACAAATTGTGGGTTTGGACGCTTTGGAAGAGAGATCAAGAAAGTGGGCCTCTTCTTCAAATGCTGCTACACCATTAGGCTATGGGATTTGCTCACTTCAAAATTCCGCCTCGACCACATGAACACTTTGTCGTGGCATCTTGTGGATTCTGTCAAGGAGTGGTAGACAAATAGAACCGGCGATGGCATCCCCAATAGAAAGGCAATGGCCTCTCTTACCATGCTAGTTCATTTACATTTTCTAATCAGAAAAAGTATAGAAGTGAGCACTGTGTTGGAAGAGTTTCTCTGATTGGGCTTTTGCTACTTTCTTTTTGTCTATATATCCTGAAATGATAAGAAAAAATATAGCAAAAAACATATGTTTCCGCATGCTGAAGGTGAGATAAGGCAGAGACGGTAATAGAGCCGAGGGTCATAGTTCTTGGTTAAAGGAACTGTTTTGCTTTTCCGAGATTATATTTTATGCCTCTTGGTATCAAACCACGGAACATTCTGATGGATCTTCATAAGATGGTATGCAAAATGATGCTGACATTTCTGTTGGAGGCCATTCACATTAGGAAATCAATTTTTTCATTTAGCTCCGGCCTTTGCTGGTTGTTTATACTACTAAAGGAGACTAGGGATGTACAAAGCAAAAAACTATTTTCATTTTTTTAAAACATAAATATAGAGCAAAAAAGACAAGAGAAAGGGGAGAGATGGACTGACTATCATATATGTTTCTCGTTGAGTGATGTGAATAAGAGCTCTGTTACAGTGCAAGCTATAGCTTGTGTAAATTATTATAGATATGGTTAATTTGAAGTTAAGGAAGAATTGATATTAGCATGAAAGGTAATTAGTTTGCTCATTCAACTTTTGTCTCCCACCTTGTAAGAGTTGTGTCAAATATTATTATACAAGGTAGGTTACAATTGGATTTAATTTTGGACTGTGTGTAGACAAGGCAGGAGTCGTGTCCTATTAGGGCACCTGTACCTCTAGGCATCTTATATAACGAGAGGGTAGACATACGGTGTAACCTATGCCAACATAATAGCACGGGCAGCGGGGGAACGGCGGCATGTGTCGACGCTCGGGCGGCCAGGGTGTGGTATTGTGACGGTGTCATGGGGAGGAGCGCCTGTAGTCAGGCCTCGTGGATGTAGCCATATTGGTGAACCTCGTTAACAAATCTCGATGTCATTCTCGTGTGATTGCTTGGTCCTCGATAGATCAACGCTGCGCCTCAGATTAATTTTAACAAGTGGTATCATGAGCTAGGTTGTTCGGAGGTTGTTGGTTTGTTGATCTAGAGGAGAAGGCCGAAAGAAATCGTAAAGGAGATCAGTTGGATTTTACCTACAGTCGATATCAATCGCGAGCGGCAAAACTCGGAAGAGATCGGAGTCGACGGGAGGCATGGAAATCGACGGGAACTCCGAAACGTGTCGGCAGTTAAGGCAATCGGCACATGATTCGTGCAACAGCAAGCAGCGCGTGCATACAGCAGTGGCAGGATGTAGCAGCCGAGTTCTTCACGAGATCGGATCGGTCGAATCGGTTTGCATGTGGTACGTGAACATCTCATAGAGAAAACGTTCGTGATCGATCGAATCGGTTTGCGCGTGGTACGTGAACATCTCGCGGAGCAAACGTTCGTGGGCGAGCGACAGCCGGGCAGCGGCTGATTGAGGGCCTAGGGGGTTTGTGCTAGTCGACTCTGGAGAAGCTCAGATGGGCTGCGGTGCAAGGTGTGTGGTGCATGCCGCTGGTGCAGGCAGGTCCGTGCGTATAGCCGGAGGAAAGGTTTGCTGTTGTTGTGATGAGATTTGTTTCGATAAAAAAGGTCGGCACAAAGACTAGAGTCAAGACCGGGATGCTATCAAAAAAGAAAGAAAGTCTAATAGCTATAGACGTGTGGTTTTCACATGGGAAGGTTGTAAGGGATTTTGCTTCGGTGTTCTTTGGTACACTTTTTCTATATGGCTGGTGTTGGTTACGGTGGAGGCTAGAGAAGTCGGGAGTGTGCCATGACGGATCATGCAAACACAGGGCGTTCATATGTGCACATATGTACGAGCAGTCATGGTGCAGGGTGGAGTATGGTTTTGGTCGAATTAGTTTGGCTGGGTTGGACTGGACAGTCTTACGGATTGACGCGATTCGGTTGGTGCAGAAGACGGCGGTGATTTCAGCGACGACGACATAGGAGCGTGATGTTGATGGTGACCGACTTCCGAGTCGTGGAAATATGTGGTGCAGGCCTGAGGGCTTGTGCGGCTTCGACGGACTATGGCGCATGGTTGATTATGTTGGAAATATGCCCTCAAGGCAATAATAAATTGGTTATTATTATATTTCCTTGTTCATGATAATCGTTTATTATCCATGCTATAATTGTATTGATTGAAAACTCCAATACATGTGTGGATACATAGACAACGATGTATCCCTAGTATGCCTCTAATTAACTAGTTCATTGATAAAAAATGATCAAGGTTTCCTGACATATACATGAGATGTCATTTAATAACGGGATCACATCATTAGGAGAATAATGTGATGGACAAGACCCAAACTATAAACATAGCATATGATCGTGTCAGTTTATTGCTATAGTTTTCTGCATGACAAGTATCTATTTCTATGACCATGCGATCATGCAACTCACTGACACTAGAGAAATACCTTGTGTGTATCAAACATCACAATGTAACTGGGTGACTATAAAGATGCTCTACAGGTATCTCCGAGGGTGTCTGTTGAGTGGGCATGGATCAAGACTGGGATTTGTTACTCCGTGTGACGGAGAGGTATCTTAGGGCCCACTCGATAATACAACATCACAATAAGCCTTGCAAGCAATGTGACTAAGTGTTAGCCATGAAATCTTGTATTACGGAACGAGTAAAGAGACTTGCCGGTAACAAGATTGAACTAGGTATAGAGATATCGACGATCGAATCTCGGGCACGTAACATACCGAAGAACAAAGGGAACAGCGTACGGGATTAACTGGATCCTTGACATGGAGGTTCAATCGATAAACATCTTCATGGAATATGTAGGAACCAATATAGGCATCTAGGTCCCGCTATTTGTTATTGAACGTGGAGGTGTCTAGGTCATGTCTATATAGTTCTCAAACTCGTAGGGTCTGCACACTTAAGGTTTGGTGACGTTTCGGTATAGTAGAGTTATGTATGGTGGTGACGGAAGGTTGTTCGGAGTACCAGATGAGATCCTGGACATTATGGGGAGCTCTGAAATGGTCCAGAGGTAAAGATTGATATATATGAAGTCCTGTTTTGGTCATCAGAAAAGTTTAGGGTACTTCAATAGTGTACCGGGAGTGTCGGGAGGGTACCGGGGGCCATCCGGAGGGGTGTCACGACCCAAAGGACCTCATGGGCTATGGGAGGATTGAAACCAGCCCCTAAGGCCCATGCGGCTAAGGGTGGGAAAACCCCAAAGGTGGAAAGGTGGAAAGAGTTTCCAAGTCGAGAGGAGGAATCCTACTCCTAGTAGGATTGGAGTAGGAATCCTCCACCTTTAATTTTGGTCAACCCTTGAGGGTTTGAGGCTGCCTCCTACCCTCCCTCCTTCCTATATATGCTAGAGGATTTAGAGGGGAGAGCTAACCCTAATTGCCACGTGCTCCCTCTACTTCATCTAGATCGTTTTCTCCTCTAGTCTAGTTCAGCGGTATTTAGGCAAAGCCCTGCTGGAATAGTTCCACCACCATCACTGCCATGCCATCACGCTACCGGAGAACTTATCTACCTCTCCGCTCCCTCTTGCTGGATCAAGAAGGCAGAGATCATCATCGAGTTGTACATGTGTTGAATGCGGAGGCGTCGTCTGTTCGGTGCTAGATCGGAAGGACCATGATCAGGATCGCGAGACGATTCGTGATTTGATCGCGGGACGGATCATGATGGGATCGCAGGATGGATCGTGATTGGATCGCGAGAAGGATTGTGATGGAATGGCGGGACTCTCGATGATTTGGATCGCAAAGACGTTCGACTACATCAACCGCGTTCCTTAATGCTTCCCGCTTAGCGATCTTCAAGGGTATGTAGATCCACTCTCCCTCTCATAGATGCTCATCACCATGGATAGATCTTGCGTGTGCGTAGGAAATTTTTTGTTTCCCATGCAACGTTCCCCCACAGATTCAAGGCGGTGTGCACATGAGAGCTTGAAGTCGACGGGGCGCGGAGTGGCATGGCTAGCTACATGGAGTCATGTTGAAGGTGGAGCTGGAGTCTAATGGACGACTTCACATTGTGTTTATGGAGGGGCTACGTGTAAGATATCAAAGAATCAAAACCTATTTCAGCGGGATAGCAAGAGACACGTGGATTGGACTAGGGGCCAGTGGTCTGATGGAGGCATGATACTCAGCATCGGTCAATGATGGTCAGTGGTTCTCTGCAGTGGGGGTTGAGGCAGTGTGGGCTAGCTACCGGGGAGACTCGACCAAGACAGCAGAGGCTCGACGCGGTCATAGCAGCGAGGCGTGCGGTAAGCACGGGACACGGTGACAGACCAAGGCTCTCGTAGTCAGACATGTGGTCAGACAAAGTGTGCAAAAGGTGCTGAAGCAGTGTTGACGAGTACTAGATTCAAATTGGTGACTGGGTCTATCGGTGCTAGTTGATCGACGGGAGTTGACCATGGAGAATCTGAGAAAGTGACGGAAAGTCTGAAATTGTGAAAAGCAGAGAGAGTACATGGCCGTATATTTTGTGGTGTTCAGTGCACATGGTAAAGTACGGATGACAAGTACAGAAGGAGGCGGAGTGCTATAGTTGTGGGACATGTAAAAGGCTATCCGGGAAAAGGGACGAGACAACTATGAATTTAACTCATGGTGACACAGGGCAACGGCAAAATTCCTTCAAGTCTTAGAGAGATGGTCAAGAAAAGAGCGAGGATGTTGAGTACAGGTAATTCTTATATGTGGCATCCAATATGTGGGTTGTTCATTTTCACGCAGGTCAATGATCGATGTGTGATGACGTTGAACATATATTCCGGAAGTTGCAATCGCAATGTAGAGTAATGAGGAACTTAATTTTGCTCGAGTGTTGACTATGAAGAAGACGAGAAGGGACTACAATTGCAGGTGGAGTCACATGGAGTCTGAAAGTAGCAGCGATGCTCATGGAGTATCTCAAGTCCTATGTACATGGAGGTTCGACGCATGTGAATCCAAGATGGTGGAGAATATTCGTCAAGGTAAAGTTTGTTAGAGTTGTGTCAAATATTATTGTACAAGGTAGGTTACAATTAGACATGGTTTTAGACTGTGTGTAAATAGGGTAGGAGTCGTGCCCTATTAGGACACCTGTACCCCTAGGCCTCTTATATAATGAGAGGGTAGACACACGATGTAACCTATGCCAAAATAATAGCACGGGCATGCGAGGGAGCTGGTGACGTGTGTCAGCGCCCGGGCGGCCAGGGTGCGGTATTGTGATGGTGTCATGGGGAGGAGCGCCCGTAGTCAGGCTCCGGAAATGTAGCCATATCGATAAACCACGTTAACAAATCTCGGTGTCATGCCTCATGTGATTGCTTGGATCTCGATAGATCAACAGTGCGCCTCATATTAATTCTAACACACCTGCCTACAAATATATAACTGGCACTACTAGAAAAACGGCTATAGCTAATATGGACATTAATGGCGCACCATGTATGTGGTGCGCCACTGCTATATAGGAGTGGCGCACTAGATATAGGTGCGCCATTAATGGCCATATTACTAATGGCGCACCCGGTGTATGGTGCGCCATTACTAGTTTTGTCCTGGCCCCACACCCTTCCCACACTTAGCAGTGGCGCACCAGGGGAAAGTGCGCCATTACTAGTTTTAACTAGTAATGGTGCACCACACCCACGGTGCGCCACCACTAACAAAAAAAAATCAATTTTTTTTCAAAACTAGTAATGGCGCACCACACACCAGGTGCGCCATTAGTAACCCTGGTTACCAATGGCGCATTCTTAGGAGGTGTGCCATTGGTAACCTGAGAGCAGCTAGATATTTTTGACAGCCACCTACCACACTCACTTTCCTCACTTCATTCTCTCCACCTCTACCAAGCTTGGTCTTGGCTGCCTCCTCCTCCTCACCTCATTTGCACCATACATTCACCCAAATTAAGTGGTTACATTTCCTTTTTTTGATAGGTAAGTAAGGGGAAAGCTTTCTTTATGTTCTAGATCTACTTTTTTCTCCCTCCAACGTACACACTTTTTATGGCCTAGATCTACGTATGTTTGTGGTGTTGCATATGTTTGTGTTTGTAGGTACCAGTATTTGAAATGCGATAGTTGCCAATATTTTGCCGGAATGTTGATTCATTTCCGTTTCGGCGAGAATTTGGCACTATGCATTCTTTTTTGTCCTATTTTTAGGCAAAGTCATGCCAAAAAAAATTTGGTTCTAAAATATCGTTTTTCTCTACCCCGCAGGCGACCATGGTCTGCACGATGACCGAAGGCATCGTGAATAGGTTTTTGAGCTCTACGAAGGGCGAGATGCTTCAAAAGAACGAGACGGAGATAAGATGTCTGTGTCGAAGATGCAAGCTGAAGAGCCTTATGGACCCGGATTCCAGACAGGTGCGGGACCACCTGCTCATGCGTGGTTTCTTGGATGGCTATCGGTGGCAAGGTGATGAAGATGATTATGAAGTCGTCCATGGGGGCCGGGCAAGAAACAAGGAAGGGCAGCAAGACAATAGCGGCGAGGGCGGGCGAGAAGAAGAAGAATCTCCAGGACATGATCACGAAGTAGATGCAGGACACAGTCATCATGTAGAAGATGCCGGACATGATGATGAGGAAGATCAAGACGATGGGCATGATCATGAAGATGAAGATGCCGAAGCAGACAACGATGGACCATCGATGGGCTGGGTGCAAGACCCTCATATTCAAGAGCTGCTTCTCAAGCAGACGGGTAACGCAAGAGCTGCCGCCCGAGAGAAAGCCAAGCTGGATCAACTGGAGATAGACACGGTTACTCCATTGTATGAAGGATGCAGGCCCGAGGATACCCACCTGAAAGTAACGCTCATGGCTCTGGAGATGAAGGTAAAACACAAAATGACAGACGCATGCTTCGACGAGAACATGTCATTCTGGCACGAACGTCTTCCCAAGGGGAACAAGTGCCCGACCAGTTTCGAGGAGGCGAAGAAAATCGTGTCCTCTGGATTTACCGCACATGAAATACCATGTGTGCATGAACGATTGCATCATTTATCGGGACGAGCACGCGGAGTCTACCATATGTTCGGTGTGCGGCGTCACTCGATATAAGAAGAGGAAGAAAGCTCCTCGAAAAGTGGTGTGGTACTTTCCGATCACTCCTCGTCTGCAGCGGTATTTCGCGGACCCTAAGCAAGCAGAGCTCCTACATTGGCATGCGGATAGGAAGGAGAAGAAGCGAGAAGATGACGGAAATGATCCGGAGAGAAATAAAAAAGACAAGATGTTGAGTCACCCTAAGGATGCGAGCCAGTGGCAAGCGTTGAACTTCGAACACCTAGAATTTGGGGACGATCCAAGGAACTCATGCTGGGCGCGAGCACCAATGGAGTCAATCCATTTGGCAGCCAGAGAAGCACACATAGCACCTGGCCTGTGTTTGTGTGGATGTACAACCTTCCCCCTGGATGTGCATGAAGAGGAAGTACATTCACATGAGTCTGCTAATTGAAGGGCCAAAACAACCAGGGAACAACATCAATCTGTATCTGGGGCTGCTGAAAGAGGAGCTAGACACGCTGTGGAAAACGCCAGCCAATACGTGGGACGCCGCAGCGAAACAATATTTCCCTATGAGATCCGCATTGCTCACGACGGTGCACGACTATCTCGGTCACGGATATGTCGCGGGGCAGGTGGTCCATGGATTTTATGCATGCGCCAGGTGCATGGATGACACAACGTATCGCTAGCTAGATAGAGATCCTGGGTCTTCAAAAACCGTGTTCATGGGACATCGAAGGTGGCTTCGCGATGATGACGCATGGAGAAAATGCAAGGATTTGTTAGATGGTGAAACCGAACCCCGAAGACCCCCACGTACGAGGAGCGGCGAAGAAATAGACAAGCTGTTGAAAAATTGGAAAGAGTGCCCACCGCCGGGAAAGAAGCGAAAGGCGCCAGAGCCGCTGCTGAAGGTATGGAAAACGAGGTTTGTTTTCTCGGACTTGCCGTACTGGAAGATCCTCCGTGTGCCTCACAGCCTTGATGTCATGCATATCACGAAGAACGTGTGCGAGAGTCTGCTTGGTACCCTGCTCAACATGCCAGAGAGGACCAAAGATGGGCCGAAAGCAAGGGCAGACTTGCAATCAATGGGCATCAGGGAGGAGCTTCACACAAAACGCCCTAATGATGATGATGATGAGGCGAAGGACACGGAAAGTCGTCGCAAAGGCAAAAAGGCCAAGAAGATCGAATATGACTGCCCTCCCGCGTGCTTCACTCTAAGTCAGAAGGAGATCGAGCAGTTTTTCAGCTGCCTCGTAGGAGTAAAACTTCCTTACGGTTACGCGGGGAAGATAAGCAGATACCTAGACTCAGCAAAGCAGAAGTTCAGCGGGATGAAGTCTCACGACTGTCACGTGCTGATGACGCAGATACTTCCAGTTGCAATTCGTGGGATCATGGATGTGCATGTCCGTGAAACACTATTTGGCCTATGCAACTTTTTCGACGTCATCTCTCGGAAGTCGGTTGGCGTGAGGCAACTCAGAAGGCTACAAGAAGAGATCGTGGTGATACTATGCGAGCTTGAGATGTACTTCCCGCCCGCATTCTTCGACGTTATGGTGCATCTGCTGGTCCATATCATGGAGGATATCATCCAACTCGGGTCGATGTTCTTGCACTGCATGATGCCGTTCGAAAGGATGAATGGTGTCATCAAAGGATACGTTCACAACAGGGCATGTCCAGATGGAAGCATAGCCAAGGGCTTTCTGACCGAAGAGTGCATCTCCTTCTACACAAATTATCTAGGCATCGAGAACCCCGTTGGTCTGCCCATCAACAGGCACCTCGGCAGGCTCGCTGGATGGGGTCACCACGAGGGTCGCCGCGAAATGCATGTCGACTTCAAGGGTCGACTCGCCGACTTTGAAAGAGCAAACCTAGTCGCGCTACAAAACATAGACGTGGTCCATCCTTGGGTGGTAGAGCACAAAACCTTTATTGAGAAGACGTACACTGACCGAGGCCAACAGAGGACGGACGGAGATATAATCAAAGAGCACAACTCATGTTTCACGCGTTGGTTCAAGGACAAGCTTCTGTCGTACCCTTTACATGAGGATTCTTCCGCAGAAGAAAAACTCATATTCGCCTTGTCACAGGGCGCCGAGCACAACCTGATGACCTATGAGTCATACGATATCAACGGCTACACATTCTACACCGAGGAAAAGGACATGAGGAGCGATTATCCGAACTCCGGGGTAATGATGGAATCCTACACCGGTAACGACAAGGACAAATACTATGAAAGGATCGAGGAGATCTGGGAGCTGAGCTACGCTGGAGAGAAGGTCCCGATGTTCCGTGTCAGATGGGCCAAGAGCGTCCTAAAAGAAGACCGGTATTTCACCACCATGGTTATACCCGAAGCCAAATCCAAGACCGCGGGCGCAAACGTCACCGCGAAAAATGAGCCATGGGTACTGGCTTGCCAAGTGGACCAATGCTTCTTCATTACCGACCCGTCAAAGCCTAGTCGTGTTGTCGTGAGGAGAGGCAAAAGGAACATCATCGGAATGGATGGAGTCGCCAATGAGCAAGACTTCGACAAGTACGGCGACCCAACGATGGAAGATGATGATGACAATGAAGTACCATACACCACAAGAAGCAGGACCACCCTACCTAAAGGACGTCTGTTCAAGAGAAGAATTCAAGGGGTTCCGGGGCTAAATTATTCAACCGCGAGAAAGAAGGGCAAGAAGATTGTGAAAAGATAGCTGATGGTGCCGCCGGGGATGCCACCACTGATGATGGCAGCGAACGCACAGATGGCAGCCAACCGAAGAGGCAATGGAAGGACCGGCGACCGAACGTGCTCGGCACCGTCAAGGAGGAATTTATTGAAGTGTCCTCCAGTGGGCATCCAACGGCGCCCAAAGAATTAGTCGGTGGGTACGCGGGACAACTCGGGTGCATTCTCCGGAGCACCGTCTCGATCAACATCGAGAACCTAAGGCATCGTGACCGAGGGAATTTGCGCAACCTCCTCTTCACGAAGCTGCACGAACGATACAAGTTCCCCGGTGACTTCTCAAACACACGCCTCTCAGGGAATAAAGTGAACAGTGTCGCCCTCACGAAGATGAGCACGGCCCTGGCTACTTGGAGAGCCGTGGTGAAGAGAAGGATTCTAAGTGGTGATAGTTATGAGAAGATCAAGGAGACAAATCCTTCGATCAATGAAGCTGACTACCTAGAGTTCAAGATCAACTGCGAGAGCAACGCATCCGCGGAATCAAGTCAGTGGGGGAAAGATATGCGGGACTTGAACTTAGGGGTCCACAAACTCGGTCCCGGCGGTTACAGAGTGGTGGAACCTAAATGGGACAAAGAGGACGCGGAGCGTGACGAGCAAGGCCTATCGCCCCTCTTCGATAAATACCATGAAAAGCAGACCAGGAACTATGTCAGGGCCCAGTACAAGGTGGACCCGGTAACAAAGGAGCTTACCACGGATCCGAAGGTGAAGGAGCTTGAGCGTGTTCTGGTAAGGAATACACCCCCGCGTAATTAGCTCCATATGGTTGCATTCTAATTAATGAAGCCAAATTTCTAAATGGTTCACGTTCCTTCCGCAGGAAACTGAAAGCAGTAGCACGGGGTCTCAGAGCTCCCCGTCTGCCCCTTGGGACACCACTTTAAATAGGGCATTGAACGTAATGAAACACAAGGATAAGTTCAGTAAGCCGTCGTCAGCTAGTCATGTGGCCGGCGAAGGCTTGTCCATGAAATGGTCAGAATACTATAAGGCTGGGCGAAAGGAGAGAAAGACCAGCTCGGAAAGCCAGGAGCGCGAGGTTAAAGAACTCAAGGCACAAGTGGCGCGGATTCCGGAGATAGTCCAAGAGCAAGTGCGAGACCAACTAGGAGCGACGATCACCGCCATTATGCCTTCCTTGCTTGAGGGGCTATGGGGGTGGATTGCGGGCGGCCAACAGGGGCCACCCCGATTCCCAGCTTCACAGGCAGCAACTCGCACAATGCGCCGACATTGGTGTCTCCGGCGGAGGCGGCATTGGTGTCTCCGGCATCGGTGCCGGTATTGGAGCTTAATGCACTCGGGTGTGGGAAGAATACGCCGGCGGCCCCTCGGCAGCAAGCGGCCCCTCCGTCACTTGCACGCCCGCCGTTGGCGGTGCCTTGACATTAGCCGAGCTCGACGCCATCACGGTAACTAAGCCTCGGCCGATGACTTCATCTCCTTGCCTTTGACTGGGCATCCCTGACGCCCTAGATGTTTTCGCAGGGCGCCGCCAACGTTCCATGCACTCTCCTGCACTTCGTGGACGGCAAGTTGATCGATGTCGCCAAGGCCAAAATTGTTGAACCAGGCAACCGCGTGTTCCATGGTAATCCGATGCCACCCACCGTGTATAGGGTTCAACTGGTTCGGGTGCTGTGGGGCTGCGACGACTTGTTACCTCCGTATCGACCCCCTGGGGCCGACAAAGATGATGTGATGACCCTCAGCGCCTGCTTAAACTGGTCCATGCTTTGGCCGAAGAGCCAGATTCATTTGGGGGCGGGGGACACCACCCCACAGACAACACCGCCAGTCGTGCCGGCGCCAAGCCATGGCAAGACCGCCGCAACGCTACCGCCATCAGCTGAACCGGACATGCATATGGCACAGGATCCGGATGACGACGATGGCACATTTTCCAACGTCGATAAGTACATCAACGAACATGGGTACGGTGACGAATTCTTGGGGCCTCCTTCTCCAGAACCCAACCCTGCAAAAGACGATCGCGATCTAGCTGGTACCGTGGAGAAACCCAATTGCAACAGGCGTTGTCTGATCAATTCTCAGGAGACGCCTCTAGCTACCGCCTTCACCGAGACTCAAATAGCCGAGGTGCGAAATATTATCAGCCCCAACACACTCAAGAAGGTGGTCTCTAAGCAGAACTCGGTCCCATTACAGCAGAAGAAGCAGAAGAGACGGAAAAGAAAAAAATAACAAGGGTGCGAGCCAGCCGGCACCGAGTACGATCCGTGCTCAGGACGGGCCACCAATACCTAAGGATATCTCGAGGAGGGTGCATGTGGCGGGTAGGCCGATGCTACCGACTAATCTGCTCAATGCTGCAACCGGTGCTATGCGGAGGCATGACGATGTTCTTTCTATGGAGAAGCGGCGTCTCTCCAGGAATGATGTGGCATACCCGGTTTTCGTGGCCAAGGTGCTAGAGGGAAAGGGCTTTGTCGATAGCACCATCGGGCGTATGATCGTCCTACGGTTTGATGACATCTTCGCTATGTTTAACCTTTATCCGCTGCACTACACCTTCATTCGGCTATTTTCACTCAGTATGGAGATGCGGATCATTAGAGACAAGACCCCGGACATCGTGATAGTCGACCCCTTCTACATGTGTGCCAAGATCTTGGACAGCGCTAGGGACCGGCAAGTCACGAGTTCATACCTCGAAGGCGTCATTCTGGCGAACCCAGATAAGGATAACTTCCTCGTGCCTTACTTTTCCGAGTAAGTCATCCCCTCACCGCCCCGTAACATATGATTTCTTAGATTTTGATCGTTCTTTTTTTTCTAACATTCCGTGTTTTGTGCAGTGACACACATTGCACACTCATCCTCTTAAGCCCGAAATATTCCATGGCCACGTATTTCGACTCGGACCGTCAGTCGAAGAAAGACTACACAAATATCAAGAAAGTTCTTGATGATGCTCTCCCCAGCTATGCCAAATCTAGAGGCACCTTCAGGAGGCCAATTTGTAGGTACGGCAAGCACGTGTTCACCCACGTAACGACGTTCCCCTGCGCCAAGCAGCCGCCTGGCAGTCAGAAGGATGCCTACTACGCCCTCCATCACATGCGGGCGATCGTACGGGACCATCATCACCTTATGCTACCAAATAATCTCAAAGAATGGGCCGCATGCTTGTCGGCAATTCAGGACGAGGACATCAGACAAGAATTCTTTCGCATCCAGTCGGAGTTTGCGGAAATCATCTATCAAGATGTCCTTCGTACCTCGGGGCAGTTCTACCTCAAATATCAACCGTCCAATAGTGAAATAGAAACAACGCTACAAATGCAGGCTGACAACGACCGCACATTCATGACCATCACGAAAGACGGCGGCTTCATCCACGCTCCGGTCCCTGAGTCGAGTCGAAAGTATTGATGCTATGTAGATCTGAAATATCGATTAGCGCATGTTGTAATTAAACTTTAATGAACTTGTATGTCTCTTTAGTTTGGACAGTCGTTCAACTTATATGTAATCGATGCTATTTATTAGTAGGACCATGAATCGTGCTATTAATGTGTTGCTTTTCTCTTCCGATCCTTTTGTTGCATACTTATATATTGCTTATATATTATCTGTGAATTGCTACTAACGTTTTGTTTGTCTAGTGCATAGAGATGTCATCGTATGTCGTGTACAAGGGTGAGGTTTCCGGAGTCTACGACGACTGGGAGGAGTGTCGGAGACAGGTTCACCATTTCAGCGGTAACAGTTACAAAGGGTACACCACTAGGATGGAGGCGAAAGCTAGATACGCGCGCTATCTAGCGAGAGAGAGGAGGGAGCGGAGGAGGAACCGGATGAAAATCAGTTTCATCGCGATGATGCTCATCGTGACCGCAACCCTCTTCTATGTGATGGTAGTTTAGATATCGACTTGTAATGTGAAGACAAACTTGCTACTCGCGGTCTTGAGACTTGTAATGTTCTAACTTTGTTCGGTATTTTGAATTCGGAGACTAATATGATGAATTGTATTCGGAGACTAATTTGTATTCGATAAATCTGATGTTTATATGTTGTGCTGTTTATATTCTGTGTTGTAATGTATTTTGTAACATGTGCAAATATCAGAAAAGCAAAAAAAAATTCTAATATTCGTAGTAGTGGCGCACCATATTGCACTTTAGTGGCGCACATAAATAAACATCCCAGTGGCGCATTATCTAAAAGTGCGTCGTTAATAACCCAGAGCGCAAGGTACACATGGCCCCTTGGAGTAACAACAGTGGCGCACTTCTGTGCCTAGGAATGGCGCACTTTAGCTGCGCCATTAATGTCTGGGATAGTAATGATGCATCAGGTGATGCGCCACTGTTATATAGATTAACACTGGCGCACCAGGCGTACGCCATTACTATTTATTAGTAGTGGCGTGATAATAGTGACCCACCTATAGTACGCCATTAATAGCCAAAATAGATGCGCCACTAACAGTCTTTTTTCTAGTAGTGTGGATGATTTATCCATCAAAAAATAACTACACGTTTGATGTTAAGAGCAGTTTTAACATGCTTCCTCTCATGTTAAAATTTGCCTGATGTTAATTTGTTGCTTCCCTGATTTAAGAGTTGCTGAACTTCTGCACATCTTGGTTTCAGAACCACCAGTCTGCACAGATGGTACAAACTCCATGTCAATCTTTTACCAGTTTTCTCATGTTATATTTTAAGTTTTTTGGTCTCTGGTCATTCAAATGGAAATTGTGTGCTCGTTTCATGCAACAAAAAATAACCGTGAGCTTTGAACTCCGCTAGTTCACTTATGCACATGGATATTTATTAGTTAGGTTTGGTTGGCTCTAGTTCTGTTGCCGACTCTCATCCCACTAATTTCATTGTTGCCCTGATTACCATGAGCCACAAGGGAATGCCAGCATAGATGAGATACTTACATGATGAATACATAAGATAAATGAAACAAATGGCACCGAACTAACAAAGGATTCTAAAGAAAAAATTACAATGTATTCATCGGGTAGGTTCCGTACCATGTACTACATCAGGAGCATTAGCAGATTCAGCTAATTTGACTGAACCCACTCCCTCGGTCCAGAAAATGTCTCCAGACTTGTGGACTGCGCCTTACCTTCTTTACCAATAGATTACCCATATTTTGATTGTCGTTCCAATGGTCAAGTGATAAATCTCTAGTGTCCCTGCAGCACAGGGGATGTAGCAGAAGGGAGGCTTACGGGACTCAAGCCCCTGCCTGAGCTCGTGACAAGTATGGAATACCGCTGAAGAATGTTGGAGCCAGAGTCGTTGTCTCCGAGGCGTCGTGGCGAGCGGACACCGCGCCACTGCCCGGCGAAGGTTGTGTCGGCGAGGCCGGAGTAGCTCCTCCGGCCGAACTCGCCTGAACGGCATCCATCCTGAGCGACGCCTACTGAGTGTATCCCTCCGTAGGCGCTGCCGACGGCGTGCATGTTTCTTTGTACGGTACTATGTTTTCTTTGTAGGCGATGGAAGATGGCCAGGCGGAGAGAAGGGATTGAGCAGAGAAGAAATCCCGCGGTCTCTGCCCGGCAAAGTATAGTGCCAGCAATTGTGTTATAAAAAAAAGTTACAAAAAAGACATTGACCAGAGTGGGATTTGAACCCACGCCCTTTCGGACCAGAGCCTTAATCTGGCGCCTTAGACCAACTCGGCCATCTGATCATTTGTGTTATTTTTGTATTCGAACTTATAAATTATATTTGTACTTTTTTGAAAGGCAAGTTAGACGAGGCTAGGCCTTGCAAAAGGAACAATGCACCACAGAGACACACAAGACTTTTGGTGGAACTGAATAAGATATCTACCGAGCGATCCAGAGAGAGCGCCGGTGTTTTGTCATGTCTGCCTGCCAACACCAGTTCCACTCAACAGAACATCCCAGGGTTATTCTCAAAAAAATAAAAAAATCCCAGAGTAGAGTTCAGCTTCTTAAGTGCACGGACAGCTTGTCTTCAGACCATCTCCTTTGCACGAGTGCAAAGTAGTTTTACTTCAAAAAATGGAAGTGCTTTATCCTTGGTATTAGCATTATGTGTATTCTTTTTTTTAGGAACCGACATGAGCACTGTCTTTTTATTTTAGACGAAAAAGATGGTTTATGTACAAAAGGGTCAAGAGGGTACAACTCAACAAATACCGGATGCAACTTGGACCCGGCCAAAAGCCAGGGCCCTCGGCTTGATATCTTCGAAGGCCAGTGCCACCACCTCGATGTCGGTGCGACGTGACCAGTTGGAAATACGGCGGTTGCACTCCTTCTATATATTCCATATTGTGTAGATGAAGCAACGCAGCAACGACATCAGTCGTCCTTGGACAAAGGAGCAATGAACATATCCCACCAACCCGTGATCCCCATTGGTGGTGTAAGTGAGGGCGTGGTCGCAATGGCCTTGGCGGCCCAATTCTGGATGTGGGACCGGACTGCAACGGCAAAAGGGACAGTCCTTGCTGAGATGAGTTGCCGTTTCCGGAGGCCCAAGATAGAGCGGGTAGCGTAGGTCATGCAGCCAGCCCTAATGGCGAGCATCTCAGCAGCAAGGATCCTTCTGTGTAGGACAAGCCAGGCAAAGAAATTGCACATTGGTTCCACGCGTGCCTCTCAAATCTTGACGGGGGAGAATTTGGGGAAGGATCCAAAGAATTGAGCTGCATAAGCCGAAGCAACAGAGTAGATGCCACCGGAGGTCCATTTACAGGAGATGAAGTCTTCCTGGTCCGGAGTTAGCATAACTTGGGAGGTCACTGATGCAAGGGCGATGAACTCAACCAACTGGGCGGGGAGGTCACCGACGCATTATGTGTATTCTAAAATGCATGAGGCAGCCTTATTATATCATATTATAAAATAAACTTTAATAATGACTAAAAGCAAAAGATTGAAAATATGAAGGGTCAGAAGCCTAACAATTGACAAAACTATTTGCTCAGAAGTTTAACACTTGACAAAACCATTTTTGCTCACAATACTAACACGGGAAAAATCGCCTCTAAGAAGCCTAACACTGGATGGCTTCTTGTGCTATGTGCTGCACTTTATGCGGTACACTTATGGCCGAAGCCAATTGGCACATGAGTGTAGCACTTGCAAATGAATTGAATTTTTCTTAGCAAAAACAACATCATTTCTAAGTAGTCTGATAGATATTGTAGATTAAAACATCGTTGTTGTCTCAACTAAGATGAGAGATCTTAAAGATTTATTAACTCTTAGACATGACCAATAAATATATGAAACACTACAAGACTAAAGGCTAAATACACATATCCATATGCATTCGTACCAAACAACAATACAAAAAGTAGTTGTTGAATTGTCTCTTGGTCGTCAACCCATTCCTTACCGAATTATTCACACATGGGGATCACACCACATGAGGGAAAAATTGAAAAACACATCTTAAAGATTGTTTGATTGATAATATGTCTTGCAATAGTTCCCTTGCGTGCTATTTGCGAGCTGCGTTGGGATTTTCCCCGAAGAGGAGGGGAGATACAGTACAATAGAGATAAGTATTTCCCTTAGTGAGAACCAAGATTATCGAACCAATAGGAGAACAAAGCAAATTCCTGTCAAGAACACCTACATACACAAAACCAAATACTTGCACCCAACGCGTGCAAGAGTTTTGGCAAGCCCCTTTGAACTCGTCACTCGCAAGGATTAAATCTTGATAGAGATAGATGATATTAAAAAATACTAAATAAATTAAAGAAAAGTATTTTTAGGGTATTAGTATTTATGATTAAGTAGACCCGGGGGCTATAGTTTTCGCTAGAGGCTTCTCTTTTGAACATAGAATACGATGAGTAGACAAATTACTGTTGGGCAATTGATAGAATTGCACATAGTTATGACATGTTATTCATGGCAATGATCATGTGTATATGCATCACGTCCATAAACAAGTAGACCGAAATGATTCTGCATCTACTACTATTACTCCACCAATCGACCGTTATCCAGAATGCATCAGAGTAATACTGGAGCAAGATGACATGATGTAGACAAGGTAAGACAAGCCATATATTTAGACCTCGTCGTTTTATCCTTCATGGCAATAATACAAATATGTGGCTTGTCCTTTTCTGTCACTGCGATGAGCACCGCAGATTGAACCCATTACAACACACCACTCGCACCGAAGATAAATCAGTCTAGTTGGCTAAATCAAACCAGTAAATCGGAGAGAAATATGAAGCTGTAACAATCATGCATAATAGAATTCAGAGGAAACTCAGTTACTTTCAATGAGTAATCTCACCATAAATCCATAATTCATAGGATTCCAACAAACACACCGCAGAAAAAGATTACATCAGATAGATCGCTGCGAAGATCGTGGTAAACATGGTATTGAAGATCAAAGAGAGAGAGGAAGCCATATAGGTACTAGCTATGGACCCACAGGTCTGTCGTGGACTACTCACACATCTCATGGAGGAAGCATGGTTGATGAAGGACGCCTCCGCGATCGATTCCCCCTCCGACAGAGTACCAGAAAAGATCTCCAGATAGGTTGTCGTCGGAACATAGACTTACGGTAGTGGAAAAAAGGGTTTCGGGTGGATCTCTGTTGGTTTCCCGATTTTAGAGATTTTATGGAGGTGGAATTAGGTCAAACTGAGCCACGAGGGGCCCATAAGGCATCAGGGCGCGCCTCCCCACTAGGCGTGTCATGTTGCCTTGTCGTCTCCTCGCTTCGCGTCCTAATTGCTCCCGAAGCTTCCAGCTTCTCATTTATATAGAAAAAAAATCGTTAAAAAGTTTCATAACTTTTGGACTCCGTTTGGTACTGATTTACTCGAAGCCAAAAACTCACAAGAAATCAGCACTAGGCACTGGGTTAATAGGTTCGCTCCCAAAAATGATATAAAATAGCATATAATCAAATATAAAGTATCCTAGATTGATAATATAATACCCCCTCCATTCCAGAATATAAGGTGTATTGTTTTTCGTGCAAGTCAATCATTTAAATGTTTGACCAAGATTATAGAATTAACTAACAACATATGCAATACCGAATGGATAGAATACGAAAGTACTTTTCATGATGGATCAAATGATATAGATTTTGTATTGTGGATATTGATATATTTTTCTGAAAATTGGGTCAAATTTGGTCTCGTTTGACTTTTGAAAAAACAAATACACCTTATATAAAGGAATGGAGGGAGTAGCATGAAACGTTTATAAATTATCGACACGTTGGAGATGTATCATTGTGCGATGCACAATTACACGTATGAACCAGAGGGAGATGAGCTATGGTGATAATGGTGGCTATGTAGATGGTGGTGAGTAGGGTTGATGAAGCGAATGAATATGGATCTATTGTTGATGACTCGCCCGATGCTCTATGTTTTGTTTACATTTTGGTTGGGTCCCCTTTATAAACAAAATGGTCTGGTAGACGAGTTGCCTCGTAACCCACGCCATGCGACCGCTCAAACGAGTGGTAACGGTCATATGGAACACCGTCTTTTGCTTTGGTTGCTCTGCCAGGCCTCCTGTTGATTTCCTCTATCTCCTCTTTTACTTCTTTTCATGTTTTGGGTTGATTTCGTCCATTTGTAGCCCATTTCCTATAGATACACAATAAAGTGAGTATTTGTGGAATCTTTTGCATTCATTAGTCATTAGTACCAATATTGGAGCGAATATATGGATTTAAAGAAATATCTTGGTTTAAACAAAGGTGAAATGAGTGTAAAAATACCACTCATCATTAACCTGGTCGCTGTAGTGCGCCATCGAATCCAAGCTCCACGCATGTTCCGACAACGCGTGATCTCCATCCCATGGTCGATACAGAACCTACCCATTGGTGGAGACCATATGTGGTTCCTCTTCTAGATCTTGTGCCATGGGAGAGGGTATGCTCATGGGGTTTGAATTGTCGAGACCGGTGTCTCAATGGGGTTTGGAGTTTCAATTTTCTCCCACATGTCGGTTAAACCGAAGTAAGGTTTCTTTGATGTAGAAACCACGCCTGTGCAAATAAGATCGTCAAATGATGACGCCATCAGGCCGCTTCGATCACACAGAGGGACCTGTATGGGCCATCAATGACAGACTTGAATCCGGTAGATCTTGTGTAGGGGGTCCCGAGCTGATGATCTTGACATGATGGTAATAGGACGAAGAAGGAACACATGGTTTACCTAGGTTCGGGCCGTATCGAAAAGGTAACACCCTAAGTTCTACTTGTGTTATATTGATTGTGAATGGGTACAGAGTATACATTGATCTATCTCGAGGTCGTATGTGTGAATACCTCTACAATCCAAACCCCTCAGCTTATATAGACACCGATAATACCTTGGATTACATGTAGGTTGGTTACATCGGGGAATAAACATGTCAAGGATCACATCTTGTGTTGGAGTATGCATCAAGTCGCCGTAAGGTTTCATCCTGAGTGCGCCAAGGGGGCTGGTAGGTGTGGCCCACTAGTTGATAGTTTTGGGGGTTGTCGGTGCATGCCATTTTTGGGGGCCCGGCGTGGTTAGCACACCCCCTCCTATGCAGGACACTATCATGTGTGTGTGTGCATGTAGTGATGGCCTGAGGAATAGGCAGGCCCAGAGGCAAACTTGGCAAAGCTCTATGCAGCCTTCGTGTACTGTAGTAAGCAGATGTTGTATTAGCTACAATGAATGAAGGAACTAGACCTCATGTCCCAGGCCACCACCTGGGCTACCTTGGGCCTGAATTCGCCAATGTGTGTGGGCGCGCGCAGGTGTGTGCGTGCGTGCATTTGTGTGTGTTTCTTCTTATGTGTACGTCATATGTTGTTGTTATCCAAAGATGTGTACCGAATTGCTATGTTAGAAAATAAGAACATGGCCGGACATGTCCAGTTAAACACTGAAAATACTACCTCTGTAAACTAATATAAGATGTTTTAGATTGCTATTTAGTGATCTAAAACGTCTTATATTAGTTTACGGAGAAAGTATTAATCAAGAATGGACGTTTATAATATCAGCAAAAGTGTCTGTGCGTTACAATGGAAAAAAACAATCAGATTATGCAAATATGGTAAAGATTAAAAAAAGTTTGAATCAAATGTTAGGATGAGATAAAAAAAATTAAAATGTCAATTCACAAACTATGTCTGGGTGATTTCATGATGAGAAATGACTTTTAGAAAGTCATTCCAAAAACTGAAAACACGACTTGATTTTCTAAGGCGCCTCAAGGAAATATTTTTTGGCTAAGCAAACTACGTTGATGGACCCGTATCTGAGCTAGACTAATGCATGATGTGTATCTAGCAGAGTAGTGTTTTTCATAAACAATAAAAATATGAAATCACTAGGATTTGACCAAGTTTTTTGCGGAGCTAGCGTGGGTTGGAAATGGACCAGATACTCGCTTGACCCCAATGCATTTGACGAGGTGACATAGCAACTCAAAATAGGAACATTTTCTCTTTTTTGGTGAATAATTCAAAATAAGAACATGGCCCGACATGTCCAGTTAAACACTGAAAATACTACCTCTGTAAACTAATATAAAATGTTAGATTGCTATTTAGTGATCTAAAACGTCTTATATTAGTTTACGGAGGAAGTATTAATCAAGAATGGACGTTTATAATATCAGCAAAAGTGACCGTGCGTTACAATGGAAAAAAACAATCAGATTATGCAAATATGGCAAAGATTAAAAAAAGTCTGAATCAAATGTTAGGATGAGATAAAAAAAATTAAAATGTGAATTCACAAACTATGTTTGGGTGATTTCATGATGAGAAATGACTTTCAGAAAGTCATTCCAAAAACTGAAAACACGACTTGATTTTCTAAGGTGCCTCAAGGAGATATTTTTTGGCTAAGCAAACTACGTTGATGGACCCGTGTCTGAGCTAGACTAATGCATGATGTGTCTTGTCTTGATCTAGCAGGGTAGTGTTTTTCATAACCAATAAAAATATGGTACGAGAATAGTTGTGTATGGAGGTAAAATAGGACGCGGTGTTTCGGCTCTCGGGTGCATCTGCACCCGCGTTCATGAAAAAAATCAAAACAAATACTAGAAAAATTCAAAACATTCTAATTTTTTTGTGTGGTACATATTTTGATGCGTGAGGTTCGCTCCAAATTTTAACTTATTTGGACATTTGAGGAGCTCTCAGCAAAAAAGACAAATCGGGGTCTGAAAAAAAGGTTTACTGTTCACCAATTTTTTTGACCCGATTTGTCTTTTTTGTTGAGAGCTGCTCGGATGTCCAAATAAGTTGAAATTTGGAGCGGACCTCACGCATCAAAATATGTACCACACAAAAAACATTTGGAATGTTTTGAATTTTTCTAGTATTTTTTTATTTTTTCCGTCGACAGGTGCAGATGAGCCTAGGCTCAGAAACGAATTTCCCGGTAAAATAGACATTTAGTCATTTTCATATACCTTGCAGAAACTAACCGATTGGAAGTTGTGTCAGATTTTTAGGGCTCAGCGCCGTACAGAACACGAAAACCTTTTTTTACCCGACACGTGAGGGACTAAATAAAATCATAAAACGGCATGTACATATCCGTAATAAAACCTCTACCTAAGCGATGGTTCGGTTTTTTTGCAAGCAATAAAATCCGCCATGATGGCTTTCCACAAAAAAAGTGATGGTTCATTTTGTTCTTTATTTACAAATCTAATTTAATTTTTGTGAATATTTTCTAAAATTTCATGGACATTGTTTTCAAATTCCTGAATTTGTTATGAATACACGATCATATTTTAAAATCATGATCATTTTTTATTTCGTTCTTTTTTAAATCGTATTTTTTTATAATAGCGGGCATTTTTTTGAAATCATGAACATTTAATGATTTTCGTAATTTTTTTAATTGCACAAACATTTTATGATTTCTCGATATTTTTCCGGTGCTCACAAATTTTCTAAATTTTAGATATCCCAGGTTAATTTAAAGAAGGAAAAACAGAGTCAAAATGAGAAAAGAGAAAGCAGAAAACAAAAAAAGGAGAGTCACGACCGGTATATGGGCCAGTCCATTACCAAGCATAAGGGCCTGCTGTATATATAAGAGAAAAGAGGAGAAAAAGTGATAGAACCAAGGATCGAGCCCTGCTCTCCCATGCAAAACGCTAAGGCCTCAGCCATTGCGATGGTCCTTTATTGTGAAATATAAGCGTATCATTTTATAACATTTAAATCCGGTGGTTATTTTTTTAAATGAGTCATTTTCCTTATTTACGGGTGGCATGATGGGTACTTGTTGTCAACTTCGAGGGTAATTTGGATGACCATAAACGGACAGAAACACTCCATACTTTATTACTACATAAAGATTGAAAAGATTTTACCTATCAACTAAGGGCATATCCAACAGATGATGTAGATGAAAAAATAATTAACTTTTGCATTGTCGAGGCCTCAAAATCCACCTTCAACACATGATGTAGATGTAAAAAATATTACATCTCCACCTCCCGAAGATGTATACTACAATAGCAGGAGATGCAAATTTGCATCTCCACCTCTAAGAAATGTAAAAATGGGCAGCCTTGCACCAACTGTCCACTGCCTTGAGTTTGCCTCCGCCCGCCCGAACCCCGCCCGTCCGACGGCTGCCCAACTGTGCCGCCAACTATTTCGCCCAAAATCGTCGTCGTCCACCTTCGACCCCGCCATGACTCTGTCCGCCTGTCACCGCCACCTGGCTCGTCGGAGTAGCAACGACTGTCCCCCACAGCCGACAATTCGATTTCGGGCAACGCTTCGAATCAAAGATTCACCGGAGGTTTGGCTATTGTAATGGCGTCGACGGCGTGGTCGTGGACGGGCTGGGCTATTTGCTAGCCTCGACCCACCATCGGATCTAGGGGAGGCGCACCACGCCACCTGCCTTCGCCGTTCTTCCCACCGCGCAAAGTCGCCCGCCCATGCATCGAGTTGCCGCCATGTTATCTGCAGGGTCGCGGCCATCCATAGGTGCTCTACAGTCGTCGCTTGCACCAGTTGTTGCCGAACCGCTGCCCAACCTGCCCCGACCAATTTCTTCCACCTCACACCCAAGGTGTTTGAGAAAATTCCCCCAAGGTAAAAATTGTGCAAACCATTAGTTTTTTTATCGGGTGTGATGATATAGTTTGACCATGATTTTCATATTGTAAATGAGCTTGTGTGACTCCTCGTACATGCACAATTCCTCCTTCAATGAATAAATTAGTTTGACCGAAGAAGAGGATATTGCTATGCTAGCGGCGATGAACAAGAGGAAGAAGTTGAAGCACGACAGTTCCATGTTTGGTTGTGAGTTCATCCGAAGAGAATGGGTTGAAGCGCACGAGAGGTTGATGCGCAACTATTTTGCTACACCGCTTGTTTTCTCAGAGAGGTACTATCGATGCCGGTTCAAAATGTCCAAAAAATTTGTCCATCCACATTTGCAATTTCGTTAAGTAGCATGATCCATCCTTCGACTAGAGGACGAATTATGTCGGGTTGCCCGGACATAGCATCGAGCGGATGGTCATTGCCGCTTTGCACATGATGGCCTGCGGTGTTTCGACATACTACATGATGACAATTTGGCGATGGCGGAGAGCACTTCTATCTTCCGTGTCAAACAATTTGCAAAGACTACGATAGAAGTGTTTGGTCCACAGCACCTGAGAGCACCGAATGCTCAGGACACTTAGAGGCTTTTGGAGATGAACAAAGACTATTGGTTTCCAGATATGCTAGGGTCCATGGATTGCATGCATTAGAAGTGGAAGAATTGTCCAAAATTGTGGCTTGGATAGTTTAAGGATCACGGGAAGGATGTCACTATCATTCTTGAGGCAGTTGCTGACCATGAAACATGGTTTTGGCATTCATATCCTCGGATGCCTCGATCTTGCAATGCCATCAATGTACTCGACCCATCAACTCTTTTTGCCTAGTTAGCCAATGGAGAAGCTCCACCGGTGACCTTCGAAGAAAATGGGTGCACATACAACTATGGATATATCTTGCGGATGAAATCTACCCGTGGTACGGTACTTTTGTCAAGCCTATCCAAAATACCAAAGGTAAGAAAGAACTCGTATTTCTTTATTTTTTTGAAATGAATGCAAAAGCTTTGCCTCATATATTAATTAAGAAGAGAATAGATTTTTTACAGCCGACGCACTCACTACTACATGGTAATTACTCTCACAAAATTGACCCTAGCTTCTTTTCCCCAGCGGTGACCTAAACACTAGTGCAGAAATGGCTAGCCACAATTCTTGTTCCTAGCGCGCCATTTATCACTAACGCCACCACTAACATTTTCATATAGTGTTGGCGTTGGCTAAATTTAAACGTCACAGCTATTCTATTAGTGCCGGCATTGCACATTAGCCCCGACGTTGCAAATTAGGCACATTAGGCCCATGCAAGCACTAATCTATCTAATCCCCGTCCCGCACCCGGCCTATACTGCCCACTGTATCGAGCCCCTCCAACTCCTTCCTACTCCTCTCGATCCTCACCTGATGCTGCCTGTAGCCCCGCCCGACGCCGCCCCACCTAACGCCGCCCCGCTCGACACTGCGCCCGAAGTCGCCCCGCTCGACGCCCCGCCCGAAGCCGCCTTGCCCACAGGCCCCCTCGCCGCTCGGGTATTTGAATCTTAGTACATGTTGTTAATAAAACTAGAATGCTAGAATTGGGGGTATTGGGTATTTTGCTAATTGAATCCTAGTACATGTTGTAGATAAAACTAGAATGCTAGAATTGGGGGTGTTAGGTAGTTTGCTAATTGAATCTTAGTACATGTTGTAAAAAAACTAGAAATCTTGAATTGGGGGTATTTGTTATTTTGCTATTTGAATCTTAGTACATGCATGTTGTAGAAAACACTTGAATGCTAGAATTGGGGGTATTGGATATTTTGTTATTTTCTTATGTGGTTCGGTGTGGCATAAGTGCTTATAATTAAACTGTTGGAAATATACCCTAGAGGCAATAAATAAAGTGTTTATTATTATATTTCCTTGTTCATGATAATCGTTTATTATCCATTCTATAATTGTATTAATTGGAAACACATTACTTGTGTGGGTAAATAGACAACACTTTGTCCCTAGTATGCCTCTAGTAAACTAGGTCGTTCATCAAAGATGGTCAAGGTTGCCTGGCCATTGACATGTGATGTCATTTGATAACGGGATCACATCATTAGGAGAATGATGTGATGGACAAGACCCAAACTACAAACGCATCATATGATCGTGTCAGTTTATTGCTACTATTTTCTGCATGTCAAGTATGTGTTCCTATGACCATGAGATCATGCAACTCACGAACATCGGAGAAGTGCCTTGTGTGTATAAAACGTCGCAACGTAACTGGGTGACTATAAAGGTGCTCTACAGGTATCTCCGAGGGTGTCTGTTGAGTTGGCATGGATCAAGACTGGGATTTGTTACTCCGTGTGAACGGAGAGGTATCTCAGGGCCCACTCGGTAATACAACATCACAATAAGCCTTGCAAGCAATGTGACTAAGTGTTAGTTGCGGGATCTTGTATTACGGAATGATTAAACAGACTTGCCGATAACAAGGTTGAACTAGGTATGGAGATACCGACGATCGAATCTCGGGCAAGTAACATACCGAAGAACAAAGGGAACATCATACGGGATTAACTGAATCCTTGACATAGAGGGTCGACCGATAAAGATCTTCGTAGAATATGTAGGAACCAATATGGACATCCAGGTCTCGTTGGTTATTGACCATATAAGTGTCTCGGTCATGTCTACATAGTTCTCGAACCCGCAGGGTCTGCACACTTATGGTTTTCTGACGTTTCGGTAGTATAGAGTTATGTATGATGGTGACCGAAGGTTGTTAGGTGTCCCGGATGAGATCCCGGACATCATGAGGAGCTCAGGAATGGTCTGGAGGCAAAGATTGATATATAGGAAGTCCTATTTTGGTCACCGGAAATGTTTCGGGCTAATCGGTAATGTACCGGGAGTGCCGGTAGTGTACCGGGAGACCATCGGGAGGGGTATTTCGACCCAAGAGGCTGCATGGGCTGTGGAAGGATGAATACCAGCCCCTAGTGGGCTGATGGAAGTCCCACACAAGGCCCATGCAGTTGGGAAGAAAAGCCCAAAAAGGAAAAAGGTGGAAAAAGGCAAAAAAGGCTAAATTAGGAAGGAGTCCTAATCCTACTAGGAGTGGAGGAGGAGGATTCCTCCCTCCTGGTTCGGCCGAACCTCCTTGGCTTGGAAGCCAAGGCTGCCTCCTCTCCTCCTCTCCTCATATATATACTAGAGGGTTTTAGGGTTTTTGCACAAGATTTTCAGCCACGTGCAATCCTACCCTCTAGTCCATAGTTTCTCCTCCAGAGCGGATTTCTGCAGTGCTTAGGCGAAGCCCTGCCGGAATAGCTCCACCACCATCGCCGGAGCACCGTCACGCTGCCGGAGAACTCTTCTTCCTCTCCGCTCCTTCTTGCTGGATCAAGACGGCGGAGATTGTCATCAAGTTGTACGTGTGTTGAACGCGGAGGTGTCGTCCGTTCGACGCTAGATCAGAAGGATCATGATCAAGTTCGTGGGACGGATCGTGATCAAGTTCGCAGTACGGATCGTGATTGGATTGCGGGACGGACTGTGATTGGATTGCGGGACGCATGGCGATTTGGATCGCGAAGACGTTCGACTATACCAAATTCGTTTCTTAACGCTTCCCGCTTAGCGATCTACAAGGGTACGTAGATCCACTCTCCCTCTCGTAGATGCTCATCACCATGGATAGATCTACGTGTGCGTAGGAAATTTTTTGTTTCCCATGCAATGTTCCCCAACAGTGGCATCATGAGCTAGGTCTATGTGTGGATGAGATCTCGAGTAGAACACAAAAGGTTTGTGGGCGTTGATGCTTAGATTGCTTCCTCCCTTGGTCGGATTTTGGTTCAACGGTATTGTGAGATGAAGCAGCCTGGACCAACATTACTTGTACGCTTACGAGAGACTGGTTCCCTTGACCGCAACTTGTTGCATAGATGGCTTGCGGGTGCCAGTTTCTCTCACTTTAGTTGGATCAGATTCGACAAAGGCGGTCCTTGAGAAGGTTGAAAAGCAACTAGTGTATCACCGTTGTGTTTTTTGCGTAGATGAGAATTGTTCTTGCTAGATACCTGCAGCAGCCACGTAAAACATGCAACAACAATTAGAGGACGTCTAACTTGTTTTTGCAGGGTATGTTGTGATGTGATATGGCCAATTACATGATGTTATATATTTGATGTATGAGATGATCATGTGATGTATAGATTATCACGACTTGCATGTCGTTGAGTACGGCAACCGGTAGGAGCCATAGGGTTGTCTTTAATTATTGTATGACCTGCATGTCAATCATTAAGCACTATTTAATGCTTTACTTTATCGCTAAACGGTAGAAATAATAGTAGAAGCATGTTGGGCGTGACAACCCCGATGGCGACACGTTGATGGAGATCAAGATGATGAAGATCATGGTGTCATGCCGGTGAGGATGGAGATCATGCCGGTGCTTTCTAGATGGAGATCAAAAGCACAAGTTCATGGCCATATCATGTCACTTATGAATTGCATGTGATGTTAATCCTTTTATGCACCTTGTTTTGCTTAGGACGATGGTAGCATTATAAGGTGATCCCTCACTTAAATTTCAAGATGAACTGTGTTCTCCCCGAGTGTGCACCGTTGTGAAAGTTCGTCATGTCGAGACACCACGTGATGATTGAGTGTGATAGACTCTACGTTCACATACAATGGGTGCAAGCCAGTGTTGCACACGCAGAACACTCGGGTTAAACTTGACGAGCCTAGCATGTACAAACATGGCCTCGGAACACAAGAGACCGAAAGGTCGAACATGAGTCATATAGTAGATATGATGAACATGAGATGTTCACCATTGAAGCCACCTCAACTCACGTGATGATCGAACTTAAGTTGGTGAATTTGGATCATGTGACACTCAGATGACCTGAGGGATGTCGATTTGAGTGGGAGCTTTAGTAATTTGATTAACTAAACTCATTATCTTGAACAATAGTCTAAGTAAACTTTGCATATTTATGTTGTAGATCAATGGCTCGTGCAGTAGCACCCCTGAATTTTAATGAGTTCCTAGAGAAATCTAAGTTGAAAGATGATGGAAGTAACTTTGTTGACTGGGCCCGTAATCTGAGGATTATCCTCATGGCTTCCTAGAAATCATATGTCCTTGATGCACCGCTTGGTGACCAACAAGAAGACATGACCTCCGAAGACGTTAAGAACGCTTGGGAGGCACGTACTGGAGATTACTCAATAGTTCAGTGTGCAATATTGTATGGCTTAGAACTGGGACTTCAAAGACGTTTTGAACGTCATGGAGCATATGAGATGTTCCAAGAGTTGAAGTTTATCTTTCAGAAGAATGCCCGGATCAAGAGGTATGAAACCTCCGATAAGTTCTATGCTTGCAAGATGGAGGAGAACGGGTCTATCAGTGAACATATACTCAGAATGTATGGGTATTCAACTCGTCTAGCGGAGTTGGGAATTGCCCTTCTGCCAGAGGTGATCACTTACAGAGTTCTTCAATCACTTCCACCTAGTTACAAGAGCTTTGTGATGAACTATAACATGCACGGGATGAACAAGTCAGTCGCCGAGCTGTTTACGATGCTAAAAGTCGCTGAGTCTAAAATCCAAAAAGAACATCAAGTGTTGATGGTCAATAAAACCACTAGTTTCAAGAAAAATGGCAAGGTCAAGGGCAAGGGCAAGAAAGGTAAAACCAAGAAGGATGGCAAAGCAGTTGCTACTCCTGTAAAGAAGCCCAAGCATGGACCCAAGCCAAAAACTGAGTGCTTTCATTACAAGGGAACTGGTCACTAGAAGCGGAACTGCCCCAAGTACCTGGCTGACAAGAAGGCGGCCAACGACAAACAAGGTATATATGATATACATGTTATTTATGTGTACCTTACTAGCTCTCGTAGTAGTGCTTGGGTATTTGATACCGGTTCGGTTGCTCACATTTGCAACTCAAAGCAGGAACTACGGAATAAACGAAGGCTGGCAAAGGACGAAGTGACGATGCGCGTGGGAAATGGTTCCAAGGTTGATGTGATCGCCATCGGCACACTCTCTCTTCGATTACCATCGGGATTAGTGATGAACCTGAATAATTGTTATTTAGTGCCTACGTTAAGCATGAACATTATATCTGGATCTTGTTTATTGCGAGACGGTTACTCATTTAAATCAGAGAATAAAGGTTGTTCTATTTATATGAGTAATATCTTTTATGGTCATGCACCCAATGTTAGGGGATTATTCGTATTGAATCTTGATAGTGATGACACACGTGTTCATAACATTGATGCCAAAAGATGTAGAGTTGATAATGATAGTTCCACTTTCTTGTGGCACTACTGTTAAGGTCATATTAGTGTAAAGCGCATGAGGAAGCTCCATGCTGATGGACTTTTGGAGTCACTTGATTTTCAATCACTTGACACATGTGAACCATGCCTCATGGGCAAGATAACTAAAACGTCGTTCTCTGGAACAATGGAACGGGCAAGTGACTTATTGGAAATCATACATACTGATGTGTGCGGTCCAATGAATGTTACAGCATGTGGTGGATATTGTTATTTTCTCACCTTCACTGATGACTTAAGTAGATATGGGTATATTTACTGGATGAAACACAAGCCTGAAACATTTGAAATATTCAAGCAATTTCAGAGTGAAGTTGAGAATCATCGTAACAAAAGGATTAAATTTCTGCGATCTGATCGAGGAGGTGAATATCTGAGTTATGAGTTTGGCAATCACTTAAGATAGTGTGGAATTGTTTCACAGTTGACACTGCTCGGAACACCACAGTGTAATGGTGTGTCCGAACGTCGTAATCGAACCTTATTAGATATGGTGCGTTCTATGATGTCTCTTGTTGATATGCCACTATCGTTTTGGGGTTATGCATTAGAGACAGCTGCATTCACTTTAAATAGGGCACCATCAAAATCTGTTGAGACGACGCCATATGAATTGTGGTTTGGCAAGAGGCCAAAGTTGTCGTTTCTTAAAGTTTGGGGATGTGATGCTTATGTCAAAAAGCTTCAGCCTGAAAAGCTAGAACCCAAAGCGGAAAAATGCGTCTTCATAGGATACCCAAAAGAGACAGTCGGGTATACCTTCTATCTCAGATCCGAAGGCAAAGTGTTTGTCGCTAAGAACGGAACATTTCTTGAGAAAGAGTTTCTCTCGAAAGAATTGAGTGGCAGGAAAATAGAGCTTGATGAGGTTATTGAACCTTTACTTCAACCACAAAGTAGCGTAGCGTAGAAAGATGTTTCTGTGGAACCTACGACGGTAGAAGAGGAAGTTAATGATGATGATCATGAAGCTTTGGATCAAGCTACTATTGAACCTCGTAGGTCGACAAGGCCGCGTACTACTCCTGAGTGGTGTGGCAACCCTGTCTTGGAGGTCATGTTGTTGGACAACAATGAACCTACGAGCTATGGAGGAGCAGTGATGGGCCCGAATTCCGAGAAATGGTTAGAGGCCATGAAATCCGAGATGGGATCCATGTATGAAAATAAAGTATGGACTTTGGAAGTATTACCTGAAGGGCGAAAGGCCATTCAGAACAAATGGATCTTTAAGAAGAAGACAGACGCGGACGGTAATGTCACTATCTATAAAGCTCGACTTGTGGCGAAGGGTTTTTCACAAGTTCAAGGAGTTGACTACGATGAGACCTTATCACCCGTAGCGATGCTTAAGTCTGCCAGAATCATGTTGGCAATAGCTTCTTATTTCGACTATGAAATTTGGCAGATGGATGTCAAAACAACGTTCCTCAATGGTTTTCTTGAGGAAGAGTTGTATATGATGCAACCAGAAGGTTTTGTCGATCCAGAGAATGCTGACAAAGTTTGCAAACTCCAGCAATCCATTTATGGGCTGGTGCAAGCATCTCGGAGTTGGAATAAGCGTTTTGATGAGGTGATCAAAGCGTTTGAGTTTATACAAGTTTATGGAGAAGCTTGTATTTACAAGAAAGTGAGTGGGAGCTCTATAGCGTTTCTAATATTATATGTGGATGACATATTGCTGATTGGAAACAATATAGAAATGCTGGAAAGCATGAAGGAATATTTGAACAAGAGTTTTTCAATGAAGGACCTAGGGGAAGCTGCTTTCATATTAGGCATTAAGATCTATAGAGATAGATTGAGACGCTTAATAGCACTTTCACAGAGCACATACCTTGATAAAGTTTTGAAGAAGTTCAAAATGGATCAGTCCAAGAAGGGGTTCTTGCCTGTGTTACAAGGTGTGAAGTTGAGTAAGACTCAATGCCCAGTGACTGCAGAAGATAGAGAAAAGATGAGTGTCATCCCATATGCTTCAGCCATAGGCTCTATCATGTATGCAATGTTGTGCACAAGACCAGATGTCAGCCTTGCCATAAGTATGGTCGGAAGGTTTCAAAGTGATCCTGGAATGGAACACTGGGCAGCGGTCAAGAAAATCCTGAAGTACTTGAAAAGGACTAAGGAAATGTTTCTCGTTTATGGAGGTGATGAAGAGCTCGTCGTAAAGGGTTACGTCGATGCAAGCTTTGACACTGATCGGATGACTCTAAGTCACAAACCGAATACATATTTATTCTCAACGGGGGAGCGGTAAGCTGGTGCAGTTCCAAGCAAAGCGTGGTAGCCGATTCTACATGTGAAGCGGAGTACATCGTAGCCTCGGAGGCGCCAGAGGAAGGTGTCTGGATGAAGCAGTTCATGACAGATCTTGGAGTAGTGCCCAGTGCACTGAATACAATGAACATGTTCTATGGAAACACTGGTGCCATTGCTCTCGCCAAGGAACCAAGGTTTCACAAGAGGACCACACACATAAAGCGACGCTTAAACTCCATTCGCGATTACATCGAGGAGAAGGACATAAATATTTGCAAAGTGCACACAGATCTGAATGTTGCAGACCCGTTGACTAAACCTCTTCCAAGGGCTAAACATTATCAACACCAGAACTGCATGGGTGTTCGATTCATTACAATGTAAATCACATAGTGATGTGAGCTAGATTATTGACTCTAGTGCAAGTGGGAGACTGTTGGAAATATGCCCTAGAGGCAATAAATAAAGTATTTATTATTATATTTCCTTGTTCATGATAATCGTTTATTATCCATGCTATAATTGTATTAATTGGAAACACATTACTTGTGTGGGTAAATAGACAACACTTTGTCCCTAGTATGCCTCTAGTGAACTAGCTAGTTCATCGAAGATGGTCAAGGTTTCCTAGCCATTGACATGTGATGTCATTTGATAACGGGATCACATCATTAGGAGAATGATGTGATGGACAAGACCCAAACTACAAACGCAACATATGATTGTGTCAGTTTATTGCTACTGTTTTCTGCATGTCAAGTATGTGTTCCTATGACCATGAGATCATGCAACTCACAAACATCGAAGGAGTGCCTTGTGTGTATCAAATGTCGCAACGTAACTGGGTGACTATAAAGGTGCTCTACGGGTATCTTTGAGGGTGTCTGTTGAGTTGGCAAGGATCAAGACTGGGATTTGTTACTCCGTGTGAACGGAGAGGTATCTAAGGGCCCACTCGGTAATACAACATCACAATAAGCCTTGCAAGCAATGTGACTAAGTGTTAGTTGCGGGATCTTGTATTATGGAACGAATAAAGAGACTTGCCGATAACAAGGTTGAACTAGGTATGGAGATACCGACGATCGAATCTCGGGCAAGTAACATACGGAAGAACAAAGGGAACATCATATGGGATTAACTGAATCCTTGACATAGAGGTTCGACCGATAAAGATCTTCATAGAATATGTAGGAACCAATATGGGCATCCAGGTCCCGCTATTGGTTATTGACCGTAGAAGTGTCTCGGCCATGTCTACATAGTTCTCGAACCCGCAAGGTCTGCACACTTAAGGTTTGGTGACGTTTCGGTAGAATAAATATATGTATGGTGGTGACCGAAGGTTGTTCGGAGTCCCGGATGAGACCCCGGACGTCACGAGGAGCTCCAGAATGGTCCGAAGGTAGTTTTGGGCTAATCGGTAATGTACCGGGAGTGCCGGTAGTGTACCTGGTGACCATCGGGAGGGGTATTTCGACCCAAGAGGATACATGGGCTGTGGGAGGATGAATACCAGCCCCTAGTGGGCTGGTGTAAGTCCCACACAAGGCCCATGCAGTTGGGAAGAAAAGCCCAAAAAGGAAAAAGGTGGAAAAAGGCAAAAAAGGCTAAATTAGGAAGGAGTCCTAATCCTACTAGGAGTGGAGGAGGAGGATTCCTCCCTCCTAGTTCGGTCGAACCTCCTTGGCTTGGAAGCCAAGGCTGCCTCCTCTCCTCCTCTCCTCCTATATATACTAGAGGGTTTTAGGGTTTTTGCACAAGATTTTCAGCCACGTGCAACCCTACCCTCTAGTCCATAGTTTCTCCTCCAGATCGGATTTCTGTAGTGCTTAGGCGAAGCCCTGCCGGAATAGCTCCACCACCATCGTCGGAGCACCGTCACGCTGCCGGAGAACTCTTCTTCCTCTCCGCTCCTTCTTGCTGGATCAAGATGGTGGAGATCGTCATCAAACTGTACGTGTGCTGAACGCGGAGGTGTCGTCCGTTCGGCGCTATATCGGAAGGATCGTGATCAAGTTCGTGGGATGGATCGTGATCAGGTTCGCGGGACGGATCGTGATTGGATCGCGGGACGGATCGCGATTGGATCGCGGGACGCACGGCGATTTGGATCGCGAAGACATTTGACTACACCAACTGCGTTTCTTAACGCTTCCCGCTTAGCGATCTACAAGGGTACGTAGATCCACTCTCCTTCTCGTAGATGCTCATCACCATGGATAGATCTGTGTGTGCGTAGGAAAATTTTTGTTTCCCATGCAACGTTCCCCAACATAAACTGTGTCCATCTTGGTGGGCTCATTCATTTCATTCTTTATACAAATAGCATGGCCGACTCTAGCCTGTGGGTAGGCTCATATGATCATTGGTCGGGGTTTTCTGAAGTTAAAGGCGACGTGAGCACCAACCAGGTAATTAAGGTTACAAAAACATGCATTGGAATTTCAAACATATATATATGTGTGTGTGTGTGTGTGTATGTATGTATGTTTTTATGTATGTATGTAACCACTAATTACTTGTTCATGATTTGAAACCCTTGGCAAGCATACTTAGGAGGTCCGTCTTCGCCGGCTGTCGTTCAGCAGTCTTCAGGCGGTGACATCGACATGCTCAGTCACGAGCTGCTCGCGTCACGTCAGAGAACCCTCAATGCGCCGCAGGAGTTGGATGGCTTCCTAATGAAGGAGAAGGGAAAAATTATAGATGGCAATGCTATTGTCTACGATAAGATTTACAGTCTCGAAGGTCAGATCACGACACTGAACCTAGAGATAACTGAGATCAATAAGGACATAGAAGTCCTGAAGGCCCAGAGGACTCAACTGAAGACGGAGAAAGTGCATTACATCAAGGACGGGAAGACAAATAGGAATAAGCTCCATGAGATGAAGTTAGTCCTTAGGAAAAACTAGCTAGCTAGGTAGTGTCGATCAAGAGAGGGGAAGATCGATATATATACATTGTCAGAAGTAATTGGTACTTTCCTTTTGTGAATGAAATGTTAGGTATCTTTTGTGAATGAAATATTTAGTATCTTTTGTGAATCAAATGTTTGGTATTTTTTTATTAGCTAAATATGACAGTGCAGGCGTGCAGCTCTATCCAACGCCAACAGGTGTTCAAAATACTGCTTGTGTTGTCTCCAACCCCACCAATATATTTTAACTGTGGCGCCTTATTGCTGGCGTAGGGTGTCTACGCCAGCAAGGACATTTTAGCCATGCCATAGATAGGGTTTTCTGCACTAGTAAAAGTGTTGCCTCAGCCACGATGGTGTTGAGCAGGATTGGTGGAGGAGAGCTCTTTCACCGAAATACTCTTGCGTTCCTCTTGGTCCATATTACCATGCCACCAGCATGGTAATCGAAGCATTGGCTTTTCTATCAGTGATGGCGATATCGCATGTACCCGTCCACCATGCCTCAACTGAATCCATCAAGTTCCATGAGGTCGTGTCGATGTCTTCCATGTTGAATCTCTGAATGACCAATCTCCATAGCCTTAGGGAGTAGCAACATTTGAAGAGAAGATGCGGCCCACACTACTACACTCCTTGCATAAGGGACACATACCACAATTGGCCATCCTCGCTTGGACAATTGGTCTGTGGTCCAAATTCTATTCTGAATTCCGAACCAAGCAAAAAACTTCACTTTTGATGGTGCCCAGTTCTTCCAAATCATGTAATCCATGGAGAGAGAACCAAGCCTAGGAATTGCGCCTTGTAAGCTAAGGCCACCGTGTAATGTCCAGACACCGTGTGCTTCCATAGGATGTCATCATCTATGAACTCGTCAAGGTGGACCTTGTCCAGCAGCATCCAAAGGGAGAAGAACTGTCTAACATGCTCTGTGCAAACGACAGTGATTGGAGGCTTGATCTTCAGAATCCAAGCATTATTCTTGAGGGCCTCCCTCACCTTACAATTTTTTTGTGAGCAAGCCTCAAATATGAGCGGAGCGATATCCTTGGGCTAGCTGCCAATGAGCCAAGGGGAATCTCAGAATGGCATTCGCGCGCCATTACCCATTGTGATGGTGGTAGAGGAATAGAAGAAACCGAGGTCTTCATCGTTGATACGTTCATTTTGCATCTTGTTTTATTGATGTTATTTATAATGTTTTTATGCATAATAATGCTTTGGGGAGTAATTTTGATGCCTTTTCTCTCAAAATTTGCAAGGTTTACATCAAGAGGGAGAATGTCGGTAACTGGAATTCAGCACCCCGAAAAAGCACGTAAGAGATACCTATTCTGCACAACTCCAATGATGCTGAAAATTTACGAAGAATTTTTATACATTAAATAAGAATTTCTGGAGCTGAGAACTACCGGAGGGGGTGGCACCAGGTGGCTACCCTCCACCACGGCGTGCCTACCCCCTACCCACGCCCTGGTGGAGGGTGGGCACCCAGGCCCACCTGTGGAGCCCATATTCTGGTATAAAGTCCCAAAAAACCTAACAAATCAGAGGAGGACTTTCGGGACGAAGCGCCTCTGCCTCGGGGCAGAACTTGGTCAGGAGCACTTTTGCCCTCCGGCGAAGCGATTCCGCCGGGGGAACTTCCCTCCCGGAGGCGGAAATCGAAGCCATCGTCATCACCAACAACCCTCTCATCTTGGGGAGTCCATTCTTCATCAACATCTTTAACAACACTATCTCCTCTCAAACCCTAGTTCATCTCTTGTGTTCAATCTTTGTATCGGAACCTCAGATTGGTACTTGTGGGTGACTAGTAGTGTTGATTACCTTGTGTAGTTGATTACTATATGGTTTATTTGGTGGAAGATTACATGTTCAGATCCATTATGCTATTCGATACACCTCTGATCTTGAGCATGCATATTATTTGTGAGTACTGAGTACTTGCCTTTCTTCTTGAGGTCATGGGAGAAGTCATGTTGCAAGTACTCATGTGAATTTGATATGTCTTCGATATTTTGATGATATGTATGTTGTGATTCCCTTGGTGGTGTCATGTGAACGTCGACTACATAACACTTCACCATCCTTGGGCCTAAGGGAATGCATTATGGAGTAGTTATTCGATGAGGGGTTGCTAGAGTGACAGAAGCTTAAACCCTAGTTTATGTGTTACTTCGTAAGGGGCTGATTTGGGTTCACATGTTTAATGCTATGGTTAGACTTTGTCTTAATACTTTTCTTGTAGTTGAGGACATTTATGAGGGGATTAATAATAAGTAGGTTGTTAGTTCAAGTAATAACAACATCTTAGCACCGGTCCACCCACATATCCAATTATCAAAGTAGCGAACACGAATCAAACCAACATGATGAAAGTGACTAGATGAAATTCCCGTGTACCCTCAAGAACACATTTGCTCATCATAAGAGATACTTTTGGCCTGTAATTTGCCACAAAAGGATTGGGCTACCTTTCTGCACCTTACCTATTGCTATGCTTACTTGCTCATTACAAATTACCTTGCTATCAAAACACTTGTTACATACAATTTCAGCGCTTGTAGAAATTACCTTGTCGAAAACCGCTTATCATATTCTTCTGCTCCTCCTTGGGTTCGACACTCTTACTTATTGAAAGGACTATGATTGATCCCCTATACTTCTGGGTCATCAAGACTCTTATCTGGTGCCGTTGTCGGAGAGTGAAGCGCTCTTGGTAAGTGGAAATCGGTAAGGGAAAACTTATACTACGTGCTGAAATTTACTGTCACTTGTTACCATGGAAAGTAATCCTTCAAGGGGTTTGTTAGGGGTAACTTCACCTCGACCGGAACCACAATTAGTTGCCCCTCAACCTAGAGCACCTACTGAAAATATTGGTTATGAAATTCCTTCGGGTATGTTAGAACAACTGCTAGCTAGTCCTTATGCTGGAGATGGAACTGAACATCCTGATATGCATCTAATACATGTGGAAGAAATTTGTGGACTATTTAAGCTTGTAGGTTTATCCGGAGTCGAATTTAATAAGAAGGTTTTACCTTTATCTTTGAAGGGAAAAGAATTGACATGATATGGGCTATGTGATGACATTGGATCATGGAACTAGAATCGTTTGAAATTGGAATTCCATCAAAAGTTTTGTCCTATGCATCTAGTTCATCGTGATCAGAATTATATATATAATTTTTGGCCTCGTGAAGGAGAAAGTATCGCTCTAGCTTGGGGGAGGCTTAAGTCAATGTTATATTCATGCCCCAATCATGATATCCCGAGAGAGGTTATCATTCAGAATTTTTATGCTCGACTTTCTCATAATGATCAAACCATGCTCAATACTACTTGTACTGGTTCTTTCATGAAGAAGACCATTGAATTCAAGTGGGATCTCTTGGAAAGAATTAAACGCAACTCTGAAGATTGGGAACTCGATGAAGGTAATGAGTTAGGTATAAAGCTTGAATTTGATTGTGTTAAATCTTTTATGAATACCGATGATTTCCGCAAGTTTAGCACTAAATATGGACTTGGCTCTGAGACAGTAGCCTCTTTTTTAGAATCATTTGCTGCTCATGTTGATCTCCCTCAAGAGAAGTGGTTTAAATATCACCCCCTTATTAAAGAAGAAATTAAAAAATCAGTCCTTGCTAAAGAAGAAACTATTATTTAAAATGTTGATCCAGTTGTGCCTACCGCTTACATAGAGAAACCACCTTTTCCTATTAGGATAAAGGAACATGCTAAGGTATCAAGTCTGGTTCACAAAAGTAATATTATAGCACCTAAGTCCTCTGAACAAATTAAGGTATAACCTAGTGTTGCTATGGTTAAAGATCTCTTGGTAGAAAATATTGATGGGCATGTCGTTTACTTCTGTGATGAAGCTGCTAGAATTGCTAAACCCGATGAAAAAGACAAACATAGACCCGTAGTTGGCTTGCCTGTTGTCTTAGTTAAAATAGGAGATTATTGTTATCATGGCTTATGTGATTTGGGTGCTAGTGTGAGTGCTATTCCTTTTACCTTATACCAAGAAATTACGAATGACATAGCACCTGCTGAAATAGAAGATATTGATGTTAATTTTAAACTTGCTAATAGAAATACCTTTACACCACATGGGATTGTTAGAGATGTTGAAGTCTTGTGTGGGAAAATAAAATATCCTGCTGATTTTTTGGTTCTTGGTTCCCCACAAGATGACTTTTGTCCCATTATATTTCGTAGACCTTTCTTGAACAATGTTAATGCTATGATAGATTGTCAAAAAGAAATTGTCAGTGTTGAGTTTGGTGATGTGTCTCATGAGTTTAATTTTTCCAAGTTTAGTAGACAACCTTGTGATAGAGAATTACCTAGCAAGGATGAAATAATTGATCTTGCTTCTATTGTCGTTCCTCCTACCGATCCACTAGAACAATATTTGTTAGACCATGAAAATGATGTGCACTTTGGTGAAAGAAATGAAATAGATAAAATTTCTTTGAACAACAACCTCTACCGAAACACAATTTGCCTATTGAAACTCTTGGAGGTCCTCCTCCACCTAAAGGTGATCCTATGTTTGAACTAAAACATTGCCTGACACTTTGAAATATGCTTACCTTGATGAGAAAAAGATATATCCTGCTATTATTAATGCTAACCTTTCATAGCACAAAGAAGAAAGATTATTGAAAATCTTGAGGAAGCATCGGGCTGCTATTGGATATACTCTTGATGATCTGAAGGGCATTAGTCCCACTCTATGTCAGCACAAGATCAATATGGAACCTGATGCTAAACCAGTTGTTGATCACCTACAACGATTAAATACCAAGATGAAAAAAGTAGTAAGAACTTAAATATTAAATCTTCTGGAAGCAGGTATAATCTATCCTATAGCTAATAGTAGATGGCTGAGTCTTGTTCATTGTGTCCCTAAGAAAGGAGGTATTACTGTTGTTCCCAATGATACAAATGAGCTTATTCCGCAAAGAATTGTTACTAGCTATAGGATGGTAATTGATTTTAGAAAATTAAATAAAGCTACTAGAAAAGATCATTACCCCTTGCTTTTTATTAATCAAATGCTTGAAAGATTATCTAAGCACACACACATTTGTTTCCTAGATGGATATTCTGGTTTCTCTCAAATACCTTTGTCACAATCTCATTAGGAGAAAACTGCCTTTACTTGTCCTTTTGGAACCTATTCTTATAAACGTATGCCTTTTGGTTTATGCAATGCACTTGCTACCTTTCAAAGATGTATGACTGCTATATTCACTTATTTTTGTGAGAAGATTGTGGAGGTTTTCATGGATGACTTTTCCGTTTACGAAACTTCCTTTGATGATTACTTAAGCAACCTTGATCGAGTTTGCAAAGATGTGAACAAACTAACCTCGTCTAGAATTGGGATAAGTGACACTTTATGGTTAATGAAGGTATTGTTTTGGGGCATAAGATCTCCGAACGAGGTATTGAGGTGGATCAAGCTAAAGTTGATGCAATTGAGAAAATGCCATGTCCTAAAGATATCAAAGGTATTCAAAGTTTCCTTGGTCATGCTGGTATCTATAGGAGGTTTATTAAAGACTTCTAATAAATTTCTAGGCCTCTCACTAATCTTTTGCAAAATTATATTCCCTTTGTTTTTATGACGATTGCATGGAAGCCTTTGAAACACTAAAGAAAGCCTTAACCACTGCACCTATTGTTCAACCACCTGATTGGAACTTGTCTTCTGAAATTATGTGTGATGCTAGTGATTATGTTGTTGGTGCTATTCTAGGACAAAGAATTGATAAGAAATTAAATGTTATCCATTATGCTAGCAAAACTCTAGACAGTGTCCAAAGAAATTATGCCACTACTCAAAAGGAATTTTTAGCAGTTGTGTTTGCTTGTGATAAATTCAGATCTTACATTGTTGATTCCAAAGTTATTGTTCACATTGATCATGCTGCTATAAAATATCTTATGGAAAAGAAAGATGCTAAACCTAGACTCATTAGGTGGGTTCTCTTACTTGAGGAATTTGATTTACATATAGTTGATAGGAGAGGAGCTAAGAACCCCATAGTTAATAACTTGTCTAGGTTAGAAAATATTCTTGATAACCCACTACCTATTGATGATAGTTTTCCTGATGAACAACTAGCTGCAATAAATGTCTCTCAAAACACTCCATGGTATGCTGACTATGCTAATTACATTGTTGCTAAATATATTCCACCTAGTTTCACATACCAACAAAAGAAAAAATTCTTCTATGACTTAAGACATTACTTTTGGGATGACCCACATCTTTATAAAGAAGGAGTAGATGGTATTATTAGACGTTGTGTACCTGAGCATGAACATGAACAAATTTTACGGAAATGTCATTCCAAAGCTTATGGAGGACATCATGTTGGAGATAGAACTGTTCATAAGGTACTACAATCTAGTTTTTATTGGCCTACTCTCTTCAAGGATGCATGTACGCTTGTCTTGTCTTGTGATGAATGTCAAAGAATTAGTAATATCAGTAAGCGTCAATAAATGCCTATGAATTATTCAATTGTTGTTGAACCATTTGATGTTTGGGGTTTTGATTATATGGGACCTTTTCCTTCCTCTAATGGGTATACTCATATTTTGGTTATTGTTGATTATGTCACTTAGTGGGTAGAGGATATTCCAACTAGTAGTGTTGATCATCATACTTCCATTAAAATGTTTAAAGAAGTTATTTTCCCAAGGTTTGGAGTCCCTAGATATCTAATGATTGATGGTGGTTCACACTTTATTCATGGTGCTTTACGTAAGATGCTTGCTAAATATGATGTTAACCATAGAATTGCGTCACCCTATCATCCTCAATCTAGTGGTCAAGTTGAACTTAGCAATAGAGAAATAAATTTGATATTACAAAAAACTTTTAATAGGTCTCGAAAGAATTGGTCTAAGAAATTAGATGATACACTTTGGGCCTATAGAACAACATATAAAAATCCTATGGGTATGTCTCCATATAAGATGGTCTATGGGAAAGCTTGTCATTTGCATCTGGAATTAGAACATAAAGCATTTTGCGCTATCAGAAAACTAACTATGACTTCAAACTTGCTAGTGAAAAGTGGATATTTGATATTAGCTCATTAGATGAATGGAGAACCCAAGCTTATGAAAATGCCAAGTTATTTAAAGAAAAATTTAAAACATAGCATGACAAAAGAATCAAAAAGTGAGAATTCAAAGTTGGAGAATATGTTCTTTTGTACAATTCTCATTTCAGATTTTTTGCAGGAAAACTTCTCTCCAAATGGGAAGGACCCTATGTTATCGAAGTGGTTTATCGCTCTGGAGCTATTAAGATTAATAATGCGGAAGGTACTAACCCAAAGGTGGTCAATGGACAAAGAATTAAACACTATATCTCAGGTACGCCTATTAATGTTGAAAGCAATGTTATCCAAACCATGACAAAATCTTCTAGAACGCTCCACAATCATGAAAATAAAGAGGTACGTGATACGGTGAGTAAACGGTCTTCGAAAAATCCGCAAAAATATTTTTTATCAGTTTTGGAATATTTATGAATTTTAGGAAATAAAAAATAGATCGGAAGGTAACCGAGGAGGACACAGAACACCACGGCGTGGTTGCCATCCCTGGCATGCCCTCGTGGTGCGTGCCCACCTCGGGAACCTTCCCGACTCCGTTTTCCTTTGTTTCAAGAATAAAAATTCTCTATATATAGCCCCGACTGTTTTGGCCACCACATCGCGAGATTTTCTTTTGTTCTTGTTTCGTGCTGGTTTTCTGCCAGATCTAAAAATATGTCGTCCCAAGATTTTGAGGGAGAGAGCTATGTGTCCAATTATGTTGCTGATCCAAATATCTTTGGGGAATTTTACCCCTACTTGTGGGCTTCAGAGGAAGAAGAAGACACCGACCTGGAGGAAATAGAAGACGTTGGGCCAGACGGTGGCTCTAATGAAGAGGAATCTCCACTACCTCAACTTGTAGATATGCATGTGGAGTTCAAGAAGTCAAGCGTTCCTAATGGTAGGAGTATACCCAATACTCCTTTTATCCCTTCTCGTTTTCTGCAGGAGAGCAAGGCAGTTCTATGCAAGATGATATTGAAACTGGAGCAAGAGAATGATGATTTGAGGGAAGAGAATTTCATCCTCAAGCGTAAACTGGTAAAGAAGAATAACGCCTCATCACCATCACCTGCATCATCTTCACCACCAAAGGAGACCTGATTACACGGGTATGGGCACTCCCCTTGCCTTGAGCCAAGCTTGGGGAAGGTGCCACGACATCGCATCACCGTCACTTTCTACCTTTTGCTTTTTATTTCGATCCTTAGTCTTTTCATGATTTAGTTGAATAAAAGTTTAGTTTGATCTATTCTCGAGTGCTAGTTTCGTGATCTATCTATCTATGTAATCGAGTGAGAGCTATATAATAAAGTTTAGTTTGAGCTTTTTCCCCTTTTACCTTCTTGTTGCAATCATGATAAAACAAAATAAATGAAAAAGATCATACGCTAATCTTATGGTAAGTAATGGCATCACAATAAAGAAAAGTATAAGTGGTAAAATTTGTTGGAGATTGGCAAACATAGCATTAGTCAATGATGCAACTCATGAAAGAATTAACTAGGGAAGAGAAGATTCACATGCAAATATACTATAATGGACATCTTCTGTGATTGCGAGCCCCCATTAAATATTATTGCCAAAATTGTTGACGTTGGACAAGGAAGACAACGTAATGATTTATGCTTGTTCATATTCGCATAGAAGTTATATTGTCATCGATCCTTTAATATGTAGTGCTTTCCCAATATCTTTGCTAGCCAAAAATTCCGCACTAAGTAGAGATAGTACTTGTGCATCCAAAAAACCAAAACTAAAACTCATGTTTGAGAGTCCACCATACCTACCTATGGATTGCATAAAATCCTTCAAGTAAGTTGTCATCGGTGCATCAAGGCAATAAAAAATGCTTCTAAAAAGTGTTGGATCAATTAGTGTAAGAGAAAATTGAGCGTTGCACAAACTTGTGATGGCAAAGTAATAAAAGTGACAGACTGCATAATAAAGGTTGCTATCACAAGAGGCAATGCAATGTGATGTTATTTTGCGCTAAGGGATTTGGCATAGAAACTAAAAAGCACATGACAACCTCTGCTTCCCTCTGCGAATAGCCTATCTTTTACTTTTAAGTATTGAATTTTATGCAAGAGTCAAAGTATTCTTCTCTATTCCTTTTTTATTTTTCTCCTTTGGCAAGTGTCATGTGGTGAGGAAAGATCTAGGCACATATGACTAGATGGATATGCGTGAGCATGAGTTATTATTGTTGACATAACCCTTGAGGGGAATATGTTGGGAGGCAAACTATAAGCCCCTATCTTTCTATGTGTCTGGTTGAAACTTTTTGTCCATGGGTATGATGTGAGCGTTAGCAATCATATAAGACTAAATGATGGTTTAGTATGTGGACTTTCCAAAAAGGGCTCCTACATGAGACCCTTCCTGAAAATATGATGGATTGTAGTTGCGAAGTTGACTGAGAACATAGTTTGTTGGTTTCCAATAAGGTTTATGCTTTATACTTCCATGTTGTGATGAATTGCTACTTTCTCATAAGAAGTTATATGATGCTGCTATAAAATAAAAGTTTTATGAGAAAGTTTTATGTTAGTTTTGTTGTTGTTATAATAATAAGCATGATGCTACTATGTCCGTATTTAGTTTTTATCGACACCTCTCTCTCAAACCATGTGGACACGTTCTTCGATACCGGCTTTTGCTTGAGGACAAGCGAGGTCTAAGCTTGGGGGAGTTGATAAGTCCATTTTGCATCATGTTTTATTACTGTTATTTATAATGTTTTTATGTATAATAATGCTTTGGGGAGAAATTTGGTGCCTTTTCTCTAACAATTTGCAAGGTTTACATCAAGAGGGAGAATGCCGGCAATTGGAATTCACCACCCCAAAAAAGCACGTCAGAGATACCTATTCTATACAACTCCAATGAAGCTGGAAATTTACGGAGAATTTTTATACATTAAAAAGTAATTTCTGGAGCTGAGAACTACCAGAGGGGGGCCATCAGGTGACCACCCTCCATCAGGGCACGCTTGCCCCTACCGGCGCCCTGGTGGAGGGTGGGCACCCAAGCCCACCTCCGGAGCCCATCTTCTGGTATAAATTCCCAAAAAAACCCTTAAAAATCAGAGGAGGAGGATGACCCACAAGTATAGGGGATCTATCATAGTCCTTCCGATAAGTAAGAGTGACGAACCCAACGAGGAGCAGAAGGAAATGACATGCGGTTTTCAGTAAGGTATTCTCTGCAAGCACTGAAATTATCGGTAACTGATAGTTTTGTGATAAGAGAATTGGTAACAAGAAACAAGTAACAAGCATATTAAAGGTGCATCAAGGTAGCCCAATCCTTTTTGTAGCAAAGGACAGGCCAAGACTAACTCTTATATAAAGTGAAGCGCTCCCGAGGACACATGGGAATTTCCGTCAAGCTAGTTTTCAGCATGCTCATTTGATTCGCGTTCGTTACTTTGATAATTTGATATGTGGGTGGACCGGTGCTTGGGTGTTGCCCTTATTTGGACAAACCTCCCACTTATAATGAACCTATCTCTCAAGAACCTGCAACTACAAAATAAGAATTAAGATAAATCTAACCATATCATGAAACATATGGATCCAAATCAGCCCCTTACGAAGCAACGCATAAACTAGGGTTTAAGCTTCTGTTACTCTACCAACCCATCATCTACTTATTACTTCCCAATGCCTTCCTCAAGGCCCAAATAATGGTGAAGTGTTATGTAGTCGATGTTCACATAACACCACTAGAGGAGAGACAACATACATCTCATCAAAATATCGAACGAATACCAAATTCACATGATTACTTATAACAAGACTTATCCCATGTCCTCAGGAACAAACATAACTACTCACAAAGCATGTTCATGTTCATAATCAGAGGAGTATTAATTATCATAAAGGATCTTAACATATGATCTTCCACCAAGTAAACCAACTAGCATAAACTACAAGGAGTAATCAACACTACTAGCAACCCACAGGTACCAATCTGAGGTTTGAAACAAAGATCGGAGACAAGAGATGAACTAGGGTTGGGAGAGGAGATGGTGATGATGAAGATGTTGCTAGAGATTGACCCCCTCTCGATGAGAGGATCGTTGGTGATGACGATGGCTTCGATTTCCCCCTTCGGGAGGGAAGTTTCCCTGGCAGAACAGCTCCGCCGGAGCTCTAGATTGGTTCTGCCCAAGTTCCGCCTTGAGATGGCGGCGTTTCGTCCCGAAAGCTCTCTTATGATTTTTTTTCCAGGTCAAAACCCTTCATATAGCAGAAGATGGGCGTCGGGGACCTGCCAGGTGGGTCACAAGCCACCTAGGCATGGCCAGGGGGTGGTCGCGCCTGGCAGGCTTGTGACCTCCTGGTGGGCCCCCTCTGGTATTTGTTTTGCCCAATATTTTTTTATATTCCAAAACAATTCTCCGTAACTTTTCAGGACTTTTGGAGTTGTGCAGAATAGGTCTCTCAGACTTTCTCCTTTCCCAGTCCAGAATTCCAGCTATCGACATTCTCCCTCTTTGTGTAAGCCTTGTCAAATAAGAGAGAAAAGACATAAGTATTGTACCATAATGTGTAATAACAGCCCATAATGCAATAAATATCAATATAAAAGCATGATGCAAAATGGACGTATCAACTCCCCCAAACTTAGACCCCGCTTGTCCTCAAGCGAAAGCCGGGATCAATAAATATGTCCACATGTTTAGAGATAGAGGTGTCAATAAAATGATATGCGGACATGGGGGCATCATGATTATCTTGATAACAGCAACACTTATTGATATATAATTTCTTATACTAGAGTAACAATTCATTCATAGGGTAAAAGTATGAACCAAGAACTTTATTGACAACTAACAAACTATGTTCTCAGTCATTTAAGAAATTTGCAATTTATCAAAACATTGGAAAGAGTCAACATACGAGCTCGTGAAGCAAATCCACATACCCAATCATCTTTTAGTCTTTCAAAATTGCTAACACTCACGCGGTACTCATGAGATCAAAGCTTCAATTGGACAGAGAGAAAGATAGGGGTTTATTGTTTTGCCTCCCAACTACTCACCTCAAGGGTGATATCAACAATAATAACTCATGATCACCCACCTTCGAGTGGATATATGTTTTTAGATCATTCCCCAACACATAATGCTTGCCAAGCGAAAAAGGCAAAATATAGGAAGTGGTGAAGATGACCATGACTCTTGCATAAAGGTAAGTACTTATAAAGTGAACATAACAGATAGGCCCTTCACAGAGGGAAGCAGAAGTTGTTATGCGCTTTTTGTTTTTGGATGCACAAACCCTTAATGCAATGGAACGCCATGTTGTTTTGCCCTTTGTGATAGCAACCTTTATTGTGCAGCCCGTAGCTTTTATTTCTTTACTATCACAGGTTCGTACAACGCTTATTTTCCTTTACAATAAAAGATCATACATATTTAGGAGAAATTCTTATTGCTTTTTTCACCGATGACAACGTACTTGAAGGATCTTACTCAATCCATAGGTAGGTATGTTGGAGTCTGATGGCAAAACTGGGTTGGGGTATATCGATGCACAAGTAGTATCTCTACTTGGTGCGGAAGTTTTGGCTAATATGAGGTGGAAGCAAGCACTACATGTTGGAGGATCTATAACAATATAACTTCTGTCCGGAAATAAGCAAATATAACCCATTATGTTGTCTTCCTTGTCCAACATCAACTTCTTAGCATATAATATTTTAATGAGTGCTCACAATCATAAAAGATGTCCAAGATAATATAGTTATACATGGACCTCTCTTTCTTTATTAATTCCTTTTAATTGTCCCAATGACCAATCGCTATGTTTGTCAATTCCCAACAAATTTCAACCGACACACTTAAAATATGTGAAGTCATCACTCCCCATAAGATCATCATATATACTCTTTGCTTTTATTATATTCTTCTTTTATTTCTTATTTATTTTTCTCAAGATCATAGCAAGCAAGCAAAGCCCTCACATCAAAACTACTTTTCATTATATAACTCTCAGACTCGCTTACACAAGGGGAACAAAAAAAAGCAAAAACTCAAAGCCATATCAAACTAAAAATTTATTCTACTAGATCAAGATATAACCAAAAGGATCAAACTAAGAAAAACAAGAAAAGGAAAGGTGTGATGGTGATACGATACCGAGACACCTCCCCAAGCTTGGCACAAGCCAAGGGGAGTGCCCATACCCATGTGTTTAGATCTCCTTCTTCGGAGGTGATGGTGGTGGAGTTGTTGAAGAAATTGGAAGCTTATCCTCCAGCTTCCAAGCCATAGGATCACCATCGTAAAAAGATGAACAAGTATCCGGATCCTCAAATCTGCAGCCAAACTCATTCTCTTAAATATGTATTCATACTCACAGTTTTGGTTTTCCAGATCGTAGATCTGGGCTTGGAGATGCTCGATTTTCTCGTAAAGCTTGAAGATGTGTTCCCCGATGTCCTTGGTGTCCAGCTTGTGTTTATGGGTAAACTCTGAGATCATCATATGATTGGCATTGAGTCCACGCGCCACCATCCCTTGGCGCTTGAAGACTTGCTGCTCCATTGCTTCGAGCCTTGTTTCCACGCTTCCGGTCTTCTTTGGCCCTTCAACGTCACGGATGTGCAGCACCCCCTCATGCATCTCAATGGTTTGAGGGTGTCATAGTGATACGTCTCCAACGTATCTATAATTTTTTATGATGGCATTCTATTATATTATCTGTTTTGGATGTTTTATATGCATTAATATGCTATTTTATATTATTTTTGGGACTAACCTATTAATCTAGTGCCAAGTGTCAGTTTCTGTTTTTTCCTTGTTTTTGAGTTTTGCTGATATGGAATATTAAAGAGAGTCCAAACGGAATAAAACCTTCGGAAGGAATTTTTCTAGAAGGAAACAAGTCATCCAAGCTTGGAGTGCACGTCAGGGGAGGTGCCAGGGCGCCACAACCTTCTAGGCGTGCCCCCTGGTCGCGCCTAGCAGGCCTGTCATTCCCTGGCAGGTCTCCTAACCCTATTCTCTAGCCTATAAATTCCCAAATATTCCCCCAACATCAGAACAAGCCACGAAATACTTTTCCACCGCCATAAGCCTCCGTTCCCGAGAGATCCAATCTTGGAGCCTTCTCCGGTAATCTGCCGGAGGGGGGATCGATCACGGAGGGCATCTACATCAACTCCATTGCCCCTCCGATGATGCGTGAGTAGTCCACCACATACCTACGGATCCATAGCGAGTAGCTAGGTGGCTTCTTCTCTTTACTGGCAAGTCTCTTTACTCGTTCCGTAATACAAGATCCCGTGACCAACACTTAGTCACATTGCTTGCAAGGCTTATTGTGATGTTGTATTACCGAGTGGGCCCTGAGATACCTCTCCGTCACACGGAGTAACAAATCCCAGTCTTGATCCATGCCAACTCAACAGACGCCCTCGGAGACACCTGTAGAGCACCTTTATAGTCACCCAGTTACGTTGCGACGTTTGATACACACAAGGTACTCCTTCGATATCTGTGAGTTGCATGATCTCATGGTCATAGGAACATATACTTGACATGCAGAAAACAGTAGCAATAAACTGACACGATCATAAGCTACATTTGTAGTTTGGGTCTTGTCCATCACATCATTCTCCTAATGATGTGATCCCGTTATCAAATGGCATCTCATGTCCATGGCTAGGAAACCTTAACCATCTTTCAATCAACGAGCTAGTTCACTAGAGGCATACTAGGGACATTGTGTTTGTCTATGTATCCACACATGTATCCATGTTTCCAATTAATACAATTATAGCATGGATAATAAATGATTATCATGAACAAGGAAATATAATAAACACTTTATTTATTGCCTCTAGGGCATATTTCCAACAGTCTCCCACTTGCACTAGAGTCAATAATCTAGTTCACATCACTTATGTGATTTACATTGTAATGAATCGAACACCCATGCAGTTCTGGTGTTGATCATGTTTAGCCCTTGGAAGAGGTTTAGTCAACGGGTCTGCAACATTCAGATCCGTGTGCACTTTGCAAATATTTATGTCTTTCTCCAAGATGTAATCGCGGATGGAGTTGAAGCGTCGCTTTATGTGTCTGGTCCTCTTGTGAAACCTTGTATCTTGGCCAGAGCAATGGCACCAGTGTTGTCACAGAACAAGTTCATTGGATTCAGTGCACTCGGCGCTACTCCAAGATCTGTCATGAACTGCTTCATCCAGACACCTTCCTTCGCCGCCTCCGAGGCTGCGATGTATTCAGCTTCGCACGTAGAATCAGCTACCATGCTTTGCTTGGAACTGCACCAGCTTACCGCTCCCCCGTTAAGAATAAATACGTATCCGGTTTGCGACTTAGAGTCGTCCGTATCAGTGTCAAAGCTTGCATAGATGTAACCCTTTACGACGAGCTCTTCATCACCTCCATAAACGGGAAACATTTCCTTAGTCCTTTTCAGGTACTTAAGGATATTCTTGACCGCTTGCCAGTGCTCCATTCCAGGATCACTTTGAAACCTTCTGACCATACTTATGGCAAGGCTGACATTGGGTCTTGTGCACAGCATTGCATACATGATAGAGCCTATGGCTGAAGCATAGGGGATGACACTCATCTTTTCTCTATCTTCTGCAGTTATTGGGCATTGAGTCTTACTCAACTTCACACCTTGTAATACAGGCAAGAACCCCTTCTTGGACTGTTCCATTTTGAACTTCTTCAAAACTTTATCAAGGTATGTGCTCTGTGAAAGTGTCATTAAGCGTCTCAATCTATCTCTATAGATCTTAATGCCTAATGTGAAAGCAGCTTCTCCTAGGTCCTTCATTGAAAAACTCTTGTTCAAATATTCCTTCACGCTTTCCAGCATTTCTATGTTGTTTCCAATCAGCAATATGTCATCCACATATAATACTAGAAACGCTATAGAGCTCCCACTCACTTTCTTGTAAATACAAGCTTCTTCGTAAACTTGTATAAACTCAAACGCTTTGATCACCTCATCAAAGCACTTATTCCAACTCCGAGATGCTTGCACCAGTCCATAAATGGATCCCTGGAGTTTGCAAACTTTGTCAGCATTCTCTGGATCAACAAAACCTTCGGGTTGCATCGTATACAACTCTTCCTCAAGGAACCCATTGAGGAACGCTGTTTTTACATCCATCTGCCAAATTTCATAGTCGAAATAGGCAGCTATTGCTAACATGATTCTGACAGACTTAAGCATCGCTATGGGTGAGAAAGTCTCATCGTAGTCAACTCCTTGAACTTGTGAAAAACCCTTTGCCACAAGTCGAGCTTTATAGACGGTGACATTACCGTCCGCGTGTGTCTTCTTCTTAAAGATCCATTTGTTCTGAATGGCCTTTCGCCCTTCAGGTAATACTTCCAAAGTCCATACTTTCTTTTCATACATGGATCCCATCTCGGATTTCATGGCCTCTAACCATTTCTCGGAATTCGGGCCCATCACTGCTCCTCCATAGCTCGTAGGTTCATTGTTGTCCAACAACATGGCCTCCAAGACAGGGTTGCCGTACCACTCAGGGGTAGTACGCGGCCTTGTCGACCTACGAGGTTCAATAGCTGCTTGATCCGAAGCTTCATGATCATCATCATTAACTTCCTCTTCTACCATCGTAGGTTCCACAGAAACATCTTTCTGTGTTGCGCTACTTTCTGGTTGAAGTAAAGGTTCAATAACCTCATCAAGCTCTATTTTCCTCCCACTCAATTCTTTCGAGAGAAACTCTTTCTCAAGAAATGTTCCGTTTTTAGCGACAAACACTTTGCCTTCGGATCTGAGATAGAAGGTATACCCAACTGTCTCTTTCGGGTATCCTATGAAGACACATTTCTCCGCTTTGGGTTCCAGCTTTTCAAGTTGAAGCTTTTTGACATAAGCATCACATCCCCAAACTTTAAGAAACGACAACTTTGACTTCTTGCCAAACCACAGTTCATATGGCGTTGTCTCAACGGATTTTGATGGTGCCCTATTTAAAGTGAATGCAACTGACTCTAATGCATAACCCCAAGACGATAGTGGCAAATCAGCAAGAGACATCATAGAACGCACCATATCTAATAAGGTTCGATTACGACGTTCGGACACACCATTACGCTGTGGTGTTCTGGGCGGTGTCAACTGTGAAATAATTCCACACTGTCTTAAGTGACTGCCAAACTCATAACTCAGATATTCACCTCCTCGATCAGATCGCAGGAACTTAATCTTCTTGTTACGATGATTCTCAACTTCACTCTGAAATTGCTTGAACTTTTCAAATGTTTTAGACTTGTGTTTCATTAAGTAAATATACCCATATCTACTTAAGTCATCAGTGAAGGTGAGAAAATAACAATATCCACCACGCGCTGTAACATTCATTGGACCGCACACATCAGTGTGTATGATTTCCAATAAGTCACTCGCTCGTTCCATTGTTCCAGAGAACGTCGTTTTAGTCATCTTGCCCATGAGGCATGGTTCACATGTGTCAAGTGATTAAAAATAAAGTGACTCCAAAAGTCCATCAGCATGGAGCTTCCTCATGTGTTTTACACCAATATGACCTAAACGGCAGTGCCACAAGAAAGTGGTACTATCATTATCAATTCTACATCTTTTGGCATCAATGTTATGAACATGTGTGTCATCACTATCAAGATTCAATATGAATAAACCCTTAACATTGGGTGCATGACCATAAAAGATACTACTCATATAAATAGAACAACCTTTATTCTCTGATTTAAATGAGTAATCGTCTCGCAATAAACAAGATCCAGATATAATGTTCATGCTTAACACAGGCACAATTATTCAGGTTCATCACTAATCCCGATGGTAATCGAAGAGAGAGCGTGCCGACGGTGATCACATCAACCTTGGAACCATTTCCCATGCGCATCGTCACTTCGTACTTTGCCAGCCTTCGTTTATTCCGTAGTTCCTGCTTTGAGTTGCAAATGTGAGCAATCGAACCGGTATCAAATACCCAGGCACTACTACAAGAGCTAGTAAGGTACACATCAATAACATGTATATCATATATACCTTGTTTGTCGTTGGCCGCCTTCTTGTCAGCCATGTACTTGGGGCAGTTCCGCTTCTAGTGACCAGTTCCTTTGCAATGAAAGCACTCAGTTTCTGGCTTGGGTCCATGCTTGGGCTTCTTTGTAGGAGTAGCAACTGCTTTGCCATCCTTCTTGGTTTTACCCTTCTTGCCCTTGCCCTTGACGTTGCCATTTTTCTTGAAACTAGTGGTTTTATTGACCGTCGACACTTGATGTTCTTTCTGGATTTCAGACTTAGCGACTTTTAGCATCGCAAACAACTCGGCGACTGACTTGTTCATCCCGTGCATGTTATAGTTCATCACAAAGCTCTTGTAACTAGGTGGTAGCGATTGAAGAACTCTGTCAGTGATTGCCTCTGATAGAAAGGCAATTCCCAACTCCGCCAGACGAGTTGAATACCCAGACATTCTGAGTATATGTTCACTTATAGACCCGTTCTCCTCCATCTTGCAAGCATAGAACTTATCGGAGGTTTCATACCTCTCGATCCGGGCGTTCTTCTGAAAGATAAACTTCAACTCCTGGAACATCTCATATGCTCCATGACGCTCAAAACGTCTTTGAAGTCCCGGTTCTAAGCCATACAATATTGCACACTGAACTATTGAGTAATCTCCAGTACGTGCCTCCCAAGCGTTCTTAACGTCTTCGGAGGTCATGTCTTCTGGTTGGTCACCAAGCGGTGCATCAAGGACATATGATTTCTGGGAAGCCGTGAGGATAATCCTCAGATTACGGGCCCAGTCAACAAAGTTACTTCCATCATCATTCAGTTTAGCTTTCTCTAGGAACGCATTAAAATTCGGGGGTGCTACTGCGCGAGCCATTGATCTACAACATAAATATGCAAAGTTTCACTTAGACTATTGTTCAAGATAATGAGTTTAGTTAATCAAATTACTAAATATCCCACTCAAATTGACATCCCTCAGGTCATCTGAGTGTCACATGATCCAAATCCACCAACTCAAGTCCGATCATCGCGTGAGTTGAGGTGGCTTCAATGGTGAACATCATTATGTTGATCATATCTACTATATGACTCATGTTCGACCTTTTGGTCTCTTGTGTTCCGAGGCCATGACTGTACATGCTAGGCTCGTCAAGTTTAACCCGAGTGTTCTGCGCTTGCAACACTGGCTTGCACCCGTTGTATGTGAACGTAGAGTCTATCACACCCGATCATCACGTGGTGTCTCAACACGACGAACTTTCGCAACGGTGCACACTCGGGGAGAACACAATTTTATCTTGAAATTTAAGTGAGGGATCACCTTATAATGCTACCGTCGTACTAAGCATAACAAGGTGCATAAAAGGATTAACATCACATGCAATTCATAAGTGACATGATATGGCCATGAACGTGTGCTTTAGATCTCCATCTTGAAAGCACTGGCATGATCTTCATCGTCACCGGCACGACACCATGATCTCCATCATCTTGATCTCCATCAACATGTCGCCATTGAGGTTGTCACGCCCTGCATGCTTCTACCAATATTGCTACCGTTTAGCAATAAAGTAAAGCATTACATAGCGCTTAATGATTGACACGTAGGTCATACAATAATTAAAGACAACCCTATGGCTCCTGCCGGTTGCCGTATTCATCGACATGCAAGTCATAGAATTCTATACATCACATGATCATCTCATACATCACATATATCACATCATGTAATTGGCCATATCACATCACAACATACCCTGCAAAAACAAGTTAGACGTCCTCTAATTGTTGTTGCATGTTTTACGTGGCTGCTACGGGTTTCTAGCAAGAACGATTCTCACCTACGCATAAACCACAACGGTGATACGTAATTTGCTTTTCAACCTTCTCAAGGACCGCCTTTGTTGAATCCGATCCAACTAAAGTGAGAGAAACTTCCACCCGCAAGCCATCTAGGCAACAAGTTGCATCGAGGGAACTGGTCTCTCGTAAGCGTACGAGTAATGTTGGTCCGGGCCACTTCATCTCACAATACCGCTGAACCAAAATCCGACCAAGGGAGGAAGCAATCTAAGCATCAACGCCCACAAACCTTTTGTGTTCTACTCGAGATCTCATCTACACGTAGACCTAGCTCATGATGCCACTGTTGGGGAACGTTGCATGGGAAACAAAAAATTTCCTACACACACGAAGATCTATCCATGGTGATGAGCATCCACGAGAGGGAGAGTGGATCTACATACCCTTGTAGATCGCTAAGCGGGAAGCGTTAAGAAACGCGGTTGGTGTAGTCGAACGTCTTCGCGATCCAAATCGCCGTGCGTTCTGCGATCCAACCACGATCCATCGCGTGATCCAATCACGATCCGTCCCGCGATCCGATCACGATCCGTCCCACGAACTTGATCACAATCCGTCTCACGAACTTGATCACGATCCTTCCGATCTAGCACCGAACGGACGACACCTCCGCGTTCAGCACACGTACAGCTTGATGACGATCTCCACCGTCTTGATCCAGAAAGAAGGAGTGGAGAGGAAGAAGAGTTCTCCGGCAACCTGACGGCGCTTTGGCGATGGTGGTGGAGCAATTCCGGCAGGGCTTCGCCTAAGCACTGCAGAAAACCGATCTAGAGGAGAAACTATGCACTGGAGGAACGGGTAGCACGTGGCTGAAAATCTAGTGCAAAACCCCTCAATACGACCAGTATATATAGGAGGAGAGGAGGAGAGGAGGCAGCTTGGCGTCCAAGCCTCCTAGGCTTCGGCCGAACTAGGAGAGGAGGAGTCCACCTCCTCCACTCCTAGTAGGATTAGGATTCATCCTTTTTTTCCCTTTTGCCTTTTTCCACCTTTTTCCTTTTGGGTTTTCTTCTCTAGCCACATGGGCCTTGTGTGGGAGTTTCCACCAGCCCACTAAGGGCTGATATTCACTCTCCCACAGCCCATGAAGCCTCTTGGGTCGAAATACCCCTCCCGGAGGTCTCACAGTACACTACCGGCACTCCCGGTACACTACCGATAAGCCCGGAACTTTTCCGGCGACCAAAACAGGGCTTCCTATATCTGAATCTTTACCTCCGGACCATTCTGGAGCTCCTTGTGACATCCAGGATCTCATCCAGGACTCCGAACAAACTTAAGTCACCACCATACATAACTCTATACTACCGAAACGTCAGCAAACCTTAAGTGTGCAGACCCTGCGGGTTCGAGAACTATGTAGACATGACCGAGACACCTCTACGGTCAATAACCAATGACGGGACCTGGATGTCCACATTGGTTCCTACATATTCTACGAAGATCTTTATCGGTCGAACCTCTGTGTCAAGGATTCAGTTAATCCCGTATGATGTTCCCTTTGTTCTTCGGTATGTTACTTGTCCGAGATTCGATCGTCGGTATCTCCATACCTAGTTCAACCTCGTTACTGGCAAGTCTCTTTACTCGTTCCGTAATACAAGATCCCGTGACCAACACTTAGTCACATTGCTTGCAAGGCTTATTGTGATGTTGTATTACCGAGTGGGCCCTGAGATACCTCTCCGACACACGGAGTAACAAATCCCAGTCTTGATCCATGCCAACTCAACAGACACCCTCGGAGACATCTGTAGAGCACATTTATAATCACCCAGTTACGTTGCGACGTTTGATACACACAAGGTACTCCTCCGATATCTGTGAGTTGCGTGATCTCATGGTCATAGGAACATATACTTGACATGCAGAAAACAGTAGCAATAAACTGACACGATCATAAGCTACGTTTGTAGTTTGGGTCTTGTCCATCACATCATTCTCCTAATGATGTGATCCCGTTATCAAATGACATCTCCTGTCCATGGCTAGGAAACCTTAACCATCTTTCAATCAACGAGCTAGTTCACTAGAGGCATACTAGGGACATTGTGTTTGTCTATGTATCCACACATGTATCCATGTTTCCAATTAATACAATTATAGCATGGATAATAAATGATTATCATGAACAAGGAAATATAATAAACACTTTATTTATTTCCTCTAGGGAATATTTCCAACAGTTTTCATCATATTGCTTGAGTTTATCCCTCTACATCATGTCATCTTTCTTAATGCGTTACTCTGTTCTTCATGAACTTAATACTCTAGATGCAGGCAGGAGTCGGTCGATGTGTGGAGTAATAGTAGTAGATGCAGAATCGTTTCGGTCTACTTGTCATAGACGTGATGCCTATATGCATGATCATTGCCTTGGATAACTAAATGATTATTTGCTTTTCTATCAATTGCTTAACAGTAATTTGTTTACCGACCATGATATTTGCCTTCAAGAGAGAAGCCTCTAGTGAAACCTATGGCCCCCGGGTCTATCTTCCATCATATATTTTCAGATCTATACTTGCTACAATTTATTTACCTTTTAGTTTCCGCACTGGTTACATCTATCTCTATCGGATCTAATCCTTGCAAATAACCGTGAAGGGATTGACAACCCCTTTATAGCGTTTGGTGCAAGACTTTGATTATTTGTGTAGGTGCATCCATTGGTGACTTGCTTGTTCCTCCTACTGGATTGATACCTTGGTTCTCAAAAACTGAGGGAAATACTTATCTACTTCACTGCATCACCCTTTCCTCTTCAAGGGAAAAACCAACACATGCTCAAGAGGTAGCACGCAGCACCTCCGCAAGATAGGGGTTGATGACCTTCTCGAAGAACCTGGCCTTCGGAGCACTTGGTGACATCTTGACGATCTAAATCTGTCCGAAGAACAACAACAAAAGAAAATAGAGGATTTTTCGATGGTACGGTGGTCAAAACCCTCAGGAAATTATATAATGAATTTTTACTGACCCAAAGGAGTATACCACAAGAAAACAGAGTGCGGATGGTGCAAGAGGTGGTCACAAGGCACCTAGGCGTGGCCAGGGGGTGGCCGCGCCTGGTAGGCCTGTCACATCCTCGTGTATATTTCGGACTACTTTAAACTTTCCTAATTTGTTAAATATTCCAAAACCAAGAAAAAATGCTATGAGGAAAGTTTTGGAGTCAGTTTGCTTACCATACCAAATACCTATTCCTTTTTGGAGTCTGAAACATTCCGGTAGGTCTCCCTAACATACTCCTCTGGAGTTATGGTATTGATAATATTGGTTTCAACATTTATGGGAGTACCTGATATATAATGTTTGATTCTTTGCCTGTTTACCACCTTTGGATTTGTGCCTTCCGCATTGTTGATCTTGATGGCACCGGAACGATATACTTCCTCGACAATGTAGGTCCCTTCCCATTTAGAGAGAAGTTTTCCTGTAAAAAATCTTAAACAAGAATTGTATAGCAAGACATGGTCACCTACATTGAAGTCATGCTTCTGTATCCTTTTATCATGCCATCTCTTAACCTTTTCTTTAAACAACTTGGCATTCTCATAGGCCTGGGTTCTCCATTCATCAAGTGAGCTAATGTGAAATAACCTCTTCTCACCAGCAAGTTTGAAATCATAATTGAGCTCTTTGATTGTCCAATAAGCTTTATGCTCTAGTTCTAGAGGTAAGTGACATGCTTTACCATAAACCATTTTATACGGAGACATGCCCATAGGGTTTTTATAAGCAGTTCTATAAGCCCATAATGCATCGTCAAGTTTCTTAGACCAATTCTTTCTAGATCTATTAACAGTCTTTTGCAAGATCAATTTAATTTCTCTATTGCTTAATTCTACTTGACCACTAGACCGAGGATGATAAGGAGATGCAATTCTAAGATTAACATCATACTTAGCAAGAAATTTACGGAAGCCACAATGAATAAAGTGTGAACCACCATCAGTTATTAAATATCTAGGGACTCCAAATCTAGGGAAAATAACTTCTTTCAGCATTTTAATAGAGGTGTTATGTGTTGGAAATATGCCCTAGAGGCAATAATAAAATGGTTATTATTGTATTTCCATGTTCATGATAATTGTCTATTGTTTATGCTATAATTGTGTTAACCGGAAACCGTAATGCATGCATGAATACATAGACCACAACATGTCCCTAGTGAGCCTCTAGTTGGCTAGCTCGTTGATCAATAGATGGTCACGGTTTCATGACCATGGACATTGGATGTCGTTGATAATGGGATCACATCATTAGGAGAATGATGTGATGGACAAGACCCAATCCTAAGCATAGCACAAGATCGTGTAGTTCGTCTGCTAAAGCTTTTCCAATGTCAAGTATCGTTTCCTTAGACCATGAGTTTGTGAAACTCCCGGATACTGTAGGAACGCTTTGGGTGTGCCAAACGTCACAACGTAACTGGGTGGCTATAAAGGTGCACTGCGGGTATCTCCGAAAGTGTCTGTTGGGTTGGCACGAATCGAGACTGGGATTTGTCACTCCGTATGACGGAGAGGTATCTCTGGGCTCACTCGGTAAGACATCATCATAATGAGCTCAATGTGACTAAGGATTTAGCCACGGGATGATGTATTACGGAACGAGTAAAGAGACTTGCTGGTAACAAGATTGAACAAGGTATAGGGATACCGACAATCGAATCTCGGGCAAGTATCATACCGGTAGACAAAGGGAATTGAATACGGGATTGATTGAATCCCCGACATCATGGTTCATCCGATATGATCATCGTGGAGCATGTGGGAGCTAACATGGGTATCCATATCCCGCTGTTGGTTATTGACCGGAGAGGTGTCTCGGTCATGTCTACGTGTCTCCCGAACCCGTAGGGTCTACACACTTAAGGTTCGATGACGCTAGGGTTATAGGGAAATAGTGTACATGGTTACTGAAGGTTGTTCAGAGTCCCGGATGAGATCTCGGACGTCACGAGGAGTTCCAGAATGGTCCGGAGACAAAGATTGATATATAGGAAGTGAGGATTTGCCCACCGGAAGTGTTTCGGGAATTACGGGTAACGTACCGGGACCACCGGAAGGGTTCCGGGGGTCCACCAAGTGGGGCCACCATCCCCAGAGGGTTGCGTGGGCCGAGAGTGGAAGGAACCAGCCCCAGAGTGGGCTGGTGTGCCCTCCACCCTGGCCCAAGGCGCAGGAAAGGTGGGAGGGAGGGGAAACCCTAGGTCCAGATGGGCCTAAGGCCCACCTAGGGCTGCGCCCTCCTCTCCTCCTCTCTGGCCGGTGGCCAGATCCCATCTGGGGCTGCCGCCACCCCTAGGGTGGGAACCCTAGGGGTTTCACCCTCCCCTCCTCCTATATATAGTGGGGGGTTTGGAGGATGCCAACACACGACACGAGTTCTCTCTCTCTCTCTCTCGGGCAGCCCCATCCCTCCTTCTCCTCCTCCTCCGTAGTGCTTGGTGAAGCTCTGCTTGAGTGCCACGCAGCTCCACCGTCACCATGCCGTCGTGCTTCCGTAGCTCTTCCCAACCTCTCCTTCCCCCTTGCTGGATCAAGGCATAGGAGACATCACCGGGCTGTACGTGTGTTGAACGCGGAGGCGCCGTTGTTCGGCGCTAAGATCGGAGTCCACCACGATCTGAATCGCTACGAGTACGACTCCACCAACCGTGTTCTTGTAACGCTTCCGCTTAGCGATCTTCAAAGGTATGAAGATGCAATCTCTCCCCACTCGTTGCTGGTTTCTCCATAGATAGATCTTGGTGATCGTAGGAAATTTTTTGATTTACTACTACGTCTCCCAACAGTGGCATCATGAGCTAGGTCTATGCGTAGAATCTATGCACAAGTAGAACACAAATTTGTTGTGGGCGTCGATCTTGTTAATTTGCTTACCACTACTAGTCTTATCTTGATTCGACAGTATTGTGGGATGAAGCGGCCCGGACCAACTTTACACGTACGCTTACGTGAGACTGGTTCCATCGCCTGACATGCACTTGTTGCATAAGGTGGCTAGCGGGTGTCTGTCTCTCCCACCTTAGTCAGATTGGGTTCAATGAAAAGGGTCCTTATGAAGGGTAAATAGAAATTGGCATATCATGTTGTGGTTTTGGCGTAGGTAAGAAACGTTCTTGCTAGAAACCTATAGCAGCCACGTAAAAACTTGCAACTACAAATTAGAGGACGACTAACTTGTTTTTGCAGCATATGCCTTGTGATGTGATATGGCCAAATGATGTGATGTGATGCATTGTGATGTATGAGATTGATCATGTTCTTGTAATAGGATTCTCGACTTGCATGTCGATGAGTATGACAACCGGCAGGAGCCATAGGAGTTGTCTTATTTTATTGTATGACATGTGTGTCAATCATAAACGCCATGTAATTACTTTACTTTATTGGTAAACGTTAGCCATAGTAGTAGAAGTAATAGTTGGCATGACAACTTCATGAAGACACAATGATGGAGATCATGGTGTCGTGCCGGTGACAGTGGTGATCATGGTGCCCCGAAGATGGAGATCAAAGGAGCAAGATGATATTGGCCATATCATGTCACTATATTGATTGCATGTGATGTTTATCATCTTTACATCTTATTTTCTTAGAATGACGGTAGTAAATAAGATGATCTCTCAATAACTTTCAAGAAATGTGTTCACCCTAACTATGCACCATTGCTAAGGATCGTTGTTCCGAAGCGCCACGTGATGATTGGGTGTGATAGGTTCTAACGTTCGCATACAACGGGTGTAAGCCAGATTTACACACGCAAAACACTTAGGTTGACTTGACGAGCCTAGCATGTACAGACATGGCCTCGGAACACGAAAGACCGAAAGGTCGAACATGAGTCGTATAGAAGATACGATCAACATGGAGATGTTCACCATGGATGACTAGTCCGTCTCACATGATGATCGGACACGGGCTAGTTGACATGGATCATGTGTCACTTGGATGACTGGAGAGATGTCTATCTAAGTGGGAGTTCATTAAATAATTTGATTATGTGAACTTAATTATAATGAACTTAGTCTAAAATTGTCTTTACAATCTATATTGTATATCCAATGGCCAACGCTAATGTCACCCTCAACTTCAACGTGTTCCTAGAGAAAACCAAGCTGAAAGATGATGGAAGCAACTATGCAAACTAGGTCCGTAGCTTGAGGATCATCCTCATAGCTTCCAAAAGATTGTATGTCCTTGATGCATCGCTAGGTGACCCACCCATTTTCCCAGCGGACTAAGACGTTATGAACGCTTGGCAGTCACGTTGCGATGATTACTCCCTTGTTCAGTGCGGCATGCTTTACAGTTTAGAACCGGGGCTCCAAAAGTGTTTTGAGCAACACGGAGCATATGAGATGTTCCAAGAGCTGAAACTGGTTTTCCAAGCTCATGCCCAGGTCAAGAGATATGACGTCTCCGACAAGTTCTTCAGCTATAAGATGGAGGAGAATAGTTCTGTTAGTGAGCACATACGCAAAATGTCTGGGTTGCACAACCGCTTGACTCAGCTGGGAGTCAATCTCCCGGATGACTCGGTCATTGATAGAATCCTCCAGTCACTTCCACCTAGCTACAAGAGCTTTGTGATGAACTACAACATGCAGGGTATGGAGAAGTCCATTCCTGAGTTGTACTCGATGCTGAACTCAGCGGAGGTCGAGATCAAAAAGGAGCATCAAGTGTTGATGGTGAATAAGACCACTAGTTTCAAGAAGGGCAGGGGTAAGAAGAACTTCAAGAAGGACGGCAAAGTTGTTGTCGTGCCCGGTAAGCAAGTTACCGGGAAGAAGAACAAGAATGGACCTAAGCCTGAGACTGAGTGCTTTTATTGCAAGGGTACCAGTCACTGGAAGCGGAACTGCCCCAAGTACTTAGCGGATAAGAAGGCCGGCAATGTTAAAGGTATATGTGATATACTTGTTATTAATGTGTACCTAACCAGCGCTCGTAGTAGCTCTTGGTTATTTGATACCGGTGCAGTTGCTCACATTTGTAACTCCAAGCAGGAGTTATAGAATAAGCGGAGGCTGGCAAAGGACGAGGTGACGATGCGCGTCGGGAATGGTTCCAAGGTCGATGTGATCGCCGTTGACACGCTACCTCTACATCTACCTTTGGGGTTAGTTTTAAACCTTAATAATTGTTATTTAGTACCAGCTTTCAGCATGAACATTGTATCTAGATCTCGCTTGATGTGAGATGGCTACTCATTTAAATCTGAGAATAATGGTTGTTCTATTTATATGAGAGAATGTTTTATGGTCATGCCTCGCTGGTCAATGGTTTATTTTTGATGAATCTCGAACGTGATGTTACACATGTCCATAGTTTGAGTGCCAAAAGGTGTAAGGTTGATAACGATAGTCCCACTTACATGTGGCACTGCCGCCTTGGTCATATTGGTGTCAAACGCATGAAGAGGCTCAATGCTGATGGACTTCTGGAGTCTCTTGATTTTGAATCATTTGACACGTGCAAACCATGCCTCATGGGCAAGATGACCAAGACTCCGTTCTCTGGAACAATGGAGCGAGCAACTAACTTGTTGGAAATAATACATACTGATGTATGCGGTCCAACGAGCGTCGAGGCTCGCGGTGGATACCGTTATATTCTCACCCTCACTGATGACTTGAGCAGATATGGGTATGTCTACTTGATGAAACACAAGGCTGAAACATTTGAAAGGTTCAAGGAATTTCAGAGTGAGGTAGAGAATCAACGTGACAGGAAAATAAAGTGCCTACGATCTGATCGTGATGGAGAATATTTAATTCACGAGTTTGGCACGCACCTAAGGAAATGTGGAATCGTTTCACAATTCACGCTGCCTGGCACACCTCAGCAAAATGGTGTGTCTGAATGTCATAATCGCACTCTATTGGATATGGTGCGATCTATGATGTCTCTTACCGACTTACCGCTATCATTTTGGGGATATGCATTAGAGACTGTCGCATTCACTTTAAATAGGGCACCGTCAAAGTCCGTTGAGACGACACCGTATGAATTATGGTTTGGAAAGAAACCTAAGCTGTCGTTTCTAAAATTTTGGGGATGCGATGCTTATGTGAAGAAACTTCAACCTGAGAAGCTCGAACCCAAAGCGGAAAAGTGCGTCTTCATAGGATATCCCAAAGAGACTATTGGGTATACCTTCTACCTCAGATCTGAAGGCAAAGTCTTTGTTGCCAAGAATGGATCCTTTCTATAGAAAGAGTTTCTCTCGAAAGAAGTAAGTGGGAGGAAAATAGAACTTGATGAGGCAATTGTACCTCCACTCGAACCGGAGAGTACCGCGGCACAGGAAGTTGTTTCTGTGGACCCTACACCAATTGGAGAGGAAGTTAATGATGATGATCATGAAACTTCAGATGAAGTTACTATTGAACGTCGAAGGTCCACTAGGACACGTTCCGTGCCAGACTGGTATGGCAACCCTATCCTAGAGATCATGTTGTTGGACAACGGTGAACCTTCGAACTATGAAGAAGCGATGGCGGGCCCGGATTCCAACAAATGGCTTGAAGCCATGAAATACGAGATAGGATCCATGTATGAGAACAAAGTGTGGACTTTGGTGGACTTTCGTGATGATAAGCGAGCCATTGAAAATAAATGGATCTTTAAGAAGAAGACTGACGCGGATGGTAATGTGACCGTCTATAAGTCTCGGCTTGTCGCTAAGGGTTATCGACAAGTTCAAGGAGTTGACTACGATGAGACTTTCTCACCCGTAGCGATGCTAAATTCTGTCTGAATCATGTTAGAAATTGCCGCATTTTATGATTATGAGATATGGCAAATGGATGTCAAAATGGCATTCCTTAATGGCTTCCTTAAGGAAGAACTGTATATGATGCAGCCAGAAGGTTTTGTCGATCCTAAAGATGCTAACAAAGTATGCAAGCTCCAGCGCTCCATCTATGGGCTGGTGCAAGCATCTCGGAGTTGGAACATTCGCTTTAATGAGGTGATTAAAGCATTTGGGTTTGTACAGGTTTATGGAGAACCCTGTATTTACAAGAAAGTGAGTGGGAGCTCTATAGCATTTCTCATATTATATGTGGATGACATACTGATAATGGGAAATGATATAGAACTTTTGGAAAGTGTAAAGGCCTAATTGAATAAATGTTTTTCAATGAAGGACCTTGGAGAAGCTGCTTACATATTAGGCATCAAGATCTATAGAGATAGATCGAGACGCCTCATAGGTCTTTCACAAAGCACATACCTTGACAAGATATTGAAGAAGTTCAATATGCATCAATCCAAGAAGGGGTTCTTGCCTGTGTTACAGGGTGTGAGATTGAGTACGACTAAATGCTCGACCATGACAAAGGATAGAGAAGAGATGAGTGTCATCCCCTATGCTTCAGCCATAGGCTCTATTATGTATGTCATGCTGTGTACCAGACCTGATGTGAACCTTGCCATGAGTTTGGTAGGGAGGTACCAAAGTGATCCTGGAGCGGAACACTGGACAGCGGTCAAGAATATCCTGAAGTACCTGAAAAGGACAAAGGACATGTTTCTCGTATATGGAGGTGCCGAAGAGCTCGTTGTAACGGGTTACGTCGATGCTAGCCTCGACACAGATCCGGACGACTCCAAGTCGCAAACCGGATACGTGTATATTTTGAACGGAGGGGCAGTCAGCTGGTGCAGCAGCAAGCACAGCGTCGTGGCGGCATCTACATGTCAAGAGGAGTACATAGCTGCTTCGGAAGCAGCAAAGGAAGGAGTCTGGATGAAGGAGTTCATCACTGACCTAGGAGTGATTCCCAATGCGTCGGGCCTGATGACTCTATTCTGTGATAACACTAGAGCTATTGCCCTTGCGAAGGAGCCCAGGTTTCACAAGAAGACAAGACACATCAAGCGCCGCTTCAACTCCATCTGTGATTACCTTCAGGAGGGAGATATATATATATTTGTAAAGTGCATACGGATCTGAATGTCGCAGATCCGTTGACTAAACCTCTCTCACGAGCAAAACATGATCAACACCAGAATGCTATGGTTGTTCGATTCATCACAATATAACTAGATTATTGACTCTAGTACAAGTGGGAGACTGTTGGAAATATGCCCTAGAGGCAATAATAAAATGGTTATTATTGTATTTCCTTCTTCATGATAATTGTCTATTGTTCATGCTAAAATTGTGTTAACCGGAAACCGTAATGCATGTGTGAATACATAGACCACAACATGTCCCTAGTGAGCCTCTAGTTGGCTAGCTCGTTGATCAATAGATGGTCACGGTTTCATGACCATGGACATTGGATGTCGTTGATAATGGGATCACATCGTTAGGAGAATGATGTGATGGACAAGACCCAATCCTAAGCATAGCACAAGATCGTGTAGTTCGTGTGCTAAAGCTTTTCCAATGTCAAGTATCGTTTCCTTAGACCATGAGTTTGTGAAACTCCCGGATACCGTAGGAATGCTTTGGGTGTGCCAAACGTTACAATGTAACTGGATGGCTATAAAGGTGCACTACGGGTATCTACGAAAGTGTCTGTTGGGTTGGCACGAATCGAGACTGGGATTTGTCACTCTGTATGACGGAGAGGTATCTCTGGGCCCACTCGATAAGACATCATCATAATGAGCTCAATGTGACTAAGGAGTTAGCCACGGGATGATGTATTATGGAACGAGTAAAAATACTTGCCGGTAACGAGATTGAATAAGGTATAGGGATACTGACGATGGAATCTCGCGCGAGTATCATACCAGTAAACAAAGGGAATTGAATACGGGATTGATTGAATCCCCGACATCGTGGTTCATCCGATGAGATCATCGTGGAGCATGTGGGATCCAACATGGGTATCCATATCCCGCTGTTGGTTATTGACCGAAGAGGTGTCTCGGTCATGTCTATGTGTCTCCCGAACCCGTAGGGTCTACACACTTAAGGTTCGATGACGCTAGGGTTATAGGGAAATAGTGTACATGGTTACTGAAGGTTGTTCGGAGTCCCGGATGAGATCCTTGACGTCACGAGGAGTTCCGGAATGGTCCGAAGACAAAGATTGATATATAGGAAGCGAGGATTTTCCCACCGGAAGTGTATTGGGAATTACCGGTAACGTACCGGGACAACCGGAAGGGTTCCGGGGGTCCACCAAGTGGGGCCACCATCCCTAGAGGGCTGCGTGGGCCGAGAGTGGAAGGGACCAGCCCCAGAGTGGGCTGGTGCGTCCTCCACCCTGGCCGAAGGCACATGAAAGGTGGGAGGGAGGGGAAACCCTAGGTCCATATGGGCCTAAGGCCCACCTAGGGCTGCGCCCTCCTCTCCCCCTCTCTAGCCGGCGGCCAGATCCCATCTGGGGCTGCCGCCACCCCTAGGGTGGGAACCCTAGGGGCTGCTCCCTCCCCTCCCCTCCTCCTATATATAGTGGGGGATTTGGAGGCTGCCAACACACGACACGAGTTCTCTCTCTCGGGCAGCCCCATCCCTCCTTCTCCTCCTCCTCCGTAGTGCTTGGTGAAGCTCTGCCGGAGTGCCACGCAGCTCCACCGTCACCACGCCGTCGTGCTGCCGGAGCTCTTCCCAACCTCTCCTTCCTCCTTGCTGGATCAAGGCTTAGGAGACGTCACCGGGTTGTACGTGTGTTGAACGCGGAGGCGGCGTTGTTCGGCGCTAAGATCGGAGTCCACCGTGATCTGAATCGCTACGAGTACGAATCCACCAACCGCGTTCTTGTAACGCTTCCGCTTAGCGATCTTCAAAGGTATGAAGATGCAATTTCTCCCCACTCGTTGCTGGTTTCTCCATAGATAGATCTTGGTGATCATAGGAATTTTTTTGATTTACTACTACATCTCCCAACATTATGATCAACAATACTAGTTGGAATAGCTTCTACCGACTTAGTAACATAATCAACAACAACTAGAATATGAGTATACCTGTAGGAAATTGGAAAAGGTCACATATAATAATAAAAAGTAAACATCAAATGGTTCAATAACAAGAGAGTAATTCATAGGCATTTCCTGGCGTCTACTAATATTGCAAATTCTTTGGCATTCATCACATGACAAGACAAACTTACAAGCATCCTAGTAGAGAGTAGGCCAATAAAAACCAGATTGTAATACCTTGTGTTCAGTTCTATCTCCAGTATGGTGTCCTCCGTAGGCCTCGGAATGACACTTGTATAGGATCTGTTCTTGTTCATGCTCAGGTACACAATGTCTAATAACACCATCTACTCCTTCTTTATAAAGGTGTGGATCATCCCAAAAGTAATGTCTTAAATCATAGAAGAACTTTTTCTTTTGTTGGTATGTGAAACTAGGTGGTATAAATTTAGCAACAATATAATTAGCATAATCAGCATACCATGGAGCATTACACGAAGCATTTATGACAGCTAATTGTTCATCGGGAAAGCTATCATCAATAGGTAGTGGGTCATCAAGAACATTTTCTAACCTAGACAAATTATCCGCTACAGGGTTATGAACACCCTTTCTATCAACAATATGCAAGTCAAATTCTTGTAGCAGAAGAACCCATCTGATAAGTCTAGGTTTAGCATGTTTCTTTTCCATAAGATATTTAATAGCAGCATGATCAGTGTGAACAGTTACTTTGGAATCAACAATATAAGGTCTGAACTTATCACAAGCAAACACAACTGCTAAAAATTCCTTTTTAGTGGTAGCATAATTTCTTTGAGCGTTGTCTAGAGTTTTACTAGCATAATGTATAACATTTAATTTCTTATCAACTCTTTGTCCTAAAATGACACCAACGGCATAATCACTAGCATCACACATAATTTCAAAGGGTAGGTTCCAATCAGGTGGTTGAACAACAGGTGCAGAAATCAAGGTATTCTTAAGAATTTCAAATGCTTCTACACAACCATCATCAAAAATGAACGGAACATCTTTTTGCAAAAGATTAGTGAGAGGCCTAGAAATCTTAGAGAAGTCTTTAATAAACCTCCTATAGAAACCAGCATGACCAAGGAAACTTCTTATACCTCTGATATCCGTAGGACATGGCATTTTTTCAATAGCATCAACTTTAGCTTTATCAACTTCAATACCTCTAAGATTAGTTTCTAAGATTAGTTTCCCTTAAGGGTGGGTTCCAAAACAATACCTTCATTCACCATAAAGTGGCGCTTCTCCCAATTCAAGACAAGATTAGTTTCTTTGCATCTTTCAAAACTCGATCAAGGTTTCTCAAACAATCATCAAAAGAAGTTCCGTAAACGTTAAAACCATCCATGAAAACCTCAACAATCCTTTCATAGAAATCAGAGAATATAACAGTCATACATCTTTGAAAGGTAGCAGGTGCATTGCATAAACCAAAAGGCATGCGTTTATAAGCAAGGGTAGCGAAAGGGCAAGTAAAAGTGGTCTTCTCTTGGTCCTCTTTTGACACAGGTATTTGAGAGAAGCCAGAATAACCATCTAGAATGCAAAAATGTGTGTGTTTGGATAATCTTTCTAGCGTTTGATCAATAAAAGGTATAGGGTAATGATATTTCCTAGTAGCTTTATTTAATTTCCTAAAATCAATTACCATTCTATACCTTGTAACAATTCTTTGTGGGATCAATTCATTTTTATCATTAGGAACTACGGTAATACCTCCTTTCTTAGGGACACAATGAACGGGACTAACCCATCTACTATCAGCAATAGGATAAATGATACCTGCCTCCAGAAGCTTTAATTTTTTATTTCTTACCACTTCTTTCATTTTAGGATTTAATCGTCATTGCTGATCAACAACTGGTTTAGCATCGGGCTCCATATTGATTTTATGCTAACATAGAGTGGGACTAATGCCCTTAAGATCATCAAGAGTATATCCAATAGCAACACGGTGCTCCCTCAAAAATTTCAATAATCTCTTTTCTTCATGCTCTGAAAGGTTATCACTAATAATAACAGGATATATCTTCTTTTCATCAAGATAAGCATATTTCAGAGTATCCGGTAATTGTTTAAGTTCAAACATGGGATCACCCTTGGGTGGAGGAGGATCCCCAAGTATTTCAATAGGCAAGTTGTCTTTCAAAATAGGATGATGATCAAAGAAAATCTTATCTATTTCATTCCTTTCATTCATATGCATATCATTTTCATGGTCTAGCAAATATTGTTCTAAGGGATCAGTAGGAGGCACAACAATAGAAGTAGGACCAATAATTTCATCCTTACTAGGCAATTCTTTATCATGGGGTTGTCTACAAAATTTAGAGAAATTAAACTAATGAGACGTGGCCGCAAAACTTATAGTAACAGTTTCCTTCTCACAATCTATCCTAGCATTAACAGTATTCAAGAAAAGTCTACCAAATATAATGGGGCAAGAATCATCTTGTGGGGAACCAAGGACAAGAAAATCAGTAGGATATTTTATTTTCCCACACAAGATTTCAACATCTCTAACAATCCCAACTGGTGCTATAGTATCTTTATTAGCAAGCTTAATTGTACCATCAATTTCCTCTAACTCAGTTGGTACAATATCATTCATAATTTCTTTATATAAGGTAAAGGGAATTGAATTCACACTAGCACCCACATCACATAAGCCATGATAACAATGATCTCCTATTTTAACAGAAACAAAAGGCATGCCAACAATAGGTCTATGTTTATCTTTGGCATCAGGTCTAGCAATTCTAGCAGCTTCATCACAGAATTGAATAACATGCCCATCAATATTATCAACCAAGAGATCTTTAACCATAGCAATACTAGGCTCAACTTTAATTTGTTCAGGAGGTGTAGGTGTTCTAACATAGCTCTTACAAACCATAGTTGAAGCTTTAGCATGTTCCTTTATTCTAACAGGAAAAGGTGGTTTCTCAATATAAGCAGCAGGAATAACAGGATCAACATTATAAGTAATAGTTTCTTATTCAACTTTAATAGGTTCAACTACTTTCACTTCAATGGGAGGATGATATTTAAACCACTTCTCCTTAGGGAGATCAACATGAGCAGCAAAAGATTCATAGAAAGAAGCTACTATCTCAGAGTCAAGTCCATATTTAGTGCTAAATTCACGAAAAGCATCGGTGTATAGAAAGGATTTAACACAATCAAACTTAAGGTTTATACCTGACTCCTTACCTTCATCGAGTTCCCAATCTTCAGAGTTGCTTTCAATTCTTTCCAATAAATCCCATTTGAAGTCAATATCTTTCTTCATATAGGAACCAGTACAAGAAGTATCGAGCATGGATTGATCATTACGAGAAAGCCAAGCATAAAAATTATGAATAATAATTTCTCTCAAGAGCTCATGATTGGGGCATGAATATAACACTTACTTAAGCCTCCCCCAAGCTTGAGTGATTCTTTCTCCTTCACGAGGCCAAAAATTATAGATATAATTCCGATCACGATGAACTAGATGCATAGGATAGAACTTCTGATGAAATTCCATTTTCAATCGGTTGTAGCTCCATGATCCAATATCATCACATAGCCTATACCATATCAATGCCTTCTCCTTCAAATATAAAGGAAAGACCTTCTTCTTGACGTGATCCTCGGGCAGACCTGCAAGCTTAAATAATCCACAAACTTCATCCATGTAGATTAGATGCAAATAAAGAAGTAGTGTTCCATCTCCTGCATAAGGATTAGCCAGCAGTTTCTCTATCATACCCGAAGGAATTTCATAATAAATATTTTCAGTATGTTCAGTTAGTTGAGGGGCAACTCTTTGTGCTTCCGGTCGAGGTGAAGATACCCTGAACAAACCCCTCAAAGGATTACTTTCCATAGTAGCAACCAAATTCCACTTACCAAAGGCGCTTCACTCCCCGGCAACGGTGCCAGAAAATATTCTTGATGACCCACAAGCATAGGGGTTCTATTGTAGTCCTTTTGAAGTAAGAGTATCAAACCCAATGAGGAGCAGAAGGAAATGACAAGCGGTTTTCAGTAAGGTATTCTCTGCAAGCACTGAAATTATCGGTAACTGATAGTTTTGTGATAAGAGAATTGGTAACAAGAAACAAGTAACAAGCATATTAAAGGTGCATCAAGGTAGACCAATCCTTTTTGTAGCAAAGGACAGGCCAAGACTAACTCTTATATAAAGTGAAGCGCTCCCGAGGACACATGGGAATTTCCGTCAAGCTAGTTTTCAGCATGCTCATTTGATTCGCGTTCGTTACTTTGATAATTTGATATGTGGGTGGACCGGTGCTTGGGTGCTAACCTTACTTGGACAAACCTCTCACTTATGATTAACCTCTCTCGCAAGCATCCGCAACTACGAAAGAACAATTAAGATAAATCTAACCATAGCATGAAACATATGGATCCAAATCAGCCCCTTACGAAGCAACACATAAACTAGGGTTTAAGCTTTTGTCACTCTAGCAACCAATCATCTACTTATTACTTCCCAATGCCTTCCCCTAGGCCCAAATAATGGTGAAGTGTTATGTAGTCAACGTTCACATAACACCACTAGAGGAGAGACAACATACATCTCATCAAAATATCGAACGGATACCAAATTCACATGATTGCTTATAACAAGACTTATCCCATGTCCTCAAGAACAAACGTAACTACTCACAAAGCATGTTCATGTTCATAATCAGAGGAGTATTAATTATCATAAAGGATCTTAACATATGATCTTCCACCAAGTAAACCAACTAGCATCAACTACAAGGAGTAATCAACACTACTAGCAACCCACAGGTACCAATCTAAGGTTTGAAACAAAGACCGAGACAAGAGATGAACTAGGGTTTGGAGAGGAGATGGTGCTGATGAAGATGTTGATGGATATTGACCCCCTCACGATGAGAGGATCGTTAGTGATGATGATGGCTTCGATTTCCCCCTCCGGGAGGGAAGTTTCCCCGACAAAACAGCTCTACTGGAGCTCTAGATTGGTTCTGCCCAAGTTTCGCCTCGAGACAGCGGCGCTTCGTCTCGAAAGCTCTCTTATGATTTTTTAGGTCAAAATCCTTCATATAGCATAAGATGGGCATCGGGGACCTGCCAGGTGGGTCACAAGCCACCTAGGCGCGGCCCGGGGGTGGTCGCGCCTAGCAGGCTTGTGACCTCCTCGTGGCCCCCCTCTGGTATTTGTTTTGCCCAATATTTTTTATATATTCCAAAACAATTCTCTGTAACTTTTCAGGACTTTTGGAATTGTGCAGAATAGATCTCTCAGATTTGCTCCTTTCCTAGTCCAGAATTCAAGCTTGCGGCATTCTCCTTCTTCATGTAAACCTTGTAAAATAAGAGAGAAAAGACATAAGTATTGTACCATAATGTGTAATAACAGCCCATAATGCAATAAATATCAATATAAAAGCATGATGCAAAATGGACGTATCAGAGGGTCGCTCCCTCGAGGCAGAACTTGGGCAGGAGCACTTTTGCCCTCCGGCGGAGCGATTTCGCCGGGGGAACTTCCCTGTCAGGGGGGGAATCGAAGCCATTGTCATAACCAATAACCCTCTCATCTTGGGAAGACCGTTCTTCATCAACATCTTCAACATCACCATCACCATCTCCTCTCAAACCCTAGTTCATCTCTTGTGTTTAATCTTTGTACCAGAACCTCAAATTGGTACATGTGGCCTGTGGGTGACTAGTAGTGTTGATTACCTTGTGTACTTGATTACTATATGGTTTATTTGGTGGAAGATTATATTTTCAGATCCATTATGCTATTCAATACACCTCTGATCTTGAGCATGCATATTATTTGTGAGTAGTTACTTTTGTTCTTGAGGTCACGGGAGAAGTCATGTTGCAAGTACTCATGTGAATTTGATATGTGTTCGATATTTTGATGATATGTATGTTATGATTCCCTTAGTGGTGTCATGTGAACGTCGACTACATGACACTTCACCATCCTTGGGCCTAAGGGAATGAATTGTGGAGTAGTTATTAGATGATGGGTTGCTAGAGTGACAGAAGCTTAAACCCTAGTTTATGCGCTACTTCCTAAGGGGCTGATTTGGGTCCATATGTTTAATGCTATGGTTAGACTTTGTCTTAATACTTTTCTCGTAGTTGCAGATGCTTGCGAGGGGGTTAATCAGAAGTAGGTTGTTAGTTCAAGTAAGAACAACACCTTAGCACCGGTCCACCCACATATCAAATTTTCAAAGTAGCGAACACGAATCAAACCAACATGATGAAAGTGACTAGATGAAATTCCCGTGTACCCTCAAGAACACTTTGATCATCTTAAGAGATACTTTTGCCTGTCCTATGCCATAAAAGGATTGGGATACCTTGCTGCATCTTACCTATTGTTACCGTTACTTGCTTGTTACAAATTACCTTGCTATCAAAACACTTGTTACTTACAATTTTAGTGCTTGCAGAAATTACCTTGCTGAAAACCGCTAAGCATATCCTTCTACTACTCGTTGGGTTCGACACCCTTACTTATCGAAAGGACTACGATTGATCCCCTATACTTATGGGTCATCAATCATCACATGGGTTCTCGCTCCGGATCCCCAACTTGTACGGCTCCTTCCACTCAAACCAAGGCCAGCACAGCCGCAAGGCACGCGCGAACTTCTCCGTGTTGAGCACCCCAAGGCCACCAAAAGCATGTGGCCCGGTCACAATCTCCCAATTGACCTTGCACCTTGCCCCGGTCGTCTTGTTTGAACCCGCCCATAGGAACACCCTCTCTAGTTTATTGATGGATTGTAGGATGGTTGGCGGTATGACGAGAGTCGTAATGAAGTAGATCAGTTGTGACATGAGGACCAACTTAACAAGGGCCGCACTGCCAATTGTGGTGATGTTTTGGCCCTCGTATGTTGTCATCTTGCTTGGCACTTTATCCACCAGGAATTGAAGGTCAACCAACTTCAGGTTCCAGGCAACCCCAAGTAGAGCAATGGGAAGAAAGGCCTCACAACCGGCATCCCTTGGGTTATGCACGTCAGGTTGACATGATTGCACCGAATGGGTACCACCAAACTCTTATGGAAATTGGTGCAGAGTCCCATGACCTTTCCAAAGCTTCTCAGAACAGTTGCCAAATTGTTGATATCCCGCTTAATCGGGGCTATGAACACAGCCGCATTGTCCACATAGAGAGATGTTCGCACAATGGCTCCCCTTCCTCTAATTTTATGGAGCATCCCCTTCCTCGTCGCCACCTTGAGTATTTGTTGTAGTGGGTCAGTGGTGATGATAAAGAGAAGAGGGGAAATGGGTCCCCTTGCTAGAGCCCACAACCGTGCTTGATGGGGGTGCCGGCCAGCCCAATCAACAGGACGCTCGAAGAAGAGGAGCACCAAAGAGTTGCAATCCGATTTCTAAATTTAGAAGGGAATCCTCTCCTCTCAAGCAAACCAAGCAAGAACTCCCATCTGACCGAGTCGGAAGCCTTACGAATATCAAGCTTGCATAGAAGGGATGGAGTCTTGCTCTTGTGGAGCCGCCGAGCAAAGTTCCAGACAAACATGAAGTTGTCATGGATACTCCTAGTTTTGATGAAGGCACTCTCGACGTTGGAGACAAGGGTGGACATGTGCGGGCCAAGCCTAACGGAGACCACCTTCGCAATTATCTTTGCGATAGCATGGATGAGGTTGATGGGTCTATAGTCGGCGATGCTCTTCGCCCCTTCCTTCTTTGGAAGAAGCACAATATTTGTGGAGTTTAGCCAATGTAGATTTGTCGAGTGAAGGGAGTCAAAGCAGTCGATCGCCCTCACGAGATCATGCCTAATGGTGGCACAACACTTCTTGAAGAAACGTCCTGAGAAGCCATCCAGCCCAGGGGCCTTGTGACTACGCATGCCATTGATCGCCTCAAGGACCTCCCCTTCAGTGAATGGGGAGTCAAGCCCTTGAAACACATGCTTCTCCAGGTTGAGATCCTCCTAGTTGAAGTTCTTGGTGCTCCTATCACCTCTTCTCGTGACTTGAGAGAAGTGGTCGTGGATTATTTTTCTCATTTGTTTCTGGGTCACCCATCCCTGATCATTCACGATTCTGTGAATGTGATTCTTCCTTCTCCGTGCATTGACCCTTCGATGGAAGAATTTAGTGTTGGTGTCACCCTCCTTGATGTTTGAGATTCGAGCACATTGTTTCTCGCGTCCTTCTCTAACACGACCAAGCTTATGACCCTCCGCTTAAGCCTAGCACGAAGGTCTAGCTCGTCAGGGCTTAGCTGCCTGCCCTCCTACGCAATGTCAAGGCGAAGGATCACTAGGAGGGCGGCCTGGAGATGAATTTTGGAGCGAGAGAAGAGGCCCCTGCTCCAAAGTGACAAACGTAGAGTTGTTTTCTTGAGCTTGTGGAAGAGGATGATGTATGGCTCAGTGTCGTCAACATGCTCGCCCATGCCTTTCTCTCAATGCACAAGCGACAACTAGGAAAGATGTTGAGAGGGCATTTGGGATTTTGCAATCCCAATTTGCAATTGTGCGAGGACCATCTAGATTCTAGGATCAACAAACCCTTTGGTATATCATGACTGCTTGCATGGTCATGCATAACATGATCATTGAGAATGAGCGTAAACACTATTTAGATTACACATTCTGTGATCGGATGGGCGTATGTGTTACGCCGGTGAGAAAAAAGGAATAATCAGACGTTTCATGAAGGTGTACAATGAATTAAAGACTCTGATGCGCATGATCAACATTAGAAGGATTTGATGAAGAAGTAGTGAAAATGGCATGATGAAAAAACCGCCTAGTTTCATTATTTGTTTGTTGCGCAAGAACCTTGTTGTATTTGTGCTGGATTTGATATTGTGGATTTCATGAATTACTCTAACCTACGCAGTATGAAATAATTTGATATTATGAACATGAAAAATTGAAGTTTTATTCGATATTTCAATTTGTGTTGTTGTACAAAGACGCGCTGTCTGCAGCCGGTTTTATATCTCCAATATACATCATCTGTTGGGGTTGCATTTTTACATCTCCAATACACATTATCTGTTAAAGGTGATTTTTTTAAGATGTAGAAGTCATTTTTTTAAAGATGTAAATTATACATCTCCTAGTTTTACATTTTTACATTTGCATTATCTATTGAAGATGCCCTAACCTACGCAGTTTTTATTGATTTTCCGTCTATACTGTGAAGCGTACGAGTGGCAAACCAACCTATGGTTGGATGGTTAGGAGGATAGTGGTATCCCTCTACCCACCAGAGTTTAAGTCTCAGACTTGACATTGGTGCTTGCATTTTTCTGGATTTATTTCAGGCCTTTCGTCCTTGTGCTTTCAGTGAGAGGAGACGTTACCGTCGACAACGAAGACGTCTATGGCGATTTCAACAATCTCAAGATGATGTGCCGGCTTAGTCTTTCGAAGATACTCATAGGGATAAGGTGTGCGTGTGTGCGTTTATAAAGATGATTGTATGTGCGTGTATGTGAGCAATTTCGATTGTACTCTGCTAAAAAAACTTACGAATGCACCGGAGTACATTGTTTATTATTGTACGCTCATCTGTCGATGGAGCTAGAATCGTATCATCCTCGAAAGGGCGACGGAAGAGTGATCGGCATAAACGAAGCATCCCTTTTTATCGCCCGTTTACAGATGCAGCCGTCGTGATCGTCCCATGTTCCCTTGTTCCGTCCGCAGCGGAATATCAAGCGGCCCGAGCCGAGGCGTACCGCACCGTCTCCCCTGGTCGATGATAATATCCCATGCATGGTGGTCGACCGGAAACACGTTTGCGCGTGGTTAATTTGGCCCTAACACCTGTATATGCTCCATCTCATTGGCCAAAGCCTTCAGGTCAGTGTCGTGTGGAGGGAATACACAACAAAATCTTCCTGGCCGACCGGGCACGCACGTACGTACCTCGGTTCGGGGCTTCTGGGCCAGCGGGTGTGGCGCCATGTCGGCCGCACGACGACTTGAAGGACCCCCCACGGTGCCCAACTTCCTTATTTTTGGCGGGGAAGTGCCGAACTCACTGCCATGTTGGATTCAAACTGCAGTCTTGCTACGACTTTATTAGTTTACGTTTCTGGGCTCGTGATGACGAGCGGCTGAAGCAGCTATCTTGGTTAAGGCTCGCAGTCTTGTCCCAAATAAAAAGTTAAGGCTTGCTGCTGGCAGTCAGCATGCTACGCGACCGGATAATTGCAGTGCAAATCAGCAAAAAGAAACGGCCAACTTGCACGAAATCACGCGAGCGCTCGGCCTGCATTGCATGCTCAGAATTTCAGAAGCTCGATACCCTAGCAGTGGCTACGAACGGCGGCGGGGTCACGAGTGTTCCTTTCTTGTCTAGAGTAGAGCCACAAAACTACCGGATGAAAGAAAGGCACCCCTCTTTTAATTCGTGATGATTTTAGAGCAACTCCAATGGGACGACCCAAACGGACGACGATTTCGTCCGTTTTTTGTCCGTTTGGGTCGGCCGCCTGTCCGGCATCCGCTCTTTTTTAGATTTGGGTCGGCAACGCGTCCAACGCGTCTACCCATATGTACCGGCCTAGCCGGCTAACCGCCCAATATTACATTGATTTGCATTCAAATATATTGTCAAATAACATAGTTTACCGAATAAAATAGTATAGTTTTACAAACCGAATACAAATAAAAATGTTTCACATAGTTTTGCAAACGAATAAAAAAAGATACATCTAGTGGTTGTCAACATGAGCCCACATATGCTTAACCAAATCATTTTGCAGTTACACGTGAGTTTTCCAAACACGCATGTCTTCATGAAATTGGGTGAACTGTTCAAACGTTGTCGCTACTCCATGCTCAGGCACAACATTCTCATACTGAAACTGAAAGCCTTGATTGTACAGATGTTCTGGACGCTCGTCTTCTACGATCATATTATGCATGATCACACAAGCAGTCATCACCTTCCACAGTTTCTGCGTGCTCCAGGTATTAGCAGGATACCGAACGATGCCCCATCGAGATTGCAAAACACCAAAGGCACGCTCGACATCCTTCCTATCACTCTTGCTCTTGGGAAAATCTTCTCCTCTTCTCTCCGATAGGGTTGGGTATTGTCTTGACAATAGTGGTCCACTGAGGATAGATAGCGTCATCCAGGTAGTATCCTTTGTCGTAGTTGTGTCCGTTGACAGTAAAGTTCACCGGTGGGCTGTTGCCTTCGGCAAGCCTAGCAAACACCGGCGAGCGCTGAAGCACGTTGATATCATTATGTGATCCAGCATGTCAAAGAAAGAGTGCCAGATCCAGAGATGTTGAGACGCCACGACCTCTAGTATGACAGTGCAAGCCCTGACATGTCCCTTATACTGCCCTTGCCAAGCAGAAGGACAGTTCTTCTACTCCCAGTGCATGCAGTCTATGCTGCCAAGCATCCCTGGGAAGCCCCTTCTGGCATTCATAGCCAACAAACGGGTTGTATCTTCAGCTGTCGGCTCTCTCAAGTACTCAGGGCCAAACACAGCAATAACAGCCTTGCAGAATTTATACAGGGACTCTAGACATGTAGACTCGCTCATACGGACGTACTCGTCAATGAGATCACCGGGCACTCCGTATGCAAGCATTCGGATGGGGACAATGCATTTCTGATAAAAGGAGAAACCAATCTTGCCGACGGCATCCTCTTTGCACTCAAAATAGTCATCATAGCCGACCACTCCCTCTCTAATACGGTTGAAAACATGTCTACTCATACGGAAACCGCGGCGAAATTTTTGATGTTTGAACAACGGGTTTGTTGTATCAAAGTAGTCCTTCCAAAGAAGGAAATGCCCACTCTCTCGGTTGCGATTCAACGCCGGAAGGTGGTCCGGAATGGAGCCACGGAACGAACGGCCGCTGGTTGTTTAGGTGGTGATGGACCAACACGGCAGCCAATATCTCCTCCTCGTCGTCGGACGACGAATCGTCGGAGTCGCAAAAAAAATTGTGGAAGAAGAACTCGTCGGCGGAGTCCATTTCGTACCTTGGCAAATTGTAGAACAGCTTGCGGGCGTCGAAGAAGGAGACAACCGGTGAGGGGAGTCGCGGCGCGCACGGACCAACTAGCTGCCCTGCCGGCGTCCGATGAGCGTGTCGATCGGGTCTGGTGGGGGCGGCGAGGTGACTTCTTGGTCGCGGGCGGCTGTGCGGTGGGAGGAGCGGCGGTGGGAAGCAGTTTGCTCCCCGGTGGCAAAACGACGATGGCGGGCGACGAGGGGAGTGGGCGGCGTTGCTGGGCGGATGTGGAGACGGTGACAGCTGGCAGAGTCGCCGACAAAAATGGGCGGATGTGAAGGCGACGGCGGCGGCGACGAAGAAGGCGGGCGAGGGTTGCTGTTGGCTGGGAGGAAGAGGGGAGGCCAATGTGCCACCGATCAGCGGGTCCGGGGAGGGAAGAGGGCGAGCACGCGCGCGTCCGTCTCGTGTCCGCGTCGACGCAAATCCGACTCAAAAATAGACCGGAAATGAATCGTCCGCGAACGAAAAGCGGACGCGCGTCCGTTTGGGTCGACGCATTGAATCGTCTTTTGTGTCTGCGCCAATCCAAACGGACGACGACGAACGAAATGGTCGCTTCATGTAAGTTGCTCTTATTGACGGGAGAAAGGCGCCGTTTCTGTCTAAAAATGGGGAATGACAAAGCCGCTTTGCCGGCCGGTCAAAGGCAGCAGTGATCCACGGCGGAGCATCAGCGCGCTTGCGCGGCCTCCCGCATGATTGACGCGTGCGTGCCGCACTTTCCCCCGGCGTTTGAGCCGACCCGATTCAAAAGTCAGGGACACCAAGCAGATTTTTTAACAGGAAGGGAATCATCATGGGCATCATCAGCAGGCAGCGGCGCACGGGGCCGGAGACGTCACTGTCCTCCCCCGCTCCCCGCGCGCGTCCGTCCGTGCACCCCCCGTGCCGTCGCTGCCAAAGCCCGGGCGCCGGATATGGGTCGCCGCCCAGTCGGCCACGTCCCCCTACGCCGCACCGGCCACAGCCGCGTTCGTCCGTGCGTGCGCGCGGCGCCCCTGACCCCGACGGCGAGTCGGCTGCGTGCTGCCGATACAGCGAACCCAACGGGTCGACAAGATGGGCAACTTGGCAGCGACGACTTGCACTGCTTCTCGGGTTTATCCGGAGAGGTTTATTCGATCGATTCAGGTCTTTTTCCCGCGAGGACAATAATAATCAATTGAAGTCTTATGTAAGTGTTGTAGGAGCATGCATGCATGTGGCGTCCGATCGGTCGCAGCCATCAGAGGCGTATCAGAGGCGTGAGTACGTCTCGTGGGACGTCGGGCGTTATGTGACCAAGTAGTAACCATCCAAACTAAGCTAATTAATGGGGTTCCGATGGCTTGCTACTTAGATATGCCGGTCAACTTTCCCGGAATTCCCATCCAAGTAAGATAAGGCGGCGTACTTAACTTAGGATTGAGCCACACTCAATCAAGCCGCCGTCCGTCCCCGCCCAGTTGCTTCCGGGAAACGCCGAGCCGATGCCACCACAACCACACGGACAGGACCAATTCGCTCGTTCACCCGGTCGGGTTCGAATTGAATTCGCTCGGTCGCTTGTGCGCTCCCGAGACGCATACCCGGAAGGGGAAAGGGACCGGTGGCAGGGGCGGGGGGCAACAAACCGCTATACCGAACGAACCAACGAACCAACCTCCCGCGATGTGTGGTCCACCCGTTGCGATGGATGGATGGATGGATGGATGGATTCCGGGGCGGGGCACCTTGGGTTGCCTGCTGCCCTCTCCAGCTCCGTTGCTTGCTTCAAGCATATCGATCGACGTATCCACGTCAAGCTATCTATCGATCGGCCCCGGGACCGGCGTGTGACACGCGCTGCCGGCATACGGTCCACGTTTCCTGGCCCTGGCAGTTGGGTCCGTCCAAATGTGTCCCCCGATCCGGCGGTGTGTCCTGCAGCAAAACAGCGACGAATGATCGTCAAACCAGGGTAGAACCAGTGGCGGTGATATAATAATAGCAGAGAATCGTGTCAGTTCACCGGGGGCTGCGTGTCAGCCAGTCAGTGGGTCTGTGACTGGCCCTGCTTTTGGTGTTTTATTTTAACCGTCGCCGCGTGTGCGTCGACTGGTCGATTTCAGGGGTTTACCGACGTGGTGTGTGGTTGCATCGTTGGTGCAACCGTGCAGCGGCGCGCGGGTCGGGACACGCGGCGACGCCATCGCTGGAGATTGGTCGACGGGGAGGTCCATCCAACGAACGAACCCACCCAGCCCCGGGTCATGGCGGCTCCGCTCAGCAGCAATGGCTCGCGTCAACATATTTGAAAACCGTCGCCATCCTCGCTTTCCCTCCACAGTTCGTTCGCTCACCTTCTCCTCCAAACCCCGGCGCGCCAAGCCCCCACACCCGCTTTGTTCTCCTCCTCCTCCACCTCCCTCTTATCCTCTCCGGCCACCGTATAAGTAGCCACGCGCACTCCATTACGTTAATCCCATTCCCACCTCGAAAACCTCCAGCGCTGAATATATACTCCCTCCGTGCACGCACGCACGCACGCGCTGCCTAGAAGCTTGCGAGGACGAGGAGCAGATACCGAGGAGAGCGAGAAGAGGTCGGCTGCCGTCGTTTGCATCAGGGCCAAGCGGTTCTTGTTAGAAGAGGAAGCGAGGGTGGTGGTTTCATGGCGGTGACGGCGACCACGGCCGCGGCGGCGGCCACCATGCTGGCGGCGGTGATGGCCATCTTCCTCTCCTTCGTGCTCTGCTTCTACATATTCCTCTGCGCCAAGAGGTCCCGGGGAGGGCCGCCGCCGCCGCCGGGGAGCGGCGTGATGGCGCACCTGCGCTACCTGTTCTGCGGCGGGGACGGGAGGACCGGCGCGGGGGACGGCGTCGCCCCGTGGTTCTACGACGGGGGCCTGGACGACGCGTCGATGGCGTCGCTGCCCCGCAGGGAGGTGGCCAAGGGGGAGGCCATGGACTGCGCGGTCTGCATCACGGAGCTCGCCGCCGGGGAGACGGCGCGCGTGCTGCCCCGCTGCGGCCACGGCTTCCACGTCGACTGCGTCGACATGTGGCTCAAGTCGCACTCCACCTGCCCGCTCTGCCGCTGCCCGGCCGTCGACGCGCCGCCCCTGCCGCCCGCGCCGGTCCAGGCGCCGGAGGCGGACCAGGAATCGCCCAACTTCCCCACCAACGTGCTCTTCTTCGGCTCCCAGGACGACGTCAGCACCGGCCGCACGCAACCGCAGCAGCAGACTCCCGCCGCAACGACGCCTCAATCGGCGCCTACTCCGTCGCAAGCGCAAGCGCAAGCGCCGCCGGCAGGGGCGTGCGGGCTGCGGCGGCTTCTCGGGTGTGGCGGCGCATCGCCGCCCCCGGCGCCTCAGGAGGAGGACGCGGGCAGGGACATAGAGATGGGGCTCGCCGGCGGCGAGAGCAGCGCGTCGTCGCGGCAGACGAAGCCGCCGCAGCAGCCGGCGGGCTCGTGCTGACGCCCCGGCTGGCACGGTGGACTTTTCCTCCCCCAACCTTTTGTGATGTGCTGTCTTCCTTGCGTGGCGTCATCGCAAGTTTTCCCAGTGTCTCCTCTCCTCCGTTACTCCGTCTCGGAGTAAAAAAAAACTGTACAGATTTTTATATAGATGTGTGATGTACATGTGGATAGAATGATCATGTTCCGGCATGACACCACAAAGAGAAGAAAACAAGTTTGCCCGCGTACATTTCGTCGTTCCTTCTCATTCTTTCTACAACTTGCAAGCGGTCAATTCAGCTGTGGCAGCGACAGCAACCCACTATACCGTTATTCAGTTACTACTTCCGTTCTCTGTCGACGAGTAGCACTAACTGCAACTGCAAACTGCAAGCCTGCAGCCGTAAGCAGTGCCGCTAGGAGTATAGTATATTCATCACCCTGCCTGACGTGTTGTCCGGCTCTTGTTTCCTCTGGCCACCGGTTGCGAATATCAAATTTGTGCCAAAATTTTCATATCACTCTCCCTCAGAATGCTGCATCTGTCAAGAGCCAGGGACCTCGCACGTACGCGCCAAAACTGGAGATTTGACATGCGATAAGCTGAGAAGAACATGTATGACTGCCCCTTGTTCGCCAACTCCGCATGTACGCCGCATTATCAACCACCAGTCCACCATCACCATAGCCAACTGATGCACTAATCAACCACTTCTTTTTCTTTCTGTATAATTGTTTTATTAGCGCCTTTCGAAAGAAAGAAGTTGTTTCATTAACCCGTTTTTGGTTGCCTCCTCCTAGTTGGTCTAAAAGAAGTGGGTTGACTTGTAAGATAGTTGAGTTTTCGGTTTCCTTTTCGTTTTTTTAAGGAAAAATGATAGTTGAGTTAGCAGCAAGCATGGTGACGCCGGGTAGTTGGCCAAACAAGCAACAAGGACAGCAAAATCAACCCAACAATTTGGAGATGGCTGAGCTAACCGCTTGCTCGCAAATTAGTTATGTCATATGCATATGAATATATGATATGATGCTACCACCCAATTTTCCCTTTCGAACAAAGAAAAGTGAGTAGAGTACTATATGTGGGAGGCCCCATGACCATGGCGTAGGAAGAAAATTCTGGTTTGCCACTGCCACCAATGGATAGGTATCTGACGTACGTGTCCTTCTCAGGTCTCGCCGTTGCACAAACAGGACGAATGGGAATACATCAGCATCGATCACACACACACCCACACATAGTAAAAAATCTTGGGTTCTTTTCATATTTGCTTGGCTCGCTCGTCTATCCATGGCTTCTTCTGTGTAGCAGATAACATGTGATGCCCGCGAGATCTTCTCCTCTCCTTGATAATGGAATCGCTGCAACAAAACTGATGATGTTTGTTTCATAATAATTGCGGCTTACCAACTCTGCAAGCACCTTGCTTGGCGAGCTCACTCATTCAAACCATTCAATCCAAGATGGGAGATCTTTCTGGAAGCTTCATTGGCCGAGCCTATCTGCAAAACGCATCCCTTTCTTCATCAATGCTTTTTGTTGTATCCTAATCTGATGTTGGCCTCTCGGTAGGAAAAATTGCAAAGATTCCGAAGACGATCGATGGATGCGTCAGGAGGCGAAATGAGCTTGAGGTTCTCAGCAGGTCCAGCATGCATGTATGTGTCGACAAGAGTGATAATTGCGATAGCCCTTATCCAGATCATGTCGCTTTCCTCTTAGGTTATGCTTGCTTACACGCTGGGCGCCGGAACAGGCATGGTGTGTCTGATATTTTTATTAATGTGGAAGAAACTGATTAGCATGCACCGTTTGGACATGACGGAAATGGGTTGAGGACTAGATCAAAGCTGATATTACGAAGTTGACTGCATGTGCAGGTATGGATTTGTTCGGGGATTTCTAGCGGTACAGGCATGGGCCAATACGGTGCGGCACGGAAAAGATGAGTACATGAGGAGTCATGGGCCTGAAATTGACATGGATTCGTTCTCCGTCGAGCTCATGGACGGCGCTTTCGGAATCGGAAAATGTTTTATGGCATTTCGAACATGAGATGTGGCTGCCATTTATTATGCCCGGCGATATATGCCCGAGATGGATCAGCTCGGGCTCAAAGGACACAAATTCGTGGTGGACTATATCCATGTGTACTACGGTTCCTAGGATCTTTTTTCCCACCCGGCAGTTTATCCTGTGGGGTTTATACGCACCTGCAATGCAAACCGGGCGAGAGAGTAGAAAACGTGCGGAAAGCAGGCGAGAAGGGTGGTGGCCAGGCCATCATGCATTTCGCTTTGGTTTCTTCTACCCTGGAAAGCAGACGGGGAAGCTGCCGGCATGTGGAGAACAGAAGACGGCTGCAGCCTCCGAAGTGGGCGACACGAGGCCGAATTCCAGGGTGGCCTCCGGAGCGCAGGCGCGGCACCTAGAGCCTTTTCTTTTGGAGGCGCCTGCTGTGGCGCCAATGATGGGTCAAAGTTCCAAGACCTGATTAGTCCTGCTTGCCATCATCTTCTAAGATTAATAACTAAGGAAGTGCCTGACTGAATGATAATTCTCCAGCGTAGACGTAGTCCTCGCTGAGAAATATGTTATATGTGTGGTCTACTTGCGGCTTGTTGGCTGATGCATGCGCACGACCGGTTCCCGGGCTGACCGGAGGAGAGAAGGGGAAAAGGAACTCCGGTGCTGATGCGGCTCCTGACCACAAGAAACTCGGGTGTATCGAGATTGTTCGAATGACAGCGTCCGAATCTTCTTGGTGTGAGCAAAGGCGGCTGCTGGCTTCTTCATTCCTTGTGGTGCGAATGGGAGGCGGCCATGTGGAGGGCGGGGCGGCGGACAGCGAGGCACGCGCGGTGCACGAACCAAGGTTGGCCACGCGGCCATGGAGACGAACGGACAAGAGAAATGCCGGCTGGGGTGTGCTCGCGAGTCGCGACGCTGCGAGGCTGGACGGCGCGGAAGCGCGCTGAGGTGCCACCGCGATGGAGTGGCATGGGCTTCGGTCCTCGGTGGCGTGGCGTGGCCTGCGCGTGTGAGGTTTCGGGCAACTTCAACGCGGACAATCGAACCAATCACAAGATGTTCGGAAACTATAGCTCCCGAACGTCTCATGTCTTTTGGATTTCAGCCGAACGCCGTGTGAGCCGTTAGATCCAATATCAAATCTTGAAGCAAGTTAATCAGCCATGTCATCTAATTTTTTCGTTCGGGGAAATGCCGGGTCTTCCCAAACACCCTTTCCTCCCACGCACCTGCCCACTCTCTCCACTTCTGGTCACCATGTTTCTCTTTCTCATTTTGTATCACGGTGAGATAGAGACGCGAGTGATCGATGCGGCCAACGACGACACAACTTGGGAAGGCGAGGAATTCAAAGGATATCGCAAGACAACCCTCGGATCCATCGGCGGCGCACCGTGGAGAGAGATCCGACGACGAACGTGAAGTGATGCATCGCCCCTCGGGTTCATCGTAGGTAGGGGCGAGGTCGACGACCGGCCGTGGGGGAGTAGGTCTAGCAGGAGCAGGCGGTGGCATAGGTAAAGAGCTCCAGCGGCAGGAGTGTTTGCAAAGCCAGATGGCGTCGCGGGCAAGAGGTGCGGCTGCGAGGTGCGACGACGTTGGTGAAGAGCTCCAGTGATGGGATGCGCTAATGCGCAACGGCTTTCGCGCTATTTGCTCAAGCCATTACTTGTTCGGCAGAATCCTTCGCTTTGCATCGAGTTAAACCACATGCACCACCGCTTGTGCGGCCCCGTCAATTCCTTTGAGTTTCATTCTTGTGAACATACTCCCCAAGCGGGCTGGAGGAGAACAGGTGAGCGCACAGGAGTAGGCGGGGAGGGTGATCGAGGAGAAAGGAGAGGCGGGGGAGGTCCTTGCCGACGGTGGCTTGATGGGCGGCGCAGAGGCGGCCTGCAAGATCAAGCATTGCGGTAGGTTACAGACGGCTAAGAAGGAGATGTAGGATGCAATGACGGAGGGTGCCTCAGTTGTTCTTCGTGCTCGGGATCGATCGGCGGCGTCAAAGAGCTTCATTCTCCCATTCTGCAGGTAGCTCCTGTGGTTTCCCTCCCCATTTTTTGCTGCCTTTTGACTCTATGCAAATCCCCATGGAATATACTCATTTTCTATGTGCAAGACTCTGTCCAAATCCAACATTTCATTATGCATTCGGGGATATGATTTTTGTATGATGCTTTTTAGCATGGCATTTTTGTCAGTTCATTTTTCTCAAATTACCATGTAATGTCCCGCGAAAATGCAAGAAGATAATTGATATAAGTAGTTGCCATGGCAACAGCTTGAAGTAGTTGCCATGGAAAATTCTGTATTAGGTGCCATGACAAAATTGCTACGAGTAATTGCAATTGATAGAATCACTATGAGTAGTTGTCATGGCAAAATGTTGAAGTAGTTGCCATGGCAAAATTCTGTATTAGGTGCCATGAGAGAAATGCTACGAGAATTGCAATTGGTAGAATCGCTATGAGAAGTTCTCATGACATATTTATGGAGTAGTTGTCATTCCATCCAATTCGACCGCATCAGACATGTAAACACACCAGTAAAAAAAGGTCGTTCCACGCGTGCTATGGCGCTATTCAAGAATTGCCATTTGCATTGCTACCGAAACTATAGCCTAATAAAACGAAGATCTAGTGTACAAAATGCATAGTTTTTTGTGTCATTGATCACTCCATTTTGCTACATGCTTGAGGTGTTGAGTGTAAGATTTGGGTTTCATTGGTAGTGTCAGTTACTGTTACTCTGCGTAAGTGTTGGGTTTTTCCTCGAAGAGGAAGAGATGAAGTAGTAGTAATGAAGAGTATTTCTCTTAGTTAAGAACCAAGGTTTATTGAACCAATAAGAGACACCACACAGACAAGATAAGTGGTACCTTCACGCACACAAATAAATACGAAGTCAAGGGTTGTCAATCCCCTTGTTTCTCGCAATTGCAAGACCAAGTTTTGTAGTTGTGGATAGTAAATAAAAGTAAAATAAAAATAATTAAAAACACATGGGTATTTTGGGCTTTTATAATATGAAGTGAATGACCCGAGATCCGTAGCTTCGCTAGTGGCATCTCTCTCATGAGCATTGTAAGGTGGGTAACAAATTATTCTTGGGAAATTGATAGAAAAATGAATAATTATGAGGATCATTCATTGCATAATTCATGTAAAGGCATCACGTTTGTGACAAGTAGACCGACAACCATCTGCATCTACTATTATTACTCTATCCTTTGACGGCTATCCAGCATGCATCGCAAGGTATTAAATTCATAACAAACTGAGTAATGCATAAAACAAGATGACATGATGTAGACAGAAAAATACCATGCAATATGTTCTAACCCCGTCGTTTTACCCTTAGTAGCAACATTACAATATGTGCCTTGCTATTTGTTGGGGAACGTTGCATGGGAAACAAAAAAATTCCTACGCACACGCAAGATCTATCCATGGTGATGAGCATCTACGAGGGAGAGTGGATCTACATAACCTTGTAGATCGCTAAGTGGGAAGCGTTAAGAAACGCGGTTAATGTAGTAGAACGTCTTCGCGATCCAAATCGCCGAACGTCCCGCGATCCAATCATGATCCGTTTCGATCTAGTGCCGAACGGACGACACCTCCGCGTTCAGCACATGTACAACCCGATGACGATCTCTGCCTTGTTGATCCAGCAAGAGGGAACGGAGAGGTAAATGAGTTCTCCGTCAGCGTGACGGCGTGAAGGCGATGGTGGGGGAACTATTCTAGCAGGGCTTTGCCTAAGCACCGCTGAAACAATCTAGAGGAAGAACTATGATCTAGAGGAGAGGGTAGCACGTGGCTGATTTCTATGTTGAAAAACCCTCAATACCTCTAGTATATATAGGAGGAGGGAGGGAGGAGGCTTGGCCCCCAAGGGGCCAGCCCTAGCTTCGTCCGAAAGTGGAGAGGAGGAGTCGTCCTCCAATCCTAGTAGGACTAGGACTCCTTCTCCCCACTTGGAAACCTCCTCCACCTTCTGGACTTTCCACCTTTCAGCCGCATGGGCCCTTTGGGCTGGCCGCCCAGCCCAACAGGGGCTGGTGCGCCACCCTATAGCCCATATGCTCCCCTTAGGGGGTGGTAGTCCCACTTGGTGGACCCTTGGAACCCATTCGTCACTTCCGATACACTGCCGCTAATGCCCGAAACTTTTCCGGAGTCCAAACACCAACTTCCTATATATCAATCTTCGTCTCCGGACCATTTCGGAAGTCCTCGTGATGTCCGGGTTCTCATCCGGGACTCCGAACAAAACTTCGATCACCAACATGCATAACTCAAAACTATCAAAATGTCGCCGAACCTTAAGTGCGCAGACCCTGCGGGTTCGAGAACTATGTATACATGAATGTGACACCTCTACGGTCAATAACTAACAGAGGACCTAGATCTATGTCAAGGATTCAGTTAATACCATATGCTGTCCCCTTTGTTATTTGGTATGTTACTTGCCCGAGCTTCGATCATCGGTATCTGTATACCTAGTTCAATCCCGTTATCGGCAAGTCTCTTTACTCGTCCCGTAATACAAGATCCTATGGCAAACACTTTAGTCACATTGCTTGCAAGGCTTGTTGTTAGGTTGTATTACCGAGTGGGACCTGAGATACATCTCCATCAGACGGAGTAACATATCCTAGTTTTGATCCATACCCACTCAACAGACACTCTCGGAGATACCTGTAGAGCATCTTTATTGTGACCCAGTTACATTGTGACATTTGATACACACAAGGCACTCCTCCAGTGTCAATGAGTTGCATGATCTCATGGTCATAAGAACAGATACTTGACATGCAGAAAACTATAGCAATAAACTGACAGGATCATATGCTATGTTTATAGTTTGGGTATTGTCCATCACATCATTCTCCCAATGATGTAATCCCGTTATCAAATGACATCTCATGTCAATGGATAGGAAACCTTGACCATCTTTGATCAATGAGCTAGTTTACTAGAGGCATACTAGGGACACAGTGTTGTCTATATATCCACACATGCAATGTGTTTCCAATCAATACAATTATAGCATGGATAATAAACGATTATCATGAACAAGGAAATACAATAATAACCATTTTATTATTGCCTCTAGGGCATATTTCCAACAGGCTCCCACTTGCACTAGAGTCAATAATCTAGCTCACATCACTATGTGATTTACATTGTAATGAATCGAACACCCATATAGTTCTGGTGTTGATCATGTTTAGCACTTGGAAGAGGTTTAGTCAATGGGTGTGCAACATTCAGATCCATGTGGACTTTAAAAATATTTATGTCCTCCTCCTTGATGTACTCGCGGATGGAATTGAAGCGTCGCTTTATGTGCTTGGTCCTCTCGTGAAACCTTGGTTCCTTGGCCAGGGCAATGGGACCAGTGTTATCACAGAAGAGATCCACTGGATTCGGTTCATTGGGCAGTACTCCAAGATCTGTCATGAACTCCTTCATCCAGACACCTTCCTTCGTCGCCTTCAAGGCTGCGATGTACTCTGCTTCGCATGCAGAATCGGCTACCACGCTCTGCTTGGAACTGCACCAGCTTACCGCTCCCCCGTTAAGAATAAATATGTATCCGATTTGCGACTTAGAGTCATCCGGATCAGTGTCAAAGCTTGCATCGACGTAACCCTTTACGACGAGCTCTAGATCACCTTCATAAACGAGAAACATTTCCTTAGTCCTTTTCAGGTACTTAAGGATATTCTTGACCGCTGTCCAGTGCTCCATTCCTGAATCACTTTGAAACCTTCCGGTCATACTTACGGCAAGGCTGACATTGGGTCTTGTGCACAGCATTGCATACATGACAGAGCTTATAGCTGAAGCATAGGGGATGACACTCATCTTTTGTCTATCTTCACCTGTCAGTGGGCATTGAGTCTTACTCAACTTCACACCTTGTAACATAGGCAAGAACCCCTTCTTGGACTGATCCATCTTGAACTTCTTCAAAACTTTATCAAGGTATGTGCTCTGTGAAAGTCCTATTAAGCGTCTTGATCTATCTCTATAGATCTTAATGCCTAATATGAAAGCAGCTTCTGGTATAAAGAGAACGGCATAACACTAACACCGGCTCCCAAATCACATAAAGCAATTTTAATATAATCCCCTTTAATAGAGCATGATATAGTTGGTATTCCTAGATCTCCTAATTTCTTTGGTACTCCACCCTTAAAAGTATAATTAGCAAGCATGGTGGAAATTTCAGCTTCCGGTATCTTCCTCTTATTAGTCACAATATCTTTCATATAATTAGCATAAGGAGACATTTTCAAAATATCAGTCAAGCGCATACGCAAAAAGACAGGTCTAAGCATTTCAACAAAGCGCTCAAAATCCTCCTCATCCTTTTTCTTGGATGGTTTAGGAGGAAAGGGCAGGTTTCTGAACCCATGGTTCTCTTTCTTTACCATGCTTCCTAGCAATAAAATCTCTTTTGTCATATCTTCTATTCTTAGGTTGTGGGTTATCAAGATCAACAGCTGGTCCTCAGAGTTCCATTGGTTGGCGAGCTCCTGTGGCTCCCACTGAAAAACTGGCTCAGGGTACGGATCAAAGGCTGACGCTGGTTCTGGAGCTGGGGTTGCATCAGACCCCAATATCTGTAGATGTCTTCGGGCATAATGGTGTACCTGCCTGAGTGAATATCGAACAAAGAAGAAGCAGGCAGAGTAATAGTCTCACAAGTACCCTGGCTAAAAACTAAGTTATAAAGCAGCCTCCTATCATCATTTTTCTTAATAACATCATGTGCTACCATACAATCATAATCCAAGAACTTCGAGGGTAGCAGCCTCTCATCTTTCTCGTCAAGCCTAATGGGTATCTCAAAGTGTTTGTCCAGACGAGATGCATAGAAACCTCCGAATATCGGCCCCCTCGAACGGTTGGAGTTCAACCGTTGGGCCACCATAGTGCCCAGACTAAAGGTTTTATCAGAAAATAAAGCATGATGCAGAATGGCGAGGTCAGGGACACTAAGACCTCCACTCTCCCAGCGACCAACTAAACATCTCCCCGCAAATAATGAATAACATCGTAGCACAAGAAAATGTAAAATAGCTTCTCTTGCCTTTGACACACCTCTCTCTTCCCCTACAGTGACAGCGACAATAAAATCTTCCATGTCTCAAGGACGTGGTTCCCTGATGCTGCCCTCATAGGGTATTTCGGAAACTTTGCAAAAATCATAAAGGTTCATTTTCTTAGGCACATCATATAAGTGAAATTCTACTGTAGGAGGTTCCTCCCTAACATGAAAATGAAAATTTTGCACAAAGGTATTCGTGAGCAAGAGGTACTGGTCACACTTATTGTTGAGGAAGCCGGTGAGGCCTGCATTCTCATCCAAATAATAAGAATCTTCATAAATGTTGGCTGCCCTCAAGAATGTGTCACATGGCCATTCACATGGTCGAACTTCTGCGACGCGAGGAAGATTATACTTCTCCCTCATCTCATTTTCACCTTCCTTAGAACTCCGACTTGAAGAGCCTCTTAACAATCTCCCCTACATTCCTTTCTATAAAAAAATCTGAAATTTTTAGTGACCCCAAATAAAGATGAACAAAACTCATAGAAACTACTCCCACAAGTGCCTAGAGGCTATATCATGCATCAAAACTACTTGGGACCATAAAAATTTGGCATGCAAGGTCAAGAAAAACGTCACCACAGCAGCAAAAATTTGCAATATATAAAGCACCAGAACAAAAACTAATTGGACCTTTGGAGGAGTAACATACCAAAGAACAATCTCTCAAAACAGATTTGCAAATGAAGTTTTGCACAAGGAGATCGAAAACGGCAGCAAAATGAGCTAGAACATGGGTTTGAGCAATGGTGGGATTTTTTCTGGAGGAATATGAAGTGGATGGGTGGTGGAATTGTTGGGGAAGAAACAAAAAATTTCCTACGCACACGCAGATCTATCCATGGTGATGAGCATCTACGAGAGGGAGAGTGGATCTACATACCCTTGTAGATCGCTAAGCGGGAAGCGTTAAGAAACGCGGTTGGTGTAGTCGAACATCTTCGCGATCCAAATCACCGAGCGTCCCGCGATCTCATCACGATCCGTCCCGCGATCCAATCACGATCCGTCCCGCGAACACATCACGATCCGTCTCGCGAACTCATCACGATCCGTCTCGCGATCTCATCACGATCCGTCTCGTGAACTCATCACGATCCGTCTCGCGAACTCATCACGATCCGTGTTGTGAACTCATCACGATCCATCCCGCGAACTCATCACGAACCGTCTCACGATCTTGATCACGGTCCTTCCGATCTAGCGCCGAACGGACGACACCTCTGCGTTCAGCACACGTGCAGCTTGATGAAGATCTCCACCGTCTTGATCCAGCAAGAGGAAGTGGAGAGGAAGAAGAGTTCACCGGCAGCGTGACGGCGCTCCGGCGATGGTTGTGGAGCAATTCCGGTAGGGCTTCGTCTAAGCACTGCGGAAATCCGATCTAGAGGAGCACCGGTGGAACGGGTAGCACGTGGCCGTAAAATCAAGTGCAAAACACCCAATACCACCAGTATATATAAGAGGGAGGGAGGAGGGGGTCTGGCGCACAGTGCGCAAGGAGGAGAGGAGGAATCCTCCTCCAATCCTAGTAGGACTAGGATTCCTCCTTTCCTACTTGGAATCTCTTTCCACCTTGCGTTTTTTCTTTCTCTTTCAACTCCAGACGCATGGGCCTCTTAGAGGACTTCCACCAGCCCACTAAGGGCTGGTTTCCACCCTCCCACATCCCATCTAGCCTCTTGGGTCGAAATACCTCTCCCGATGGTCCCCCGGTACACTCCCGACACTCCCGGTACACTACCGATGAGCCCGAAACTTTTCCGGCGACCAAAATAGGACTTCCTATATATGAATCTTTACCTCCGGACCATTCCGGAGCTCCTAGTGACGTCTGGGATCTCATACGGGACTCCGAACAACCTTCGGTCACCACCATACATAACTCTATACTACCGAAACATCACCAAACCTTAAGTGTGCAGACCCTGCGGGTTCGAGAACTATGTAGACATGACCGAGACACCTCTACGGTCAATAACCAAGCGGGACCTGGATGCCCATATTGGTTCCTACATATTCTACGAAGATCTTTATCGGTCGAACCTCTATGTCAAGGATTCAGTTAATCCCGTATGATGTTCCCTTTGTTCTTCGGTATGTTACTTGCCCGAGATTCGATCGTCGGTATCTCCATACCTAGTTCAACCTCGTTACTGGCAAGTCTCTTTTTACTCGTTCTGTAATACAAGATCTCGTGACTAATACTTAGTCACATTGCTTGCAAGGCTTATTGTGATGTTGCATTACCGAGTGGGCCCTGAGATACCTCTCCGTCACACGAAGTAACAAATCCCAGTCTTGATCCATGCCAACCCAACAGACACCCTCGGAGATACCTGTAGAGCACCTTTATAGTCACCCAGTTACATTGCGAAGTTTGATACACACAAGGCACTCCTCCGGTGTACGTGAGTTGCATGATCTCATGGTCATAGGAACATATACTTGACATGCAGAAAACATTAGCAATAAACTGACACGATCATATGCTACGTTTGTAATTTGGGTCTTGTCCATCACATCATTCTCCTAATGATGTGATCCCGTTACCAAATGACATCTCATGTCCATGACCAGGAAACCATAGCCATCTTTGATTAACGAGCTAGTTTATTAGAGGCATACTAGGGACATGGTGTTGTCTATGTATCCACACATGTATCTGAGTTTCCGATGAACACAATTATAGCATGGATAATAAACGATTATCATGAACAAGGAAATATGATAACAACTAATTTATTATTGCCTCTAGGGCATATTTCCAACAGTCTCCCACTTGCACTAGAGTCAATAATCTAGTTCACATCACCATGTGATTCGCATTGTTATGAATCTAACACCCAATGAGTTCCGGGGCTCGATCATGCTTTTCATGTGAGAGAGGTCTTATAGTCAACGGGTCTGCGACATTTAGATCCGTGTGTACTTTGCAAATTTCTATGTCAAACCGTAAACACTGCTACCACACTCCACTTGGTACTATTCCAAATGGCTGCTCCGCTATACGTATCCAGATTGCTACTACGAGTCATCGGGATTGGTGTTAAATCTTGTATCGACGTGACTCTTTACGACGAACTCTTTATCACCTCCATAGTCGAGAAACATCTCCTTAGTCTTTTAGTTACTAAGGATAATCTTGACCGTTGTCTAGTGCTCCATTCCAGGATCACTTTGAAACCTTTCGGCCATACTTATGGCAAGGCTGACAACGGGTCTTCTGCACAGCATTGCATACATGATAGAGCCTATGGTTGAAGCATGGGGGATGACACTCATCTTTTCTCTATCTTCTGCAGTCACTAGGCATTGAGTCTTACTCAACTTTATACCTTACAAATCAGGCGAGAACTCTTTCTCTGACTGATCCATTTTGAACTCTTTCAAAATCTTGTCAAGGTATGTACTCATTGAAAGTCTCATCAAGTATCTTGATCTATCTCTATAGATCTTGATGCTCAACAATTAGGTAGCTTTATCCAGGTCTTACTTTGAAAAACTCTTTTCAAACAACCCTTTATGCTTTCCAGAAATTCTATATCATTTCCGATCAACAATATGTCAACCACATATGCTTATCAGAAACTCTACAGTGCTCCCACTCACTTTATTGTAAATACAAGTTTCTCGTAAACTTTGTATAGACACAAAAACTTTAATCACCTCATCAAAGTGTATATTCCAACTCCGAGATGCTTGCTTCAGTTCATAGAAGGATCACTGAAGCTTGCACACCTTTTAGCATCCTTAGGACTGACAAAACCTTCTGGTTGTATCACATACAACCTTTCCTCAAGAAAGGAAACGATGTTTTGGCATCCATCTGCCAGATTTCATAATTGAAAAATGCAGCAACTGCTAACATAATTTTAACAGATTTTAGCATCGCTACGAGAGAAAGTCTCATCGCAGTCAACTCCTTGAACTTGCCGGAAACTTCTTTGCGACAAGTTGAGCTTTATAAATGGTGACATTCACCATGAGCGTCTGTCTTCATTTTAAAGATCCATTTGTACCCAACGACCTGCCGTCCAATGAGCAAGTCTACCAAAGTCTATACTTAGTTTTCATATATGGATCCTTTCTCGGATTTCATGGCCTCTAACCATTTGTCGGAATCCGAGCCCATCATCGCTTGTCCACAACTCGTAGGTTCATTGTTGTCCAACAACATGACCTCCAAGACAGGGTTGTCATACCGGTCAGGAGCAGTACACATCCTTGTCGACCTACGAGGTTCGATAGTAACTTGATCCGAAGCTTCATGATCATCATCATTAACTTCCTCTTCAACTGACGTAGGTTCCATAGAAACATCTTTCTGCGCTGCGCTACTCTCTGGTTGAAACAAAGGTTCAAGAACCTCATCAAGTTCTATCTTCCTCCCACTCAATTCTTTCGAGAGAAACTTTTTCTCGGGAAAGGACCCGTTTTAGCAACAAGCACTTTATGCTTGGATCTAAGATAGAAGGTTCACCCAACTGTTCTTAGGGTATTCTACGAAGATGCATTTGTTCGCTTTGGGTTCGAGCTCATTAGGTGAAAACATTTTCCACACAAGCGTCGCAGCCCCAAACATCAAGAAATGACAGCTTAGGTTTCTATCAAAGCATAATTCACACGGTGTCATCTCAACGGATTTAGATGGTGCCCTATTTAAAGTAAATGTAGTTGTCTCTAATGCACAACCCTAAAATTATAGTAGCAAAACGATAAGAGACATCATAACATGTACCATATCCAATAGAGCATGACTATGACGTTCGGACATACCATCACACTATGGTGTTCTAGGTGGCGTGTGTTGTGAAACAACTTTCACATTGTCTAAAGTTGTATGCCAAACTCGTAACTCAGATATTCACCTCCATGATCATATCGCAGATATTTTATCTTCTTGTCACGATGATCTTAAACTTCACTCTGAATTTGCTTGAACTTTTCAAACGATTCAGACTTGTGTTTCATTAAGTAAACATACACTATATCTACCCAAATCATCAGTGAAGGTAAGAAAATAACGATATCCACCGCACGCTACAAGACTCATTGGATTGCATACATCAACATGTATCATTTCCAATAAATCACTTGCCCACTCCGTCAAACCAGAAAACAGGGTCCTTAGTCATCTTTGACCAAGAAGCATGGTTCGCATGTCTCAACCAATTCAGAATCGAAAGAGTCCAAAGATCCATCAGCATGGAGTTTCTTCATGCGTTTTATACCAATATGACATTTAGTGGCAGTGCCACAAGTATGTGGTACTATCATTATTAACTTTGCATCTTTTGGCATCAATGTTATGAACATTTGTATTACTATGATCAAGATTCAACAAACCATTCTCACTAGGTGCATGACCATTGAAGGTATTATTCATGTAAACAAAATAACCATTATTCTCTAACTTAAATGAATAACCGTGTTGCAATAAACATGATCTAATCACATTCATGCTCAACGCAAAACAACAAATAACACTTATTTATGTTTGTTACTAATCCCTAAGGTAGAGAGAGAGCGTGCGATGTCGATCACATCAACCATGGAAACACTTCCAACACACACCGTCACCTCACCCTTAGCTAGTTCTCCGTTTATTCTGTAGCTTTTATTTCGAGTTACTAACATTTAGCAACCGAATCGGTATCCAATACCCAAGTTCTACTAGGAGTACTATCAAGGTACACATCAATAACACGTATATCGAATATACTTCTGTTGACGTTGCCAGCCTTCTTATCTACCAAGTATCTAGGGTTGTTCTGCTTCAGTGACCGCTCTCCTCATAATCGAAGAACTTAGTCTCGGGTTTGAGTTCAACTTTGGGTTGGTTCACTGGAGCAGCAACTGACTTGCCATCCATGAAGTTTCCCTCCTTGCTCTTCTCGAAACTAGTGGTTTTACTAACCATCAACACTTGACGCTCCTTCTTGATTTCTACCTTCGCGGTGTCAAACATCGTGAACAGCTCAGGGATCATTATTTCTATGCCTGGCATTTTATAGTTCATCACCAAGTTCTAGTAGCTTAGTGACAGTGACTTGGAGAACTATATCAATCACTATCTAATCTGGAATATCAACTCCCACTCGATTCAAGCGACCGTAGCACCCAGACAATGTGAGCACATGCTCAATGATTGAGCTATTCTCCTTCATCTTGCAGGCAAAGAATCTTGTTGGAGATCTCATATCTCACAACATGGGCATGAGCCTGAGATCCTAATTTCATCTCTTAGAACATCTCATATGTTCTGTGACGTTCAAAACGTTTCGGAGCCTCAATTCTAAGCCGTAATGCATGACGCACTAAACTATCAAGTAGTCATCAGAACGTGCCTGTCACATGTTCACAACATCTACAAATGACGCTAGAGGGGTGGCGCACCGAGCGGTGCATTAAGGACATAAGCCTTCTCTGCAGCAATGAGGACAATCCTCAGATCATGGACCCAATCCGCAATATTGCTACCAACATCTTTCAACTCTATTTCTCTAGGAACATATAAAAATTCAAGGGAGCTACAGCGCGAGCAGGTAATCTACAACATAATTTGCACAGACACTATTGACTATGTTCATGATAATGAGTTCAATTAATCATATTACTTAAGAACTCCCACTCAAATTGACATCCCTCCAGTCATTCGAGTGATACATGATCCAAATTCATCAACTCAAGTCCGATCATCACATGAGTTGAGGTGGTTTCAATGGTGAACATCATCATGTTGATCATATCTACTATATGACTCATGTTCGACCTTTCGGTCTCTTGTGTTCCGAGGCCATGTCTGTACATGCTAGGCTCATCAAGTTTAACCCGAGTGTTCTGCATGTGCAACACTGGCTTGCACCCATTGTATGTGAACGTAGAGTCTATCACACCCGATCATCACGTGGTATCTCGACACGAAGAACTTTCGCAATGGTGCACACTCGGGAGAACACAATTTATCTTGAAATTAAGTGAGGGATCACCTTATAATGGTACCATCATCCTAAGCAAAACAAGGTGCATAAAAGGATTAACATCACATGCAAATCATAAGTGACATGATATGGCCATGAACTTGTGCTTTTGATCTCCATCATGAAAGCACCGGCATGATCTCCATCGTCACCGGCATGACACCATGATCTCCATCATCTTGATCTCCATCAACTTGTCGCCATCGGGGTTGTCGCGCCCAACATACTTCTACTACTATTGCTACCGTTTAGCGATAAAGTAAAGCATTACATAGCGCTTAATGATTGACACGTAGGTTATACAATAATTAAAGACAACCCTATGGCTCCTGCCGATTGCCGTACTCATCGACATGCAAGTCGTGATAATCTATACATCACATGATCATCTGATACATCACATATATCACATCATGTAATTGGCCATATCATATCACAACATACCCTGCAAAAACAAGTTAGACGTCCTCTAATTGTTGTTGCATGTTTTACGTGGCTGCTACGGGTATCTAGCAAGAACAATTCTCATCTACGAAAAACCACAACAGTGATACACTAGTTGCTTTTCAACCTTCTCAAGGACCGCCTTTGTCGAATCCGATACAACTAAAGTGAGAGAAACTGGCACCCGCAAGCCATCTATGCAACAAGTTGCGGTCGAGGGAACCGGTCTCTCGTAAGCGTACGAGTAATGTTGGTCCGGGCGCTTCATCTCACAATACCGCTGAACCAAAATCCGACCAAGGGAGGAAGCAATCTAATCATCAACGCCCACAAACTCTTTGTGTTCTACTCGAGATCTCATCTACACATAGACCCAGCTCTAATACCACTGTTGGGGAACGTCGCATGGGAAACAAAAAATTTCCTACGCACACACAGATCTATCCATGGTGATGAGCATCTACGAGAGGGAGAGTGTATCTACATACCCTTGTAGATCGCTAAGCGAGAAGCGTTAAGAAACGCGGTTGGTGTAGTCGAACGTCTTCGCGATCCAAATCGCCGAGCGTTTTGTGATCTCATCACGATCCGTCCCGCGATCCAATCACGATCCGTCCCGCGAACACATCACGATCCATCTCGCGAACTCATCACGATCTGTCCCGCGATCTCATCACGATCCGTCCCACGAACTCATCACGAACCGTCTCGCGATTTTGATCACGGTCCTTCCGATCTAGCGCCGAACGGACGACACCTCCGCGTTCAACACATGTGCAGCTTGATGACGATCTCAACCATCTTGATCCAGCAATAGGAAGTGGAGAGGAAGAAGAGTTCACTGGAAGCGTGACGGTGCTCCTGCGATGGTGGTGGAGCAATTCCGACAGGGCTTCGCCTAAGCACTGTGGAAATCTGATCTAGAGGAGCACCGATGGAACGGGTAGCACGTGGCCGTAAAATCAAGTGCAAAACACCCAATACCACCAGTATATATAAGAGGGAGGGAGGAGGAGGGCTGGCGCACAAGGCTGCCCTTGCGCAAGGAGGAGAGGAGGAATCCTCCTCCAATCCTAGTAGGACTAGGATTCCTCCTTTCCTACTTGGAATCTCTTTCCACCTTGCGTTTTTTCTTTCTCTTTCAACTCCAGCCGCATGGGCCTCTTAGAGGACTTCCACCAGCCCACTAAGGGCTGGTTTCCACCCTCCCACAGCCCATGTAGCCTCTTGGGTCGAAATACCTCTCCCGATGGTCCCCCGGTACACTACCGGCACGCCTAGTACACTACCGATGAGCCCGAAACTTTTCCGGCGACCAAAATAGGACTTCCTATATATGAATCTTTACATCCAGACCATTCAGAAGCTCCTCGTGACATCCGGGATCTCATCCGGGACTCCAAACAACCTTCGGTCACCACCATACATAACTCTATACTACCGAAACATCACCAAACCTTAAGTGTGCAGACCCTGCGGGTTCGAGAACTATGTAGACATGACCGAGACACCTCTATGGTCAATAACCAAGCGGGACCTGGATGCCCATATTGGTTCCTACATATTCTACGAAGATCTTTATCGGTCGAACCTCTATGTCAAGGATTCAGTTAATCCCGTATGATGTTCCCTTTGTTCTTCGGTATGTTACTTGCCCGAGATTTGATCGTCGGTATCTCCATACCTAGTTCAACCTCGTTACTAGCAAGTTTCTTTTTACTCGTTCCGTAATACAAGATCCCGTGACTAACACTTAGTCACAATGCTTGCAAGGCTTATTGTGATGTTGCATTACTGAATGGGCCCTGAGATACCTCTCCGTCAAACGGAGTAACAAATCCCAGTCTTGATCCATGCCAACCCAACAGACACCCTCGGAGATACCTGTAGAGCACCTTTATAGTCACCCAGTTACGTTGCGACGTTTTATACACACAAGGCACTCCTCCGGTGTCCGTGAGTTGCATGATCTCATGGTCATAGGAACATATACTTGACATGTAGAAAATAGTAGCAATAAACTGACACGATCATATGCTACATTTGTAATTTGGGTCTTGTCCATCACACCATTCTCCTAATGATGTGATCCCGTTACCAAATGACATCTCATGTCCATGACCAGGAAACCATAGCCATCTTTGATTAACGAGCTAGTCTATTAGAGGCATACTAGGGACATGGTGTTGTCTATGTATCCACACATGTATCTGAGTTTCCGATCAACACAATTATAGCATGGATAATAAACGATTATCATGAACAAGGAAATATTATAGCAACTAATTTATTATTGCCTCTAGGGCATATTTCCAACAGGAATAAGTGAAGGGGGCCACGTGGGACCCACTACCTTGCTAGGCGTGGCTAGCGTGGTACCGCGCCTTGTGGGCTTGTGACCCACTGGTGCAGCCCCCTACAGTGTGCTTAGTGTGTAAGAACATTTGCTCCCTTGGTGGTTTTAGTAATTAGTAACAAGATATATGTCATTGAACTAATGTTTCCACTAAGTATGTTTTAGGAAAAGTTCAATGATGGGTTGGCAAAAAAGATTGTGGAATACCCCAAGATGGAAGGAATAGCATTGGCCAAGCTTCAAGCAAAGGACTCTACATTTTACATTTGTGAGAAATCACTTTGAGTCCATAGGAAAGTCAATACTATTAAAAGGGGGTAAGGTTTTGTTGGTGAACAAAATGCTCATACGTGCACAACTGATAGTCACCACATACACCCACAAGCTCTTCCACAAAAGTCTGTCCAAAGCCAAATACTCAAAATCGGTGCAACCAACACATTCCACTCGGTGCCAACGATTCCAAACCCTAGACAGACTTAGCCAAACCCTAGATTTTCGGTGCAACCGATTCTTCTTCGGTGCCTTCGAGTTTGAGATTGGGCAATCTGACCGTTGGTCACCTTATCGGTGCAACCGAGATTCCTATATCGGTCTCACTGAGATTCAAATGTTGCCACCTTTTGGTCACTTTGGTACCACCGAGATTAACACATAGTGTCACCGAGTTGGTCATTTTGTGTGTAATGGTTGGATTTTTGGAGATGCCTATATATACCCCTCCACCACCACTCACTCGCAAGAGAAGCACTCAGAACAGTTCCCCACTCATACCTACTGATTTTCTGAGAGAGAGCCACCTACTCATGTGTTGAGATCATGCCATTCCATTCCTACCATATGAATCTTGATCTCTAGCCTCCCCAACTTGCTTTCCACCCGATCAATCTCTTCTACCAAGCCAAATCTAAGAGAGAGTGATTGTGTGTTGAGGAGTCTATCATCTTGAAGCACAAGAGCAAGGAGTTCAACGACACAATCGAGCCTTTTACCTTTTGGAGGGTGGTGCCTCCTAGATTGGTTAGGTGTCGCTTGGGAGCCTCCTACTTCGTGTTGTGGAGTAAACCAAGAAGTTTGTAAGGGCAAGAAGATCGCCTACTTCATGAGGATCTACCCTGAGTTAGGCTAGTCCTCCGTGGACGTAGGCCATCATGGTATAGTCAAGGTTGCTTCTTCATGGAACCCTCTGTGGGTAGAGCCCTCTGTGGACTCTCGCGACAGTTACCCTCCGTGGGCTGAAGACTCCATAAACATGGATGTACGATAGCGCCACCTATCGGAATGACGGGAAAAATCATCGTCTCACCAATTGCGTTTGATCTTCCTACCGTCTCTTTACTTACATGCTTGTCTTTAGTTTCCGCTGCTATACTCTTAGACATGCATGTGTAGGGTGTACTTGACATACTATGAATGCTAAAATCTGCCAAGAATTAAAATTGTGAAAAAGTAGATTTTTATTTGGTCAAGTAGTCTATCACCCCCCCTCTAGCACTACTTTTGATCCTACATAGTGGCAAATATTTTTAAATATTCCACAAAAAATCATACTACATTTTCAAGGCATTTGAAGAACTTTTATTTCCAGGTAATTTTTCTATTGCACAGAAAACTCAGAAAATAGAAAACTAATAGCATTTTTACTTAATTTAATCTAACTAACAGAAAGTATAATTTGGATACAGAAAGTTGTGCTTTCTAATTCAACCATCTCATGCTCATCCAAAGGAATCCATCAATAAGGTTGATCAAGTCTTATTAACAAACTTCTTTTGAATAACATAAAACCGGAGAATTTTTGAATAACACTAAGTTACCTCAATGGGGATATGCATTTCCCCAACAATAAGTATATCATATTTCTTCTTGACAGTAGGAAGAGGGAATTCAAAGTCTCCAATAATAATTTTCGGATTTTTTTCAACGGAATTGATACTATGAACTTGAGGTTTTTTCTTCGGAAAGTGTACCGTATGCTCATTACCATTAATATGAAAAGTGACATTGCCCTTGTTGCAATCAATAACAGCCCGTGCAGTATTCAAAGAGGTTCTACCAAAGATGATAGACATATTGTCGGCCTCAGGAATATCAAGAATAACAAAGTCCGTTAAGATAGTAGCATTTGCAACTATGACAGGTACATCCTCCCAAATACCGATAGGTAGAGCTGTTGATTAATCAGCAATTTGCAAAGAGATTTCAGTAGGTGTCAAATTATTCAAATCAAGTCTACGATATAAAGAGAACGACATAACACTAACACCAGCTCCCAAATCAAATAAAGCAGTTTTAACATAATTCCCTTTAATAGAGCATGGATCTCCTAATTGGTATTCCCGGATCTCCTAATTTCTTTGGTACTCCATCCTTAAAAGTATAATTAGCAAGCATGGTGGAAATTTCAGCTTCTGGTATCTTCCTCTTATTAGTCACAATATATTTCATATACTTAGCATAAGGAGACATTTTTAGAATATTTGTCAAGCGCATACGCTAAAAGACAGGTCTAAGCATTTCAACAAAGCGCTCAAAATCCTCCTGATCCTTTTTCTTGGATGGTTTAGGAGGAAAGGGCATAGGTTTCTGAACCCATGCTTCTCTTTCTTTACCATGCTTCCTAGCAATAAAATCCCTTTTGTCATATCTTTTATTCTTAGGTTGTGGGTTATCAAGATCAACAGCAGGTTCAATCTCCACATCATTATCATTACTAGGTTGAGCATCAACATGAACATCATCATTAATATTATCACTAGGCTCACGTTCATCACCAGATTGTGTCTCAGCATCAGAAATAGAAATATCATTTGGGTTTTCAGGTGTATCTATAACAGGTTCACTAGTAGCATGCAAAGTTCTATCATCATCCTTATTCCTCTTATTATTGGAACTACTAGGTGCATCAGTATTACTCCTTTGAGAATCTTGCTCAATTCTCTTAGGATGGCCCTTAGGATACAAAGTTTCCTGAGTCATTCTTCCACCTCTAGCCACAACTTTAACAGAACGATCATTGTTCTTACTATTCATCTCATTAAGCAAATCAATATGTGCCTTAAGTACTTGTTCTACTTGATTTGTTACCATGGAAGCATGTTTACTAATCAGTTTAAGATCATTGATAGTTCTACTCATATAATCACCGAAGTGATCAAGCATGAAAACGTTATGTTTCAATTGTCTACTAACATAAGAATTAAAATTTTCTTGCTTAACGACAAAATTATCAAACTCATCCAGGCATTGGCTAGCTGACTTATTATAAGGAATATCGCTTTCATCAAATCTACGAAGAGAATTTACCTTTACTACCTATGTCGGGTTATCAAGACCATGTATTTCTTCAATAGGTGGTAGATTCTTAACATCTTCAGCTTTAATACCTTTTTCTTTCATAGATTTCTTTGGCTCTTGTATATCTTTAGGACTGAGAAATAGAATACCTCTTTTCTTTGGAGTTGGCTTCGGAGGTGGTTCGGGAATAGTCAATCATTATCATTGCTCAATATATTATTCAATAGTATTTCAGCTTGTTCAACAGTTCGTTCCCTGAAAACACAAACAGCACAACTATCTAGGTGGTCCCTAGAAGCATCGATTAGTCAATTATAAAAGATATCAAGTACTTCGTTTTTCTTGAGAGGATGATCAGGCAAAGCATTAAGTAAATTGGAGAAGCCTCCCCCAAGCTTGTGGGAGACTCTCTTCTTCAATTTGCACAAAGTTAAATATTTTCTGTAAGGCAACTTGTTTCTTATGGGCAGGAAAATATTTTTCAGAGAAGTCATATATCATATCCTGGGGGCTACGCACACAACCAGGAGCAAGAGAGTTGAACCATATCTTAGCATCACCCTTTAATGAGAAAGGAAACAACTTGAGAATATAATAATAATGAATTTTTTCCACATGAGTAAATAGGGTGGCTATATCATTCAGTTTAGTGAGATGTGCCACAAAAGTTTCAGGTTCATAGCCATGGAAAGGATCATATTCAACCAAAGTAATTAGCTCAAGATCGACATAGAATTCATAATCCTTATTAGTAACAAAGATAGGTGAAGTAGCAAACTTAGGATCATATTTCATTCTAGCATTCAAAGATTTTTCTTTCCACTTGCATAACAGTTTCTTAAGATCATCTCTATCCTTACAAGCAAGAAAGTCCCTAACTAACTCTCCTTCCATAACATAACCCTCAGGAATATTAAGCAATTCATATCTACGAGAGCTAGGTCTAGCAGGTGTCTCATCGTGTTCGGTTTCAATAATTGCATCAATTTTAGAAGTGTCATAATTTTCAACATTGGCTCTAGCAATTTGTTCATCAAGAAATTCACCCAGTGGCACAGTATTATCAAGCAAAGTATCATCATAAGATCATGCATAGCAGAAGCGACATCATCAATTACTTGCGACATATCAGAATTACTAGAAGGTGGTGGTGTTGCAAACTTACTCATAACAGAAGGTGAATCAAGTGCAGAGCTAGAAGGCAGTTCCTTACCTTCCCTCATAGTAGAGGGGTAGATCTTGTTTTTTGGATCTTTCAGATTCTTCATAGTGATGAAAAGATATAAATCCCAAGTGACTTAGAGAATAGAGCTATGCTCCCTGGCAACGGCGCCAGAAAAAGGTCTTGATAACCCACAAGTATAGGGGATCGCAACAGTTTTTGAGGGTAGAGTATTCAACCCAAATTTATTGATTCGACACAATGGGAGCCAAAGAATATTCTCAAGTATTCGCAGCTAAGTTGTCAATTCAACCACACTTGAAAGACTTAATATCTGCATCAAAGTATTCAGTAGCAAAGTAGTATGGAAGTAACGATAACGGTAGCAAAAGTAACAGTAGCAGTTTTATAGTGATTGTAACAGTAACAACGGAGAAGTAACTTAGCAAAGATCAATATGTGGAAAACACTTAGGCAATGGATTAGTGATGGATAATTATGTCGGATGGCATTCATCATGCAACAATTATAACATAGGGTGACATAGAACTAGCTCCAACCCATCAATGTAATGTAGGCATGTATTCCATAGATAGTCATACATGCTTATGGAAAAGAACTTGCATGACATCTTTTGTCCTACCGTCCCGTGGCAGTGGGGTCCTAATGGAAACTAAGGGATATTAAGGCCTCCTTTTAATAGATAACCGGACCAAAGCATTAACACTTAGTGAATACATGAACTCCTCAAACTACGGTAATCACCGGGAAGAATCCCAGTTATTGTCACCCCAAGGGATGCGGATCATAACTCGTAATAGGTGTCTACAACTTGCAAGATAGGATCAAGAACACATATATATTCATGGAAACATAAAAGGTTCAGATCTGAAATCATGGCACTCGGGCCCTAGTGACAAGCATTAAGCATAGCAAAGTCATAGCAACATCAATCTCAGAACATAGTGGATACTAAGGATCAAACCCTAACAAAACTAACTCGATTAGATGATAAATCCCATCCAACCCATCACCGTCCAGCTAGCCTACGATGGGATTACTCACGAACGGTGGAGAGAATCATGGAATTGGTGATGAAGGATGGTTGGTGATGACGATGACATCGATTTCCCCTCTCCGGAGACCAAAACGGACACCAGATCTGGCCTCCCGAGGAAGAACAGGAGGTGGCGGCGGCTTTGTCTCGTGAAATGCGATGAACTCTTCTCCTTGATATTTTTTTCTCCGCGAATAGGAATAAACAGGAGTGGAATATAGGCCGGTCAAGCAACAGGGGCCCCACAAGCCTGCTAGGCGTGGCCAGGGGGTGGCTGCGCCTGGCAGGCTTGCCACCTGTGGGTGGCCTTTCGCTAGTATTTTTTATTAATTCCAAAAAATATTCTCCGTAAATTTTCAGGTCAATCCGAGAAATTTTATGTCTGCACAAAAATAACACCAAGGCAATTCTGCTGAAAACAGCGTCAGTCCGGGTTAGTTCCATTCAAATCATGCAAATTAGAGTCCAAAACAAGGGCAAAAGAGTTTCGAAAAGTAGATACGATGGAGACATATCATCTAACAACATGACCTCCAAGACAGGGTTGCCGTACCACTCAGGAGAAGTATGCACCCTTGTCAACCTATGAGGTTCAATAGTAACTTGATCCAAAGCTTCATGATCATCATCATTAACTTCCTCCACAGAAACATCTTTCTGTGTTGCGCTACTCTCTGGTTGAAGCAAAGGTTCAACAACCTCATTAAGTTCTATCTTCCTCCCACTCAATTCTTTCGAGAGAAACCTTTTCTCAAGAAATGTCCCATTCTTAGCGACAAACACTTTGCCTTCGGATCTGAGATAGAAGGTATACCAAACTATCTCTTTTGGGTATCCTATGAAGACGCATTTATCTGCTTTGGGTTCCAGCTTTTCAGGCTGAAGCTTTTTGACATAAGCAGGACATCCCCAAACTTTAACAAACAACAAATTTGGCTTCTTGCCAAACAAGAGTTCATATGGCGTCATTGAGGGAGTCATGTATTAGGGGTCCTTGGATAGCCGGCCTGTTGTTCATGGGTCAGACTGTATGGGCCGCGAGGCAGGCATCGGATGATCGAAGACCGCTTGCACTAGATGGAAGCTTCGAGGAGTCGTGACGTATTCTCCAAGTTATTAGCTGTAGTTAGGCATGTTATATCTTCGGCATGTAACCGACCATGTGTAAGCCTAGGGCACCCTCGACATCTATATAAGCCGGAGGGTTTTTAGGGTATAGCATATAACAACTCATCTAGGGTTAGACATACGATCTCGAGGTAGATCAACTCTATAACCCCTTACACCATCAACACAATCAAGCAGGACGTAGGGTATTACCTCCGTCGGAGGGCCCGAACTTGGGTAAACTCGTGTCCCCTTCATATCCTGTTACCGTTGATCCTAGTCTCACGGTTCAGGACTCCCTACCCGAGATCCGCCGGTTTTGACACTGACATTGGTGCTTTCATTGAAAGTTCCTTTGTGAGCGCCGAAGGAATCGATGGCTCACCCCATAGCAAGTAGCGAGATCTGTATCGAGGGAATTCTTGCCCCCGATCATAGTTTCATCGTCAACGGCATCTTGTCGCATGCCGGCCCAATCGGCCATCAAGGCCAGATCGGAAGGTTCCCCCCAATCGAAGTATCAAGTTCGGAACCCTAGAGTTCATGGCTGATTCACGGGGAACACTCGTTCCAATGGAATCTTCAACCTTCGAAGAAGAACCTATAAGTCCGGATGCTTTGACGTCCAGGACATCAGGCCCCACGGTGGAACAGAACATGGATCCACTTCTGTGTAACTCTGGAACTGTCACACTGCTTGACAAATCTACTCGTATCAGCGACATGCATCCTACCATCGCCTCGTTCTTAAACGAGTTGTTCGATCGGATCGAAGCTATGCGTATATCGGATGACCAGATTCCGATCTATGATCGGATCGGTATCAGACCCGATGACAGGGAGATTCATGTCCCTCCGGTCACCCACCTTGTCGCTACCGTTGAGTGTTCGACCACGGATTCTGCCCGACAGTCGGAATTGAAAACCGTTTATACCCCAGTCCTCGATCTCCAAGACCCCGTCGGTGAATCAGAGGTGGGGAATCGCTGTAAAACCGGACCGTCACTGGTCCAGGATTTGTCGCATGATTTGGGAATGGCAATTCCGAATACTCGTTGCAACAAGGAACCAAATTTTTTCCCACCCACCGCCCAAGATGATCATCCAAGTTCCGCACCAGAGCCCATGTCTTCGGACTTTAGGGACATCAAGCAAATACAAGGAGAATTAGTCCACCACTTTTGGGCAAGACTCCTACTCACTAGGAGTGGAGTAAAAGGTCTTAGGGACCAAGATGTAATGGCAATCTTCATTCACAATTGCCATAATGAAGGGATTCTTAATGCCCTGGCCCGCTGATGCATAAGCGACCTTTGGAGTTATCCGAATTAGTACAGAAGTACTGTGCCATGGATAGTGTTTGGCAATCCAAATGATTGTTCTCGGAACCAATCTTCTTCGAACACCCCAGAGGAGGTCGGAAAAGAGGACACCTCCAAAACGGCCAGCCAGGTATGAACCTGTCAAAAAAAGAAACAAGTCCCTTTCTGGGTCTGGCATCGTCCTCGATGGACTCTTGGTTAAACCCTGCCCCATTCATTCTATGTTGTTGAACACTAACCCTATTCATAGCCTTCGAGCTTGCTGGGTCGGCAGGCAAGTCGCAAAAAGTGGCGAGGCCATCCTCGACAAACCTCCATCGAATAGGCGCTCTCCGTCGCCAACCGAATTTAATGACGAAGTCCTGACGGTCTATGAGATCTTCCCCTCGAGGAGTAGGCGTAAAAGAGCTCTTAGGGAGCACGAGCAAGTCTACCACGTGGCAGCTACTAGCCCATGGGTAGACGTACCAATTACTTTTGGGGACACTGACCAGCCGCCCATCCTTCCCGGTCATTTACCGGCCGCTCTAGTCTTGAATCCCATCATTGATGGATACATGCTACATAAGGTGCTAATGGATGGCGGAAGTGGTCTTAACCTCATATACGAGGCCACTCTGAAAAAATGCAGGTCGACCAATCCCGCATCGAACATAGCAACACAACCTTCCAAGGAATTATCCCAGGGAAAGAGGCACATTGTTCCGGATGTATCATCCTGGACGTTGTGTTCGGTATGCCTGAAAACTACCGATCCGAAGAACTTCTATTCCACATTGTCCCCTTCCCAAGTGGCTATCACGCCTTATTGGGACGCGATGCCTTTACAAAGTTCCAGGCTATACCCCATTACGGGTACATGAAACTCAAAATGTCAGGACCAAATGGAGTGAGCACGATCGCCAGCGATCCAAATATAGCCCTTCAGACCGAAAACAAAACCGCAGCACTCGCCCTCGAGGCATTAGCGGAAACTTTTGCCGCCGAAGAGTTGACCGCTTTACGGTCGATATTCAATAGGGACGATGTGATCCTTAGCAAAAGGCCCAGTCCACATCCTTTAAACCCGTAGAGAAAATCGTCAAATTTTAGGTGCATCCAACAGGCCCCAATAAAACAGCGTCCATCAGAGCCCAACTCGATCCCCTTATGGATGAAGCATTGCAGAATTTCCTCCGCGACAATTGGGGCATTTTTTGCTTGGCATCCTTCTGATATCCCTGGAATCCCACGGTGGCTCGCCAAACATAGCTTAAACATTATTCCGGGCTTTAAGCCCGTGAAACAGATCCTGTGCTACTTCTCCGAGCCTAAACGGCAAGCCATGGGTGAAGAATTAGCCAAATTGCTCAAGGCAAAATTTATTCAGGATATTAAACACCCCGAATGGCTGGCAAACCTGGTGATGGTACCTAAGAAAGACAAGTCCTGGCGGCTGTGTGTCGATTTCAAAGACCTTAGCAAGGCATGCCCCAAGGACCCTTTCCCCTTACCACGCATAGACCAGATCATTGATGCCACAGCCGGACACAATTTGTTGTGTTTCCTCGATGCTTACTCCGGATACCATCAAATTAAAATGAAGGAATCCGCTCAAGCGGCTACTACATTTATCACCCCCTATGGGCCATTTTGCTTCAACATGATGCCCTTCGGGCTAAAAAACGACGGGGCCACATACCAGCGCATGATCCAAACCTGCCTCGCTACATAGGTCGGAAAGACTGTCGAGGCATACATGGATGATGTGGTAATCCAAACCAAACACATTGACCAGTTGATCGACGACTTACGTCAAACTTTCGCCAATTTACACGAATATGATATATGGTTCAATACAGAAAAATGTGTCTTCAGAGTTCCCTCTGGTATGCTGCTTGGATTCATCGTCTCCCATAGAGGAATAGAGGCAAATCCAGCTAAAATCTGTGCTCTATCAGAACTTCAATACCCATAGAGCTGAAGCATGTCCAGAGGCTAGCCGGGTGCGTGGCGGCGTTAGGCCGCTTTATCTACCGCCACGGAGAAAAAGCTTTGTTGCTCTATAAGCTGTTAAACGGACCAACAATTTCAAATGGATCGATGAAGCAGCGGCTACGTTGGAAGAAATCAAAGCAATACTGGCAACCAATCCCATACTCACGACACCATGCGCCGGTGAGCCCATGTTGTTATACATATCGGCCACCAACAAAGTCGTTAGTGCGGTGCTCTTTGTTGAACGAGATGGGGAGGGACATAAATTTTGGACTCAGAAGCCGATATATTATGTGTCAGAGGTGCTAACGCAGTGCAAGTCCAGATAGCCACATTATCAAAAAATAGCCTATATAGTATTCATGGCATCAAGGAAACTCTGACACTACTTCGAGGAGTGCGTGGTACCGATGGCATGGGAAGTCCCCTTGAATGATATAATCAACAACAGGGACGCCACCGGTCGCATAGCCAAATGGGCCATTGAGCTCCTTCCCTTCGAAATAACCTACAAGCCACGCCGCGCCATTAAATCTCAGGTACTGGCAGACTTCTTGGCTGAATGGACATAGGCCGAGCTCCCCAAGGAGTATAGCGCATACTCCCATTGGATGATGTACTTTGATGGATTCAAGACTACGTGTTGCAAATCGTGTATGCCAATTCCAACAATGCCGCCAAATACGAAGCTCTTCTTCATGGTCTTCGGATGGCGGTGTCAATGGGCATACAATGACTAGAGGTACGGGGAGACTCAAATCTAGCCATATCCCAAATTAACGGCGAGTTCGACACCAAAATCCAAAGATGGTTGCATATAGAAATGTCGTCCTCAAGATATCTACTCGATTCGAGGGGTTGGAATTCCACCACGTCGTTCGAGACAACAACCAATCCGTCGATGAGCTAGCGCGATCCCGTCCCGAGAAACACCTTCCTGGAGTAGCTTTTCAAGCCCTCCATAGTGTGGCAGGACGACGACAATGGCGCCGGCCCGAATATGGCGGACGAAGTTGTTACCCCTATAAACGAGCGAGATGATGGCATTATCGGCGGCTCTACAATGAGTGAGACGCCCTCAGCCATGAATTAATGGCAGTAATTGCGTCATGGACAGAGCCCTTCCTCGCTTACCTTCTTCATGAGGAACTCCCCGACGATCAAACTGAGGCACGACGCATAGTTCGGCGATCCAAGGCCTATAAAGTACACGAGGGTGAGTTATACAAGAAAAGCAGCACCGGAGTATTACAAAGGTGCATATCCGAGGAAGAAGGACGGGAGCTCCTCGCCGAAATCCACGCAGGCATGGGCAGGCATCACGCCGCGGCAAGATCACTTGTCGGCAAGACCTTCCGAGCTGGTTTCTTTTGGCCTACAGCTCGGACGGACGCCTGGTCACTTGTTAAACATTGCGTGGGGTGTCAACTCTTCGCGAATCAAAGTCACATGCCCCCTACAGCTCTTCGAACTATTCTGATCACTTGGCCTTTGGCGGTCTGGGGGATGGACATGGTCGGACCCCTTAAAGGGGGAACCAAGAAAAATAAATACCTATTGGTCATGGTTGACAAGTTCACCAAATGGATAGAAGGAAAGCCTGTTAAATCGGCTAAATCGGGACCAGTGATCGACTTTATATCTAGCGTAGTACACCATTACAGTGTCCCACATAGTATAATAATGGATAATGTATCCAACTTCTCGTCCCAAGAGGTCAAGGACCGGTGCACAACAATGGGCATAAAGCTTGATTATGCATCAGTCTATCATCTGCAGACCAATGGATAGTTCGAGCGAGCAAATGACCTCATTATGAGCAGCATCAAGCCACGTTTGGTCTGATCTCTTCAAGAGTCCGACTATCATTGGGTGGAGGAACTTGACTCCGTTCTATGGGGCCTGTGTACCACCCCGAATAGATCAACGGGTTACACACCGTTTTTGTGGTCTATGGGGCAGAGGCAGTTCTTCCCTGCGATATTATCCACGACGCACCAAGAGTGCGCATGTATGAGGAAAAGGAGGCTGAGTTGGATCGGCAGGACGACTTAGATGCCTTGGAGGGGGAACGGGACATAGCTCTGGCTCGATCCACTCTTTATCAACAGCAAGCTCGGCGGTACCAAAATAGGGAGGTCAGGGCAAAGGCATACAACATAGGAGAACTCGTCCTACGACTCCCGGAGAAACAGAAGCACAAACTCAACCCAAAATGGGAGGGTCCTTTCATCATCGATGAAGTGCTCGCAGGAGGGGCCTATCATTTGCAGAGTCCATCCTATAACCGCCTTGAACCGAGCCCATGGAACGCAACTCGTCTTCGGCGCTTCTACAGATAAACCGGTGTCGTCTAAACTCCCCTATATCTTTTCCTTGTCATTATTTTTTGCCTTTTTGCCTTTTCCCTTCCCACTTTGCTGTTCGATAGGGGAAATTTCTTTTCTCACCTTATGTTTGGTTGAACCAATCTTATACTACAGATAATCGGCATACACCATAAAGTGTTAAATCCGAACACAACATGTGGGGGCTTCTTTCAAGTAGCCAAACTTTTATTTGCTCGTACTTACCGGGCGCGCATGTTTCTTTTGTCATGTTCTAGCCATCGTATGCATCAATTCAAACTAAGACTTTGCCAAGCTGGGTTGCCTCACTCCTGTGGTTACTCTCTACGTTCCCGATTGTTCGGCTAGAGACTAAAGGGAGCACCTCTGCGATTGTTACGAATGGGTCATCCGAACACGTACCCCATATGGGTGAAGCCGAAAGCTAGCTATCTTACGTAGACAATTGGTCGGCTATGACGGAAACACCTTATATGGCTCTGGCTGCTATCACCATTGTTTGGGTTTTTTCTCCGCAAAGAACAATTAGCCGCATACTACAAGTATGCGGATTCCTATCTATGCTCTTCGTAGTACCCCGACGAAAGGTGTCGATAGAGGTACAATTTTCATCGGAAGATGTTTCTTACGCTACATCGTAATATAACATATCTTTCTGTGTGCTTTCTGTCTGTTCTCACCACATGGCCGGATTGCCTGGTTCCTCGAATGCATTTTGCTCTTTTGCAAGGGAATAATAAGGAGGAACACTTCCGAGCTCTTCGCACGGAAGGGAGAAGCCGTTGGCCGGTTCAGACAAAGTTTCCAACTCGGATTGTTTATACACATGTACATATAAATTACATGTGCGGCTGCTAATCGAGATCATCGATTATTGTGTTGAGGGGGCAGTCCGCTTGCGAAAGACGGGCGGTTGGCATCACCTGATCATATACCAAGTGGAGTGGCACTTCTTTTCCATCCGATCCCACGTGACCAACCCACGCCATATGCTCGTGGTTAAGTCCGGTGAAACAGGTCTTGACCATTGCCCACACCTCCCGTGCTCCTTCGCGACATGCCGATGTCTTCCATAGTTCGAGCCTATCCCGCGCCTCCTAAATTGACCCACAAGTGCGGCTAGCCCTTTAGGTGGCTGTTTGGTGGGCCATAGTGCATTCACCATCCCTTTCATCGCTTTTTGCACGCGCTTATGAAGAGAGGTCAGCTCCTTCACCAGATCCCCTTGGTACAATTCGATCTCCTCTTCCGGATCTCCGGATAGGAGACCTGCACATAAGATAACATGCGCAATTACTATCATTCCCTACATTGGAAATACTTACTAATAGCGGAATTGTACTTACCGAATACGACCCTCTGAAGCTTTTGATTTTCTTCTTGAGGTTGGGCCAATTGAGTCTTTAAACTCTTTATTTCCTCAGCCTATTTTTGTATAACAAGGAAGCCAGCCTGATGTTGGGATTCCGCATACCTTTGAGAATCCCGGGTGACGAGGATATGTACCTAGGGTAGGGTCTTAGGCAAGGCCCACCTACCCTACCTAAGGACACTACATGAGAGGACTTGAAGATCAAGCATGAACTTCCGAGTGGATCCCTAGAGATGTCCAAGACCTCTCGACAAACTTGGAGCTTCTCCTCTCACTCGGCAGTTGCGTGTCACTCGACAAACCTTGCTTCACTCGACGCCAGAAGACCAGGAGCCATCATCAAGAGCCCAACGGGCAGACGCTGGCTTAATGGCCCTTAATAGCCTTTACTACGTACGTTACCTATAACGGCAGACTTTACACCCCATGACCAGACCTTTTGATGCGGGGCCATTATGAGGTGCAGCGAACTCTATATAAGCCGCTCCTCCCCTCCTGCACAAGGGTTGGAAACTATTGTAATCTCTACATTCCACTCGACATAAAGCTCCCGAGCACTGAGACGTAGGGCTGTTACCTCCACGAGAGGGGCCTGAACTCATACATCTATGTGTACACCCTCGCCGTAGCTTGGACTCTGCCCTCTCCATTCGTACCCCTACCATCTACTGTCAGGCTCGTTCCCACGACAGTTGGCACCCACCATGGGGCAGGCGTCTAAGCAACTTCCGGCGAGGTTGCGTTTTTCATCCTTCAACATGTCTTCCGGCGGTGTTTTTTCTCTAGGCCACGAGATCCGTTTCGGAGCGCTCACTTTCATCGCCGACGATTTGGCATGGCTCTAGGAGGCGCCTCTCGATGTCAAGGTGCTCCCAGTCCGCGGGGCCGCGCATTTCCGTGCAAGTCCGTGCGGTGTGTTGCTGCGTCAGCCGTCGACCCCTTGCGCATCGGCTCCTCTCGCCGTTCGCGGTCGCAAGTGGTCTGGCCGCTCACGACTCCAGTGGTGGGTCGAACACGCAGCGGCGCGTCAAGCTTCTTCGTAGGTTGCAGCACTCGAACCTGCCGAGTCCCTTCATGGCGTGTTCGAGTCGGATTCCGATCCGTCCGACGTGCCTTTCGAGTGCGAGAGCTGCGATCCCACAACAGAGGTCTTGATGGCGGGCTCTCATCAAAGCTCTCCGCTTGGCTTTGGTCGTGGCAAGCACGAGGCTAGTAGCCCGTCGAACGTGCAGTCGTGTCGTGATGAGAAGGTCCTTCATACCCCCATCGTCGGCGCGACCGCCGAGGCCCGGGCTTTGGAGGCCGCACGCGTTCGTCTAGAAGAGTTCCAGGCAGAGATCGACGAGCGCGCCCGTCCACGCCCGCCGCGCCCTAGTCGACGTCAGCGACAACTGTTCCCGACTGGATCTCACGATGGCGTCGAGGTATACCGAACTCCCGTGCTTAATGTTGTTGTTGCTGCTAGGATAGCAGATTCCATTCAGCCGTCCCGGTCAGAGGCTGGTAGAGGGCAGTTGTAGATCAGAGCACTGTTAGATGCAGCACAACGTCAGAATTCAGCAGTTTCTCAATCTCGTCACAAGATACACAACAATTCACCCAAGGCAGAGACGGTTTAGTCGGCACATAGTCCTGGGTCGCCCTTACGTCATCGAGGCGCCGGTTATCGTGAAGGGCAAGATAGATATCAGCATCACCGCGAAGACCACCGTTGAGTGCCCACTCCTCCGCGGAGTGGTCTGTACGTGCCCCGGCGCCAGGACGACAGGCACTCCTTCGGTGACGAGCGGGACGCGGACTTTGATGCCCGCGCATACCTTCTTCAGAAGCGGATCGACAAGAGCAGAGCCTATAGAGAAGGACACGACAGAGATGTCCCGAGTGGAAGCTCAGCTACAGTGTCTGGTCCAGAGTGTTTTAGTAGAGCTATACGTTCTGTGGAGATTCCCCCCAACTTCAGAATGGTGGCGGGGATCGGAAAGTTTTCTCGTGAAACAAAACCACAGACTTGGCTAGATGATTACCGAGTGGCTGTGTAGATTGGCGGCGGGAATGAAAATGTCACAATGAAGCACCTGCCTCTTATGTTGGATGGTCCAGCTCGAGCTTGGTTGAATCGTTTGGCTCCTTCCAGCATTCATTGTTGGGAAGATCTTGCCCGAGTGTTTGTTCGGACCTTCGAGGGCACCTGCAAGCGCCCCGCAGGTCTGGTCGACTTACAACACTGTGTCTAGAAGCCCAGTGAAACCTTAAGGGACTATATTCAGCGATGTTCCACCATGCATCATACGGTGGAAAATGTGTCGGAGCACCAGGCTGTTTGTGCCTTCAAGGCCGGTGTGAGATACAGAGAGTTGTACTTGAAGTTCGGGCGCACTGGTGACATTTCACTCGGGAAGATGATGGAAATTGCCACTTGCTACGCTAATGGTGAGTAAGAAGACCGCCTCAGTAGTGGCAAAGGAAAAGCGGTCGCCAAGGAGTCTGGCGGCGGAAACAATAGGAAACAAAAGCGGAAGGCTGAAGACCCAGCTCCGGCAGAGGTAGCAGCACTAGCGACTCAGTCGAAGAACAAGGGCAAGGACAAAGCTCAGTATGCCCCCAAGAAGGGGAAGGGTCAGCTAGGAATATGCAGAAGGTAACCTGATTTTGCCCAAGCACACCACTCGACAGTGTCGAACCCTCATCCAGCAGTTCAAGGGAGATCAGTCGAGTGGGAAATCTCCTGAAAAAGAAGATGAAGATGAAGAATAGGAAACATTCCCGGATGTCACTGCTACACTGGTGATCTTTGCTGACGTCAATAGCAAGAGCTGTCTAAAAGTCATAAATAGAGAGATCTACATGGCTGTGCTAGACACCCCCACCTACCTCAAATGGTCTCAGTATGCTGTCACATTCGACCAGACTGACCATCCTGCCCGTGTGGCCACACCCGGTCGACAGCCTCTGGTAGTTGATCCGATGGTGCAGGGGACTTGACTTAGAAAGGTCCTCATGGACGGCGGCAGTAGCCTGAACATTCTGTATGCGGATACCCTGAAGGGAATGGGCATTCCTATGTCCCATCTCAGCGAAAGCAGCATGCATTTCCATGGGGTCATCCCAGGAAAGAAGGCCAAGTCACTCGGCCAGATAGCATTGGATGTGACATTTAGAGATAGCAAAAATTACCGAAAAGAGAAGTTGACATTTGAAGTCGTGGATTTCAAGAGTGCTTACCACGCCATTTTGGGTCGACCCGCTTATGCACGTTTCATGGCCCGACCATGTTACGTGTATCTCAAGCTGAAAATCCCGATCCCTAAGGGCGTGATCACGGTCACTGGCAATCGACAGCGGGCCTAAGAGTGTCTCAAACAAGGGTCCAAGATCGCCGATCAACAGATGGCCATGGTTGAGCTGGAGGAGTACAAGAAAACCACTGACCCTACTGATTTGCTCCGCGCAAAAAAGCCGGCTTCGGAGTCGGCAGGAGAAGTGAAGAAGGTGCACATCCACCCGACGGATCCAACCGCTACACCGACGAATATCTCGACAACACTCGACAACAAATAGGAAGCCGAGCTCATCCAGTTCCTCCGTGAGAACTGGGATATCTTTGCATGGAAGCCTGCTGACATGCCGGGGATTCCCAGGGAGCTGGCTGAGCACCGTCTACGAGTGGATCCGAAAGACAAGCCCATCAGGGAGCATTTGCGTCGATCCACGGCTGAGAAGCACAAGGCAATCGGAGAAGAAGTGGCCCGTCTCTTGCAAGCCAAGTTCATTCGGGAGATTTACCCCTCCGAGTGGCTCTCCAATGTTGTGATGGTGCCCAAGAAAGATAAGTCGTTGCGCATGTGCATTGACTTCAAACATCTCAATAAGGTGTGTCCGAAAGACCATTTTCCGCTCCCCCGCATAGATCAAATTGTTGACTCGATAGCGGGGTGCGAGTGATTATCGTTTTTGGATGCCTATTCTGGGTACCATCAGATCCGTCTGTTTGGCCCAGATGAAATAAAAACAGCCTTCATCACCCCGTTTGGGTGTTTTTGCTACATCACCATGCCTTTTGGTCTCAAGAATGCCGGCGCTACTTTTATGCACATGATTCAGAAATGTTTACTCGACCAGTTCCCTTGGAATGTCGAGGCGTACATGGACGATATAGTGGTCAAGTCCTGCAAAGGTTCCGACCTGCTGGCTGACTTGGATGAGACATTCGCCAATCTGAGGCGATTCGACATAAAGCTGAATCCGGCCAAATGTACCTTCGGTATCCCTGGCGGCAAGTTACTCGGTTTTCTCGTTTCCGAACGAGGAATTGACGTCAATCCCGAGAAGATCAGCGCCATTACCGGTATGAAGACTCCCGTGCGAGTGCACGATGTTCAGAAGCTCACAGGTTGCTTGGCGGCATTGAGTCGATTCATTTCTCATCTTGGTGAGAAGGCTCTTCCCTTGTATCAGTTGATGAAGAGATCAGACACATTCGACTTGACTTCTGAAGCCAAAGCAGCATTTGTTGAGCTCAAAGTCCTGCTATCCACCCAGCTGGTGCTTGTCACTCCTGCCAGCAAAGAGCCTTTGCTCCTGTACATCGTGGCCATAAATCAGGTCGTCAGTATAGTTCTGACTGTCGAGCGAGAAGAGGAAGGCAAAGCCTATAAGGTTCAGCAGCCAGTTTATTATGTCTCGGAAGTTTTGTCCCCCTCAAAGCAGAGATATCGTCATTATCAAAAGTTCGTGTATGGTATTCACTTATCATCGAAGAAGGTGGCACATTATTTCCAAGACCATTTGATCTCAGTCGTCAGTGATGCACCTTTATCAGAGTTTTTCAATAATCACCACGCATCAGGTCGAGTGGCTAAATCGGAAATTGTGCTGGGACACTTCGACATTAGATTCGAGGCCAAGAAGGCAATCAAGTCCCAAGCATTGGCAGATTTCATGGCCGAGTGGATCGAACAGCAACAGCCTATCCAAGTTCACTCAGCGCATTGGACAATGTTCTTCGACGGCTCCAAAATGTTGAGTGGGTCCAGTGCTGGCGTTGTTTTCATATCCCCCAGAGGCGACAAGCTCGGCTATGTCTTGCAAATTCACTTTGATTCCTCCAACAATGAGGCAGAGTATGAAGCACTTTTGTACGGGTTGCGCATGGCTATCTTGCTCGGCGTCAAGCACTTGATGGTTTATGGCGACTCAGATTTGGTGGTGAATCAAGTGATGAAAGAGTGGGATGTTAGAAACCCTGCTATAAATGGATACTGCAATGCAGTCCGGAAGCTGGAGAAGAAATTTGATGGTCTGAAACTTCACCATGTTCCTCGACTAAAAAATCAGGCAGCTGATGAGCTATCCAAGATTATTTCCACTCGACGGCCTGTCCCTAGTGGAGTGTTCTTGGAGCATTTGCACACTCCTTCGATTCAAGAGGATCCCTTCACTGAAGAGCCCCTGCAAACCTTAAGATCCTCTGACTTGACTGAAGTCGATGTTCCTGTTGTGATTTACCTGGTCATGGAGGTGCTAATTATCATTCCCGACTAGACTGTACCGTACATAGCCTATATCCTTAGACAGGAGCTTCATGAAGATGAAGCAGAGGCTCGACAGATTGTGCATAGGTCCAAGGCTTTCACTGTGATGGGAGATCAGCTATTCAGAGAAAGTGTGATTGGTGTCACCCAGCGTTGCATTTCACCCGAGGAAGGTCGAATGATTCTAGATGAAATCCACTCAGGAACTTGCGGACACCATACGTCTTCAAGGGCGATCATCGCTAAAGCATACCGAGCGGGGTTTTATTGGCCACGGGCTAATGAAATGGCCAAGGACATTGTTGATCATTGCAAGGGCTGTCAGTTCTATGCAAACCTGTCACACAAGCCATCATCTGCTCTGAAGACAATTCCACTCGCCTGGCCGTTTGCGGTTTGGGGGCTCGACATGGTTGGTCCTTTCCGACCCGAAAAAGGAGGATTCACCCACCTATTGGTAGCAGTCGACAAATTCACCAAGTGGGTTGAAGCCAAGCCCATCAAGAAGCTGAATTCCCGCATGACGGTAACGTTCATGAGGGAGATCATTATCCGGTTCGGCATTCCCCATAGCATCATCACGGACAATGGCACTAATTTTGACTCGGAAGAATTCAGGAGATTCTGTAACTCCCAAGGCACCCGAGTGGATTACGCTTCCGTTGCACATCCTCAAACCAATGGGCAAGTTGACCAGGCTAATGGTCTCATTCAGAAGGTTTGAAGCCTCGTCTCATGCGCGATTTGGATCACGCCGCCGGTGCGTGGGTAACTGAGCTGCCGTCTGTTTTGTGGGGGTTGAGGACAACGCCTAATCGGTCGACTGGACGAACTCCTTTCTTCCTTGTCTATGGTGCTGAAGCTATACTGCCGAGTGACTTGGACCACAATTCTCCTCGAGTGGAGCTGTATTTTGAGGCCGAAGCCGAGCAGGCCAGACAAGATGGGGTAGATCTTCTGGAAGAAGAGCGTGAGATGGCTCTGATCCGGACCACAACCTATCAGCAAGACTTATGGTGCTTCCATGCAAGGAATGTCAGAAGCCGAGCATTCCATGAAGTAGATTTGGTGTTCCAAGTTAATCAGTTCCGACCTCACAAGCTAGCTCCTGCATGGAAGGCCCTTTTGTAGTCACCAAGGTGCTAAACAATGGAGCCTATCAGTGGTATAATCTCATGAAGCAGATGGATGAACCACGAGCCTGGAATGCAGACCTGCTTCTACGTTTTTACACTTGAGACAGGAGTTTTCTGATGTAATAAGAGTACTTCATCAATGCAATTTGCATTTCGACATTCTCCTAAGTTCAAAATACTCTAAGTGATGAGCGATCCTCACGCTCGGGGGCTTAGCTGTGAATACATTTTGCTTAAGTTAAAAACCTCGTCGACTAGATAGTAATCCATACACTCGACAACTTAGATGCGAATCGACATTCGCCTAAGTTCAAAATACTCCGAGTGATGAGCGATCCTCATGCTCGGGGGCTTAGGTGCGAATACATTTCGCCTAAGTTAAAAACCTCATCGACTGGATAGTAATCCATCCACTCGATATCTTAGATGCGAATCGACATCGCCTAAGTTCAAAATACTCCGAGTGATGAGCGATCCTCACGCTCGGGGGCTTAGCTGTGAATACATTTCGCCTAAGTTAAAAACCTTGTCGACTGGATAGTAATCCATCCACTCGATAGCTTAGATGTGAATCGACATTCGCGTAAGTTCAAAATACTCTAAGTGATGAGCGATCCTCACGCTCGGGGGCTTAGCTGCGAATACATTTCGCCTAAGTTAAAAACCTCGTCGACTGGATAGTAATCCATCCACTCGACAACTTAGATGCGAATCGACATTCGCCTAAGTTCAAAATACTCCGAGTGATGAGCAATCCTCACTCTCGGGGGCTTAGCTGCGAATACATTTCGCATAAGTTAAAAACCTCGTCGGGTGGATAGTAATCCGTCCACTCAACAACTTAGATGCGAATCGACATTCGCCCAAGTTCAAAATACTCTGAGTGACGAGCGATCCTCACACTCGGGAGCTTGGCTGCGAAAGCACTTCGCCTAAGTTAAAAACAAAAGCAGTCGAACAGACGATTGAAAGCTAAAGCGCGAGCAAAATCCAAAGGATAAAACCGCGGATAAACATCTTGTGCAGAAACAAATGTGCTTAGGCCTAAGGCCTGAATAAAGTTTTAAGGGATATAGTTCCACTCGGCATACCGAGGCAAATTTAACTGTTTTTTTCCAAAGACTCAAGTTTCTAGGCAGGCGACGGACTGGTGGGCTCGACAAAAGTGTCCAGGTCGATGCCGTCGGCGATTCTGGTGGCCGCCTCGATGAAGGTTTCCATGAAGTCCTCGAACTGGAGTTTCTTCGTGTTTACCACTTGGAGCTCCTTCAGCTTCTCCTCCCTCACGTCCCTACAATGGACCCTGACTAGTGACAACACCACATCGGCCCCGCAACAAGCAGCGGATTTTGTCCATGCTTGCACTCGACTGGGAAGTTCGTTCAGGCGAGCCATCATGGAGTTGAGGTCGAGCTGAAGAGTGTCCTCAGACCATAGCTCCTTGTCGATTCTTTCCATGGCAGATTTTAGTCGAGCAATATAGGCCTGGGCACCCTGGAGCCGAAAGTTGAGCCGCAGCATGTTCATCGCCACCGCATCAGCAACTGGCGACTTGGTGGGGTCAAGAATGGGCTCAATCTCCTCTGTTTCCTTTTCAAAGTCCTGGCAGAATTCTGTTGAAGAAGTGGAATCGGTGAACTGCAACCCTCGGATTTTTTTTGCAAATGTCAGTCGACAAGAAATACTTGTCGTCGAGCAGAAGATACATATTCCTCGAGAATTCGCCCTGATGCTTCTCCAGGCCATTACTCCTCTTGGTTAGTTGCTCGGCCTTCTTGACAAGGTCCGCATGCTCCTGCTTCAGCTTGGCGTTCTCCTCTTCCAGCTTCTGGACGACCGCCAACTTCTGCTCTGCAGCTTTAGTTTTGTCCTTGGCCACTTGTTGGGCGCCAGTAAGTCCTTTGTCCTTCTCCTCCAGTGCCCTCTTCATGGAATCTAAAGAAACAACATTGTTGAGTCGCGCTTGGAGTCGACGGTTTTCATTGCGCACGTCTATTCGAGCGAGAGCACTCGGTTCAAAACATGAAAAGGTGAAGATGGGAATGCTGACAGTCGGCACTTATTACCTCCGAGAGACTTCAGCTCAGCACGTGCTCGCTCCAGGGTGTTGTTGGCACCCGCCAAGTCCACCTGCAATTGGTTCTTCTCCTCCTCCATCTCCTTGTACTGCGTCCCAAGTTCGCAAGCCGTCTGGAACCAACAAAAGACAGGAGTTCAATCAACAAGTAGTTCTTGGATAGTCAACTGAGTTATTTAAACCGGCGAATGCCCATGTTGGAAGAATTCAAACAGAAAGTCCACTCGACATATCGAGTGGCTCTGGCGCTCCGCACGCCATAAACAAATTCAAACAGAAAGCTATCTCTATCAAGACCCCTGCCGACGCAAGCACTCGACAGCGGTCTCGAGGACTACACCCAGTGGGTGCGCTAAGAGCGCCCCCACTAAGACGGTTAACTCTCGATCCGTCGAGTAACTCATCAAAAAACACACTCGACAAGGTCAGCCATGTCGTGACACTCAACTCGTCGAGTGACGCACCCACCCTACTCTGTAGAGTGCAGCCTATCCTTATGCAGCGTCATATCATGGTTTGTAAATAATACCCATGAAACCTGCAAGGTAGATGCGGAATGGTGTGATTCAAGGCGAAGTGTATCATGTATACAATAGACTCTAAGACCCCTGCCGATGCAAGAACTCGACAGCGGTCTCGGGGACTACACCCAGTGGGGGCGCTAAGAGTGCCCCCACTGAGACGGTTAACTCTCGATCCGTCGAGTAACTGGTCAGAAAAAAACACTCAACAAGGTCGGCCTTGTCGTGACACTCAACCCGTTGAGCAACGCACCTCCCCCACTCTATGAAGTGCAGTCGATCCCTATGCAGCGTCATATAATGGTTTCATATTAATATCCATGAAACCTGCAAGGTATCTATGTAGTGGTGTGATTCGAAGACAAAATGTATCATGTATACTCTAAAGACCCCCGCCGATGCAAGCATTCGACGGCGGTCTCGGGGACTACACCCAGTAGGTGCACTAAGAGCGCCCCCACTGAGACAGTTAGCTCTTGATCCGTCGAGCAACTCGTCAGAAAAGACACTCGACATGTCAAGCGACAATAGTACCGCATGTACTACCAATCCTAGTCCTACTCGATTATGATCCGATCTATTCGACTGGAGAAAGTTCAAACATTCTACGGCGATCACCTAGTGGGTGTACGACAGCCAAGAAAAGAAAAGAATTCAATCGACAATGGACTTACAATCGAACTTACTCGGACATTGGTGCGGAGGGCTGCGCTGATGTCGAAAGCTAGTTTGCTGGCCTTGTACGCCTCCTTGGTCCTTAGCATGAGTTGCTCCGCCTGGATCATGGCTTCCTTTGCAGCTCCGGTTTGGTCTTCTGGGGTGCGATGCAAAGGGAAGGCCATCACAGGTGGGGTCAGCGTAGTCGCTGGAGCAGCTGAGGCAGCCTGAAGAGGTCCGGTCGGAGTCGACATCACGACGATCGAGACGGTTGGAGGAGCATGCGACAGAGGCATTGCAGGCTCAACCCTGGGTCGCGTCGAGTCACCTCTCCTCTGGGAAGACTCCGTAGTTGAGAACTGAGGTGCTTGCGATGATGACGCCCTTCGGGTCCGAGTGCACGAAGTGTCCAGCGGCCCCTCATCGTCCTCCACTTGAATGACCTCTGCAACAACCGACAACATCAACATCTGCATGTGTCGAGTCCTATTCGGACAAACTAACAACTTTCTTACCTCTATGAGAAGTAGCAGCGTCAGCGGTATCAACATCCATCGTGTCCTCTTCATCTCAAACGAGGCGAGGTCACAAATGTTGCAGCTCTGATGGATTAGACAGCTTTCACTCAGATATAACTCAAGACTTCAGTCGACAGAACAATTTGGAAATGAACACTTACGTGGAGATGACAGGTACGGCGACCCTCATGCGGGGCATTGCTTTGCGAGACTTGGAGGTGGCTTGCTTGGGCTGCTTGGCCAGTCTTTCATTCGACTCGATAGTTGAGGGGCGGATCCGTTTTGGGTTCTTCTCGCTTGGGCCCGGGGCCTTGTCCTCAGCAGTTGCCGGATCATGGAGGGCCTTAGTGTGGCCTTCGCGACGAGGGGGTGACTTGAATCCTTCCTCTTCGCCGGAATCTTCATATTCATCCTCAAAGTCGGAAAGTCCGTCACCGTCCACGCTGCTGCCCTCACTCACCATGCCGTCATCCACATGGTTCCCGTTGGGAACGGGCGAGTGCATGTTCGTCCATTCCTGCATAATTCAAACAAGAGAGTCAGTCTACAAGTCAATACATCACTCGACGGTATAAATGTATCAGTCGACATCACATGTCTCACCAGGTTCTTTGGTGGGTTTTCAGCCGAGTATGGCTGGATCCTCTTGGCTCCCGAGGGGTTGTCGCAAGCCCCAGTGATGCTCCGAAGCCACTGCTCGACAGTCTCCTGTGTAACTTCTTCTGGATGCGTCCTGGTCGAGTCCCCCGAACCTGCGTAGTGCCACATGGTATGGTCTCTGGCTTGGAGTGGCTGAATACGTCGACCAAGGAACGTTTCAAGCAGATCCATGCCTGTCACCCCACCCTGGATCAGCTGCACCACTACCTCGACTAAGATACCTACTTGGACATGCTCCTCGTCGGTCACCTTCAGGGTCTTGGGGGCAGCGGGTCGGTCAGGTGAAAACGGGGGAAGACCGGTCGACATGTTGGGTGGCGCTACATCTTTGCAGTAGAACCAGGTCGACTGCCAGCCTCAGACAGACTCAGGAAAAGTAATGGCAGGAAAGGAACTACGTTTCCTTTTCTGGACCCCTAAACTTCCACACAACTGGAGCACGCGAGTCTTCCCGTCAGCGGCAAGGGCTTTCTTCATAGTCTGTGATGTGACCGTGAAGAGATACTTAAACAACCCCCAATGGGGAGAGCACCCCAGGAAACACTCGCACAAGGTGATGAATGCAGACAAGTACGCCATGGTGTTCGGCGGAAAGTGATGCAGTTGCGCACCAAAGAAATTCAGAAATCCCCGAAAGAATGGGTGGGGTGGCATGAAGAAACCTCTTTCTACATGGGAGAGGAGAAGAACTCGCTCCTCGTCGCGCGGCTCCGGCTCACGCTCCTCCCCCGGCATCCTCCAGGCGTCGTCCGCCACCAGCCCGTCGGAGACGAGGCCCTCGAGATCAGCGCGACTGACAACAGAGGGGAGAAAATCCCCCTGCATCCATCCCGCTGGCGCGGTGAACCAAGCAGTCGAGGGCTTCTTGCCCTTGAGCTTCGACGTCCCCTTGTTTGTGCGCTCCAGCTTCTCTGTTGCGTTCTTCGTCATCGAAGCGGCGGCTCTGGTCGGAGGAGAGCGGTGTGCCGCGTTGGGGAGTAGAGGAGGCGGAGGAAGAGAGGGAGAATCGGAGGAAGGTACTGTGCAATCCGTGGCTCAGGAAGCTTTATATGCTGCCGAGCGTCTCACTGACCAATGGGCCTGCGAGATAACCCCACACGCCAACCGCTGACGACGCCCAGTGCGTGGCGAGATAACCGGCACGAGAATCGAGGCATCGTGCCTCCACTTTCCCTGATCGTGGCGTCATCTTCGCGCATGCGTGCGCTTCCCAAATTTTCGTATCCCGAAGAATCTGGGCCCGTCAGACCGACCCGTCACCTCCCCAAGATGCGCTCGATTCACTCGGACACTTTTAAGTCTGAATGGATCCAGGCGAGCGGAGAAGAATTCAATCGACGTAAATTTTGTTGAAGACCCGAATATCATTCGGAAGATCTCGCATGTCAATCCTAAATAAACGCCGATGCTTAGAGTTCAATCGACACAAGTTTCATGGAAACCCCGAATACCATTCGGAGGATTCAATGCATTAACTAAAGGTTGACGTTGATACCTTCTTCCACCACTCGAACCCCGATCCATTCGGAGGCTAATGACGATGATATGTACCTAGGGTAGGGTCTTAGGCAAGGCCCACCTACCCTACCTAAGGAAACTACATGAGAGGACTTGAAGATCAAGCATGAACTTCCGAGTGGACCCCAAGAGATGTTCAGGACCACTCGACAGTAATCCACTTGGAGCTTCTCCTCTCACTCGGCAGTCGCGTGTCACTCGACAGACCTTGCCTCACTCGACGCCATAAGACTAGGAGCCATCATCAAGAGCCCAACGGGCAGACGCTGGCTTAATGGCCCTTAATAGCTTTTACTACGTACGTTACCTGTAACGGCAGACTTTACACCCCACGACCAGACCCTTTGATGCGGGGCCATTATGAGGGGCAGAAAACTCTATATAAGCCGCCCCTCCCCTCCTGCACAAGGGTTCGAAACTATTGTAATCTCTACATTCCACTCGACATAAAGCTCCCGAGCACTGAGACGTAGGGCTGTTACCTCCACGAGAGGGGCCTGAACTCATACATCTGTGTGTACACCCTCGTCGTAGCTAGGACTCTGTCCTCTCCATTCGTACCCCTACCATCTACTGTCAGGCTCGTTCCCATGACAGTTGGCGCCCACCGTGGGGCAGGCATCTAAGCGACTTCCGGCGAGGTTGCGTTTTTCATCCTTCAACATGTCTTCCGACGGTGTTTTTGCTCTAGACCACGAGATCCGTTTCGGAGCGCTCACTTTCATCACCGACGATTCGGCATGGCTCTAGGAGGCGCCTCTCGATGTCAAGGCACTCCCAGTCTATGGGGCCACGCATTTCCGTGCGAGTCCATGCGGCGTGTTGCTGCGTCAGCCGTCGACCCCTTACGCGTTGGCTCCTCTTGCCGTTCACGGTCGCAAGCGGTCCGGCAGCTCACGACAACAACGGTGGGTCGAACACACAGCGGCGCGTCAAGCTTCTTCGCAGGTTGCAGCACTCGAACCTGCCGAGTCCCTTCATGGCGTGTTCGAGTCGGATTCCGATCCGTCCGACGTGCCTTCCGAGTGGGAGAGCTGCGATCCCGCAGCGGAGGTCTTGATGGCGGGCTCTCATCAGAGCTCTCCGCCTGGCTTTGGTCATGGCAAGCACGAGGCTGGTGGCCCGTCGAACGTGCAGTCGCGTCGCGATGAGAAGGTCCTTCATACCCCCATCATCGGCGCGACCACCGAGGCCTGGGCTTTGGAGGCCGCACGCGTTCATCTAGAAGAGCGGCAGCCAGTGATCGACGAGTGCGCCCGTCCATGCCCGCTGCGCCCCAGTCGATGTCAGCGACAGCTGTTCCCGACTGGATCTCATGATGGCGTCGAGCTATATCGAACTCCCATGCTTAATGTTGTTGTTGCTGCTAGGATAGCAGATTCCATTCAACCGTCCCGGTCAAAGGTTGGTAGAGGGCTGTTGCAGATCAAAGCATTGTTAGATGCAACACAACATCAGAATTCAGCAGTTTCTCAGTCTCGTCACAAGATACACAGCAATTCACCCAAGGCAAAGACCGTTCAGTTGGCACATAGTCCTGGGTCGCCCTTACATCATCGAGGCGGCGGTTATCGTGAAGGGCAAGACAGAGATCAGCATCATTGTGAAGACCACCGTTAAGTGCCCACTCCTTTGCAGAGTGGTCCATACGCGCCCCGGCGCCAGAACGACAAGCACTCCTTCGGTGACGAGAGGGACGCGGACTTTGATGCCTGCGCATACCTTCTTCAGAAGCGGATCGACAAGAGCAGAGCCTACAGAGAAGGACACGACAGAGATGTCCCGAGTGGAAGCTCAGCTACAGTGTCTGGTCCAGAGTGTTTTAGCAGAGCTATACGTTCTGTGGAGATTCCCCCAACTTCAGAATGGCGGCGGGGATCGGAAAGTTTTTTGGTGAGACAAAACCAGAGACTTGGCTAGATGATTATCGAGTGGCTGTGCAGATTGGCTGTGGGAATGACAATGTTGCAATGAAGCACCTGCCTCTTATGTTGGATGGTCCAGCTCGAGCTTGGTTGAATCGTTTGGCTCCTTCCAGCATTCATTGCTGGGAAGATCTTGCCCGAGTATTTGTCCGGACCTTCGAGGGCACTTGCAAGCGCCTCGCAGGTCTGGTAGACTTACAACACTACGTCCAGAAGCCCAGTGAAACCTCAAGGGACTATATTCAGCGATGGTCCACCCTGCATCATACAGTGGAAAATGTGCCGGAACACCAGGCTGTTTGTGCCTTCAAGGCCGGTGTGAGATACAAAGAGCTATACTTGAAGTTTGGGCGCATTGGTGACATTTCACTCGGCAAGATGATGGAAATTGCCACTCGCTATGCCAATGGCGAGGAAGACGACCGCCTCCGTAGCGGCAAAGGAAAAGCGGTCGCCAACGAGTCTGGCGGTGGCAACAATAGGAAACAAAAGTGGAAGGCTGAAGACCCAACTCCAGCAGAGGCGGTAGCATTGGCGACTCAGTCGAAGAACAAGGGCAAGGCCAAAGCTCAGTATGCCCCCAAGAAGGGGAAGGGTTAGCCAGGAACCGATATCTTGGATCAGCCGTGTGTGATTCACACGAAGAAAGATGCAGAAGGCAACATGATTTTGCCGAAGCACACCACTCGACAGTGTCAAACCCTCATCCAGCAGTTCAAGGGAGACCAGTCGAGTGGGAAATCTTCTGAAAAAGAAGATGAAGATGAAGAAAAGGAAACATTCCTGGATGTCTCAGCAAAAGCAGCATGCATTTCCATGGGGTCATCCCAGGAAAGAAGGCCAAGTCACTCGGCCAGATAGCATTGGATGTGACATTCGGAGATAGCAAAATTTTCCGAAAAGAAAAGTTGGTGTTTGAAGCCGTGGATTTCAAGAGTGCTTACCACGCCATTTTGGGTCAATCCGCTTATGCACATTTCATGGCCTGACCATGTTACGTGTATCTCAAGGTGAAAATGCTGAGCCCTAAGGGCGTGATCACGGTCACTGGAAATCGATAGCGGGCCGAAGAGTGTCTCCAACAAGGGTCCAAGATCGCCGATCAACAGATGGCCATGGTCGAGCTGGAGGAGTACAAGAAAACCGCTGACCCTGCTGATTTGCTCCGCGCAAAAAAGCCGGGTTCTGAGTTGGCATTCCACCTGACGGATCCAACCGCTGCCCCGACGAATATCTCGACAACACTCGACAGCAAATAGGAAGCCGAGCTCATCCAGTTCCTCCATGAGAACTAGGATATCTTTGCATGGAATGTTGCTGACATGCCAGGGATTCCCAGGGAGCTGGCTGAGCACCGTCTGCAAGAGGATCCGAAAGCCAAGCCTGTCAGGGAGCATTTGCGTCGATCCGCGGCTGAGAGGTGCAAGGTAATCGGAGAATAAGTGGCCCGTCTCTTGCAAGCCAAGTTCATTCAGGAGATTTACCACTCCGAGTGGCTCTCGAATGTTGTGATGGTGCCCAAGAAAGATAAGTCATTGCACATGTGCATTGACTTCAAACATCTCAATAAGGTGTGTCCGAAAGACCATTTTCCGCTCCCCCGCATAGATCAAATTGTTGACTCGACAACGGGGTGCGAGCGATTATCATTTTTGGATGCCTATTCTGGATACCATCAGATCTGTCTGTTTGGCCCAGATGAAATAAAAACAGCCTTCATCACCCCGTTTGGGTGTTTTTGCTACATCACCATGCCTTTTGCTCTCAAGAATGCTGGCGCTACTTTTATGCGCATGATTCAGAAATGTTTACTCGACCAGATCCCTCGGAATGTCGAGGCATCCATGGACGATATAGTGGTCAACTCCCGCAAAGGTTCTGACCTGCTGGCTGACTTGGCTGAGACATTCGCCAGTCTGAGGAGATTCGACATAAAGCTGAATCCGGCCAAATGTACCTTCGGTGTCCCTGGCGGCAAGTTACTCGGTTTTCTCGTTTCCGAACGAGGAATGGATGTCAATCCCAAGAAGATCAGCGCCATTACCCGTATGAAGACTCCCGTGCGAGTGCACGATGTTTAGAAGCTCACAGGTTGCTTGGCGGCATTGAGTCGATTCATTTCTCGTCTTGGTGAGAAGGCTCTACCCTTGTATCTGTTGATGAAGGAATCAGACACATTCGACTGGACTCCTGAAGCCGAAGCAGCATTTGTTGAGCTCAAAGCCCTGCTATCCACCCAGCCGGTGCTTGCCGCTCCTGCCAGCAAAGAGCCCTTGCTCCTGTACATCACGGCCACAAATCAGGTCGTCGGTACAGTGCTGACTGTCGAGCGAGAAGAGGAAGGCAAAGCCTATAAGGTTCAGCGGCCAGTTTATTATGTCTCGGAAGTTTTGTCCCCCTCAAAGCAGAGATATCCTCATTATCAGAAGCTGGTGTATGGTATTTACTTATCAGCGAAGAAGGTGGCACATTATTTCCAAGACCATTCGATCTCAGTCGTTAGTGATGCACCTTTATCAGAGATTTTCAATAATCGCCACGCATCAGGTCGAGTGGCTAAATGGGCAATTGAGCTGGGACACTTCGACATCAGATTCGAGGCCAAGAAGGCAATCAAGTCGCAAGCAATGGCATATTTCATGGCCGAGTGGATCGAACAACAACAGCCTATCGAAGTTCACTTGGCGCATTGGACAATGTTCTTCGACGGCTCCAAAATGTTGAATGGGTCCGGTGCTGGCGTTGTTTTGATATCCCCCAGAGGCGACAAGCTCAGCTATGTATTGCAAATTCACTTTGATTCCTCCAACAATGAGGCAGAGTATGAAGCACTTTTGTACGGGTTGCGCATGGCTATCTCGCTCGGTGTCAAGCGCTTGATGGTTTATGGCGACTCAGATTTGGTGGTGAATCAAGTGATGAAAGAGTGGGATGTTAGAAACCCTGCTATGACTGGATACTGCAATGCAGTCCGGAAGTTGTAGAAGAAATTTGAAGGTCTGGAACTTCACCATGTTCCTCGACTGAAAAATCAGGCAGCTGATGAGCTATCCAAGATTGGTTCCACTCGACGGCCTGTTCCCAGCTAAGTGTTCCTGGAGCATTTGCACATTCCTTCGATTCAAGAGGATCCCTTCACTAAAGAGCCCCCGCAAACCTTCAGCTCCTCTAACTCGACTGAAGTCGATGTTCCTGCTGTGATTGACCTGGTCATGGAGGTGCTAGTTATCATTCCCGACTGGACTGTACCGTACATAGCCTATATCCTCAGACAGGAGCTTCCTGAAGATGAAGCAGAGGCTTGACAGATTATGCGCAGGTCCAAGGCTTTCAGTGTGATGGGAGATCAGCTATTCAGAGAAAGTGTGACTGGTGTCTAGATGCATTTCACCCGAGGAAGGTCGAATGATTCTAGATGAAATCCACTCAGGAACTTGCGGACACCATGCGTCTTCAAGGGCGATTATCGCTAAAGCATACCGAGCAGGTTTTTCTTGGCCACGGGCTAATGAAATGGCTAAGGACATTGTTGATCATTGCGAGGGCTGCCAGTTCTATGCAAACTTGTCACACAAGCCAGCGTCTGCTCTGAAGACAATTCCACTCGCCTGGCCGTTTGCGGTTTGGGGGCTCGACATGGTTGGTCCTTTCCGACCCGGAAAAGGAGGATTCACCCACCTGTTGGTAGCAGTCGACAAATTCACCAAGTGGATTGAAGCCAAGCCCATGAAGAAGCTGAATTCCCGCACGGCAGTCATGTTCATGAGGGAGATCATTATCCGGTTCGGCATTCCCCACAACATCATCACGGACAATGGCACTAATTTTGACTCGGAAGAATTCAGGAGATTCTATAACTCCCAAGGCACGCGAGTGGATTACGCTTCCGTTGCACATCCTCAAACCAATGGGCAAGTTGAGCAGGCTAATGGTCTCATTCTGCAAGGTCTGAAGCCTCGTCTCATGCGCGATTTGGATCATGCTGCTGGTGCATGGGTAACTAAGCTGCTGTCTGTTTTGTGGGGGTTGAGGACAACGCTTAATCGGTCGACTCGACGAACTCCTTTCTTCCTTGTCTATGGTGTTGAAGCTATACTGCCGAGTGACTTGGCCCACAATTCTCGTCGAGTGGAGCTATATTCTGAGGCCGAAGCCGAGCAGGCCAGAAAAGATGGGGTAGATCTTCTGGAAGAAGAGCATGAGATGGCTCTGATCCGGACCACAGCCTATCAGCAAGACTTACGATGCTTCCATGCAAGGAATGTCAGAAGCCGAGCATTCCATGAAGGAGATTTGGTGCTCCAAGTGAATCAGCACCGACCTCACAAGCTAGCTCGTACATGGGAAGGCCCTTTTGTAGTCACCAAGGTGCTAAACAATGGAGCCTATCACTTATATAATCTCATGAAGCAGATGGTTGAGCCATGAGCTTGGAATGCAGACCTGCTTCGATGTTTTTACACTTGAGACATTAGTTTTCTGATGTAATAAGAGTACTTCATCAATGCAATTTGTGTCTCTCCAATTAATACCTCGTTGATTCCAACCGTGCAGTTATTTACTTGGGGAGACTCCGAGCGACGAACAATCCGTCGGGTGGATAACAGTCCATTCACTCGACGGCCTATTTGCGAATCCGTCTTCGCTTGGGTTCAAAAATAATAATTCGTCGAGGCGATGGTAATCCATTCCCTCGACAGCTTAGATGCGAATCGACATTCGCCTAAGTTCAAAATACTCCGAGTGATGAGCGATCCTCACGCTCGGGGGCTTAGCTGCGAATACATTTTGCCGAAGTTAAAAACCTCATCGACTGGATAGTAATCCATCCACTCGACAGCTTAGATCTGAATCGACATTCGCCTAAGTTCAAAATACTCCGAGTGATGAGCGATCCTCACGCTCAGGGGCTTAGCTGTGAATACATTTCGCCTAAGTTAAAAACCTCGTCGACTGGATAGTAATCCATCCACTCGACAGCTTAGATGCGAATCGACATTTGCCTAAGTTCAAAATACTCTGAGTGATGAGCGATCCTCACGCTCGGGGGCTTAGCTGCGAATACATTTTGCCTAAGTTAAAAACCTCGTCGACTGGATAGTAATCCATCCACTCGACAGCTTAGATGTGAATCGACATTCGCCTAAGTTCAAAATACTCGAAGTGATGAGTGATCCTCACGCTCGGGGGCTTAGCTGCGAATACATTTCGCCTAAGTTAAAAACCTCGTCGACTGGATAGTAATCCATCCACTCGACAGCTTAGATGCGAATCGACATTCACCTAAGTTCAAAATACTCCGAGTGATGAGCAATCCTCACTCTCGGGGGCTTAGCTGTGAATACATTTCGCATAAGTTAAAAACCTCGTCAGGTGGATAGTAATCCATCCACTCGACAACTTAGATGCGAATCGACATTCGCCCAAGTTCAAAATACTCCGAGTGACGAGCGATCCTCACACTCGGGAGCTTGGCTGCGAAAGCACTTCGCCTAAGTTAAAAACAAAAGCAGTCGATTAGACGATTGAAAGCCAAAGCGCGAGCAAAATCCAAAGGATAAAACCGCGGATAAACATCTTGTGCAGAAGCAAATGTGCTCAGGCCTAAGGCCTGAATAATTTTTTAAGGGATACAGTTCCACTCGGCATACCGAGGCAAATTTAACTGTTTTTTTCAAAGACTCGAGTTTCTAGGCAGGCGACGGACTGGCAGGCTCGACAAAAGTGTCCAGGTCGATGCCGTCGGCGATCCGCCTTGATGAAAGTTTCCATCAAGTCCTTGAACTAGAGTTTCTTCGTGTTTACCACTTGGAGCTCCTTCAGCTTCTCCTCCCTCACGTCCCTACAATGGACCCTGACTAGTGACAACGCCACGTCAGCCCCACAACGAGCAGGAGATTTTTTCCAAGCTTGAAGTCGATTGGGAAGTTCGTTCAGGCGAGCCATCATGGAGTTGAGGTCGAGCTGAACAGTGTCCTCAGGCCATAGTTCCTTGTCGATTCTTTCCATGGCAGATTTCAGTCGAGCGATATAGGCCTCGGCACCCTGGAGCCAAAAGTTGAGCCGCAGCATGTTCATCGCCACCGCATCAGCAATTGGCGACTTGGAGGGGTCAAGCATGGGCTCAATCTCCTCTGTTTACTTTTCAAAGTCCTGGCAGAATTCTCTTGAAGAAGGGGAATCGGTGAACTGCAACCCTCAATTTTTTTTGCAAATGTCAGTTGAAAAGAAATACTCACCGTTGAGCAGAAGATACATTTTCCTCGAGAATTCGCCCAGATGCTTCTCCAGGCCATTACTCCTCTTGGTTAGTTGCTCGACCTTCTTGACAAGGTCCGCATGCTCCTGCTTCAGCTTGGCCTTCTCCTCTTCCATCTTCTGGACGACCGCCAACTTCTGCTCTGCAGCTTCAGTTTTGTCCTTGGCCACTTGTTGGGCGCCAGCAAGTGCTTTGTCCTTCTCCTCCAGTGCTCTCTTCATGGAATCTAAAGAAACAACATTGTTGAGTCGCGCTTGGAGTCGACGGTTTTCATTGCACACGTCTGTTCGAGCGAGAGCACTCGATTCAAAACATGAAAAGGTGAAGATGGGAATGTTGACGGTCAACACTTATTACCTCCCAGAGACTTCAGCTCAGCACGTACTCGCTCCAGGGCATTATTGGCAACCGCCAAGTCCACCTGCAATTGGTTCTCCTCCTCCTCCATCTCCTTGTACTGCCTCCCAAGTTCACAAGCCGTCTGGAACCAACAAAAGACAGGAGTTCAATCAGCAAGTAGTTCTTGGACAGTCGACTGAGTTATTAAAACCGGTGAATGCAACAGAGGCGTTGCAGGCTCAACCCTGGGTTATTAAAATCAGAAAGTCCACTCGACATATCAAGTGGCTCTGGCGTTCCGCACGCCGCAAACAAATTCAAACAGAAAGCTATCTCTATTAAGACCCCTGCCGACTCAAGCACTCGACAGCAGTCTCGGGGACTACACCCAGTGGGTGTGCTAAGAGCACCCCCACTAAGACGGTTAACTCTCGATTCGTCGAGTAACTCGTCAGAAAACACACTCGACAAGGTCGGCCCTGTCGTGACACTCAACCCATTGAGCGACGCACCTCCCCCACTCTATGAAGTGCAGTCGATCCCTATGTAGCGTCATATAATGGTTTCATAATAATATCCATGAAACCTGCAAGGTATCTATGGAGTGGTGTGATTCGAAGACAAAATGTATCCTGTATACTCTAAAGCCCCCCCCCCCCCGATGCAAGCATTCGATAGCGGTCTCAGGGACTACACCCCGCGGGTGCGCTAAGAGCGCCCCACTGAGACGGTTAGCTCTCGATCCTTCGAGCAACTCGTCAGAAAAGACACTTGACATGTCGAGCGACAATAGTACCGCGTGTACTACCAATCCTAGTCCTACTTGACTACGATCCGATCTATTCGACTAGAGAAAGTTCAAACATTCTACGGCGATCACCAAGTGGGTGTACAGCAGCCAAGAAAAGACAAGAATTCAATCAACAATGGACTTACAATTGAACTTACTCGAACATTGGTGCGGAGGGCTATACTGACGTCAAAAGCCAGTTTGCTGGCCTCGTACACCTTCTTGGTCCTCAGCATGAGCAGCTCCGCCTAGATCGTGGCTTCCTTTGCAGCTCCGGTTTGGTCTTCCGGGGTGCGATGCAGAGGGAAGGCTATCACAGGTGGGGTCGGCATAGTCGCTGGAGCAGCTAAGGCAGCCTGAAGAGGTCTGGTCGGAGTCGACGTCACGACGGTCGAGACGGTTGGAGGAGCATGCGATAGAGGCGTTGCAGGCTCAACCCTGGGTTGCATCGAGTCACCTCTCCTCTCGGAAGACTCCACAGTTGAGCGCTGAGGTGCTTGCGACGATGACGCCCTTCGGGTTCGAGCGCACGAAGTGTCCATCGGCCCCTCGTCATCCTCCACTTGAATGACCTCTACAACAATCGACAACATCAACATCTGCATATGTACAAGGAAAAGGAGGCCGAGTTGGATCGGTAGGACGACTTAGACGCCTTGGAGGGGGAACGGGACATTGCTCTGGCTTGATCCACTCTTTATCAATAGCAAGCTCGGCGGTAGCAAAATAGGGAGGTCAGGGCAAAGGCATACAACATAGGAGAACTCGTCCTACGACTCCCGGAGAAACGGAAGCACAAACTCAACCCCAAATGGGAGGGTCCTTTCATCATCGACGAAGTGCTCGCAGGAGGGGCCTATTGTTTGTGGAGTCCATCCTATAACCGCCTTGAACCGAACCCATGGAACGCAACTCCTCTTCGGCGCTTCTATGGATAAATCGGTGTCGTCTAAACTCCCCTATATCTTATCCTTTTCGTTATTTTTTGCCTTTTTGCCTTTTCCCTTCCCACTTTGCTGTTTGATAGGGGAAATTTCTTTTCTTACCTTATGTCCGGCTGAACCAATCTTATACTACAGATAATAGGCATACACCATAAAGTGTTAAATCCGAACACAACATGTGGGGGCTTCTTTAAAGTAGCCAAAATTTTATTTGCTCGTACTTAACGGGAGCGCATGTTTCTTTTGTCATGTTCTAGCCATCGTATGCATCAATTCAAACTAAGACTTTGCCAAGCTGGGTTGCCTCGCTCCTGTGGTCACTCTCTACGTTCCCGTTCGGATAGAGAGTAAAGGGAGCACCTCCGCGATTGTTATGACCGGGTCATCCGGACACGTACCTCAGATGGGTGAAGCCGAAAGCTAGCTATCTTACATGGACAATTGGTCGGCTATGACGGAAACACCTTATACGGCTCTGGCTGCTATCACCGTTGTTTGGGTTTTTTCTCCGCAAAGAACAATTAGCCGCATACTACAAGTATGTGGATTCCTATCTACGCTCTTCTTAGTACCCCGACGAAAGGTGTTGATAGAGATACAATTTTCATCGGAAGATGTTTCTTATGCTACGTTGTAATATAACATATCTTTCTGTGTGCTTTTTGTCTATTCGCACCACATGGCCGGATTGCCTGGTTCCTCGAATGCATTTCGCTCTTTTGCAAGGGAATATTAAGGAGGAACACTTCCGAGCTCTTCGCACGGAAGGGAGAAGCCTATGGCCGGTTAAGACAAAGTTTACAACACGGATTGTTTATACACATGTACATATAAATTACATGTGCGGCTGCTAATCGAGATCATCGATTATTGTGTTGAGGGGGCAGTCCGCTTGCAAAAGACGGGCGGCTGGCATCACCTGGTCATATACCAAGTGGAGTGGCACTTCTTTTCCATCCGATCCCACGGGACCAACCCGCGCCATATGCTCGGGGTTAAGTCCGGTGAAACTAGTCTTGACCATTGCCCACACCTCCCGTGCTCCTTCGCGATAGGCCGATGTCTTCCATAGTTCGAGCCTATCCCGAGCCTCCTAAATCGATCCACAAGTGCGGCTAGCCATTTAGGTAGTTCTTCAGTGGGCCATAGTGCATTCACCATCCCTTTCATCACTTTTTGCACACGCTTATGAAGAGAGGTCAGCTCCTTTAGCAGATCCCCTTGGTACGATTCGATCTCCTCTTCCGGATGTCCAGATAGGAGACCTGCACATAAGATAACACGTGCGATTACTATCATTACCTACATTGGAAATACTTACTAATAGCGGAATTGCACTTACCGAATACGTCCCTCTGAAGCTTTTGATTCTCTTCTTGAGCTTGGGCCAATTGAGTCTTTAAACTCTTTATTTCCTCAGCCTATTTTTGTATAACAAGGAAGCTAGCCTGATGTTGGGATTCCGCACACCTTTGAGAATCCCGGGATTCTTCCAGATGCCTTTCCATATGTCTATTGATTCGGCTGCTACACGGAATCCATATGTCAGGCACGATGATGTAAAAAGATTAGCAGTAAATGCATACTCACCATGGGCCGCTCGCGTGAAGCTCTTCACTTGTGCTAGTTCGGCCTTCACGGATTGCACTTCCGTTTTGCTCTCCTCGAGGGCCTTGGCCAATTCCTCGGTTCGTTGCTTTGAGGCCTGCATCAGCAGTCAAACAGTGCGGAGATCCTTAATTCGTTTTCTCTAAAGCAAATTAAGGCTTGGGGGATACTAGGCTTACAAAAGTATGCGGATTCTATAAAATCCGATCTGTTACCTGAATGTTGGTAGTTACTACCTTCATAGCTTCACGGAAACCAGCTCGGGCGGCCCCGAGGTGTGCATCCGCCGAGTGTAGGGCGCCGAACTCCTGGTCGGAGAAAATTGGGTGCCGCATGGCCTCGCATCGGTGCCGATGATGCATGGCACTCTCCACCTCCAATTTGGTGATGGATACTCCGTCACCAGATTTGGCGGGCGCCGGATTGGCCATGGGGGCTTCCGTAGCGGAAGCCACATGGGTCATGGCCCGGGAGCTTTGGGCGTCTCCTAACACCCGGGCAGCCCCCTCAGTAGGAGAGGATTGGGTGTTTCGCCACTAGGTATTTCAATAAAACGAGCGGCTATGAGACTCTACGGACAGGTGGATTCGTCCTCATGTCCGGCTCCTTCGCGGGGTCCCGGTTCACCTCTGATTCGCCCGCAGCTTTGGCTGCTGGCGCATGGCGCGCGGATCGGCAGCGCTTGGAGGTCGGGACCGACACGTTTGGGGCGCTCTTGGTAGCAGGCTTCTTCCAGGAGGAACTTTTCTTCTTGCCCGTAGATGGAATGGAAAATGACTCGGGGTAATCGATTATGATAGCCATCGGGGTCTGGACGATGCTGTCCTGGAAATAGACTCCTTTCTCGAAGTCAAGGAGAAGATTTGGGTCCTCGTTGAAGCCCGGATCATTGTCGTGTGAATGGTTCTCGGGGTGAGGAGCAGGACAGTTCACTGTCTCGACGAAGCTCCTCCATTCCTATTCACGCCAAGACCTCAGTCAAATAGAATGCGGAATGAAACCCCAAACTATTTCATGATCGGAAAAGAAAGGCTTACCCATTCTATGGGATTGTGGGCCGAATACCCTTCCTTGGGTGACCGCCGAATGAAGTCTTCTTGCTCTCCTTTGTACAGATCGACAAGTGCAGCGGCGAACGTTGTTGGATTGGCGGGACCTAGTTTTCGGGAGCACGTGGTGTCGCTTCTCCCGTTGTACCGCCATAAGGGGTGTACCCTCTGTTGGAGGGGCTGCACACACCGAGAGATAGCGGCGGCCATGACATCAATCATGGTCAGTTGGTGGTGGGAAAAGCATCCACACCTATGCGGCCAGGCGTTGCACCTCGGTGCTTTCCTCCTTAGATGAGCGATTGGGTCGCCAGTTGTATCTCTTCTTCAGGAGAAGGTCAGAGTATTCGAGCAGACTTGTCCGAGTTGGCTCGAACAGGGGGACATCTTCAATATAGAACAACTCCGAGGTCCATTCTTCGAATTTCCTCGGTGTGCCAGCCGGATAGCCCGTTCCAGCTATGTGGCATACTTCGGCCCCGCCGACCTCTAAGATTGCCTTGTCCCCAAGTTCTGGGGATGAGGTAGAAGTATTTTCTCCACAGATCGAAATGAGCTTCGTATCCTAATAACATCTCGTAGAGGGCAACAAAGCCCGAGATGTGTAGAACTGACCCTGGAGTGATATGGTGGAGTTGTATCCCGTAGAACCCTAGTACCCCCTCAGGAATGGATGGATTGGAAACCCAAGCCCCTGGAAGGGTAAGGGACGGAGCAAACGCGACGCCCCTTGTTTGGATTAGGCAAGTGCTCATTGAAAACCTCGTCACCATAAGAGAGCAGACCTACGCGGGTCGCCGCCATATATGATGATGGAAGATATCCTTGGGTCTCTAGATTACGGAGCCACAGGAGTGTGACGGAGCAGCTGGTCTAGTCCCCTAGGCGTAGGCTGTAAGGGCGTGCGGAGGAGTTGGGAGCGTTAGCCATGTTTTGCGTGGAGCTTCCGCTGGGCGTTTTCGACGAGAGCGAAGAAGAAGATGTGGTCTGAGCCACGATTTTGTTTGGTTAAATGGGTTGGTGCCTCCATTGCGGAGGGGTAAGATTTTAAAAATCGCTGGCTGCTCGCCTCCCCACGACGCACGAAAGTCGAGGAACTCGCGCAATTATTATAATAACCCCGTGCCCACGATGCCTGGGATCTTACCGAAGACTGGTCGGTTGCCGAATGAAGAAGGATGAGGAACTCGCCTTGCAAGCCGAAGATGACGACATAAGGAGAATGACCGAATAAATAACAACGTTGAAGGCCAGTCCGAGGGCTACTAAGGGAGTCCTGGATTAGGGTGTCCTCGGATAGCCAGCCTATTGTTCATGGGCCAGACTGTATGGGCCGCGAGGCAGGCATCGGATGATCGAAGACCGCCTGCGCCAGATGGAAGCTTCGAGGAGTCGTGACATATTCTCCAAGTTATTAGCTGTAGTTAGGCATGTTATCTCTTTGGCATGTAACCGACCATGTGTAAGACTAGGGCACCCTCGGCATCTATATAAGCTGGAGGGTTTTTAGGGTATAGCATAGAACAACTCATCTAGGGTTACACATACGATCTTGAGGTAGATCAACTATGTAACCCCTTACGCCATCAATAGAATCAAGCAGGACGTAGGGTATTACCTCCATTGGAGGGCCCGAACCTGGGTAAACTCGTGTCCCCTTCGTCTCATGTCAGCATCGATCCTAGTCTCACAGTTCGGGACCCCTACCCGAGATCCACCGATTTTGACACCGACAGTCGTCTCAACAGATTTCGGTGGTGCCCTTTTTAAAGTGAATGCAAATGTCTCTAATGCATAACCCCAAAACGATAGTGGCAAATTGGCAAGAGACATCATAGAACGCACCATATCTAATAAGGTTTGATTACGACGTTCGGACACACCATTACGCTATCGTGTTCCAGGCGCTGTCAATTGTGAAACAATTCCACACTGTCTTAAGTGACTACCAAACTCATAACACAGATTTTCTCCTCCTCGACCAGATCATAGTAATTTAATCTTCTTGTTACGATGATTCTCAACTTCACTCTGAAATTGCTTGAACTTTTCAAACGTTTCAGACTTGTGTTTCATTAAATAAATATACCCATATCTACTTAAGTCATCAGCAAAGGTGAGAAAATATTGATATCCACTGCGAGCCTCAATGCTCATTGGACTGCACACATCAGTATGTATGATTTCCAACAAGTCACTTGCCCGTTCCATTGTTCGAGAGAACATCGTTTTAGTCATCTTTCCCAAGAGGCATGGTTCACATGTGTCAAGTGATTCAAAATCATGGTGACTCCAAAAGTCCACCAGCATGGAGCTTCTTCATGCGTTTTACACCAATATGTCCTAAACAGTAGTGCCACAAGAAAGTGGTACTATCATTGTTAACTCTACATCTTTTGGCATCAATGTTATGAACATGTGTCATCACTATCGAGATTCAATATGAATAAACCCCTCACATTGGGTGCATGACCATAAAAGATATTACTCATATAAATAGAACAACCATTATTCTCTGATTCAAATGAGTAAACGTCTCGCAATAAATAAGATCCAGATATAATGTTCATGCTTAACGCATGCACTAAATAACAATTATTCAGGTTCATCACTAATCCCGATGGAAATCGAAGAGTGAGCGTGCCGACGGCGATCACATCAACCTTGGAACCATTTCCCACGTGCATTGTCACTTCGTCCTTTGCCAGCCTTCGTCTATTCCGTAGCTCTTGTTTTGAGTTGCAAATGTGAGCAATCGAACCGGTATCAAATACCCAGGCACTACAACTAGAGTTAGTAAGGTACACATCAATAACATGTATATCATATATATCTTGTTTGGTGTTGGCCACCTTTTTGTCATCCAGATACTTGGGGCAGTTCCGCTTCCAGTGACCAGTTGCCTTGCAATGAAAGCACTCAGTGTAGGTGTCAAAACCGGCGGATCTCGGGTAGGGTGTCCCGAAATGTGAGACTAGAATTGACGATAATAGGAGACGAAGGGGACACGAGTTTACCCAGGTTCGGGTCCTCCTATGGAGGTAATACCCTACGTCCTACTTAGTTGTATTGATGATGTAAGGGGTTACAGAGTTGAGATACCTCGAGATCGTATAGCTAACCCTAGATGACTTGTTCTATCCCTATACCCTAAAACCCTCCGACTTATATAGACGTCGAGGATGCCTAGGGTTTACACATGGTCAGTGACATGCCGAAGAGATAAACATGCCTAATTACTACATCAGACGTGGAGCACAAGCCGTGCCTCCCAAAGCTTCCATCTTGGAGACTGGTCCTTCAAATCTTCTGGTGTTCGGTAAGTAGCCATCATAGTCCGGTCCATAACAATAGGTCGGCTATCCGAGGACCCCCTAATCCAGGACTCCCTTAGTATCCCCCAAACTTGCCTCCAGCGCCAAGGGTCTTCAGCTCCGACTGCATCGCGAACAGAGTCTTTGGCTTGCGAGGTGAGTTCCTTCCCGTCGAACTATAGTTTGGCCTCCGATGACAAGGAATCTCCCATTTAGTGGCACGTCCGAATATTGTAAATTGATTGGCTTTGAAGCCCAAACATTAGGGGATAAACAATGGCCCTCTGACGACCTTTCTGACAAAAGGCTATGACCCACCACGACCGCCAGGCAAGTCGCATAGACTCGATTCGCGGTTCGAGACCGTTTTAATCATCACGATCTATCAATATACCGATCGTGTCCCGTTTTATACGGGATATATTTAATCATGCGCACACAACGACTCGTGCTTCTCGGGAAGTGGAGGGATTCACGGCGCAACGAGGGGAGTCCACATCAATAGGCCTCATAAAAAGAGAAGGAAAACCCCAAAGGCTTTTTACGCTCTCCATTCGACTTCTCCACCTCCCACTCCCTTGCGCCTCTGGAGCATATATCTAGGTCTCTCCTCCCCACCTTTGAGCTCAGCAATGGCGGGCTCCAAGGGCCAATGGGAAGCTTCCACCGTCACCAGCCAGGACATACTCGACGTCAAGAAGGCCGGCTACCTCCCCGCCAACATCCCTCACCGCGCAGCGGAGGAGGGCCAAGTGACCCCCACCCCCAAGCCACGCGAGAGGGTGGTATTCATCCCCCACTTCATCAGGGGGTTGAGCTTCCCACTCCACCCCTTCGTCAGGGGGCTGATGTTCTTCTACGGCCTTGACTTCCACGACCTCCCACCGAAATCCATCATGCATATCTTGGCATTCATCCTCGTCTGCGAGGCCTTCCTACGCATCGAGACGCACTTCGAGCTCTGGCTGCAGGTTTTCAACATCAAGCCCAAGTGCGTCGGCTGCAAGCACGCGGACTGCAGCGGGGCAGTCATCGGCAAGCTCGCCCACCTCGGGTGGCCATCGGGCACCTTCATCGACACTATCAAGGGATGGCAAAAGTAGTGGTTCTATGTCACCGAACCACAAGAAGAGGGCCAGCACCCTGCCACTGCATTCAGATCCGGCCCCCCCACCAGACTGGCTTCATGGCCCGAAAAGGGCCTTGTCTGGGGATCAGGCAAGGAGGTGGCCGATTTGCAGAAGCGCATCCACTCCTTGGTCGAGGAGGGCATCAAGCTAGCTGATGTGGTCCAGGTGATTCTCCAAAGACTCATCCTCCCCTACCAGTGTCGGGACACCCCCTATGGGCTCGAGAACTCGAAACTGAGCCCACAATCCGGAATCTCTTCCGCACTACGCGGGAGAAGTTGTGGAAGGCGCTCTGCAAGTCAATGAAGAGCTGGCCATCCAAGGAGGAGGAAAAGGGTCTGCATGCCACCAAGCCCGATTTCGAGGTATGATATTCCCCATCTTGGTCAACTTTATTACATAGAGAATTCCTATAACCTCTTATCCGATCTGTTCTGGCAGAGATGGCTGAAGAAAGCTGTCGACATCAATAGTCCAGTGCCTTAGCCCGAAGACGAGAGGACCGGGCTGTTAGCCAAGATGCTCGTGGTGAAGCCTTACGAGGCTCCCATGAAGAAAGGGAAGAAGAAGAAACCAGGCCAGGCTAGCCGTTGCATCAGGGACCAGCCTGATGCCACATCCGAAGATACCCCCGCCTCCTCAAATCAGGAGGAGGCCAAAGATGAGGAGGAAGAAGAGGAGGAGGCCAAGGTCGAGAGCGAGGGGGGAGGCAATTCCCCCATACCAAGAACAGAGCGACGTCTTCGGACGCCTCGGGGAGGGTCACTTCTCCTGTCCCAAAGAGGGTGCAGCAGACATGGGTGGTTCTATCCAATGACAGCTCGGACTCGAGCTCCACATCCGAAGACCCCGAGGAGGTTCCACGAAGGAGCCTATGGGTCAAGACCCCCCCCCCCCAAAGGTTAGGATTCGAAGACCCTCCTATTCATTATGAGTGGATTTATAGTTTGCTCACACGCAGGTTATTGGACTTGCAGTCCCCCGCGTGTGATCCCCATCGAGCTGGCATCGGACGGGGAGACGCCGCCCACCGAACTGGCGGAGAGCCGGGATGCCTCGCACCCCAATACTCCAAGCGCCACGAAGGACACCGCAGAGGTGTTGTCCTAGCCTACTCCAATGGAGGAGGACATAGGGGGCGAGGGAGATCGTATCATGGCCGAGGTTAACGCTTTGGCCACTAAACACCGGGGGGCACCACCCCGCCCGGACACCGAGGAGGCTGGAGGAGCGGACGCTCAGTCCCCTCCGAGAACATCTCCGGAGCGTGCTATGCCTCCGGAGGCACCGGTCCAATCCCCGGTGGGTGATAGGGAAATCCGATCATCCCCGGCACCACCGACCAACAGGTGGTCGGCCATGGAGGAGGCTCTATCGATCGCCTCCATCCTCAAGGATCACCGCACCCTTATGGGTGCGGTACTACAAAGCGTCCAGTCTGTTGACAGCGGACTGAAGGAGGCCTTCAAAGGTCTCCTTGCGGGCTTTCAGGTAAGTCAATTTATTCGCATTGTATACATGTCAGCCCCCAAGCCCTAGATGAGGTGAGAAAGCTCACCTAGGGGTCACATCTGAATCCGATACCACCTTGGAAGCACTTTAAGTGTCCAACATGTTAGAATAACCTAATATATGATCAGATTGTTTACAGTTTGGGAATTGAGAGCTAATGTAATGTATTAATTGTGTGTGTAATGCAGGCTTCGTCATCAGCGGCGGTCATAAATGGCGTCGAGCTGGAGGAGCTAAATCGGAAGCTGAAGCGCTCCGAAGAGGAAGCGGAGGCCCTTAGCCGAAGGCTCGACGAGGCTCAAGGTATGTCGAAACAGAATTTGAATACCTCCGTCTGAGTTTTATAGTCCGAATAATGTCAACGTAGATTCTTTATCTTTGTTTAATGCATGCGCAGCCTTAGTGAAGGAGGTGGAGAGGCTCAAGGCCGAGCTCCAACGTGTAAAGGACGAGACAGCCGCCGAGAGGGCGACTGCTAATGAAACGGCTACCGCCCTTTCCGCCATGCGGGCCACTAGTGGCAAGCATGAAGCTCGCATGGCAGAGGTCCAAAAGGAGCTCAAGGATGTCAGCGAGATATGCAAGGCCTTGGAGGAGAAGAATAAAGCGAGCTCGGCCAAACTATCCACTGTAAAAGCAGACCTCTAGAAGGAGTGGATGGACAAACGGTTCTACGAGGAGCAAGTGCGCCAGGCCAAGGAAACAACCGATGGTAAGCCATACTCATTAAATTGCGTATTCGGGGATAGCAGATTCGAGTTGCTTACCCGGGTGTGGCGATCCTCTGGCGCATCCACTGATCTCCAGAAGAGTGTGGTGGACACCAATCAGCTGTTCGCCTCGCGGGGAGAGGAAGATGAAGCTCGGATGTTCTGGGCATAGTTTGGAGCCCCCGAGCGTGCTCCTCTTCTGGTGGAGCAGCTAAAACAGCTGATGGAGCTGCACCAGATGGCGGAGCCAGACATGAAGGACCTCTACATCCACTTATGGCCCGGCGAGCCGTTACCAGGCAACTACTTCGGCCTGGTGCAGAGACTGATCGCTGCCATACCCCGCCTCGACACCGTCAAGCGCTCCTCCGGCATTAAAGGAGTCTGGATGGCATTTGCCAAGGCCAAAGTGCACTGGCCGGGGCTAAATCTGATGAAGGTCGCCACCGACCCACCACCACCTGGGAAGAAGCACCGACGCCGCGAGCTATACTTCAATGGAGTGATGGAGAGTGCTCGGGTGATAGCGTCGCAGTGTTCAGATGAAAAATTATTTGAATGAGCTTGTCACGTGTCCGACGACTTGTGATAACTTTTAATAATATTAGTATCTGCTCTTATATGGTTTTGTATTCCTTTATAACTCCTATGTGGCTGTTTAATTACTGAAAGATGCGAGTCGTCGGCTTCAGCCCCCACGTAGATACTACATGGGATGTCTATGCCAATGCACTGTGTCCCTTAGCCGTATTATCGGGACCAGGAGGCGGTGTAGTGCGGCAGACTATGCAATCAGACTATAGTGCTTTATTTCTTTCACTTAACCGAAGGGGCGCTAAAAGGACTACGGGAAGCGTACGATTAGCCACCGAAGTGTTGTGATGTTCGGACGAACTGTGGCCGAAGCCAACATCATAATGTTTGTATAAAGGGTAAGTTCCTCGTATAACACGGAATAACCGCTTAAGACGATTGAAGTATAATACTTCTAGCTTGAGGTTCACAGATCGGATCGCGCATACTATGACAGTCCGTTTTCGACTTTCTCCCCTAAGGTGGTTGACCAGACTATCCGGAAACACAATCACAGGGGTGCTCCCTTTCCCCTTTTAGCCGAACGAGCAGAACATAAAGGGGCAAGCATAGGAGCTGGGCAACACAACTTAATGACTAAAGACATAGTTTGGAACCGATGCATATAAAGCAAACGCCAAGATGCTGAACACATGATAGTTAAGGCAATTTGTGTTTGAAATCGACCCCCCGGTCTATTAGCCGGTTACCTCGCGTCATACCGAACATATTCACGAGAAGAGGGAGAAAGGAGAAAAAGTATGCACCAAAAACAGGACAGACGAGGCATACTTGTGCCATGCAATTTTGCATTTTCTCAACAACTCTTATGGCTCAGATTGCTGAACCAACCGTTTACAGGTATGTGAAACATAATAAGAAAGAAAATCATATAGGAGTTGTTGTACCAGGGGTCTTCAATTGGTGACCTGACGTCCTCGATATGCCCCCTTGCTAGTTGACTCCTACTCTTGGATGCACCTTGATGGGTGTTAGTGTTCGGCGGGCGGATTTTGCCAACAAAATCTTGAGAGGGCTGCCAAGTTGTAGGTGAGCTTTACGCTATAGGCAGGCTCTTTTAGGAGTGCCTGTATTTTGTCCGAAGACGTATTGATGGTAGTAGGTCGGGTCAGCCGAACACCCATCTGTATTTCCCCACCGCTTCCCATGGAATCTTAAGTGCTAAGTTGTGCCTCCTCGGCACATACTTTGCTAGTCCTGAAGTTGTGCAGAGGGGGGGCGGCGAGTCCCTATAGATGGGAAGAGGAAGGATATGAGTTTTCAGTCTGAAGCTGAACTCGCTTCCCAGCCTTATGTGCCTTTATGGCGGATGTCGGAACTTGCCAATCTTCTTTGTAGCTGAATTCGAACGCTAGGGACAGTGCATGTTCTTCAGTTCTAAGGGAGCGCTCGGTATTGCCGTGTTGGAAATATGCCCTAGAGGCAATAATAAATTAGTTATTATCATATTTCCTGGTTCATGATAATCGTTTATTATCCATGCTATAATTGTATTGATCGGAGACTTAGATGCATGTGTGGATACATAGACAAAACCATGTCCCTAGTATGCCTCTAATAGACTAGCTTGTTGATCAAAGATGGTTAAGGTTTCCTAGCCATAGACATGAGATGTCATTTGATAAACGGGATCACATCATTAGGAGAATGGTGTGATGGACAAGACCCAAACTACAAACGTAGCATATGATCGTGTCAGTTTATTGTTGTTGTTTTCTGCATGTCAAGTATATGTTCCTATGACCATGAGATCATGCAACTCACGGATACCGGAGGAGTGCCTTGTGTGTATCAAATGTCGCGACATAACTGGGTGACTATAAAGGTGCTCTACAGGTATCTGTGAGGGTGTCTGTTGAGTTGGCATGGATCAAAACTGGAATTTGTTACTCCGTGTGACAGAGAGGTATCTCAGGGCCCACTCGGTAATATAACATCACAATAAGCCTTGCAAGCAATGTGACTAAAGTGTTAGTCACGGGATCTTGTATTACGGAACAAGTAAAGAGACTTACTGGTAACGATGTTGAACTAGGTATGGAGATACCGACGATCGAATCTCGGGCAAGTAACATACCGAAGAACGAAGGGAATATCATACGGGATTAACTGAATCCTTGACACAGAGGTTCGACCGATAAAGATCTTTGTACAATATGTAGGAACCAATATGGGCATCCAGGTCCCACTATTGGTTATTGACCGTAGAGGTGTCTCGGTCATGTCTACATAGTTCTCGAACCCGCAGGGTCTGCACACTTAAGGTTTGGTGACGTTTCGATAGTATAGAGTTATGTATGGTGGTGACCGAAGGTTGTTCGGAGTCCTGGATGAGATCCCAAACGTCACGAGGAGCTCCGGAATGGTCTGGATGTAAAGATTCATATATAGGAAGTCCTGTTTTGGTCGCCGGAAAAGTTTCGGGCTAATCGGTAGTGTACCGGGAGTGTCGGTAGTGTACTGGGAGACCATCGGGAGGGGTATTTCGACCCAAGAGGCTCCATGGGCTGTGGGAGAGTGTTTACCAGCCCTTTGTGGGCTGGTGGAAGTCCAACACAAGGCTCATGCGTCTGGGAAGAAAAGCCCAAAGAGAAAAAGGTGGGAAAGGCAAAAAAAGGCAAAAATAAGGAGGAGTCCTAGTCCCACTAGGATTGGAGGAGGAATCCTCCAATCCCACTAGGTTCGGCCAACCCAAGGGCTGCCTCTTTGGCAGCCAAGCCTCCTCCTCCTCTCCTCCTATATATACTAAAGGATTTTAGGGTTTTGGCACAGAATTTTCAGCCACGTGTTACCCGTTCCTCCAGTGCATAGTTTCTCCTCTAGATCGGTTTTCTGCAGTGCTTAGGCGAAGCCCTGCCGGAATAGCTCCACCACCATCGCCGGAGCGCCGTCACGCTGTTGGAGAACTCTTCTTCCTATCCGCTCCCTCTTGCTGGATGAAGACGGCAGAGATCGTCATCAAGCTGTACGTGTGCTGAACGCGGAGGTGCCGTCCGTTCGGCGCTAGATCGGAAGGACCGTGATCAAGATTGCGAGACGGATCGTGATGAGTTCGCAGGACGGATCGTGATGAGTTCGTGGGATGGATCGTGATGAGATCGCGGGACGGATCGTGATGAGATCGCGGAACGGATTGTGATGAGTTCGCGGGACGGATCGTGATTGGATCGCGGGGCGGATCATGATGAGATCGTGGGACGCTCGGCGATTTGGATCGCGAAGATGTTTGACTACACCAACCGTGTTTCTTAACACTTACCGCTTAGTGATCTACAAGGGTACGTAGATCCACTCTCCCTCTCATAGATACTCATCACCATGGATAGATCTTGCGTGTGCATAGGAAAACTTTTGTTTCCCATGCGACGTTCCCCAACAGTGGTATCAGAGCTAGGTCTATGTGTAGATGAGATCTCGAGTAGAACACAAAGAGTTCCTGGGCATTGATGCTTAGATTGCTTCCTCCCTTGGTCGTGTTTTGGTTCAGCGGTATTGTGAGATGAAGCGGCCCAGACCAACATTACTCGTACGCTTACGAGAGATCGGTTCCCTCAATCGCAACTTGTTGCATAGATGGCTTGCGGGTGCCAGTTTCTCTCACTTTAGTTGGATCGGATTCGACAAAGGAGGCCCTTGAGAAGGTTTAAAAGCAACTATTGTGTCACCATTGTGGTTTTTGCATAGACGAGAATTGTTCTTGCTAGATACCCATAGCAGCCACGTAAAACATGCAACAACAATTAGACGACGTCTAACTTGTTTTTGCAGGGTATGTTGTGATATTATATGGCCAATTACATGATGTGATATATGTGATGTATGAGATGATCATGTGATGTATAGATTATCATGACTTGCATGTCAACGAGTTCAGCAACCGACAGGAGCCATAGGGTTGTTTTTAATTATTGTATGACCTGCGTGTCAATCATTCAGCGCTATGTAATGCTTTACTTTATCGCTAAATGGTAGCAATAGTAGTAGAAGCATGTGTTGGGGAACGTTGCATGGGAAACAAAAAAATTCCTATGCACACGAAGATCTATCCATGGTGATGAGCATCTACGAGAGGGAGAGTGGATCTACATACCCTTGTAGATCGCTAAGCGGGAAGCGTTAAGAAACGCTGTTGGTGTAGTCGAACATCTTCGCGATCCAAATCGCCGAGCGTCCCGCGATCACATCATGATCCGCCCCGCGATCCAATCACGATCCGTCCCGCGAACTCATCACGATCCGTCCCGCGATCTCATCACGATCTGTCCAGTGAACACATCACGAACGGTCTCGCGATCTTGTTCACGGTCCTTCCGATCTAGCGCCGAACGGACGGCACCTCCGCGTTCAGCACACGTGCAGCTTGATGACGATCTCCACCATCTTGATCCAGCAAGAGGAAGTGGAGAGGGAGAAGAGTTCACCGGCAGCATGACGGCGCTCCGGTGATAGTGGTGGAGCAATTCCGGCAGGGCTTCGCCTAAGCACTGCAGAAAACCGATCTAGAGGAGAAACTATGCACTAGAGGAACAGGTAGCACGTGGCTGAAAATTCTGTGCCAAAACCCTAAAATCCTCTAGTATATATAGGAGAATAGGAGGAGGAGTCTTGGCTGCCAAAAATCCAGCCCTTGGGTCGACCAAAGTGGGGAGGAGAGGAGGACTCCTCCTCCAATCCTAGTAGGACTAGGATTCCTCCTTTTTTTTAGCCTTTTTCCACCTTTTTCCCTTTGGGCTTTTTCTCCCAGCCGCATGGGCCTTGTGTGGGACTTCCACCAGCCCACAAAAGGCTGGTATTTACTCTCCCACAGCCCATGAAGCCTCTTGGGTCGAAATACCCCTCCCGGTGGTCTCCCGGTACACTACCGGCACTCCCGGTACATTACCGATTAGCCCGAAACTTTTCCGGCGACCAAAATGGGACTTCCTATATATCAATATTTACCTCCGGACCATTCCGGAGCTACTCATGACGTCCTGGATCTCATCCGGGACTCCGAACAACCTTCGGTCACCACCATACATAACTCTATACTACCGAAACGTCACCAAACCTTAAGTGTGCAGACCCTGCGGGTTCGAGAACTATGTAGACATGACCGAGACACCTCTACGGTCAATAACCAATAGCGGGCCCTGGATGACCATATTGGTTCCTACATATTCTACGAAGATCTTTATCGGTCGAACCTCTATGTCAAGGATTTAGTCAATCCCGTATAACGTTCCCTTTGTTCTTCGGTATGTTACCATCCCAAGATTCGATCGTCGGTATCTCCATACCCAGTTCAACCTCGTTACCGACAAGTCTCTTTACTCGTTCCGTAATACAAGATCCCGTGACTAACACTTAGTCACATTGCTTGCAAGGCTTGTTGTGATGTTGTATTACCGAGTGGGCCCTGACCTCTCCGTCACACGGAGTAACAAATCCCAGTCTTGATCCATGCCAACCCAACAGACACCCTCGGAGATACCTGTAGAGTACCTTTATAGTCACCCAGTTACGTTGCGATGTTTTATACACACAAGGCACTCCTCCGGTGTCAGTGAGTTGCATGATCTCATGGTCGTAGGAACGGATACTTGACATGCAGAAAACAATAGCATTAAACTGACACGATCATATGCTACGTTTGTAGTTTGGGTCTTGTCCATCCCATCATTCTCCTAATGATGTGATCCCGTTATCAAATGACATCTCATGTCAATGGCTAGGAAACCTTAACCATCTTTGATCAACGAGCTAGTCTATTAGAGGCATACTAGGGACATGGTTTTGTCTATGTATACACACATGCATCTAAGTCTCCAATCAATACAATTATAGCATGGATAATAAACGATTATCATGAACAAGGAAATATGATAATAACTAATTTATTATTGCCTCTAGGGCATATTTCCAACAGCATGTTGGGCGCGACAACCCCGATGGCTGCACGTTGATGGAGATCAAGATGATGGAGATCATGGTGTCTTGCCGGTGACGATGGAGATCATGCCGGTGCTTTCTAGATGGAGATCAAAAGCACAAGTTCATGGCCATATCATCTCACTTATGATTTGCATGTGATGTTAATCCTTTTATGCACCTTGTTTTTCTTAGGACGACGGTAGCATTATAAGGTGATCCCTCACTTAAATTTCAAGATGAATTGTGTTCTCCCCGAGTGTGCACCATTGCGAAAGTTCGTCATGTTGAGGCACCACGTGATGATCGGGTGTGATAGAATCTACGTTCACATACAATGGGTGCAAGCCAGTGTTGCACACGCAGAACACTTGGGTTAAACTTGACGAGCCTAGCATGTACAGACATGGCCTCGGAACACAAGAGACCGAAAGGTTGAACATGAGTCATATAGTAGATATGATCAACATAATAATGTTCACCATTGAAACCACCTCAACTTACATGATGATCGGACTTGAGTTGGTGAATTTGGATCGTGTATCACTCAAATGACCGGAGGGATGTCAATTTGAGTGGGAGTTCTTAAGTAATATGATTAATTGAACTCATTATCATGAACATAGTCAGTAGTGTCTTTGCAAAATTATGTTGTAGATTACTAGCTCATGTTGTATCTCCCTTGAATTTTTATATGTTCCTAGAGCAATAGAGTTGAAAGTTGATGGTAGCAATATTGCGGACTGGCTCCGTGATCTAAGGATTGTCCTCATTGCTGCACATAAGGCTTATGTCCTTAATGCACTGCTCGGTGCGCCAACCCCTCTAACGTCGTTTGTAGATGTTGTGAACATCTGACAGGCACGTTCTGATGACTACTTGATAGTTTAGTGCGTCGTGCATTACGGCTTAGAATTGAGGCTCTGAAACGTTTTGAACGTCACGGAACATATGAGATGTTCTAAGAGCTGAAATTAGGATCTCAGGCTCGTGCCCGTGTTGCGAGATATGAGATCTCCAACAAGATTCTTTGCCTGCAAAATGAAGGAGAATAGCTCAATCGTTGAGCATGTGCTCAGATTGTCTGGGTGCTACAATCGCTTGAATCGAGTGGGAGTTGATCTTCCGGATAAGATAGTGATATATATAGTTCTCCAAGTCACTATCACTAAGCTACTAGAACTTGGTGATGAACTATAAAATGCCAGGGATAGAAATAATTATCCCTGAGCTATTCGCGATGTTTGACACCGCGAAGGTAGAAATCAAGAAGGAGCGTCAAGTGTTGATGGTTAGTCAAACCACTAGTTTCGAGAAGGGCAAGAGCAAGGAGGGAAAATTCATGGATAGCAAGTTAGTTGCTGCTCCAGTGAAGCAACCCAAAGTTGAACCCAAACCCGAGACTAAGTGCTTCGATAATGAGGAGAGCGGTCGCTGAAGCGGAACAACCCTAGATACTTGGTAGATAAGATAGGTTGGCAACATCGACAAAAGTATATTTGATATACGTTTTAATGATGTGTACCTTGTGAGTACTCCTAGTAGCACCTGGGTATTGGATACCGGTTCGATTGCTAAACGTTAGTAACTCAAAATAAAAGCTACAAACGGAGCACTAGCTAAGGGTGAGGTGACGATGTGTGTTGGAAATGTTTCCAAGGTTGATGTGATCAACATCGCACGCTCTCTCTACCTTCGGGATTAGAGACAAACCTAAATAAATGTTATTTGGTGTTTTGCGTTAAGCATGAACGTGATTAGATCGTGTTTATTGCAACACGGTTATTCATTTAAGTTAGAGAATAATGGTTATTCTGTTTACATGAATAATACCTTCAATGGTCATGCACCCAGTGAGAATGGTTTGTTGAATCTTGATCGTAGTAATACACATGTTCATAACATTGATGCCAAAAGATACAAAGTTAATAATGATAGTACCACATACTTGTGGCACTGCCGCTAAATGTCATATTGGTATAAAGCGCATGAAGAAACTCCATGCTGATGGATCTTTGGACTCATTCGATCTCGAGTTGGTTGAGACATGCGTACCATGCCTCTTGGGCAAGATGACTAAGGACCCCGTTTCCAGATGGATGGAGCGGGCAAGTGATTTATTGGAAATGATACATGTTGATGTATGCAATCCAATGAGTCTTGTAGCGTGTGGTGGATATCGTTATTTTCTTACCTTCACCAATGATTTGAGTAGATATAGTGTATATTTACTTAATGAAACACAAGTCTGAATCATTTGAAAGGTTCAAGCAAATTCAGAGTGAAGTTTAAGATCATTGTGACAAGTAGATAAAAATGTCAGCGATATGATCGTGGAGGTGAATATCTGAGTTACGAGTTTGGCGTACAACTTTAGACAATGTGAAAGTTGTTTCACAACTCACGCCACATGGAACACCATAGTGTGATGGTGTGTCCGAATGTCATAGTCGTACTCTATTGGATATGGTGCGTGCTATGATGTCTCTTATCGTTTTGCTACTATAATTTTGGGGTTATGCATTAGAGACAACTTCATTCACTTTAAATAGGGCACCATCTAAATTCGTTGAGATGACACCGTGTGAATTAGAGTTTGATAGAAACCCAAGCTGTCATTTCTTAATGTTTGGGGCTGCGACGCTTGTGTGGAAATTTTTTCACCTAATGAGCTTGAACCCAAAGCGGACAAATGCATCTTCATAGAATACCCTAAGAACAGTTGGGTAAACCTTCTATCTCAGATCCAAGCATAAAGTGTTTGTTGCTAAAACTGGGTCCTTTCTCGAGAAAAAGTTTCTCTCGAAAGAATTGAGTGGGAGGAAGATAGAACTTGATGAGGTTGTTGAACCTTTGTTCAACCAGAGAGTAGCGCAGCGCAGTAAGTTGTTTTCTGTGAAGCCTACGTTAGTTGAACAGGAAGTAAATGATGATGATCATGAAGCTTCGGATCAAGTTAATATCGAACCTCGTAGGTCGACAAGGATGTGTACTGCTCCTGAGCGGTACGACAACCCTGTCTTGGAGGTCATGTTGTTAACCAACGATAAACCTACGGGCTGTGGAGAAGCGATGATGGACCCGGATTCCGACAAATGGTTTGAGGCCATAAAATCCGAGAAAGGATCCATGTATGAAAACCAAGTATAGACTTTGGTAGACTTGCTCGTTGGACGGCAGGTCGTTGAGTACAAATGGATCTTTAAGATGAAGACAGACGCTGATGGTGAATATCACCATTTATAAAGCTCGACTTGTCACAAAGAAGTTTCTGCCAAGTTCAAGGAGTTGACTGTGATGAGACTTTCTCACTCGTAGCGATGCTAAAGTCTGTTGGAATTATGTTAGCAGTTGCTGCATTTTTCAATTATGAAATCTGGCAGATGGATACCAAAACATCGTTTCCTTCCTTAAGGAAAGGTTGTATGAGATACAACTAGAAGGTTTTGTCAGTCCTAAGGATGCTAAAAGGTGTGCAAGCTTCAGTGAACCTTCTATGAACTGAAGCAAGCATCTCGGAGTTGGAATATACACTTTTATAAGGTGATCAAAGTTTTTGAGTCTATACAAACTTTATGAGAAACTTGTATTTACAATAAAGTGAGTGGGAGCAATATAGAGTTTCTCGTAAGCATATGTGGTTGACATATTGTTGATTAGAAATGATGTAGAATTTCTGGAAAGCATAAACGGTTGTTTGAAAAAGATTTTTTCAAAGGAAGACCTGGATAAAGCTACCTAATTGTTGAGCATCAAGATCTATAGAGATAGATCAAGAAGCTTGATGAGACTTTTCAATAAGTACATACCTTGACAATGTTTTTGAAAGAATTCAAAATGGATCAGTCAGAGAAAGAGTTCTCGCCTGATTTGTAAGGTGTGAAGTTGAATGAGACTCAAAGCTCGACAACGGCAGAAGAAAGAGAAAGGACGAATGACGTCCCCTATGCCTTAGCCATAGGCTCTATATTATGCCATGCTGTGTATTGCACCTGGTGTGCCCCTTGCCATGAGTCTGTCTAGGGGTACAAAAGTGATCCAGGAGTGGATCACTGAACAACGGTCAAGATTATCCTTAGTAACTAAAAGACTAAGGAGATGTTTCTCGATTATGGAGGTGATAAAGAGTTTGTGATAAAGAGTTATGTTGATGCAAGCTTTAACTCCAATCCGGATGACCCGTAGTAGCAATCTGGATACATATAGTGGAGCATCCATTTGGAATAGTACCAAGTGGAGTGTGGTAGCAGTGTTTACGGTTTGACATAGAGATTTGCAAAGTACACACGGATCTGAATGTTGCAGACCCATTAACTATAAGACCTCTATCACATGAAAAGCATGATCGAGCCCCAGAACTCATTGGGTGTTAGATTCATAACAATGCGAATCACATGGTGATGTGAACTAGATTATTGACTCTAGTGCAAGTGGGAGACTGTTGGAAATATGCCCTAGAGGCAATAATAAAATATTTATTATCATATTTCCTTGTTCATGATAATCGTTTATTATCCATGCTATAATTGTATTGATCGGAGACTTAGATGCATGTGTGGATACATAGACAACACCATGTCCCTAGTATGCCTCTAATAGACTAGCTCGTTGATCAAAGATGGTTAAGGTTTCCTAGCCATAGACATGAGATGTCATTTGATAAACAGGATCACATCATTAGGAGAATGGTGTGATGGACAAGACCCAAACTACAAACGTAGCATATGATCGTGTCTGTTTATTGTTGTTGTTTTCTGCATGTCAAGTATATGTTCCTATGACCATGAGATCATGCAACTCATGGATACCGGAGGAGTGCCTTGTGCATATCAAACGTCGCAACATAACTGGGTGACTATAAAGGTGCTCTACAGGTATCTGCGAGGGTGTCTGTTGAGTTGGCATGGATCAAGACTAGAATTTGTCACTCCGTGTGACGGAGAGGTATCTCAGGGCCCACTCGGATATATAACATCACAATAAGCCTTGCAAGAAATGTGACTAAAGTGTTAGTCATGGGATCTTGTATTACGCAATGAGTAAAGAGACTTACCGGTAACGAGGTTGAACTAGGTATGGAGATACCGACGATCGAATCTCGGGCAAGTAACATACCGAAGAACAAAGGGAACATCATACATGATTAACTGAATCCTTGACATAGAGGTTCGACCGATAAAGATCTTCGTAGAATATGTAGGAACCAATATGGGCATCCAGGTCCCGCTATTGGTTATTGACCGTAGAGGTGTCTCGGTCATGTCTACATAGTTCTCGAACCCGCAGGGTCTGCACACTTAAGGTTTGGTGATGTTTCGGTAGTATAGAGTTCTATATGGTGGTGACCGAAGGTTGTTCGGAGTCCCGGATGAGATCCTGAATGTCACGAGGAGCTCCATAATGGTCTGGAGGTAAATATTCATATATAGGAAGTCCTGTTTTGGTCGCCGGAAAAGTTTCGGGCTAATCGGTAGTGTACCGGGAGTGCCGGTAGTGTACTGGGAGACCATCGGGAGGGGTATTTCGACCCAAGAGGCTCCATGGGCTGTGGGAAAGTGTTTACCAGCCTTTGTGGGCTGGTGGAAGTCCCACAAAAGGCCCATGAGGCTGGGAAGAAAAGCCCAAAGAGAAAAAGGTGGAAAAAGGCAAAAATAAGGAGGAGTCCTAGTCCTACTAGGATTGGAGGAGGAATCCTCCAATCCCACTAGGTTCGGCCGACCCTAGGGCTGCCTCTTTGGCAGCCAAGCCTCCTCCTCCTCTTCTCCTATATATACTAGAGGATTTTAGGGTTTTGGCATAGAATTTTCAGCCACGTGCTACCCGTTCCTCTAGTGCATAGTTTCTCCTCTAGATCGGTTTTTTGCAGTGCTTAGGCGAAGCCCTGCCGGAATAGCTCCACCACCATCGCCGGAGCGCCCTCACGCTGCCGTAGAACTCTTCTTCCTCTCCGCTCCCTCTTGCTGGATCAAGACGGCGGAGATCGTCATCAAGCTGTACGTGTGCTGAACGCGGAGGTGCCGTCCATTCGGCGCTAGATCGGAAGGACCATGATCAAGATCGCGAGACGGATCGTGACGAGTTCGTGGGACGGATCATGATGAGTTCGTGGGACGGATCATGATCAGATCGCGGGACGGATCGTGATGAGATCGCGGTACGGATCGTGATGAGTTCGCGGGACGGATCGTGATTGGATCGTGGGACGGATCCTGATGAGATCGCGGGACGCTCGGCGATTTGGAGCGCAAAGATGTTCTACTACACCAACCGCGTTTCTTAACGCTTCCCGCTTAGTGATCTACAAGGGTACGTAGATCCACTCTCCCTGTCATAGATGCTCATCACCATGGATAGATCTTGCGTGTGCGTAGGAATTTTTTTTTTCCCATGCAATGTTCCCCAACATGTCGTTGACAGTAATGACCCCCTTGGGGCCCGGCATCTTGAGCTTGAGGTATGCATAGTGTGGGATTGCATTGAAACGAGAAAATGTTGTTCTACCGAGCAGCGCGTGATAGCCGTTGTGGAAGGGCACGATGTCAAAGATCAAGTCTTCACTGCAAAAGTTATCGGGCGAGCCAAAAACAACTTCTAGAGTTACAGAGCCCGTGCATCGGGCCTCAATGCCCGGGATGACTCCTTTGAAGGTTGTGCTGATGGGTTTGATCCTTGATGGATATATGCCCATCTTTTCCACCGTATCTGAGTAAATCAGGTTGAGGCTACTTCCTCCGTCCATTAGGACTTTTGTGAGGTGGTACCCATCTATGATGGGGTCTAGGACGAGGACCGCCGAACCCCCATGGCGGATACTGGCCTGATGATCATGCCGATCAAAGGTGATCGGGTATGTTGACCATGGGTTATACTTCGAGGCTCCGGGTTCCACTGCGAAGACTTCCCAAAGGGCGTGCTTCCACTCCTTCTTGGGTATATGGGTGGCGTATATCATGTTCACCATTTTGACTTCATGAGGGAATTTCTTTTGTCCACCACCAATTGGATCCTAAGTCTCATATTCGTCCTTGCTGCGAGAGCTTTTGCCTTGGTCTTTGGATGGTATCTTGCCGGCCTGTTTAAACACCCAGAAGTTACGGTGTGTGTGGTTGGCGGGCTTTTCCGAAGTCTCATGGATTTTGCAAGGCCTTTCCATGATCTTCTCGAGCTGAGTGGGTCCGTGATGATTGCCTTTAGGAGGCTTCTTCTACTGCCCAAGTCAGGAGTTGTGGAATCTGGCGTTTACAGCCGTATCATTGGCATTGCTATAATTGTGCCGGCACTAATTCTTATTGCGCTTTGGCTTTGAATTGTCGTCCCGGGCTTTAGGTGCGACGGGATCCTCCGAATTGTTCCTACGTCTATCCAGCCAATTGTCTTTCCCGTGCAAAAGCGGGTCATGAGGGATGTAAGGGCGTACATAGTCCGAGGTTTATCCTGGCCTAACTGGCGGGCCAGCCATTCATCCCGAATATTGTGCCTGAAGGAGTCTATGGCCTTAGCATCCAGACTATCGACGATGTAGTTCTTAGTCAAGAACCGATTCCAGAACTGCCGAGCGGACTCGCTAGACTTCTGGATGACGTTGCTGAGATCGGAAGAGTCCGGCGGGCGGACATAGGTTCCCTGGAAGTTAGAGCGGAACGCATCTTCAAGGTCTTCCCAGCATCCAATGGAGTTTTCGGGGAGGCTGTTTAACTAGTGCCGAGCTGACCCCTTATGCTTAAGAGGGATGTATTTGATGGCATGGAGATCATCTCCTCGCACCATGTGGATATGGAGGAGGAAGTCCTTGGTCCATACAGTTGGGTCAGTGGTCCCGTCGTACTGTTCTATATTCACGGGTTTAAACCCTTTAGGGAACTTATGCCGCATTACCTCATCTGTGAAGCACAATGGGTGAGCGGCGCCTCTGACCCATGCTATGTCCCGCCTATATTCGGAGTATGTGTGGTCCCGGTTGCGTTCCCGGACTCTGTTGTTTTGGTCGGACCATGGTCTATGTCCACCACGTCTATCGGCGAGTACTCTCTGGATCCATAGATGGATGTAGTGTGGTCTGCTCTATGATCCAGGTCATCTCGCAGGTCAAACCTTTTATTGGGCTCTAATAGCTCCTTTCCCCATCTTCATGGCACTGTCGGTATATAACCGGCGTCATCAGCCGTCCTGTCCCGACCATGAGGGGGCGGTCCGGCTTGTCATACGGAGTATGGTCTGGAGATGGAGTGTCAGTAAGTTCATCATTGAATTGCGGTAGTAGCCTTCCCTGGGGGTAGCTTTTGGGCTGGTTTGACATACCAATGCCATATAATTCCTCGGTTGAGAGGACTTTCATCCATCAATCATTGAGGTCGGCCTGTTCAGCTTTGAGTTCCCCCTCCTTAGCCTTTAGGCTGTGAGCCGTTGCTATGAGCTGCTGCCTGATGTCTTCCTGGTCTTCGAGGTTATCAGGGATGTACAAGTCATCGGCTTCCGGTATACCTTCCTCCTTGACAGGGGGGAGGTACTCATCCCCTTCAGGATCATTGACGTTATCGGGGTTGTTTTGGTCCTCAGGCCCCTCTGGACCCTCAAACGGGTGCTCGGGGATATCGGGATTTGTCATGATCAGCGGGGGCGTTACCGTCCCCGTTGGTGATAATAGCTCTTCTGCCCTTTTTGCTTTTCGACCGCTTATGCGACTTCCGGTGCCTTGACGGCGCATCGCCCGATTTGTCGCCATCGTTGTGAGGCGTGTTATCGCCATTGGTGGCAGGAGTATCCACCATGTAGACGTCGTATGTAGAAGTGGTGGTCCAACTCCCAGTGTTAACGAGGGTGGGAGTACGGTCCTCTTCATCCATGTATTCTGCCTCCTCGAGGGCATAGTCTAGCACGTTGGTTAAATCTTCGATGGTGGCTATCAAGTGGGCGACGTGTGGGTCGAAAAATTCATCCCTGTCTGCACTATAACCGAACCGACGTAGATTGGCGCTGGATCATTGGCGATCTTCATCAATGAGAATCGCTCTAGGGCCTCGTCGACCGCTGAGGGCCCGAACGGATCCAGTTGTTCGGAACTCATGGAGCTAACCTCCATGACGTCCACCCATGGGGAGTGTTGAGAAAGAACATGTGTCCGGTCATCTGGCTTAATGGTCGGATCAGGATAAGAGATCGGCGTATCGCCGGGGGTGACCCCATCGGCATGTCCAAAGAAGGGGCTCGAGGTTAAGGCCTTAGAGTCCTCGGAGGCTACAGGCGAAGCTGCGAGCCAGATTAATGACAAGTCACCCCGAGAATCGATGGAGAACTCTAAGTTTCCGAACTTGGCCTCTCGATCGGGGGCGGAGCTCTCAACGCAGCCTAGATGGCCAGTGGAATCAGCGTGTAGCACAATGCCGCAGAAGGCGAAGATCTGTCCGGGGACGAAAACATCCATGTTGCAGACATCGTTGATAACAAGGTGAGGAGTTGATTCCATCTTGCTCAAGAAGAAACTCTCAACGAAAGCACCAATATCGGTGTCAAAACCGGTAGATCTCGAGTAGGGGGCTCTCGAACTTTGAGACTAGAATCGACGGTAACAGGAGATGAAGGGGAGATGAGTTTACCCAGGTTCAGGCTCTCCTATGGAGGTAATACCCTACGTCTTGCTTGGTTGTATTGATGATGTAAGGGGTCACAGAGTTGATCTACCTCGAGATCGTATAGCTAACCCTAGATGAGTTGTTCTATCCCTATACCCTAAAACCCTCCGGCTTATATAGATGTCGAGGATACCTAGGGTTTACACATGGTCGGTTACACGCCGAAGAGATAAACATGCCTAATTACTACATCAGACATGGAGCACAAGCCGTGCCTCCCAAAGATTTCATCTTGGATATTGGGCCTTCAAATCTTCTGGTGTTCAGTAAGTAGCCCTCATAGTCTGGCCCATAACAATAGGCCGGCTATCCGAGGACCCCCTAAGCCAGCTGGGCTAGGATAAACCTCAGACTATGTCCGCCCTTACATCCCTCATGACCCACTTTTGCGCGGGCGAAGACAATTGGCTGGCTAGATCTAGCCACAATTCGGAGGATCTCGTCGCACCTGAATCTAGGGACGACAATTCAAAGCCAAAGCGCAATAAGAATAAGCGCGGGCACAATAATTGCGACGCCGATGATATGGATGTAAACGCCAGATTCCACAACTCCCGACCTGGGCAGCGGAAGAAGCCTCCTAAAGGCAATCGTGACAGACCCACTCAACTCGAGAAGATCATGGAAAGGCCCTACCAAATCCATGGGACTTCGGAAAATCCTACCAACCACACACACCGTAACTGTTGGGTGTTTAAACAAGCCTGCAAGATACCACCCGAAGACCAAGGCAAACACTCTCGCAGCAAGGACGAAGATGAGCCTCAAGGTCCAATTGGTGGCGGACAGAATAAATTCCCTCCCACAGTCAAAACGGTGAACATGATATACGCCACCCATATACCCAAGAAGGAGAGGAAGCGCGCCCTCCGGGAAGTCTACACGGTGGAACCCATAGCCCCGAAGTATAACTCATGGTCAGCATACCTGATCACCTTTGAACGACATGATCATCCGACCAGTATCCGCAATGGGGGTTCGGCGGCCCTCGTCCTAGACCCCATCATAGATGGCTACCACCTCACAAAAGTCCTAATGGATGGAGGAAGTAGCCTCAACCTGATTTACTCAGATACGGTGAAAAAGATGGGCATAGATCCGTCAAGGATCAAACCTAGCAACACTACCTTCAAAGGAGTAATCCCGGGCGTTGAGGCCCGATGCACGGGCTCTATAACTCTAGAAGTTGTTTTTGGCTCGCCACATAACTTTCGCAGCGAAGACTTGATCTTCGACATTGTGCCCTTCCGCAACGGCTATCATGTGTTGCTCGGTCGGATGGCGTTCGCTCGTTTCAACGCAGTCCCACAGTACGCATACCTCAAGCTCAAGATGTTGGGCCCCAAGGGGTTCATTACAGTCAACGGCAATACCGAGCGCTTCCTTAGAACTGAAGAACATGAACTAGCCCTAGCGGCCGAATTAAGCTACAAAGAAGATCGACAAGTTCTGCCATCCGCCATCAAGGCACATAAGGCTAGGAAGCGAGTTTGGCTTTAGACCGAAAACTCAGATCCTTCCTCTTCCCATCTATAGGGATTCGCCCCCCACCGCACAACTTTAGTACCAGCAAAGTATGTGCCAAGGAGGCACAACTTCGCACTTAAGATTCCATGGGAAGCGGTGGGGAAATATAGATGGGTGTTCGGCTGACCTGACCTACTACCATCAATAGGTATTTGGACAAAATGCAGGTGCTCCTAAAAGAGACTACCTACGGCATAAAGCTCACCTACAATTTGGCGGCCTCTCAAGATTTTGCTGGCAAAATCCGCCCTCCGAACACTAACACCCATCAAGGTGCATCTAAGAGCAGGAGTCAACTAGTAAGGGGGCATATCGAGGACGTCAGGTCACCAATTGAAAACCCCTGGTACAACAACTCTTGTATGATTTTCTTTCTTATTTTCTTTCGCATACCTATAAATAGTTGCTTCGGCAATCCGAGTCATAAGAGTTGTTGAGAAAATGCAAAATTGTGTGGCGCAAGTACGCCTCATTTGTCCTGTTTTTGGCGCATATTTTTTCTCCTTTCTCCATCTTCTTTTGAATCGGTTTGGTATGACGCGGGGTAATCGGCTAATAGACTGGGGGATCGATTTCAAACACAAATCTCCTTAACTATCGTGTGTTCAGCGTCTTGGCGTTCGCTTTATATGCATCGGTTCTGAACAATGTCTTTTGTCATTAAGTTGCGTTGCCCGACTCCTGTGCTTGCGCCTTTATGTTCCGCTCGTTCGGCTAAAAGGGAAAAGGAAGCACCCCTGCGATTGTGTTTCTGGATAGTCTGGTCAAGCACCTCAGGGAAGAAAGCCGAAAACGGACTATCATAGTATGCGCGATTCGATCTATAAACCTCAAGCTAGAAGTATTATACTTTAATCCTTGTAAGTGGTTATTCCGTGTTATATGAGGAGCTTGCCCTTTGTGCAAACATTATGATGTTGGCTTCGGCCACGGTTCGTCCGAACATCACAACACTCCGGTGGCTAATCGTATGCTTCCCGTAGTCCTTTTCGCGCCCCTTCGGGAAATAAAGCACTATAGTCTGATTGCCTAGTCTGCCACACAACACCGCCTTCTGGTTCCGATAATACACCTAAGGGACATAGTGTATTGGCATAGACACCCCATGTAGTATCTACGTGGGGGCTGAAACCGATGACTCGCATCTTTCAGTAATTAAACAGCCACATAGGAGTTATAAAGGAATACAAAACCATATAAGAGCAAATACTAATATTATTAAAAGTTATCACAAGTCTTCGGACACGATACAAGCTCATTCAAATAATTTTTCACCCAAACACTGCGACGCTATCACCCGAGCACTCTCCATCACTCCATCGAAGTATAGCTCGGGGCATTGGTGCGCCTTCCCGGGTGGCGGCGGGTCGGTGGTGACCTTCATAGGATTTAGCCCCAGCCAGTGCACTTTGGCCTTGGCAAGGGCCATCCGGACTCCTTCGATGTAGGAGGAGCGCTTGACGGTGTCGAGGCAGGGTGTGGCAGCGATCAGTCTCTGCACCAGGCCGAAGTAGCTGCCTGGTAGCGGCTCGCCGAGCCATAAGTGCATGTAGAGGTCCTTTATGGCTGGCTCCGCCATCTGGTGCAGCTCCATCAGCTGTTTCAGCTGCTCCACCAGAAGAGGTGGACACTCAGGGGCTTCGAACTGTGCCCAGAACATGCGAGCTTCATCTTCCTCTCCCCGCGAGGCAAACAACTGATTGGTGTCCGCCATGCTCTTCTGGAGATCGGCGGACACGCCTGAGGATCGCCACACCCGGGTAAGCAACTCAAATCTGCTAACTCCGAATACGCACTTTAATGAGTACGGCTTAACGTCAGCTATTTCCTTGGCCTGGCGTACTTTCTCCTCGTAGAACCGTCTTTCCATTCACTCCTTCTGGAGGTCGTCTTTTATGGTGGTCAGTTCGGCCGAGCTCGCTTTATTCTTCTACTCCAAGGCCTCGCATCTCTCGCTCGCATCCTTGAGCTCCTGTTGGACCTCTGCCATGCGAGCTTCATGCTTGCCACTAGTGGCCCGCATGGCGGAAAGGGCGGTAGCCGTTTCCTTAGCAGTCGCCCTCTCGGTGGCCGTCTCGTCCTTTGCACGCTGGAACTCGGCCTTGAGCCTCTCCACCTCCTTCGCTGAGGCTGCGCGTGCAGTACACAAAGATAAAAAAACTGCATTAACGGTATTCGGACTATAAAACTCAGACGAAGGTATTTGGATTCTGTTTTGACATACCTTGTGCCTCGTCGAGCCTTCAGCCAAGGGCCTCCGCTTCATCTTCGGAGCGCTTCAGCTTCCGATTTAGCTCCTCCAGCTCGGCGCCATTTATGGACGCCACTGATGACGAAGCCTGCATTACACACACAACTAATACATTACATGAGCTCTCAATTCCCGAATTGTAAACAACCCGATCATATATTAGTTTATTCTAACATGCTGGACACTTAAAGTGCTTCGAAGGTGGTATCGGATTCAGATGTCACCCCTAGCTAAGCTTTTTTGCCTCACCTAGGGCTCGGGGGCTGCCATGTATACAATGCGAATAAATAAAAATCTTTGTAAATATCGGGTGACTTACTTGAAAGCCCGCAAGGAGACCTTTGAAGGCCTCCTTCAGTCCGTTGTCAATGGACTGGACGCTTTGTAGTACCGCACCCATAAGGGTGCGGTGATCCTCGGGGATGGAGGCGCTCGATAGAGCCTCCTCCATGGCCGACCACCTGATGGTCGGTGGTGCCGTGGATGATTGGATTTCCAGATCACCCACCAGGGATTGGACCGGTGCCTCCGGAGGCATAGTGCGCTCCGGAGATGTTCTCGGAGGCGACTGAGCGTCCGCTCGTCCAGCCTCCTCGGTGTCCGAGCGGGGTGGTGCCCCCCGGTCTTCAGTGTCCAAAGCGTTAGCCTCAGCCACGATACGATCTCCCTCGCCCCTGTGTCCGCCTCCATTGGAGTAGGCTGGGACGACACCTCTGCGGCATCCTTCGTGGCGCCTGGAGTAGTGGGGTGCGACCCATCCCCGCTCTCCGCCACTCCGGCGGGCGGGGTCTCCCCGTCCAATATCACCTTGGTGGGGATAACGCGCGGGGGCTGCAAGGCCAATAACCTGCGTGTCAGCAAACTATAAATCTACTCATAATGAATAGGAGGGTCTTCAGATCCTAACCTTTTTTTGGGAGGGGGGGTTGACCCTTAGGCTCCTTCATGGAACCTCCTCAGGGTCTTCGAACGCGGAGCTCGAGTCCGAGTTGTCGTCGGACAGAACCACCCGCGTCTGTCGTGCCCTATTGGGGCAGGAGAAGCGACCCGCCCTGGGCGTCCGAAGACGTCGCTCTCTTCTTGGCACTAGGGGAATTGCCTCCCCCTCGCTCTCGACATCGGCCTCCTCCTCTTCTTCCTCCTCCTCTTTGGCCTCCTCCTGATTTGAGGAGGCAGGGGTATCTTTGGATGCGGCATCAGGTTGGTCCCTGATGCGAAGGCCAGCCTGGCCTGGTTTCTTCTTCTTCTCTTTTTTCGTGGGATCCTCGTAAGGCTTCACCACGAGCATCTTGGCTAACAGCCCGGTCCTCTCGTCTTCGGGCTGAGGCACCGCATTGTTGATGTTGACGACTTTCTTCGGCCATCTCTTCCAGAACAGGTCGGATAAGAGGTTTTAGAAATTCTCTGTGTAATAAAGTTGACCAAGATGGGGAATATCGCACCTCGGAATCGGGCTTGGCAGCGTGCAGACCCTTGTCCTCCTCCTCGGATGGCCAGCTCTTCATTGATTTGAAGAGTGTCGTCCACAACTTCTCCCGCATAGTGCGGAAGAGATTCCGGACTGTGGGATCGGCTTCGGGTTCTCGAGCCCACAGGGGGGTCCCGACGCTGGCAGAGGAGGATCCATCTTCGGAGCATCACTTGGACCACATCGGCTAGCTTGATGCCCTCCTCGACCAAGGAGCAGATGCGCTTCTGCAGATCGATCACCTCCTTGCCTGATCCCCAGACAAGGCCCTTTTCGGGCCATGAAGCCAGTCTGGTTGGGGGAGCGGATCTGAATGCGGCGGCGGGGAGCTGGCCCTCTTCTTGTGGTTCGTTGACATAGAACCTCTCCTTTTGCCATCCCTTGATAGTGTCGATGAAGGTGCCCGATGGCCACCCGACGCGGGCAAGCTTGCCGATGACCGTCCTGCCGCAGTCTGCGTGCTTGCCGCTGACGCACTTGGGCTTGATGTTGAAATCATGCAGCCAGATCCCAAAGTGTGGCTTGATGAGCAGGAAGACCTCGCAGACAAGGATGAACGCCGAGATATGCATGATGGAGGTCGGCGGGAAGTCATGGAAGTCGAGGCCGTAGAAGAACATCAGCCCCCTGACGAAGGAGTGGAGTGGGAAACTCAAACACCTGATGAAGTGGGGGATGAACACCATCCCCTCGCCTGGCTTGGGGGTGGTGGTCACTTGGCCCTCCTCCGCCGCGTGGTGAGGGATGTTGGCGGGGAGGTAGCCGACCTTCTTGAGGTCGAGTATGTCCTGGTTGGTGACCGTGGAAGCTTCCCACTGGCCGTTGGAGCCCGCCATTGCTGAGCTCAAACGTGGGGGCGGAGAGACCTACATCTATACTCCAGAGGCGCAAGGGAATGGGAGGCGGAGAAGTCGAATGGAGAGCGTAAAAAAGCCTTTGGGGTTTTCCTTCTCTTTGTATGAGGCCTATTGATCTGGACTCCCCTCGTTGAGCTGTGAATCCCTCCACTTCCCAAGACGCGCGAGCCGTTGCATGCGCGTGATTAAGTATATCCCGTATAAAACAGACATGATTGGTATATTGATAGATCATGATGATTAAAATGGCCTCGAACCACAAATCGAGTCTATGCGACTCGCTGGCGATCATGGTGGCCGTAGCCTTTCTTCAGAAAGGTCGTCAGAGGGCCATCGTTTATCCCTTGACGTTTGGGCTTCAAAGCCAATCAATTTACAGTATCCGGACATGCCACTAAACGGGACATTGCTTATCATCGGAGGACGAACTATAGTTTGGCAGGAAGGAACTTACCTCGCAAGTCAAAGACTCTGTTTGCGATGCACTCGGAGCTGAAGACCCTTGGCGTTGGAGGCAAGTTCAGGGGCTACTAAGGGAGCCCTGTATTAGGGGGTCCTCGGATAGCCGACCTATTGTTATGGACCGGACTATGAGGGCTACTTACCGAACACCGGAAGATTTGAAGGTCTAGTCTCCAAGATGGAAGCTTCAGGAGGCACAGCTTGCGCTCCACGTCTGATGTAGTAATTAGGCATGTTTATCTCTTTAGAATGTAACCGACCATGTGTAACCCTAGGCATCCTCGACATCTATATAAGCCGGAGGGTTTTAGGGTATAGGGATAGAACAACTCATCTAGGGTTAGCTATACAATCTCGAGGTAGATCAACTCTGTAACCCCTTACATCATCAATACAACAAAGCAGGACGTAGGGTATTACCTCCATAGGAGGGCCCGAACCTGGGTAAACTCGTGTCCCCTTCGTCTCCTGTTACCGTCGATTCTAGTCTCACAGTTCGGGACCCCCTACCCGAGATCCGTCGGTTTTGACATAGATAGTGATCGCCTCTGGTGGGAGAACAATTCCCAACTTAGCCAGACGGGTCGAATACCCAGACATTCTATGTATATGTTCACTGATAGACCCGTTCTCCTCCATCTTGCAAGCATAGAATTTATCGGAGGTCTGATACCTCTCGATCCGGGCATTCTTTTCAAAGATAAACTTCAACTCCTAGAACATCTCATATGCTCCATGATGTTCAAAACGTCTTTGAAGTCCCGGTTCTAAGCCATACAACATTGCACATTGAACTATTTAGTAATCTCCAGAACGTGCCTCCCAAGCGTTCTTAATGTCTTCGGATAACTCGGGAGCAGGTGGGTCACCAATCGGTGCATCAAGGACACAAGACTTCTGGGAAGTCGTGAGGATAATCCTCAGATTACAGGCCCAGTCCACAAAGTTACTCCCATCATCTTTCATCTTAGCTTTCTCTAGGAACGCATTAAAATTCAGGGGTGCTACTGCGCGAGCCATTGATCTACAACATAAATATGCAAAGGTTACTAAGACTATTGTTCAAGATAATCAGTTTAGTTAATCAAATTACTAATGCTCCCACTTAAATTGACATCCCTCACGTCATCTGAGTGATACATGATCCAAATTCACCAACTCAAGTCCAATCATCACATGATTTGAGGTGGTTTCAATGGTGAACACCATCATGTTGATCATATCTACTATATGACTCATGTTCGACCTTTCGATCTCTTGTGTTATGAGTCCATGTCTGTACATGCTAGGCTCGTCAATTTAAACCCGAGTGTTCCGCACGTGCAACACTGGCTTGCACCCGTTGTATGTGGACATAGAGTCTATCACACCCGATCATCACGTGGTGTCTCGACACGACGAACTTTCACAACGGTGCACACTCGGGGAGAACACAATTCATCTTGAAATTTAAGTGAGGGATCACCTTATAATGATACCGTCCTCCTAAGCAAAACAAGGTGCATATAAGGATTAACATCACATGCAGATCATAAGTGACATGATATGGCCATGAACTTGTGCTTTTGATCTTCATCTCAAAGCACCGACATGATCTCCATCGTCACAGGCATGACACCATGATCTCCATCATCTTGATCTCCATCAACGTGTCGCCATCGGGGTTTCCACGCCGACTGTTAATTCCATGACTATTGCTAACTCATAGCGATAAAGTAAAGAAAAAAGGCGAAAATAATTAAACACAACCCTATGGCTCCTGTCGGTTGCCGTACTCATCGACATGCAAGTCGTGATATTCTATACAATACATGATCATCTCATACATCATATATATCTCATCATGTAATTGGCCATATCACATCACAAAGACAAGTTAGACGTCCTCTAATTGTTGTTGCAAATTTTACGTGGTTGCTACGGGTATCTAGCAAGAACAATTCTTACCTACGCAAAAACTACAATGGTGATACAAAAATTTCTATTCAACCTTCTCAAGGACCGTCTTTGTCAAATCCGATTCGACTAAAGTGGGAGAAACAGACACCCGCCAGCCATCTTTATGCAACGAAGTTACATGTTAGTTGATGGAATCGGTCTCTCATAAGCGTACGACTAATGTTGGTCCAGGCCGCTTCATCCCACAATACCACCGAAACAAGGACCAAGGGAGTAAGCAATCTGAATATAAACTCCCACAAAATCCTTTGTGTTCTACTCGAGATGTCATCTACACATAGACCTAGCTCTGATACCACTGTTGGGGAGCGTTGCATGGGAAACAAAAAATTTCCTACACACACGCAAGATCTATCCATGGCGATGAGCATCTACGAGGGGAGAGTGGATCTATGTACCCTTGTAGATCACTAAGCGGGAAGCGTTAAAAACACGATTGATGTAGTCGAACGTCTTCGCGATCCAAATTGCCGAACGTCCCGCTATCCAATCACGATCCGTCCAGATCTAGTGCCGAACGGACGACACCTCTGCGTTCAGCACACGTATAGCTCGATGACGACCTCCGCTTTCTTGATCCAGCAAGAGGGAATAGAGAGGTAGATGAGTTCTCTGTCAGCATGACGGCATGGAGGCGATGGTGGTGGAACTACTCTAGGAGGGCTTCGCCTAAGCACCGCTGAAACAATCTACAGGAAGAACTACGATATAGAGGAGAGGGTAGCACGTGGCTGATTTCTATGTTGAAAAACCCTTAATACCTCTAGTATATATAGGAGGAGGGAGGGAGGAGGCTTGGCCCCCAAGCGGCCAGCCCTAGCTTTGGTCGAAGGTGGAGAGGAGGAGTCCTCCTCCAATCCTAGTAGGACTAGGACTCCTTCTCTCCACTTGGAAACCTCCTCCACCTTTTGGACTTTCCACCTTTCAGCCACATGGGCCCTTTGGGCTGGCCGCCCGGCTCACCAGGGGCTGGTGCGCCACCCTATAGCCCATGTGGTCCCCTTAGGGGGTGGTGGGCCCACTTGATGGACCCCCATAACCCATTCGTCACTCCCGATACACTTCCGGTAATGCCCCAAACACCAACTTCCTATATATCAATCTTTGTCTCCGGACCATTCTGGAACTCCTCGTGACGTCCGGGATCTCATCCGGGACTACGAACAAAACTTCGGTCACCAACATGCATAACTCAAAACTACTGAAACGTCACCGAACCTTAAGTGTGCAGACCCTGCGGGTTCGAGAACTATGTATACATGACCGAGACACCTCTACGGTCAATAACCAACAGCGGGACCTGGATGCCCATATTGGCTCCTACATATTCTACGAAGATCTTTCTCGGTTGAACCTCTATGTCAAGGATTCAGTTAATCCCGTATGTTGTTCCCTTTGTTCTTCGGTATGTTACTTGCCTGAGATTCGATCGTCGGTATCTATACACCTAGTTCAATCTCATTATCGGAAAGTCTCTTTACTCGTCCCGTAATACAAGATCCCATGGCTAACACTTTAGTAACATTGCTTGCAAGGCTTGTTGTGATGTTGTATTACCGAGTGGGCCTTGAGATACCTCTCCATCACACGGAGTAAGAAATCCCAGTTTTGATCCATACCCGCTCAACAGACACTCTCGGAGATACCTAGAGCACCTTTATAGTCACCAGGTTACGTTGTGACGTTTGATACACACAAGGCACTCCTCTAGTGTTAGTGAGTTGCATGATCTCATGGTCATAGGAACAGATACATGACATGCAGAAAAACTATAACAATAAACTGACACGATCATATGCTATGTTTATAGTTTGGGTCTTGTCCATCACATCATTCTCCCAATGATGTGATCCCATTATCAAATGACATCTCATGTCAATGGCTAGGAAACCTTGACCATCTTTGATCAACGAGCTAGTTTAGTAGAGGCATACTAGGGACACAGTGTTGTCTATATATTCACACATGCAATGTGTTTCCAATCAATACAATTATAGCATGGATAATAAACAATTATCATGAACAAGGAAATATAATAATAACCATTTTATTATTGCCTCTAGGGCATATTTCCAATAGGGTTTTCCCCAAAGAGGAAGGGATGAAGCGTTATAGCAACAAATAATATTTATTCAGTTAAGAACCAAGGTTTATCGAATCAATACGAGACACCACACAGATAACGTCAACAACACCTGCACGCACACAAATAAAATGCTTGCACCCAACAAAGGCAAGAGGGCTAACAATTAGCAAAGATTTAATCTGATAGTGATAGGTAGAGAATAAAATAAAATAAAAATTAATTGAAAACAATAAGGTAATTGTGTTTTGGTATTTAATAGGAAAAGAGGACCCGTGAGCCATAACATTCACTGGAGGCATTTATCTGATATGCATGATACAGTGGGTTCATAACCCATAAAGTATACATGACACATTGTAGCCTTTTCGATAAATAAGAGTGTCAAACCCACGAGGAACTAAATATAGAATTAATATCCTCTCAAGTTCTATCGACCACCAATACTACTCTATGCATGCTAATGCTTACTTTACCTACAAGAAGAATAAAACTAATTTATGAGAATAAAACTAGAAGTACTTTGCGAGATAATGAAAGTTAATGAGATTTTTGTAACACAAGAAAAAAATTGTCCATAGGCAATTGAATATGACATGTGTGATAATTTTCATATGTTATGAAGGAGAGGCATAAGCTTTCCGTACTTGGATCAGATGCAGTTATGATTGGAACTTTAGCAAGCATCCACAACTACTAATGATCGTTAAAGTAAAACCCAACCATAGCATTAAGTGTAAAGTTACCTTTGCTTCCATAGGCAACATAACCTACTTACTCGAGTTTAGGTTTCTGTCAATCCCGCCAACCCACTATAAGTGAATTATGAACATATTGCAACACCCTACAAAGGGAATCCCACATACTTGCACGGCATGAAGGGCACTATAGGATAATACCATAATAACATATGATCTCATATCATAACACAATACCATAATAACATATGATCTCATATCATAACCTACTTACTCGAGTTGGTGGTGACGTCGGCAAAGTTTTTGATGTAGATCGTCGTCATGATGGTTCCCATGGCTCCTGCGCCGCTGAGAGAGAGGGGAGTGAGCCATCCTCCTTCTTTTCTTGCTTGGACTCCCCCTACACGGGAGGAGGGTTTCCTCTCTGGTACATGGCCGCCATGGCTCCTGGAGGGGAGGATCGTCCTCCGAGATTGGATCTCTCTTTTTGTTTCTTCTTTGTCTCGCGACCATGTTTCAAGTCGAAAACCATTTCTTAAATTCCTGGAGATCCGTAACTCCGATTGGGCTGGAATTTTAAGGAGAATTTTATAAGGATATTAGCTTCCTTGCGGCCGAAGGACACCCCAACCGACCTTTGAGGTGTCCGCAAGGGCACCTTGCACACCATGTGGGGATGGGCGTGCCCTAGCCTTGCAAAGCCCATGGGCGTCCACTTGAGTTGATTCTTGCGCCAAAAATTCAAATATATTCCAAAATAAATCTGCCTAAAATTTTAACGCCTTTTGACTTCGTTTGATATGGATCTTTTACGAAACAAAAAACATGCAAAAAACAGAAACTAGCACCGGACACTAGATTGATATGTTAGTCCAAGAAATCATATAAATTATTGCTAAAAGTATGTGGGAACAATAGGATATTTGCATGAAACAATCGAAAATTGTAGATACGATGAAGAAGTATCATGGGTGAACAAATTACTGTTGGACAATTGATAGAAAAGTTCATAGTTATGTGATTATTCATGACATAATTCATATATAGGCATTACGTCCGTGATAAGTAGACCTCTAATGTTACTAAATATACTGTTGTTAATCCACCCTTGACAGATATCCAGCATGCATCTTGAGGTATTAAGTTCATAAGAAACAAATTAATGCTTGGAGCATGATGACATAATATAGACAAAATAAAATCAATTAATATGATTGAACTCCATCGTTTTACCCTTTGTAGCAACACCCTTGCAACTCCTCCTATCATGGAGTAAGGACATCGCAAGATTGAACCTACTACTATGCACCACTTCCTCGAAGATCTACTCATCTACCTGGCCAAAGAAAACTCATAGATCGGAAAGCATACATAGCTATCAAGTTATACATAATGGATCAAAAAATATTCATTTACTTTCAATGAATAATTTGAACATAAACCCACAATTCATTGGATCCCAAAAACGCATCACAATAATTACATCGAATAGATCTCTGAAGAGAATATGGTATTGATGGTGAGCGAGCGAGAGAGAGAGAGACAGAGAGAGAGAGAGAGAGAGAGAGAGAGAGAGAGAGAGATCTATATACTGCTATGGACCCATAGGTCATGTGGGGAACTACTCACACATCATCATGGAGGCAGCAAGGTTGATGAAGACGGTCTCCATGATGGATTCCCCTCCGGCAGAACTTTGAAAAATGCCACCACATGGGATCATGGAATAACGAAGGCTTGACGGAGATAAAATTGTTTCGGGTCTCGCTCTAGTGGTTTCTGAATTTTAGAGAATATATTATAAGTCCTCCATATTGAACCTGTCATTGATCCTTTCATTGTGTTTGGTCATAGATTGCTCCAATACACCCGTAGACACAAGAAAACAAAACTAATAGTAAATAAATAAAATAATAAATGTGCAGTAATCACAAGGAAAAGTTGTAAAAAATAGTAATTATGCATAATGGCACATATTTGGTTCAACGGGACATAATATATAGAGAGAAAATGATGAGCTCTAAAAATCCATAAAGTATAGATCCAGCAGCCAAGAGGCATTTTCTTATGCGGTACAAAAGCCTCGCGCCCATGCACCACACCCAAATCACGTAGAGGTCCACGATGCGGAGTCCCAACTCCACGCTTGTGTTGATGCGGGCCAGCCTCCGGGTTTTCTGGATCTCTCAGAGGAGGAGATGGAGGAGGGCGGCCCATGTCCATGGCAGAGATAGCCATTGAGGAGGAGCACGCCTCACATCGATGAAGGAGACGTCGGTGTTCGGGTTCAGCATGTTGTAGGCAAGGCAACACTACAACCAAATGCTAACAGAGGTGAAAGAGGAGCAAGCATCCATACTGGTATCCACGTCCAGACACCTACATGTAGAGAAGCCATACAACCTCCAGCTCATGAAGAAGTACTGGTTGGTAGAGGGCCAACTGAAGGCAGAGCTCGCGTCTCAAATTATAATGGATGTCAACCAAGTCGTGTTCGAGTTTGTACACAACATACCCCACACTCTGCCACGAGCGCCGGCGACTCCGTGTGAACCACGTGGAGAGCAACCGGTTCTTTGTTGGCGAAGGACGACGACACACCGAAGCAACATGACAATGATGCCAAATAGGCATCCATCGTCATCTTCGTCTTGTCGCATCAGGTGCCAACAACAAGAGACGTTGGGTCACCCTGGACAAGGCATGTCGACCTTCAAGGGGAGGAGTAGAGTAGGAATTACTTGTTTTTAGATGCTTTTATTATGTAAAAAATATTTGTATGCTTTTACTTTGTGACTTTGCTTGGATGAGTGATGACCCACCTGTTGCAAATTGAACATGTTCGCAAACATTTGGTGCCATGTGTTTCGTGATTCATGCTGAAGTTTCCCTTACACGTGTCGTGACACTAAAATCGATATTCTGTAAATGATTCTCTTCTAGGGGCGCCACTCCGATTCAGTAGAAGGGCTTCTGTTGTTCTCGATGATGTGTTGCAATGTAGTGCCTTAGCCAGCAACAACACACACCCTACGGCGGAACGAGCTGAACCATGTAGAGACTACTATGTAGGTGTTTTTATTTAACCTACCATATTGTTCCACCAGTTTTCCGCGTGACAATATTTATTTATATATTTATTTATTTCTGTATTTTTTTCAGTTTTTATTTTTCCATTTCCATTTCACTTCCTTTTTTCTTGCTATTTTTGGTACATATTTTGTTTGTTTTTGTAAACATAACATGTTAAGAATTTTCAAAATCATAACTAAATATTTGAAATTCACAAACATGTTTAACACTTATGAATATTTTCAAACTTGTCTGTAGTTTAAAAAATTGTGCACATTTTGGTGCCCGTGATCACTTTTTTAAGTTCATGGATATTTTTTCAGCTTTGTGAAGATTTTATATGCTAATATTTTTATAAATTCAAAATCAATTTGTGACTTAAGATTTTTTTAAATACCTGAATAATTTTTCAAACCTTTTAAAATTTATTCACATTTTTCAACGCAATAAAGAGCATACTCGCTTATTTTCACGCGAGCTCGTAAGGGAAAAAACTGATCTAATTTAGTGACGTGCGACTGGAACAGGCAACCCTATGTCACGCTGTGCCCGAGACAGAGGGAAGCCGCACTTCTGGGCAGCTCTCTATGGGCCAGCCCAGCTGCACAGGAGGCAACATCCTCGTTTTTATGTTTTCTGTTTTCTTTTTTCGTTTTTATGTTATTTTTCTCTTTTGTTTAAACTTTAAAATATTCTAAATATATATATATATATATAAATACAAATTATAGAAAAAAATTGGAAAATGTTTGCAAAGCAGTTGAAATTCGTTAAATGTGTATAGAGAAAATATTTATCACATAAATAAAAAATGTATAAAAAGGTAATTATGTAATCAAAAAATGTTAATCAAGCATTTGAAAAACATTTGAAAAATTATTTAAAAAATTGTTAATATAGACTTTAATATATTTGTAATATGTATAGAGAATTTTTGATCATATAGAAATCTTATGATCATGTATATAAAAAATTGGTGATCAAGCATTTCAAAAAAACCAAAAATGTTAATCAAGCATTTGTAAAAGTTGAATGTGTATGGAAAGAAAAGTTCACTATGTATAAAATGAACATAGTGAACATTTTTTATATCCCCATTTAACTTTTCTAAAAATACATGATCAAAATCAGACGGTTTTGACAAAATCAGCCGGGTTTGGGAACCTTTTATTTTTCTTTGCCTGTTTATTTTGTTTTCTTTCTCTCCCTTTTTTTGCTTTTTTTCCTTGCATCTTTCCCCTCAAGTCTATTTTTTTTTAGAAAAGTTCAAAATCAACAAATTTAGCTGGAAATTTAGTAAATGATTCAGTTTTTTTAAATATTAGTGACTTTTAATATTTTTCACATTATTTTCGGAAATATTAACTGTTCAAAATATTTTCAAAATCATGTTTTCATAAAAATATTTGATTGAAAAAAGTGTTGACAATTTCAAATAATGAACTGACATTTCAGAAATAATTCAGAATATTTACACAATTTTAGTTAATCCAAAATTTCTGGAGAGGTTCAATATTGGTTGTTTTACTGAAAAATATGAATTTACAAAATCAATCATGTGTCAACTTTGTTCGTATTTCTTTAAATGCTTTTTGGTCAAATTTTGAAAAGATTTTTTCTTCTTCAAAAACCTAATTTTAAAAAATGTCCACAGGTTCGAAAAGTTTTTGCAGATCTTAAAACATTATCACTTTTTTCCAAAAATTGTTCAGTATTTCAAGATTATAGCCAATTTTCTCAAAAAGTATAGTATTTGTTTTGTGTTCTCGTGAACATTTTTTTTAATTCGTCCACTATATTTGAATTGTGAAATGTAGCAGGATTTGTGAACAATTTCTGAATTAATTAATACTTTTCTGAATTTCATGAATATTTTTCTGTTCATGAACATTCTTTTAAGTTGCAAACAGTATCTAATTTTGCGTTAATATGTTTCCGTGATTAGTTTTGTATTCATGATTTTTCCCTATTAGAAATCAAACGTGCCCAAAAAAAGAGAGGAGCGCGAGCAGTACCGTTTGGTTAAGCGATAATACACTAATGATCTAGTTTTTTTAAGTGATCCATTGCTTTTGTTCGTTCTAGTCTTGATTCTTTACTTTTGTTCATTCTATAAAATAGGGATACACTTGGTTTCGGTCGACCGACAATTTTTTTGTGCGGTCGCCTCCACGCGCAACACGCCATCACGTGCGACACGCGTTCTCGTTGACCCACCACCACCACTCCATCTCTCGTTGGCCCTTCCTTATCCTCATTCACTCCTCGCTCGCATGCCTGCTCACCATCCATGGTCGCATCTATTCTCTCTGTTAGCAAATTGCCAGATCGAGGTCCCTCTTTTGCCTCACCTCTTTCCTCGCATGCTCAAAGCCGTCATGACAGCACTCTCAGCCAGCCGTCAACACTGGGCAGGTGCACGACGTCTTGCATTCAAATCTCGTTTGCGGGAGGATGTTGCCCACCGATGGCTGCAACGCACTTCGAGGGTGATGGCTGACGCGTGGGGACAAGTGGCGAGTGGAACGAGAACATGGTGCGAGACCGGAGGAGATGGCAAGCCAAGTTCATGGCATTCCTAGCTGTAAGTTACGACCCGGAGACGCCTAATATTGCAACCGGCACGATGATACGTCTTCAATGTATCTATATTTGTTATTGTTTCATGATATTATATTATCGGGCTTATATATTTTTATGCAATTTTATATCATTTTTGGAAACTAACCTATTAACCCAATGCCTAGTGCCAGTTGATGTTTGTTGTTTGTTTTTGATTTTACAAAAAATCAATATCAAATGGTGTCCAAACTCTACGAAACTTTTTTACGATTTTTTCTAGACCAAAAGAACACTGGAATCTTCGGGGAGAGACCAAACGAGGAGATGACAAGGCAATAGGGCGCGTCCCGAGGAGTAGGGCGCGCTCTGATGCCTTGTGTGGCCTTGTGGCTCCATCTAGCCTAACTTCACTTCTATAAATTTTCAAATATTCCAAACCCCCAAGAGAATGACCTGAAACAATTTTTCCGCTGTCGCAAGTCTTTGTTCTTGCGCGATCCCATCTGGAGGCCTTTTTCGGCGTCTCATCGGATGGGGAATCGATCACGAAGAGCCTCTACATCAACCTTGCTATCTCTCCAATGATGTGTGAGTAGTCTATCAGAGACCTACGGGACCATAATGATTAGCTAGGCGGCTTATTTTCTCTCTTTGTTCTTCAATACCATGTTCTCTTTGGATATCTATCCGATGTAATCCTTTTGTGCGGTGTGTTTGTTGGGGTCCGATGAATTATGAGTTTATGATCAGATTATTCATTAAAAGTAATTGAGTCAAATCTGAATTATATTATGGGTGATTTATATAACTATGTAATGCTTTCCGGTCTATGGGTTTTCTTTGGACAGGTTGATCTATCGACTTCAGTGAAAGTGGTGCATTAGTAGTGGGTTCAATTTTGCGGTGTCCTCATCTCATGACAGAAGGAGTAGCGAGGCACACATTAGTATTGTTGCCATTAAGATAAAGCAACGGGGTCCGAACATATTGCATGTCTTTCTTTGTCTACATTATGTCATCTTGCTCAAAGCATTACTCAGTTTGTCATGAACTTAATACCATAGATGCATGCTCGATAGCGGCCGATTGGTGGAGTAATAGTAGTAGATGTAGGTAGGAGTCGGTCTACTTGTCATGAAAATAATGCCTATATAAGATCATGCCATAAATATCGTCATAATCATGCCCTGAGCTCATTCCATTGACAACTGTTTTATCGCCCGGTCGGACCTTGGTTTTTTTGGCCTTAAAACATCGGGCAACAACTTTGTATATCGTCAATTGTGTTGTTGTCCTTCCATTACATGTTTAAAAATATCACGCGAGAGGTAAGTTGTCCCACCTATCGGGATATCAGGCCGCCCACTAGCCAGATGTAATGGTCAAAGGCTTTGACTGGACAGTGGTGCTTCGTTTGGACTTTTGTGCGCAGGCGGTGGATGGGGGGGGGGAAGGGAGCAAAGTTAGTTGGCTAGGGTAAAACTGAGCAGAACTAAGGAACCAGGGGCATGAAAATAGAAATCCCTTATAAAAAATGTGTCTACAAGAGTCTTGCAGGAGTAAACAATTTGAGAAAATTGTACGCAAGCAAGGTTGGCACCCGAAGAACCAAACTTTTGGTTTTGAAAGAAAGCTCAATGTCAATGGAGTTGAGTGGGAAGAAGAGTAATACCCCAAGACAAAGTTTATTCCTCAACAAGAGAAGTATGATCCTACTCTCTTCAAGGGAACACAAGTCAAGATGATATTCCACCACAAGACCACAAGCTAAAAGGAAAGCTTCAATAGGAGATTGACTCATTCGGAAAACCACCTCAATCTTTGGTCAAGTGGGTTCCCAAGACTACATCAAGTTCTACTTCATCAAGTACAACTATAACTCCAAGAATTCCCATCAAGTTGATGTGGGTCCAAAATAAAAAGAACTAAAGGGTTCTTGAGGGTGACCCCGTCAACGAATTTCACTCTTATTCGTTCATGGAAAGAACTTGTGCAAACAACTTTCACATCATGCACTAGTCCATGGAGTCACAAACCCTCTTGTTGGTAAAGCAAGGGACAAGGTATTCATCGCATCCATGGACATTATCACATGTGTATTTCACTCCCTATCCATAGATATCCTTGTTGTTACTTGTGTGGGACTAATCCATGTAGGTATTGAAAGTGATACAAATTCCAAGGATAGCTCCCAAGTCAAGATGATATTCATCAACATTAAGCATTCACAACTAAAACATCTACACGAAGTCTTCAACGATAAAACCCAAGGTTAGTTCATCCCTCTTAGTGGGGATCTCACATCTAGGGGGGGATTATCTCTAATACTTGAGCTAAAGAAACTCTAATGGTGTGAACACATTCATGCATTATGTAAAAGTGGCAACCCCACTTGTGCTCATATATGGGTGAATTTGTCAATGAGTATGACCAATGATCAAATGTTCTCATTTGGCTCTTAGTCAATGTACTCATATATGGGTGAATTTGTCATCGACCATTGCTTGATAGATGCTAGTGTTGGTTGTGCCTGTTTGACATATTTTATTTACAATCTTATTGTGTAAGCATGTTGCAATGCATATTCCCTCATTCGAGGACTTCCAATTGGTGTTTTGGTTGATTTGGACCTTTTGGCCAATTGGATGGACAAGAATGCCTAGGAAACCTCCCTAGATATCTATCCCATATTATCTCAAATGCTTCCTTGTTGATCACAAAATTTGAACAAGTTCTAATTCAGACCCTCCGGGCGAGTAGCAATCGGAGCCACCGTTCTGAATAGGCTGAACTTTAAAAACTTCTAAGTACGTTTATGTTAGACCAACTCATTCCATTTAGGTCACACGAATGTACTTAGACTAATCCATTTTAGTGCCCTCGGATGAACTGACTGAAACCGTTCGGTGCCATCGAATCAAATTGTCTTTAGTAGTTACACATTTTGGAGCCACCGAGTATTTTCACTCGGACTGACCGACAGAGTGCGAGTATTTACATCCCACGCATGGTTCGTCTGAAAATTTCTTCAAACACCCTGCTCCCGCACCTCACCTCTATAGTTACTAAGATCATCGGATCGTTGCCCTCATCTCCCATGAGATCTTGCCGATGGAATACATCCTAGTCGACGACAATCTCATATGTCATCACTTCCGTAAAGAATCATCATTCTTGTGCATCACTAACTCTGATTCTAGGCACAAGAACATGCACATTATCGTCGCACTGTACAATTCCAACCACCTAAAAAGTTCCTAGATTTTAGGGTTGAGAGAAAAATTTAGGGTTAGGTTTCCACCGCATTCACTTTGGACTAACCAATTGAAAAGTTTCAGAGTCTTCGAGTCGGCTTAGGCCATTGCACCGAGTAGTTCGGTCTGACCGAATGGTACACAATCAGTGAAACCAAAACAACTTTTTTGAAATCCCATGTGCACCTCGGCGAGACCGAATCACACCTCAATACCACCGAAAATGTGTGACCAAGGCCCTGTTCGGAAGCTCTTCGCGAGCTAGCTTCCCAAACGAGCCAAGTGAAGCCACCCCAAAGGCCCTATCTCCGAGAAGCCAGCTTCAGGAGAACTAGAGCCACGCAATGCAATTTTTTGGAGTAGCAAAATCATAGCTTCGCTAAAACAAGAAGTAGGAGATTCTAGAAATTACAATATAATACCCTTTCGAAGTGCCACGCATGAAGAGTTTTCTCTCGCTACAGACTGGCTTGAGAGCAAGCTCGACCGTCAGACCAACCCGCGACAGCCCTCTAGCAACCCTAGTTGCACCGCCAGTCTGTCGAGCCTGCACGCTAACATGTTGTGGGTCTCCGTCCACCACTGTTCACAGTCGCCACCTAGAGTCGTCGCCGGTAGCCAAAAATCCGCTTCGTCCAGCCTCCTACAAGATCCACACCGGCAACGTCAATATGAGGACCCCTATACCCCTTTTGCACAACTCTGATTTGGCTATTGTTGGCCTGAACATGTACAAATGTATCCACGTTTTTCTTCAGTTCATACTATTTGGTACAACTCTTGGAGCTTCAGTACGTATCAGTGTGCCGAACATGTCCTGGCTCCACGAGAAGCTGGCTCGTTTGGAAGCTAGAGAGCTTCCGAACGGGGCCCGAGTTTCTATTGTGGCCTCAGAATTTCCAAAAGGTTCACTCGGTGAGACCTGAGACCGAAATGCATACTTTGAAAACCTAAAGTTGAAGTTTGAACTCAAATTTTCGCAAAACCATCTGCATTTTATGATACTCATCCACTCTACCCCATCTATTCTATTTCACAGGGTCAGTTGATCAGCATGTCAGGATCCGAGAACAGTCAGATCAGAGTAGAAGATGATGTTGATTTATGCACATGCACTAGTCCTACTGAGAGATATGATTCTTATCCAGGTACTCCAAGCTCCCATGGTTTTCCAAAGGCAGACATTCATGCCAGGAAGAAGAATTCTGATGAGGAGGACTCATCTTTGAGCCAGAGAATGTGATTTCCAAAAGGAAGGGTGCACACACACGCGTGCGCGCACACACACACACACACATAGAGAGAGAGAGAGCAGTCATGCACAAAGTCTTAGCTACTACTGCAGCACAGAGAGGGATTGCCATGACAGTAAAACTCCTGACAGCTCAGTCCTAGGGCAATCTAAGCCAAATAAGAAAGCAAGGAAGAGAGTGTCTATGCTCCTATTAGACCCACTTAATTATATGAATGAAGACCCTCCTTCGGATGCTGCCGGGTAGGAGGAGGAGACTCGGGTGGTCTAGCCAGCCCCCAAGAAACAAAGGAAACTTTTACCTGATGCTATGCCCAGTGCACAGCTCCACCTTCCAGGACACCTCCCAATGGAAAGGTTGTTGCTACCAAGAGGAACACCCAAGTGCCAGAGAGAGGAGGAAGCCCCTGCATAGCTTAAGAAATTGAGGCAATTTCTGCCAGCTCATGTTGACACTCATCCAGTGGCAGAAGATATCAAGAAGAGGAAGGACAAGGGTTTGAGGAAATAGAGAGCTATAAATGCATATGCTATTAGGATAAGAACAACATGGACTATCAATTCCACACCAGGGAGCAGCAGAATTTCTATGAGACCGTGCTCCTTGACAAGAGCCTAGGTTCTAGTGACATAATATGGGTAGATTGGGACTACATCAAGGCACACCCTGAAAAAAATCCAATGCACATGTGAACTTCAAGACTTTGAAGATTGATGGGTTAATTGGAAGCAAGTTGACTGCATGGAATGATGAGATCATCATGCAATTCTACTCCACTACACCTTTTTACCCATATGACAGGATTAAGTGGATGAATGAGGGTGTCAGATACGAGTCCTCGGTTGAGGAATTGGCTATTTTGATTCATGCACCTGAGAATTAGTAGAATGAGTTGGATGTATACTACAAGCCTAGGATGGACTACAACACAGTGTCTAAAATCTACACAACTATTTCCCCAAATGACATTGAGAAACACAAGTTTGGATTTGTCTACTATCTTCTCCCAGGACTTGCGAGCCAACACCATCTTGAGGCACACTCTTATGCCAAAGTCTAGAGATGAGCAAATGATCCGTGGCTATTCGATCAACATCTTACATCGTATTGACAACTTCACCAGATTCAAGGTGATGGATCTCATAGTGGAGACTGCGAAGAGGACAACTACAGGTCATAAGCGCTCCTGCGGATTTGAACCACACATTCAAATGTTTATCAACTCCAAGGTGGTAATGACATCTATCAGCTAGACCACAAGCACTTGGCTCTTCAGCTAGAGCTGGAGGACTGCACTATGATGATGGATCCTTCACAGCCCACTTGTGTTGAAGGCCAAGCCAGAGCCGAGGCTTCCAGAGTTGCTAGTGTACCCAGTTCATCTGCTCAAGTGGTTTCCAAGACCAAGACAAATCAGATGCTCTATCTTCTCAATGCTACTCACAGGATCGAGCAAGGCTTATCTAACCTCATGAAGAACCAGCAGAGCCTCGGGATGATTGTGGAAACCAAGTTCCATGTCAAGGTAACAAGCATGGCTACTGACACTGTAGGACGTAAGACTGATGTGGAGGGCAAGCCAAGGGATGCCGATGATGAGGTGTCTCCTACGACAAACCAGATTCATTCTATGGCTCACTCAGTTGTTGTTGTTCTCACCCTGCAGTCTAGAAGACATCATAAGAAGCATTCGCCTACACACTTGTCTCTACTCCATCGACCCACACAAGAGCTTCTAGTCAGAGATCTACATCACCTGCAGTTGCGGAGCGAGCCCGGAGCGACTTTTATCTCTATCTCATTCGATTGGTAACTTATTGCCAAAGGGGGAGAGTGAAATAGATCATATGACTGGGAGAGAGAGAGAGTCTTTTGCTTTGTTGGTGTTCTTTGATATATATTTGCATTATCGTCTGTTTGACATACTTTGCTTTGTTTGGTTTGTTAAACTCTATGCCATGCGGTGATCGTACTTAATTTGCTTTGCATGCTATGCTTATTGCTTTGGTCATTCATATGGTTACCTAGAGATGATATCTTTTGTTCCTACCATATTCTTTTGTGGAATCCACCAAGATATATGTGACATGGAAGAGTTGCCCCATGATCATATCAATTGTGCATTTGCATTCACGCTAATTCTAAATAATGCACAAATTTATGGGGTGGGGGAGCTCTTGCTTATAACATACTTCTCAAACCGATGATGTTATTCGATGATTATATCCTATGTCAAAGCTTTGATCTATATGTTGTCCTCAACTACCAGAACTGGGGAGGCTGAAAGTGCAACTAATCGCCAGGTGGTTTTGGTAATTAGTAACAACATAGACATCATTGGACTAATGTCTATTCAAAGAATATTTCAAGAAAGGTTAATTAGGTATGGGAATGGATGGATATGTGTACCCCTCAAAGTGCAAAGGACATGGATTGGAAAAAGCTCCAAGACTTTACATTTTTGGTTTAGTGATCCAAGATCACATTAGGAAAGTCAATACTATTAAAAGGGGATGAGGTTTTCATCATGAGTCATTTGCTCAAGTGCTTGAAAAAATGCTCCAAAACCCTCAACCACACCCTCAAAATCGTACCCGTCCAAAACCATAAAGTATATCTTGGCCCCACCAAAACAGATAAACCAGGACCCACCAAGATACACTTCATAGAGCCACTTCCTAAACCCTAACAAATCAGACTCACCGAGATGACCTTTCGGTCCACCAAAGTGACCATGCCAACCTTCTGCTAGCTATCGACTTTGTTTCAGAAATTCCGAGTTTGTCGATCAGCGTCACCGAAGTGCACTTGCCAACCTTCTATTTCTTATCAATTTCATTTTGGAATTTTCGAGTGAGATTGATCGGTCTCACCGAAGTGTGGAAAGTGCTTAGGTCATCACCCATCGGTCCCTCCAAGATGTTTCATCTGGTCTCACCGAAATGTGGAAACTTCTTAGGTCATCACCCATCCGTCCCTCCAAGATGTTTCATCAGGTCTCACCGAAGTGTGAAAAGTTCTTAGGTCATCACCCATCGGTCCCTCCAAGATGTTTCATCCGGTCTCACCGAAAAGCCTAAAGTTCAAACCTTTTACACTAATCGGTCTCACTGGGTGGTTTAACCCGGTCCCACCAAGATATGCAAAAAGGTGTGTAATGGTCACATTATTGGTGATGGCTATATATAACCCCACCCACTCCACCGGCTTGAATAGAGCAACCAAAATGAAGATACCACTTCCCATATCCATTTTCTGAGAGAGAACCACCTACACTTGTGTTGAGATCAAGATATTCCACTACAACCACATGATCCTTGATCTCTAGCCTCTTCAACTTGCTTTCCACTCTAATACTTCTCCTACTACCATGCCAAATATGTGAGAGAGTGATTAAGTGTTGAGGAGACTATCTTTCGAAGCACAAGAGCAAGGAGTTCATCATTAACAACAACATATATTACCTTCTGGAGAGTGGTGTCTCCTAGATTGACTAGGTGTCACTTGGGAGCCTCCAAATGTTGTGGAGTTGAACCAAAGAGTTTGTAAGGGAAAGGAGATCACCTACTTCATGAAGATCTGCCCCGAGTGAGGCTACTCCTTCGTGGATGTAACTCATGGTGGAATAGACAAGGTTGATTCTTCGTGGATTGTGAGCGGGCATGTGCAGAACACACTCATGACACCGTGGAAGGTAACGCCCCTTCACTGTTTGTGGATGGGGCACGAAGGTTTGGACCTACTCTACTCGAAATGCAAAGAATGGACACGACAGTTTTACCCAGGTTTGGACCGCATGGTTGCGTAATACCTTACTCTTGCTTTTTTGTGTGTTTATAGGTGGGATTTAGAAGCTAAAAAGCCTTTCCAGGAATGGGGAGGCATGTGTAGTCCTATTATTCTTCTAACAAGTGTCCAACCTCTTAATAGGCTATTTATATCTCCAATCTCCCCTAACCCTTTGGCCCAGTGCTCCTTTTATAGCTCAAGGGGTACCACATGCCTTCGCATCTAAGGAAAATATCTTCGGTCCGGCTAGGTAGATGAGCACATTTAATGCATTGGTGAAGTGTCGATGCCTTTTGTCTTCCCGGAACGAATGCCTGTCTTGTCACCATTGACCTAAGTGACGCATGTCCGGGTTGTGACATGTCTTGGTACATGTGTACCCCATGCGGCGATGTGGGTGACTAAGTGACCACCCCAAAGTGTCACGAACTATTCTAGAAATCATACTACGACAACACCATATGATAGACCTTTATGTCACCTAGAACACTCCAATGTCACCACAGGCATCCAAAATTTAAGACATGCATCAAGTGATATCAAATCCAAAATATTCAATCCAACATAAACAAACCTCAAATATGAAGACTCAATTCTCCATGAAAATAAGAGAGGGAGGTGAACATCATGTGATCCAACTTTATTGACAAAGCTCATGATACATCAACATTGTGTGAAATCAAGAACACAAGAGAGAGAGAGGGAGACATGGAGTGAGGGAGAGAAAGAGAGAGAGATTAAACACATAGGTATCGGTACAAACCCTCAGCCCCGAGGATGAACTACTAATGCATCACCATGGAGGCAACACAAATGACAAAGATGGCTTCCACAATGATTTCCCTCCCTATAAGGTCACCGAAAAAGGGATCCAGATGAGATTGCCTCAGAACAACAACTTGCAGTGGTGAAGTAAAAGTTTTAGGTTCCTTTCCGGGGGTTTCTCTATTTATAGGATTTTTCGGCGTTGGAATCACAGCAAACCGAATTACAAGGGAGTGATACATCCATTTTGCATCATGCTTTTATATTGATATTTATTGCATTATGGGCTGTTATTACACATTTTGGTACAATACTTATGCCTTTTCTCTCTTATTTTACAAGGTTTACATGAAGAGGAAGAATGCTGGCAGCCGGAATTCTGGACTAGAGAAGGAGCAAATCTACGATACCTATTCTGCGCAAGTCCAAAAGTATTGAAAATGTACGGAGAATTATTTTGGAATATATAAAAAATATTGGACAGAAGAAATACATCAGGGGGCCCACCAGGCAGTCACAGGCCTAGGGGGCGCGCCCTACCCCCCTGGGCGCGCCCCTGTGGCTTGTGGGCCACCTGGCAGCCCTTCGATGCCCATCTTCTGCTATATGGAGGGTTTTCACCTGCAAAAAATGATAATAGAGCTTTCGGGGCGAAGCACCGCCATCTCGAGGCGGAACTTGGGCAGAACCAATATAGGGCTCCGGCGGAGCTGTTCTGCCGGGGAAACATCCCTTCGGGAGGGGGAAATCAAAGTCATCGCCGTCACCAACGATCCTCTCATCGAGAGGGGGTCAACCTCCATCAACATCTTCACCAGCACCATCTCCTCTCCAAATCCTAGTTCATCTCTTGTATCCGATCTTTGTCTCAAAACCTCATATTGGTACATGTGGGTTCCTAGTAGTGTTGATTACTCCTTGTAGTTGATGCTAGTTGGTTTACTTGGTGGAAGATCATATGCTCAGATCCTTTATGATAATTAATACTCCTTTGATTATGAACATGAACATGATTTGTGAGTAGTTACATTTGTTCCTGAGGACATGGGATAAGTCTTGTTATAAGTAATCATGTGAATTTGGTATTCGTTTGATATTTTGATGAGATGTATGTTGTCTCTCCTATAGTGGTGCCATGTGAACTTCGACTACATGACACTTCATCATTTTTTGGGCCTAGAGGAAGGCATTGGGAAGTAATAAGTAGATGATGGGTTGCTAGAGTGACAGAAGCTTAAACCCTAGTTTATGCGTTGCTTCGTAAGGGGCTGATATGGATCCACATGTTTCATGCTATGGTTAGATTTATCTTAATTCTTATTTGGTAGTTGCGGATGCTTGCGAGAGGGGTTAATCATAATTGGGAGGTTTTTCCAAGTAAGGGCATCACCCAAGCACCTGTCCACCGACATATCAAATTATCAAAGTAATGAACGTGAATCATATGAGCATGATGAAAACTAGCTTGACAGAAATTCCCATGTGTCCTCAGGAGTGCTTTGCTTTATATAAGAGTTTGTCCAGGCTTGTCCTTTGTTATGAAAAGGATTGGGCCGCCTTTCTGCACCTTTGTTACACTTGTTACTTTCTACCCACTACGAATTATCTTATCACAAAACTATCTGTTACCGATAATTTCAGTGCTTGCAGAGAATACCTTACTGAGAACCGCTTGTCATTTCCTTCTGCTCCTCGTTGGGTTCGACACTCTGACCTATCGAAAGGACTACGATAGATCCCCTATACTTGTGGGTCATCAAGACTTTTTCTGGCGTCATTGTCGGGGAGTGAAGCGCCTTTGGTAAGTGGAATCTAATAAGGAGAATTTTATATAGTGTGCTGAAATTTACCGTCACTTGTTACAATGGAAAGTAATCCTTTGAGGGGCTTGTTCGGGGTACCTTCAACTCGATCGGAAACACAAAGAGTTGTCCCTCAATCTACTGAACCTACTGAAAATATTTATTATGAAATTCCTTCATGTATGATAGAGAAACTGCTGGCTAATCCTTATGAAGGAGATGGAACACTACATCGTGATTTGCACCTAATTTATGTGGATGAAGTTTGTGGATTATTTAAGCTTGCAGGTCTACCCGAGGATCATGTAAAGAGGAAGTTCTTTCCTTTTTCTTTGAAGGAGAAGGCATTGACATGGTATAGGCTATGTGATGATATTGGATCATGAAGCTAAAACCGATTGAAAATAGAATTTCATTAGAAGTTCTATCCTATGCATCTAGTTCATCGTGATCAGAATTATATTTATAATTTTGGGCCTCGTGAAGGAGAAAGAATCCTCAAGCTTGGGGGAGGCTTAAGTCAATGTTATATTCATGCCCTAATCATGAGCTCTCGAGAGAAATTATTATTCAGAATTTTTGTGCTCGGCTTTGTCGTAATGACCAATCCATGCTCCATACTTCTTGTGTTGGTTCCTATATGAAGAAGGATATTGACTTCAAATGGGATTTATTGGAAAGAACTAAACGCAACTCTGAAGATTGGGAACTCGACGAAGGTAAGGAGTCAGGTATGAACCTCAAGTTTGATTGTGTTAAATCCTTCGTAGACACCGATGATTTTCGTGAATTTAGCACTAAATATGGACTTGACTCTGAGATAGTAGCTTCTTTCTGTGAATCTTTTGCTGCTCATGTTGATCTCCCTAAGGAGAAGTGGTTTAAATATCATCCTCCCACTGAAGTGAAAGTAGTTGAACCTGTTAAAGTTGTGGAGGAAACTATTACTTATAATGTTGATCCTATTATTCCTGTTGCTTATATTGAGAAACCACCTTTCCCTGTTAGAATAAAGGAACATGCTAAAGCTTCAGATGTGGTTCATAAGAGCTGTGGTAGAACACCTACACCCTCTGAACAAATTAAAGTTGAACCTAGTATTGCTATGGTTAAAGATCTCTTGGTCGATAATATTGATGGGTATGTTATTCATTTCTGTGATGAAGCTGCTAGAATTGCTAGGCCTGATACTAAGAGTAAACATAGACCAGTGGTTGGCGTGCCTGTTGTTTCTGTTAAAATAGGAGATCATTCTTATCATGGCTTGTGTGATGTGGGTGCTAGCATGAGTGCAAATCCCTTTTCCTTATACAAAGAAATTATGCATGATAATGCACCAGTTGAACTAGAGGAAATTGATGTTATTATTAAGCTTGCCAATAGAGATACTATTGCACCAGTTGAACTAGAGGAAATTGATGTTACTATTAAGCTTGCCAATAGACGTACTATTGCATCAGTTGGGATTGTTAGAGATGTTGAAGTCTTGTGTGGGAAAATAAAGTATCATACTAATTTTCTTGTTCTTGGTTCCCCACAAGATGATTTTTGTCCCATTATATTTGGCAGACCCTTCTTAAATATTGTTAATGCTAGGATTGATTGTGAGAAAGAAACAGTTACTATGAGTTTTGGGGATGTGTCTCATGATTTCAATTTCTCTAAATTTTGTAGACAACCCCATGACAAAGAATTGCCTAGTAGAGATGAAATTATTGGTCTTGCTTCTATTGTTGTGCCTCCTACTGATCCTTTAGAACAATATTTGCTAGACCATGAAAATGATATGCATATGAATGAGAGGAATGAAATATACAAAAATTTCTTTGATCAGCAGCCTATTTTGAAAACCAATGTACCGGTTGAAATACTTGGGGATCCTCCTTCACCCAAGGGTGATCCCGTATTTGAGCTTAAACAATTACCTGATACTTTGAAATATGCTTATCTTGATGAAAAGGAGATATATCCTGTTATTATCAGTGCTAACCTTTCAGAGCATGAAGAAAAGAGATTATTGGAAACTTTGAGGAAGCACCGTGATGCTATTGGATGTACTCTTGATGATCTTAAGGGCATTATTCCCACTTTATGTCAGCATAAAATTAATATGGAGCCTCATGCCAAACCGGTTGTTGATCACCAATGACGGTTGAATCCTAAGATGAAAGAGGTGGTAAGAAAAGAAAAAATAAAGCTTCTGGAGGCAGGTATAATTTACCCTGTTGCTGATGGTAGATGTTTTAGTCTCGTTCATTGTGTCCCTAAGAAAGGAGGTGTCACCATTGTTCCTAATGATAAAAATGAATTGATCCCGCAAAGAATTGTTACATGTTATAGAATGGTAATTGATTTTAGGAAATTAAATAAAGCTACTAAGAAAGATCATTACCATCTACCTTTTATTAATCAAATGCTATAAAGATTATCCAAACATACTCATTTTTGCTTTCTAGATGGTTACTCTGGTTTCTCTCAAACACCTGTTTCAAAAGAGGATCAAGAAAAATCACTTTTACTTTCCCTTTCGGTGCCTTTGCTTATAGATGTATGCCTTTTGGTTTATGCAATGCACCTGCTACCTTTCAAAGATGTATGATGGCTATATTCTCTGACTTTTGTGAAAATATTCTTGAGGTTTTCATGGATGATTTTTCCATTTACGGAACTTCCTTTGATGATTGCTTGAGCAACCTTGATCGAGTTTTGCAGAGATGCGAAGAAACTAATATTTTATTGAATTGGGAGAAGTGCCACTTTATGGTTAATGAAGGCATTGTCTGGGGGCACAAGATCTCCGAAAGAGGTATTGAAGTTGATAAAGCTAAAGTTGATGCTATTGAAAAAAATTCGTGTCCTACGGATATCAGAGGTATAAGAAGCCTCCTCGGTCATGCTAGTTTCTATAGGAGGTTTATTAAAGATTTCTCTAAGATTTCTAGGCATCTCACTAATATTTTACAAAAAGATGTTCCATTTGTTTTTGATGATGATTGTGTAGAAGCATTTGAAATCCTAAAGAATGCTTTGATTTCCGCACCTATTGTTCAACCACCTGATTGGAACCTACCCTTTGAAATTATGTGTGATGCTAGTGATTAGGTTGTTGGTGTTGTTCTAGGACAAAGAGTTGATAAGAAATTAAATGTTATCCATTATGCTAGTAAAACTCTAGACAGTGCTCAAAGAAACTATGCTACTACTAAAAAGGAATTTTTAGTAGTCGTGTTTGCTTGTGATAAGTTTAGACCTTATATTGTTGATTCCAAAGTAACTGTTCACACCGATCATGCTGACATTAAGTATCTTATGGAAAGAAAGATGCTAAACCTAGACTTATTAGATAGGTTATTCTGCTACAAGAATTGATTTGCATATTATTGATAGAAAGGGTGCTGATAACCCCGTAGCAGATAACTTGTCTAGGTTAGAAAATGTTCTTGATGATCCACTACCTATTGATGATAGATTTCTTGATGAACAATTAGCTATCATAAAGGCTTCACGTAATGCTCCATGGTATGCTGACTATGCTAATTACATTGTTGCTAAATTTATATCGCCTAGTTTCACATACCAACAAAAGAAAAAGTTCTTCTATGTTTTAAGACATTAATTTTGTGATGATCCACACCTTTATAAATAAGGAGTAGATGGTATTATTAGACGTTGTGTACCTGAGCATGAACAGGAACAGATCCTATGCAAATGTCACTCCGAGGCCTACGGAGGACACCATGCCGGAGATAGAACTGCACACAAGGTACTTCAATCTGGTTTTTATTGGCCAACTCTCTTCAAGGATGCTCGTAAGTTTGTCTTGTCTTGTGATGAATGTCAAAGAATTGGTAATATTAGTAGACGTCAGGAAATGCCTATGAATTACTCTCTTGTTATTGAACCATTTGATGTTTGGGGTTTTGATTATATGGGACCTTTTCCACAATCGAACGGGTATACTCATATTCTAGTTGATGTTGATTTTGTTACTAAGTGGGTAGAAGCTATTCCAACTAGTAGCGCTGATCATAACACTTCTATTAAAAATGCTTAAAGAAGTTATTTTCCCTAGATTTGGAGTCCCTAGATATTTAATGACTGATGGTGGTTCACACTTTATCCATGGTGCTTTCCGTTAAATGCTTGCTAAGTATGATGTTAATCATATAATTGCATCTCCTTATCATCCTCAGTCTAGTGGTCAAGTAGAATTGAGAAATAGGGAAATTAAATTGATTTTGCAGAAGACTGTTAATAGATCTAGGAAGAATTGGTCTAAGAAACTTGATGATGCACTGTGGGCTTATAGAACTGCTTACAAGAACCATATGGGTATGTCAATGGTTCATGGTAAAGCATGTCACTTACCTGTTGAGCTAGAACATAAAGCTTATTGGGCAATTAAAGAGCTCAATTATGATTTCAAACTTGCTGGTGAGAAGAGGTTATTCGACATTAGCTCACTTGATGAATGGAGAACCCAGGCCTATGAGAATGCCAAGTTGTTTAAAGAAAAGGTTAAGAGATGGCATGATAGAAGGATACAAAAGCATGAATTTAATGTAGGTGATCATGTCTTGCTATACAATTCTCGATAAGATTTTTTGCAGGAAAACTTCTCTCTAAATGGGAAGGGCCTTACATAATCGAGGAAGTATATCGTTCCAGTGCCATCAAGATCAACAACGCTGAAGGCACAAACCCAATGGTGGTAAACGGGCAAAGAATCAAACATTATATCTCAGGTACTCCCATAAATGTTGAGACCAATATTATTAATACCATAACTCTGGAGGAGTACATTAGGGAGACCTACCGGAACGTTACAGACTCCGGAAAGGAATAGGTATGTGGTATGGTAAGTAAACCGACTCCAAAAAAAATTCAATGGAAAATTTTATCCGTTTTGGAATATTTAAAAAATTAGGAAAATTTAAAGTAGTCTGAATAGTGCATGAGGAGGCGACAAGCCTGGGGGACGCGCCCTACCCCCGTGGGCACGCCCCTGTGGCTTGTGGCCACCTCATGTACCATCCGGACTCCGTTTTCTTGTGGCATACTCCTTTGGGTCGGTAAAAATTCATTATATAATTTCCCGAAGGTTTTGACTCCCGTATCACACCAATACCTCTTGTTTTCTTTTTGAGTTGTTTCCGCAACAGATTTAGAGCAATATGTCGTCCCAAGATTCTGATTGGGAGAGGTATATATCGCATTATCTTGACAATCCCAAGCTCTATGGGTACTTGGATCCTTATGGATTGTTCTCGGAGGAGGAACAAGAAGGCAAGTACGAGGAAGAAAGCTCGGATGAAGAAGAGGCCCCCTGTCTCAGCCAGGTGATATGCACGTGGAGTTCAAGAAATCAAGCCTCCCAAACACAAGGCGAAAACCCAAGGTTCTATTTATCCCTTCTCGTTCCCTGCAGGAGAGCAAGGAAGAATTATGTCAAAGGATATTGAAGCTCGAGCAGGAAGTGGACGATCTAAGGGAACAAAAAAATTATGCTTAGTAGGAAACTAGACAAGCTTCCAACCCCATCAGCAACTCCAATGTCACCACCTCCGAAGCAAGACAACTAAACACATGGATATTGGCACTCCCCTTGTCTTGTGCCAAGCTTGGGGGAGGTGCCCTGGTATCGTATCACCATCACATCCTTTATTTTTATCATTTTTCTTAGTTTGATCCTTTTGGTTATATCTTGATCTAGTAGAATAAAGTTTTCGTGTGATCTAGTCTTGAGTTTTTGTTTTATGTTCCCCCTATGTAAGCAAGTCCGAGCGTTATAATAGAGAGTAGTTTTGAGTTGAGGGCTTAGCTTGTTTGCTATGATCTTGATCTTGAGAAAAAGAAATAGAAAAAAGTATTGTATAAAAGCAAAGAGTATATATGATGATCTTATGGGGAGTGATAACTTCACATATAAGAAGTATGTCGATTGAAACTTGTTGTGGGTTGACAAACATAGCTATTGGTCATTGTGGCAATTAAAAGGAAGTAATAAAGAAGAGAGGTTCACATATAAATATATTATCTTGGACATCTTTTATGATTATGAGCACTCATTAAAATATTATATGTTAAGAATTTGATGCTGGACAAGGAAGACAACATAATGGGTTATGTTTGCTTACTTCCGAATAGAAGTTATATGGTTATAGATCCGTCAACATGTGTCGCTTGCTTCCACCTCATATCAGCCAAACTTTCGCACCAAGTAGAGATACTACTTGTGCATCCCAATACCCTCAACCTAGTTGTGACATGAGAGTCCACCATACCCACCTATGGATTGAGTAAGATCCTTCAAGTAAGTTGTCATCGGTGCAAGCAATAAAAAATTTGCTCTCTAAATATGCGTGATCTATTAGTGTGAGGAAAATAAGCTTTATACGAACTTGTGATAGAGAAGAAATAAAAGCGAGAAATTGCATAATAAAGTTCTCTATCACAAGGGGCAATATAAAGTGACATTCTTTTGCACTAAGGGATTGTGCATCCAACTATAAAAGCGCATGACAACCTCTGCTTCCCTCTGCGAAGGGCCTATCTGTTACTTTTATTTTCTAGTACTTACCTATATGCAAGAGTCGTGGTGATCTCCATCACTTTCCTTACTTCGCCTTTATCTCGTGCGAAACATCATATCTTGGGGAATGATCTAGACACATATATCCACTAGGAAGTGGGTGAGCATGAGCTATTACTGTTGACATTACCCTTGAGGTAAATAGTTGGGAGGCAACACTATAAGCCCCTATCTTTCTCTGTGTCCGATTGAAGCTTTGAACTCATAGGTACCTCATGAGTGTTAGTAATTGTGAAAGACTAAAAGATGATTGAGTATGTGGGTTTGCTTTACAAGATCTTATATTGACTCTTTCCTACGTTATGACAAATTGGAATTGCTTCAATGACTGAGATCATAGTTTGTTGGTTCTCAATAGATTTCTTGATTCATACTTTACCTTGTGAACGAATTGTTACTTCAGCATAAGAAATTATATGTCAATTTATGTTGTTGTTCTAAAGATGATCATGATGCTTTCATGTCCGCGTTTTATTTTATCGACACCTCTATCTCTAAACATGTGGGCATATTTATCGATTTGGCGTTCGCTTGAGGACAAGCGAGGTCTAAGCTTGGGGGAGTTGATACGTCCATTTTGCATCATGCTTTTATATTCATATTTATTGCATTATGGACTGTTATTACACATTTTGGTACAATACTTATGCCTTTTCTCTCTTATTTTACAAGGTTTACAAGAAGAGGGAGAATGCTGGCAAACGGAATTTTGGACTAGAGAAGGAGCAAATGTGAGATACCTATTGTGCGCAACTCCAAAAGTCCTAAAAATGTATGGAGAATTATTTTGGAATATAAAAAAATATTGGGCAGAAGAAATACATCAGGGGGGCCACCAGGCAGTCACAAGCCTGGGGGGCGCGCCCTACCCCCTAGGCGCGCCCCTATGGCTTGTGGGCCACCTGGCAGCCCTCTGGTGCCCATCTTCTGCTATATGGAGGGTTTTGACCTGGAAAAAAATCATAATAGAGATTTCGGGGTGAAGCGTTGCCGTCTCGAGTTGGAACTTGGGCAGAACCAATCTAGGGCTCCGGCGGAGCTGTTCTGTAGGGGAAACTTCCCTCTGGGAGGGGGAAATCGAAGCCATCGTCATCACCAACGATCATCTCATCGAGAGGGGGTCAACCTCCATCAACATCTTCAACAGCACCATCTCCTCTCCAAACCCTAGTTCATCTCTTGTATCCGATCTTTGTCTCAAAACCTCAGATTGGTACGTGTGGGTTCCTAGTAGTGTTGATTACTCCTTGTAGTTGATGCTAGTTGGTTTACTTGGTGGAAGATCATATGCTCAGATCCTTTATGATAATTAATACTCCTTTGATTATGAACATGAACATGATTTGTGAGTAGTTATGTTTGTTCCTGAGGACATGGGATAAGTCTTGTTATAAGTAATCATGTGAATTTTGTATTCGTTCGATATTTTGATGAGATGTATGGTGTCTCTCCTCTAGTGGTGTCATGTGAAAGTAGACTGCATGAAACTTCACCATTGTTTGGTCCTAGAGGAAGGCATTGGGAAGTAATAAGTAGATGATGGGTTGCTAGAGTGACAGAAGCTTAAACCCTAGTTTATGCGTTGCTTCGTAAGGGGCTAATTTGGATCCACATGTTTCATGCTATGGTTAGATTTATCTTAATTCTTCTTTCATAGTTGCAGATGCCTGCAAGAGGGGTTAATCATAAGTGGGAGGTTTGTCCAAGTAAGGGAAGCACCCAAGCACCGGTCCACCCACATATCAAATTATCAAAGTAACGAACGTGAATCATATGAGCATGATGAAAACTAGCTTGACAGATATTCCCATGTGTCCTCGGGAGTGTTTTGCTTTATATAAGAGTTTGTCCAGGCTTGTCCTTTGCTATAAAAAGGATTGGGCTGCCTTGCTACACCTTTGTTACACTTGTTACTTGCTACCCGCTACGAATTATCTTATCACAAAACTATCTGTTACCGATAATTTCAGTGCTTGCAAAGAATGCCTTACTGAGAACCGCTTGTCATTTTCTTCTGCTCCTCATTGGGTTCGACACTCTTACTTATCGAAAGGACTATGATAGATCCCCTATACTTGTGGGTCATCAGGGAGCCACAATCCAGGGTGGCCCTCCCTACCCACCAGGCTGCATTGGGTGATTTGTGGCCACCTCGGGAGTCTTTTGGTCCTCCCCCAAAGCTTCAGGGGTCTATTATGTTCCAAAAGTGTCTTCAAAAACTTTCATCGTGTTTGGACCTCCGTAGGTGTCGTTTTTGTGTAAAACTAAAAAGAAACAGAAAACAGCAACTACCACCGGGCACTAGATTAATATGTTAGTCCATAAAAATAATATAAAAGTGCAACAAAACAATATATAATTGATTATGGATATGTTGGAAACGTATCACACACGCCCTAACGAAATTCTCATCCTCAGTTAATGAGGATAGACATGTTTTGTTATCCCCCCTGACCCCTCATGTATCCTTAAGAACAAAATGCAAACACAAAATTTGACTTTATCAGACTAATTTAAATCACAAAAATGTATCCCTATGCCTTATTTCAAAGCATAAAAGCCCTTGAAGAGATTCACTCATTCAGATTAGCGAGGGATCTGATAAAGAAACCACTATAGAATGATAAAGGATCTATATCGGTCGATTGAGCAAGCATCACGTCGGTCGTGCATGATCCGTTCACGCATTCCCTGCAGGGCCCACCATCGCTCTTTCATCCTATCTCCTCTCTAAACATCCCGGCCCACTCGTTTTTGCTCCCCATGCATGGGATTTGTAGTCTACTTGCCAACATATCGATCAAGTAGCTTAAAAACATATCCATCGAGCATATCCCCTTCTTCTTTCCTCCATGAAAACAAGTTGGCATGCCATGCTCCTTTGATATCACTCGTGTGGCTATGATCCCACATCGAGACATTGCAACTACTGGCGCTGTGACATGAGCCATAGGGTGGGGCCGAGACGGTGATAAACATGGGGGAGGCACACATATGGTGTGGTCGATGGTGCAATCTAGAGAGACCGCACCCGCTGGATGCTAGAACCGACAACGTCAATTGTTGCAACTCGCGAAATGGATTGTTGAACCCAGTCATGTCAACCATTGGAACCGGTGTATAGAGATGTTGCGATCCAGGAAGAACGTGTCCGCTAGATGCTGGAACCAACAACGTCAATTGCTGCAACCGGCGACATAGGTTGTTATGCCAGATGCTACGATCGCAACAATATTTTTGCTTGATGCGGTGATGACACACAAATTCCATGGGGGAGGAGGACTACATTGCCGCGATGACATGCATTTGATGATGTAAAGCCGGACGGTGATGCTAAAACAATGGCGATGGGAGCAGCCAGTGTGACTGCAACCGACATGGTGGTGACCAGTGGTGTCTAGAGCTATGACAAGTGTGCAACAACACCGAGGATGTTGCGGCCGGGGCACACTGATGCTACCACTAGCGGCAAGGGAGGTAGCCGGGGAGGAGGACTGTTGACTGGCAAGGGGCAGCGACATGTTGTACGCGTTTGCAGACAAGTGATGTGCATGCAAGGGGTTGAGAAAGAAAACAAAAGAGTGAATCGATCAGAGATGGATGACACTAGTGGAGAAACGGGCTTTAGTCCCGGTTGGCGAAGGCCTTTAGTCCCGAGTCGCCAATCGGGACTAATAAATCGGTACTAAAGGACCCCACCCTTTAGTCCCGGTTGGCCACGACCCAGGACTAAAGTCCATCCACGTGGCCACCTGCGTGCACCGGGAGCTGGGGGACCTTTAGTCCCAGTTGGTGATACAAACTGGGATTAGAGTCCCTCCACGTGGCCACATGCGCTTGCCGAGGGCTGGGGGACCTTTAGTCCCGGTTGGTGTCACCAACCCAGACTAATGGTTTTTTTTGGTTCGGGTTTAGGGGTTTAGGGGTTTATGGTTTATTTTTCCTTTTCATTTTGTGTTTTCCATTCAATTCTTTTTCATTTCAAACATATTTTATGCTACCACATACTATACATGTTATGCATATATAATATAATTTCTCATATGACCATACATATATCATATAATTTCTCGTACGACCATGCATATATATATACAATTTGATATATGCAATTTCTCCTAAAGTTTGCAGATCATTCCATGCAGGCATTAGGCCTAATGGTATTCTCTGCTTTCATCTATGACCTCTGTAAGCAAAACTCCCACAATTTCCTCTTGAATAGCTCGTAGGCGGTTCTCTGGTAGGAGCCTATCCCGCATCTCTATCATCTTTAAAGAAGGAGATCAATATGAATATATTAGTTGTGTGTATATATATATATTAGATCATGATAAAAAAATGTGAATAGTGTTTACGTACCCGAAGTTGTCTTTGATCTCCGCGTCATTCGGTCGTAATGGGAATGTTCTGGCAAACATAGTATGCAAATAAATTCGTCCCCTGCTTTTGCCTCATGCACTTTGCGAGAACAGAATTCAATTGGATAACAATCAAGCACGATAATGGTATTGATAGTGGAATTGAAGAGGTGCGGACCTAGCTAGTACTACTTAATTACCTTGTTCACTCGCCATGCCAACTGCGGTTTCCATTCACCGACAACCTCTTTGGTAAACCGTTTCCAAACCCTATCCGGCAAAGAAAATGAATAAAGGAGTTATTAATTACTTGATATCATGAAATGAATGAAATAGGCCAATATAGTGCGGTGCTAATTAAAATTACCTGTCGAGCATCTTAATCACGCTGGTGTAGTCTTGAGGGTCTTTACCTAGTGAGTCAAAGACTTCAACAATTCTAGTGTCAACTTTAATGTCTAGCAGGATCCAGTGGAACCTGTGCAAACGTTTATATAAGCAGGCATGCATAAGTCAACTACGCTTAACATTTGAGTAAGCAAAATAGAATTTGTAGTACAAGACAGTAACACTCACTTGAAGTTGACAGGAAATAATATATCTGTTCTGGTATTTTGTTCCTTCAAAAACATTAGCAAATTATCCTATGTTTCATCGGCGAAGTCCTTTATCACTGTTTCATGAATGATATATGGGTCAATGAACCCAATGTCAAAGATTCCCTCTTTTCAGCATTCGAGAATGTTCATTCTGCATAATAGCATACAAAAGAAGATAGTGGGGATAATTGAAGGCAATGAACGAGCTGAGCTAGACACTTAAATTACGGAAATAAATCACTTACAGACAATAGCAACTAGCGATAGATTTGTCGAGTGCATCTTGATTGTATAACTGAAAATTTTCTGAAAGCTCAATCATTACCTCTGAATCAGAGAAGAAATGCTCTTTCTTGACCCTCACCATGAGCATCTGTCGTCCCTTCTTTACTTCTGTCATGTACCACTCATGCAATCTTCACATTTGTGTTGATAGAAGCGGGACCTGGTGAGGTCTGACCAGAGGGTTCTCGGGGACATATTCACATGCTACTTCAGCCATGGGGAATCTCGGTGCCTTGGAGTTGTTCAACACCGAAACCAAATTCTTTAGCAACATCGGTCGTTACCTTATCGGTACTCACCTTAAGTGGGGGGATCGATTGCACTTCATGTTCTGCGAGCTGGGGAGCTGTTTTCCCGCTTTTATTGCCACTTGTATTTCTCGATGAGTGCTGCATTTGTTCATGATATGACTTGCTAATAGAGTGTTCATAGTCTCAAGGTCTATTCTGTACATCGGCCGAGGGTCGCTCTAGAATATCCACAAAGTGTTGTATGGTTGGAGCAGGTATTTTCTCCTTTGGTGGTGGGACCGGGTTGGTACAAAATGGGACTTCACTTCGGCAGCCACAGTAGCTCTGATTACCTCCTCATTCATCTCATAAGCTAAATTCTTTTTGGCAGGAGGCTCGGGTTTCTTCTTTGGTGTCTATTCCGCTTTTGGCCTTGCTACGGGGACATAAGGGGTGGAGTTGGCTGACGCGACGCGGATTGATATGGTGGACTCGCGCTGGGCTCCATCTCAAGGTGGGGTAAAGTCGGCTGACGCGATGGACTTAGAGGTGTACTGCCAGGAGGAGTCGGTGGCCTTGGCACCGAGTTTGGAAACATGATGCATTCCTTTCTCTATACAATGACACCACATATGACTTCTCCTAGTGTCCACTCCCCTTCACCTCCAGGGAAGTCAAGATCGAGTGAGGCATATCCCAACAGAACTTCATCCACCCGAACACGAGCATAGCCAGCTTGAATCGGATTGCCATGGAATGTTGCTTCAGGTGCATTCGGGAAAGCAAAGACGACCTCCGCCTTCATGGATATGTTCTTCAATTTCATGTGTAGCTCAAAAGAAGAAAGATTCGTTAACACACACATATATACACACACACAAATCAATTAATACATCTAAGGAGCATCAGAGGCCTAATATATATACCTCATCGGACTTTGTTAATTGGAGAAAATTGTCTTTGCCATCATTGTTTGTTTCCCCTTCGTCTCTTGGTTCTTCCTGAACTCCCTCACCGGATGCGTTAAGATATTGTGAGCGATCATCTGCTTCTTCATTCTGTTTGTTCCGGGAGTGTATCATGTCGAATATGATACCCTCTTGATCATGGTCTTTGCCGCTATCATCCATAGCTTAACTAATCCAGAAGAAAGATAAAAAATCAGAATGCATTCGATAAGCAAAAACTGAATCATAGTATCGAGAAGAACAATACCGGAGATGCAATCAATACACAGCAATGCAACTATATGATCATATAATATCACTAATACATCTCGAATAATCCAGTTAATGCATCATCGAATATTATCATATAATATCACTAATATAGATCGAATATTATCGAATAATCCAATTGACTCGCGGTTCCTGAGTTGCGGGCGATGAACACCCAAAACGAAGGAACCATCATAGGATCAAAGCTCGGGTGAGATCCTTGAAGAAACTGTGAGGTATTGGATAACCTGACGTCCAACGCAACCATGTAGCAACAGACGTGCTCGTTCTCCTCCCTGACACGGCGACGTACCACCTCCTCGGGGGTCGGCTCCCTCTGCATCGATAGTGTACCATGCGACTGTCACCAAAGAAGCTCCAGGTCGATGACGAGACCCCGATTCCTCACCAAGTTGTGCACCCCGGAAGGTAGCACCTCCCAGTGCCAACCCGGTGGAGCCTAGTCCCAGACATGGCATCTCTCAAGGATGTCGACGGCGAGGATGCGGGTCGGGCATCATTGACATCGAGAACAAATTCCAAGGATGCCAAGTCATATGTAATAAGTAGTGGCAAGAACCTAAGCTTGGGGATTCCCAAGGCAACCCAAGTCATATTCAAGGATGCCAAAGAGCCTAAGCTGGATGGCATCCCCTCTTTCGTCTTCAATCCATCGGTAACTTTACTTGAGGCTATATTTTTATTCACCACATGATATGTGTTTTGCTTGCAGCGTCTTGTATGATATGATTCTTTGATTCTTAGTTTGCCACAATCATCCTTGCTGCACACATATTTTGAGAGAGACACATTGAATCATGAATTTATTAGAATACTCAATGTGCTTCACTTATATCTTTTGAGATAGGCAACTTTTCTCTATGTGCTTCACTTATATTGTTTAGAGCATGGTGGTGTTTACGTTTTATAGAAATAATTGAACTCTTGTGCCTCACTTATATTATTTTGAGAGTCTCTAAACAGCATGATAATTGGTCTAGGTTATGAATTTAGTCCTGATATGATAGGCATCCAAGAGGGATATAATAAAAACTTCCATATTAAGTGCATTCAATACTATGAGAAGTTTGATTCCTTGCATAAAGTTTTGAGGTATAAAGATGGTAATGTTAAGAGTCATCTTAGGAAGTAATTTTGATTTGGTAAAAATACTTGTGTAAAGGTTTGTGATCCCTGTAGCATGCACGTATGCTGAACCGTTATGTAAGGAAGTCGGAGCATGATTGGTTTATAGATTGTCGACCTTTGTGTGAGGGTCGGGAGCGTGCGATGGTTTACTCCTACCAACCTCTCCCCTAGGAGCATGCATTTAATACTTTGCTTCAATAACTAATAGACTTTTGCAATAAGTATGTGAGTTCCTTATGACTAATGTTGAGTCCATGGATTATACGCACTCTCATCCTCCCAGCTTTGCTAGCCTCTCTAGTACCGTGCAACTCTCGTCGGTACAACATACCCACCTTCCTAAAAACAGCCACCATACACCTTCCTCAAAACAGCCACCATACCTACCTATTATCTCATTTCCATAGCCATTCCAAGATATATTGCGATGCAACTTCCACCGTTTCCTTTTATGACTTGCACCATCACTTCCATATTGCATATAGAGTCATATTTTTTCATAGGTATCAAGTTGTAACATTCTTTTGAGTTGTAAGTAAATAAAAGTGTGATGATTATCATTATTAGAGCATGTCCCATGTGAGGAAAGGATGATGGAAGCTATGATTCCCTTACAAGTGGGGATGAGATTCCGAACTTTATGAAAAATAAAAGAGGCCAGCAAAGCCCAAATAAAAAATAAAAGATGCCTTAGATGACCAACAAAAAAGGGAAAAGGATAAAAAATAAAAAAATGAGAGAAAAGAGAGAAGGGACATTGCTACTATGTTTTTCCACACTTGTGCTTCAAAGTAGCAGCATGATCTTCATGATAGAGAGTCTCCTATTTTGTCACTTTCATATACTAGTGGGAATTTTTCTTTATATAACTTGGCTTGTATATTCCAATAATGGGCTTCCTCAAATTGCCATAGGTCTTCATGAGCAAGCAAGTTGGATGCACACCCACTTAGTTTCCTCTTGAGCTTTCATACACTTATAGCTCTAGTGCATCCGTTGCATGGCAATCCCTACTCACTCACATCGATATCTATTAATGGACATCTCCATAGCCCGTTGATACGCCTAGTTGATGTGAGACTATCTTCTCCCTTTCCTTGACAACCTCCACCATATTCTATTCCACCTATAGTGCTATATCCATGGCTCACGCTCATGTATTGCGTGAAAGTTGAAAAGGTTTGAGAAAATAAAAGTGTGAAAACAATTGCTTGACTTGTCATCGGGGTTGTGCATGATATGAATACTTTGTGTGGGGAAGATGGAGCATAGCCAGACCATATGATAGTGTAGGGATAACTTTCTTTTGCCATTATATTTTGAAGAGATACAATTGCTTTGCTAGTATGCTTGAAATGTTTGTTTTTATCAATATTAATCTTTTGTTTTGAGTCTTATGGATCTGAATATTCAAGCCACAATAGAGAATATTACATGGGTAAATATGTTAGGTAGCACTCCACATCAAAAAATTTGTTTTTATCATTTACCTACTCGAGGACGAGCAGGAATTAAGCTTGGGGATGTTGATACGTCTCCAACGTATCTGTAATATTTGATGATGGCATGCTATTATATTATCTGTTTTGGATGTTCTATATGCATTAATATGCTATTTTATATTATTATGGGGAGTAGCCTAGGAATCTAGAGCGTAGTGCCAATTTCTATTTTTCCTTGTTTTTGAGTTTTGCAAATATGGAATATTAAATGGAGTCCAAACGGAATAAAATCTACGGGGTGATTTTTTATGGAAGGAAAAAAATCCACGAGATTTGGAGTGCATGCTAGGGGATCTACCAGGAGATCATAAGACTGGTAGGCGCGACACCGCCTTGGCCGCGCCTGGCAGGCTTGCCGTCTCCTGGCAGGCCTCCTAACCCTATTCTTCGTCCTATAAATACCCAAATATCCCCCAACACCAAAAAGAGCCACGGTGTCAGTGTCCAAACCGGCGGATCCTGGGTAGGGGGTCCTGAACTGTGAGACTAGAATCAACGGTAACAGGAGACAAAGGGGACACAGATTTACCCAGGTTCGGGCCTTCCTATGGAGGTAATACCCTATGTCCTGCTTGGTTGTATTGATGATATGGGGTTACAAAGTTGATCTAGCTCGAGATCGAAGAGATAACCCTAGATGAGTTGTCCCCTCTATACCCCTAAACCATCCGTCTTATATAGACGCCGAGGGTGCCTTGGGTTTACACATGGTCGGTTACATGCCGAAGAGATAAACATGCCTAACTACAGCTAATAACTTGGAGAGAACGTCATGGCTCCTTGAAGCTTCCATCTGGCGTAGGTGGTCTTTGATCGTCCGATGCTCGCTTTGCAGCCCATACAGTACGGCCCATAAACAATAGGTCTGCTATCCGAGGACCCCCTAATCTAGGACTCCCTCAGTAGCCCCCGGACTCTGCGTCCGAAGACCTCGAGGAGGTTCCACGAAGGAGCCTAAGGGTCAAGCCCCTCCCCCAAAAGGTTAGGATCCGAAGACCCTCCTATTCATTATGAGTAGATTTATAGTTTGCTGACATGCAGGTTATCGGCCTTGCAGCCCCCCACACGTTATCCCCACCGAGGTGATATCAGACGGGGAGACCTCGCTCACCGAACTGGCGAAAAGCGGGGATGCCTCGCACCACACTACTCCAGGTGCCACGAAGGACGCCGCGGAGGTGTCATCCCAGCCTACTCCAATGGAGGCAGACACAGGGGGCGAGGGAGATCGTATCGTGGCTGAGGCTAAAGCTTCGGCCACTACAGACCGGGGGGCACCACCCCTCCCGGACACCGAGGAGGATGGACGAGCGGACGCTCAGTCCCCTCCAAGAACATCTCCGGAGCGTACTATGCCAACGGAGGCACCGGTCCAATCCCCAGTGGGTGATCGGGAAATCCGATCATCCCCGACACCACCTACAGCCAGGTGGTCGGACATGAAGGAGGCTCTATCGAGCGTCTCCATCCCCGAGGATCACCGCACCCTTATGGGTGCGGTACTACAAAGTGTCCAGTCCGTTAACAACGGACTAAAGGAGGCCTTGAAAGGTCTTCTTGCAGGCTTTCAAGTAAGTCACCCGATATTTGCAAAGATTTTTATTTATTCGGATTGTATACATGGGAGCCCCCGAGCCCTAGGTGAGGTGAAAAAGCTCACCTAGGGGTCACATTTGAATATGATACCACCTTGGAAGCACTTTAAGTGTCTAGCATGTTAGAATAACCTAATATATCACCAGATTGTTTGCAATTCGGGAATTGAGAGCTCATGTAATGTATTAATTGTGTGTGTAAAGCAGGCTTCGTCATCAGCGGTGGGCATAAATGGCGCCGAGCTGGAGGACCTAAATCGGAAGCTGAAGCGCTCCGAAGACGAAGCGGAGGCCCTTAGCTGAAGGCTCGACGAGGCTCAAGGTATGTCGAAACAGAATCCGAATACCTTCGTCTGAGTTTTATAGTCCGAATACCATCAATGTAGATTCTTTATCTTTGTGTACTGCGCGCGCAACCTCGACGAAGGAGGTGGAGAGGATCAAGGACGAGCTCCAGCGTGCAAAGGACGAGACGGCCACCGAGAGGGCGGCTACTAAGGAAACGGCTACCACCCTTTTCTCCATGCGGGCCACTAGTGGCAAGCATGAAGCTCGCATGGCAGAGGTCCAAAAGGAGCTCGAGGATGCCAGCGAGAGATGCGAGGCCTTGGAGCAGAAGAATAAAGCAAGCTCGGCCGAACTATCCACCATAAAAGCCGACCTCCAGAAGGAGCGAATGGATAGACGGTTCTACGAGGAGCAAGTGCGCCAGGCCAAGGAAATAGCCAATGGTAAGTCGTACTCATTAAAGTGCGTATTCGGGGATAACAGATTCGAGTTGCTTACTCGGGTGTGGCGATCCTCAGGTGCATCTGCCGATCTCCAAAAGAGTGTGGCGGACGCCAATCAGATGTTCGCCTCGTGGGGAGAGGAAGATGAAGCTCGGATGTTCTGGGCACAGTTCGGAGCCCTCGAGCGTCCTCCTCTTCTGGTGGAGCAGCTGAAACAGCTGATGGTGTTGCACTAGATGGTGGAGCCGGCCATGAAGGACCTCTGCATCTGCCTATGGCCCGGCCAGCCGCTACCAGGCAGCTACTTTGGCCCGGGGCAGAGACTGGTCGCTGCCACGCCCCGCCTCGACACCATCTAGCGCTCGTCCTGCATCGAAGGAGTCTGAATGGCCCTTGCCAAGGCCAAAGTGCAATGGCCAGGCTAAATCCGATGAAGTTTGCCACCAACCTTCCGCTACCTGGGAAGGAGCACCAACGCCCCGAGCTATACTTCGATGGAGTGATGGAGAGTGCTCGGGTGATAGCATCACAGTGTTCGGGTGAAAAAATATTTGAATGAGCTTGTAACGTGTCCGAAGACTTGTGATAACTTCTAATAATATTTGTATCTCCTCTTATATGGTTTTGTATTCCTTTATAACTCCTATGTGGCTGTTTAATTACTGAAAGATGTGAGTCGTTGGCTTTAGCCTCCAAGTAGATACTACACTGTGTCCCTTAGCCGTATTATCAAAACCCAAAGGCGATGTAGTGCGGCAGACTAAGCAATCAGACTATAGTGCTTTATTGCTTTCACTTAACCGAAGGGGCACGAAAAGGACTACGGGAAGCATACGATTAGCCACTGGAGTGTGCTGATGTTTGGACGAACCGTGGCCGAAGCCAACATCATAATGTTTGCAAAAAGGGCAAGTTCCTCATATAACACGGAATAACCGCTTACGAGGATTGAAGTATAATACTTCTAGCTTGAGGTTCACATATCGGATCGCGCATACTATGACAGTCCATTTTCGGCTTTCTCCCCTAAGGTGCTTGACTAGACTATCCGGAAACACAATCGCAGGGGTGCTCCCTTTGCCCTTTTAGTGAACGAGCGGGACATAAAGGGGCAAGCATAGGAGCCAGGCAACCCAACTTAATGACCAAAGACATAGTTCGGAACCGATGCATATAAAGTGAATGCCAAGACGCCGAACACACGATAGTTAAGGCGATTTGTGTTTGAAATTGAGCCCCCGGTCAATTAGTCGGTTACCTCGCGTCATACTGAACAGATTCACGAGAAGAGGGAGAAAGGAGAAAAAGTATGCACCAAAAATAGGACAGATGAGGCGTACTTGTGCCACGCAATTTTGTATTTTCTCAACAACTCTTATTACTCGGATTGCCGAAGCAACTATTTACAGGTTGCGAAAGAAAATCATACATGAGTTGTTGTACCAGAAGTCTTCAATTGGTGACCTGACGTCCTTGATACGCCCCTTTCTAGTTGACTCCTGCTCTTGGATGCGCCTTGATGGGTGTTAGTGTTTGGCGGGCAGATTTTGCCAACAAAATCTTGGGAGGCCGCCAAATTGTAGGTGATCTTTATGCCATAGGCAGGCTCTTTTAGGAGCGCCTACATTTTGTCCGAAGACGTATTCATGGTAGTAGGTCAAGTCGGTCGAACACCCATCTGTATTTCCCCACCGCTTCCCATGGAATCTTAAGTGCGAAGTTGTTCCTCCTCGGCACATACTTTGCTGGTCCTGAAGTTGTGTGGTGGGGGAGAGTCCCTATAGATGGGAAGGGGAAGGATCTGAGTTTTCGGTCTGAAGCTGAACTCGCTTCCCAGCCTTATGTGCCTTTATGGCGGATGTCGGAACTTGTTGATCTTCTTTGTAGCTGAATTCAACCGCTAGGGCCAGTGCATGTCCTTCAGTTCTAAGGGAGCGCTCTGTGATGTCCCCCTTGGGGCCCGGCATGTGATGTCCCCAATTTCGACCGTACGCTAAACATACATGCAAGTGCGTACGACCAAGATTAGGGACTCACTGATTAATATCACAACACAACTCTAGACACAAAATAAAGTCATACAGCTTCGTATTACAAGCCAGGGGCCTCGAGGGCTCGAATACAAAGCTCGACAAGCACGAGTCAGCGGAAGCAAATAATATCTTAGTACAGACATAAGTTAAACAAGTTTTGCCTTAAGAAGGCTAGCACAAACATAAGCAGCGGATCGAAAGAGGTGAGGCCTCCTGCCTGGGAACCTCCTAACTACTCATGAGCATTGGCACTCTCCATGTAGTAGTTGGCTCCAACGGTGGTGTAGTAGTCATTTGCGACGTTGTAAGAGCACATTTCTCCATGTGTGGTTTTGGTAATTGATGACACCCCTATGGACTAATGGTTGCCTTGAATTATATTCGAAGGATTTGTCCATAGGCACTTCTTGAAGACCATCTGTTGGGTTTCAAGGAGATTATATGATGACCAAGGTGGTACTCAAGGTTTATCCAAAGATTGGTCATGTGAGAGTTGAGCTTATTACAAGCATGTCTTGAAGAAGGAGATTGTGTGAGTATTCATGATTACCTTTAAGACATCATCTTTATGAAGAGAGAAGATAAGATACAAGGTTGATCAAGACTAAGTCAAAGAGTGAATCAAGTGATCAACACACAAAGCGTGTAAGATGTATCGAGAGGGATCAAGTGATCCCATGGTATGGTAAGCATTGTCCATTACGCTTTGTGTACTAACCCATGTTACCTGTGAGAGTTTGGGGTTAGGCTTATGTCCATGGGATCGCATCAAGAGGAAGATCCCATACAACCCATGGAAGATGACATCAAGTGGTGATCGTTATCAAGGTTGCAATGTGCAAGTTCAAGTGAAGCATCACGGAGAGATCAGGTTTGAAGCTTGCCGTCCATTGTGATGTCAATGGACTTGTGAAGATGTGCCGAAGAGTCTCTCACCCATAGTGGAGTATGGGGGAGCAATCATCTAGTCTTTATCAAGCCAATGCAATCAAGAAAGGTGGTCTATCTTGAGGAAGTCAAGATCGTCATCATCTAGCTCAAGTGGACTATGCGCAAGGCTAAGGTTTGACCTTGATAGGGTTTTCTATTTCACCGGTCTCATAGTGGTAGTTGGGAGACTGGTTTATAGGGTAGGTAACCATGCTATCAAGGGAGCTCTCAAGTGAGTAGCTTGATCGTATCATTCATTGAGAGCTCAAACCTTTGCATTCTTGGCATCATCATCTTTCTTGGTTCTTTGTTAGTTTTTCTCGTTGAGGTTTCTTGAGCTTATGGTCAACTTCTTGACAAGCTCAAGTTCATCGAAAATGGAGTCCTTATGCATTTTCAATGATTTTTTCGATGTTGGAGTTATTGTTGATTCTTCATTGAAAGAGGTTTCTCACTCTATACCTTTGGTATTTTTATGCTGCCTCTGCTTAAGGAAACCTGAATCCAACAAGCTTGAGTTTGCTCAATTTGGAGCTCATTTGCAGAAGTTGTGGCACTTCTGGTTTTGTCTATGTTCTTCCGTTTTCCTAGCTGTAGGTGCTGCAGTTCAATGGATAGCGGTAGTACTGCCCCTCGGAGCGGTAGTACCGCAAGTGGCACGGAAGTAATTTTTTACTTGGGCGGTAGTACCGCAAGTTGCATGGAAGTATTTTTTTACTTCCGCCCCTCGGGTACTTGCGGTACTGCCGTGCAGACTTTTTCGTAGCTTCGCCCTCAGCGGAGGTAGGCACGGAAGTAATATTTTACTTTCGTGCATCTCCTAGTGCGAGTCTCTACCGACCATGTAGTAGTACCGCATGGGCTCGCGGTAGTACCGCTCCGGCGGTTCTATCGCTAGCTACCTAGTACAATCGACCTGAGTTTGATACTTCCGTGGGAGCGGTAGTACCGCATGTCTTTGCGGTAGTACCGCAAGCCCTTGCGGTAGTACCGTGATCATTTTGCGGTAGTACCGCGACGCGCGGGGCTGAGGGTGGGGATAACGGTTGGATCCTTTCCCACCTATAAAAGGGGGTCTTCTTCCCCAATGGATCTGATCCTTTGAGCTCGTGTTTGCCCCCCATTGTTGACCTTCTTTGAGCTTGCTAACTCTCAATCCCTCCAGTGATTCTTGCTAGTTCTTGAGGGAAAAGATAGAGGAGATCTAGATCCACATTTCCACCAATCACTTTCTCCTCTAAGTGAGGGGAACCCCTTGGATCTAGATCTTGGAGTTCTTCGTGTTCTTCTTCGTTCTTCCTGTCATTTCCCTCCCTAGCATTAGTTGCTTTGGTGGGATTTTGGAGAGAAGGACTTGGGCACTCCGTGTGCCCTTGCCATTGCATTTGGTGCATAGGTTTGAGTTCTCCACGGTGATACATGGAAGTGAGAAGTTGAGAAGCTATTACTCTTAGGTATTTTAGCACCCTAGAGCTTGTTCCTCTTGGGTGCTTTGGCGCCCTAGATGGTTGGTGGTGCCTCGGAACTCAGTCATTGTGGTGCAAAGCTCCGAGCAAGATTCGGGGTCTCCAATTAGGTTGTGGAGATTGCCCCGAGCATTTGAGGTCACCTCGGAGCCACAATCCATTGTGGTGAAGCTTCGTGGTGTCGTTGGGAGCCTCCAATCAAGTTGTGGAGATTGCCCCAACCTTGTTTGTACGGGTTCGGTGAGCACCCTCAAGGGTCCCTTAGTGGAATCACGACATCTTGCATTGTGCGAGGGCGTGAGGAGATTACGGTGGCCCCAGTGGCTTCTTGGGGAGCATTATGCCTCCACACCACTCCGAACGGAGATTAGCATCCGCAAGGGTGTGAACTTCGGGATACATCGTCGTCTCCACATGCCTTGGTTATCTCTTACCCGAGCCCTTTTACTTATGCACTTTACTTTGTGATAGCCATATTGTTTCTTGTTATATATCTTGCTATCACTTAGCTGTCTATCTTGCTTAGCATAAGTTGTTGGTGCACATAGGTGAGCCTAGTTGTTTTAGGCTTTTTGCTTGATTAATTAAACGATAGTTTTATTCCGCATTTGTTCAAGCCTAAACCATAATTATTTTAAAGCGCCTATTCACCCCCCCCCTCTAGGTGACATCCACGTCCTTTCAGACGTACCTCATCTCCTAGGCTTCATCGTCTGAACGCAACATCGAATCGAGGGGGAAAGAGAAAGCAAAGCAGCGATGAGTACTCATCCAAAGTACTCGCAAGACTGACATCATAACTATGCTAAGTATGCATCAGTATCAAGGGATGGGGTTATATCCGGGCTGACTGTAGAAGCAAGAATGGGGGAAGGCCTAGTCCTATCTAAGACTAGCATCTTCAGCATCTTGCGGCATTAGAAAAGAGTAGACTGGTAACTCATATAAAGTCATATATTGTAGCAATTTATTAAGTAACCACACCCAGAGATTCTTCCTCGACTCCCTGTGAGGAAGCAATCTCGGAGCCAACATTCATTTCAATTAAAGTCACAATTTTAGTTGTAGTAGGTCAAGGTACAACTCCAAGTCGTCATGTTACCATGGACACAACTATTCAAATAGATAATTTCTTCCATGTAGAGGTGCACCACATATTCCCCAACACGCTTGATCACCTCCGGCCAGACACACTTTCCTGGGTCATGCCCGGCCTTAGGAGATCAAAACGTCGTCGCCTCACCTAGACTCAACGAAGAGGCCAGCCCTCCGGTCTAAATCCTAAGCGCGCAGGGGTCTTGGGCACACTCACCCATTGTGTTCCTACACGATGCGTAGGCGGTCGGAAGCAGACCTAGCACACTCCACTCCGAGAGCTATACCTTCCAGTCCAATCTGGCACGCATCGCTCCATTGCTGAAATTCGAAGAGCTTCGGCTGATACAACGACGCTAAGTACCCATAACTTCTCCCACGTGAAGGTTAGTGTGTATTAGGTCAAATACCCAACCCATTAGCATTTTATTAATGCGGGGCAAGCGTGACCCATGAAGTGCGGTCCCGTCGCCCCGTCTCGAGGATGTGTGGCAAGGGCCTCTCCTGCCCGCCCACACCTCATCTTAACCCTTTGGATGCCTTACTGACGCATCCCACCATATCTCACACACACGGGTACCCTTGGGGCCGACCCGTCTCAAGACTGTTGGGAACTCAGGTCCACATCAACAGAGTGGAACCGCCTGTCCCTTCAGTCCCGTCATGTTAGTACGGTGTCAGGTCAATAGTAGTTGTGTGGTTATACGCCAAGTGGATATCCAAGGAATCACCCTCGATGAATCGCACTCGAGGTATGCGTATGAGAAGATTCTCTATCAATAGTTGGGAAGGAGGAATCACCCTCGATACCCACGATCGGGTAGCTATGCTACAAAATTAACATCGGGAGTGCTAAGTGAGGTATCACCCTCGGCACTCGATAGTAGCTCTGCAGTGCCATACTTAAGGGGTGTGAGGTGATGAGTTAGTAAGGGTTTGTCAGTCGGTCATGATGACCGAGTCTTCTGTCTTCAAGTCCTCGATGACGTCGAAGGTGAAAGTAGGGGCAATTGGGACAATGTTGGGGTCTCTGGGCTATCACTGACCAACCTATACTAAGTAGTTGATATGATTACAGGTGTAGTAGCAGTTTATCAAAAACAGGCTATGCATCAGAATAGGAGCTAACTAATACAGTAGAAAATCTAATGCAAGAATGAGAGGGAAGAAATGGGCGATATCGCAATGCTCAGGGGGGTTGCTTGCCTTGCTACTCTGCGGCAAAGGCCTGATCATCAACGGCGTAGTCGTACCCGGCAGCACCATCAGTCTCGGGGTCTACCGGTAAGAAGAGGGGGAGAAACAATAAATATAAAGCACACAGTTTAACACAAAGCATAGCATGGCAATAAGTTGTGCCGGGTGTGACCTAACGCAGTGCTACACGATACCAATGAAGGGGGAACCCATCCGGGAAAGTTATCTCGGTTCCAGACATTTGTCACACAGATGACCGAAGGGGGCAATGTTCTAGGTTCAGATAGTTAGAGGTATCCGGCAAGCATGTGGGTAGCATATCCGGGTTCGTCCCATCGTTCTGAGTACTTTCATGTATAAAGTATTTTCATATGAGCTATAGTTTATTTTATATTAATTATTAAAGACCTAATCAATTTTCTGGAACTAATAATTTAATTTAATTCGAAAAGCAATTATGACGTCATCATGACATTAGCATGACGTCAGCAGTCAACTATACCATTGACTGGGTCAAACTGACGGGTGGATCCCAAATGTGAGTGACTGTTTAGTTTAATTAACATATTAATTAAGTTAGTTAGTCATGAAGTTAATTAAACTTAATTAGTTACTTTAAACAGACTTAATTAAGTTAATTGATCATTAAATTAATTAATTAATAGTTGTTTTTATTATATATTTTTATTTTCTTTTTATTTATCTATTTTTAATTAGCTTAGGGGGCAGTGTGCCCCTTTGTCATTGTCATAGGGGGTGGGGTTAGTGGGGTGGTTAGCCCCCACTAACCATATCGGGCTAGGGCGGCCGAGGGCGCGCACAGCGGCCCACAGGCGGTCGTGTCCATGTGAGGCGACGACGTTTGTGTTGGTGGTGGGGGCACAACAGGTAGCACCGGTGCGCGGGAGGCAGGGGCAAGCGGCAACGCGGTCGATGCGGGGCGGCACAAGCGGGCGAGGCTACGGCGGCCGGGGCGAGCGCGCGCCCATGCGCGTGTGGACGACAGTGATCGCGGGGGCATGCGTGTGAGCAGCGGGGGCGAGATGCACACGCCGACACGACGATAGCGCGGGGAGCGGCGAGGGGTGAGCGAGGAGGAAGGAGGGGAGGAGCCCCCGGAGCTCACAGAGTCGCGTAGGGGAGTGACAGCTAGCTCGGGAAGGGGCGGCGACGCGTTCTGGTTGGGGAGGAGGCGAGGAGGGTCCAGCGGTGGGGCGGCGGTGGCGGCGCGATGCGGGGCACCAGGGCGGCGGCGGGCCCTGCCCCGATCCAATCTGGATCGAGGGGAGGAGAGGGGATTAGGGGAGTGGGGGCGAGTAGGGCGAGTGGAGGAGGAGGCTAGGGTTCGGGGGGTTGACCCCATGGAGGCTGGGGTGGGCCGGCCGATTAGGCCAAGGCCCAACAGGAGGGTTCTTTGTTTTTATTATATTTTTAGTTTTGTTTCTGTTTATTTATTTATAAATTCCTGTTTAGTTTTCAATTTAGAGTATTTAATTATTTTCATAATCTGTTGGTTTTTATGCCACAATTACCTATGTAATATTTGACACACTCCCAAACATTTTAGTTTTGATTATTTGAAAACTTTTATCGTCCGGCTTGGTTTTGAATTTTGAATTTACACAAAATTGAATCATCGCGAGATTAACAACAGTAATCATGGTGACGTGGCATCATTAGTGTGGGGTTACTGTAGCTTAATTACAGAGATGACTCTTTCAACTTGTCTCTGGGATTGAGGGTGAAAGCGGTGTTGAATGACAAATGTGTTCCATAGCTTTTGGAAACTTGCCCAAAATCTCAAAGTGGATAGACTGCCACGGTCTGAACTAATCACCAATGGAATACCGTGGAGCGAGACAACTCTAGACATATATAGATCTGCCAGCTGACTAGCAGTGATAGTTTCCTTGACGGCCAGAAAGTGTATAACTTTGGACAATCAGTCAATGACAACAAGAATAGTGCCATTACCTTGGATGGTGGCTCGGGATTTACATATGAAGCCAAGTGCAACAAAACTCTGGATTTAAGGATGTATAAGAGAGTCAGGTTTCGATCTCGTGGAACTTTGGTTTATGGGCCCGCCATGCAGGTTAAGAGTACGAAGAGTGGTAGCAAGACTTGCCATAGGAGAGCCTATCAGTTAAGTTGGCAACAACGTCGGTACCAAGGGTGGGGGCGAATAGAACCATTTTCGTGCTCATTGAAACGAGATGGACGAACAGGTAAAGTTCTTGTCCACCAGCGATTACCGGAATGTTATTAACATTAGTAACAGGGTCTTACTTACAGAGTTGATCACCGACATGTTTACCAAATCAGGGGATTACCACTGTTCAAATAAGTTAGATTACAAGAACGGGGTAAACAGGCCAATGGAAATGGAAATGTGTTTATACCCAAGTATTTGAGTATACCTTTCCCAAAGACAAACAAAGCACGATATACGTGACAAGACATCAAGTACATAACCATTTATGTAAGGGGGAAGGGATTCATGATATTACCCATATAATGTCGTTTGGATAATTTATCAAGAAACATTTAGCATTGCGCTTCCAATGTTGTTGGTGGTGATTGGAGTATCGCAGCCATGCTTCGGGGAAGCATCAACATGGTCATTAGATAAAGGTCGGACTTCAACAACTCAAAGGGTCCATCAGGAACAACTTACAAAATAAGTCTTACAAATTTCCTCATGGGAGAAAAGGTGAATCTTGTTGCACAAGATACTATAACAATAGGTCTTCCGGGTAGGTGTGTTAGCCACATCACCTACCGAGTAACATCGGGACCAATGTTATAATTCTTGGGAAGAGTTCCAACCATCATATCCGTTGAGGTTCAGATCTGGTTGGTGTCGGGATACTTCAGACGTAGAAGGCCTGAGAAGAAAAGGATGCAACACAGATCTACGAGATGATTTGCAAGCATCTCGGAATGAACGACGGAAGCAAGCCCTGAACCATGAGTTGGAATGCAAGACATATGAACACAATGTGACATTTGTGTCCACATAGAAGTTTTTAGGATGGAATGCAATCAAGCTCTGGTTGGGAACCATCATAGAGGATATCAAAGTTCCGTGTATAAGCCCGGATAGCTCTTACGAAGAACTTCTTTTCCCCAGATAAAATCAATCAGTGGCTTGACGTTCTAGGAAATACATATGGAGTGAAGGTAGCAAACCTATCAACCATAGAATACTTCGCACATGCATGAATGAATTGGAACGATTCTGGAGGAAGCGATTTTTTTCTCATAATCACGACGACAAGATGCACATGAACTTAGAGAAAAACACTTCTTTACCAAACATATTCTTCACGATCTAGTTACGAAGATAAAGCCTTCAAAATTTTACAACACTAGCTTAAAGATTCATCATGAACCACAAAGAAGACGAGGATGTGGCTGATGGGCTCAGCAACAACTCGTCGAGATTTCCACGAAGATGGATTTCCATGATAGGGTGAACAAGGTGATAGCATTGGCTAAACCAGATGATATATTGAGATTTTCCCGAGTGAAACATCCACAATCAAACATTAATCGAAAGGTGCAACCAAAATCTGGACTAAGTAGCACGGCTAAGGATAGAATATTGATTCAACAGCCAACACACTAAGAATGGGCTTATTGTTCATTTACCCCAAGGTAATAGAGTTGCTATGCCATAAGTGTTGAATTTACACATCACAATCCATTTGTCGGTATTTTGATTAGAAACAACACGGAAACATAAGAAATGAAAGGTGATGGCAAGAAATATCACTATATCAAGAATTTTTATGACGTGTGCAAATTTCACGTCATTCTTGGAAAAGATGGTAATACTCCAAGATAGAACATATCACAAGACGGCTAACAAGGAAATTAAGGTTGAACCAAAACAAGACAAACCTGCATTTGAAAGGAAGGCAAGGATGCTACTTCCCATCAAGAATTTAATTGATATTCTGGAGAGTTCAGAATGTTGATGATGACCCCGACACAGTTGTCGAGAAGTCTCTTGAAGATGTAATCGATCAGCAATGACATCAAGCAAAGAAATGGTGAAGCGAATGTTGTCGAAACCACATGTTAGAGTGCTAGCTAAGAATCAGAATTGCCCTGCAAGACAAACAACATGACGTTCAAAGCTTGATGTAAGCTTAATGCATTGTCGGAATGGTGCTTCAGGGATGAAGGACATAGATAGTATGGTAAAGCTTTAGCATGATGATGATGGTGTAGCCTAACAGCTTGCAAAGGCATGACCGAGTACAAACTCTTTAGCAAAGAAGATTACTACAAGTAGTTTAATCACAATGCGGACTCGATTCAATTATCGGTGTCCTTGAGTGTCCAACAACTCAGAACACGAGGAAACTAGAACGAGCGAAAGAAAACATAGCTGGCGAGGATCTCATAAGAAGCTATGTAGCTCCATGATTTTCTCGATATACCAGGGGTAATACTCAGAGGTAGATCAGAATAATGGTTAGACTAGTGTATTGATCTATGGAGGACAGACACTTTAACTTGTCTAAGAATCAAATCAAATTAGAACAACATGGTCGGAACCACGATTGCAAAGGACGAGATCAAAGGTACAAGATCAAATCATACAATGAATGATTATTGAAAGGACTCGCTTCTATGATAAGATCAACATTGTTTCCATGGGCATGAACACAAGGTTCAAGGTCGACTCCCGCTTCATCAATGCATCACCTTCCATTTACACCTTGCCTTTGGTGAAGTTATTGTTTTAAAGATTATCTGGCAAAACACCAGAAAAGTATGACTCGTGAAAACTGTCGGGTTCACACGAATTAAGGAACGCATAGATCCAACCCATCGGGTATCTTAGGAACATATACCACAAAGTTCAAGAGTAATTAACACATGCTTGACAACAGAGCATGGCTGACAAAAGCATAGGATACAACTTATCAGAGGGAGAAGGCACAATTTACCAATGGCATCATGTATCAGGGGAAGAACATCACAATAATTTTGAATGTGAAGGATGCTATCAAATAATAACACAAAAATGGGTCCGACGGCCCACAAAGGACCTGATGTCAGTATCTGTACTCAATCAGAGGGAGAAAAAATAGAAGGTTTCAGACTATAGAAAAGCCAATAATTCGATGATCAAAATAACCAAAGGAATTAAGAATTCCAAATTGGTTTATCGGAAATAGATGCTCCGAACAAATACAAGTAAGTTGAATGGATTTAGATGGACAGTCAATCAAAGTTGAATTGTCGAGAACCAACTCATGTTTGGAAAGACGTCTGAGCCGGACAGATAAATTATGAGAAACAACTAATGATTGCGTGCATTCACACACAGATTGAACCAATAAAATCAAATGACTACCACCAAGGATTTAATGAATATTGCTAAACATACAGAATTAACCATAATGCAAGCAGGTGAGAAAGGTCAAGAGCAAAAGGCTACCAAGGATTTCGGAAGATCGAATAGTAATTCGAATGATTTTGTGAAACTCATAACAACTGAGGATGAACTAATCCCCGATAAGCATATGGGGTGATGGAAGAAGGGAATCACAAGAGCGATGAACATTCAAGTTCTTGGGAGAACATCAGAGAGTATCTTCAGAGTCTTCTGATGAATCAAGCCATCATCTGGAATGAGGCGCTCTCCGGGAGGAAGTAATACGAGAACCTAGAGTTAGAGTTAGTAAAATCGTTAACCTGAAAGAGAAGAGAGATCAAAACCCAGAGTATAGACGAGGAATAGAAGATCCTAATACCACCCGATTGAGATGTCGGCCCGTAAGCCACACAACAATGTTAGTAAAAGTTTTACAATGACTAGACTCAACTTAGGCCAAGGAGTTGGAAAGGGGGCTACCTACAGGCAGTCGGCTCTGATACCAACTTGTGATGCCCCCAATTTCGGCCGTACGCTAAACATACACTCAAGTGCGTATGACCAAGATTAGGGACTCACTGATTAATATCACAACACAACTCTAGACAAAAAATAAAGTCATACAACTTCATATTACAAGCCAGGGGCCTCAAGGGCTCGAATACAAAGCTCGACAAGCACGAGTCAGTGGAAGCAAATAATATCTGAGTACAGACATAAGTTAAACAAGTTTTGCCTTAAGAAGGCTAGCACAAACATAAGCAGCGGATCGAAAGAGGCGAGGCCTCCTGCTTGGAACCTCCTAACTACTCCTAAGCATCGGCACTCTCCACATAGTAGTAGGCGCCAGAGGTGGTGTAGTAGTCGTCTCCGACATACCTCACCTCCTGGGCTCCATCGTCTGAACACAGCATCGAATCGAGGGGGAAAGAGAAAGCAAAGCAATGGTGAGTACTCATCCAAAGTACTCGCAAGACTGACATCAGAACTATGCTAAGTATGCATCAGTATCAAGGGATGGGGTTATATCTGGGCTGACTACAAAAGCAAGAATGGGGGGAAGGCCTAGTCCTATCGAAGACTAGCATCTTTAGCATCTTGAAGCATTAGAAGAGAGTAGACTGGTAACTCATATAAAGTCATATTATTGTAGCAACTTATTAAGTAACCACGCCCAAAGATTCTTCCTCGTCTCCCTACGAGGAAGCAATCTCAGAGCCAACATTCATTTCAATTAAAGTCACAATATTAGTTGTAGTAGGTCAAGGAACAACTCCAAGTCATCATGTTACCGTGGACACGGCTATTCGAATATATAATTTCTTCCCTGCAGGGGTGCACCACATATTCCCCAACACGCTTGATCACCTCCGGCCGGACACACTTTCCTGGGTCTTGCCCGGCCTCGGGAGATCAAAACGTTGTCACCCCACCTAGAGTCAACGAAGAGGCCAGCCCGACGGTCTAAATCCTAAGCGCATAGGGGTCTTGGTCCCACTCACCCATTGTGCTCCTGCACGATGCGTAGGCGGCCGGAAGTAGACCTAGCACACTCCAGCCCGAGAGTTGTACCTTCAAGTCGAATCCGGCGAGCGCCGCTCCATTGTTGATGTCCGGAGAGCTTCGGCTTACAACAACACTGAGTACCCATAACTTCTCCCACGTGAAGGTTAGTGCGTATTAGGCCAAACGACCAACTCAGATCAAATACCCAACCCATTAGCATTTTATTAATGCGAGGCAATCACAACCCATGAAGTGCGGTCCCGTCGCCCCATCTCGAGGATGTGTGGCAAGGGCCTCTCCTGCCCGCCCACACCTCATCTTAACCCTTTGGATGCCTTACCGGCGCATCCCACCATATCTCACACACAAGGGTACCCTTGGGGCTGACCCGTCTCAGGACTGTTGGGAACTCAGGTCCACGTCAACATAGTGGTACCGCGTGTCCCTTCAGTCCCGTCATGTTAGTAGAGTGTCAAGTCAATAGTAGCTATGTGGGTATACACCAAGTGGATATCTGAGGAATCACCCTCGAAGAATCCCACTCGAGGTATGTGTATGACAAGATTCACTATCGATAGTTGGGAAGGAGGAATCACCCTCGATACCCACGATTGAGTAGCTACGCTACAGAATTAACATCGGGAGTGCTAAGTGAGGTATCAACCTCGGCACTCGATAGTAGCTCTACAGTGCCATACTTAAGGGGTGTGAGGTGATGAGTTAGTAAGGGTTTGTCAGTCGGTCATGATGACCGAGTCTTCTGTCTTCAAGTCCTTGATGACGTCGAAGGTGAAAGCAGGGGCAATTGGGACAATGTTGGGGTCTCTGGGTATCACTAACCAACCTATACTAAGCAGTCGATATGATTACAGGTATAGTAGTAGTTTATCGAAATAGGCTATGCATCAGAATAGGAGCTAACTAATACAGTAGCAAAAACTAATGCAAGAATGAGAGAGGAAGAAATGGGCTATATCGGAATGCTCAAGGGGGGTTGTTTGCCTTGCTGCTCTACGGCAAAGGCCTGATCGTCAACGACGTAGTCGTACCCGACAGCACCGTTAGTCTCGGGGTCTACCGGTAAGAAGAGGGGGAGAAACAATAAATATAAAACACATAGTTTAACACAAAGCATAGCATGGCAATAAGTTGTGCCGGGTGTGACCTAACGCAGTGCTACACGATACCAATGAAGGGGGAACCCATCCGGGAAAGTTATCCCGGTTCCGGACATTTGTCACACAGATGACCGAAGGGGGCAATGTTCCATGTTCGGATAGTTAGAGGTATCCGGCGGGCATGTGGGTAGCGTATCCGAGTTCATCCCGTCGTTATGAGCAACTTTCATGTATAAAGTATTTTCATCCGAGCTACGTTTTATTTTATATTAATTATAAAAGATTTAATCAATTTTCTGGAATTAATAAATTAATTTAATTCGAAATGCAATTATGATTGTACTGTTGACTGGGTCAAACTGACATGTGGGTCCCAAATGTCAGCGATTCTTAGTTTAATTAACAGATTAATTAAGTTAATTAGTCATTAAGTTAATTAAACTTAATTAGTTACTTTACACAAACTAAATTAAGTTAATTAATTATTCTTTATTATATACTTTTATTTTCTTTTTATTTATCTATTTTTAATTAGTTTAGGGGGGCAGTGGGCCCCCTCTGTCATTGTCATAGGGGGTGGGGGTTAGTGGGGTGGTTAGCCCCCACTAACCAGATCGGGCTGGGGTGGCCGAAGGTGTGCACGGCGGCCCACAGGCGGCTGTGGCTGTGCGAGGCGACGTCGCTGGTGGTGGTGGGGGTGTAGTAGGTAGCACCGGCGCGCGGGAGGCAGGGGCTAGTGGTAACGGGTGCGGCCGATGTGGGGCGGCACAGGTGAGCGGGGTTGCGGCGGCCGTGGCAAGCGCGCGCCCGTGCGCGTGCGAGCGACAACGATCGTGGGGGAGTGCGCGTGAGCGGCCGGGGTGAGATGCGCGCGGCAGCACAGCGACGGCATGGGGAGAGGCGAGGGGTGAGTGGGGAGGAAGGAGGGTACAAGCCCCCGGAGCTCACAGTGGCACGTAGGGGAGTGGCAGCTAGCTCGGGGAGGGGCGGCGGTGCATTCCGATTGGGGAGGAGGCGAGGAGGGTCCGGCAGCGAGGCGACGGTGGCTACGCCGGCGGGCAGTGCCCCGATCCAATCTGTATCGAGGGGGAGAAGAGGGGATCGGGGGAGTGGGGGCGAGTGGGGCGAGTGGAGGAGGAGGCTAGGGTTCGGGGGGGTTGACCCCATGGAGGCTGGGGTGGGCCGGCCGGTTGGGCCAAGGCCCAACAGGGGGGTCTTTGTTTTTATTTTATTTTTAGTTTTGTTTCTTTTTTCGTTATTTATAAATTCCTGTTTAGTTTTGTTTCAATTTAGTGTATTTAATTGTTTTCATAATTGTTTGGTTTTTATGCCACAGTTACCTATGTAATATTTGACACACTCCCAAACATTTTAGTTTTGATTATTTGAAAACTTTTATCGTCCGACTTGGTTTTGAATTTCGAATTCGCACAAAATTGAATCATCTCGAGATTAACAACAGTAATCGTGGTGACATGGCATCAATAGCGTGGGGTTACTGTAGCTTAATAATAGAGATGACTGTAGCACAAATTCAGGGCGTCACACGGCATCTTGAGCTTGAGGTATGCGTAGTGTGGGAATGCGTTAAAACGAGCGAACGCTGCCCGACCGAGCAGCGCGTGATAGCCGTTGCGGAAGGGCACGATGTCGAAGATCAAGTCTTCGCTCCGAAAGTTACCGGGTGAGCCAAAAACAATTTCCAGAGTTACAGAGCCCATGCATCGGGCCTCAACGCCCGGGATTACTCCTTTGAAGGTAGTGCTACTGGGTTTGATCCTTGACGGATCTATGCCCATCTTTTTCATTGTATCTGAGTAAATCAGGTTGAGGCTACTTCCTCCGTCCATTAGGACTTTTGTGAGATGGTACCTATATATGATGGGGTCTACGACGAGGGTCGTCGAACCCCCATGGCAGATATTGGTCGGGTGATCATGCCGATCAAAGGTAATCGGGTATGCTGACCATGGGTTATACTTCGGGGCTAAGGGGTTCCACCGCATAGACTTCCCAGAGGGCGCGCTTCCTCTCCTTGGGTATATGGGTGGCGTATATCATGTTCACCGTTTTGACTTCGGGAAGGAATTTCTTCTGTCCGCCACCAATTGGACCTCGAGGCTCATCTTCGTCCTCGCTGCGAGAGCTTTTGCCTTGGTCTTCGAGTGGTATCTTGCCGGCCTGTTTAAACACCCAGCAGTTATGGTGTGTGTGGTTGGCGGGCTTTTCTGAAGTCCCATGGATTTGGCAGCGCCTTTCCATGATCTTCTCGAGTTGAGTGGGTCCGTCACGATTGCCTTTAGGAGGCTTCTTTCGCTACCCAGGTTGGGAGTTGCGGAATTTGGTGTTTATAGCCGTATCATCGACGTCACTATTAGTATGTCGGCGCTTATTCTTATTGTCGTCCCGGGCTTCAGGTGCGACGGGATCCTCCGAATTGTGGCTACGTCTAGCCAGCCAATTGTCTTCACCTGTGCAAAAGCGGGTCATGAGGGATGTAAGGGCGGACATAGTCCGAGGTTTATCCTGGCCTAGCTGACGGGCCAGCCATTCATCCCGAATATTGTGCCGGAAGGAGGACAATCGATGATTTGGTTCTTCTTAGTCAAGAACCGATTCTAGAACTGCCGAGCAGACTCGCCTGGCTCCTGTCCCAACCACGAGGGGGGCGGTCCGGCTTGTCGTACGGAGTATGGTCTGGAGATGGAGTGTCAGTAAGTTCATCATCGAATTGTGGTAGCAGCCTTCTGCAAGGGTAGCTTTTGGGCTGGTTTGACAAACCTGTGATGTATACTTCCTCGGCTGAGAGGATTTTCGTCCATCGATCATTGAGGTCGGCCTGTTCGGCCTTGAGTTGCTGCTCCTTAGCCTTTAGGCTGCGAGCCGTTGCTATGAGCCGCTGCCTGACTTCTTCATGATCTTTGAGGTTATCAGGGATGTACAAGTCATCGGCTTCCGATATACCTTCCTCCTCGATAGGGGGGAGGTACTCATCCCCTTAATGGTCGTTGACGTTATCGGGGTTGTTTTGGTCCTCAGGCCCCTCTGGACCCTCAAACAGGTGCTCGGGGATATCAGGATTTGTCATGATCAGCAGGGGCGTTACCTTCCCCGTTGCTCATAATAGCTCTTCTTCCCTTTTTGCTTTTGGACTGCTTATGCGACTTCCGGTGCCTTGATGGCGCATCGCCCGATTTGTCGCCGTTGTTGTGAGGCGTCTTATCATTGGTGGTCGCATGAGTATCCACCATGTAGACCTCGTATGTAGAAGTGACAGTCCAACTCCCGATGTTAACGGGGGTGGGAGCACGGTCCTCTTCATCCATGTATTCTGCCTCCTCGGAGGCATAGTCCAACTCGTCGGTTAAATCTTTAACGGTGGCTATCAAGTGGGCGGCGGGTGGGTCGGAAAATTTGTCCCTGCTCGCACTATAACCAAACCAAGCGTAGATCGGTGCTGGATCGTTGGCGATCTTCATCGACGAGAATCACTCTAGGGCCTCGTCGATCGTTGAGGGGCCGATCAGATCCAGCTGTTTGGAACTCGTGGAGCTAACCTCCATGACGTCCACCCATGAGGAGTGTTCAGAAAGAACACGTGTCTGGTCATCTGGCTTAATGGCCGGATCGGGATAAGAGATCGGCGTATCGCCGTCGGTGACCCCATCGACATGTCCAAAGAAGGGGCTCAAGGTTAAGGCATCAGAGTCCTCGGAGGCTACATGTGTCGGTGTTAAAACCGACGGATCTTGGGTAGGGGGCGAAGCTCTCAACGCGGCCTAGATGTCCAGTGGAATCAGCGTGCAGCACAACGCTGTCGAAGGCGAAGATCTGTCCGGGGACGAAAACGTCCATGTTGCAGACCTCTTCGTTGATAACAAGGCGAGGCGTCGATTCTATCTCGCTCAAAGAGGAACTCTCAATGAAAGCACCAATGTCGGTGTCAAAACCGGCGGATCTCGGGTAGGGGGTCCCGAACTGTGAGACTAGAATCGACGGTAACAAGAGACGAGGGACACGAGTTTACCCAGGTTCGGGCCCTCTTATGGAGGTAATACCCTACGTCCTACTTGGTTGTATTGATGATGTAAGGGGTTACAGAGTTGATCTACCTTGAGATCGTATAGCTAACCCTAGATGAGTTGTTCTATCCCTATACCCTAAAACCCTCCGGCTTATATAGATGTCGAGGATTCATAGGATTTACACATGGCTGATTACATGCCGAAGAGATAAACATGCCTAGTTACTACATCAGACGTGGAGCGCAAGCCGTGCCTCTCGAAGCTTCCATCTTGGAGACTGGGCCTTCAAATCTTCCTGTATTTGGAAGTAGCCCTCATAGTCAGGCCCATAAAAATAGGTCGGCTATCTGAGGACCCCCTAATCCAGGACTCCCTCAATAGGCAAAGCTACGAGCCCGATTAATGACAAGTCACCCCGAGAATCGATGGAGAACTCTAAGTTTTCGAATCTAACCTCTCGATCAGGCGCGAAGCTCTCAACGCGGCCTAGATGGCCAATGGAATCAGCGTGCAGCACAACGCTGCCGAAGGCGAAGATCTGTCCGGGGACGATAATGTCCATGTTGCGGACCTCTTCGTTGATAACAAGGCAAGGCGTCGATTCCATCTCGCTCACACAGGAACTCTCAATGAAAGCACCAATGTCAGTGTCAAAACCGGCGGATCTCGGGTAGGGGGTCCCGAACTGTGAGACTAGAATCAACGGTAACAGGAGACGAAGGGGACACGAGTTTACCCAGGTTCGGGCCCTCCTATGGAGGTAAGACCCTACGTCCTTCTTGGTTGTATTGATGATGTAAGGGGTTACAGAGTTGATCTCCCTCGAGATCGTATAGCTAACCCTAGATGAGTTGTTCTGTCCCTATACCCTAAAATCCTCTGGCTTATATAGATGCCTAGGATGCCTAGGGTTTACACATGGTCGGTTACATGCCAAAGAGACAAACAAGGCTAATTACTACATCAAACGTGGAGCGCAAGCCGTGCCTCCTGAAGCTTCCATCTTGGAGACTGGGCCTTCAAATCTTCTGGTGTTCGGTAAGTAGCCCTCATAGTCTGGCCCATAACAATAGGTCGGCTATACGAGGAACCCCTAATCCAGGACTACCTGATCCCCCAATTCGAGCCAACTCAAACAGGTCTTCCAGAATAATCCGATGCCCTCCCGAATAAGAGATACAACTGGCGCCCAAGGAGTTCATCCCAGGAGGAAAGCATCGAAGTGTGGCGTCTAGCCGTCAGGTGCGGATGCTCGCCCACCACCAACTGACCATGATCGACGTCATGGCCGCCGCCATCTTTCGATGTGTGCAGCCCCTTCAACAAAGGGTACACCCCTTGTGGCAATACAACGGTACGAGCGACATCATGCACTCCCGAAAGCTAGGGCCAGCCAATCCGACGGCGTTGGCCGCCGCACTTGCCGACCTGTACAAAGGAGAGCAAGAAGACTTTGTTCTGTGGGCAACCAAGGAAGGATATTCGGTCCACAATCCTATTGAATGGGTAAGCCTTTCTCTCCCAAACATGAAAATAGTTCGGGGGTTTCCGTTCCGCACTTTATTTAACCGAAGCCTTGCGTGAATAGGAAGGGAGGAGTTTCATCGAGACAGTCAACTGTCCAGCTCCTCAGCGCGCGAACCATTCACGTGACAATGATCCGGGTTTCAACGAGGACCTGAATCTTCTACTTGACTTCGAAGACGGAGTCTATCTCCAAGATAGCATTGTCCAATCCCTGGTGGCTATCATAGTTGATTACCTCGAGTCATTCTCCATCCCTGCAACGAGCAAGAAGAAAAGCTCTTCCCGCAAGAGGCCAGCTACCAACAGTGCCCCAGGCGTGCCGGTCCCGACTCCCAAATGCCGCCGATCCATGCGCCATACACCGACAGCCGAAGTCGCGGCCGAGTCGGGGGCCAATAAGGATCCTGCAAAAGAGCCGGTCATGGGGACGAATCCACCCGCCCGCTCACCCCGAAGGTACATTGTTCGGTTATCCGCTTATTGTTGCAATCAATAGAGTCTTACGATAGTTTGTTTCATTAAAACACTTAGGAGAAACGCCTAGTCCTCTCCTGCTGAAGAGGTTACCCATGTGTTTGGAGACGCCCAAAATTCCCGAGCCACGGCTCATGCGGCTTCTGCTACAGAAGCCCCGATGGCCAATCTAGCGCCTGCCGATTATGGTGATGGTGTATCCATCACCAAATCGAAGGTGGAGAGTGCCATGAATCACTGGCAACGATGGGAGGCCATGCGGCACCCAACATTCTCTGAACATGAGTTCGGCGCCCTACGCTCAGCGGATGCGCACCTGGGTGCTGCCCGAGCTGGGTTGGACGAAGCTATGAAGTTGATATCAACCAGCATACAGGTAAGTGATCGGTTTTTATAGAATCCGAACACTCGTGTAAGCCCGGTAGCCCCCGAGCCTTAATTTAGTTTGAAACAAACGAATTAAGGATCTCCGCACTGTTTCACTACTGACATAGGCTTCAAAGCAACAGGCTGAGCAATTGGCCAAGGAGATCGAGGAGAGCCGCACGGAAGTGCAATTCGTGAAGGCCGAACTGGCACAAGTAAAGAGCTTCACGCGGGAGGCCCATGGTGAGTGTACCTTTACTGCTAATCTTAATGTATCATCATGCCTGACATACGGATTCCGTGTAGCAGCCGAATCAATAGGGCACATGGAAAGGCAGTTGGAGGAAGCCCGATACTCTCAGCGATACGCCGAGTCCCAACACCAGGCTAGCTGCCTTTTGTGCAAAAGCAGGCCGAAGAAAGTAAGAATTTGAAGATACAGTTGGCCCAAGCTCAATAGGAAAACCAAAAGTTTCAGAGGGGCATGTTCGGTAAGTGTGATTATATTACCAGCAAATATTTCTGATGTAGGAAATAATAGGAAGCACACTGTTACCTCATGTACATGCCTCCTGTCCGAGCGTCCTGAAGAGGAGATCGGATCATACCAGAGGGGTCTGCTGAAAGAGCTGACCGCTCTCCATGGGCGTGTGCGGAAATCAATGAAAGGAATGGTGAAGGCACTATGGCCTGCCGAACAACCACCTGGAGGGCTAGCCGAACTCGTGGATCAATTCAAGGGGGCTCGAAATAGGTTCGAGTTGTGGAAGACTTCCGCTTGCCATGAGGGAGCACGAGAAGCATGGGCAATTATCAAGACCCGTTTCATCGGACTTAATCCCGAGCATATGCACGGGTTGGTCCCATGGGATCAGATGAAAAAGAAGTGCCACTCCACCTGGTGTATGACCAGGTGATGCCTGTCGCCCGTCTTTCACAAGAGGACCGCCCCCTTGACACCATAATCGATAATCTCGATCGGCAGTCGCACATGTAATTTATATGTACTTGCATATAAACAATCTGTGTTGTAAACTTTGTCTTAACCGGCCATCGCCCCCCCCCCCCCCCCCGTGCTAAGAGATCGGGAGTGTTCCTCCTTATTTGTCCCTCCAAAAGAGCAAACTATATTCGGGGAACCAGGAAATCCAGCCATGCGGTGTGAATAGACAGAAAGCACACAGAAAGATATGTTATATTACCGCTTAGCATAAGAAACATCTTCCAAGGAAAATAGTACCTCTATCAATACCTTTCATCGGGGCTCTACGAAGATCGTAGATAAATTATGCATACTTTTAGTATGTGGCTAATTGTTCTTTCGGAAGAAAAGACCCAAACAATGCTGATAACGACCGAAGCCGTATAAGGTGTTTCCGTCAAAGCCGACCAATTGTCGACGTAAGATAGCTAGCTTTTGGCTTCACCTGTCTAAGGTACGTGTCCGAATGACCCGGTCGTAACAATTGTAGAGGTGCTCCCTTTACTCTCTAGCCGAACCATCAAGAACGCAGAGGGTAATCACAGGAGCGAGGCAATCCAGCTTGGTGAAGTCTTAGTTCGAATTGATGCATATGATGGCTAGAACATAACAAAAGAAACATGTGCGCACGATAGGTGTTAGCAAATACTTGTAATATAAAAAGTTGGCTACTAGAAGAAGCCCTCACATGTTGTGTTCAGATTTAACACTTTATGGTGTATGTCGATAATCTTTTAGTACAAGATCGGTTCAACCGAACATAGGGAAGAAAAGAAATTGGCCCTGTCAAACAACAAAATGGAAAGGGAAGAAGAAAAAGGCAAAAAGAACAAGAGAAAAAAGGAGAAAATATAAGGGAGTTAGACGACACCGGTTTATCCGTAAAAGCGCCGAAGACGAGCTGCGTTCCATGGGTTTGGTTCAAGGCGGTTATCGGATGGACTCCGAAGACGATAGGCACCTCCCGCGAGTACTTCGTCGATGATGAAAGGACCCTCCCATTTGGGGTTGAGTTTATGCTTCTGCTTCTCCGGGAGTCATAGGACGATTTCGCCTATGTTGTATGCTTTTGCCCCGACCTCCCTACTTTGGTAACGTCGAGCTTGTTGTTGGTAAAAACTGGAGCGAGCCGGCTATGTCGCGCTCTCCCTCCAAGGCGTCTAAGTCGTCTTGCCGATCCAACTCATCCTCCTTTTCCTCGTACATGCGCACTCTTGGTGCGTCATGAATAATGTCGCAAGGGAGGACTACCTCTACCCCATAGACCATAAAGAACGGTGTGTAACCCATTGATCTGTTCGGGGTGGTGCGCAGGCCCCATAGAACAGAGTCGAGTTCCTCCACCCAATGACATTCAGACTCGTGAAGAGATAGGACCAAACGTGGCTTAATGCCACTCATAATGAGACTGTTTGCTCGTTCGACCTGTCCATTGGTTTGCGGATGATATAATGGTGCGTAATCGAGCTTTATGCCCATTTTTGCACACCAGTCCTTGACCTCTTGGGTCGTAAAGTTGGATCCATTATCAGTTATTATACTATGCAGACACCGTAACGGTGCACCACGCTGGATATAAAGTCGACCACTGGTCCGGATTTAGCCGACTTGACGGGCTTTGCTTCTATCCATTTGGTGAACTTGTCAACCATGACAAGTAGGTATTTATTTTTCTTGGTCCCCCCTTTAAGTGGTCCGACCATGTCCAGCCCCATACCGCGAAAGGCCAAGTGATCCAGATGGTCCAAAGAGTTGTTGGGGGCATGTGACTTTGATTTGCACAGAGTTGACACCCTACGCAATGTTGGACAAGTGATTGGGCGTCCGTCCGAGCTGTGGGCCAAAAGAAACCAGCTCGGAAGTCCTTGCTGACAATGGCTCTTGCCGCAGCGTGATGGCCGCCCATGCCTGCGTGGATTTCGGCGAGGATATCCCGTCCTTCTTCCTTGGATATACACCGCGGTAATATTCCGGATGTGCTTTTCTTGTACTCGCCCTCGTGTACTTTGTAGGCCTTTGATCGCCAAACTATGTGTTGTACCTCGGTTTGATCGTCGGGGAGTTCCTTGTGAAGAAGGTAAGCGAGGAAGGGCTCTGGCCATGGCGCTATTACTATCATTACCTCATGAGCCAAGGGCGTTTCATTCATTACGGAGCCGCTGATAATGCCATCATCTGGTTCGTTTATGGGGGGACCAACTTTGTCCGCCGTATTCGGACCAGCACCATTGTTGTCGTCCTACCACACTACGAAGAGCTTAAAGAGCTTCTCCAGGAATATGTTTCTCGGGACGGGATCGCGCTTGGCTCCCATACGGGCCAGTATGTCGGCGGCTTGGTTGTTGTCGTGAGCGACATGGTGGAATTCCAACCCCTTGAACCGAGCAGATATCTTGAGGATGACATTTCTATATACCGCCATCTTAGGGTTTTTGGCATCGAATTCGCCGTTAATTTGGGATATGGCCAGATTTGAGTCTCCCCATACCTCTAGCCGTCGTATGCCCATTGATACCGCCATCCGAAGACCATGAAGGAGAGCTTCGTATTCTGCTACATTATTGGAGTCGGCATACATGATTTGCAACACGTATCGCACGTTGTCACCCGTGGGGGATGTGAGGATAACTCCAACCCCCGGTCCGGCCAAGGTCTTGGATCCATCAAAGTACATTGTCCAATGGGAGTATGCATTGTATTCCTTAGGGAGCTCGGCATCTATCCATTCAGCCAAGAAGTCCGCCAATACCTGAGATTTAATGGCATGGCGTGGCTTGTAGGTTATTTCAAAGGGAAGGAGCTCAATGGCCCATTTGACTATGCGGCCGGTGGCATCCCTGTTGTTGATTATATCATTCAGGGGGCCCTCAGATGCCATTGTTACCGCACACTCCTGGAAGTAGTGTCTGAGTTTCCTTGATGCCATGAATACTGTATAGGTTATTTTTTGGTAATGTGGGTATCTAGACTTGCACTACGTTAGCACCTCTGACACATAGTATGCCAGTTTTTGAGTCCGAAATTTTTGTCCCTCCTCATCTCGTACAACAATGAGCACCGCGCTGACAACTTTGTTGGTGGCCGATATGTATAATAACATGGGCTCACCGGCACCTGGTGCCGTGAGTATGGGATTGGTTGCCAATAGTGTTTTGATTTCTTCTAACACAGCCATTGCCTCATCGGTCCATTCGAACGTGTTGGTCCGCTTCAGTAGCTTATAGAGCGGCAAAGCCTTTTCGCCGGTCCATTGCCTCAATAGCTGTTTGGATTGACAAACGCTCTCCATGGCACAATATTTTTGTACCAATTCGGATAACTCTGAAAAGTCACGAACGTGTCGGCGGGCCAGGGCATTAAGAATCCCCTTGTCATGGAAATTATGAATGAAAGTTACCATGATCTCTTGGTCACTAAGACCTTTTTCTCTGCTTCTAGCGAGTAGGAGTCTGGCCCAAAAGTGATGGACTGGTTCTCCTTGTAGTTTCTTGATACCCCGAAGGTCCGAAGGCATGGGCTTTGGTGCGATACTTGGATGATCGTCTTGGGCAGTGGGTGGGAAAAATTCAATTTCGTACCGCATTGAGTGTTCGGAATTACAACTTACGAATCGTGCAAAGGATCCCAGACCGGTGATGGTCTGGTTTTAGAGTGATTTCCTGCCTCTGGCTCACTGAGGGAGTCTCGGTGATCGAGGACTGGGGTATAGTTAGTTTTCAATTCCGGCTGTCGGGCAGAATCCGCAACCGGACACTCGATAATAGCGACAAGGTGGGTGACCGGGGGATATGAATCTCCCTATCATCGGGTGTGATCCCGAGCCGATCATAGATCGGAACTTGGTCATCCGATATACGCATAGCTTCGATCCGATCGAACAACTCGTTTAAGAACGAGGCGATGGTAGGATGCGTGTCGCTGAGACGAGTGGATTTATCGAGCAGCGTGACGGTTCTAGAGTCACGTCGAAGCATATATGTGTTTCGTCCAACCACGAGACCTGATGTCTTTGGCGTCAAGCCGTCCGGACTTACAGGTTCTTCCTCAAGGGGCAAAGGTTCCGTTCGAACGAGTATTCCCCGGGAATCAGCCACGAAGTCTAAGGTTCCGAACCTCGTCCTTTGATCGGGGGAGAAATTTCCGATCTGGCCATGACGGCTGATCGGGATGGTGTGTGACGAGGTGTCATCGCCGGCGAGACTCTGAGAGGGTGAGAATCCCCTGGATGCAGATCTCGTTGCTTGTAATGAGGTGAGACATTGATTCCTTCGGCGCTCACAGAGGAACTCTCAATGAAAGCACCAATGTTGGTGTCAAAACTGGCAGATCTCGGGTACCGAACTATGAGACTAGAATCGACGGTAACAGGAGACAAAGGGGACACAGATTTACCCAGGTTCGGGCCCTCCTATGGAGGTAATACCGTACGTCCTGCCTGGTTGTAATGATGATATGGGGGTTGCAGAGTTGATCTACCTCAAGATCGAATAGCTAACCCTAGATGAGTTGTCCCCTCTATACCCCTAAATCCTCCGGCTTATATAGATGCCGAGGGTGCCCTGGGTTTACACATGGTTGGTTACATGCCGAAGAGATAAACATGCCTAACTACAACTAATAACTTGGAGAGTACGTCATGGCTCCTCGAAGCTTCCATCTAGCGTAGGTGGTCTTTGATCGCCCGATGCTCGCATTGCGGACCATACAGTTCGGCCCATAAACAATAGGTCGGCTATCCGAGGACCTCCTAATCCAGGACTCCCTCACACGCAAATATTTTTCCGCCGCCAGAAGCCTTGTTCTCGAGAGATCCAATCTTGGAGCCTTTTCCGGTAATCTGCCGGAGGGGTTTTTGATCACGGAGGGCATCTACATCAACTCCATTGCCCCTCCGATGATGCGTGAGTACTCCACCATAGACCTACGGCTCCATAGCTAGTAGCTAGATGGCTTCTTCTATCTCTTTGATCTTCAATACCATGTCCTTCATGATCTTCATGGAGATCTATCCGACGTAATACTCTTTTATGGTGTGTTTGTCAAGATCCGATGAATTGTGGGTTTATATTCGGATTATCCATGAATCTTATTTGAATCTTCTCTGAATTCTTATATGCATGATTTCATATCCTTGTAAGTCTCTTCAAGTTATTGGTTTGGTTTGGCCAACTAGATTGGTAATTCTTGCAATGGGAAAAGTGCTTGGTTTTGAGTTCAATCTTGCGGTGTCCTCACCAAGTGACATAGTAGGGCTAGTGAGGCATGTATTGTATTGTTTCCATCAAAGGTAACAAGATGGGGTTTTCATCATATTGCTTGAGTTTATCCCTCTACATCATGTCATCTTACTTAATGCGTTACTCTGTTCTTCATGAACTTAATACTCTAGATGCAGGTAGGAGTCGGTCGATGTGTGGAGTAATAGTAGTAGATGCAGAATCATTTTGGTCTACTTGACACGGACGTGATGCCTATATGCATGATCATTGCCTTGGATAACTACATGATTATTCGCTTTTCTATCAATTGCTTGACAATAATTTGTTTACCCACCATGATATTTTCCTTCAAGAGATAAGCCTATAGTGAAACCTATGGCCCCCGGGTCTACTTTCCATAATATATTTTCAGATCTATAAACCAAAACTACCCAAAATACGTTGCTGCAATTTATTTATCTTTTACTTTCCGTTCTCATTTACATCTATCTTTATCGGATCTAATCCTTGCAAATAACCGTGAAGGGATTGACAACCCCTTTATAGCATTGGATGTAAGAGTTTGATTGTTTGTGTAGGTGCATCCATTGGTGACTTGCTTGTTCCTCCTACTGGATTGATACCTTGGCTCTCATTAACTGAGGGAAATACTTATCTACTTCACTGTATCACCCTTTCCTCTTCAAGGGAAAACCAACGCAAGCTCAAGAGGTAGCAATTAACTCCCCACAAATCATGTTTCAAATGCTAAAATGCCCTAGATCTTACAAAGATTCCCTCCGGTTTGTCCAAAGTGGGACCCAAAATGGTAATCTCTTCGACTAGGTGAACTAGGACGTGCGTCATAATATTGAAGAAGGATGGTGGTAACACCAACTCAAAACTGACAAGACATTGGACCAAATCATTCCATAACCTTGGTAGGATTTCTGGATCGATTACCTTCTGAGAAATTGCAATGGTGAATGCACATAGCTTCACAATGGCTAATCGAACATTTTGTGGTAGAAGCCCCCTCAATGCAACCGGAAGTAATTGCGTCATAATCACGTGGTAGTCATGAGACTTTAGGTTTTGGAATTTTTTCTCTGCCATATTTATTATTCCCTTTATATTTGACGAGAAGCGAGACGGGACCTTCATACTGAGTAGGCATTTAAAAAAGATTTCCTTCTCTTCTTTGCTAAGAGTGTAGCTGGCAGGCCCCTGATACTACTTTGGATGCATGCCGTCTTTTTTGTTCATACGTTGTTGGTCTTGTCATGCATCCGGTGTATTTTTTGTCTTCCCATACACGCCCAAGAAGCCTAGCAGGTTCACACAAAGATCCTTCGTCACGTGCATCACGTCGATTGCAGAGCGGACCTCTAGGACTTTCCAATAGGATAGGTCCCAAAATATAGATTTCTTCTTCCACATGGGTGTGTGTCCTTCATCGTCATTCAGACAGGACCCTTTCCAAAGATTACTTTTGAATCCTTGACCATATCAAGTATACGATCACACATACGGTGGTCAGGCTTCTTCGGGTGACATGCATTACCTTTGAAATGCTTGTCCATCTTTCTTAAGAGATGCCTGATCGGAATAAATTGATGATGTTCCAGGTACACATTCTTCTTACATTTATCCAAATATATACTTCCAGTCTCATCTAAGCAGTGCATGCATGCATTGTATCCCTTGTGTGTCTGTCCTGAACGGTTATTAAGAGCAGGCCAATCGTTGATGATTACAAACAGCAACGCTCGTAGGTCAAATTCCTCATGTTTGTGATCATCCCACACATGTACACGTTTCAAATCCCACAACTGTAAAATTTCTTCAACTAATGGCCTTAGGTAGACATCAATGTCATTGCTGGATTGCTTAGGGCCTTGGATGAGCACTGACATCATAATGAACTTCCGCTTCATGCACAACCAAGGAGGAAGGTTATAGATACATAGTCACGGGCCAGGTGCTATGATTGCCGCTTTGCTCCCCAAAAGGATTAATACCATCTGTACTTATACCAAACCATAAGTTCCTTGCGTCATCTGCAAAGTTCGGCCACTTTCTCTCGATTTTTCTCCATTGCGACCCATTAGCGGGTACTCTCAACATCACGCCTTTCTTATGGTTTTCTTTGAGCCATCGCAACAACTTGGCATGCTCTTTGTTTTGGAACAAACGTTTCAACCGTGGTATTATAGGATCATACCACATCACCTTGGCAGGAATCCTCTTCCTGGGGCGCTCGCCCTCAACATCACCGGGGTCATCGCGGCTGATCTTATAGCGTAATGCACCACATACCGGGCATGCATTGAAGTTCTCGTACTCACCGCGATAGAGGATGCGGTCATTAGGGCATGCATGTACCTTCTGCACCTCTAATCCTAGAGGGCAGACAACCTTCTTTTCTTTGTACGTACTGTCGGGCAATTCGTTGTCCTTTGGAAGCATCTTCTTTAACATTTTTAGCAACTTTTCAAATCCCTCGTCATATACACCATTTTCTGCGTTCCATTGCAGCAATTTTCAGGGTGGTACCTAGCTTTTCTTGTCATCTTCACAATTTGGGTACAACAAATTTTTGTGATACTCTAACATGCGCTGCAACTTCAACTTCTCATTTTCACTTGCGTAGTTTCTCTTTGCACCAGCAATGGCCCGCCCAAGATCATCAACAGGCTCATCTGATGCCTATTCTTCAATTTCTTCCTTCATTGTAGTACCATCGTATTCATGGAACCCGGGATAGTTGTCATCATCCTCTTCTTCTTCATTGTCTTCCATTATAACCTCTCTTTCTGTGTGCTTGGTCCAACAGTTATAGCCGGACATGAAACCGGACTGAAGCAGGTGGACGTGAAGGACTTTTGAGGTAGAATAATTCCTATCATTCTTACAGACACCACATGGACAACACATAAAACCTTCACGCTTGTTTGCCTCGACCGCACGTAGAAAACTATGCACGTCATTAATGAACTGGGGAGAGCGTCGGTCATCGTACATCCATTGCCGGCTCATCTTCATTACACAACATCGAAATGACCAAATTAATAAAAGTGCATACATAAAATTCATACACATTTATGTTGGGGAACGTTGCATGGGAAACAAAAAAATTCCTACGCACACGCAGATCTATCCATGGTGATGAGCATCTACGAGAGGGAGAGTGGATCTACGTACCCTTGTAGATTGCTAAGCGGGAAGCGTTAAGAAACGCGGTTGGTGTAGTCGAATGTCTTCACGATCCAAATCGCCGAGCATCCCACGATCTCATCACGATCCGTCCCGCGATCTAATCACGATCCATCCCGCGAACTCATCACGATCCGTCCTGCGATCTCATCACGATCCGTCCCGCGAACTCATCATGATCCGTCCCGTGATCTCATCACGATCCGTCCCGCGATCTCCTCACGATCCGTCCCGTGATCTCGTCATGATTCGTCTCACAATCTTGATCACGGTCCTTCCGATCTAGCGCCGAACGGACGACACCTCCGCGTTCAACACACGTACAGCTTGATGACGATCTCTGCCTTCTTGATCCAGCAAGAGGGAGCATAGAGGTAGAAGAGTTCTCCGGCAGCGTGACGGCACTGCGGCGATGGTGGTGGAGCTATTCCGGCAGGGCTTCGCCTAAGCACTGCAGAAAACCGATCTAGAGGAGAAACTATGCACTAGAGGAACGGGTAGCACGTGGCTGAAAATTCTGTGCCAAAACCCTAAAATCCTCTAGTATATATAGGAGGAGAGGAGGATGAGGCTTGGCTGCCAAAAATCCAGCCCTTGGGTCGGCCAAAGTGGGGAGGAGAGGAGGACTCCTCCTCTAATCCTAGTAGGACTAGGATTCCTCCTTTTTTTGGCCTTTTTCCACCTTTTCCCCTTTGGGCCTTTTCTCCCAGCCGCATGGGCCTTGTGTGGGACTTCCACCAGCCCACAAAAGGCTGGTATTTACTCTCCCACAGCACATGAAGCCTCTTGGGTCGAAATATCCCTCCCGGTGGTCTCCCGGTACACTACCGGCACTCTCGGTACATTACCGATTAGCCCGAAACTTTTCTGGCGACCAAAATGGGACTTCCTATATATCAATCTTTACCTCCGGACCATTCCGGAGCTCCTCGTGACGTCCGGGATCTCATCCGAGACTCCTAACAACCTTCGGTCACCACCATACATAATTCTATACTACCGAAACGTCACCGAACGTTAAGTGTGCAGACCCTGCAGGTTCGAGAACTATGTAGACATGACCGAGACACCTCTACGGTCAATAACCAATAGAGGGACTTGGATGCCCATATTGGTTCCTACATATTCTACGAAGATCTTTATCGGTCGAACCTCTATGTCAAGGATTCAGTTAATCCCGTATGATGTTCCCTTTGTTCTTCGGTATGTTACTTGCCCGAGATTCGAACGTCGGTATCTCCATACCTAGTTCAACCTCGTTACCGGCAAGTCTCTTTACTCGTTCCGTAATACAAGATCCCGTGACTAACACTTAGTCACATTGCTTGCAAGGCTTGTTGTGATATTGTATTACCGAGTGGGCCCTGAGATACCTCTCCGTCACACGGAGTAACAAATCCCAGTCTTGATCCATGCCAACCTAACAGACACCCTCGGAGATACCTGTAGAGTACCTTTATAGTCACCCAGTTACGTTGCGACGTTTGATACACACAAGGCACTCCTTCGGTGTCAGTGAGTTGCATGATCTCATGGTCATAGGAACAGATACTTGACATGCAGAAAACAGTAGCATTAAACTGACACGATCATATGCTATGTTTGTAGTTTGGGTCTTATCCATCCCATCATTCTCCTAATGATGTGATCCCATTATCAAATGGTATCTCATGTCAATGGCTAGGAAACCTAACCATCTTTGATCAACGAGCTAGTCTATTAGAGGCATACTAGGGACATGGTTTTGTCTATGTATCCACACATGCATCTAAGTCTCCGATCAATACAATTATAGCATGGATAATAAACGATTATCATGAACAAGGAAATATGATAATAACTAATTTATTATTGCCTCTAGGGCATATTTCCAACAATTTATTCTCATAAAGCAACATACAACTATCTAGCTAAAGCATTTAAATGCAACAACAAATGCGATCAAAATCGCCACTAAGGTAATAATTGATCCAACAACATAATGATACCAAGCCTCTTTATTAATGGTATATTTTCTAATCTCTCTAATCTTTAAGCGCATTGCATCCATCTTGATCTTGTGATCGTCGATGACATCGACAACATACAACTCCAATTTCATCTTCTCTTCTTCAGTTCTTTTCAATTTTTCTATCAAATAATCATTTTTTAACTAAATTTAACTTCTCGGCAAGAGGGTCGGTTGCAATTTCCGGTTCACATACCTCCTAGATAAAAATATCTATGTCAACTCGATGGACATAATTGTCATAAACACGAAATGAAACAAAATAGCTATAAAAGATAATATACCACATCTGAATCATAAACCGGATGAGGGCCGACGGGGACGGATATCAAAACCATGGCACTATATATAACAAACAATCATACAAGTAAGAAAATTATACAAGCAACTATCTAAATAAGATTTTTTTACAAAAAAGGATAAGAACAAGAGGCTCACAAGGTGGTGCCGGCGACGGGAAGGCGCGGGCGATCGAAGGCGGTGAGGATGAGGACGGGAACGGGAAGGCACTAAGTAAACCACACCTACACATATGCAAACTAAGAAGTTAATTTGAGCTCAGATTGCATAAATTAAATAAACTCCCACATAATTACCCCCAAACAAAACCCCACAAATCACTATACTTATAGAGCATGAAACGAGCTAAACTAGCAATGAGGATGAAAGGATGAAGTTGCTAACCTTGTAGAACCCTTGTATAGATGGGGTGCCTCCAATATGTTGACAAATCTTGGCAAAAATGGATGATGAGCTCGAGCTATAGGGGAAGGAAACAATGAGGAGAGAAAGGAAAGCTTGGGCTCGGAGTGGAAGAAGCATCTATATATAGGGATATCTCTAGCTCCGATTGGTGATACCAACCGGGACTAAAGGTCTATCTCTAGCGATGGTTGGTGATACCAACCGGAACTATAGGGGCTCACATAACCCATGCGAACCTCTTTAGTCCCGGTTGGTGATACCAACCACCAACCAGGACTAGATGTCTCTGTTGAACCGGGACTAGAGGTCTCTCGTGAACCAGGACTAGAGGTGACCCTGCCCCGTCCGCTTATAGCCATTGGAACCGGGACTAATGATTACATTAGTCTCGGTCCCAAACCCGATTGGGACTAAAGCTTCGGACGGTCCATTTTCTATTAGTGTGAGTAGGTGTATGGTTCTGATCCTAGCCGTCCATGAGGGGACGTTTAACATGCATATCCAAGGATTATGAGAGGCTAGACCAGACGAAGGACACTGTTCTAAATTCGTGTCGGCCAGATGGCGGCCCGCATCACCCTCGTAGAATAACACATTTTCACGAGAGATATGAGTATATTGAGCAAAAATAAAACTCTCTTGTTCTCTATCTCTAAAAAAACATGTATGAAATTCAGAAATTGGAACCCCGGATTTCCATTTGAAATTCTTTTAAACCGAACAGACCCTAAAGGTTTGGTAATAACCAGGAAAACAAATTTAAACACTTTATTTCTTTCCGGCCAAGCAAGTTTTTTATTCGAGGAATTTATCGGCGTAGTCTCATTTCTTTCTTGCAGGGGACGCAAAACTGACCCCCCCCAAAAAGGGTCGTCTTGTGCTCTGACCACCTCCGCATCTCCCTCTGCAATAGCCGTCGCGATCTCTGCATCGCCCGAAGCATCACCGCCGCCGCGTCCAGTCCCTCCTCCCCACCATGCGCCGCTTCCTCACCGACAGGGCGCGCCGCGCGGTGGCCGCTTCCCTTCGCGGCGCCACCAGACCAGCCGCGCCGTCTCCAGCTCCGGCTCCGGCGCTGTCTCGACCTTCCCCTTCTGCTCCTTCGGCGCTGGCGGCCTACATGGCGAGAGTCATGTCCACTTCGGCCGCCGGTACGCCGCCAGTGTCACTTGACACCATCAACCCCAAGGTGCGACCTTAAACATTTTACCTACCCCTTTTATGCTTGTTGGGTTCGTGGTCAAACGAGCAATCAGGCCTAGGATAGGAGTGACAAATTTCCGACATCTGCTAGGGGATGCTAAAGTCAGTGATTCGATGTTGATACGCGTGAAAGTGGAGCTCGAATATGCGTGTGTACTGGATAATTTGACATAAATATATGTGTACTTCTCAGCAGCGATGGGATTCCAATACTAGCACAAACTTAAGCTTTAACGTTCATACTGGCACATGGCATTCTCTTTTTTGATGTGATTTGGTTTGTTCATTTAGGTCTTGGAGTTCAAATATGCTGTTCGGGGAGAGATTGTTACACATGCTCAGGTATGTTGAATGTTTTCCTCAGATTTAGCAGTTTTTTGTTGTTGTCCCGAGTATATTTACAGATGTCAAATATGGAGTACCAATTAGTCTTGCTGCCGTACTCAACTGCAGAATCTATACTTATTTGTGCTACTTCGTTCCTATGTTTAATCTAGTATGATTGTTTAGAAACCTGAATCATGGTCTTTGTATTTTTGTCCTGCAGAACTTAGAACAAGAGTTACACAAAAATCCAGAATCGCTTCCTTTTGATGAGGTTTGATTGTTATTCCATCAACTCGTCTCCTGTTGGAAGATTTTCTACTACACTTACTCTATCGACAGATTTACCTTCGTTTATCTAATTTGATGCAGATACTCTATTGTAACATTGGGAATCCTCATTCCCTTGGTCAACAACCTGTGACATTTTTCAGAGAAGTGAGTTTGTCCGCCTTGGACTATAGTTGTGTGATGAATGCTTGTTCCACTGTCGCTTATTTGCTCATTGCCTTTGTCAGGTCCTCTCTTTATGTGATCATCCAGCTCTCTTGGACAAAAGTGAGACTCATGCTCTATACAGGTATGGAAAGTTGGAAATCAGTCTATACTTGGATGAGTATAAGTAGATTAGTGTTAAATATTTGCCATATTCTTATATGGTAGGTGAATTTACATGAGTCTTAAGCTGACAAAGTTACTGTATCGGTCTTTTCGTACAATAGGCTGTCTCAACACTAATGACTGATGATTTTACGGTAAGTTTAGCAACATGGCCTAGATTTGTATCAGTCATTTTAAACAGGTTGCAACTTAGCAGTGCATACACCGAATGTCCTGTACTTGAGCGCAAGAAGTACAGTAGCTGCTCTGTATACCCCTTTACGTAGTCATGTAGCCTGCCCTTTGCTTGGGGAAAAGCTCTTTTTATTTTCTTCACTATCTTACTGTAGACTTTTTTCCTAGGCACTTATTTTCTAGTGCATACACTGAATGACTGAAGGAAGATGAAGGGAACTAAGGGTCTGTTTGGTTTGAGGCCTAGCATTGCCACACTTTGCCACACATTTTTGCCAAGCTTGCCTAGAGTGAGGCACTAGGCTAAGGCAGATATGAAAATCCATAGGCCACGGTTTTAGCTCATTTTTGACCAAAAAAAAAAAAAACGAAAAATCCACGTGATCTGTTCAGCTTATAGAAACCTGAACATTCTGTGATTTACAATCAATAACTACATATCCTCAGACTGGAGGATGCTTTCCTAATTATGTATTGCTATGGCTCTGAGCTGAAATTTCCCAGAAAGGAATTGTTACAATATTCCGACTTTAGATGCATGCTAATAGCGATTTCGGGGTTTGCCACACTCCCCTGCATGTGTGCACTGTGATCAATAGCCAGAGTCCATGTAGCACCTGCTGGTAGATCGCTCCTTGTCATGAGGCGCTTTTGTGGGTGTGATCCAGTAGTCCAGATCCCTCCATTGGTGATAATTTCTAGCACTGGTGGAAGGGCATTGCCTCTTTTATCATGCTCACAGCCTGGCTTCTCTGGAAACATTGAAATGACTGTGCTGTCAATGGCGCAATGCCAGACATCAGCCGGCTGCTTTGTGCAATTCAAGATGAGGCTCAGGCTTAGTGCAGAGCTGGCGCCCTAGGGTTGTGCACGATCATCCCAGAAGAGTAGTGGCGTGTGTTTGTATTTGAGTGTCAGGTTTCTACCTCTCTTAGAGGCCTGTTTTGTAGAACTATTTCTCCTTCTCTTTTAACGAAATGATGCCAAAGTCTTTTTACATATTTGCGAAAAAATAGCGAATTCAATTTTCAAATTTTAACTGATTTGTTTCACCAGGTTGTGGACCACTTTGGTGATAACTTAGTAACCTAACTACTCAAATTGCTTGCTGCATTTTGGAATGTTGATATACATGTTTTCATACAGTTCAGATGCTATAGAGAGAGCATGGCAAATTCTAGAGAAGATCCCAGGAAGAGCGACAGGAGCATATAGCCATAGTCAGGTATCTACATACTATTGGAAGAATGTTGTTATGGTTCCGATCTTGATCATTCACGCAGCTGTCTATTTCAGGGTGTGAAAGGTTTGCGTGATGAAATTGCTGCCGGTATTGCTGCCCGTGATGGTTTCCATGCTAGTGGAGACAACATCTTCCTTACAGATGGAGCAAGCCCAGCAGTATGTATATTGTATACTGGATTAATTAATATGAACAGTAGTGAATCATTTACTAGCAATAAGGACATTGATTCTTCCAGTTAGAAGTCAATGCCTGACTGTACATATCGTTTCAGCTTGTCGTCACTAATCCAGTCTAGTTTCTTTTTTACCTAGGTCCATATGATGATGCAGTTACTGATAAGGTCTGAGAAGGATGGCATTCTCTGCCCTCTTCCACAATACCCGCTGTATTCTGCATCAATAGCCCTTCATGGTGGCTCTTTTGTATGTTCTACAACAATGGTTCTGATGCTTTGAAGTGTTGAATCTGCATGTTTGATGATTTAATTTCTGGAATAATTTTGGCTTCAGGTTCCTTATTTCCTTGATGAAGAGGCAGGGTGGGGGCTAGAGGTCGACGAGCTTAAAAAACAAGTAGATGAGGCTCGATCTAAGGGTATCACCGTCAGAGCGCTCGTGGTCATAAATCCGGGAAACCCAACTGGACAGGTTATTATTGATGAAACTTTTATCTGCAAAAAAGCCTAAAAGACTTTCTCAGTGATATACTCAGGAAAGTTGTATGTCAGTAAGCTATTATTGCTGTGGTACATACTTAGATAGATAGACCATGACAGACAGATAACCTATGGACATATACTCTTTTAAGTCTTCTTCATGGAATTTGATCTCGGTATAGTGGTTACTTAACACTTTTACTTTCACAAGGTTCTTGCGGAGGAAAACCAAAAGAAAATTGTTGAATTCTGCAAGAACGAAGGACTTGTGCTTCTTGCAGATGAGGTGAGTCCAGAATCTGTAATCAAAAGTTTGCCTTTGTTAATATGCACAAGCTACTATAAATACCATATGAATTTGATGGGTATTCTAAGCGTGCTTGTTCTTTATTCATTTACCGTAGGTTTACCAAGAAAACATATATGTTGAGGATAAGCAGTTCCACTCTTTCAAAAAGATTGCACGGTCAATGGGATACACCGATGATGATCTTCCTTTAGTATCGTTCCAGTCAGTGTCGAAAGGTAATTGAATCCTTCTATTGTCTGCGGTCCTTTTCCTTGTGCATCTCTTAGCACATGGTAAGGCTTTTTCTGTGTCCTGCTAGGTTACTATGGAGAATGTGGTAAACGAGGAGGCTACATGGAAGTAACTGGATTTAATGCCGATGTAAGGGAACAAATTTACAAGGTGGCATCAGTGAATCTTTGTTCCAATATCTCTGGCCAAATTCTCTCTAGCCTCATAATGAGCCCACCCAAGGTCAGTATATCATGTATGGAGCAGTTGCAAAGTGGAAAAATTGTGGACCTATATAGATGATTACTTATTTTACAGGCAGGGGATGAATCATATGAATCCTTCATGGTAGAGAGAGATGGTATTCTTTCATCGCTGGCTCGGCGTGCAAAGGTTTGTTCCGCCCTTTTTTTTATTGCTCCCACCTATTTTGATTTGTAAGACTGGTCGATGTTCCAGTAGAACTGCAACCTAATGCATAACTTCCCTATTCCGTCTTTTATGCTTTATCACCTGAAGATATTTAAGGACATCGTCGTTGTTAACTTTCTTCACCTTACACAGGCCTTGGAAGAAGCATTCAACAGTTTAGAAGGCATCACCTGCAACAAGGCTGAGGGCGCAATGTATTTGTTCCCTCGCCTTCATTTACCCCAGAAGGTGATTGGGGCTGCCCAAGCAGCTGGTGCTGCCCCAGATGCATACTATGCGCTCCGCCTTCTTCAAGCTACTGGAATTGTCGTCGTTCCTGGATCTGGATTTGGTCAGGTTGGTAATCTCAAAGCCTCACCAAAAGCTGTAAGGTTCTTTTTTGTGGTTCAGAGCATGACTAAGTTTTCACTAACATCTTGTGTTGCATCTTAATTTTGTGAAGGCTCCTGGAACGTATCATTTCAGATGCACGATCTTGCCACAGGAAGACAAAATCCCTGAAATCATATCCAGATTCAGGGAATTCCATGAGAAATTCATGGAGGAGTACCGTGATGTTAGCCGTGACGAAGCACCCACCGGTACTACACCTGAAAGCGGAGGAGATTAAATGGGCAAATCAAACTCAGTCACAATAATAAAGATGATGTGGTCGCGTCACCCCCGCGTTCAACGGACAGTCAACCTAACCTGCCCAAGCTTCTGTTACATGCAGCCCTTGAATTAAACCTTACAAAACCTCGAGAATTGTATACTTGCAAAACCATGTGCTTTTTGCCTTGTTCTTAGGGCCTGGCAGATGCAAGATTTCACTAAACCTTGATGCCAAACTGAGACGTTGCACCGGCAGCGCATCCCTGCCTGGGAAATGTTATGGGGGGGAAATCTTACTGTGTACATGTTCGGTTCTTTGATCGGAGTTCGAGTTTCTGCATGCTGCTTGTAAAATATACACTGCACGCACACCATGTTATAAAATCAGAACGGATGCTGGGTGTTTGATGAGCGGGCCTATCGGTTAACATAAGACGATTTCCCTAGGAGCCATTGTTACGAAAGCGAACACGTCCTTTTCCGAGGCTTTGATGATCATACTTTGAAACCTTTTTTGTTATTTTTTTGCAGGACAGCACACTTTAAAACCTGTAAATGTAAATGCACGTTTAACCGCATAAAAGGAGCAATGAGCGCGGCGTTAAAAGAGCAATGATACTGTATTTTTCTAGGGACCGAGACACTCTCCAGTAGACGGGTAGAAAATTTCGCATGTGACTTGAGTGGGTGGCAACCCACTCGTTGTGCATCTGGTCCACCCACAGTAGCATACATTACTCCGATGGGCCCAAAAGCGCGCCGCCCGCTCGGTCCACTCCACCGTCCTGGACCAGCAAGCAGCCTGTCCTGCCTTGCCTCAACGCTACATGAAGCAGCATCATGCTGTTACCACTACTCACCCCCGGTAGATTCAGACCGAGATGGTCTGACTGTCAAATGTTACTACCACTGCCAGCTTAGCTTAGAGAGGCCACAAGTCAGCGGTGAGGCTATGCTTAGCCGTGGATGATTGCGGCTCTGCACGCCCAGCAGCTCCACTCCAGGCCAAACGGAAGAGAAAGGGCGGAAAAACGCGGTGGCTTTTGCGGTGCTGCTGCGTGTCCCTGGATCGGGTGGCCGCGAGATGCAAGCGCAATGATACGGTGGCGGGTGATGGATGGATGATCAACCCCCCCGAGCCGACCCCCGTCGCCGCCTTGTCAACCGCTCCATCATTTTCCTTTGCGCGGCGTCATGATTCCCGGTCCCCCTGCCGTGCCCCCACACCGCCAAAGTCCACCCCCACCACGCCACGCCCGATCCAGAGCGAGCCGGGTAAAATCATGCGCATCTACTCCTACGTTGCATCTGCATGCCGGCCCATGGATCGCGGCGCGGTTCCGCGGTAGTAAATTCAGGCCCACGCGACACGCGAGTCCGAGTTCGAGATCCCGGTGGCGACGGAGGGGCCCCCCCACCGCCGCACGGGACGGACTACTGCGGTGAACAGACGCTCACTGTCGCTGGTGTTGGTTAGAGACAGAGAAAAAAAGGAATTATGTTTAGCTACTAAAGCTGCGTAAGCACGCTTTGGGCGGAGCTTTGGTTGCACTTGCGGCTAAAGCGGCCCTCCGGCGCAGCCACGGCCCAAAGCAAAGCCATATGGAAGAGCAAAAGCGAGCCGAGACGCACGTACGTACACGCTAGGCGCGCACGCAGCGCCAGCCTAGCGCGCGCGCGGCGCATGCAGCGGCAGCCGCGCAGATCTCGCCTCGTCCCGTCTTCTTTTTCGCCCAGCTGAACGGATCCGAGCAGAGGGCGGCGCACCGCCGGGGGCAGGAGGCAGGCGGTATCCCCGCGGGGATTCGGCTGCCGGCGACTTTAAGCCAGCGGGCGGGGCGGGCCGGCCGGCCGTCGTGTCTCGCGGCGAGCCGGGGCGAGCGAGAGACACCGTGTCAGTGACGGCCGGCCGCACTGCCCCCTTGCCCTTGGGTAGCAAAGGCTCTCGCTCGCTTTCGCTGTTGCATGGACGGGTTGGGTGGGCGCGCACTTGCGCTGCGCCAAAGACAAAGGATCACTGACTGCCCCCCGCTCTTCCTCTTCTCTTCTATAGTGCTCTCTGTGTTTCCTCCGTCCCTTTTCCTTTTCCTCCCATCCTCGAACTCAACTTGCAATGACACACGATCCTTCTGGGCTCGTTGCATCTCGGTGTTATTCGTTTCATCTTCGTGTGTTGTTTGCTTAAGAAGAGATGCAAAATTTTGGTTGCCTTCGTCGGTAGATCAGCTGTAGTTCATGTGCATTCAGCAGTAGTGTGCAGTGTTTCTTTTGAACTCCTCGGTCTGAAGATAATAAAAGGTCTACTGGTATGACGCATGGAATGGTCAATTGCTTGTCAAGGAAAGAAGAGAGGAGCAGTCAGTCGCCAGTCGCCACCGAGCTCTGCCGCCGGCACGGGAATCGATAAAACAACGGAAGCCGGTGGCAACTACTCTACAGAATTGGCGACACATGCGCACATCCCAGGAGACAGACGGCTGATTTGATCTCCATGGAAACATCTCCCGAATTACTCTACTGCAATGCAACAAATCATCGTACTACCACTACCACGTACGCCACACACATCAATCGGAAGCAACGGCGACGGGAGGCATTCGGTCAGACGGCGACCTCCATTCTCGGCTCGAAGGAGAAGGCGGCCACGAAGTCCATGGCCTCGCCGTCGCCGCCGGCGCACCGCGGCAGCTCCTCCCACGCGTTGCTCCTTACGTCGCACATGAAGCACCCGTTGGCGTCCGCGTCGTCGGAGCTGACGCACACCATCACGCGCCCGCCGTGGCCCACGCAGTTCACGTCGGCCTTCTTGCCGTACAAGCCGTGCGACATGGCCGGGGGCATCGCGGCCGCCTGCCGCCACGCGCCGTCGGAGAACTCCCACACGCGCAGGCTCGCCGTGTCCAGGTACTCCGAGAGGACCACCACGTAGGCCCTGCCGTCGCACGCCACCACGTCGATCGAGTACTCGAAATGCACCGGTAGGATACGCGGGAGCTCCGAGAACACGCGGCGCGACAGGTCGCAAGCCACCACCGCGCCCGAGTTGCTCAGGAAGTAGGCCACGGCCTCGCTGCCGTCGCTGCGGCACGTCACGGCCGACGAGTACTGCCTCGACACGCTGCGCTGCGTGCTGGACACCATCACGTCGCCGGACTTGCTCAGGTAATAGACCGCGCCGTCGCCGTCGCCGTCCATGTCCTCGTCAATGTCGTCGTCGTCGTGCGGCGCTGGCGCGTCCGCGGACGAGGCCTCTGTCTTCCGCGACAGAGGCACGGTGTCCTCCCACGCGTTCTTGGAGGAGTCGAACACCGTCATGGACAGATGCGGAAGCTCGCCAAGGATGAGGACCACGCGGTAGGGCGATCCGTACATGGCCACGGCATAGAGCGCGTCTGGTGCGGCCGGAGGCGGTGGCGGGAGCGCCCGGGAGACGCCGCTGAGCGGGTTGGCCACGGTGAGCGCGCCAGTTTCAGGTGCGCGGTAGAGCACGAGCCCACCCGCGGCGGCCACCGGCACGGGGCCAGGGGCGCCACGGCACCACGCCCAGGTCTTCTCGGCGGCGTCGAACGCGATGGTGTGGCAGGGAGGGCTCTCCTCCTCCTCCTCCTGTTGGTCGGACAGCATGAGGAACCACGGGTCCCGGGCGGGGACGCGAGCGCAGGCGGCGAGGAAGGCAGGCGAGCCCGCGGCCTCGCGCCACCGCCGGCACACGCCCCGGAGGCGGAAGAAGCTGGCGGGCGGGAGGCGCGCGAGGACGCGCTCGAGCATGTCCTCATGGAGCTGCCCAAGCTCAGGCGCAGACAGAACTTGGCACTTGCGCTTCTTGCCGCAGCTCGCAGACACTGCCGCCGCCATGTCCAAGATCTTGGAGCGGGCAGAGGAGAAAATACAGAGGAAGGGGGTGGAAGAAGCTGAAGCTGGCAATAGCGGTGCGAGTGAGGTCGCCGGCTTTATATCTGCGGCCCGAGTGAGTGGAGGCGCAGAGAGGTGGCGGTGGCGGTGGTGGGGAGGAAGGTTCGTGCGGAGGAGACGGTGGTGGTGGAGGTGGAAGAGGAGGCTCTTTTTGTTCGCGTTGACATGCAAAGCGAAAGAGAAAGATGCACTTTGGGAAGGCCAAGTGAGGTGTGGGGAGGAGGGAGGAGGCTGGCTGGGTGCGCGTGTGGGCGTGGGCGCGGTCGTGGTGGTGGTGGGGAGAGCGTGGCGCGTGCACTGCCTGTGTTCTGCCCCTGCCGTCCTAGTCGTCGGCATATATAGCCGAGCGGCTGAGGGCCAAGGCCAGCGGCGCGACGCCGGTGCGGAATGGCAAATGACAGCGAGGAGAGACTGCCGAGTAGATTTCCTTTTTTTACTTGGACTGCAAAGTGGTTAACGAACGGCAAGGCACCTTCTCGATGGCACGAATTCTCTGTTAAACGTTTGATTGAACATATTTTCGCAAATTCCTTGGATTTCTTTCTTTTGGGGGGGTGGGGGAGGGATTCCTCGGATTTCTTTTGTTAGCACTAACCTTGATATTATTATTTTCAAAAATCAGAGGCAAAAGCTTGCTCATCTTCGACTGCATCCGGACAACCATCTCCAACTACATTCGGGCTGCCTGCTTCGTCTGGCCGCCTCCTCGGCCTGCATCCTGGTCGCCGGCTCCGTTGCCGCAGTCGAAGCCGCCCTCGCCACCTCCCTCTCTTTGCGATCGTTGATCTACTTCTTGTTCTCTAGAAGCCATTTCTTGGCATGCTCATCCAAGGAAATTCATCCGCCAACAAGATATTCGTATCGCCCGCGTCCCATGCGAGTTGCAGTCTCTTCTTCTCGAGCTCAATCTCTTCAAATGTCTTGGCCTTCTCAAGTTCCCATTTGATCATCGCCTCTTACTTCTCCAACTCGATCTTCTCCTTCTTAATTTCAAGCTTCCTCTCTGCCCTTGACTTCATCCTCTCCTTTTGCGCATCCAACATAAGTTTGTACGTCTCCTCTTTCTTGTTCTTCCTTGCCGAAAAAATGCCCGTGCACGTGGACAACATTTTTGTAGCCGTGGCGTCACGTGAGATCCTTGCCTTCTCCCACTTGTTTTCCATGACTTGGCGGTTATCCTTTGGCATGATAGCTTTTCCATTGGGGACGACAACGTCCTCATCGTCCAACCCAATGGATTGATGGGAGCTTGAGCCATCATTCCTCTTCTTGCCGGCCTTGAGATCGGCCACAACTTGTTGCCACTTTGGCTTGTCATTCAATAAGAGCCAACAGTGGCTAAAAGCAAATGGCTTCTTGTCAAGTTTGTGATACAAAATGGTCGCCACCGTCGTCTAGCATGCAACATACATATGAACACAAGAATGAAAAACACACAAACATATTGAAATGACAATAAGATGAGGCAATCGAGCTTACATGAGTTACCACTCCCATCCCACTTTGAGGCCGTTTGGTCACTTGTGAGTAGTAACCGACATACTTGTTCACTTCTCCTTGAATGATTACCCATCAATGTTGGAGAGATGCCACATCATGGGTGCTCACGATAGGATGCGGGTCCACATACTCCTTTCATTCATGATAGTCCTTCCAAATCTTCTCCCAATGCGTGGTCCCCTTTTGCTCGGTGCCACTTATTAGATCCATTTTTTATCTCAATTAAGATTTGATCAACAAGATGTCCTCATATCTTGACAAAGCAAGACCTCTTGCCTTCGTCGTCTTGCCCTTCTTCTTCCTCTTGCTAGGATTGGGATCAGATGTTGCCCCAAGCACAAATGCGGTCGTCTCCTCCATTTCATGTTCCACATGGACCCGATCTTCATTCTCATTGATCGTGCTTGCCAAGTACATCTCCTACACATTCATGGTTTGCAAGCAATCATCATGTGCGAACTAGTGATCTATACGAAACATTGAACATTTGATCGGACAAGAGCAAACGTACCGGTCTTGTTCAGACATTTCGTCGAACATGTCGAATGCAACCCGAGCGGGGAGGAGGGTGCCTGTGCTCACCCGCTCCTGAACATGCTACGGCGACTCACACTCTTCGACCGACGACTGCTGCGTGGCCGGAAAGTGTTGGAAATATGCCCTAGAGGCAATAATAAAATGGTTATTATTGTATTTCCTAGTTAATGATAATTGTCTATTGTTCATGCTATAATTGTGTTAACCAGAAACCGTAATACATGTGTGAATACATAGACCACAACATGTCCCTAGTGAGCCTCTAGTTGACTAGCTCGTTGATCAATAGATGGTCACGGTTTCATGACCATGGACATTAGATGTCGTTGATAATGGGATCACATCATTGGGAGAATGATGTGATGGACAAGACCCAATCCTAAGCATAGCACAAGATCGTGTAGTTCGTTTGCTAAAGCTTTTCAATGTCAAGTATCGTTTCCTTAGACCATGAGATTGTGCAACTCCCGGATACCGTAGGAATGCTTTGGGTGTGCCAAACGTCACAACGTAACTGGGTGGCTATAAAGGTGCACTACGGGTATCTTCGAAAGTGTCTGTTGGGTTGGCACGAATCGAGATTGGGATTTGTCGCTTCGTGTGACGGAGAGGTATCTCTGGGCCCACTCGGTAAGACATCATCATAATGAGCTCAATGTGACTAAGGAGTTAGTCACGGGATGATGTATTACGGAACGAGTAAAGAGACTTGCCGGTAACGAGATTGAACAAGGTATAGAGATACCGACAATCAATCTCGGGCAAGTATCATACCGATAGACAAAGGGAATTGTATACGGAATTGTTCGAATCCCCGACATCGTGGTTCATCCGATGAAATCATCGTGGAGTATGTGGGAGACAACATGGGTATCTAGATCCCGCTATTGGTTATTGACCGGAGAGGTGTCTCGGTCATGTCTACATGTCTCCCGAACCCGTAGGGTCTACACACTTAAGGTTCGATGACACTAGGGTTATAGGGAAATGGTATACGTGATTACCGAAGGTTTTTTGGAGTCCCGGATGAGATCCTGGACGTCACGAGGAGCTCCGAAATGGTCCGGAGGTAAAGATTGATATATAGGAAGTCCAGTTTTGGTCACCGGAAAGTTTTCGGGCTCATCGGTAGTGTACCGGGAGTGCCGGGAGGGTGCCGGAGGACCCCCGGGAGGGGTGTGACGACCAAAGGACTTTGTGGGCCCTTATAGGAGGTGTGCCAGACCTTATTGGGCTGGCCAAGACCTTCTAGAAAGGCCCATGTGGCTGGAGATAAGAGATAGGGCTGAAAAAGGTTTAAAAGGAGGAGATCCACCTCCCTTGTGGGAGGTGGACCCTCCCCCTAGTTCGGCCGAAGCTCTCCTCCTTGGAGGAGGGGACAAGGCAGCCCTCCCTCTCCCTCCTCCTATATATATGCAAGGGTTTGGGCTGATTTGAGACATGACTTCTCTCTCTCTCTCTCGGCGCAGCCCTACCCTTCCTCTTCCTCATTCTCCGTAACGCTTGGCGAAGCCCTGCCGGAGTTCACGTAGCTCCACCGTCACCACGCCATCGTGCTGCTGGAGCTCTCCCTCAACCGCTCCTTCCTCCTTGCTGGATCAAGGCGTAGGAGACGTCATCGGGTTGTACGTGTGTTGAACGCGGAGGCGCCGTTGTTCGGCGCTGAGATCGGAATCCACCGCGATCTGAATCGCAGCGAGTACGACTCCAGCAACCACGTTCTTGTAACGCTTCCGCTTAGCGATATTCAAAGGTATGAAGATGCAATCTCTCCCCACTCGTTTCTGGTTTCTCCATGGATAGATCTTGGTGATCATAGGAATTGTTTTGATTTACTACTACGTCTCCCAACAGTGGCATCATGAGCTAGGTTTATGCGTAGAATCTATGCACGAGTAGAACACAAGTTGTTGTGGGCATCGATTTTGTTAATATGCTTACCACTACTAGTCTTATCTTTGATTCGACGGTATTGTGGGATGAAGCGGCCCGGACCGACTTTACACGTACGCTTACGTGAGACTGGTTCCACCGCCTGACATGCACTTGTTGCATAAGGTGGCTAGCAGGTGGTTGTCTCTCCCACCTTAGTCGGATTGGATTCGATGAAAAGGGTCCTTATGAAGGGTAAATAGCAATTGGCATATCATGTTGTGGTTTTGGCGTAGGTAAGAAACGTTCTTGCTAGAAACCTATAGCAGCCACGTAAAAACTTGCAACTACAAATTAGAGGTCGTCTAACTTGTTTTTGCAGCATATGCCTTGTGATGTGATATGGCCAAAGAATGTGATGTGATGCATTGTGATGTATGAGATTGATCGTGTTCTTGTAATAGGTTTCACGACTTGCATGTCGATGAGTATGACAACCGGCAGGAGCCATAGGAGTTGTCTTATTTTATTGTATGACCTGCGTGTCAATCATAAACGCCATGTAATTACTTTAATTTATTGCTAAACGTTAGCCATAGTAGTAGAAGTAATAGTTGGCGAGACAACTTCATGAAGACACAATGATGGAGATCATGGTGTCGTGCCGGTGACAGTGATGATCATGGTGCCTCGAAGATGGAGATCAAAGGAGCAAGATGATATTGGCCATATCATGTCACTATATTGATTGCATGTGATGTTTATCATGTTTACATCTTATTTGCTTAGAACGACGGTAGTAAATAAGATGATATCTCAATAAAATTTGAAGAGAAGTGTTCACCCTAACTGTGCACCGTTGCTAAGGATCGTCGTTCCGAAGCACCACGTGATGATCGGGTGTGATAGGTTCTAACGTTCGCATACAACGGGTGTAAGCCAGATTTACACACGCGGAACACTTAGGTTGACTTGACGAGCCTAGCATGTACAGACATGGCCTCGGAACACGGAAGACCGAAAGGTCAAACATGAGTCGTATAGAAGATACGATCAACATGGAGATGTTCACCGTGGATGACTAGTCCGTCTCACGTGATGATCGGACACGGGCTAGTTGACATGGATCATGTGTCACTTGGATGACTAGAGAGATGTCTATCTAAGTGGGACTTCATTAAATAATTTGATTATGTGAACTTAATTATCATGAACTTAGTCTAAAATTATCTTTACAATCTATAATGTAGATCCAATGGCCAACGCAAATGTCACCCTCAATTTCAACACGTTCCTAGAGAAAACCAAGCTGAAAGATGATGGAAGCAACTATGCGGACTGGGTCCGTGGCTTGAGGATCATCCTCATAGCTTCCAAGAAATTGTATGTCCTTGATGCACCACTAGGTGACCCACCCCTTCTCCTAGCAGAGCAAGACGTTGCGAACGCTTGGCATTCTCGCTGTGATGATTACTCCCTTGTTCAGTGCACCATGCTTTATAGTTTAGAACCGGGGCTCCAAAAGAGTTTTGAGCAACACGGAGCATATGAGATGTTCCAAGAGCTGAAACTGGTTTTCCAAGCTCATGCCCGGGTCGAGAGATATGACGTCTCCGACAAGTTCTTCAGCTGTAAGATGGAGGAGAATAGTTCTGTCAGTGAGCACATCCTCAAGATGTCTGGGCTACACAACCGCTTGACTCAGTTGGGAGTTAATCTCCCGAATGACTCGGTCATTGACAGAATCCTCCAGTCGCTTCCACCTAGCTACAAGAGCTTTGTGATGAACTACAACATGCAAGGGATGAAGACGTCCATTCCTGAGTTGTACTCGATGCTGAAATCAGCAGAGGTCGAGATCAAAAAGGAGCATCAAGTGTTGATGGTGAATAAGACCACTAGTTTCAAGAAAGGTAAGGGTAAGAAGAACTTCAAGAAGGACGGCAAAGCTGTTGCCGCGCCCGGTAAGCAAGTTGCCGGGAAGAAGAAGAACAAGTATGGACCCAAGCCTGAGACTGGGTGTTTTTATTGCAAGGGTACCGGTCACTGGAAGCAGAACTGCCCTAAGTACTTAGCGGATAAGAAGGACGACAACATTAAAGGTATATGTGATATACTTGTTATTGATGTGTACCTAATCAGCGCTCTTAGTAGCTCCCGGGTATTTGATATCGGTGCAGTTGCTCACATTTGTAACTCCAAGCAGGAGCTGCGGAATAAGCGGAGGCTGGCAAAGGACGAGGTGACGATGCGCGTCGGGAATGGTTCCAAGGTCGATGTGATCGCCGTCGGCACGCTACCTCTACATCTACCTTCGGGATTAGTATTAAACCTTAATAATTGTTATTTAGTACCAGCTTTGAGCATGAACATTGTATCTGGATCTCGCTTAATGCGAGATGGCTACTCATTTTAATCTGAGAATAATGGTTGTTCTATTTATATGAGAGAAATGTTTTATGGTCATGCCTCGCTGGTCAATGGTTTATTTTTGATGAATCTCGAACGTGATGTTACACATGTCCATAGTGTGAGTACCAAAAAGTGTAAGGTTGATAACGATAGTCCCACTTACATGTGGCACTGCCGCCTTGGTCATATTGGTGTCAAACGCATGAAGAAGCTCCATACTGATGGACTTTTGGAGTCTCTTGATTTCGAATCATTTGACACGTGCGAACCATGCCTCATGGGCAAGATGACCAAGACTCCATTCTCCGGAACAATGGAGTGAGCAACTGACTTGTTGGAAATAATACATACCAATGTATGTGGTCCAATGAGTGTTGAGGCTCGTGATGGCTACCGTTATGTTCTCACCCTCACTGATGACTTGAGTAGATATGGGTATGTCTACTTAATGAAACATAAGTCTGAAACTTTTGAAAGGTTCAAGGAATTTCAGAGTAAGGTAGAGAATCAACGTGACAGGAAAATAAAGTGCCTACGATCTGATCGTGGCGAAGAATATTTAAGTCACGAGTTTGGCACGCACCTAAGGAAATGTGGAATTGTTTCACAACTCATGCCGCCTGGCACACCTCAGCGAAATGGTGTGTCTGAACGTCGTAATTGCACTCTATTAGATATGGTACGATCTATGATGTCTCTTACCGACTTATCGCTATCATTTTGGGGATATGCATTAGAGACCGCCGCATTCACTTTAAATAGGGCACCGTCAAAATCCATTGAGACGACACCGTATGAATTATGGTTTGGAAAGAAACCTAAGCTGTCGTTTCTAAAAGTTTGGGGTTGCGATGCTTATGTGAAGAAACTTCAACCTGAGAAGCTCAAACCCAAAGCGGAAAAGTGCGTCTTCATAGGATATCCCAAAGAGACTATTAGGTATACCTTCTACCTACGATCCGAGGGCAAAGTCTTTGTTGCCAAGAATGGATCCTTTCTCGAGAAAGAGTTTCTCTCGAAAGAAGTAAGTGGGAGGAAAATAGAACTTGATGAGGTAATTGTACCTCCACTCGAACCGGAGAGTAGCGCAACACAGGAAGTTGTTTCTGTGGAGCCTACACCGGCTGGAGAGGAAGTTAATGATGATGATCATGAAACTTCAGATCAAGTTACTATTGAACGTCGAAGGTCCACTAGGACACGTTCCTCACCAGAGTGGTACGGCAACCCTATCCTAGAGATCATGTTGTTAGATAACGGCGAACCTTCGAACTATGAAGAAGCGATGGCGGGCCCGGATTCCAACAAATGGCTTGAAGCCATGAAATCCGAGATAGGATCCATGTATGAGAACAAAGTGTGGACTTTGGTGGACTTGCCTATTGATAAGCGAGCCATTGAAAATAAATGGATCTTTAAGAAGAAGACTGACGCGGATGGTAATGTGACCGTCTATAAGGCTCGGCTTGTCGCTAAGGGTTATCGACAAGTTCAAGGAGTTGAATACGATGAGACTTTCTCACCCGTAGCGATGCTGAAGTCTGTCCGAATCATGTTAGCAATTGCCACATTTTATGATTATGAGATCTGGCAAATGGACATCAAAACGGCATTCCTTAATGGCTTCCTTAAGGAAGAACTGTATATGATGTAGTCGGAAGGTTTTGTCGATCCTAAAGATGCTAACAAAGTATGCAAGCTCCAGCGCTCCATCTATGGGCTGGTGCAAGCATCTCGGAGTGGAACATTCGCTTTAATGAAGTGATTAAAGCGTTTGGGTTTGTACAGGTTTATGGAGAACCCTGTATTTACAAGAAAGTGAGTGGGAGCTCTGTAGCATTTCTCATATTATATGTGGATGACATACTGATAATGGGAATGATATAGAACTTTTGGAAAGTGTAAATGCCTACTTGAATAAGTGTTTTTCAATGAAGGACCTTGGAGAAGCTGCTTACATATTAGGTATTAAGATCTATAGAGATAGATCGAGATGCCTCATAGGTCTTTCACAAAGCACATACCTTGAAAAGATATTGAAGAAGTTCAATATGGATCAGTCCAAGAAGGGGTTCTTGCTTGTGTTACAAGGTGTGAGATTGAGTACGACTCAATGCCCGACCACGGCAAAGGATATAGAAGAGATGAGTGTCATCCCCTATGCTTCAACCATAGGCTCTATTATGTATGCCATGCTGTGTACCAGACCTGATGTGAACCTTGCCATAAGTTTGGTAGGGAGGTATCAAAGTGATCCTGGAGCGGAACACTGGACAACGGTCAAGAATATCCTGAAGTACCTGAAAAGGACAAAGGACATGTTTCTCGTATATGGAGGTGCCGAAGAGCTCGTCGTAAAGGGTTACGTCGATGCTAGCTTCGACACAGATCCGTACGACTCCAAGTCGCAAACCGGATACATGTATGTTTTGAACGGAGGGGCAGTCAGCTGGTGCAGCAGCAAGCAAAGCGTCGTGGCGGCATCTACATGTGAAGCGGAGTACATAGCTGCTTCGAAAGCAGCAAAGGAAGGAGTCTGGATGAAGGAGTTCATCACCGACCTAGGAGTAATTCCAAGTGCGTCGGGCCCGATGACTCTATTCTATGACAACACTGGAGCTATTGCCCTTGCGAAGGAGCCCAGGTTTCACAAGAAGACAAGACACATCAAGCGCCGCTTCAACTCCATCCGTGATTACATTCAGGAGGGAGATATAGATATTTGTAAAGTGCATACGGATCTGAATGTCGCAGATCCGTTGGCTAAACCTCTCTCACGAGCAAAACACGATCAACACCAGAATGCTATGGGTGTACGATTCATCACAATGTAATTATTGACTCTAGTGCAAGTGGGAGACTGTTGGAAATATGCCCTAGAGGCAATAATAAAATGGTTGTTATTGTATTTCCTAGTTCATGATAATTGTCTATTGTTCATGCTATAATTGTGTTAACCGAAAACCGTAATACATGTGTGAATACATAGACCACAACATGTCCCTAGTGAGCCTCTAGTTGACTAGCTTGTTGATCAATAGATGGTCACGGTTTCATGACCATGGACATTGGATGTTGTTGATAACGAGATCACATCATTGGGAGAATGATGTGATGGACAAGACCCAATCCTAAGCATAGCACAAGATCGTGTAGTTCGTTTGCTAAAGCTTTTCAATGTCAAGTACCGTTTCCTTAGACCATCAGATTGTGCAACTCTCGGATACCGTAGGAATGCTTTGGGTGTGCCAAACGTCACAACATAACTGGGTGGCTATAAAGGTGCACTACGGGTATCTCCGAAAGTGTCTGTTGGGTTCGCACGAATCGAGACTGGGATTTGTCGCTTCGTGTGACGGAGAGGTATGTCTGGGCCCACTCGGTAAGACATCATCATAATGAGCTCAATGTGACTAAGGAGTTAGTCACGGGATGATGTATTACGGAACGATTAAAGAGACTTGCCGGTAACGAGATTGAACAAGGTATAGAGATACCGATGATTGAATCTCACGCAAGTATCATACCGATAGACAAAGGGAATTGTATACAAGATTGTTTGAATCCCCGACATCGTGGTTCATCTGATGAAATCATCATGGAGTATGTGGGAGCCAACATGGGTATCCAGATCCCGCTGTTGGTTATTGACCGGAGAGGTGTCTCGATCATGTCTACATGTCTCCCGAACCCGCAGGGTCTACACACTTAAGGTTCGATGACGCTAGGGTTATAGAGAAATGGTATACGTGATTACCGAAGGTTGTTCGGAGTCCCGGATGAGATCCCGGACGTCATGAGGAGCTCCGGAATGGTCCGGAGGTAAAGATTGATATATAGGAAGTCCAGTTTTGGTCACCGGAAAGTTTTCGGGCTCATCGGTAGTGTACCGGGAGTGCCGGGAGGGTGCCGGAGGACCCCCGGGAGGGATGTGACGACCAAAGGACTTCGTGGGCCCTTAGAGGAGGTGTGACAGCCCTTATTGGGCTTGCCAAGACCTTCTAGAAAGGTCCATGCGGCTGGAGATAAGAGATAGGGCTGAAAAAGGTTTAAAAGGAGGAGATCCACCTCCCTTGTGGGAGGTGGACTCTCCCCCTAGTTCGGCCGAAGCTCTCCTCCTTGGAGGAGGGGCCAAGGCAGCTCTCCCTCTCCCTCCTCCTATATATATGCAAGGGTTTGGGCTTATTTGAGACACGACTTCTCTCTCTCTCAGCGCAGCCCTACCCTTCCTCTTCCTCGTTCTCCGTAGCGCTTGGCGAAGCCCTGCCGGAGTTCACGTAGCTCCACCGTCACCACGCCGTCGTGCTGCCAGAGCTCTCCCTCAACCTCTCCTTCCTCCTTGCTGGATCAAGGCGTAGGAGACGTCATCGGGTTGTACGTGTGTTGAACGCGGAGGCGCCGTTGTTCGGCGCTGAGATCGGAATCCACCGCGAACTGAATCGCAGCGAGTACGACTCCACCAACCACGTTCTTGTAACGCTTCCACTTAGCGATCTTCAAAGGTATGAAGATGCAATCTCTCCCCACTCGTTTCTGGTTTCTCCATGGATAGATCTTGGTGATCGTAGGATTTTTTTTTATTTACTACTACGTCTCCGAACAGAAAGCTCTTTGGAATGGTTCAGCCGGCCGTCGCATCCTCCTCGGTCTTGACAATGTCGGATGACACAATCTGTGCCTGCGCTTGGATGGATGGGGTGCGAGGGGCTCGGAGTGCCAAGGGAGACATCTTGTCGACGATGCCCGCACCTGCCTGCGCCACCAACTCCGCCTCCCTCTATCGCTGTCGGCGACGACTCATCTTACAAGCGACATTCTCCGGCTTGCAAGACAAGTGGAGGAAGGGACGCCGACGAACGAGGCGGACTACGTCTCCATCGCAATGGTCGGGGATGGGCTAGAACACATCACAGCGGCGGATCGGGTTAGGTGGTGAGGATGGAGAGCAAGGGTGCCGGACGGCGAGGGGTCGGGCACGGAAATTGTTGGAGGGCGACGCGAGGAGGAGGAAGGGTTTGGCAAATTCTGGGGAAATTTGAGGTGGGATTGGGCTAGGGGCGGTCCGGCGTGGCGGGCGTGCCTGGGCGCCCCCTTGTCCGCTTCATATTTGGGCTGGAAATGGAGGGTGCCGGTTAGCCTGGGCATTTGAGGCCCATTTGAGAGGCCCGTCCAGGTCGCATTTTCGTGACCGGCTAGTGACCGGACGGCCTTCCCGGGTGTTTGAAACGTGTTTGAAGGGTTCGGTTGTTGACGCTCTTAGACTTGTTAGCAAGCCTTGTTTTCTCATGCTCACCAACATAATGATTATAGGATGTGTGTTTTACTTCATTATTTTCTTCTCCCAAATGATTGAAGAAAATCATAAGAATTTAAATGAGTTAAGGCCTAGGGTAGGGACCTACTTGCAGACTAGGCACTAGGGTGGCCCGTCGTTCTGGGACCTAGATCGTGGGTCTTCTTGGGACTTGAACCTTCCCGAACCATTTTTGTTTACTTTTCCTCGAACTTTTTCTAGTGATCTTCGTGAAATTACAAGAAATAGCAAATAATTTATAAGCGGTAGTACCGCCCGCTCACTACCGCCCCACTTTTGCTTCCTTCCGGGTCCAACTCGCTCTCGATGAAGGTAGGGCGGCACTGGGTGCACATCACTACGGCTTGTAAGTCGTAGTACCACTCTGTTGAGCGGTAGTACCACTTATGTGGTATTGCCCCACATCCCCTGCTTTTCTCTGCCTCTCTAGTCTCTTGAGTTGCAACCCCAGCGGTAGTACCGCTCCGACGACACTACCGCCTCGTGGCTCCGTGCCATTGTACTAAAATATGATTAATGTAACATATATGTCTTACACAGTTGGTGTTGAACCACTAAAATATGTTTACCCACGTTGCAAGGCATGGGCAATTAGCTAGTAGAGAGTTAAAATTCCAGAGAAGGGCTAGACATGTTGTAAGTGCTTTTATCTGTCGAGCTAACCAACTAGTTCCTTCGTATTAAAATAAATGTCTCAACTTTATACCAGCGTTAGTACAAAGTTATACTAAGTTTGAGATATCTGAGTTTGCGGAAAACAACTACAGAGGGACTAGTTCTTATCTTTTCTTTACGGATGTCATCGAACAGATGGAAGGTGGCCCTAGCGATTTGAATTTCGCCTGGCGGCTGCTGCTCGACGCCCATGCACGTTGCCGGTACCGTGTCCGGCCGCGAGGTGGGGCACGTGGAGGGCGCCTCCCCCCGGTGCGGATGGACCTGGGCTCCCTCGCTGGCGCCGTTCTGGTGGGCGGATGTGGCTGATACGTCTCCAACGTATCTATAATTTATGAAGTATTCATGCTGTTATTTTATCATTCTTGGATGTTTTACAATCATTTTATAGCAACTTTATACCATTTTTTGGGACTAACCTATTGACCCAGCGCCCAGTGCCAGTTGTTGTTTTTGCTTGTTTTTTACATCGCAGGAAATCAATATCAAACGGAGTCCAAACACCACGGAACTTTTTGGAGATTTTTTTGGACCAGAAGGAACCCAATGGGCCAGAGTTACACCTGGGGGGGTGGTGGTGCCCCGAGGGGGGCACAACCCACCAGGGCACGCCAGGGCCCCCTGGCGTGCCCAGGTGGGTTGTACCCACCTCAGTGGCCTCCCGCACCACCTCTTCACTATAAATTCCCAAATATTCTGAAACCCTTCGGGGTATCCCTAGATCAGAAGTTCTGCCGCCACAAGGCTCTATAGCCACCGAGATCCCGTTCCGGCACCATGCGAGAGGGGGGAATCATCTCCGATGGCCATCTTCATCATCTCGGTGGCCACCACGATGAGGAGGGGGTAGTCCACCCTTGGGGCTGAGGGTTTGTACCAGTAGCTATGTGTTTAATCTCTCTCTCTCTCTCTCTCGTGATCTATATCATGGGCTTTGTTAATATAGATGGATCATATGATGTTTCTCCCCTCTATACTCTTATTGTGATGAATGGAATCTTTACCCTTTGAAGTTTTGTTATGTCGGATTGAATGTTCAGATTTGGGAACACATGATGTATGTATTGTGGTATGAATACTTGAGGTGACATTGGGGTATCTTATTGGTTCACTTGACATACGTTATGGCACTCAACTTGCGGATTCCCACGGTGATATTGGGGTAATCTATGCATAGGGGTTGATGCACGTTTTTATTATCTTTTATTCGATAGAAACTTTGGGGACCCCTTGTAGTTCTTTGTGTGGATTGAGTATTATGAATATGAATTTGCTTTGGTGTTATTCTAGTACGAACTCTTGAGTAGATCGATCGGAAAGAATAGCTTGCGTTATTTTAGTACGAACACTAGGATAGATCGAACGGAAAGAATAGCTTTGAGGTGGTTTCGTACCCTACAAACAATTTATATATTTTGTTCTTCGCTAATAGGAACTCGGGAGTGATTCTTGATCGCACTTTGAGGGGTGGTCATATGATCCAACTATGTTAGCACTATTGAGAAATTGCACTAGCGAAAGTACGGACCCTAGGCCTTGTTTCCAAGCACTGCAATACCGTTTGTGTGCCCGTTTACTATTTGCTACCTTGCTGTTTTTATTTATTCAGATTATAAAAATATTTTTCTACCATCCATATTACACTTTTATCACCATCTCTTTGCCGAACTAGTGCACCTATACAATTTTCCATTGTATTGGGTGTGTTGGGGACATAAGAGATTTCTTGTATTTGGTTGCAGGGTCGTTTGAGAGAGATCATCTTCATCCTACACCTCTCACGGATTGATAAACCTTAGGTCATCCACTTGAGGGAAAATTGCTACTGTCCTACAAAACTCTGCGCTTGGAGGCCCAACACATGTCTACAAGAATAAAGTTGTGTAGTAGACATCACTGGTGGAGGAGGAGGATGCGGCCGCCACGCTGCTTGGAGCTCCAGGTTGGGAAACAACTGGATGGTGACCGGCCACCGGCACCATTGCGCCCGGGGTGTGTGTGTGGGGGGGGGGGGCTGGGGACACGTAGAGGGTGAGTCCCCGCGGATCCGGATCGCTGGGTGTGGATGCTGCGGGGATCTAACGGGTCAGGTGGAGGCCACGCGGCTACCCGGGCCGATGTGGCCCGATTCGGCGGCCACGCCCGTTACCTCGATCGCCCGCCCATGCGACGGATCTCGCCCCCAAACCCTATCTCCCATGCTCGTGTCCATCCGCCTCCCCCTTGTGCCTGCGCTGCCGCACCCTTCCCTGGCCCACTCCAGCTCCATCGCTCTCGTTGCGTCCTCCCCGCCGTCGGTCCCTCGAGCATCCGGAGGCCTCCCGGCCTTCCCGTGGCCCCCTCCTCCGCTTGACGACGCCACGCGCAGGGGACCTGACGACCGGCGCCACGCGCCTCTCTCCCCTGATTTGCCCATACCGACCGCCTCCGGCGCGTGCTGCTCTGCCCAACGCTGGGTCCGGCCATTGCGCTGGTCCTCCGGGACGGGACCCTAGTGTCTCCTTCTTTGGCTCTGTGGTTGCTCGCTGACGGGAGGACGAGGTGCTACAACGTGTGGAAGACCTCCGGCATGAGGCCGCACTTCGGGAAGACCTCTGCAACCGGTCCACGTTGCAGGATGCGGCTGACCGGTATCGTGACAGTCGGCCTCGTGACTCGGACCAGTGCCCAGCGGTCGCGGGCGGGCGTGGCTGGAATGATGCCCCGACCCCGAATCGTGGCGACGCTTGCGACTGGCATCGCCGTGCGGATGTATCTCCCCGAGCTCCTTCACCGCCACGTTTCGACGAGGGCCCCGAATATCCGGCACCGTCGGTACATCGGAAGAAGAATAACAAGAAGAAGAATGTGGGTGACCATCGTGGCGAGGAGCCGGCCATTCCGATGGCAGACACCCCCCTCATTGGTAACATGGAGCCGAAGGCTCCGCCGCCCCCCACCCACTATGCTTTGGGGCGGTCGGCCCAGATCCCGCGAGACGTCTATGTGCTTCAACTATGGATGGGCCAACCACTTCCGATTGGAGTGCGAGGCCCCTCCCCGGTGCCGATCCACCCTCGCTTTCCTCGGGTATGGGATGCCCGGGGAGGGAGGGTTCTACTTCGTGGACGCTACCTTGGAGGACAGGCCGGCCAAGCCGCATCTCACCACGATCTCTCTCATCTCCGGTCAGGAGCCTCCACCGTCCGTGTTGATCACCCCCGAGGTCATTCGGGCAGAGCTCTCGCATACATAGATGTCTACAGTGGGAGCTCCTTCTCTTGGGAGGTCTCAAAGACGGCACCACTAGTCTTCTCCATGCCGTTACCCTTTGCAGAAATGCTCAATGTGTGCACCTGCGATGTCGTCAAGTGTCCCATCAACAAGTTCCTGATCTCCATCAAGAAGGCCGAGACGATTCCTGATCCGGTGCGCCCTTGATCAGGTGTGGATTTACATCTTCGGCCTCCCTTAGGGTGGCAAGCAGGACCACATCCTCAAGGCGGTGTCAGAGCCGGTTGGCAAGCCTTTGACGATCGATGAGGCCTCCCTCATGGGGGATGGGCTGGCCAGGGTGGAGATCTTGTGCCAGTCCTTGATGGAGGTGGAGGGCCTCTCCCTGACCTTCTACTTCGAAGGGACCAAGGGGATCCGCCTCACTTACGAGTTGGATATTGATGACCTGGAGGCAAGGATGACGAATGCCCCCCCTCCGCCGCCCTCGCTAGATGGGGGGCCTGAGGGGGTGCGAACCAATCTGAGGACAACTCCTATGACTCCGGGGCTGCTGATTCCACTCAGGGCTCCACCACGCTCTCCCTCAGCCCGTCGGCGGCTAGACGTCCGCTGCCCCGGCTCGCTCTTTGGCCTCTCGGCCTCCGCCCTAGAGGGGGGAGCTAGGAGCCCGAGACTGGACGTCTGCCCTCCGTCCTCTCCCCACTTCCCTGGGCGGTCAGCTACACTCACTCTCCTAGGACCCTGCCTGCTCCTGCCAGGCCCCCCCCGGCGCTGGTCCCCGCCACTATGCTGCTGCCAGGGCAGCCTCAGGAGGGCACTGCCTCACCCTTGACCGGCGCCAGGTCGCGGACGGTGGCGGCACATCAAATCACGTGACCCTCTGGATCGAGGGTACTCCCAGACGAACGGATCCTAACGATCACGGAGAAGGCGACCATTCACGCGGCCGCTCGCAACCTCGCTCCAGGTATGTCCCCCACCGACCCTAGCTCCTCTTGTTCCGGCTCTCGCTTTGTGATCCTCGATTCCATTTCGCTCTCGCACCTTGGAAGGGTGGCCTCCGATTGTGACATTGTCTTTCGTGGTGAGAAAGGCCCGCCTTGAGCAGATCTCGGCCATCTGTGCCAAGGAGCGACTGGAAGCGGCTCTGGCCGAGGCCCGCGCTCGGGTGGAGCAATGGTCCGACGACGGCAAGAACCCCAATGCTCCTGGGCCTAGTGCTACGATGGTGAACCCACGCGATGATGACTATGGGCATAGAGAGCCCATGGCCATCGTCAGGTCGGGTAACGCAGGCCCGGAGTCTGACCCCTGCACCGACCCTGTAACAGGCAGGGTTTTGTGTGGCAGACCCCTCACACGCCTTCACCCCACTAAGCAGCGAGTGGAGGGGCATGGCTCTAGTGTCGAGATCCCATCTCGGGTCCCTGACTCCGCGACTGCCCCCGCTAGGAAGGGGTGACGCGGGCGACGAGCAAGCAGGTCCCTCGGTCCGCGGTCGGGTTAGCTCACCCCCGTGAGGGGCCTTCTAGTCCCCCAGCAATGGTTCCATCATGAAGCTCCTATGTTGGAACATACAGGGCTTCCGGCACCTAGGACAGAAGCGATGGATGATTGACTACATCAGACAAGAGGGGATTGATATTGTAGGGCTACATGAAACTATTCATCAGGACTTATCCACCCAGGAGCTTCAGGGGCTCTCTCACCATCCGTCAGCCTGGAAATGGTTGCCGGCAGTCGGCCTATCGGGGGGCATCTTGCTAGGGGTCTGGGAGGACACCTTCTCGGTCGAGGACATGGAACGAGGAGAGTACTTTCTTAGCATGTCCATTACGGACCGTCATGTGAACCTCAGTTGGGAGGTGATCATCGTCTATGGTCCGACTGACCATAGTAGGTCGGCAGACTTTCTGTCCGAGCTCAAGGCCAAAGTTGAGCGATGCACCTCTCCTGCTGTGGTGGGTGGAGATTTCAACCTCACCCGACAAGCGGCTGACAAGAACTTGCCATCTGTGGATCGGGTTTGCATGCCCATGTTCAATGATTGCATCGCCGACCTGGCCCTATGGGAGATAGCCCGTGTAGGGGCTAGATTCACGTGGACTAATAAGCAAGTGAACCCTATCCATAGTGTATTGGATAGGGTCCTAGTGTCGATACAGTAGGAAGCCATGTTCCCGTTGTGTTCGCTGCGAGAGATCATGCGTATAGGCTTTGATCATGTCCCACTAATCTTCTCCTCCGGGGATGACGCTCCCCGTAGGATGAGGAGGTTCCACTTTGAACCAGCTTGAATATTGCAGCCAGGGTTCATGGAGTTGGTGCGGGAACATTGGGTTGAGGCAGTGGCCTCTCCACCCCGAGCATACTGTGCAACCGACATTTGGCACCATTGTTCGAAACTCTCCCACCAGTTTATGCGGGGGTGGGGAACCAACCTAGGAGTGGATACTAAAGCGCGTAAAGAGGCGCTTCTGGCATAGATAAAGGACCTCGATACGGTGACCGATTCATCGAGCCTGTCGGTAGATGACTGGCTGAGGCGCTATGATGTCTACTACACAACCTTCTTCTTGTAGACTCGTGTTGGGCCTCCAAGCGCAGAGTTTTGTAGGACAGCGGAAATTTTCCCTCCAGTGGATGACCTAAGGTTTATAAATCTGTGGGAGGGATAGGGTGAAGATGGTCTATCTCAAACAACCCTGCCGCCAAATAACAAAGAGTCTCTTGTGTCGCCAACACATCCAATACAATGGTAAATTGTATAGGTGCACTAGTTCGGCAAAGAGATGGTGATACAAGTGCAATATGGATGGTAGATATAGGTTTTTGTAATCTGAAAATATAAAAACAGCAAGGTAACAAATAGTAAATAGCGAGCAAAACATTGTATAAATGCTTGGAAACAAGGCCTAGGGTCCATACTTTCACTAGTGCAATTTCTCTCAACAATATTGGCATAGTTGAATCATATGTAAGTACCTCTCGTGCGACAAAGAGTTCACTCAAAAGTCACAAATAGCGGAGAACCAACAAAGAAATTATTGTAGGGTACAAAACCACCTCAGAGTTATCTTTTCAGATCAATCTGATGAGCTATCCCTATAAGTGTCTCGGACAAGCCTAGAGTTCGTACTATTAGAACACCTTAAGTTACACATCAACCAAAACCCTAATGTCACCTAGATGTTCCAATGTCACCACAAGTACCCATGGGCTTGATTATACGATATGCATCACATAATTTCAGATCCATCATGTTCAATCCAACACAAAGAACTTCAAAGAGTGCCCCAAAGTTTCTACAGGAAAGTTAAGACAAAAATGTGTGCCAACCCCTATGCATAGATTCCCAAGGTCACGGAACCCACAAGTTGATCACCAAAACATACATCAAGTGTATCAATAGAACATCCCATTGTCACCACAGATATCCCATCGCAAGACATACATCAAGTGTTCCTTAAATCCTTAAAGACTCAATCCGATAAGAAAACTTCATCGGGAAAACTCAATTCATCACAAGAAGATAGAGAGGGGGAAACTCCATACGATTCATCTATATCAATAATGCGCGTGGTACATCAAGATCGTGCCATCTCAAGAACATGAGAGAGAGAGAGAGAGATCAAACACATAGCTACTAGTACATACCTTCAGCCTCGAGGGTGAACTACCCCCTCCTCGTCATGGAGAGCGCCGTCATGATGAAGATGGCCTCCGGTGATAGTTTCCCCCTCTGGCGGGGGTGCAGAATGGGATCCCGATTGGTTTTTCGTGGCTCTGGAGGCTTGCGGCGATGGAACTCCCTATCTAGGTTTCTTTTCGGAGGTTTCTATATTTATAGGAATTTTTGGCGTCGATCTCATGTCAAGAGGGGCCACGAGGCGGTGAGAAGCCTGTTAGGCGTGGCCAGAGGGGGTGGCCGTGCCTCGCAGGCTTGTGACCTCCTCGTGGATCTTCTGGCCCAACTCAAATGCTTCGGGTGTCTCTTTAGGCTCAACATAGGCTAACCGATAATTGTTGATGAAGAGAGATGGGATGCATAGCATCCCCAAGCTTAGATGCTTGAGACTTCTTAAAATATACTTGGGATGCCTTGGTCATACCCAAGCTTGAGCTTTTGTATATCGTTCAATCCTCTCATATTATGGTTTCACCTATTCTCAAAAACTTCATCCACACAAAACTCGAAAAGAACTCGTGAGGTAGGTTAGTACACATAATAATAAAATCAACTCTTTATGTACTTCCAAGAAAAGTTTCACAATAATTTTCAAACATTACTATCATTAAATTATATTTACCAATATAGGCTATGGAAGCTATAGGATAAGTAGATAACAAAACTATGACAACAATCTGTCCAAACAGAATAGTCTGTAGAAATTTATGAAAACACTATACTTATGTAACTCAAAAAATTATGAAAATTTATGAAATGCTATAAAATTTGTATTACAATAGTGTGTAGAAATTTCAGAAACTTTCCTCATTCCATTCAAAGATGAAAATTCAAACACTACAGCAGAAGTTTCTGTTTTTACACAACACACATGAAAACATGCAATGCAAGCATCCTAAGGCAATTCTTGGAAATTTTTATTGAAAAACAATATTATAAATAACACCTAACAGAAAGAAACAAAAAAATTACGCTCCAAGCAAAACTCATATTATGTGACGAATAAAAATATAGCTCCAAGTAAGATATACCGATAGTGTTGAAGACGAAAGAGGGGATGCCTTCCGGGGCATCCCCAAGCTTAGACGCTTGAGTCTTACTTGCATATTACCTTCCGGGTGCCTTGGTCATCCCCGCTTAGGTTCTTTTCACTCCTTATTCTCCTTATATCGGTGTCTCACCCAAAACTTGAAAACTTCAATCACACAAAACTTAACGGAACTTTGTGAGAAGGGTTACTGTAATAAAGATAGATCATTCACTTAGGTATTATCAAGACAAGATTCATAATTTTTATCACATAATACCTATTGTATTCCATAATTCCCACCGTTTATATTACTCAATATAAGCCATGGGAACACTAAAAGAAGCAAACTATGCATGCAAAACAGAATCTGTCAAAAACAGAACAGTCTGTAGAGATCTGAATGATCGCCATACTTTCCCGAGTCTAAAACTTCTGAAAAATTTGGAAATATCACAGAATTTGCATAGCAATGCTTTGTAATATGTTCAGAATTTTTTGACGCACCAGTAAAATCATATAATTCATATACTGGACACAAAACTTTTTGTTTTTGCACAGAATCAAACAAGCAAGTATCCACACTATCCCAAAGGCTTTACTTGGCACTTTATTGAAATAAAAGACACAAAACATGATTAATACAATATCTTAATCATGTGAACACATAAAACAAAAGGTAAAAGTGTTGGGTTGTCTCCCAACAAGCGCTTTTCTTTAATGCCTTTTAGCTAGGCATGATGATTTCAATGATGCTTAGATAGGAATAGTAATTGAAACATGCAAGAGAGCATCATTATCTCATGACAAGCACATTTAAGTCTAACCCAATTCCTATGCATAGGGATTTTGTGAGCAAACAATTTATGGCAGCAAGAATCAACTAGCATAGGAAGGCAAAACAAGCATAACTTCAAAACTTTGAACACATAGAGAGGAAACTTGATATTATTGCAATTCCTCCAAGCATATGTTCCTCCCTCATAATAATTTTCAGTAGCATCATAAATGAATTCCAGAGTATAACCATCACATAAAGCATTCTTTTCATGATCTACGAGCATAGAATTTTTTTCACTCTCCTCATAAGCAATTTTCTTCTCATTCAGAATAGTGGGAGCAAACTCAACAAAATAACTATCATGAGATACTTGATTGACATAACCACTTTGAATATTAAAATCATGATGAAAAGTTTCATGGTTGGCATTACTCTTTATAGCATATGTGTCATCGCAATAATCATCATAGATAGGAGGCATGTCATAATCATAATAGTTTTGCTCATCAAAACTTGGGGGACTAAAAATATCTTCTTCATCAAACATAGCATCCCCAAGCTTGTGGCTTTGCATATCATTAGCACCATGAATATTCAGAGAATTCATACTAACAATATTGAAATCATGCTCATCATTCAAGGATTTAGTGCCAAACATTTTAATGACTTCTTCTTCTTACACTTGAGCACGATTTTCCTTTCCATCATTTTCATGAAAGACATTAAAAAGATGAAGCATATGAGGCAACCTCAATTACATATTTTTTTGTAGTTTTCTTTTATAAAACTAAACTAGTGAAAAACAAGAAACTAAAAGATTTGATTGCAAGATCTAAAGATATACCTTCAAGCACTCACCTCCCCGGCAACGGCGCCAGAAAAGAGTTTGATGTCTACTACACAAGCTTCTTCTTGTAGACTCGTGTTGGGCCTCCAAGCGCAGAGTTTTGTAGGACAGCGGTAATTTTCCCTCAAGTGGATGACCTAAGGTCTATCATCCGTGGGAGGTGTAGGATGAAGATGGTCTCTCAACCTTGCAACCAAATAACAAAGAGTCTCTTGTGTCCCCAACACACCAATACAATGGTAAATTGTATAGGTGCACTAGTTCGGCGAAGAGATGGTGATACAAGTGCAACATGGATGGTAGATATAGGTTTTTGTAATATGAAAATATAGTAACAGCAAGTTAACAAATAGTAAACAGCGAGCAAAACATTGTATAAATGCTTGGAAACAAGGCCTAGGGTCCATACTTTCACTAGTGCAATTTCTCTCAACTATATTGGCATAGTTGAATCATATGTAAGTACCTCTCGCGTGACAAAGATTTCACTCCAAAGTTACAAATAGCAGAGAACCAACAAAGAAATTATTGTAGGGTACAAAACCACCTCAAAGTTATCTTTTCTGATCAATCTTATGAGCTATCCCTATAAGTGTCACGGACAGCCCTAGAGTTCATACTAAAATAACTCCTTAAGATACACATCAACCAAAACCCTAATGTCACCTAGATACTCCAATGTCACCACAAGTACCCATGGGCTTGATTATACGATATGCATCGCATAATTTCAGATGCATCATGTTCAATCCAACACAAAGAACTTCAAAGAGTGCCCCAAAGTTTCTACCGGAAAGTTAAGACAAAAATGTGTGCCAACCTCTATGCATAGATTCCTAAGGTCACGGAACCCGCAAGTTGATCACCAAAACATACATCAAGTGGATCAATAGAACATCCCATTGTCACCACGGATATCCCATCGCAAGACATACATCAAGTGTTTGTTAAATCCTTAAAGACTCAATTCGATAAGAAAACTTCAAAGGGAAAACTCAATTCATCACAAGAAGATAGAGAGGGGAAAACTCCATATGATTCATCTATATCAATAATGCTCGCGGTACATCAAGATCGTGCCATCTCAAGAACACGAGAGAGAGAGAGAGAGATCAAACACATTGCTACTGGTCATACCTTCAGCCCTAAGGCTGAACTACTCCCTCCTCGTCATGGAGAGCGCCGAGATGATGAAGATGGCCTCCGATGATGGTTTCCCCCTCCGACAGGGTGCCGAAATGGGCTCCCGATTGGTTTTTCGTGGCTCTGGAAGCTTGCGGCGGTGGAACTCCCGATCTAGGTTTCTTTTTGGAGGTTTTTATATTTATAGGAATTTTTGGCGTCGATCTCACATCAAGAGGGGCCACGAGGTAGTGACAAGCCTGCGAGGCACGGCCAGGGGTGTGGCCGCGCCTGGCAGGCTTGTGACCTCCTCGTGGCTCTTCTAGCCCAACTCCAATGCTTCGGGGGTCTCTTTTGGTCCAGAAAAAATCGTCCTAAATTTTCAGCTGATTCTGAGAACTTTTATTTCTACACAAAAAACGACACCATGGTAGTTGTGGTGAAAACAACGTCAGTCCGGGTTAGTTCTAATAAAATCATATAGAATTATTGTAAACATGGCATGAATACTTCATAAATTATAGATACATTAGAGATGTATCACCCTACACCCTTGAGGCTTCGCTTATGGAGATCTTCAAGGGAGAAGAGCTCTTCGGGAAACGCCGAGGAGGTTAGAAGTGGCTCCCCCAAGGCGATGTGAACACCGCTTACTTCCAGGCGATATCGAATGACCCTAGACGGTCTTGTGCTATCCCGTGTCGCTGGGAGGGGGACAACCTCCTGGAACACCTGGACGAAATCTGGATGCACATCTACTCCTTCTTCAGAGAGCTTTTCTCGACGGCACCCCGTAGTGGGCTATCACTGGGTGAAAACTTCTGATCTCCTACCGATAGAGTTTCGGAGGTCGAGAACACGTAATTAACCCTACCACTCTGGGAATAGGAGGTGGGCCAGGTTGTCGCCTCTATGAAGGTTGGCTCGGCCCCGGGCCCAAATGGCCCGCCAGTGGTCTTCTTGCAGTAGTTCTAGAATGTCAGTAAGCCGGTGATCATGCCAATGTTCCAAGAGTTTTATATTGGGATGTTTGACATGGTCCAGATAAACTATGGGATGATAAACCTGATCCCCAAAGTAGTTGGGGCGACGGATATTAGGCAATTTAGACCCATCACGGTAATAAATGTAGTAGAACGCATATTCGCGAAAGTATGCTCGCCACGGCTAGCCCCAGTGGCAGAGCAGCTTGATCACCCCCTCCAGACTTCGTTCGTGAAGGACCGTCGGATCCACAATGGGATCCTCACGCTTCATGAAATTGCACACAAGGTGCACTCACGTGGCCATAAGGGTGTCTTCCTAAAGTTGGACTTCCAGAATGCCTATGATCGGCTGGACTGGTCCTTCTTGCGGTTGGTGCTTCTCCGCCGGGGCTTCGATGACAGGTGGTGGTTGTGTATTATGCAACTGGTCCAGTCTAGCAAAACGGCCATCAACATCAATGGTGAGGTAGGACCTTATTTCTCCTCCTCGGCTGGAGTGAAGCAGGGGGGGCCCGATCTCCCCCTCCTCTTCAACCTTTCCGTAGATGTGCTGACCGGAATTCTAGATAAAGCATAGATGGACGGCCACCTGACTGGGGTGGTAGGACACTTGATCCCTAGTGGAGGGGTTACCTACCTCCAATATGTGGATCGTACCATGATCATTGGGAATCTTACACTACAGGAATCAGGCATTTTGCCATCAGCCATCCGGGACGGCAAAGGCATGCATCCCGGACGGCAAAGGCTTTGCCGTCCGCCAACAGCCGGCCAACCGTCCGGCTGAATAAGCCACGGTAAAGGGCACTTTGTCGTCTGCTGGTGGACGACAAAGACCTTTGAATTTTTGTCGTCCGCCAGCGGACGGCAAAGGGCCTGGACGACACACGTGGCAACTTAGTTCCGTTAGGGGCTTAACGGCGTGCTTTGCCGTCAGCTGGCAGATGGCAAAGACCTTAGGTCTTTGCCGTCTGCCAGCGGACGATAACGCACTTTTTTTTGCCAGCCTAGGTTGGTTCTTTGCCGTCCACTGGCAGACGGCAAAGAACCAACCTAGGCTGGCCCCAGGTTGCACAGGTAGCTGCCACGTGGCCACTTTGTCGTCTGCTAGCTGACGACAAAGCTCTTTGCCGTCTGCCAGCAGACGACAAAGTGGCTATATAGCCCTTGTTTTTTTTGTTTTTTCTTAAAATCATTCAATTTGAAACATATATATCCAACAATATCACATGTATATCCAACAATACAAGCATAGCAACAATAAGTTGAAACAATCATATACCAACAATAAGTTCCAACATATATACAAGTTTCCCACAACACACAATGGTTTCCAACAACATATCCATACATACGTCTCCAAAACAAGTTTCCATAAACACAAAGGAAGAAGAAGTAGAAGAGTACAGTCCATCAATGCACTCTTCCTCATCTATAGCAAATCTGCGAAGTAGGAAAGATGATAGTTAGAAGAAGAAGAAGACTAGCTAGAAGAAAAACAAGAAAAAGAAGAAGAAAAAGAAGAAGAAGAAGAATTTATCTTCTCTTTATTTTTCTCCTCTCCTCTCCTCTTCTCCAAGGTAGTAATGCCATTTTCTAGCTAACTAAGCATATCAAGTCATTTTGGAGGAAAAATACTAAGTATAGGTCATTTTATAGCTATCCTAGGTAGAATATATCATTTTGGAGGTAAGTAAGGTTATTATGTATTTTTGAGGAAAATAAGCTAAGTATAGGTCATTTTGGAGCTAAACCAAGGTTATTATGCCATTTTTTACCTAAGTGAGCATATTATGTCATAAATGAACTAGCTAAGCTAGTTATAGATCATTATTGAGCTATCCTAGGTAGTTATGCCATTTTGTACCTAAGTGAGCTAATTATGTCATAAATGAATTAGCTAAGCTAGCTATAGATAATTATTGAGCTATACTAGGTAGTAATGCCATTTTCTAGCTAACTAAGCATATCAAGTCATTTTGGAGGAAAAAAATGCTAAGTATAGATCATCTTATAGCTATCCTAGGTAGAATATACCATTTTCTAGCTAACTAAGCATATCAAGTCATTTTTGAGGAAAATAAGCTAAGTATAGGTCATTTTGGAGCTAAGTAGGTCATTTCTTAAGCTAAGTATGCATTTGTTAATGAAAACACTTGGGAAAACTTACCATCAACATGGAGGTGAAGAACCCGTAGGGTTTGGGCCAGGGTGAGACGTAGAAGGACCGGTCGGGGTTGCGGCAGACACAGAAGGATCGGTCAATGCTTGTCGGGAGGAACGCTGCACCAAAGATCATTTGCAATGTCTCCTTAGCATGATGCAACTCAAATGTAAATACTAGTAACTAAAGACCATTTAAATGAAACTCACCGTGGATGCTATAGCAATATGGGGCATCGACGGAGGGGTCTGACCATTGTTCTGGCACACGGTATGCACATTTTGTTTTCATGAGTCATTCATATTAGTTAGTAATGAAACGAACGTTACGTGCATGATTTGGCTAATGCAGGAGAAACTTACCACGAGGATCTCGTATAGGGCCCGGTGAGACGCGTCGTTCCGGTTCCTCTCCTCCTCCAACAGCCTAGCCGTCCTCTCCTCCATGTCCCTCTCCCGCTGCGCCGCCTGCCTGTTTGCCTCCGCCAGAAGCTCCTGGGCCCTAGCCTCAATGGCGAGCTCCATTGGCCGTGGACGAGGCGTTATCTCAGGATCAGAGCTCGTCTGGTGCTTCTTGATCTCCAGGAGAGTTCTAGGACAACGTATCAGTCCATCCCCAATGGCTATCGAGCCATGGGGCCTCCCACCACCAGATATCATCACGAGCTCTGGATCAAAAGGACTCTGGCTCGGGTTGAAGTCCTCCCCTTTCCTCGCCTTCCCAAAATCTCTGTACCTCACGAGCTTGTTGTGGGAGGAGATGTTGCTGAAGCTCTCTAGATGATCGAGGTCATCATCAGAGAATGCCTTGGCCTTCTTGTACGAGGCAGTTTGGGCCATGGCATAGAGATCTAAAAGGGGTGGCACCTCCTTCTTGTTTTCTCGTGCCTAAAAGAGGTGAACACAATATTAGTTAAGGGCTCAATCTAGCATGAAGAATGAAATTGCATGAATCATGAAGCAAACCACATACCCAGTTATCCCCGTACTCAAACAGGTTGGAGCTCCCTTGATGGTGTGGCACACCTCTCATTTGAGCATGCTTCTCCTTGGCCTTGTTGTGTTCAACTAGCCATTCGCGAGAGCACCACTCATCCACCAATGTCTCCCAACAGTCCATCCTATCCGCACACCATCTCGGGGGCACCTAAGTTAGACAAGAGAAATTTCAGCGCTACGCCTACGAATCAAATCAAAGAAACTAAGTACAAGGCCTTAAGAATAGATAATTACCTTCATAAACTTCTCCTTAGTCAGATAATTTTTGCGGCACTTCTTCTTGGCCCTCTTGATGTTACTCGAGGCGTAGTAGTCTTGAATAGCCTGCACCCGAGCCTTCTGCCGTAAGTTCTGAAGTAGGCGCTTGCACTCGGCTTCGAGAACAACAGCCGCTCTCGCCTCGTCTTCGTCAAGACACCTGTAGAAGGTCTGCAATCAAACAAGACAACACATTAGACACTAATTAGTACAATCACTAGGTGTTGTTGATTTTTAATTCTGTAAAGGAGAAATTACCCAAAAGCGACGGATCACAATGTCAGCCACCGTCTTGCACAAGACACCGTCCACCATCTCCTCCGGCGGGGCCGGGGCAGCCTTGTACAGTTCCCAGGTCAGTGCGACATGTGGAGCCTCACCCTCACCGGGCAACTGGACCTTCCCCGGGAAGTGGTGCCGGAGAAGCACACCAAGGACCTGGTTGGGCCTGCGGACACCACGCTCGTATTTCCAACCCCTGTAGTATGACAAGGCCAACACATTAGATATTAATTTGAAGAAACATGAAGGCAAAAGGTTAAAAAAGAGTAAATGCATTTACTTCTCCGCATTAGGCACAATCAACCACCTCTGCTTGCATACTGAAGCCTAAATAAGGCACATCCATTCTCATAGGCATCTATCTTCTCATAGGGCATCTTAAGCGCACGTAGGATTTTGTCCGACTGGTACAAGTTTGGTGGCAATACATGGCCTTTGGGTAGAAAGTGTCCAAATATCGTCATCATCGCGTCGTAGCATTCTCTGCCCAGGTTGAACTGAGCCTTTAGAGCCATTACTTGTGCGATGGCATCCAGCTGACAAAGCTCAGTGTGCGCGTGGAGAGGACGTTTTGAAGACTCCAACATTTCATAAAAGGCCTTTGCAGATTCCTCCATCTCATCGTCTGAATCCCGAGCATCATCAAAGTCTTGCACCATGTCTTCGATCCTGGTACCATGCTCGTCGGTGCGACGACAAAGCACCTCAGCTCTAGCGCATTAGGCAGACTCACCATGAAATGTCCAGACCGTATAATTAGGCGTAAAACCCCACTTCTGCAGGTGTTTGATCATTTCAAACTCTGACTTCTTCTTACAGTTGTCGCAATCGACACAAGGGCACCAGGTTGTTTTCTATCCATTTGCAAATGCGACTCTCACAAACTCCTTGGTTTTTGTTAACCATTCACGGGTGATGTCTTTCTAACTAGTGTGACCGGTGTACATCTACCCACGATCACTCATCCTGCCTAGCTACTGGACACACACAAAATATATACATAATTCAGCAAACCATATTCATCAGTTAATAGAGTTTGTTAGTTTCATTACGTCGATGCAACCTAGACGCTAGTACATAAAGATAGGTCCTAATCCCACCCGAGTACATGTAGATTGGGTTCGTTTTCCCATGCTCCACCCCGGATCTGACGCACAATTTCGGTAGCACCTCCCCGCTGTTCTCCTGATACACGTCTCGGCAATAAGCAGAGAGGATGTGTACCCGGAGAACAACAAGGAGGCACCGATGAAATTCTGCATCGGATCCAGAGCAGAGCATATGGGAAAACGAACCCAATCTACACATACTCGGGCTGTCCATGGATAACGTTGGACAATTCGAAAGAATCACGGTTATAAATATGCTAATGAATGCATATTTATAGATGTAACCCTTTCGAACGAGAGACGCATAGTGGTCACACATACTGATGATTCAAGACACCTATAGCTAGCAAGTTTCATCGGCACGAAGACCGGAACAGACGAAATGAAGGGTGCAGAAGGAGATGTCATTTATGCTCACCCACGAATGCAGGGGCGAAGCTCGTCGAACGCACGGGGAGGTCGTCGAACACCAGACCCTCATGGCGACGAAACAACTACACATTTAAATCCACCTGATCAACATAAATATGATGTTCTGTATAACAAAATCGAAAAATATATGACCTAGCTAACTCATAATTCACAAATATATGAGGTGGGGTCGGCGTGTCGGGGGTGTCTTGTCGGGGTCAGGGTGTCGGGCTTGTCGTGTCGGGGTCGGGGTGCTGTGTCGTGGTCGGGGTGTCGGGGTGTCGTGTCGGGGTCGGGGTGTAGGGGGTGTCGTGTCGGGGTCGGGGTGCTGTGTCATGGTCGGGGGTGCCGTGTCGGGGTGTCGGGGTCGGGGTGCTGTGTCGGGGTCCCGGGGTGTCGGGGTCGGGGTGCCGTGTCGGGGTGTCGGGGTGTCGTGTCGGGGTGTCGGGGTTGGGGTCGGGGTGTCGTGTCGGGGTCGGGGTGTCGGGGGTCTCGTGTCGGGGTCGGGGTGCTGTGTCATGTTCGGGGGTGCCGTGTCGGGGTCGGGGTGTAGGGGGTGTCGTGTTGGGGTCGGGGTGTCGGGGGTGCCGTGTCGAGGTGTCGTGTCGAGGTCGGGGTGTAGGGGATGTCGTGTCGGGGTCAGGGTGTCGGGGGTGCCGTGTCGGGGTCAAGGTGTCGGGGGTGCCGTGTCGGGGTCGGGGTGTCGTGTCGGGGTCGGGGTGTGGGGGGTGTCGTGTCGGCGATCCTCGACCCGGTTACGTCGGCGCCGACGCACCCCTCCTCCTCCTCTTCTTCTTCTCGTTCTTCTTTTTCTTCTTTTCTTCTCCTCCTCCTCCTCCTCCTTTTCTTCTTCTTTTTCTTCTTCTCCTTCCTCTTCTTCTTCTTCTTCTTCTTCATCTCCTTCTCCTCCTCTTCTTCTTACTAAACTAAATTACTAACTAACTAACCTAACTACATTACTAAATTACTAACTAAACTAAACTATTAACTACAACTAACTAAATAAATTACTAACTAAACTAATTAAATACAACTAATAACTAACTAAATTACTAACTAGAATATTAAAAAAATAAAAATAGAGAGGGGGAGGGGGCTCACCGGAGTGGGGGAGGTGGAGGCCGGCGGTGGGGTGTCGGGGGCGGGGGGCGTTGGCGGCTGGAAGGCGCGGGCGGGGAGGCCGACGGGCGGAGGGGGGGGAGGCGGAGGCGGGGCGGCCGGCGCGCGAAGGGGCGCGGGCGGGGGCGGGGGCGCTGGCTGGGGCGGGGCGGGGCGGCCGGCAACGGAGGGGCGCGGGCAGGGGCGCTGCGGCCGACGTCGGAGGGGCGCGGGCGGGGGCGGGGCGGCCGGCGGGCGGGGAGGGGGGGCGGGCGACCGACAGGTGGAGGGGCACGGGCGGGGGAAGGGCGGCCTGTGGGCGGGTGGGCGCGGGCGGCCGGCGGGGCGGCAGCAGGGGCGCGGTGGTGCGGCGGGGGTGGGGGCTTGCGGGCGTGCAGGCACGGGAGGGAGGGGAGATACGACGGAAGGGTGGGGCGTGCGGGCGCTGTTAGTTAACTAGGTTTACCTCTTTGTCGTCCGCTAGTAGACAACAAAGAGGTGGGGTGGTGGGCCAATTCAGTACTGCCGTCAACTGGGCCCCACCCCAGCTCTTTGCCGACCGCTCGCTGATAGCAAAGAATCTTTGCCGTCCGCTAGCTGACGGCAAAGAGCTGGCAGATGGCAAAGCCCCTCTTTGCCGTCTGCCAGCTCTTTGCCATCCTCTTCGAGCTAGCTGATGGCAAAGGCACTCTTTGTCGTCTGCCAGCAGACGGCAAAGAGCTGGCGGACGACAAATTGTCTGATTCCAGTAGTGTTAATTTCCTCCTATTATGCTTCGAAGCGATGTCGGGACTGAAGATCAATTTTGATAAAAGCGAGGTCTTTGTCCTCGCATACTCACCGGAGGAATAGCTCTGATTCCTAATAACCTCAATTGCAAGCTAGTGGAGTTCCCCACAACCTATCTGGGGATGCCTCTGGCAGAGTCGAATATCCCGATGACTTAGTTTGATCCCCTAGTTGGCCGGGTGGCTTCATGGGCCGAGCCATGGTGAGGTCGGTTTACCTCCAAAGGAAGTAAAACGATCCTCATTAGTGCTAACCTGGCAAGCCTCCCCAGGTTTATAATTGGGTTGTACATCCTGCCGGACAGCGTCCATAGCTCTTTCGACAAGGAGCTCGCCAGGTTCTTCTCACAGGCCGCCGATGGTCGACAGAAGTATCACATGGTCAAGTGCGCAGATATATGCCTGCCACATGAACGTGGTGCGTTGGGGATCACGGCCTCACACCTAATGAATACCTCCCACATGTTATAGTGGGTATGGCGCATCCTTCGGAACGAGGGGGCTTGTGGCTCCAACTTATTCACACAAAATACCTAAGGGGTGAGCCGCTCCTCGCATGTTCTTGCGCAGGTGGTTCCCAATTCTAGAGTGCTATGCAAAAGATAAAGAAGGAGATTCGCCTAGGAATCTCCTTCGATATTGGGAATGGGGAGAGGACCTAGTTGTAAGGGCATATTTATACCCTAATGGTTTTGGTGATTGATGCCAATACTTTTGCGGACTAATCGTGTGCACTAAGCTTTCAGAGAATATCAGGTGGCACGAGACGATTATCTTACCCCTTAGGAAGCTAAAGAGAATTCGATGATTTAGTGTCGGTGGACTTAAGTCGTAGGAAAATCCACACTATCAAGAGGGGTTCTGTATTGGGAAAGGTTGGGAGGAATCACCATGTACACACTCGCACCCCCATTCGTTTCCCAGCAACATGGAGTCTCTGTCCTTGCCCTGCTCTCTCTTTCTTTCTCTGAACGGTAGTACTGCTCTGGGAAGCGGTAGTACCGCGCACAGCCGGTACTTCCGCCCCAGCCGGTGGTAGTACCGCTGAGGGAAAGAGGGGAGGGATGGGCACCTCACGCGAGAAATTAGACATGTATATGGGAGTGTCTGGTGGCCCGTGCTAGCACCCAGTCGCAGTAGTAGTAGGGGCGGTAGTACCAAGCGGTACTACCGCCACCCCTTCTACTGGTGCTCTAGTTCATAGATGGGCGGTAGTATCGCCCCTACCAGTGGTACTACTGCTTGCATGTGGCTGGTACAGAGGTAACAGGCAGATTCCCCCACCCACTATATAAGGGGTCTTCTTCTCCAAGAAGCCTTATCTCTTATCCTTCCCAAAGCTCCATTGTTACCCCAAGCTCATTTTTGCCCGATCTCTCTGCCTGACCAACAAAACTTGTTGATACTCTAGGGTTTGGTTGAGAGGGTCCCGATCTACACTTCCACCAAGATAAATTTGATTCCCCCATTAATCCCTTGTGAATCTTGTTACTCTTGGGTGTTTGAGCACCCTAGATGAAAGAGGTCACTTCGAAGCCATAGTCCATTGTGGTGAAGCTTCGTGGTGTCGTTGGGAGCCTCAAATTCAATTGTGGAGATTGCCCCAACCTTGTTTGTAAAGGTTTGGCTGCCGCCTTCAAGTGCACCATCGGTGGAATCACGACACCTCACATTGTGTGAGGGTGTGAGGAGAATACGGTGTCCCTAGTGGCTTCTTGGGGAGCATTGTGCCTCCACACCGCTCCAACACAGACGTACTTCCTTTTACCTGGAAGGAACTTCAGTAACACATCCTCGTCTCAATCGTTTCCTCTTGTGGTTACTTCTTACCTTTACTTTGAGCAAGCTACTCATATTGTTTATCTTTCTTGCTTGATTGTGTTGTTGTGTTTAGAATCATATAGGTTGCTCACCTAGTTGCATATCTAGCCAACCTATTTGTTGCTAGGCCTAAATTATTAAAAAAAAGTTAAAAACTCGTAGTTGCCTATTCACCCCCTCTAGTCGACCATATGAATCCTTTCAATTGGTATCAGAGCCTCGTCTCTTTATTAAGGGTTTCACCACCCAAAGAGTATGGTTGGTGATGAGGTGTGGCCGGTTGAACTCCCCGAGACCGTGGGTGTGAACACGGTGTCATGTGAGGATTTGAATCAGGCGATGTCCTCACTCAAATCCTCCATGACCACCGAGGTCAAATCCATGTTGAAAGAATTTCTTGAGGGTCTAAAACTTTCTAGCGATCAATTGTTAGTGGTTAATCCCACTAACTCGTCATCGGATGTCCACTCCAAAAAGAAGGGGGCTAGCACTGAGAAGAACAAGCTACCTCAAGGAACTAGTGGAATGGGTACCTTTTCCTTGGTACCCCCTCCCACGGTATATGGAGGACCGGTGCACCCACCACATATAGTAATCTCGGTCCTCTTCCTAAGATTGTTAAGAATGACTTTGCTAATTGGGTTTTTCGTATCAAGTCACATTTGAATCAAAACTCAACACAACTTTGGAGAATCATTGAGCAAGGGTACTGACGTGGCTTGAGACTGCGTTGGTATTTCCCCAAAGAGGAAGGGATGATGCATCACAACAACGGTAAGTATTTCCCTCAGTTATGAAACCAAGATATCATTCCGTAGAGGAAGATCACACACCCACGTAAATGGCACCTACACACAAATAACAAATACTTGCAACCCGACGCGAAACACAGGTTGTCAAGCTCTCTACGGTAATAAGATAGATTAGGTAATGGTAGCTTTGGCAAATAGATCTCGCAAGAACACAAACTAAAATAAATAAATAAAAGTGCAACAAGGTATTTTCGGTTTTTTTGATTAATAGATCTGAAAACAAAAGATCCAAATAGTATATCGGAAAGCAATATGTTGGAAAAGTGGACCCCAGGGGGGCATAGGTTTCACTAGTGGCTTCTCTCATGAGTATAGCGCATCGTGGGTGAACAAATTACTGTTCGTCAATTGATAGAAGATCAAATAATCATGACGATATCAAGGAAATTATCATTATATAGGCATCACATCCAAGATAAGTAGACCGAAACGATTCTGCATCTACTTCTATTACTCCACACATCGACCGCTATCCAACATTCATCTAGTGTATTAAGTTCATGGAAAAACAGAGTAGTGTGATGTCTACTACCCAACTTGTTCTTGTAGACTCGTGTTGGGCCTCCAAGCGCAAAGTTTTGTAGGACATTAGAAGTTTTCCGTCAAGTGGATGACCTAAGGTTTATCAATCCTTGGGAGGCGTAGGATGAAGATGCTCTCTCTCGAACAACCCTACAACCAAATAACAAAGAGTCTCCTGTGTCCCCAACACACCCAATACAATGGTAAATTGTATAGGTGCACTAGTTAGGTGAAGGGATGGTGATACAAGTGTAATATGGATGGTAGATATAGGTTTTTGTAATCTGAAAATATAAAAACAGCAAGGTAACTAATGATAAAAGTGAGCACAAACGGTATTGCAATGCTTGAAAACAAGGTCTAGGGTTCATACTTTCACTAGTGCAACCTCTAAACAATACTAACATAGTTGAATCATATGTAAATACCTCTCGTGCGACAAAGAGTTCACACCAAAGTCACAAATAATGGAGGACTAATGAAGAAATTATTGTAGGGTACTAAACCACCTCAGAGTATCTTTTCTGATCAATCTTATGAGCTATTCCTATAAGTGTCATGAACAGCCGTAGAGTTCGTACTAAAATAACACCTTAACATACACATCAACCAAAACCTTAATGTTACCTATATACTCCAATGTCACCACAAGTACCCATGGGCTTGATTATACGATATGCATCACACAATTTCAGATTCATCATGTTCAATCCAACACAATGAACTTCAAAGAGTGCTCCAAAGTTTCTACCGGAGATTCAAGACAAAAATATGTGCCAACCCCTATGCATAGATTCCCAAGGTCACGAAACCCGCAAGTTGATCACCAAAACATACATCAAGTGGATCAATAGAACATCCCATTGTCACCACGGATATCCCATCGCAAAACATACATCAAGTGTTCTGAGATCCTTAAAGACTCAATCCGATAAGAAAACTTCAAAGGGAAAAACTAAATTCATCACCAGAAGATAGAGAGGGGAAAACTCCATATGATTCATCTATATCAATAAAGCTCACTGTACATCAAGCTCGTGTCATCTAAATAACACGAGAGAGAGAGAGAGATCAAACACATAGCTACTGGTACATACCCTTAGCCCCGAGGGTGAACTACTCCCTCCTTGTCATGGAGAGCGCTGGGATGATGAAGATCTTGGGGAACGTTGCATGGGAAACAAAAAAATTCCTACACACACGCAAGATCTATCCATGGTGATGAGCATCTACAAGAGGGAGAGTGGATCTACGTACCCTTGTAGATCGCTAAGCGAGAAGCGTTAAGAAAAACGATTGATGTAGTCGAACGTCTTCGCAATCCAAATTGCCGAGCGTCCCACGATCCAATCACGATCCGTCCCGATCTAGCACCGAACGGACGGCACCTCCGTGTTCAGCACACGTACGGCTTGATGACAATCTCCGCCTTCTTGATCCAGTAAGAGGGAGCGGAGAGGTAGAAGAGTTCTCCGGCAGCGCGACGGTGTTGCGGCGATGGTGGTGGAGTAATTCCAGCATGGCTTCGCCTAAAGCACTGTTGAAACTGATCTAGAGGAGAAACTACGAACTAGAGGAGAGGGTAGCACGTGGCTGAAAATCTATATGCAAAACCCCTAAAACCTCTAGTATATATAGGAGGAGGAGAGGATGAGGCTTGGCCGCAAGGGCCAGCCCTTTTGGCTTTGTCCGACGTGGAGGGAGGAGTCCTACTCCTCTAGTCCTAGTCGGATTAGGAGTCCTTCCTTATATTAGCCTTTTCCCACCTTTTCTACTTTGGATTTCCTTCCCAGCCACATGGGCCCTAAGTGGGACTTTGGCCAGCCCACTAAGGGCTGGTATTCATCCTCCCACAGCCCATGTAGCCTCTTGGGTCGAAATACCCCTCCAGATAGTCCCCCGGTACCCTCCTGGCACTCCCGGTACACTACCGATGAGCCAAGAACTTTTTCGGTGACCAAAACAGGACTTCCTATATATCAATCTTTACCTCCAGACCATTCCGGAGCTCCTCGTGATGTCTGGATCTCATTCGGGACTCCGAGCAACCTTCGGTCACCACCATGCATAACTGTATACTACCGAAACTTCACCAAACCTTTAGTGTGCAGACCCCACGGGTTCGAGAACTATGTAGACATGACCGAGGCACCTCTACGGTCAATAACCAATAGCGGGACCTGGATGCCCATACTGATTCCTACATATTCTACGAAGATCTTTATCGGTCGAACCCTTATGTCAAGGATTCAGTTAATCCCGTATGATGTTCCCTTTGTTCTTCGGTATGTTACTTGCCCGAGATTTGATCGTCGGTATCTCCATACCTAGTTCAACCTCGTTACCGGCAAGTCTCTTTAGTCGTTTTCATAATACAAGATCCGGTGGCTAACACTTAGTCACATTGCTTGCAAGGCTTATTGTGACCGAGTGGGCCCTGAGATACCTCTCCGTCACACGGAGTAACAAATCTCAGTGTTGATCCATGCCAACCCAACAGACACCCTCGGAGATACCTGCAGAGCACCTTTATAGTCACCTAGTTATGTTGCGACGTTTGATACACACAAGGTACTCCTCCGGTCTCAATGAGTTGCATGATCTCATGGTCATAGGAACAGATACTTGACACACAGAAAATAGTAGCAATAAACTGACACGATCATATGCTACGTTTGTGGTTTGGGTCTTGTCCATCACATCATTCTCCTAATGATGTGATACCGCTATCAAATGACATCTCATGTCCATGGCTAGGAAACCTTAACCATCTTTGATCAATGAGCTAGTCCATCAGAGGCATACTAGGGACATGGTGTTGTCTATGTATCCACACATGTATCTGAGTTTCCGATCAATACAATTCTGGCATGGATAATAAACGATTATCATGAATAAAGAAATATGATAATAACTAATTTATTATTGCCTTTAGGGCATATTCCCAATAGTCTCCCACTTGCACTATAGTCAATAATCTAGTTCGCATCACCATGTGATTCACATTGTTATGAATCTAACACCTAATGAGTTCTGGGGCTCGATCATGCTTTGCATGTGAGAGAGGTCTTTTAGTCAACGGGTCTGCTATATTCAGATTCGTGTGTACTTTGCAAATCTCTATGTCATACTGTAAATACTACTACCACACTCCACTTGGAACTATTCCAAATGGATGCTCCACTATACGTATCCGGATTGCTACTATGAGTCATCCGGATTTATTGGGGATATAACCCCATGATATGACCCGCCCTGGAGGCTCCGGGTCATGTTGCTGGCTCGTGAGCCGGCCCAAGGGTGAGTCGTAAAGACTGGTGGCCCAGGAAGATAGGCGGCTCAAGGTGTGGTCCGTATGACGGCCCAGGCAGAGAAGACCCGGGCGTGTAAGCCGTCTCAAGGACAGCTTGGACAAGAAGATAGAGAGAGACTCGGACATACAGTAAGACTCGGTTAGCAATTGTAACGACCTAGAGATCCTGACCTCTTATATAAAGGCAGACTCGGGGCAACTTAGGGGGGAGGTGATCAAGAACTAGGTCAAGCTTCTAGCCCCTTGTAATCGATACACAAGCAATACAAACACAAGCAGGACGTAGGCTATTACCTCGACTTGAGGGGCCAAACCTGGGTAAATCCGTGTCTTTCATCCCGATAACCCCTTTGAGTCCACCCCATTAGCGATGGCCTCGAATCCAAGTCCGTTCATCCGGACATCTGCCGTGATAAACCCATGAAAGTTGGCGCCCACCGTGGGGCTAGCGCTTGGTGGTGTTGAGTTCTCAAAGGGCTCTCTCCCAGGGCTCGAGGGATACGTGGTTGGAAGGATGAGCAAGAGTCGCCGCGGCCAGCTCTACATCGATGGTGCCGCCTGGGGGCTTGATGCTGATTCTGTGGAGTATGGATTTCGGGTTCCGTTTGGCGGGATCCAGGTTTTGATTGGAAAGGTTGATGGATCTACACCCGGCCCGGACATCTGCACCAACATCGTCGAGTCGGCTCGGCGTCTCCAATCTGCGAGTGGTGTGCGGCCTACCATGCCCATCCAGGTCAAAGGCATGTTCTCGTAGGCTTTACTCAAGGTATGGACCTGGAAGCGTCCGGGTAACAGGGAACTCTTGTCTGCTCGGAAGATGAGTCCTCCAGTGAGGAGACAGAGTCAGTATATCGGCTCAGTAACGGTGGCCTTGGGGGCTACTATGACCCCTATTCTGAGGTAGAGGGCTTTGAGTCGGACGCTCCGAGACCCCTGGTTCATGCGGCGGTGTTCATGGCAGGATCGGCTCCAGCCGCCGGTGACATAGCTGCGGGAGCCACCGCGACGGGTGATAGCCCGCCGCCGCCGGCTCAGGTTCTAGTGGAATTGATGGACGAACTTACAACTCTCATGGCCATGGAAGTAACACGGGATAATCAAGCAGCCAGGAATCTAGAGGTGGCACGGATCAAGGGTCGGATGGTAGAGGAACGACAAAGGATGGCTGAGCTGAAGATCCAGATGGAGGAAGAAGCGGAGCGTATCAAGGAAGATGCTTTCCATCTGGAGCTGGAACAAAGGTCAGTAGCCGCGGTGCATCGGAGGAGGCATCAATCCCGTCTGCCAGAACGTTACGAAGCGAGGAACCTGTTTAACACCCCTGGTGCGAGGCGGGTTGCGGGCGCGCCGGAAAGCCGCCCGATGGAACGCCCGACAACTCATCCACCCCAGCATAACCAAATCTCACCTAGAGCTTTTCCAACACCGGCGGGTCATTACTCTAACCTGGCCGAGAACATGGTGGCGGCGGCCGCCCGGCTTGAGACGATTCCCATCCCAGATGAAGCACCCTTTGCGGAGGACGTGCAAAACGCCATTGGATATTTACAGACGGCCATGGCCCAACAAGAGAGATATGCTCACAGCCGGAGCCGGGTTCACTCTACCCCCCTCCCAGTCGAAGTTTCAGCCGGCGCTACGAGTGCCGACGTGTTCCAGCAGTCATCCACGTCATGGACCACCGGAGGACGACCAGGCGGCTCTAGATGCACAAGCCCTCGCGGACCAGGCGAGGAATAGGCGAGAGGCGGAGATAGCGGCAACCCGTCCAGAGCCGGCACTTTCTGTTTCAATAGGAGTAGTTAGTACCAGAGCCGTAGGGGTGCCATGTTTAACTCCGGCTTTGAGAAGTGAACGACTACCGAAATATTTCAAGGGGCCTCGAAAGGTTCCGAATTACACAGCTGATCTACCCCCTGAGGCGTGGGTTGAGAGTTATGAGCTGGCCATGGAGATGCTGGATGTCAGTGAGGCGGTATGTGCAAAATATTTCATCATGATGCCTGAGGGTCCGACTCATACATGGCTGAAAGGTCTGCCGCCTAACACGATAAGTTCACGGGCGGAGCTGAGAGCGAAGTTTATTAAGAATTTCCAGGGGACCTGTAAGCAGCCTATGACCATTGTAGACTTGGACCATTGTGTTCAACAGGAGAATGAGTCGGCCCATCATTGGGTCCGGCGGGTGTCGACCATTATTCACTCTTCGGAGCAGATCACTGCGGCTCAAGCGGTGCTTATTCTGCAAAAGAACTGTCATTTTGTTCCATTGAAACAGAAGCTCGGCCGGCTCAAGCGCACGTGTCAGGATATGGGAGAGCTTATGACGGCCCTGACAAAGTATGCCAACTCAGATAACACCAAGGATCTAGGCTCGGATGATGAGAAAGCCAATCAAGGGAAGAAGAACAATCAAGGAAAAGGCTTTGTGAACAATGGGAATCAGAATAAGCGGAAGAGCGCTGATGGCGGGTCAGAGCTAGTGGCAAACACCAACACAGGACAGAACCATCCCAAGGGGAATGGAAAATTCAGGCCGATTCACCAAAGGAACAGAGGCCCTTTCAATTTAGAAGAAGCGCTTAGGAAGCCTTGTCCGGAGCACAGCATGCATGACAAGCCGGCGTTGCATGCGTGGGGTGATTGCTTTATCATGTAGAGATTCAAAAACCAGCATTCCCAACCACGTAATAACCAGGGCGGTGGCCTGCCTGGCGGCTTAGGGCATGGCGGATTAGGGGCTGGATTCGGCGCCGGCGGTTCAGGGACCGGGCATCCGGGTCAGAATAACCAAGGGGGGAACCAACAGCATCCTGGCAACAACAGCAATAACAACAATTAGCAGCAGCGCAATCAGTCCGTGTTTCAGAGTAACCCGAAGCAGCTCAGTTCTGAACAGTATCACGTATTCACGACCGGTCACAATAAACGAGACGAGAAGTTGCGGAGGCGAGCGGTTAATGCGGTTGCTCCGGCTCTCCCGCGGTACTTACCGTGGTTTGAGTATGACATAATGTGGAGCCGGGAGGATCACCCGCCGCGGGTAGATGACCCGGGCCGACTGGCTCTAGTTGTGGCCCCTCAGGTGAATGGTTATATGGTGAATAAAGTGCTCGTGGACGGAGGTAGCAGCATCAACATCCTTTATTATGACACTTTCCGGCGGATGAAGTTGCTTGACAAAGACCTTAAACCTTCCTCCACCGTCTTTCATGGTGTGGTTCCGGGTAAGTCGGCATACCCGGTGGGCCGGATTTCATTGGAAGTGGCTTTTGGCGATGAGTATAATTATAGGGTGGAGTCCTTGTGGTTCGAGGTGGTTAAAATCAAAAGTCCCTATAATGCGCTGTTTGGGAGGCCGGCTTATGCCAAATTTATGGCTAGGCCTTGCTATGTTTATTTACAACTCAAAATGCCCGGCTTAAATGGTACAATTACCGTTCACGGTAATCGGAAAACGGCTCTTGAGTGTGAGGAAGGAGACGCGGCGTATGCAGAGTCTAGTTGTGCCCAGGAGGAGCTGAAGTTCTATAAGGAGAACGTTGACCCGAAGGATATGACCCCGCTGAAGAAGCCTACTACGGAAGTTGAGCTGCCACTCAAGTTTTCAGCGGATGATACCGAGGCAGTAGATTTCAATCCGGGCGACTCATCCAAGTAGTTCATCATTGGGGCTCACATGGATCCCAAATAGGAAAGCGCGCTTATCGAATTCATCCGTGAGAATCGGGACATCTTTGCATGGAAGCCTTCTGACCTGCCGGGTGTACCGAGAGAGTTCGCTAAGCACAACCTTAATGTGGATCCAAAGTTTAAGCCGATCAAACAGTTTCTACGACGGTTCAACGAAGAGAGACATAAAGCTATTAGGGAGGAAGCTGCCCGGCTCTTGGCTGCAGGCTTTATAGTGGAAGTTTTTCACCCGGAATGGTTGGCTAACCCGGTGCTAGTGCTCAAAAAGAACGGCACCTGGCGTATGTGTATAGACTACACGGACCTTAACAAGGCTTGCCCGACTAACCCTTTTGCACTCCCTCGTACTGATCAGATTATTGATGCTACAACCGGATGTGAAAGTTTATACTTCCTGGATGCATATTCAGGTTATCATCAGATCAAGATGGCAACGAAAGATCAGGAGAAGACGACGTTTATTACACCTTTTGGGGCGTTCTGCTACGTCTCCATGCCTTTCGGGCTCAAGAGTGCCCATGCGACTTACCAACGATGTGTGCAGAACTGCCTTCATAATCAGATTGGCCGAAATGTTCATGCTTAGGTAGACGACATCGTGGTTAAATCCAAAAAGAAGTAAACTCTCCTAGAGGATCTGAAAGAAACCTTTGACAATCTCCGGGTCTACAAGATGATGCTTAACCCGGCGAAGTGTGTCTTTGGTGTTCCAGCAGGAAAGCTTTTGGGTTTCTTGGTCTTTGAGCGGGGCATCGAGGCTAACCCAGATAAAATTAAGGCTAACACCTCTTTAGGAGAGCTGACGTGCATTAATGACGTTCAGCGCCTTGCAGGACGGATTGCTGCGTTGAGCCGCTTCATAAGCCGGCTTGGGAAGAAAGCCATTCCCTTATACCAGATGATGAAAAAGACAGACAAGTTTAAGTGGAGCAAAGCAGTGGCTGAAGCACTTGAAGCTCTTAAAAAACAGTTGACTGAGCCGCCAGTGTTAGCCGCTCCGGTTGAGAAAGAGCCGTTGCTCCTTTATGTGGCGGCTAACAACAGAGCGGTCAGTGTAGCAATTGTGGTTGAGCGCAAGGAGGCAGGGAAGGAGTATCCTGTGCAAAGGCCGGTTTATTACATCAGTGAAGTTTTGGCAGAGTCTAAGCAGAGGTATCCGCATTGGCAGAAGTTGGTATATGGAGTTTTCATGGCTAACCGCAAGTTAAAACACTACTTTTTGGGGCACCAGATAACTGTGGTCGGTTTTGCCCCGTTGGGAGATATCATTCAAAATAGAGAAGCTACAGGGAGGATTGCCAAGTGGGCCTTAGAGCTGGGTCCTGTTAACATCAAATATGTTCCTCGTACAGCAATAAAGTCTCAAGCTTTGGTGGATTTCATAAATGATTTGACAGAATGTCAAGCCCCCAAAGAGAAGCCGGATAACACGTATTGGACTGTACACTTTGATGGGTCCAAATAGCTAGAGGGGTCCGGTGCAGGAGTTGCTCTCACCTCCCCCAAGGGTGACAAGTTTTGTTATGTGCTCCGGTTAATGTTTCCTTGTACTAATAATGCAGCTGAGTATGAGGCACTGCTCCATGGTCTCAGAGTCGCTAAAGAGATGAACTTAAGTCGGGTCAGATGTTTAGGCGACTCAGATCTTGTGGCTCAGCAAGTTTCAGGTACTTGGGACTCCAAGGATCCGCGGATGGCGGCTTATTGACAGGCGGTTGATATCATTGCCGGTCACTTCAAGGGGTACCAGGTGGATCATATTGATCGTCGCAGGATTGAGGCGGCTGATGCCTTATCACGGTTAGGTTCTCAATGAAAGCCGGTACCACCTAATGTTTTTCTGGACGTATTGCATCATCTGACTGTCAAGATACCCTCTGAGGAGGATCTGGCTATTCCTGACCCGAAAGTGGAATTGGTGGCGGCTCTACATGCCATCCCAGACTGGACTATTCCTTATTTGGCGTATCTGACACGCAGCGAGTTTCCTTAGGAAGAGGATTTGGCCAGGAAGATCACCCGGCATTCTAAGTCTATGACGATTATCAATGGTGAGTTACATAAGTGTAGTGCGACGAGTGTCTTTCAGCGCTGCGTCTCACCAGAGGAGGGCCGGCAGATCTTGATTGAAATTCATGCTGGCGATTGTGGACATCATGCCGGATCAAAATCTTTAGTGGCCAAGGCTTTTCGACATGGATTTTTCTGGTTGACGGCTCACAAGGATGCAGAAGACTTAGTCCGTAAGTGTGACGGTTGTCAGAAGTTTGGCCGGCGTGCTCACGTTCCGGCTCAAGAGTTGAGGATGATACCAATCACTTGGCCGTTTGCGGTCTGGGGGCTTGATATGGTAGGACCTTTCAAGAGATCCAAGGATAAGAAAACACACCTTCTGGTGGCAATTGATAAATTTACTAAGTGGGTAGAGGCAGAGCCGGTCAGTAAATGTGACGCGGTTACAGCGGTTCAATTTATTAAGAAGTTGATCTATCGCTTTGGTTACCCGCACAGTATCATTACGGACAATGGAACAAATCTATCCAAAGGATCTATGAAAGCATTCTCTGAGAAGGAGCATATCCGGCTTGATGTTTCAGCCGTGGCACATCCACAGTCTAATGGTTAGGCGGAGCGAGCCAATCAGGAAATTTTAAGAGGAGTCAAACCACGGCTCATGGTTCCTTTCAAGCGGACACCCGGATGTTGGGTTGAGGAGTTGCCTTCCGTCTTATGGAGCATCAGAACTACCCCTAACAGATCTACATGTTTCATGCCTTTCTTCATGGTGTATGGTGCCGAGGCGGTTCTACCCAGCGATATCCGGCATGACTCACCAGGGGTGGCGGCTTATATTGAGACGGACAATGAGGTAGCATGCCAAGATGCGTTGGACGCCTTGGATGAAGCACGAGAGTTAGCAGCAGCCAGGTCGGCAATTTATCAACAAGAACTGCGATGCTATCATAGCCGCAGGGTGAAGACCCGGACGTTCCAGGAGGGTGACCTGGTGCTCCGGCTGATTCAAGACCAATCTGGAATGCATAAGTTATCTCCACCATGGGAGGGGCCTTTTGTGATCAGCAGAAACCTTAACAATGGGTCATATTACCTCACTGATATCCGAGATGAGTCGGAAACCGCGGGTCAAGAGACGTTGCGGCCATGGAATATCGCACATTTGCGACCATACTTTACTTAGCAAGCATTGAAAGCCGCTATCATTGTATATATCATGCTTACATGAGTAAAAGCTAGCATCCCCGCAAAGACTGGGGCCTCTGCTCTTATGTATACCTTTGTGCAACCAAGATGAAATTTTTTCGGCTCAAAAATTTGAGTTAAAGTGGTTTGTTCACCTTCAAAACGGCTGATCCGGCTTTATTCCCTATCAAGCGCTGTTGCAGGGAGGCTTCGTGCCTTCGGGTATAGCTTACATCTCACATGCACAGTCTGCTTTCACGCTGTTGCAAGGAGGCTTCTTGCCTTCGGGTATAGCTCACATCTCCCTTGCGCAGCCGGCGTTATGCCCAATTAAGCACTGTTGCAAAGAGACTTCTTGCCTTCGGGTATAGCTTACATCTCCTTTGCACAACTAGCTATTATTAAACTGTTGCAAGGAGGCTTTTTGCCTTCGGGTATAGCTTACATCTCCCTTGCACAGTTGGCTTTATGCCTAGTTTGGTTACATTAAGCGCTGTTGTTGATGGAGGCTTCTTACCTTTGGTATAGCTTACATGGCCCTAAGACAACAGCGTGTACACCAAATTCCAGTTGCTTATCAACTGTGGCCATCGAAGGGGGCTTCTTACTGACGGGTATCGCTTATCTCACCCTAATGGCCGGCTTTATGCCACTTCCGGTTACTTATTAACCGCGGTTCTTGAAGGGGGCTTCTTACCGACGGGTCCGCTTATCTCACCCTAACAACCGGCGTTTACGCCAAACCTCAGTTGCTTATCAACTGTAGCTGTTGAAAGAGGTTTCTTGCCTTCGGGTATAGCTTACATCTCCTTTCAAACAGCCGGCGTTATGCCATCTCAGGCTAATTATTAGCCATGACTGTCGATGGAGGCTTCTTGCCTTAGGGTATAGCTTACATCTCCCATCAACAGCCGGCGTTCGCACATACAACATTTGCTGTTAAAAGGAGGCTTCTTACCGTCAGGTATAGCTTACATTACCCTTCATACAGCCGGCTTTAAGCCGCTTCCGGTTCATCAATAGCTGCAGTTGTCGATAGAGGCTTCTTACCATCAGGTATAGCTAACATTATCCTAAGACAACCGGCTCCTTAATGGATTAATCCGACAAGAACCAGAGCCATGTTGCTCCGGTTGACAAAATTTGAGTTTTCAAAGATATTATCCGGCTCTAATCTTCTGGAGAAGGAATGACGTCTTCAAAGACAAACACCCCTCATCAGAAAAGCTCAAGGTATATTTATGCAAAGGAACGAGCAATCACTGGAGAGCCGGCAACACATCAAACTGAAACACAAAGAGAAGGAAAGTGCACACAGAGAGATGAAAATATATACAACCGACAACAGCAGGGTCATGCTTACTGTGTTACAAAAACTACTCTCAGAAGGAGCATTGCCAAGTTTCAACCGCTCACGGCGGGTCATTACATGAGTCAGTACATGAGTTTGTGCTCAGAGAGGTTAAAAGAACAAATTTCAGTTATTGGCCGGCTCATCCCGCTCCGGTTCTTCCGCTGGCTTTATCTGGAGATTTCCCAATTTCCAATGACAGTCAGCCAGAGCAGCGAAATACCCTTCAAGGAAAGGGGACGCGTCAAGCTCACAAGGGAAGAGGTCCTTACTGCGGGCGGGTGTCAGATCCTTCCACTCGTAGAGAGGCCTGCGGATCCTCTTCAACTCTATGTCGTAAGCCGCCTGATAAGTGCTCAAGTCAGCTTCATCCGCCAGTACAGAGGCCAGATAATGCGACTCTTTGACACACCGGATGTAATCTTCTTCGGTGAATTCTGAGCCGTCATCTTTTATGGACGGGTAACCATCCATCATTTCGGCCGGCGTTAGCTCGGGGGCGAAGGCCAGAGCCCGGCTCAATCCACCAACGGCTCCTTGGCGGAAGGCGGACTTCTTCATCTCCTCTATTTGCTTGGGCATTGTGGAGAAGAGTTCCAAGACACCTTTCACAGCGGTGGGGATCTTCTCCTTATATTGAACTGCCTTAATCGTGAAAATAGCGCCGTAATAAAGCTGTTCTGCAAAGGTGTAAATAGCCTTCAGGGGTAAAAGGCTATGTGAAACCAATTGCCGGCTTCTGGGGCCGGCATAGGTCAAACAAAGCAAGATGAGTCACCATCACAACAGATGAATGAAACATGCTGGAAACATGAAGTGAGTAAGAAGTTACCAAAGAGAGCGGCTGCCATCTCGGTTATATGACACTTTAGGCCTTGAAGCTCATCCGCCACGGCTATCAGCCGCTGGTCGGTGTCATCCGCTCGCTTAGTCAACGCAGCTTTCTCCAACTCAGTAGATTCCTTTAGAGAAGCAAGCTCCGCCTTAATATGGACCAGCTCTTCAGACAGCAGCCGGCACTTTTCGTCAGAGACGTTGCGGGCCTCTTGTTGAGCCGCTAAGTTTGCCTTCATATCAGACAATTGAGAGCCGGCTTCGTTTAAAGCTTCCTATAATACATCAAAATACAGGATAAGTCGCCAAAATACAGGACGAGCATTAAAAGCAAATTTATGCAAGTCTCAAACAGATTGCAAGCAATATATTTGACACTTGGGGGCTAATGTATATTTGATCTTTCAGCATGCAGCGCAATTTCGGCTCATCTTCTTCGAAGTTAAACCGGAACTTGGGGGCTACACTATGGCTCTTCAATTTACTTCTAATAGAAGATCCGACTCAACTTCATCAAGCTTGAGCCGGACCTTGGGGGCTACGACTAGCGGTTTAAATTATCTAAAGAAAGATCCGACTCAATTTTGGCAAGTTAAGGCGACTCTAGGGGACAATGACTATGAATTTGTTCTAACAGAAAGTTAAACAAAGACCCGGTTCAATGATTGAGTACATTAAACCGGCTCTTGGGGGCTAAGAAAGGATATGGCAAGAAGGAAAGGTACCTCGTATTTTGTCTTCATTAAAGAGACTAGCCGAAGTTCCAGATCCCGGCTGGTGGTAACCCGGTTTATATACCCGGCATGGAGCTCTTCGGCTGTCATCTTCTCGTACGAAGAGTCAAAGTTCAGCTTCTTCGAGGCCTCGGCCGGCTCTGTATGCTTGGTCAACACATGAGACAGAGGAGTTTGATGACCAGACCCGGTGATAACAACATCTGGAGTTTCAGGGGTCTTGGCAGGAGTCGCCGGTTTTGAAGGAGCCGCTTGGAGGGCTCTCCATGATGATATCAACAGCAGTCGGTTGTGTGGAGGCAGCTGGTGGATTTTCTTCCGCTTCAGCCTCCTCCGGTTGTTCGGGCTCCGGCTCTTGGATAACAGGGCCGAAGGAGGGTTTGTTGGTCTTGCGACACTTAGCTTGAGCACTGCAAAATAGAAGGATCGGCAGTTGAAAGATGTTGCTATCATATTAAGAGCCAGATGTCCGGATATCATAGTAAGGAATGCTTACAGCGGATTGATCTTGGGCGGTGGTAGAATTGACGCCGAAGAGTCGCCGGAGGAAGGTGATTTCTAAAAATAATAAAACAGAAAGATGAAGAAAGTGTCAAGTTTACAAAGGAAATTTAAAGGAAAAGTAGAGACATAAACCTCGGCGGGGCGTTTCTTTGGAGCCAGAGAATTTGGTAACCCCGACACGAGTTCAGTAGAGCTGGTGCTTCGAGTGTGTCGACGCTCGGCCTGCTGTTGCTTTTTCAAGAGAAAATCGGGAGCCAGGTAAGCAAGAGAGTGAGAAAGAGGAACTTTTCTGATAACCTGCCGCGGCTTTCGGGGGACGAAACATTCTGAGCCGGAAGAAACATAATTTAGCTCAGGAGCATTGGCGCTGCTGGTTTCCACTTCATCCTGCGAGTAAAACAAGCATTAATAAAGCAGGAATCAAACAAAGTAGTTAAAGTATTACCTCTGAGCTGGATGATGGTGGCGGGTCAAGAAAATTCTCTTGCGGGGCATCTTTTTTAGCCCTCTTGGTCACGACCTTCTTCCTGGATTTCTTTGGAGGGGCAACATATTCCTTCTTCCAGAAGTCTGAGTCGGCCTATAGGAATGACCCGGAAAATGAATAACAAATCAACAATGTACAAGCAACATCTAAGAGATGGATGGGAAGAGATTAACTTACATCGGGAGCCAGATTATTGACGCAGAAAGGCGCCAGGCCGATGGCACTGCATGAGTCGGAGGCCTCATGGACAAGGCTCCGGATGGTAGTGGTAGTATCATCCACTGTCAGTGTTGATTCGCTGAAGCACAACGAGCTATCATATTTGCCTTCATACTCGCACATAAGCCGACCTCTGCGGCTTAAAGGCATGATCCGCCAGGAAATCCAGCAGCGGATCAAATCCAATCCTATTAAACCGCTGGCCAGGAGCGCTTTGATCTTGGCGTGGAATGGCTCGTATCTGGCACGCTCCGAGGCTGAGAGCCGGCCGGGAAGCTCTGTGTCTGTCCTAAGCCGGGAGGGGCAGTAACCCGCCAATGAGTGCTCTTTCTCAGGGGAGGTCTCTGGGCAATAGAACCACGTCTTATTCCAATCTTTTGGGTGACTCGGCATTGGAGTATCAGGAAAGATGATGTCTCGGCGGCGTTGAATAGAAATGCCGCCCAGCTCCAGACTCGGACCACCCTTTATTTCAGTTTGGCGGTTGGCATAGAAGAACTCTCGAAAGAACCCCATAGACGGCTTAGTTAGCAGATAAGCTTTGCAGAGAACTTGGAAGTTGCAGATGTTTGAGACGGAGTTGGGTGCCAAGTCTTGAGGATGCAGCTTGTAAAAACGAAGGACATCCCGGAAAAACTTAGAGCCGGGCGGCACGAACCCTCGCTCGATGTGATCAGTGAAGACTACTATCTCTCCTTTTTGGGGAGAAGGCCGGGTCTCGTTACCCGGAACCCGCCAATTGAGAACCTCTTTGGGAGGGAGAGTACCCGCTTTAACATAACCTGCTAAGTACTCCTCCGTAACGCAAGAACCAACCCAGTTGCATGAGTTGGACGCACGAGACATATTGGCGGCTTAAGTACTGTGCAAGGTAAAAGGCGTAATGAGTCAAAGCGCAAGCAAATATTTATGACGGCTTAAAGGTTTAAGGGTTCTACGGATAATGTGGAAAGACCCGGTTGATGAGAGACGGAGAAGCTTAGCGACTCAGCACAGGAAAGGAAGATTGAAAATCAGCTAAGTCCTAAAAAACAGATTCCGTAAACTACTACTATGGCTACGGATCTACAAAAACGGAGAAAAAGGATTTTAATCCTGACTGAGCGATGAACAGCGGAAGGAAAGAACATGGAGCGGAGCCATCACGGTCCGTGCATTACAGGTGCGGCGGCGAGGCGAGAGCGCAATCTAAAGGTGCCGACAGCGTTGGGATATACTCGCGGTGGCGATGCTGGAGCCCGAGCGGCGGAGGCCCCGGTGGAACCCTACTATGATGGTGGGCGATCTACGAAGAAGGAGAACTCACCAGAGATGTTGCGGCAGAGGCGGAAGGTTTCTGGTACATATCAGGGTGATGCAGCGGCCCAGTCAGTGTAGATGCGAAGACGACGTCGGACGACGAGGACGCTGGAGCGGCAGCGACAGGAAGAAGAAGAAGAGGCACGAGCGGGAGGATGAAAAGCTCCGACCCGCACGGGTCGTATTTAAAAAGGGAATAAGGAAGGCACGAAAATCTAGGCGACGACACCGTTTGACCGAGGCGGACGCCTCGATTCTCGGGATGACAGTTAATGAAAGATTTGGTGGTACATCAGCAGATCTCATGCCGTCACGCTGGGTCATTTCCGGGCGACTCACCAAAATCAGAAGAGAAGGATGAAGTGAGCAAGCTCAATTCAACCTGGGGCCTAATGTTGGGGATATAACCCCACGACATAACCCGCCCTGGAGGCTCCGGGTCATGTTGCTGGCTCGTGAGCCGACCCAAGTGTGAGCCGTAAAGACTGGTGGCCCAGGAAGATAGGCGGCTCAAGGTGTGGTCCGTATGACGGCCCGGACAGAGAAGACCCGGGCGTGTAAGCCGTCTCAAGGACAGCTTGGACAAGAAGATAGAGAGAGACTCGGACATACAGTAAGACTCGGTTAGCAATTGTAACGACCCGGAGATCCTGACCTCTTATATAAAGGCAGAACCGGGGCGACTTAGGGGGAGGTGATCAAGAACTAGGTCAAGCTTCTAGCCCCTTGTAATCGATACACAAGCAATACAAACACAAGCAGGACGTAGGCTATTACCTCGACTTGAGGGGCCGAACCTGGGTAAATCCGTGTCTTTCATCCCGATAACCCCTTTGAGTCCACCCCGTTAGCGATGGCCTCGAATCCAAGTCCGTTCACCCGGACATCTGTCGTGATAAACCCACGACAGGATTGGTGTTAAAGCTTGCATCAACATAACTCTTTACAACGAACTCTTTATCACTTCCATAATCGAGAAACATTTCCTTAGTCTTTTAGTTACTAAGGATAATCTTGACAGATGTCCAGTGATCCACTCCTGGATCACTCTGGTACCCCTTGACGGACTCATGGCAAGGCACACACAGGTGCGGTACACAGCATGGCATACTACGTAGAACCTATGGCTAAAGCATAGGGGACGACCTTTGTCCTTTCTCTTTCTTCTGCCGTGGTCGAGCTTTGAGTCTTACTCAACTTCACACTTTAGAAATTAGGCAAGAACTCTTTCTCTGACTGATCCATTTTGATCTCTTTCAAAATCTTGTCAAGGTATGTACTCATTGAAAGTCTCATCAAGCATCTTGATCTATCTCTATAGATCTTGACGCGCAACAATTAGGTAGCTTTATCTAGGTCTTCCTTTGAAAAACTCTTTTCAAACAACCCTTTATGCTTTCGAGAAATGCAATCAACAATATGTCAACCACATACGCTCACCAGAAACTCTATAGTGCTCCCACTCACTTTATTGTAAATACAAGTTTTTCATAAACTTCGTATAGACTCGAAAAAATTTGAGCACCTCATCAAAGTGTATATTCCAACTCTGAGATGCTTGCTTCAACCCATAGAAGGATTGCTGGAGCTCGCACACCTTTTAGCATCCTTAGGACTGACAAAACCTTCTGGTGTATCACATACAACCTTTCCTCAAGTAGAGTGTTAAGGAAACGATGTTTTGACATCCATCTGCCAAATTTCATAATTAAAAAATGCAGCAAATGCTAACATAATTCCAACAGACTTTAGCATCGCTACGAGTGAGAAAGTCTCATCATAGTCAACTCCTTAAACTTGTCGTAAATTTCTTTGCGACAAGTCGAGCTTTATAAATAGTGACATTCACCATCAGTATCTGTCTTCATCTTAAAGGTCCATTTGTACTCAAGGACCTGTCGTTCAACGGGCAAGTCTACCAAAGTCCTTACTTGGTTTTCATACATGGATCCTTTCTCGGATTTCATGGCTCGTAGCCATTTGTCTGAATCCGGACCCATCATCGCTTCTCCATAGCTTGTAGGCTCATCGTTGTCCAACAACATGACCTCTAAGACACGGTTGTCGTACCACTTAGGAGCAGTATGCGTCCTTGACGACCTACGAGGTTTGATAGTAACTTGATCCAAAGCTTCATGATCATCATCATTAACTTCCTCTTCAACTAACATAGGCTCCACAGAAACCACTTTCTGTGATGCGCTACTCTCTGGTTGAAACAAAGGTTCAACAACGTTATCAAGTTCTATCTTCCTTCCACTCAATTCTTTCGAGTGAAACTTTTTCTCGAGAAAGGACCAAGTTTTAGCAACAAACACTTTATGCTTGGATATGAGATAGAACGTCTACCCAACTGTTCTTAGGGTATTCTATGAAGATGTATTTGTCCGCTTTGGGTTCGAGCTCATTAGGTGAAAACATTTTTTCACATAAGCATCGCAGCCCCAAACATCAAGAAATGACAACTTAGGTTTCTGTCAAACCATAATTCACACGGTGTCATCTCAACGGATTTAGGTGGTGCCCTATTTAAAGTGAATGTAGTTGTCTCTAATACATAACCCCAAAACTATAGTAGCAAAACGATAAGAGACATCATAGCACGCACCATATCCAATAGAGCACGACTACGACGTATGGACACACCATCACACTATGGTGTTCCAGGTGGCGTGAGTTGTGAAACAACTTTCACATTGTCTTAAGTTGTATACCAAACTCGTAACTCAGATATTCACCTCCACGGTCATATTGTAGACATTTTATCTTCTCGTCATGATGATCTCAAACTTCACTCTAATTCTTCTTGAACTTTTCGAACGCTTCAGACTTGTGTTTCATTAAGTAAATATACACTATATCTACTCAAATCATCAGTGAAGGTAAGAAAATAATGATATTCACCGCACGCTACAACACTCATTGGACCGTATACATCAATATGTATCATTTCAAATAAGTTACTAGCCCGCTCCATCGTACTAAAAACGGGGTCTGTAGCCATCTTGCCCAAGAGGCATGGTCTGCATGTCTCAACCGATTCAAAATCGAATGATTCCAAAGATCCATCAACATGGAGTTTCTTCATGCGCTTTACACCAATATGACATTTAGCGGCAGTGCCACAAGTATGTGGTACTATCATTATTTACTTTGTTTCTTTTGGCATCAATGTTATGAACATGTGTATTACTACGATCAAGATTCAATAAACCATCCTCACTAGGTGCATGACCATTGAAGGTATTATTCATGTAAACAGGATAACCATTATTCTCTAACTTAAATGAATAACCGTGTTGCAATAAACATGATCTAATCATGTTCATGCTTAATGCAAACACCAAATAACATTTATTTAGGTTTGTCATTAATCCCGAAGGTAGAGAGAGCGTGAGATGTTGATCATATCAACCTTGGAAACATTTCCAACACACATCATCACCTGAAACTTAGCTAGTCTCCGTTTATTCCGTAGCTTTTACTTCGAGTTACTAACATTTAGCAACCGAACCGGTATCCAATACCCAAGTGCTACTAGGAGTACTAGCAAGGTACACATCAATAAGACGTATATCAAATGTACTTCTGTCGACGTTGCCAGCCTTCTTATCCACCAAGTATCTAGGGTTGTTCCGCTTTAGGGACCGCTCTCCTCATAATAGAAGCACTTAGTCTCGGGTTTGGGGTCAACTTTGGGTTGCTTCACTGGAGCAGCAACTGACTTGCCATCCATGAAGTTTCCCTCCTTGCCCTTGTCCTTCTCGAAACTAGTGGTTTTACTAACCATCAACACTTGATGCTCCTTCTTGATTTCTACCTTCGCGGTGTCAAACATCGCGAACAGCCCGGGGACCATCATTTCCATCCCTGGCATAATTATAGTTCATCACAAAGTTCTAGTAGCTCAGTGATAGTGACTCATAGAACCATATCAGTCACTATCTTATCTGGAAGATCAACTCCCATTCGATTCAAGCGATTGTAGCAACCAGATAATCTGAGCACATGCTCAACATTGAGCTATTCTCCTTCATCTTGGAGGCAAAGAATCTTGTTGGAGATCTCATATCTCACAACACGGGCACGAGCCCGAGATCCCAATTTCAGCTCTTAGAACATCTCATATGTCTTGTGACGTTCAAAACGTTTTGGAGCCTCAATTCTAAGCCGTAATGCATGATGCATTAAACTATCAAGTAGTCATCGGAGCATGCCTGTTAGATGTTCACAACATCTACAGACGACGCTACAGGGTTGGCGCATCGAGCGGTGCATTAAGGACATAAGCCTTCTTTGCAGCAATGAGGACAATCCTCAGATCATGGACCCAGTCCACAATATTCCTACCATCATCTTTCAACTCTATTTCTCTAGGAACATACAAAAATTCAAGGGAGCTATAGCGTAAGCTACACCATAATTTGCAAAGGCACTACTGACTATGTTCATGATAATGAGTTCAATTAATCATATTACTTAAGAACTCCTACTTAAATTGACATCCCTCCGGTCATTCGAGTGATACATGATCGAAATTCACCAACTCAAGTCCGATCATCACGTGAGTTGAGGTGGTTTCAATGGTGAACATCATCATGTTGATCATATCTACTATATGCCTCATGTTCGACCTTTTGGTCTCTTGTGTTCCGAGGCCATGTCTATACATGCTAGGCTCGTCAAGTTTAACCCGAGTGTTATGCACGTGTAACACTGGCTTTCACCTGTTGTATGTGAACGTAGAGTCTATCACACCCGATCATCACGTGGTGTCTCAACACGACGAACTTTCGCAACGGTGCACACTCGGGGAGAACACAATTTATCTTGAAATTAAGTGAGGGATCACCTTATAATGCTAACGTCGTCCTAAGCAAAACAAGGTGCATAAAAAGGATTAACATCACATGCAAATCATAAGTGACATGATATGGCCATGAACTTGTGCTTTGGATCTCCATCTTGAAAGCACCGGCATGATCTCCATCGTCACCGACATAACACCATGATATACATAATCATGATCTCCATCATTGTGTCGCCATCGGGGTTGTCGCGCCCACCATGCTCATACTACTATAGCTATCGTTTAGCGATAAAGTAAAGCATTACCTAGCGCTTAATGGTTGACACGCAGGTCATACAATAATTAAAGACAACCCTATGGCTCCTGCCGGTTGTCTTACTCATCGACATGCAAGTCGTGATATTCTATACAAAAAACATGATCATATCATACATCACATATATCACATCATGAAATTGGCCACATCACATCACAACATACCCTGCAAAAACAAGTTAGACGTCCTCTAATTGTTGTTGCATGTTTTACGTGTCTGCTATGGGTATCTAGCAAGAACGATTCTTACCTGTGCAAAACCACAACGGTGATACATACGTTGCTTTTCAACATTCTCAAGGACCGCCATTGTCGAATCCGATCCAACTAAAAGTAGGACAAAAAGACACTCGCCAGCCATCTTTGTGCAATGAAGTTACACAACAATCAATGGAACCGATCTCTCGTAAGCAAACGAGTAAGGTTGGTCCGGGCCGCTTCATCCCGCAATACCGCTGAATCAAAACACGACCAAGGGAGGAAGTAGTATAAGCATCAACGCCCACAAACTCTTTGTGTTCTACTCGAGATCTCATCTACACATAGACCTAGCTCATGATGCCACTGTTGGGGAACGTTGCATGGGAAACAAAAAAATTCCTACGCACACGCAAGATATATCCATGGTGATGAGCAGCTATGAGAGGGAGAGTGGATCTACGTACCCTTGTATAATGCTAAGCGAGAAGTGTTAAGAAACGCAGTTGATGTAGTCGAATGTCTTCACGATCCAAATCGTCGAGCGTCCCGCGATCCAATCACGATCCGTCACGATCTAGCACCGAACGGACGACACCTCCGCGTTCAGCACACGTATGGCTTGATGATGATCTCCGCCTTCTTGATCTAGCAAGAGGGATCTGAGAGGTAGACGAGTTCTCCGGCAGCGCGACAGTGTTGCGGTGATGGTGGTGGAGTAATTCCAGCAGGGCTTCGCCTAAGCATTGTTGAAACCGATCTAGAGGAGAAACTACGAACTAGAGGAGAGGGTAGCACGTGGCTGAAAATCTATATGTAAAAACCCTAAAACCTCTAGTATATATAGGACGAGGAGAGGAGGAAGCTTGTCCGTCAGGGCCAGCCCTTTTGGCTTTGGCCAAAGTGGAGGGAGGAGTCCTACTCCTCCACTCCTAGTCGGATTAGGACTCCTTCCTTATATTAGCCTTTTTCCACCTTTTCCACATTGGATTTCCTTCCCGGACGCTTGGGCCCGAAGTGGGACTTCCGCCAGCCCACTAAGGGCTGGTATTCATCCTCCCACAGCCCATGTAGCCTCTTGGGTCGAAATACCCCTCGTGATGGTCCCCTGGTACCCTCCCAGCACTCCCGGTACACTACCGATGAGCCCGGAACTTTTCCAATGACCAAAACAGCACTTACTATATATCAATATTTACCTCCGGACCATTCCGGAGCTCCTCGTGACGTCCGGGATCTCATCTGGGACTCCGAACAACCTTCGGTCACCACCATGCATAACTCTATACTACCGAAACGTCACCAAACCTTAAGTGTGCAGACCCTACAGGTTCGAGAACTATGTAGACATGACCGAGACACCTCTACGGTCAATACCCAATAGCGGGACCTGGATGCCCATATTGATTCCTACTTTTTCTACGAAGATCTTTATTGATCGAACCTCTTTGTCAAGGATCAGTTGATCCCGTATGATGTTCCCTTTGTTCTTCGGTATGTTACTTGCCCGAGATTCGATCGTCGGTATCTCCATACCTAGTTCAACCTTGTTACCGACAAGTCTCTTTACTCGTTACCATAATACAAGATCCCGTGGATAACACTTAGTCACATTGCTTGCAAGGCTTATTGTGATGTTGTATTACCGAGTGGGACCTGAGATACCTCTCTGTCACACGGAGTAACAAATCCCAATGTTGAACCAATGCAACCCAACAAACACCCTCGGAGATACCTGTAGAGCACCTTTATAGTCACCCAGTTACGTTGTGACATTTGATACACACAAGGTACTCCTCCGGTGTCAGTGAGTTGCATGATCTCATGGTAATAGGAATAGATACTTGACACGGAGAAAACGGTAGCAATAAACTGACACGATCATATGCTACGCTTGTAGTTTGGGTCTTGTCCATCACATCATTCTCCTAATGATGCGATCCCATTATCAAATGACATCTCATTTCCATGGCTTCGAAACCTTAACCATCTTTCATCAACGAGCTAGTCCATCAGAGGCATACTAGGGACATGGTGTTGTCTATGTATCCACACATGTATCTGAATTTCTGATCAATAAAATTCTAGCATGGGTAATAAACGATTACCATGAACAAGGAAATATGATAATAACTAATTTATTATTGCCTCTAGGGCATATTTCCAACAGAAGATGGCCTTTGGTGATGGTTCCCCCTCCGACAGGGTGCCAGAACGGGATCTCGATTGGTTTTTCGTGGCTCTAGAGGCTTGCGGCGACGGAACCCCGATCCACTTTTCAGAGGTTTGGGTATTTATAGGAGTATTTGGCATTGGTCCCACGCCCAGAATGTTCCCGAGTAGGTCACAAGCCAGCTAGGTGCGGCTAGGGGGGTGGTCGTGCCCTGGTGGCTTGTGACTCCCTCGGAACTCTTCTCCGGTATCTTTTCGCTCCAGTATTTTTTATATTTTCCAAAAATATTCTCCGTAGATTTTTACCCCATTCCGAGAACTATTATTTCTGCACAAAAATGACACCATGGTAGTTCTGCTGAAAACAACGTCAATCCAGGTTAGTTCTAATAAAATCATACCAAAATCATATATAATTATTGTAAACATGGCATGAATACTTCATAAATTATAGATGCGTTGGATACGTATCAGCATCCCCAAGCTTAATTCCTGCTCGTCCTCGAGTAGGTAAATGATAAAAGAAATAATTTATGAAGTGTGAACGGTAGCAAGTGCACAATTTCGATCAATGATAGTTCAAACACTTTCTCTAGCATCATTAAATATCATAATCAGTAGCTCATCTCATAAAACTTCTTATGATCGAGTAACAAGCTATTCACATGTTAAAGTATAGACTAGAAAGTTTCTTAAAAACTAACAAACTATGCTTTTAGGAACCAAACAATTGCAATTCATCTTATTTTCAGGAAGGGTCTATGTAAGAGCTTTGATTTAGCAAATTCCACATACTCAACTATCATATAGTCTTCCATGATTGCTAACACTCAAAGCATATTTTTAGAGCAAATGGCATCCGTCGAACACATAGAAAGATATGGGCTTAATGTTTTGCCTCCCAACATACTTATCATATAGATAATTGTCAACAATAATAATTCATGGTCAATTATATTTGAATGGCCATATATGCTTGGATCTTTCCCCACCATATGATGCTTGCCAAGAGAAAAAGGCAAAATATAGGAAGTGGTGAAGATCACCATGACTCTTGTATAAAGGTAAGTACTAGAAAGTAAAATATAGGCCCTTCGCAGAGGGAAGCATTGATTTGTAGAGGTGCCAGAGCTCGAGCTTTTAAAACAAGGATGAATAATAATTTTGAGCGGTATGCTTTCATTGTTAACATAACAACCGAGAGATCTAGGTATCTTCCATGCTAGATACATTATAGGTGGTTCCCAAATAGAATGGTAAAGTTTTTACTCCCTCTCCACCAATCAATCACACTCCATGACGAGCCGAATCCATGGGTACCGTCCATACAAACAACAATCCTAGGGGAGTTTTTTTTCATTATATTTTGATTTGATTTTTGAGCATGGAACTGAGCATCCCAAATACCGGCCACTTTCTCGTGAATGATAGTGAATCAACACATATCGTGAGAATAACCCACCTAGCATGGAAGATACCGACATCCCCTAGTCACCATATTAGCGGTTCGGGCATACAAAACAGAATATTATTTGAAGGTTTAGAGTTTGGCACACGCAAATTTACTTGGAACGGCAGGTAAATACCACATATAGGTTGGTATGGTGGACTCATATGGAACCACTTTGGGTTTAAGGGTGTTTGGATGCACAAGTAGTATTTCAACTTGGTGCGGAAGTTTTGGCTAGTATGAAGTGGAAGCAAGCACCACATGTTGGAGGATCCATAACAATATAACTTCTATACAAATATACCCAAGCATAACTCATTACGTTGTCTTCTTTGTATAACTTCAACTAATTTTCTCAAGTTTGAAAATAATTAATGGGTATACACAATCATAGAAGATGTCCAAGATAGTATATTTATATGTGAAATCTCTCTTCCTTCAGTATTCTTTCATGAATGGTTCAAGTGACCAATGTGTTGTTTGCTAACTTCCAATAAATTTTACCACCTATACCTCTTATATGTGAAGTCATTAATCCCCATGGGATAAGCGTATAAAACATATATAATTTCAGATTTGCGATATTCAATTCATTCAACCATTTACTCATAGGATATAAGTGAAGCACGAGAGTGAATGACAAAACTACTCCAAAACATATAAGTGAAGATCAATGAGTAGTCAAACAATTAAGTAGCTATGTGAGGACTTTCTCTCTCTCTCTCTCTCTATCTATCTCAATAAATATGTTCAGATCTTAGTATTTAATTTAAACAACAAGCAAAACAAAAATAGCACTCCAAGAATAGCATGCATCATGTAAACGAATTAAAATTTAGGCTCAACATAGGCTAACCGATAATTGTTGCTGAAGAGAGATGGGATGCGTAGCATCCCCAAGCTAAAATGCTTGAGACTTCTTGAAATATTTACTTGGGGTGCATTGGGCATCCCCAATCTTGAGCTTTTGTATCTTGTTCAATCCTCTCATATCCCGGTTTCACCTATTCTCAAAAACTTCATCCATGCAAAACTCAAAAAGAACTCATGAGATAGGTTAGTACATATAAGAACCAACACTTCATGTACTAATAAGACAAGTTGCAAAATAAATTTAAAACATTAGGTACTGTATACTATTATTTCCACAATTTATATCTACCAATATAGGCTATGGAAACTATAGGATAAGTAGATAACACAACTATGGCAGCAATCTGTCCAAACAGAACAGTCTGTAGCAATTTATGAAAACAGTGTACTTATATAACTCAAACAATTATAACCATTTAGTACATGCTAAATAATTTATATTAAAATACTGTGTAAAAAATCAGAAACTTTCCACGCTCCAGTAAAATATGAAAATTCAAACACTACAGCAGAAGTTTCTGTTTTTACACAGCACACATCAAACATGCAATGCAAGCATCCTAAGTCAATTCTTGGAACTTTTTATTGAAAAACAAGATTATAAATAACATCTAACAGAAAGCAGAAAAATAAACTGACGCTCCAAGAAAAACTCATATGACATGACGAATAAAAATATAGCTCCAAGTAAGATATACCGATAGTGTTGAACACGAAAGAGGGGATGCCTTCCGGGGCATCCCCAAGCTTAGACGCTTGAGTCTTCCTTGAATATTACCTTGGGGTGCCTTGTTAATCCCTAGGCTTAGGTTCTTGTCACTCCTTATTCTCCTTATATCGGTGTCTCACCCAAAACATGAAAACTTCAATCACACAAAACTTAACGGAACTTTGTGAGAAGGGTTAGTGTAATAAAGATAGATCATTCACTTAGGTTCTATAAAGACAAGATTCATAATTGTTATCACATTATAACTAGTGTATTACATCATTCCCACAATTTATATTACTCAATATAAGCTATGGGAACACTAAAACAAGCAAACTATGCATGCAAAACAGAATCTGTCAAAAATAGAACAGTCTGTAGAGAGCTGAATGATCACCATACTTCCCCAAGTATAAAAATTATGAACAATTAGTAAATATCACATAATTCGCATATAAATGCTTTGTAAAATTTTCAGAATTTTTTGACGCTCCAGTAAATCAGATAATTCATATACTGGACGCAAAACTTTCTGTTTCTGCACAGAATCAAACAAGCAAGTATGCACACTATCCCAAGGGCTTTACTTGGCACTTTATTGACATAAAAGACACAAAACATTATGAATACAATATATTAATCATGTGGACACATCAAAACAAAAAGTAAAAGTGTTGGGTTGTCTCCCAACAAGCGCTTTTCTTTAATGCCTTTTAGCTAGGCATGATGATTTCAATGATGCTCACATAGGAATAATAATTGAAACATGCAAAAGAGAATCATGAATCTCATGACATGCACATTTAAGTCGAAACCACTTCCTATTCATAGGTATTTTGTGAGCAAACAATTTATGGGAGCAAGAATCAACTAGCGTAGGATGGCAAAACAAGCATATCTTCAAAACATTGAACACGTAAAGAGGAAGCTTGATATTATTGAAATTTCTACAAGCATATGTTTCTCCCTCATAATAATTTTCAGTAGCATCATGAAGGGATTCCACAATATAACCAGCACATGAAGAATTCTATTCACGATCTACAAGCATACACAAGAAAATTTCTTCTCATGACTAATAATGGGAGTATCACAAAAGAGTTGAATACTACAAATTGGTTCCACATTAAAAGAGTAATATTCAGTAAAAGGATATTCATAATTATGAAAATTATCATAATAGTAATGATCACTCTTTTTCATCGCATAAGTATCATCACAATAATCATCATAAGTAGGAGTCATGCAATCATTATACCAAATTTGATCATTCAAAGTAGGGGGGATAAAAAGATCATCTTCATTAAGCATAGCATCCCCAAGATTGGGACAAACATTAATTGCAGAAAATAAGTTCTCAAACATGTCATTTTCATCAAACATAGCATCCCCAAGCTTGTGGCTTTGTATATCATAAACATAATCACTCTCATAATTAATGGTAGGAATAGCACCAATAGTATAACAATAATTATCATCATACTCCAAGTTGGTGCCATATATATTTTCAAGATTATAAGAAGTATCATTATATTCCCATTCATAATTATCACAACAAGCAATAGGCATAACAAAATCATCCTCAAGTGTATCATCTTCCACAACTATTTTTGATTCATTCTCATGAGGCCTATCAATAATGGAAGCAACATTATTTGGGAGAGATACCTCTTTACCTTTAATTTTCCTTCTTTTCTTATTCTTCACCACATTATGTGTGGGTTTATTTAATTCCTCCAAGCTTCTTTTTGAAGAGGTTAGTTGAATAGAAAGCTCCTCCTCATTACCTGATTTATCATAAGAAAAAATAGGAGGATATTGGGAAACCTCTTCCCCTTCGTTAGTATTCTCTTCATCTTATATTTGTTTTATTCTCTTTAATTAATTGAAAATATAAGGATTCTCAATGCAATTTACCACGAAATACATATAGATTTCATTTAGATCAAAATCAATCATTTTCATGAGAACCCAAGGCGGAACATCCTTAGTTTTATGTTTCATTTCTTCATACCCCAAAAATAGACTAATTTATTTATGATGCTCAAGTGTAATGAGGTTATCACAATTTTTGGACACAATTCGATCAGGAAATAAATCACATTGGAAATTAAAACGAACACTTTCATTGCAAAGTTCACAAGGACGGCGAGAAATATTAAGTCTTTCAGGACAAACGTATATCATCTCTTCCAACCATTTAGTTTGTAAATACTTATGCTTCTTACAAAATCTATCTTCCCTTTTAGGCATGTCTTCACAAACTCTATGAACTCCACAAAAATTGACATGCTTATAAGAAATATTTTTTATCATGGCTAGTGCAACAATCTTTAGTACTATGGATATTCAAAGAATTCATACTAACAACATTGCGATCATTTTCATCACTGAAAGATTTAGTGCCAAACATTTTAATAACTTCTTCTTCTAGCACTTGAGCACAATTTTCCTTTCCATCATTTTCACGAAAGACATTAAAAAGATGAAGCATATGAGGCAACCTCAATTCCATTTTTTTGTAGTTTTGTTTTATGGACTAAACTAGTGATAAAACAAGAAACTAATAGATTCAATTGCAAGATCTAAATATATACCTTCAAGCACTCACCTCCGCGGCAATGGCGCTAGAAAAGAGCTTGATGTTTACTACACAACTTGTTCTTGTAGACTCATGTTGGGCCTCCAAGCGCAGAGTTTTGTAGGACAGTAGCAGTTTTCCATCAAGTGGATGACCTAAGGTTTATCAATCTGTGGGAGGCATAGGATGAAGATGGTCTCTCTCGAACAACCCTGCAACCATATAACAAAGAGTCTCTTGTGTCCCCAACACACCCAATACAATGGTAAATTGTATAGGTGCACTAGTTCGGCGAAGAGATGGTGATACAAGTGTAATATGGATGGTAGATATAGGTTTTTGTAATCTGAAAATATAAAAACAGCAAGGAAAGTAATGATAAAAGTGAGAACAAACGGTATTGCAATGCCCCTAGGGTTCATACTTTCACTAGTGCAATCTCTCAACAATACTAACATGGTTGAATCATATGTAAATACCTCTCATGCGACAAGGGGTTCACTCCAAAGTCACAAATAGCAGAGAACTAACGAAGAAATTATTGTTGGGTATGAAACCACCTCAAAGTTATCTTTTCTGATCAATCTTATGAGCTATTCCTATAAGTTCCACGGACAGCCCTAGAGCACCTTAAGATACACATCAACCAGAACCCTAATGTCACCTAAATACTCCAATGTCACCACAAGTACCCATGGGCTTGATTATACGATATGCATCACACAATTTCAGATTCATCAAGTTCAATCCAACACAAAGAACTTCAAAGAGTGCCCCAAAGTTTCTATCCGAGATTCAAGACGAAAACATGTGCCAAACCCTATGCATAGATTCCCAAGGTCATGGAACCCGCAAGTTGATCACCAAAACATACATCAAGTGGATCAATAGAACATCCCATTGTCACCATGGATATCCCATCGCAAGACATACATCAAGTGTTCTCAAATCCTTAAAGACTCAATCCGATAAGAAAACTTCAAAGGGAAAAACTCAATTCACCACAAGAAGATAGAGAGGGGAAAACTCCATATGATTCATCTATATCAATAAAGCTCGCGGTACATCAAGATCGTGTCATCCCAAGAGGACGAGAGAGAGAGAGAGCTCAAACACATAGCTACTGGTACATACCCTCATCCCCGATGTTGAACTACTCTGTCCTCGTCATGGAGAGCGCCAGGATGATGAAGATGGCCTCCGGTGAAGGTTTCCCCCTCAGGCAGGGTGCCGAAACGGGCTCCCGATTGGTTTTTTGTGGCTTTGGAGGCTTGCGGCGTTGGAACTCCCGATCTAGGTTTCTTTTCGGAGGTTTGGGTATTTATAGGAGTATCTGGTGTTGGTCCCACGTCCAGAAGGTTCTTGAGGAGGGCACAAGCCAGCTAGGCGCGACCAGGGGGTGGCCGCGCCCTAGTCGCTTGTGACTCCCTCGAGACTCTTCTTCGGTATCTTTTCGCTCTAGTATTTTTTTTTATTTTCCTAAAATATTCCCCGTAGATTTTTAGTCCATTATGAGAACTTCTATTTCTGCACAAAAACGACACCATGGTAGTTCTGCTAAAAACAACGTCAGTCCGGGTTAGTTCTAATGAAATCATACCAAAATCATATAGAATTATTGTAAACATGGCATGAATACTTCATAAACTATAGATGCATTGGAGACATATCATAATGCAATAAGAACGATGACATGATGTAGACAAGATCTATTCATGTAGGAATATACCCTAATAACCCACAAGTATAAGGGATCGGTTGTAGCCTCTATCGATAAGTAAGAGTGTCGAACCCAACGAGGATCTAAAGGTAGAATAAATATTCCCTCAAGTTCTATTGACCACCGATACAACTCCACCCATGCTTAACGTTCGCTTTACCTTGAACAAGTATGAAACTAGAAGTACTTTGTAGGTGTTGTGGGATAGGTTTGCAAGAAAATAAAGAATACATAAACAAAAACTAGGGGCTGCGAAGATAAAGTAACAATTAAGTTAGTTTAACGAGTGTGGAAAAGTGGTGGTAGGAGTTGCGGAATTGTCCCTAGGAAATCAATAACTAGACCGGTCATCATTATTGCAATTTTACATGAGGGAGAGGCATAAGCAAACAAACGTTCTCTACTTGGATCATATGCACTTATGATTGGAACTCTAGAAAGCATCCGCAACTACTAAAGATCATTAAGGCAAAACCCAACCATAGCATTATAAGGTATCAAGTCCTCTTTACTCCCATAAGCAACAACCCACCTACTTAGGTTTATGCTTCTGTCACTCATGCAACCCACCATAGGAAAATCATGAACACATTGCTACACCCTACAACTAGGATCCCTCAAGCTTGTGCGACATGGATAGGACCATAGGACAGCACCAATAATAAAACATGCAACTCACACCAATCATGACCATCAATCAACCCATAGGACAACAAATTTCTACTCAGACATCATAGGATGGCAACACATCATTGGATAATAATATGAAGCATAAAGCACCATGTTCAAGTAGAGGGTATAGCGGGTTGCGGGAGAGTGGAACGATGTAGATAGATGGGGGAAGGTGATGGATATGTTGGTGAAGATGACACAGTTGTTGGAGTAGATCGTCGTCATGATGACGGCCCCGGCGGCATTCCCGTGCCACCGGGAGAGAGGGGGAGAGAGCCCCCCTCCTTCTTCTTCTTCCTTGACCTCCCCCTAGATTGGAGGTGGGTTTCCCCTCTAGTCCTTGGCCTCCATGGTGGCGGAGGGGCGGGAGCCCCTCCAAGATTGGATCTCTCTCTCTGTTTCCTTCTGTTTCTGCGCTCCCAGATTCCGGCCTTTCACCGTTTCTTAACTATCCGGAGATTCGTAACTCCGACCGGGCTGAAATTTTGAGGGGATCTTTATCCAAAAAGTAGCTTTCCTACGGCCAAAGGACAGCTCCAACCAACCTAAGGAGTGGCCACAAGCCTGCCAGGCGCGGCCAGGGGGTGGGTCGCGCCTCGTAGGCTTGCTACCTCCTCGGGCATCATCTCACGTTGATTCTTTTTCCCCAAAATCACATATATTCCAAAAAAAATCTCCATAAGTTTTTATCGCGTTTGGACTTTGTTTGTTATGGATATTCTGCAAAACAAAAAACATCCAACAAACAGGAACTGGCACTGGGCACTAGATCAATATGTTAGCCCCAAAAATAGTGTAAAAGTTGCCAAAAGGATATGAAAGTTGTAGAATATTGGCATGAAACAATCAAAAATTAGAGATATGACAGAGATGTATCAGCATCCCCAAGCTTAATTCCTGCTCGTCCTCGAGTAGGTAAATGATAAAAAGATATTTTTTATGTGGAATGCTACCTAGCATAATCTTGTTCATATAATCTCATCATGCCATGAATATTAAGACACGAGTGATTCAAAGCAATAGTCTATCATTTGACATTAAGAAAATAATACTTCAAGCATACTAATGAAGCAATTGTATCTCTTCAAAATATAATGCCAAAAGAAAGTTATCCCTACAATATCATATAGTTTGGCTATGCTCCATCTTCCCCACACAAAGTATTTATATCATGCACAACCCTGATGACAAGTCAAGAAATTATTTCACACTTTTTATGTTCTCAAACTTTTTCAACTCTCACGCAATACATGAGCGTGAGCCATGGATATAGCACTATATGTGGAATAGTATATGGTGGAGGTTATGAAGAAAAAGGAGAAGATAGTCTCACATCAACTAGGCATATCAACGGGATATGGAGATTCCCATTAATAGATATTAATGTGAGTGAGTAGGGATTTCCATGCAACGGATGCACTAGAACTATAAGTGTATGAAAGCTTAAAAAGAAACTAAGTGGGTGTGCATCCAACTTGCTTGCTCATGAAGACCTAGGGCAATTTGAGGAAGCCCATCATTGGAATATACAAGCCAATTTATATAATGAAAAATTCCCACTAGTATATGAAAGTGACCAAATAGGAGACTCTCTCTCATGAAGATCATGGTGCTACTTTGAAGCACAAGTGTGGAAAAAGAATAGTGCATTGTCCCTTCTCTCTTCTCTCTCTTTTTTTATTTTTGTGGGCATCTAAGGCCTCTTTTTTTATTTGGGCTTCGCTGGCCTCTTTTATTTTTCATAAAGTTCGGAGTCTCATCCCAACTTGTGAGGGAATCATAGCTTCCATCATCCTTTCCTCACTTGGGACAATGCTCTAATAATGATGGTCATCACACTTTTATTTACTTACAACTCAAGAATTACAACTCGATATCTAGAATAAAATATGACTCTATATGAATGCCTCCGGTGGTGTACCGGGATATGCAATGATCTAGCATAGCAAATGACATCAAAAAATGGACAATCCATGAAAACATCATGCTAGCTATCTTACGATCATGCAAAGCAATATGAAAATGATGGTGCGTGTCATAATAAACGGAACAGTGGAAGTTGCATGTCAATATATCTCGGAATGGCAATGGAAATGCCATAGTAGGTAGGTATGGTGGATGTTTTGAGGAAGGATATATGGTGGGTTTTGTACACCGGCAAAAGTTGCGTGGTACTAGAAAGACTAGCAAAGGCGAAAGGGTGAGAGTGCGTATAATCCATGGACTCACATTAGTCGTAAAGAACTCACATACTTATTGCAAAAGTCTATTAGTCATCGAGGAAAAGTATTAGACGCATTCTCCTAGGCGAGAGGTTGGTAGGAGTTAACCATCGCGCGCTCCCGACCCTCACACAAAGGCGGACAATCAATAAACAAATCATGCTCCGACTTCCTTACATAACAGTTCATCATACGTCATGCTATGGGAATCACAAACCTTGACATAAGTATTTTTACCAATCCACAATTACTCACTAGCATGAATCTAATATCACCATATTTATATCGCAAAACTATTGCAAGGAATCAAACACATCATATTCAGTGATCTACAAGTTTTATGTAGGATTTTATGACTAACCATGTGAATGACCAACTCCTGTTAACTCTCTAAATAGATATAAGTGAAGCATGAGAGTTTAATTATTTCTATAAAATATATTCCCATGCTCTAACAAATATAAGTGAAGCAAAAGAGCATTCTACAAATGTCAGTTTTCTATGTGTAGAGAAACTGGCACTCCAAACTTCAAATGATATAAGTGAAGCACATGAAGCATTCTATAAAGCCATACTCAAAAGATATAAGTGAGGTGCAAAGAGCCTTCTATAAATCAACCAAGGAATTTCTCATACAAGAATGGTGCATTATTAAAATAAAAATAAAAATCGCACGATGCTCCAAGATTTACGTATATCATGTGATGAATAAAAATATAGCTCCAAGTAAAATTACCGATGGTTGTTAGAAAGAGGGGATGCCTTCCGGGGCATCCCCAAGCTTAGTTTCTTGGGAGTCATTGAATATTAACTTTGGGTGCCTCGGGCCTCCCCAAGCTTAATCTCTTTCCACACCTTATTCCGTCATCCATCGTGATCTCACCCAAAACTTGAAAACTTCAATCACACAAAACTTAACAAAACCCTCGTGAGATACATTAGTAAGATAAAACAAATCACCACTTTAAGTACTGTTAGAAACCAATTCATATTTTGTTTTTCATTGTAGCTACTATAATATAACTTCTTTATGTCTTATACCACCGATAAAATCGATAGTTTCATCGAAACTTAGCAATGCATCAAAAACAGAATACGTCTTAAACAGGACAGTCTGTAGCAATCTGAACATTCACCATAATTATGTAACTCTAAAAATTCTGAAAAATTAGGAAAAAAATAAAATAATTGCATAGAAGTACTGTGTAAAAATTTCAGAAACTTATGTCATTCCAGTAAAAAATGACAATTCAGGCACTACAGCCAAAGTTTTTGTTTTTTCACTGCACATACCAAACAAGCAATTTAATCATCATAAAGGCAAATCTTGGCACATTATTTTTATAATTCAATGTATTTGTACAAGGGGATAATTATTTTTGTTGAAAATTTCTGTAATCAAGATTCACAAAGTTTCCATGGGCATGAACAAAGTTCAAGGCTAGCCCCCACTTCAACGTTGCTTGTGTTTCTCACTTTCACTTTTCTTTTTGATTTTTTTTTAAGTTCCCCACTTTATTTTTTTGTTTTTAAACTATATAAAAGAACACAACAGAAAAAGTGACTCTCTAAAACTTCCAGGTTGTCTCCCTGGTAGCGCTTTCTTAAAGCCATTAAGCTAGGCAAATAGTGCTCAAGTAATGGATCCACCCGGATCCCAAGGTATATCAAAGCCAATTTTAATTAACAATGATTTTTAATTTAGTACTAAGCACAAGGTAACATATATCATGTAAAAACAAAGTCTAACTCTCTTCCTAAGCATTGACATGTCATAAAAGAACAATTCATGCACACAAAGTAAAGGCCAATGCATAGTGTAAACAGTTTCTTGCAATTTTATCGTATTGGGAACATAGAGAGGTGAAGATGTAGTTCCTCTGTGTTGCAAGTAGGAGCATCAAGCACATGCATATTATATTCATTAGAATCATCATGTGCAATAGGAAAACGCAACCCATCAATATAATCCTTAATAAGTGAAAACTTCTCCAATATAGTGTAGTTTGGAGAATTCAAAAAGATAATAGGATTATCATGTGTGGGTGCAATAGCAACAATTTCACGTTGAAAATAAGGAACTATAGCAAGTTCATCTCCATAAGCATTATTCATATTGGCATCATGGCCACAAGAATAGTAAGCATCAAGTTCATCAAGAAGGGATATTTCAAAAGAATCCAAGGGATCATACAATCAACATAGCATTCATCCTTCGGTAAGCAAGAAGGGAAATTAAACAATGTATGAGTTGAAGAGTTACTCTCATTAGAAGGTGGGCACGGGTAGCTAATTCGCTCTTCCTCCTTTTGTTCTTCGTTCTCCTCCTCATCTTTTTCATCTAATGAGTTTACAATTTCAACAACTTCCTCTTCCATAGATTCCTGCAAAATATTAGTATCTTCCAAGACAATGGCCATTCTTTCAATAAACTGTTTAACATAAGCATTAGAAGCATAGTTTTCATAGCAATATTTAAGTATGGCAAAATTTTCAGATCCGTAAAGAGTAGCGTCATACTTTTCAATGAAAGAAGCAATTTCATAGGCACCCTTGAAAGCAACAAATTCTTCAATTTTTTCAACATCATTATAGAAATATTCCTCCTTGGCATAAGAGGATAATATTTAATTATCATTAAACACACATTGGTTGGGAAGGTGTTTTTTAGCTTTTTAGAACAACAAGTAAAATCATAAATTTCACATAGATTCCAAGCATAGCAACACAAAGTATTAATTTGATGCCACAAGAGTTTCCCTTTTTGAGATATGTGGTGTCGCACATAATGAGCATGCTCATTTAATGATTTTCCCTCAACTAAGCTAGTTAGGTTTTCAGCACGAGCACAAGTGGATCAAAGGTGACCCAAGTAATATTCTTCGGTGGTACAGAACACTAGTGGTTCCTCAACTTTTGGAGCAGCAAGTACAACTAATTTTTTTGGTATTTTACGTTTCCTACCCATATCTAAAGATAGAAAACAACTTAGAACAAAAAATAAAAATTACTTAGTGATAAAGCAAATAAGCACACACGAGAATATTCACCGCACGCTATTGCTCCCCGGCAACAGCGCTAGAAAAAGGTCTTGATAACCAACAAGTACAAGGGATCAGTTGCAGCCTCTTTCGATAAGTAAGAGTGTCGAACCCAACAAGGATCTAAAGGTAGAACAAATATTCCCTCAAGTTCTATCGACCATCGATACAACTCTACGCACGATTAACGTTCGCTTTACCTAGAACAAGTATGAAACTAGAAGTACTTTGTAGGTGTTGTGGGATAGGTTTGCAAGAAAATAAAGAACACATAAATAAAAATTCGGGGCTGCTAAGATAAAGTAACAATTAAGTTAGTTTAACGAGTGTGGAAAAGTGGTGGTAGGAGTTGCGGAATTGTCCCTAGGCAATCGATAACTAGACCGGTCATCATTATTGCAATTTTATATGAGGGAGAGGCATAAGCTAACATAATTTATCTACTTGGATCATATGCACTTATGATTGGAACTCGAGCAAGCATCCGCAACTACTAAAGATCATTAAGGTAAAACCCAACCATAGCATTATAAGGTATCAAGTCCTCTTTACTCCCATATGCAACAACCCACCTACTCGGGTTTATGCTTCTGTCACTCACGCAACCCACCATAGGCAAATCATGAACACATTGCTACACCCTACAGCGAGGATCCCTCATGCTTGCGCGACATGGAGCGCACCATAGGACAACACCAATAATAAAGCATGCAACTCAAACCAATGATGATCATCAATCAACCCATAGGACAACAAAAATCTACTCAGACATCATAGGATGGCAACACATCATTGGATAATGATATGAAGCATAAAGCACCATGTTCAAGTAGAGGGTATAGCGGGTTACGGGGGAGTGGACCGCTGTAGATAGATTGGGGAAGGTGATGGAGGTGGTGGTGAAGACGACGGAGTTGTTGGAGTAGATCGCCGTCACGATGATGGCCCCGGCGGCGTTCCGGTGCCACCGGGAGAGAGGGGGAGAGAGCCCCCCTCCTCCTTGTTCTTCCTTGACCTCCCCCCTAGATGGGAGGAGGATTTCCCCTCTGGTCCTTGGCCTCCACGGCAGAGGGCCTCCATTTGGCACTATGTCAATAGGTTAGTCCCAAAAAAATGATATAAAGTTGCTATAAAATGATTGTAAAACATCCAAGATTGATAATATAGCAGCATGGATAATATAGCAACATGGAACAAGAAAAAAATATAGATGCGTTGGAGATGTATCAGGTTCTACCCTCATGATGCAAACAACCTCACTCCAATAGAAGAGGCTGACAATCAACTCAATCACTACGCTTTATTCATCCCTCAAGCAGCTATTCGTGTTGAAGATCTAGCTCAATTGCGTCCTTTCACTCGTGCTAATGATTGTTGGGAACACATTGTCTCCATGTACATGGGTAGATCGAGCATACAATGATCCTACTTTGAAGTGGTTCTAGATGAGTGTGATGAATTTGTGATGCTCGAAGATGAAGAAACTAGTGTCGAAGGATTGGCTATGGCTTCGGTGTCTATTGCATCTTCTACCCCAATCAAGACATCTCTCTTTGATTCCCCCAACGAAAACCAGATTGCTAGGTACCTCATGGCCAAAGGTATCACAAAGGTAACCTCCAAGGTCAAGACCTCTAACATTAAAACTTCTATTTCTACTACTCCTTCTTTGTTGAATTGTTTAAATGAACATGAGGTGGCGAAGGAGGATGAGAATGAGTTTGACAAATTCTTGTGTAAACTCAAAGGTGAACCCAAGTAGCAATTTGTTGCTCTCTTGCAACAACTTAGTGAGGCCAATGACATCATTGAGTCTCAAGAGGAATCTCTAGAGGAGTTGAGAGGGCATAGCCGTGACTATGCCGCTGAAATACAGGATATTTCCATTGCCCTTGAAGAAGAGCGAAGTCTTCGTTTGACTCTTGAGGAGTCACAAAATGTTGACCTAGCTAAATTACATAAAGATCATGATCATGCTATTGTTATTAATTGTGTGCTTAAATCTAAGAAGGATGTGCTTAGGGTTGATCACGATCGACTCAAGGAGGTGTTTGACACTTGGTAACCCACAAGTATAGGGGATCACAACAGTTTTCGAGGGTAGAGTATTCAACCCAAATTTATTGATTCGACACAAGGGGAGCCAAAGAATATTCTTGAGTATTAGCAGCTAAGTAGTCAATTCAACCACACCTGAAAGACTTAATATCTGCAACAAAGTATTCCGTAGCAAAGTAATACGGAAGTAACAGTAACAGTGGCAAAGTGATAGTAGCAGTTTGTAGTGATTGTAATAGTAGCAACACAAAAGTAACTTAGCAAAGATCAATATGTGGAAAGCTCGTAGGCAATGGATCAGTGATGGATAATTATGTCGGATGGCATTCATCATGCAACAGTTATAACATAGGGTGACACAGAACTAGCTCCAATTCATCAATGTAATGTAGGCATGTATTCCATATATAGTCATACGTGCTTATGGAAAAGAACTTGCATGGCATCTTTTGTACTACCCTCCCGTGGCAGCGGGGTCCTATTGGAAACTAAGAGATATTAAGGCCTCCTTTTAATAGATAACCGGAAAAAAGCATTAGCACTTAGTGAATACATGAACTCCTCAAACTACGGTAATCACCAAGAAGAATCCCAGTTATTGTCACTCTGGGGGATGCGGATTATAACTCATAACAGGTGTCTACAACTTGAAAGATAGGATCAAGAACACACATATATTCATGAAAACATAATAGGTTCAGATCTGAAATCATGGCACTCGGGCCCTAGTGACAAGTATTAAGCATAGCAAAGTCATAGCAACATCAATCTCAGAACATAGTGGATACTAGGGATCAAACCCTAACAAAACTAACTCGATTACATGATAAATCTCATCCAACCCATCACCGTCCAGCAAGCCTACGATGAGATTACTCACAAACGGTGGGGAGAATCATGGAATTGATGATGAAGGATGGTTGGTGATGACGAAGGCATCGATTTCCCCTCTCCAGAGCCCAAAACGGACTCCAGATCTGGTCTCCTAAGGAAGAACAGGAGGTGGTGGTGGCTCTGTATCATGAAACGCGATGAACTCTTCTCCTTGATTTTTTATCCCCGAATAGGAATATATAGGAGTGCAAACGAGGTCGGAGGAGCAGCAAGGGGCCCACAAGCCTGCCCGGCGCGCCCTAGGGGGTGGGCGCGCCGACCAGGATTGTGGCTAGGTGGTGGGCCCCTTGCAATTGATTCTTTTGCCAATATTTTTCATTAATTCCAGAAATAATCTCCGTAAATTTTTAAGTCAATCCGAGAACTTTTATTTCTACACAAAAATAACACCAAGGCAATTCTGCTAAAAACATCGTCAGTCCGGGTTAGTTCCATTCAAATCATGCAAATTAGAGTCCAAAACAAGGGAAAAAGAGTTTGGAAAAGTGGATACGTTGGAGACGTATCAACTCCCCCAATCTTAAACCTTTGCTTGTCCTCAAGCAATTTAGTTGATAAACTGAAAGTGATAAAGAAAACTTTTACAAACTCTGTTTGATCTTGCTGTTGTAAATATGTCTAACTTATGTTCAGATTTTCAGCAAAGATTATAGACTAACCACATTCACAATAAGATTTAGGTCTCACATTTACTCACATCAATGGCATAACCAACTAGCAAGCAATAATAATAAGTCTCGGATGACAACAATTTTATCAAAACAATCATGATACAATATGACATAATGGTATCTCGCTAGCCCTTTCTAACACCGCAAAACATAAATGCAGAGCACCTCTGGAGAACAAGGACCGACTAAACATTGTAATTCACGGTGAGGGAGATCCAGTCATGCTCATACTCAATATCAATTAATAGCAAGGCATACAAATGACGATGGTGCTCTTTAACTGGTGCTTTTTATAAGAGGATGATGACTCAACAATAGAGTAAATAGATAGGCCCTTCGCAGAGGGAAGCATTGATTTGCAGAGGTGCCAGAGCTCAAGCTTTTAAAACAGAGATAGGTAATGATTTTGGAGCGGTATGCTTTCATGCTCACATAACAACCAAGAGGTTTTCAATATCTTCCATGCTAGATACGTTATAGGCGGTTCCCAAATAGAATGGTAAGTTTTTATTCCCCCTCCACCAACCAATCACACTCCATGGCGGGCCGAATCCATGGGTATCGTCCATACAAACACAGTCCTGGGGGAGTTTTGTTTAATTATATTTTGCTTTTTATTTCGAGCATGGAACTGGGCATCCCGATTACCAGCCACTTTGTACTGAATGATAGTGAATCAACACATATCGTGAGAATAACCCACCTAGCATGGAAGGTACTGACAGCCCCTAGTCGCCACATGAGTGATTTGGGCATACAAAATAGAATGTTTATTTGAAGGTTTAAAGTTTAGCACATGCAAATTTACTTGGAATGGCAGGTAAATACCACGTATAGGTAGATATGGTGGACTCATATGGGACAACTTTGGGTTTATTGAGATGGATGCACAAGCAGTATTCCCGCTTAGTACAAGTGAAGGCTAGCAAAAGACTCGGGAGAGACCAACTAGAGAGCGACACAGTCATCAACATGCTTTGAGATTAACCAACATTGAATGCAAGCATGAGTAGGATATAATTCACTCTGAACATAAATATCATTGAGGCTATGTTGATTTGTTTCAACTACATGCGTGAACATGTGCCAAGTCAAGCCACTTGAATCATTCAGAGGAGGATACCATTCTATCATACTACATCACAACCATTTTAATGCGAATGTTGGTACTCAAGAAAAACGATTATCCACTCTTAGCTAATTAAGATGGCATGAATAACTATAATCTCTAATTGTTATTGCAAACATGTTCAACCCATAATATACTGAATTCGGAATGATGAGCTAATCATATTTACAAAAGCAAGATAGGTGGAGTTCATACCAGCTTTTCTCCATCTCAATCTTTTCATCAAAGATCGTCATTATTGCCTTTCACTTGCACGACCGAACGATGTGGGTAATAATAAGAGTATACGTGCACTGGACTAAGCTAGAATCTGCAAACAATAACTCAAAGGAGAAGACAAGGCAATATGGGCTCTATGTAAGATAAACAATAATGCATATGAGAGCCACTCAACATGTCATCATGGTCTTCTCCTTACATCCCAAAGAAAAGAAAGGAAAAATATTTACACGGGAAAGCTCCCAACAAGCAAAAGAAGAACAAGAAATCTTTTTGGTTTTTCTTTTAATGCTGCAACTAAAACAAACTAGAAGGTAAAGCTAGAACTATTTTTTCAATTTTATTAAAGATTAATCAAACACACAAGAAGAAAGCATATAGAATAAATGAACTACCATGGATAGTACAATGAAAAAGTATGAACACCGACAACTGAAATGAGTGTGTGAACATGAATGTAATGTCGGTGAGAAATACGTACTCCCTCAAGCTTAGGCTTTTGGCCTAAGTTGGTCTAGGGCCATGGATGGAAATAACCTTCTCGGGGATACTCCAGAGGACACTAAGGGTTCCACTGATTAGCGACCTCCTATGTCTCCCACTGAAAAAATGGGAACTGATATGGATCAAGAGCCGGTGCCTGCTCAGGTGCTAGGGGTTGCGACAAACCCCAATATCGGTAGATGCCATCGGGCATAATAGTGTACCTGCCTGAATGAATATCGAATAGAGAAGAAGTAGTCGGAGTAATAATCTCACAAGTACCCTTACAAAATACTAGATTGTAAAGCAGCCTCTTATCATCATTCTTGTTAATAACATCATGGGCTACCATGCGGTCATAATCTAAAACCTTCGCGGGTATCAGCCTCTCATCTTTCTCGTGAAGCCTAATGGGTATCTCAAAATGTTTAGCTAAACGAGATGCATAGATACCTCCGAATATGGGCCCCTTCGAACGGTTGGTGTTCAACCGTTGGGCCACCATAGAGCCCAGACTAAAGGTTCTATCAGCAAATAAAGCATGGCGCAAAATAGCAAGGTCAGGGGCACTAAGGCTTCCACTCTCCCAGCGACCAACTAAACATCTTCCCGCAAATAGTGAATAATAGCGTAGCACAGGAAAATGTAAACTAGCCGCTCTTGCCTTTGACACGCCTCTCTCTTCTCCTACAGTGACTACGGCAATAAAATCTTCCATGTCTCAAGGACGTGGTTCCCTAATGCTGCCCTCATAGGTATCTTGCAAACTTTGCAAAAATCATAAAGGTTCATTTTCTTAGGCACGTCATACAAGTGAAATTCTACTGTAGGACGGTCTTCCCTAGGATGCAAGTGAAAATTTTGCACAAAGGTATTAGTGAGCAAGAGGTACTGGTCACACTTATCTTTGAGGAAGTCGGTGATGCCTGCATTCTTGGCCAAATAATAGAAATCTTTGTAAATTCCGATCGCTCTCAAGAATGTGTCACACGGCCATTTACATGGTCGGACTTCCGCGACACGAGGAAGATTATATTTGGGTTTCTCCTTCATTTCATTTTCATCTTCCTTAGAACCTCGGCTTGAAGAACCTCTTAATAGTCTTCTCAACATCTTTGCTTTCTCTGAAAATTTTCTGAAATTTTCAGCGAGCTAAAATAAAGGTGAACAAAACTTAACAAAACTCATAGCAACTACTCCTTCAAGTGCCTAGAGACTATATCATCCATCAAAACTACTTGGGACCATACAAATTTGACATGCAAGCTCAAAAACATGGTCAACACAACAGCAAAAATCTGCAATATATAAGGCACTAGAACAAAATCTAATTGGACCATTGGAGGAGTCACGTACTGATGAGCAATGCCCTACAATAGTTTTGCGAATGGAACTTTGAGCAAGGAGATCAAAAATGGCAGCAAAATGAGCTAGAACACGGGTTTGAGCAATGGTGGGATTTTTCTGGAGGAAGATGAAGTGAATGGTTGCTGGAATAAGTGGAGGAGGTCCACGTGGGACCCACAAGCCACCAGGGTGCGCCCAAGGGGGGTGGGCGCGCCCTACAGGATTGTGGCCCACTGGTGCAGCCCCCTGATGCATACTTAGTGCCAAAAATTCTTAAATATTCCAAAAAAATCATACTCCATTTTGAGGACATTTGAAAAACTTTTATTTTCAGGTCACTTTTTTATTGCACGGGAAACTCAGAAAACAGGGCAATAATAGCATTTTTACTTAATTTCATCCAGGTAACAGAAAGTAAAAGTTAGGTACAGGAAGTTGTGCTTTCTAAATTCATCCATCTCATGCTCGTCAAAAGGAATCCATCAATAAGGTTGATCAAGTCTTATTAACAAACCTCTTTCAAATAACATGAAACCGAAGAACTTTCGAATAACACTAAGTTACCTTAATGGGGATATGCATTTCCCCAATAATAAGTATATCATATTTCTTCTTGACAGTAGGAAGAGGGAACTCAAAGTCTCCAATAATAATCGTTGGAATTTTTTCAATAGAGTTGATACTATGAACTTGAGGTTGTTTCTTCGGAAAGTGTATCGTATGCTCATTACCATTAATATGAAAAGTGACATAGCCCTTGTTGCAATCAATAACAGCCTCTGTAGTATTCAAAAAGGGTCTACCAGGGATGATTGACATACTGCCGTCCTCGGGAATATCAAGAATAACAAAGCTCGTCAAGATAGTAGCATTTGCAACTATGATAGGTACATCCTCACAAATACCGATAGGTCGGGCAGTTGATTTATTAGCCATTTGCAAAGAGATTTCAGTAGGTGTCAACTTGTTCAAATCAAGTCTACGGTATAAACAGAAAGGCATAACACTAACACCAGCTCCAAGATCACATAAAGCAGTTTTAACATAATTTCCTTTAATAGATCATGGTATAGTCGGTACTCCGGGATCACCTAGTTTCTTAGGGATTCTAACTTTAAAAGTATAATTACCAAGCATGGTGGAAATCTCAGCTTCCGGTATCTTTCTTTTATTTGTCACAATATCTTTCGTATACTTAACATAAGGAGACATTTTCAAAATATCAGTCAAGCGCATACGTAAAAAGACCGGTCTAAGCATTCCAGCAAAGCGCTCAAAATCCTCATCATCCTTTTTCTTGGATGGTTTGGTAAGAAAGGGCATGGGTTTCTAGACCCATGGTTCTCTTTCTCTACCATGTTTCCTAGCAATGAAGTCTCTTTTATCGTATCTTTTATTCTTAGGTTGTGGGTTATCAAGATCATGAGCAGGTTCAATCTCCACATCATTATCATTACTAGGTATGAACATCATTATTAATGTTATCACTAGGCTCATGTTCATCACCAGATTGTGTCTCAACATCATAAATAGAAGTATCATTAGGATTCTCAGATGTATCTATAACAGGTTCACTAGTAGCATGCAAAGTACTATCATCATTCTTTTTCCTACTCTTATTGGAGCGAATAGGTGCATCAGTATTAACTCTTTGAGAATCCTGCTCAATTCTCTTAGGATGGCCCTCAGGATACAAAGGTTCCTGAGTCATTCTACCTCTCTAGTCACAACTTTAACAAAATGATCATTGTCTTTACTATTCATCTCATTAAGAAAATCATTTTGAGCCTTAAGTACTTGTTCTACTTGAGTGGTTACCATGGAAGCATGTTTACTAATAAGCTTAAGATCATTGATAGTTCTACTCAAATAATCACCCAAGCAATCAAGCATATAAGCATTATGTTTCAATTGTCTACTAACATTGGCATTGGAATTTTCTTGCTTCACAATGAAATTATCAAATTCATCCAAGCATTGGCTAGAAGACTTATTATAAGGAATGTCTCCTTCATCAATTCTACTGAGAGAATTTACCTCTACTACCTATGTCGGGTTATCAAGACCATGTATTTCTTCAAAAGGTGGTAGATTCTTAACATCTTCAACTTTAATACCCTTTTCTTTCATAGATTTCTTTGCCTCTTGCATATCTTCAGGACTAAGGAATAGAATACCTCTTTTCTTAGGAGTTGGCTTTGAAGGTGGTTTGGGAATAGTCCAATCATTATCATTGCTCAATATATTATTCAATAGTAATTAAGCTTGTTCAATAGTTTGTTCCCTAAAAACACAACCAGCACAACTATCTAGGTGGTCCCCAGAAGCATCGGTTAGTCCATTATAAAAGATATCAAGTATTTAATTTTTCTTGAGAGGATGATCAGGCAAAGCATTAAGTAATTGGAGAAGCCTCCCCCCAAGCTTGTGGGAGACTCTCTTCTTCAATTTGCACAAATAAATATTTCCTGCAAGGCGGCTTGTTTCTTATGGACAGGAAAATATTTTTTAGAGAAGTAATAAATCATATCCTGGGGACTATGCACACAACCAGGAGCAATAGAATTAAACCATATCCTAGCATCACCCTTTAATGAGAAACGAAACAACTTAAGAATATAGTAATAGCAATTTTTTCCTCATGAGTAAATAGGGTGGCTATATCATTCAGTTTGGTAAGATGTGCCACAACAGTTTCAGATTCATAACCATGGAAAGGATCAGATTCAACCAAAGTAATTAACTCAGGATCGATAGAGAATTCATAATCCTTATCAGTAACAAAGATAAGTGAACTAGCGAACTTAGGATCATATTGCATTCTAGCATTCAAAGATTTTTCCTTCCACTTGCGAAGCAATTTCTTAAGGTCATCTCTATCCTTACAAGCAAGAAAGTCCCTAGCTACCTCTCCTTCCATAACATAACCCTCAGGTATATCAGACAATTCATATCTAGGAGAGCTAGGTCTAGTAGGTGTATCAAAGTGTTCAGTTTCAATAATTTCATCAGATTCAAAAATATTATCAGTTTCAGCATTGGATCTAGCAATTTGCTCATCAAGAAATTCACCCAATGGCACAGTATCATCAAGCAAAGTATCATCATAAGCATCATGCATAACACAAGTAGCATCATCAATTACTTGCGACATATCAGAATTACTAGTAGGTGGTGGTGTCGCAAATTTACTTATAACAGAAGGTAAATCAAGTGCAGAGCTAGATGGCAGTTGCTTACCTGTCCTCGTAGTTGAGGGGTAGATCTTGGTTTTTGGATCTTTAAGATTCCTCATAGTGATCAGCAGATATATATCCCAAGTGACTCACAGAATAGAGCTATGGTCCCTGGCAACGGCGCCAGAAAAAGGTCTTGATAACCCACAAGTATAGGGGATCGCAACAGTTTTTGAGGGTAGAGTATTCAACCCAAATTTATTGATTCGACACAAGGGGAGCCAAAGAATATTCTTGAGTATTAGCAGCTGAATTGTCAATTCAACCACACCTGAAATACTTAATATCTGCAGCAAAGTATTCGGTAGCAAAGTAATATGGAAGTAACGGTAACAGTGGCAAAGTGATAGTAGCAGTTTGTAGTGACTGTAACAGTAGCAACGGAAAAGTAACTTAGCAAAGATCAATATGTGAAAAGCTCGTAGGCAATGGATTAGTGATGGATAATTATGTCAGATGGCATTCATCATGCAACAGTTATAACATAGGGTGACAAAGAATTAGCTCCAATTCATCAATGTGATGTAGGCATGCATTCCATATATAGTCATACGTGCTTATGGAAAAGAACTTGCATGACATGTTTTGTCCTACCCTCCCGTGGCAGCGGGGTCCTATTGGAAACTAAGGGATATTAAGTCCTCCTTTTAGTAGAGAACCGGACAAAGTCATTAGCACTTAGTGAATACATGAACTCCTCAAACAACGGTAATCACCGGAAAGAATCCCAGTTATTGTCACCCTGGGGGATGTGGATCATAACTTGTAATAGGTGTCTACAACTTGCAAGATAGGATCAAGAATACACATATATTCATGAAAACATAATAGGTTCAGATCTAAAATCATGGCAATCAGGCCCTAGTGACAAGCATTAAGCATAGCAAAGTCATAGCAACATCAATCTCAGACATAGTGGATACTAGGGATCAAACCCTAACAAAACTAACTCGATTACATGATAAATCTCATCCAACCCATCACCGTCCAGCAAGCCTACGATGAGATTACTCACGAACGCTGGGGAGCGTCATGGAATTGGTGATGAAGGATGGTTGGTGATGACGAAGGCGTCGATTTCCCCTCTCCGGAGCCCAAAACGGACTCCAGATCTGGTCTCCCGAGGAAGAACGGGAGGTGGCGGCGGCTCCATATCGTGAAACGCGATGAACTCTTCTCCTTGATTTTTTCTCCCCGAATAGGAATATATAGTAGTGGAAAGAAGGTCAGAGGAGCAGCAGGGGGTCCACAAGCCTGCCCGGCGCGCCCTAGGGGGGTGGGCGTGCCCACCAGGCTTGTGGCCAGGTGGTGTGCCCCTTGCAGTTGATTCTTTCGCCAATATTTTTCATTAATTCCAGAAATAATCTCTGTAAATTTTTAGGTCAATCAGTGAACTTTTATTTCTGCACAAAAATAACACCAATGCAATTTTGCTGAAAACAGCGTAAGTCCGGGTTAGTTCCATTCAAATCATGCAAATTAGAGTCAAAAACAAGGGCAAAAGAGTTTGGAAAAGTGGATATGTTGGAGACGTATCAACACTCTAGACCATGCTCACAAGGCATTGAAGAGTGCTCTTGCCTCTCTCAAAGAGTCTCATGATCAACTCCAAGTTAAACACACTAAGGAAATAGCTACATGTCCTCCTTTTGTGTTAATTGATAGTGCCAATGCTACTAACTCTTGTTGTGAGCATGCACATCTTGTGTAGGAGAATGCTAAGTTGAAAGATCAACTTGAGAAAGGCCTTGTGACATGTATCCAAGGTGAGAAGAACCTCAATGACCTTTCACTACTGGAATTCAGTTATTTGCCATGTGCCAGGCCTTTGCCGTCTGCTGACACATGGCAAAGTTTCTCTTTGCCGTGTGTTGTCCAAAAGCAGATGGCAAAGAACTGGCACATGGCAAACAGTGTCTTTGCCATGTGTCAGGCCTTTGCCGTCTACCCACTCATGGCAAAGAAGGCTAGGGCAGACGGCAAAGAGCCCCCCCCCCACCGCACACCCCCTCCCCCACCCCATAACGGCGCCCTCTTTGTCGTCTGTCGTCCAGCTCTTTGTCGTCGGGCGGCGGACAACAAAGAGAGGCCCCCTCCTAACGGCTGTCTCCCCCGCCCGTTCTCACCCCTCGCGACCCCCTCTCTCTCTCACCCGCGCCCACCCCAGCACCGCCCCCTCCTCCTCCCCGCCCCCTCCGGCCGCCCCTTGTTCTCGCCGCCGCCCCTCCCCTAGCCGTCGCCAGCCCCAGCGCCGCCCCCTCCGGCTACCCCAGCGTCGCCTCCTCCCCGCCCCCTCCGGCCGCCTCTTGCTCTTGCCGCCGCCCCTCCCCTGGCCGCCGCCAGCCCCCGCGCCGCCACCCCTCCTCCCCGCCCCCTCCGGCCGCCCCAGCGCCGCCTCCTCCTCGCCCCCTTCGGCCGCCCCTTCCTCTCGCCGCCGCCCCTCCCCTGGCCGCCGCCAGCCCCTGGCAACCACCTCCCCCGGCCGGCCCCGCCCTCGGCCGCCACTCCCTCGGCCGGTCCCACCCCCGGCCGGCCCTCCCCCACCCCCGGTGGGTTTTTTTTGTTTTTTGTTTTGTTTTTAAGTTAGTTTAAGTTTTAGTTAGTTTTGTTTTTGTTTTGTTTTTTAGGTTAGTTAAGTTTTAGTTTTAGGTAATTAGTTTTAGTTTAGGTTATTTTAATTTTTGTTTTAGGTTAGTTTAGGTTACTTTGGTTTTAGTTTTAGGTTAGTTTAGGTTTAGGTTAGTTTAGTTATAGTTTTAGGTTAGTTTAGGTTTAGGTTTAGGTTGGTTTATTAGGTTTGTTTAGGTTTAGGTTAGTTGGTTTATTTATTAGTAAAGAAAAAATTGTCCAACATTATCCATGGACAGCCCGAGTATGTGTAGATTGGGTTCGTTTTCCCGTATGCTGTGCTCCGGATGCGATGCGGAATTTCGTCAGTGCCTCCCTGTTGTTCTCCGAGTACACATCCTCTCTGCTTATTGTCGAGACGTGTATCAGGAGAACAGCGGGGAGGTGCTGCCGAAATTATGCATTGCATCTGGAGCAGAGCATGGGAAAACGAACCCAATCTACACATACTCGGGTGGGATTAGGACCTATCTTTACCTATTAGCATGTAGGTTGCATGGACGTAATAAAACTAACAAACTTGATTAGCCATGGGATGCCCCTTTGCCATGAGGGGGCAGGCGGCAAAGGGGTGAGAGCCTTTGCCGTCTGCCCCCGCCTGGCAAAGAGGCACATGGCAGACGACAAAGGGGGGGAAAGAGAGGGGCCGGGTTCCCCCCTTTGCCGTGAGGGGCAGACGACAAAGGGCCGAGAGCAGACGGCAAAGAGGGGGAAGAGAGGGGCTAGGGTCCCCCTTTGCCATGAGGGGGCAGACGGCAAAAGGGGGCTAAGAGCAGACGACAAAGGGGGGAAGCCTGCCGTTAGCACTTAACGGGACGGCCTGTTGATCTGTCGTCCCGTTTTATTTGCCGTCTGCTCCCTCATGGTAAAGAGTCTTTGCCGTCTGCCGTACAAAAAGCAGACGGCAAATCACCTCTTTACCGGATATTTTTTTGCCGTCAGCTGACTAACAGCAAAGCCTTTGCCGTCCGTGTTTTCCCCCTTTGCCCTCTGCCATGGCGGACGGCAAAATCTCAGATTCCTGTAGTGTTTTGAGCAATCAAAAGGATGTTGTTGCCTAGGAAGGTGTTGAGTTTGCTCCCAAAAACAATAACAAGAAGAAGAAAATGAAGACCAGGCAAGTCCCCCAACTAAAGGAAACCTTTGTCAAAGCAGGGGATGGTCCTCATGAGAAGAAGAAAGGCAAGGTTGTGGTTGGTAATGCCAAGAAGGGCAAGACCACCCACTCCAACAAAGCCGATGGCTTTAACCCCTCTTATGTTTTATGACTTACCCTTGGAGATCCTTCACATGGATCTATTCGGTCCTCCATCTTTCGATAGTCTTGGGGGAAGAAAATATTGCTTGGTGATCGTAGATGACTACTCAAGATACACTTGGGTATACTTCTTCAAGAGGAAGAGTGAGACTCAACAAACCATCATCGATTTTGCCAATGAAGCTCAACGTCAACATGAGGCAAATATTCTAATGATAAGAAGTGACAACGGCACCGAGTTCAAGAACTACACCTTGAATGTATTTCTTAGTGATGAGGGGATTAAGCACCACTACTCTGAAACTTATACCCCTCAACACAATGGTGTTGCGGAAAGAAAGAACCGGACATTGATGGATGCAGCAAGAACCATGATGGCGGAATTTAAATCTCGTTACAACTTCTGGGTCGAAGCCATCAACACAACATGTCATGCATTTAATCGGTCTATCTCCGCAAAGGCTTGAACAAGACCCTGTATGAAATTATTACCGGTAACAAGCCCAACCTCAAGTACTTCAGGCTGTTCGAGTGTAAGTTTTCATTCTCAAGAAAGGTGTTTCTTTGTCTAAATTTGAACCTAGAGCTCAAGAGGCGTATTTGTTGGTTATGCTACAAACTCTCGCGCTTATTGTGTCCTCAATAAGTCCACTGGGCTCATTGAGGAGACGTGTAACGTGGAGTTTGATGAAAATAATGGGCTCCAAGTGGAGCAAATTGATCTTTGACATGTAGGTGATGAAATTCCTCCACAAGCCATAAGAAGAATGGGTGTGTGACACTTCCTACCCATCGAGGAACCCCTTGTGGCCGAAGGAGAAGGACAATGTTCCACTCAAGTGGAACCATCACCTACACAAGACCCACATGCTTCCGAAGAATAAGATGAAGGCCATCAACCCCGTGAACAAGATAAAGGGAAAGATCAACCTCATGATGATGATGTCTCACCAAATGATGCTCAATATCAAGTTCACATCCCGAGCAAACTCAAGATCAAGAGCAAGCTCATGAAGGTGCTAAAGATCATCAAGAATATGCTCCTGAGGATGTTGTCCCTCAACTCTCCATGGAGGAGATCTTAGAGAGACGAGCTACCAAGAATGTTGCCAAGCTTGAACATCAACAACATTTGTTCGAAAACATATACAACAGCATGAAAAGAGGGGTAACCACTCGTCACGAATTAACAAACTTTAGTGCACATCATGCGTTTGTTTGTTGTGTTGAACCCCTCAATGTACAAGATGCGCTCGAGGACACGGTATGGCTTGAAGCCATGCATGATGAACTCAACAACTTCAAGCACAACAAAGTGTGGCGATTGGTGCCAAGACCAAAGGAAAAGTGCAATGTCATCGGAACCAAATGGATATTTAAGAACAAGCAAGATGCAAACGGAATAGTTATTCACAACAAGGCAAGACTGATGTCTCAAGGCTACTCCCAAGTCGAGGGTATCGACTACGGTGAAACTTTTTCTTATGTTGCTCATCTTGAATCGATTCGCATGTTGCTTGCTTATGCCTCTCATCATGATTTCAAGTTATATCAAATGGGTGTGAAGGGTGCTTTTCTTAATGGTCCACTTAAGGAGTTGCTATATGTCAAGCAACCCCGGGGGTTTGAGGATCCCAAGTTCCCTAATCATGTATATGTTCTCGATAAGGCACTCTATGGCCTTAAAGAAGCCTCATGTGCGTGGTATGAGCACCTTACCGAGATGTTGCAAGATAGTGGGTTTGAAATTGGGAAAATTGATCCCACTCTATTTACTAAGAGGGTTAACGAGAATTTGTTCGTATGTCAACTATATGTAGATGATATTATCTTTGGTTCCTAAAACAAAGCTTTTAATGATGAGTTCACCGCACTAATGACCAAAGAGTTTGAGATGTCCATGATGGGAGAGTTGAAGTTCTTCCTTCGATTCGAAGTCAAGCAACGAAGCCAAGGAACCTTCATCAACCAAGCTAAATACACTCAAGACATGCTCAAGAGGTTCAAGTTGGATGATTCAATCCTCCTAAGGACAACACTCCTATGCAACTCAAATGCCAACTTGACACTGGTCCCAATGGTAAAGCTATGGATCAAAAGGTATATCGCTCCATGATTGGATCCCTGCTTTACCTTTGTGCATCTAGGCTAGATGTCATGTTGAGTGTGGGAATTTGTGCATGATTTCAATCCGCACCTAAGGAGAGTCTCTATGTGGTTGTCAAGCAAATCTTTCAATATTTGGCTCATACCCCAAACTTTGGCTTATGGTACCCCAAAGGTGCTTCATTTGATCACATTGGATATACTGACTCGGATTGGGCGGGAGATTGTGTGGAAAGGAAGTCCACTTCGGGAGGCTACCAATTTCTTGGTCGCTCTTTGGTAAGTTGGTCTTCAAAGAAACAAAAATGTATTTCTCTCTCGTCCATCGAGGCCGAGTATGTAGCCGCCGCAAGCTGCTGTGCTCAGATTCTTTGGATGAGGCAAACCTTAACGTATTATGGTGTCAACTATGACAAAGTGCTTATTTACTGCGACCATGAAAGCACGATCAAGATCTCCAACAACCCGGTTCAACACTGCAAGATGAAGCATATTGAGATTCATCATCACTTCATCTGGGATCACATCAAGCATGGAGAAATTGATCTTATTCATCTTTATACTAAGGAACAACTTGCAGATATATTCACGAAGCCATTGGATGAAGCAAGATTTTGCGAGTTAAGGCATGAGCTAAATATCATTGATTCGAGCAATGTGGCTTGACTTAGTGCACACCCCACCACACTCATCATTATGTCTTGTTTAGATGTAGGCATGGACTTATGAGTAGTCTAGTTCTCTCAATGAACTATCCCTCATCCTATTGTGCATAAACTAATCAAAGTCATTGACATTCGCAATTTTTAATGGTTATTGTGCTTCAAAGACGAGTTTTGGTCATGGGTCCAAGTTTCAAATGTTCAAGGTGCCATACCAATTGACTCAAACATAGGTTGCCTTGGCCACCGCCCCTCCTAGAGAGGCATTTGCTTTTGAGAAGCACGTTTTTGTGTTTCCAGGGTCACTCCAACCTTTTTGATTTGTTTTTGATCGGCGTCATCGGAGTGTTTCCTGATTTTTGGAAGTATTTGTTGTTTCCAAACCTTTGACCAAAACAAAAGTTTGCATAAGCCACTCTTGAGTCTTTTCTACCTTGTTTTTGCCCAACGCGGTACTACCGCTCTGGGGAGCTGTACTACCGCTGGAGCGGTTCTACCAGGCCTCTTGCCACGGTGTAGAACCGGGGCGGTACTACCACCCGTAGGGAGGTACTACTGCCTGTGAGACTCCACGAAGGGATATGGGGCGGGGTAGGGGAAGTTTCCACTTCCCCGTACCCATTCAACCTCTCTCTCTCTCTCGTGGCTCTCTCTCTCTCTTGAGGCACCTCCACGGCCGTGGAGGCCGTCGTCGGACCTCCGTTTCCAGCCATTCTTTCGCAAATCCAACTGGTGGAGTCAATCCCCACTCTCTCCTCTTGCCATGGACACCGGTATTGTTCTGTTTTGATCTCCCTAGGTTCTCCACTTTTGAATCTAGGTCTTGGACAATGCGTGTTGATTCCATCAATTTTTTGTCAAATCGCGTCATGGGTTCTTCGTGAAAGGTGGCTAGGAAGTTATTCTCAAGTTTTATCGGACAAATATGTGCATTTCACATCACCGGTAGTACGGAATCTCACATGCGGCTGTAGGTTCCCTGCAGTTTTTGACCGACACGGTGCTACCTCTCCTTGGGGGGTAGTACTAAGCGGTAGTACCAAGCGGTACTACCGCTCCGGCCGGTGGCATTACCGTTGTGCTGCAAATTGCACATGTTTTCCCTATTTCTTCAGAATCACTTTGTTCTTTTTTTCTTCTGGCTTATGCAATTATTTTACACTGTTTTCTCTCGTTTGGTGTGTTGTTTGGATTCCAGGTGGTAGGAGGAGGAACCCTAGCCATGATGGTAGTTCCAAGCGCCCTCGCACCTGAGAGGAGGACAATTCTGTCAATCCCCCACGTGCACCTATCAAGAAACAGCCAAAGAAGGCTGCCTCCAATTGGCCATCATTGGATAAGATACCTGCTAAGGATTTCCAGGAACTTCATTGCCAAGATCCTTATCTCAACCCTCAAGAATCTGTTGTTCGCAATCATCCCTTCTGGACCAAGTGTCAATTATCCATCTACAATGAGGTTCTTTTGAATAAGGAAAATTTGTTTCTGACAAACGTCAAGTCTATAGACATGGAGTTCCTTGAATAGAATGCCCAATATTTTGGAGAGGCTCTTGAGCTCTGTCAGAAGCTTGGAATTACCCATCTTATGGAGTTCAACAAGGACTTTGATGCTGAGATGGTGGCTGTGTTTTATGCTACCGTTCACCTTGGTACTGATGATGCCCGTACTATGACTTGGATGACGAATGGGAGGAAGTTGATTGCCTCATGGAAGGAGTTCATGGACTTGCTCCACATTGAGGATAAGGGGCTCCATGACCCAGTCAGATTTCGCCCCCACGAGGAATCTTAGGCCACTCACAAGCATGATCTCTGGCCCTATTGCACTGAGAAGGTATCCTCCACCACTGACAAACCTTCTTATGTGCTGCAACCGTTCCTTGATATTATGCACCACATCTTCCGGAACACTCTCTTCCCTTGTGTTGGGAACTTGGACATGGTGCACTCCTACCTGATGGATTTTTGCTCTTTTGTCAGCATGTGAAGGGGGCTACTGAAGTACCTGCTCTGGATGTTTCTCACATCATGTGGTCTGAACTTCACACTGCTATCTTTGATCGCAAGGTTCCTATTTATGCACCATACTTGATGCTTCCTCTTGAGAGCACTTGGGATACGACCTATCCTGGCAACAACTTTCAGCATGATGAGGTGGTCTGTCATAAGGTTGTGCAGCTCCGACAGAAGAACAAGTGGGCAAACTATGTTGCCCCCGAGGCTGTCTTGGCTGATGATGATGATGAGGAGGAGGAGGAGGAGGAGGAGGACTTCGTGGTTCAGGGTGTTGCTGGTCTTCGCTCTGCACCTTCTCTGGCTGAACCATCTTGGGATAACAAGCTCAAGGAGAACATGAATAAGTTGTTCTATTTACAGGCTAAAGGTCAGTACAGGGCTCATGTTGTTGTGAAGGAATCTAGACGGCGTCACAAGGCTCTTGGCAGACACGTTGGGTTGGAAGTTCGCAGTGGTTCTTAGAAGTCTATTACTAATGAGGAGGTCTGCATCTCACGACACTACAAGTGGGGCTCTGAGGATGATCTGTCTGACTCTTCTGCTCCAGCTCCGCCCGACACTGTTTCCCACACTCTAGAGTCTAGAGAGTACTGATGATGGTCCCTTGTGTTCTTCCACCCGTGTGTCTTTGTCCTCCATGCCCATTTGGTGTCTTGCTGCCAAAGGGGGAGAGAGTGTAGGGATTTACCGAGTCACGAGCATGTGTTTGCTTTCTAAGTTGCCTTCTTTTATGTCATTGCTCGCGAACTCTTTCTAGTTGCCTTGCTTTACTTTGCTTATGGTTGTGAGACTTCAGTCACTACGTCGTATGGTGTAAGACATATGCTACCCTTAATTATCCTTATATGTCTTGTGATTTAGTTTTCTCATACTATATGTGTTATACTCTCACATAGTGCTCCTTGCTTAGTTATCACTTTCGTATTATATATTGTTGCAAGGAGTATTCGTCCCTAAAATATAGGGGGAGTGTTGATCCTAGCATGTGTGTTTTGCATTCCAAAAGCATATCAAATATAGCACACATCTAGGGGGATCCCATCTATATTTTTGTAGACTCTTGGGTTTGCTTTCTTTCTCTTATTTATTATCTATGCAAATCGAGTGTTGTCATCAATCCACCAAAAAGGGGGAGATTGTAAGGGCATATATATACCTGATATGTCACCAACATATCTATAATTTATGAAGTATTCATGCCATGTGTGCAACTATTTTATATGGTGTTTGTATGATTTGATTAGAAGTAACCCGGACTAACTCTGTTTTCAGCAAAACTACCGTGGTGTCGTTTTTTTGTGCAGAAACAAAAGTTCTTGGAATGGGCTGAAAATTTACGGTGATTTTTTATGGACCAAAAGAGACCCTCGAAGCACAAGAGCTAGGCCAGGAAGTGGACGAGGAGGTCACGAGCCCTCTAGGCGCGCCCTACCCCCCAAGGAGGGTGCTTCAGGCTTGTGGGCCCCTCAGGTACCCCCTTGACGTGAGACCGATGCCAAAAATTCTTATAAATACCCAAACCTTTGAAAAGAAACCTAGATCGGGAGTTCCACCGCCGCAAGCCTCTATAGCCACGAAAAACCAATCGGCAGCCCGTTCCGGCACCCTGCCCGAGGGGGAAACCATCATCGGAGGCCATCTTTAGCATCCCGACGGTCTCCATGACGAGGAGGGAGTAGTTCACCCTCGGGGCTGAGGGTATGTACTAGTAGCTATGTGTTTGATCTCTCTCTCTCTCTCTCGTGTTCTTGAGATGACATGATCTTGATGTACCGCGAGCTTTATTAATATAGATGAATCATATGGAGTTTTCCCCTCTCTATCTTCGTGTGATGAATTGAGTTTTCCCTTTGAAGTTTTCTTATCGAATTGAGTCTTTAACGAATTTGAGAACAATTGATGTATGTCTTGCGATGGGATATCCGTGGTGACAATGGGATGTTCTATTGATCAACTTGATGTATGTTTTGGTGATCAACTTGCGGGTTTCGTGACCTTGAGAATCTATGCATAGGGGTTGGCACACATTTTCGTCTTGACTCTTCGGTAGAAACTTTGGGACACTCTTTGAAGTTCTTTGTGTTGGATTGAACATGATGAATCTGAAGTTGTGTGATGCATATCGTATAATCAAGCCCATGTGTACTCGTGGTGACATTGTAGTATCTAGGTGACATTAGAGTTTTGGTTGTTGTGTATCTTAAGGTGTTATTTTAGTACGAACTCTAGGGCTACTCGTGACACTTATAGGGATAGCTCATACTATTGATCGGAAAAGATAACTTTGAGGTGGTTTCGTACCCTACAATACTTTATTCGTTTGTTCTCCGCTATTTGTGACTTTGGAGTGAACTCTTTGTTCCACATGAGGGATTTACATATGATTCAACTATGTCAGTATTGTTGAGAGAACTTGCACTAGTGAAAGTATGAACCCTAGGCCTTGTTTTCAAGCATTGCAATACTGTTTTTGCTAACTTTTGTTACTTGCTACCTTGCTATTTTTATATTTTGAGATTACAAAAATCTATATCTACTATCCATATTACACTTGTATCACCATCTCTTCTCCGAACTAGTGCTCCTATACAATTTACCATTGTATTGGGTGTGTTGGGGACACAAGAGACTCTTTGTTATTTGGTTGTAGGGTTGTTTGAGAGAGACCATCTTCATCCTACGCCTACCACAGATTGATAAACCTTAGGTCATCCACTTGAGGTAAATTTGCTACCGTCCTACAAAACTCTGCGCTTGGAGGCCCAACACGAGTCTACAAGAAGAAGGTTGCGTAGTAGACATCAACACCCTAATGGTTTTGGTGATTGATGACAATACATTTGCGGACTAATCATGTGCATTAAGATTTCACAGAATATCAGGTGGCACGAGACGATTATCTTACCCCTCGGGAAGCTAAAAAGAAGACAGTGTCTTTACGACGATTTAGTGTTGGTGGACTTAAGTCGTAGGAAAATCTGTACTATCAAGAGGGGGTCCGCAGTGGGAAAGGTTGGGAGGAATCATCACATACACACTCGCACCCCCATTTGTTTCCCGACAACATGGTGTCTTTGTCCTTGCCATACTCTCTCTTTCTTTCTCTCAACGGTAGTACCGCTCTAGGAAGCGGTAGTATCGCTGATGGAAAGAGGGGAGGGCTCGGCACCTCACGCGAGGCATCAGACGTGTATCTGAGAGTGTTTGGTGCCCGCGCCAGCACCTAGCCGCACCGGTATTAGGGGCGGTAGTACCAAGAGGTACTACCGGTGCCCCTTCTACTGGTGCTCTGGTTCACAAATGGGCGGTAGTACCTCCCCTAGCAGTGGTACTACCGCTTGTGTGTGGCTGGTATAGAGGTAAGGGCAGATTCTGCCACCCACTATATAAGAGGTCTTCTTCTCCAAGAAGACTTATCTCTTATACTTCCGAAAGCTCCATTGTTGCCCAAAGCTCATTTTGGCCCGATCTCTCTCCCTGGCCAACAAAACTTGTTGATACTCTAGGGTTTTGTTGGGAGGGCCCCGATCTATACTTCCACCAAGAGAAATTAATTCCCCCCATTAATCCCATGTGGATCTTGTTACTCTCGGGTGTTTGAGCACCCTAGACAGAAGAGGTCACCTCGAAGCCATAGTCCATTATGGTGAAGCTTCTGTTGGAAATATGCCCTAGAGGCAATAATAAAATGGTTATTATTGTATTTCCTAGTTCATGATAATTGTCTATTATTCATGCTACAATTGTGTTAACCAGAAACCGTAATACATGTGTGAATACATAGACCATCGCATGTCCCTAGTGAGCCTCTAGTTGGCTAGCTCGTTGATCAATAGATGGTCACGGTTTCATGACCATGGACATTGGATGTCGTTGATAACGGGATCACATCATTAGGAGAATGATGTGATGGACAAGACCCAATCCTAAGCATAGCACAAGATCGTGTAGTTCGTTTGCTAGAGCTTTTCAATGTCAAGTATCATTTCCTTAGACCATGAGATTGTGTAACTCCCGGATACCGTAGGAATGCTTTGGGTGTGCCAAACGTCACAACGTAACTGGGTGGCTATAAAGGTACGCTACGGGTATCTCCGAAAGTGTCTGTTGGGTTGACACGAATCAAGACTGGGATTTGTCACTCCGTGTGACGGAGAGGTATCTCTGGGCCCACTCGGTAAGACATCATCATAATGAGCTCAATGTGACTAAGGAGTTAGTCACGGGATGATGTGTTACGGAACGAGTAAAGAGACTTGCCAGTAACGAGATTGAACAAGGTATGGCGATACCGACGATCGAATCTCGGGCAAGTACCATACCGATAGACAAAGGGAATTGTATACGGGATTGATTGAATCCCTGACATCGTGGTTCATCCGATGAGATCATCGTGGAGTACGTGGGAGCCAACATGGGTATCCAGATCCCGCTGTTGGTTATTGGGCGGAGAGGTGTCTCGGTCATGTCTACGTGTCTCCCGAACCCGTAGGGTCTACACACTTAAGGTTCGATGACGCTAGGGTTATAGGGAAAAGGTATACGTGATTACCGAAGGTTGTTCGGAGTCCCGGATGAGATCCCGGACGTCACGAGGAGCTCCGGAATGGTCCGGAGGTAAAGATTGATATATAGGAAGTCCAGTTTTGGTCACCGGAAAGTTTTCGGGCTCATCGGTAGTGTACCGGGAGTGCCGGGAGGGTGCCGGAGGACCCCCGGGAGGGGTGTGACGACCAAAGGACCACATGGGCTGTTAGATAAAGTGTGCCAGCCCTTATTGGGCTGGGCAAGACTTTTGCTAAAGGCCCATGCGGCTGGAGATAAGGAGATAAGGCAAAAAGGATTTAAAAGGAGGAGATCCACCTCCCTTGTGGGAGGTGGACTCTCCCTTTAATTCAGCCGGCCATCTCCTCTTTGGAGTAGAGGCCAAGCCAGCCCTCCACGTCCCTCCTCCTATATATACTTGAGGTTTTGGATGTTTTGAGACAGGATTTGATCTCTCTCTCTCACGGTGAAGCCCTACCTCTCTTCTTCCTCCTCCGCAGCGCTTAGGCGAAGCCCTGTCGGAATACCTTGCTACTCCACCACCACCACGCCGTCGTGCTGCTGTTGGAGCCCTTCCCCAACCTCTCCTTCCTCCTTGCTGGATCAAGGTGTTGGAGACGTCACCGGGCTGCACGTGTGTTGAACGCGGAGGTGCCGTCCGTTCGGCACTTGATCGGATCTACCGCGATCTGAATCGCTGCGAGTACGACTCCATCAACCGCGTTCTTGTAACGCTTCCGCTTAGCGATCTTCAAAGGTATGAAGATGCAATCTCTCCCCTCTCGTTGCTGGTTTCTCCATAGATAGATCTTGGTGAACGTAGGAAAATTTTGATTTACTACTACGTCTCCCAACAGTGGCATCATGAGCTAGGTCTATGCGTAGAATCTATGCACGAGTAGAACACAAAGCAGTTGTGGGCGTCGAGTTTGTTAATTTGCTTGCCGCTACTAGTCTTATCTTGATTCGGCGGTATTGTGGGATGAAGCGGCCCGGACCAACTTTACACGTACGCTTACGTGAGACCGGTTCCACCGCCTGACATGCACTAGATGCATAAGGTGGCTAGCGGGTGTCTGTCTCTCCTACCTTAGTCGGATCGGATTCGATGAAAAGGGTCCTTATGAAGGGTAAATAGCAATTGGCAAATCACGTTGTGGTGTTGACGTAGGTAAGAAACGTTCTTGCTAGTAACCTATAGCAGCCACGTAAAAACTTGCAACTACAAATTAGAGGACGTCTAACTTGTTTTTGCAGCATGTGCCTTGTGATGTGATATGGCCAAAGGATGTGATGTGATGCATTGTGATGTATGAATTGATCATGTTCTTGTAATAGGATTCACGACTTGCATGTCGATGATTATGACAACCGGCAGGAGCCATAGGAGTTGTCTTATTTATTGTATGACCTGCGTGTCAATCATAAACGCCATGTAATTACTTTACTTTATTGCTAAGCGTTAGCCATAGTAGTAGAAGTAATAGTTGGCGAGACAACTTCATGAAGACACAATGATGGAGATCATGATGATGGAGATCATGGTGTCGTGCCGGTGACAGTGATGATCATGGTGCTCCGAAGATGGAGATCATAGGAGCAAAATGATATTGGCCATATCATGTCACTATATTGATTGCATGTGATGTTTATCATGTTTACATCTTATTTGCTTAGAACGACGGTAGTAAATAAGATGATCTCTCAATAAAATTTCAAGAGAAGTGTTCACCCTAACTGTGCACCGTTGCTAAGGATCGTTGTTCCGAAGCACCACGTGATGATCGGGTGTGATAGGTTCTAACGTTCGCATACAACGGGTGTAAGCCAGATTTACACACGCGAAACACTTAGGTTGACTTGACGAGCCTAGCATGTACAGACATGGCCTCGGAACACGGAAGACCGAAAGGTCGAACATGAGTCGTATAGAAGATACGATCAACATGAAGATGTTCACCATGGATGACTAGTCCGTCTCACGTGATGATCGGACACGGGCTAGTTGACATGGATCATGTATCACTTGGAAGACTAGAGAGATGTCTGTCTAAGTGGGAGTTCATTAATTTGATTAAATGAACTTAATTATCATGAACTTAGTCTAAAATTGTCTTTACAATCTATGATGTAGATCCAATGGCCAACGCGAATGTCACCCTCAATTTCAACGCGTTCCTAGAGAAAACCAAGCTGAAAGATGATGGAAGCAACTATGCGGACTGGGTCCGTAGCTTGAGGATCATCCTCATAGCTTCCAAGAGATTGTATGTCCTAGATGCACCGCTAGGTGACGCACCCGTTCTCCCAGCGGAACAAGATGTTATGAACACTTGGCAATCACGCTGCGATGATTACTCCCTTGTTCAATGCGGCATGCTTTACAGTCTAGAACCGGGGCTCCAAAAGCGTTTTGAGCAACACGGAGCATATGAGATGTTCCAGGAGCTGAAACTGGTTTTTCAAGCTCATGCCCGGGTCGAGAGATATGATGTCTCCGACAAGTTCTTCAGCTGTAAGATGGAGGAGCATAGTTCTGTCAGTGAGCACATCCTCAAGATGTCTGGGCTACACAGCCGCTTGACTCAGCTGGGGGTTAATATCCCGGATGACTCGGTCATTGACAGAATCCTCCAGTCGCTTCCACCTAGCTTCAAGAGCTTTGTGATGAACTACAACATGCAAGGTATGGAGAAGTCCATTCCTGAGTTGTACTCGATGCTGAAATCAGCGGAGGTCGAGATCAAAAAGGAGCATCAAGTGTTGATGGTGAATAAGACCACTAGTTTCAAGAAAGGCAAGGGTAAGAAGAACTTCAAGAAGGACGGCAAAGCTGTTGCCGCGCCCGGTAAGCAAGTTGCCGGGAAGAAGAAGAAAAATGGACCCAAGCCTGAGACTGAGTGCTTTTATTGCAAGGGTACCGGTCACTGGAAGCGGAACTGCCCCAAGTATTTAGCGGATAAGAAGGACGGCAACATTAAAGGTATATGTGATATACTTGTTATTGATGTGTACTTGACCAGCGCTCGTAGTAGCTCCTGGGTATTTGATACCGGTGCAGTTGCTCACATTTGTAACTCCAAGCAGGAGCTGCGGAATAAGCGGAGGCTGGCCAAGGATGAGGTGACGATGCGTGTCGGGAATGGTTCCAAGGTTGATGTGATCGCCGTCGGCACGTTACCTCTACATCTACCTTCGGGATTAGTTTTAAACCTTAATAATTATTATTTAGTACCAGCTTTGAGCATGAACATTGTATCTGGATCTCGCTTGATGCGAGATGGCTACTCATTTAAATCCGAGAATAATGGTTGTTCTATTTATATGAGAGAAATGTTTTATGCTCATGCCCCGCTGGTCAATGGTTTATTTTTGATGAATCTCGAACGTGATGTTACACATGTCCATAGTGTGAGTACCAAAAAGTGTAAAGTTGATAACGATAGTCCCACTTACATGTGGCACTGCCGTCTTGGCCATATTGGTGTCAAACGCATGAAGAAGCTCCATGCTGATGGAATTTTGGAGTCACTTGATTTCGAATCATTTGACACATGCGAACCATGCCTCATGGGCAAGATGACCAAGACTCCGTTCTCCGGAACAATGGAGCGAGCAACTGACTTGTTGGAAATAATACATACCGATGTATGCGGTCCAATGAGCGTCGAGGCTCGCGGTGGCTACCGTTATGTTCTCACCCTCACTGATGACTTGAGTAGATATGGTTATGTCTACTTAATGAAACACAAGTCTGAAACTTTTGAAAGGTTCAAGGAATTTCAGAGTGAGGTCGAGAATCAACGTGACAGGAAAATAAAATGCCTACGATCTGATCGTGGCGGAGAATATTTAAGTCACGAGTTTGGCACGCACCTTAGGAAATGTGGAATTGTTTCACAACTCACGCCGCCCGGCACACCCCAGCGAAATGGTGTGTCTGAACGTCGTAATCGCACTCTATTGGATATGGTGCGATCTATGATGTCTCTTACCGACTTACCGCTATCATTTTGGGGATATGCATTAGAGACTGCCGCATTCACTTTAAATAGGGCACCGTCTAAATCCGTTGAGACGACACCGTATGAATTGTGGTTTGGAAAGAAACCTAAGCTGTCGTTTCTAAAAGTTTGGGGATGCGATGCTTATGTGAAGAAACTTCAACCTGAGAAGCTCGAACCCAAAGCGGAAAAGTGCGTCTTCATAGGATATCCCAAGGAGACTATTGGGTATACCTTCTACCTACGATCCGAAGGCAAAGTCTTTGTTGCCAAGAATGGATCCTTTCTCGAGAAAGAGTTTCTCTCGAAAGAAGTAAGTGGGAGGAAAATAGAACTTGATGAGGAAATTGTACCTCCACTCGAACCGGAGAGTAGCGCAGCACAGGAAGTTGTTTCTGTGGAGCCTACACCGGCTAGAGAGGAAGTTAATGATGATGATCATGAAACTTCAGATCAAGTTGCTATTCGAAGGTCCACCAGGACACGTTCCGCACCAGAGTGGTACGGCAATCCTGTCCTAGAGATCATGTTGTTGGACAACGGTGAACCTTCGAACTATGAAGAAGCGATGGCGGGCCCGGATTCCAACAAATGGCTTGAGGCCATGAAATCCGAGATAGGATCCATGTATGAGAACAAAGTATGGACTTTGGTGGACTTGCCTAATGATAAGCGAGCCATTGAAAACAAATGGATCTTTAAGAAGAAGACTGACGCGGACGGTAATGTCACCGCCTATAAAGCTCGGCTTGTCGCTAAGGGTTATCGACAAGTTCAAGGAGTTGACTACGATGAGACTTTCTCACCCGTAGCGATGCTAAAGTCAGTCCGAATCATGTTAGCAGTTGCCGCATTTTATGATTATGAGATCTGGCAAATGGACGTCAAAACGGCATTCCTTAATGGCTTCCTCAAGGAAGAACTGTATATGATGCAGCCGGAAGGTTTTGTCGATCCTAAAGATGCTAACAAGGTATGCAAGCTCCAGCGCTCCATCTATGGGCTGGTGCAAGCATCTCGGAGTTGGAACATTCGCTTTAATGAGGTGATTAAAGCGTTTGGGTTTGTACAGGTTTATGGAGAACCTTGTATTTACAAGAAAGTGAGTGGGAGCTCTATAGCATTTCTTATACTGTATGTGGATGACATGCTGATAATGGGAAATAATATAGAACTCTTGGAAAGTATCAAGGCCTACTTGAATAAGTGTTTTTCAATGAAGGACCTTGGAGAAGCTGCTTACATATTAGGTATTAAGATCTATAGAGATAGATCGAAACGCCTCATTGGTCTTTCACAAAGCACATACCTTGAAAAGATATTGAAGAAGTTCAATATGCATCAGTCCAAGAAGGGGTTCTTGCCTGTGTTGCAAGGTGTGAGATTGAGTACGACTCAATGCCCGACCACGGCAAAGGATAGAGAAGAGATGAGTGTCATCCCCTATGCTTCAGCCATAGGCTCTATCATGTATACCATGCTGTGTACCAGACCTGATGTGAACCTTGCCATAAGTTTGGTAGGGAGGTACCAAAGTGATCCCGGAGCGGAACACTGGACAGCGGTCAAGAATATCCTGAAGTACCTGAAAAGGACAAAGGACATGTTTCTCATATATGGAGGTGCCGAAGAGCTCGTCGTAAAGGGTTACGTCGACGCTAGCTTCGACACAGATCCGGACGACTCTAAGTCGCAAACCGGATACGTGTATATTTTGAATGGAGGGGCAGTCAGCTGGAGTAGCAGCAAGCAAAGCGTCGTGGCGGCATCTACATGTGAAGCGGAGTACATAGCTGCTTCGGAAGCAGCAAAGGAGGGAGTCTGGATGAAGGAGTTCATCACCGACCTAGGAGTGATTCCAAATGCGTCGGGCCCGATGACTCTACTCTGTGACAACACTGGAGCTATTGCCCTTGCGAAGGAGCCCAGGTTTCACAAGAAGACAAGACACATCAAGCGCCGCTTCAACTCCATCTGTGATTACATTCAGGAGGGAGACATAGATATTTGTAAAGTGCATACGGATCTGAATGTCGCAGATCCGTTGACTAAACCTCTCTCACGAGCAAAACATGATCAACACCAGAACGCTATGGGTGTTCGATTCATCACAATGTAACTAGATTATTGACTCTAGTGCAAGTGGGAGACTGTTGGAAATATGCCCTAGAGGCAATAATAAAATGGTTATTATTGTATTTCCTAGTTCATGATAATTGTCTATTATTCATGCTACAATTGTGTTAACCAGAAACCGTAATACATGTGTGAATACATAGACCATCGCATGTCCCTAGTGAGCCTCTAGTTGGCTAGCTCGTTGATCAATAGATGGTCACGGTTTCATGACCATGGACATTGGATGTCGTTGATAACGGGATCACATCATTAGGAGAATGATGTGATGGACAAGACCCAATCCTAAGCATAGCACAAGATCGTGTAGTTCGTTTGCTAGAGCTTTTCAATGTCAAGTATCATTTCCTTAGACCATGAGATTGTGTAACTCCCGGATACCGTAGGAATGCTTTGGGTGTGCCAAACGTCACAACGTAACTGGGTGGCTATAAAGGTACGCTACGGGTATCTCCGAAAGTGTCTGTTGGGTTGACACGAATCAAGACTGGGATTTGTCACTCCGTGTGACGGAGAGGTATCTCTGGGCCCACTCGGTAAGACATCATCATAATGAGCTCAATGTGACTAAGGAGTTAGTCACGGGATGATGTGTTACGAAACGAGTAAAGAGACTTGCCGGTAACGAGATTGAACAAGGTATGGCGATACCGACGATCGAATCTCGGGCAAGTACCATACCGATAGACAAAGGGAATTGTATACGGGATTGATTGAATCCCTGACATCGTGGTTCATCCGATGAGATCATCGTGGAGTACGTGGGAGCCAACATGGGTATCCAGATCCCGCTGTTGGTTATTGGGCGGAGAGGTGTCTCGGTCATGTCTACGTGTCTCCCGAACCCGTAGGGTCTACACACTTAAGGTTCGATGACGCTAGGGTTATAGGGAAAAGGTATACGTGATTACCGAAGGTTGTTCGGAGTCCCGGATGAGATCCCGGACGTCACGAGGAGCTCCGGAATGGTCCGGAGGTAAAGATTGATATATAGGAAGTCCAGTTTTGGTCACCGGAAAGTTTTCGGGCTCATCGGTAGTGTACCGGGAGTGCCGGGAGGGTGCCGGAGGACCCCCGGGAGGGGTGTGACGACCAAAGGACCACATGGGCTGTTAGATAAAGTGTGCCAGCCCTTATTGGGCTGGGCAAGACTTTTGCTAAAGGCCCATGCGGCTGGAGATAAGGAGATAAGGCAAAAAGGATTTAAAAGGAGGAGATCCACCTCCCTTGTGGGAGGTGGACTCTCCCTTTAATTCAGCCGGCCATCTCCTCTTTGGAGTAGAGGCCAAGCCAGCCCTCCACGTCCCTCCTCCTATATATACTTGAGGTTTTGGATGTTTTGAGACAGGATTTGATCTCTCTCTCTCACGGTGAAGCCCTACCTCTCTTCTTCCTCCTCCGCAGCGCTTAGGCGAAGCCCTGTCGGAATACCTTGCTACTCCACCACCACCACGCCGTCGTGCTGCTGTTGGAGCCCTTCCCCAACCTCTCCTTCCTCCTTGCTGGATCAAGGTGTTGGAGACGTCACCGGGCTGCACGTGTGTTGAACGCGGAGGTGCCGTCCGTTCGGCACTTGATCGGATCTACCGCGATCTGAATCGCTGCGAGTACGACTCCATCAACCGCGTTCTTGTAACGCTTCCGCTTAGCGATCTTCAAAGGTATGAAGATGCAATCTCTCCCCTCTCGTTGCTGGTTTCTCCATAGATAGATCTTGGTGAACGTAGGAAAATTTTGATTTACTACTACGTCTCCCAACAGCTTCGTGGTGTCGTTGGGAGCCTCCAATTTAGTTGTGGAGATTGCCCCAACCTTGTTTGTAATGGTCCGACTGCTGCCTTCAAGTGCACCACTAGTGGAAGCACGACACCTCGCATTGTGTGAGGGCGTGAGGAGAATACAGCGTCCCTAGTGGCTTCTTGGGGAGCATTGTGCCTCCACACCACTCCAACAGAGACGTACTTCCCTTTATCGGGAAGGAACTTCGGTAACACATCCTCGTCTCCATCGGTTCCTCTTGTGGTTACTTCTTACCTTTACTTTGTGCAAGCTACTCATATTGTTTATCTTGCTTGCTTGTGTTGTTGTTGTCTTTAGCATCATATAGGTTGCTCACCTAGTTTCATATCTAGCCAACCTATTTGTTTCAAAGCCTAAAATGTTAAAGAAAAGTTAAAAGCTGGTAGTTACCTATTCACCCCCCTCTACTCAACCATATCGATCCTTTCACCAGTTCTGGCTGGACCCATGGGCTAGGGATGAGCCATTCAGGGTGGAATTTCCTACCTTGTTCTCCATATGCATAGACCCTTCACTCCTCGTTGCAGAAACCTTCCGCCAAGGGCAATGGGGTATCAGATTCAAACATTCATTCGGACCGATAGAAACGGACGAGTGGAACCGCCTGCTAGACACCTTGCCACACATGCTCCCGGAATACCTGGATACAGCTGCTTGGCGTCTATCCCCAACTAGGGAATTTTCGGTTAGTTCGTCATACCAAGCCCTATGTCGATCTCCCATCATTCCTTGGCTCTCGGCCCTTTGGAAGCGCCCCTGCCCCTAAAAATCAAGATTTTTGTGTGTCAGATGCTCCGTAACCGCCTTCCTACGGGCACGGAGGTGCTCAAGCGGCACGGCCCAGGGGACGGCATGTGCCCTTTATGTGCGGTCCCGAAGACGGCAACCCACATATTTTTTACATGCATAGCGGCGAGGGCCATGTGGGAATTTGTTCGTGAAGCGCTTGGACCCGACTGGGAGGCCCAAGACCTCGCGGAGTTTTTTCAACTTAGGGCCAACCAACCTGGGCCACGCCACCATCTATTCTGTCTGATCTTCGCCGCTATGGCGTGAACTCTTTGGGCGACTCGCAATAAGATGATGATAGAAAGGATCCCCTCTCTAGGCAGACGTATGACTCCTTTAAATGTCTCGCTTTTTATGCAGCACTGGCACCCCCTCTCTAGGCGGTGAGAACGGGATCATCTGGATGGCACGCTAGATTTGCTCCAAGCTACAACGCGTCACCTTGCCTCCCAATAGGAGCGATGCTACCTCGCCACTAGGTGGCTTTTTTTCTTCTGATTTATTTTATTTTCTTTGGGCTGGAATGTGCCGTGGCACCGGTTGCTATCAATGACTGTGATTGTATGTGACCATTGTTTTTTCTATAAAGAGAGGTGAAAGCCTATTTTGAGTAGAAAGTTTGAAATATCTATTTTAGGAAGGAGGGAGTATCTACTTGCACAAGATAGTACCAAGTGGAGCAACTATTAGCGTGCTGTCACAAGTGCATGAGCTTGGCTAGCATATATACCTTCATTAAACCGACTCTAGATTTTTTCTACCTACGTGCGCACGTTAGGTGCCGTGGTGCTGATCGGACCACGACTCCACGGCCTCTCCCAGCCTGCATTTCTCCTTCAATCCCGTGAGAGTACTACTGCATGATCCTACTTACTACTGCAGTACTTGCGCTCCGTCGTTTTGTTTTTTTGCATGGCGCCCTCTGTCGTCGGGCACGTTCCCATCAAAACCGATCGAAGTACGCACGGGGAGGAGCGACGTACGTGCCACAAAATCTAGTGGCCAGCTCTCTCAGACTCAGTATCACCCACATGGTATTGTACAGCAGCCTGTGGCTTACCATGGCGAGAAGCTATGAATTCACGTGTGATGTTACTGAAAACGCAATAGGTGTTCTTGGACATAAGATAGACCCATGGGCTTACCATAGCGAGAAGTTGAGCGGTGATCTAACTCAAATGTCCCCTCTATCACAAAGAGCTTTACGCCAAGTGGAACGAGTACATAGAGTCCGGTTCCTTGTGTTGAGAAATGCAAACGGGGTAAAGAAAATGTCGTTGCCAACGCTACTTAGCGCAAAAGACCCTTCAAAATCAACTGCTGTAGAAGTGAAAGTGTTGTGTTCGGAACCTACTCTCCTATGCCGGATTTGTGTCCTTGGGGTCCGGATTTTGGCATTCCCTTCTCATAACAAGGGCCTCTCGGTGGATCGGGCGAATCAACTGTAGCAGTACCTACTTGCGGCGGTACTACTAAATGCAATTTAGCTAGCGCCTAGCGGTGTATACCTTCATTTAACCGACTCTAGACTTCTACATACTTACGTACGATTGTGCTGATCGGACCACGACTCCACGGTCGCTCCCAGGCTGCGTTTGATCATTTCTCCTCCAATCCTGTGAGAATATAGGTGCATGATCCTACTTACTTGAATACTTCTCCAGTACGTACCCTCCGTCGTCAGCACGCTGCTATCAAGACCGATCGCGGTACGCCCGGGTAGGAAGGAGCTCCTGTAGCTCGCCTGCTCCCTCTCAATGTCACCACGTGATATTATACGGCGGGCAGTACGCAACGGACAGCACGGTCGCAGTTACGTGAGCATTAGTGGCACTACAGCAACAAGGCCGTGCATGCGGGGTGTGTGTGTGTGTGTGTGTGTGTGTTGGCTCTGACTGACCATCGCAAGACGCAAGGATGGCACGAGCAATGCGCCGAACGAGTCCGGTCCGGGTCCCCGGAGTTCTCGACCGGCCCGTACGTGCACCAAATTGAACCCTCCTCGATATATCGTGTCGTGTGGTCCGTGGCACGACACAGCGCGCCGTTCGTTCTCGTCCTTGAGTCTCGATGCAATCCCCGTACGCACTGCCCCATGCCCGACCGTATTTTGTACTCCTAGCTACTGGAACTAGGGTGGTACAGCAAGCTACCATGGCGGTACCTTGACCTTGCCAGCTCGGGATCGTTCCATGCAGGTCTTGAGCAGACACCGCTCACGTACCGTGCTGCTACGGCGGTGGGTTTCATTTCTATCTCCTATCTGCCAACGTAACCAGTACGTACGTCCGTTGGTCTCGTCGGTGGCATGGGGCGCACGGCCGAGTCACGCAGGCAGCGTGAGCACTCAGCGGGAAGGCATCTACTATTCTACTGTATATATGACTATACGCAGAATATGTCGTGGTGACCAGTATAAATAAATGTATGATGGTGTACATGGCAGTATAATGGGACCCAGAGACATGCACTGGGCGTTCGTACGTGCGTTTACCATGCGATGGTTGCTCGAAACACATTTTACAGTCGCCAAAAACAAAGATACCATACCACTATATGCTCGTGCAAGGGAGGGGCCGAGGGAGGCGAGACCCAACAACGGGTTGGCCAAGTGGCTCCAAGAGCATGCGACCAAACAGACAGACTACTACTGCTACGAGGAGAGGAGAGAGGGTGAGAGAAACAAGAAAGCCGCACCTGTGTCACTGCATGCATAAGCATTCTATATTGCAGTCAGGTCCTCCTCCTGATACTAATAGTATAGCTCGGTGCACACGCACATATGCTCAGTGACAGTCCCAGTCTCAGCTCGCGAGGAGAGAAGGGGAGGGGAATCCATGGCTGACCTTGGCAAAAGCGAAAGCCACCGGCCGGCGCCCCACTGCAACAGGCACCGGCAGCCACCGGGACATTAAACAAACACTCAAAACCCAGCGCTCCAGAGCAAAGCAACAAGCAATGTGGCCACGAAACAAGCTGTACACGACACGCATCGTCTCTCCTCCTCCTCCTCGTAGGGGGAATCTCTCCCTCTGTTTTTCTAGCCCGTCTACTGCCACTGCTGCTGCTACTCTAATGTTGTGGTGGTCTCGCCATGGACGGACGCTTTTGCTTTTGCGCAAGTCAAACGCACGGGGGCCCCGCCCGGCCGGCCGCTCGCCGGAGCAACAGAACAAGCGGTGGGGGCCGCCTGCCGCCGCATGCGGCCCCTTCGATTTCTTTGTCGGATAATAATTTAACTGAAAGCCTGAAGCTCCAGCATATTTTACTCCTCTTATCGTAGTAACAAAAATATGATACTCCACAGCTTGGAGACCGTCGCACATTTCTTTCTCTCCTGGAGCAGTATTTTGCGTGGACAGCAAGGAGTTCGTCTCAGTTTTTGAACTATCCATGCAGTGAAGGAAACAAATGCTCCTACGGGTTGCTGTTGCACCGTACTAGAACGTAAACTCGATTTCAATTTGTTACGAGTACTATGTAGATCTGCAGCTGGCGTCGCTGCCAGTGGCCTCTGTTGACTGTACGCGCGCGGGGCCCCTCCATTAGCTGGTGTCTAGGCTCGCTTCACTCGTCGCTGGTCGTGCTGGCCCGAGTTCATTTACTACTCAGCTATGATGCAGACTCAGAGGCATGCAGGCCTGTGCCACTGCGACTCTGAGGTCTGACACTTTGACGGTGCGTAATACGCCGGTCAGGCAGGCCACAGTCGCTCCATCAGCCACCTTAAAGTTTTCAACGCCTCTATCATGCTACGCTCGGGCTGGTCCAGTCTCAGAAGCAACCATAACTTGGAGCAGATTAGCAGAGAAATATAGCAGTAGTACCATATTTTTATCTTCTTTTTTATGGTGCTATGAGAGTAGTTGTGCCAGTACGCTCCTCGGAGTTAACGTGCCCAGCCTGAGCTTGAGCCGTTGTACCCGGGCGAACGGGCCATTGCTCTCGCCTCTTGTCTTCTCCGGTGCTGTGCGGTGCGGTGCATGCTGTGCTCGCTTGTACTAAGTACTGGTACTGGCTGTAGCTTACGATGATTTTGCTGCCGATTCGATTCGAATACAAGGAGCAGTCGGACGGATATCAATGCCTGGTCATCGAGTACGCAGGTGTGCAGAGCGTGTAACGTAGATGGATGAACTGGAATCAGATTCTGTAGCGAACGAACGCAGTGCTAGTCGAGTACTAGTGGTAAAGAGAGAGGGCAGAAGCATCCAAGAGTTGATGAAACCCAAGAAAGATGCTGCAGCGCCGTACGTGGGAGGGGAGGGAGCACACATCTACTCGAGGAACCAGTGACCCACGAGGGAGGCGACGAACAAGAAAAAGATAAAGATAAAGCACACGAGCAAGCAAGCAAGAAAAACCTCATCCATACTATAGGTAGCAGTAAAACATGCATGTACCACTGCCACAACAATCACTGACAAAAGCCAAGCCACGACGCAATGAATCGCCGCTGCGGAGGCAGCCAGCCAGGCAGGCTCTCTGGCCCGAAGTAGACGCATAGATTTGCTACTCGCTGGCGAGCATCCCGCGGCAGCCGGCCCTGTCTGCCGCTGCCACGGTACAGAAAACTAAAGCGCGGCACGGGCGGACGTGACCGGACGGTGGTCGTCGTAGCCCCTCGCTCTACGGCCCGCTGGCGAGCGAGCGGGCGAGCGAGTAGGTGCGCTCTCTCCTGTCGCGTCCGTGGGCCGTGCCCTCTGGCCGTGGCCTCGCTCACTTTAATCCCGCGATGCGCTGCTGCAGTTGACCTGGGTGTGTGTGTGCCGATGTACGTGTGTGTGCTGCGCCGGCCCAGGGCAGATCACACAGGTTTGCTCCACAGTGCGTGTTGCTGCATCGTCAGTTTTATCGGAACATGTGTTTTTCGGTGGAAATCAAGAGTAAATATACGCCTGCAAGATACTCAGTAGTACAGATGATGCTCACTTATTTCGCTCTGCTCTGCTCACTCATCAGGGTCTCTGTCTCTCTGACGACCCTTCAATTTAAGCCGTGACTGTACATTTTCTGTATTACTCCATCAACAAGGTTGGCATGTTTGCTGCAGGACCTGCTAACAGTACGATTGGTTAGTTAAGCACACAAGTCATTAGGCCTGTTCGTTTGATACCACTACTACGACGAGGAGTGTGCGAGACGGGTAGAACGGTGGAAAGGCCTTTTTAACTGGGAGCGGTCAAGCGCACACGCTGCCCCATATGGACAGGCAACCTACTCTAATCATGCGAGCGTGCAAAACCGGCTTTTAACTTCATCATAATCTCGCGTGAAAATGCTGTCAAGGAGTAACAGTAGCAGCGGCAAACGTAAAGCGTACACAACCCGCAAAAAGCAGAGACACCTCGCGGTTCCTGCATGCCACGCCAGACATGCTGAGTTTGCAAGCAAAGGAGAGAAACTACACAATCAAGTGGTACATAGTACTATTACTCCAACCTAATTAATTAATTTATGGGTTGCTAGGGTGGGAAACAAAAAGCATCCTAAACAAGGAAAATCAGGGTATTAAAAGCATATACAGCCGACCTCCTATATCCTTTTCAAACGTGCGAAATGCCTTTTTCGTAAGTGTCCAGTCAAAAAAAGTTGGCCCAACCAGACCTTTACTTACTTCCTAAACGTCCGGACTGACCGACACCCCTCACATTTATCTCAAATGTAGGAAGGATATGAGGCTCGCGGACGCGTTCGATCAGTCACCCACGTAGGACAGGACCCCACCCCAGACCACCTTTTCTTTTTTATTTATTATTTTATCTCTCTCTTCTTCTCCATCAATCACGTGCAAATGACCGGACATATGAAAAAAAGAAGAAGTTTGGGGGATGTTTTTGAATTGGTCCCTTTAAAGGAAGAGAGGGAATACATTGTGATTAGATTGTATAGTTCAATATTTTGTGCCTAATAATGTGTAGATCATGATATAGATAAACAATCAAACCATTATACATTTGGGGTATTGCGGCACAGTAGATCTCTATGTCTATATCAATATTTATACCTATACCACTATATATTGTATGAATACTTTGGAATGACGGTTCAGTTCTACCACATGCATTATTGGTAGATTTTGTGCCTGGTTTAAACACAATGTATAATGTGCACGTACTCCATCCGTTTAAAACAATTGAAGTTATAGGATTGTCTGAAAGCCAAACTTCACCAAGTTTGATGAAGTCTATATACAAATATATCAACATCTACAAAACCAAATTTACTACGTTAGATTCATTATGAAATGAATTATGACATTTTACATAGTCGATATTGTATATCTTTGCGATTCATTATGAAAATTCTAGAACTTCAATTGTTTTGGAAAGAAGGGACTACCTCAAAATAAAGACAAACCTCCACTTTCTCTATGCTCTTTCATATTTTCAGTTCCCTAGCATTTTCTCTTTTATTTTTTTACATTCGTTCATTATTTTACAAAAATGTATAGCATGTGTAAAGTGGAAGCAATTCTCATTTGTTCTACACAAATTCACACTTTGATTATTTGAGTTTTTTTTCTTCCAAATGAATTTTCATTTACGTTTACTCCCTTATTTATAGTTTTTGGTTTAAGGCTATGGGAGTATCTTATTTTTAAAGATGTAGTACTTGTTGTCCATATAAATTTCATGAGTTTGTGTAGTATGTATCATGTAGTCAAATATTCCGTAGTTATAATTTAATGTTTGAATGTGATGAATAATGACGACTAAATCAACACCTTATACTTTATGTTTATGTGCCTTCAAAATTTCATATTCTCATATTCTAATGTGTTATGTCAATATTCAATTGATTTTGGTTGTGTGAACTCGCATGCAAGGCCCATGTAACTTATTAGTCCATGGTCATATGTGGAGTAATTTGGATGGATACATTGCGTAGTATTACGTGTGCTTGTGGACGAAATCACCAATTAAGGGATACCCCTTGCAAAGGTCATTCCCACCTTTCTAAGTTGCGACAAGTGGTACACTGCCTTTCTGTAGATTTGTTTCACCGTTGGACCATTTCAAACCGAGCGTCCCAATTATGAACATTTTCACCGTTGGATTTCTCGCTTCGAGATCTTCGAAACTAGATCTCAAGTTAATAGGTTTCGACGAAGTTTTTTAATGAAAATCCGGTGAAACTAGAAGAAAAAAACCGAGCCAGAAGCCCGCCCCCCCCCACACACGCAGACTTTTTCCCTTTTCGAGAGGCACAACAGTGCCTCTCACGGAAGCAAACTCGTGCCTCCATGAGAAGCAAATCCGTGTCTCTCGCGAAAAAATGCAGTTTTTTCCTCTTTGTGAGAGGCAAAGTGTTATGGCATATTTCTTTTATGTGGTTTTGGCGATTGATAGAATAATGCTCTTTGTGGACTAACCGTGTGCATTTAACTTCGAGAGATTATCATATGACACGAGATGGTTTATTTCCCTTCGGTGTTTAAAGAGATGATGTTTCCTTTCCGACGATTTCATTTTGGTGGGTTTGAGTCGTAGGAAATCTGTACAATCAAGTGGGGGGGTCCATATTTGGAAAGGTTAGGGTGGAACCAACATGTACACATTTGCACCGGCCTTCCTTCCTAACACTTCGTAGCTACTGTCTTCTGCTCACGATCTTTCATAAGCACTCAACCGAAAGTATCGCCCTGGGGAGTGGTAGTACTGCTCTAGCGGTACTGCCGCCTTCCATTGTTGCTCTCACTATCGCTTACATTTTGGTTCTGGTGTTTTAGCATTTGTTGAGCGGTAGTACAGAGTGGCACTACCACTCGTATGATGATGCAGTTCTATCTACTACTCCACTTCTGCAGAATAACTGAATTTCAATGTGTTAAGCGGAAGTACCGCTGCTATGGAGCGGTAGTACTACTTGAGGGGTAGTACCCTCCTCCACATCCGCGCATACTACCGCTTATAATTTTGCTTCTGGTATCCTTCACCACTCGAGCAGAAGTAGCCAGCGGTAGTACCGCTTCCTACGGCATTGCTGCTCTACCTATCTCCACTACCGTTGGTTCCCCTCTTCATACAACATTAAACGGAAGTACCGCTAGAAAGAGCGGTAGTACCACTCCGACGGCACTACCGTCTCCCTGATAGAGTGAGTTATGTGCCGAGCACGAAACTTCCGTGTGGACGGTAGTACCGCTCCTCAAAACTATACTACCGCCTATGCACGACTTGTGGGCAGAAAACGGTCAGATCCCCCCTCCACTATATAACTGGGTCTTCTTCCTCAAGTTGACTCACCTCTTCCCCCAAGCTCCATTGTTGTTCCTAAGCTTATTTTCACCCAATCTCTCTCCCTAGCCATCGAATTGATGCTCGTAGGAGAAGGCCTTGATCTACACTTCGACCAAGACAAATTTGATTCCCCCCACTTATCCCTTGCAGATCTTGTTACTCTTGGGTGTTTGAGTAGTGAAGAGGTCACCTCAAAGCCACATTCTATTGTGGTGAAGCTTCGTGGCGGTGTTGGGAGCCTCCCATTTAGTTGTGGAGATTTCCCCAACCTTGTTTCTAAAGGTTCGGTCATCGCCTTCAAGGGCACTAATACTTGTGATATCCGTTGGGTTTTTTCCCGAAGAGGAGGGGATGATGAAACACAGTATAGATAGGTATTTACCTCAGTGATAACCATGGTTATTGAACCAATAGGAGGATCACACAACCTCCCGTCTTCAGTGCCTACACACAAAAGAACACACACTTGCACCCAACGCGGGCAAGAGGGTTGTCAATCCCCTTGAACTCGTTACTTGCAAGAAAATGAATAGTGTAGATGATAATAGATAATTGTAAATTTTAAAATAAAAGTAAAACAAATAAATGGCAGCAAGGTAATAGTACCGTTTGTAAATATGTGAATAGACCCGAGGGCCATAGTCTTCCCAACATGCATCTCTCATATATAAGACATACAGTGGCTAAACAAATTACTGTTGGGCAATTGATAGAAAAGCTAATAGTTATGCAATATTTATTCATGGCAATGATCATTACATATAGTCATCACGTCCATAATCAAGTATACCGACTCCTGCCTGCATCTACTACTATTACTCCACCCGTCGACCACTATCCAACATGCATCTAGAGTATTAAGTAAAACAGAGTAATGCTTGGAGAACAATGACATGATGTAGACAAAGTAAATCCAATTAATATGAATAAACCCCATCGTTTTATCATCAGTGGCAGCAATACAAACATGTGTCTTGTCCCTTACTATGTCACTAATATATAGAGAACCACAAGATTGAACCCACTACAACGCACCTCTTCCACTAAAGATAAAAAATCTAGTTGGCCCAAGTAAACCGATAGATCGGAGAGAATTATGAAGCTATCATATAATCGTGCATATATATAAAAGGAACAACAAGTAACTTAATATAATTTCATTAAAAATCTGAACATAAACCCATAATTCATCGGATCCCAACAAACGCACCGCACAAAGTGATTACATCGAATAGATCATCGCGAAGATGCGATGAACTTTGTATTGAAGAACATAAAGAGAGAGATAGCCATCTAGGTACTTACTAAGGAACCATAGATCTATGGTGAACTACTCACACATCACCATGGGAACAACAAGGTTGATGTAGAGGCCCTTCGTGATCGATCCCCCCTCCGACAGGGCACCAAAACAGGGCTCCAGATGGGCACATGACGGAATAGAGATTTCCAGCGATAGAAAAAGTGTTTTGGGATGCTCCTTAGGGTTTTGGGAATATATGAGGATTTATGGGCTAGAGTACGGGCCAGGAGACGTGGAGGGAGACCACAAGCTAATAGGGCACATCCACCCCCCGAGCGTGCCCTGTTGGCTTGTGGGGCCCTCGTGCGCCCCCAGCCTTCTCCCCAAGCGTCCACGTCTTCTTTTGGTCCAGAAAAGACCATCAAAAAGTTTCGTGGCAGTTGGAATCCGTTTGGTACTGTAAACCTGAAAATCCAAAAACATGCATAAAATAACAACTGGAACTTGACACTGCGTTAATAGGTTAGTGCTCAAAAATAATATGAATCAACAAATAAATGCCCCAAAAGTATCATAGAATGATAATATAATAGTATGGAACAACCAAAAATTATAGATATGTTGGAGACGTACCAGGAACCACTACTGGAATCACATCTCGCATTGTGTGAGGGTGTGAGGAGAATACAGTGGCCCTAGTGGCTTCTTGGGGAGCATTGTGCCTCCACACCGCTCCAACGGAGACATACTTCCCCTCATAGGGAAGGGACTTCTGTAAGACATCCTTGTATTCACCGGCTCCACTTGTGGTTGTGGTTACCTCTTACCTTTACTTTGGGCAAGCTATTTGTGTTGTATACTTTGCTTGCTTGTATTGTTGTTTTTACTAGCATTATATAGGTTGCTCACCTAGTTGCATATCTAGACAACCTATTTGTTGCTAAACCTAATTTGTTAAGAAAATCGAAAAATGGCTAGTTGCCTTTCAATTGGCATCACAGCCTTGCCACTTTTAAAGGCTTAACCGCCTAAAGAGTATGGTTGACGATGGGTAAAACCCCACGGTCGCGTTCGAGTCCATAGTCAACCATGGTGATTTGAATGAGTCCATGGATTCTCTCAAATCGTCCGTGGTTGACATGGTCAAGGACACATTAAATACATTCCTTGAGAAATTCAAACCTCCAACCGCTCCATCGAAAATGGTTAATCCACTCTCGACAGAGATGTATGTTGAATCCACCAAGGAGTGGGCTAGCTCCTTGAATCCTAAGTCTCCTGAAGAAAAGAACGGGTCGGGAACTCATGACGCGGTTTCCCCTCCCATAACCTATGGTGGCCCGGTCCACTCTCCCCATATTAACACTAGTAAGCAACCACCCAAACTTAATTTGTCTAAGTTTCATAATTGGGTTTTTCTTATTAAGTCTCATTTGAATCACCGCTCAACTCAACTATGCAGGGTTATTGAGCAAGGATTCTACCCTCATGATCCAAACAACATGACACCAAGAGAAGAAGTGGACAATCAACTTAATGCATCCGCATTGTTCATTCTTCAAGAATCCATGCCACCCGAAGAGCTTCCTCACTTGCACCCCTTAACCATTGCAAAATATGCATGGTGCACATCAACTCTTTGTACAAAGGAAGCTCAAGTATTCAACGATCCAACTTTGAGGTGGTGCTTGATGAATCTGACAAGTTTGTGATGAATGAAGGTGAAGATCCCCGTGAGCTCTACCGGAGATTGACCACTCTTGACGTATCCCTCCGAGATCATGGTTGCAAGGATACGAATGATAGTTGGGTCAAGCGCAAGTTCCTCAAGGCGCTCATGCCTTTCAACAAAGCCATGTCCTCCGTGATCCGTGGAAGGCCGGACTTCCACACCTTGACCTCAAGTGAAGTGTTGGATGAGTTTGTTGCTATGGACATCTTGAAGAAGACCGTCGATAATGTTGTAGCTCATGTCCAACAGTCAAATAAGCCAACTCTCGCTTTGAAAGCCAATGCGGTACCAGAAGTGGAAGAAGAAGAATAACAAGAGAGTTGCCCCGAAGACATCAAATATGCTTACCACAAGCACGTGGCTCTTGCGTCAAGGCAATTTTGGAGGCAAGAATAGAAAATCCAAGCCCAACTTCTCCAAGAACAACTCAAGTGGCACCAAGGGCAAGCAACATATAAGGACTTGCTACAATTGTGGCAGCGCGAGTCACTTCATCGCGGATTGTTCATATGAGAAGAGGGAAGACAATGGTGGCAAGCTCATCCATAAATACAAGGCCAAGTAATTCCCCAACAAGAACAACTTCACGACACAGGTAGCACAAAAGGGGTTGGTGGCGCTTGAAGAGCACGCCTCCGATGAGTACGATGATGATACAAGTGTTGAAGGAATTGCAACGGCCTCCGTTGTTATTGCCATATCTTCACCAACTAAGACATCTCTCTTTGACCCCCCCAACGAGAACGTCATCGCTCCCGCCAAATGCCTCATGGCCAAGTCCATCAAGAAGGTAACCTCCAATATCAAAACTGCCATCACTACTCATACCTTTTTGATGGATTGTGTAGGTGAAATGAAGGTGGGAAAGGTGGATGAAAATGAGTTTGACAAGTTCACGGTGAAGCTCAAAGGTACTACCAAGAATCACTTTGTTGCTCCCTTGGAAGTTGGAACAACTTGGTGAGGCTAATGACACCATTGAGGGTCATGAAGGTACCATCACTAAGATGGACGATCATAGTCTTGACTATGCCAATGAGATTGCGGATTTTCCCCATGCTCTTAAAGAAGAGGAAGGTCTTCGTTTGGCTCTTGAGGAGTAACACAACATTTATCTTTCTGAGTTTAATAAAGATCACGATCATGCTCAAATTCTAGCTCGTGTGCTTAAATCCGAGAATGTTGAACATGGGTTTGGCCATGCTAGTCTCAAGGAGGAGTTTGAGATACTTGAAAAGGATCACAAGGCCTTGAAGAGTGCTCATAACTCTTCCAAAGAGTCTCATGATCAACTCCAAGTGAAATTAACTAAGGAGATTGCTACTTGTACTCCTTTGTATTAATTAAGAATGCACATGCTACTAACCCTTGTTGTGAGCATGCACATCTTGTTGAGGAGAATGCCAAGTTGAAAGGTCAACTTGATAAAGGCCTTGTCACTTGCATTCAAGGTGAGAAGAACCTCAATTACCTTTTGAGCAATCAAAAGGAAGTTGTGGAAAAGGAAGGACTTGGGTTTGTTCCCAAGTCAAAGAAGAAGAAGAGCAACAAGAAGACCATGTAAGCTCTCCCTCTCAAAACTATGATTGTCAAAGAGGTAGAGGGTGGCCCAAAAGAGAATAAGAACAAGGTTCCTCATGGTGGTGCCAAGAATGGCAAAACCACTTCTCCAAATGAAGCCCGCGATTTTGACCCCTCTTATGTTTTATGACATGCTAGTGATGGGCATGTTTATGCCAAATTTGTTGGTTTTCCTTATGAGTACATTGAATGGTTTATTTGGGTTCCTAAGACCCTTGTTACTGATGTCTACTACACAACCTTCTTCTTGTAGACTCGTGTTGGGCCTCCAAGCGCAGAGTTTTGTAGGACAATGGCAATTCTTCCTCAAGTGGATGACCTAAGGTTTATCAATCCGTGGGAGGCATAGGATGAAGATGGTCTCTCTCGAACAACCCTGCAACCAAATAAGAAAGAGTCTCTTATGTCCCCAACACACCCAATACAATGGTAAATTGTATAGGTGCACTATTTGGGCGAAGAGATAGTAATACAAGTGTAATATGGATGGTAGATATAGGTTTTTGTAATCTGAAACTATAAAAACAGCAAGGTAGCAAGTAACAAAAGTGAGCAGAAACGACATTGCAATGCTTGAAAACAAGGCCTAGGGTTCATACTTTCACTAGTGCAATTTCTATCAACAATACTAACATAGTTGAATCATATGTAAATATCTCTCGCGCGAGAAAGAGTTCACTCCAAAGTCACAAATAGCGAACAACTAACGAAGAAATTATTGTAGGGTACGAAACCACCTCAAATCTATCTTTTCCGATCAATCTTATGACCTATCCCTATAAGTGTCACGAACAGCCCTAGAGTTATACTAAAATAACACCTTAAGACACACATCAACCAAAACCATAATGTCACCTAGATACTCCAGTGTCACCACAAGTACCCATGGGCTTGATTATACGATATGCACCGCATAATTTCAGATTCATGATGTTCAATCCAACACAAAGAACTTCAAAGAGTGCCCCAAAGTTTCTACCAGAGATTCAAGACGAAAACATGTGCCAACCCCTATGCATAGATTCCCAAGGTCACGGAACCCGTAAGTTGATCACCAAAACATACATCAAGTGGATCAATAGAACATCCCATTGTCACCACGATATCCCATCATAAGACATACATCAACTGTTCTAAAATCCTTAAAGACTCAATCCGATAAGAAAACTTCAAGGGAAATCTCAATTCATCACAAGAAGATAGAGAGGGGAAAACTCCACATGATTCTTCTATATCAATAAGTTCGCGGTACATCTAGATCGTGCCATCTTAAGAACACGAGAGAGAGAGAGATATTAAACACATAGCTACTGGTACATACCCCCAGCCCCGAGGGTGAACTACTCCCTCCTCGTCATGGGGACCACCGGGATGATTAAGATGGCCTCCGGTGATGGTTTCCCCCTCTGGCAGGGTGCCAAAACGGGCTCCTGATTGGTTTCGTGGCTCTGGAGGCTTGCGGCGGCAGAACTCCCAATCTAGCTTTCTTTTCAGAAGTTTGGGTATTTATAGGAGTATTTGGCATTGGTCCCATGTCCAGAAGGTTCCCGAGGAGGTCACAAGCTCGCGAGGCGCGGCGAGGGGGGTGGCCGCGCCTGGCAGGCTTGTGACTCCCTCGGGAGTCTTCTCCGGTATCTTTTCACTCCAGTATTTTTTATATTTTCCAAAATATTCTCCAAAACAATTCAGTCCGTTCCGAGAACTTTTATTTCCGCACAAAAACAACACCACGGTAGTTTTGCTGAAAACAACGTCAGTCCGGGTTAGTTTTGATAAAATCATACCAAAATCATATAAAGTTATTATAAACATGGCATGAATACTTCATAAATTATAGATACGTTGGAGACGTATCAGCATCCCCAAGCTTAATTCATACTCGTCCTCGAGTAGGTAAATGATCAAAGAAATAATTTATGATGTGTGAATGCTAGCATAGTTCATAAATTTGATCAACAGTAGTTCCATATACTTTTTCTAGCATCATTATATATCATAAACAGTAGCTCATCTCATAAAACTTCTCATAATAAAGTAACAAGCTATTCACAAGTTAAAGTATAGACTAACAAACTATGCTTTCAGTCACCAAACAATTGCAATTCATCTTAATTTTAGGAAGGGTCCATGTAAGAGCTTTGATTTAGCAAATTCCACATACTCAACTATCATATAGTCTTCCATGATTACTAACACTCAAAGCATATTTTTAGAGAAAATGGCATCCGTCGAACACAAAGAAAGATAGGGGCTTAAAGTTTCGCCTGTCAACTTATTTATCGTATAGATAATTGTCAACAATTGTAATTCATGATCAAATATATTTGAATGGCCATATATGCTTGGATCTTTCCCCAACACATGACGCTTGCCAAGAGAAAAAGGCGAAATATAGGAAGTGGTGAAGATCACCATGACTCTTGCATAAAGGTAATTACATGAAAGTAAAAGATAGAGACTTCACAGAGGGAAGCATTGTTTTGCAGAGGTGCGAGAGCTCGAACTTTAAAACAGAGATGAATAATAATTTTGAGCGGTATGCTTTCATTATCACCTTAACAACCAAGAGATCTTGGTATCTCCCATGCTAGATGCATTATAGGCAGTTCCCAAACAGAATGGTAAAGTTTTTACTCCCTCTCCACCAATCAATCACACGCCATGGCAAGCCGAATCCACGGGTACCGTCCATACCAACAACATTCTTGGGGGAATTTTGTTTAATTATTTTCATTTTTTCATTGATTTCGGTCTGGGAATCCCTATTACTAGCCACTTTCTCGTGAATGATAGTGAAGCAACACATACCATGAGAATAACCCACCTAGCATGGAAGATACTAACAGCCCCTAGTTACTATATGAGCGATTCGAGCATACAAAACCGAATATTATTTGAAGGTTTAGTGTTTGGCACATGTAAATTTACTTGTAACGGCAGGTAAATACCGCATATAGGTAGGTATGATGGAATCATATGGAACAACTTTGGGTTTAAGGGTGTTTGGATGCACAAGTAGAATTTCTACTTGGTGCAGAAGTTTTTGCTAGTATAAGTTGGAAGCAAGCATCACATGTTAGAGGATCCATAATAATATAACTTCTATACAAATATACCTAAGCATAACTCATTACGTTGTCTTCCTTGTCCAACTTAAACTAATTTGCTCAAGTTTGAAAATAATTAATGGTTATTCGCAATCATAGAAGATGTCCAAGATATTATATTTATATGTGAAATCTCTCTTCCTTCAATATTATTTCATGAATGGTTCAAGTGACCAATGCAATGTTTGCTAAATTTCAATAAATTTTACCACCTATACTTCTTATATGTGAAGTCATTACTCCCCATGGGATAAGCATATAAAACACATATAATTTCATATTTATGATATTCAATTCATTCAACCATTTATTCATAGGATATAAGCGAAGCACGAGAGTAAATGACAAAACTACTCCAAAACATATAAGTGAAGATCAATGAGTAGTCAAACAATTAAGTAGCTATGTGAGGACTTTCTCTCTCTCTCAATAAATATTTTAAGATCTGAGCATTTGATTTAAACAACAAGGAAAACAAAAATAGCACCCCAAGAATATCACACATCATGTGAACGAATAAAAATTTAGGCTCAACATAGGCTAACCAATAGTTGACGAAGAGAGGTGGGATGCGTAGCATCCCCAAGCTTAGATGCTTGAGACTTATTGAAATATTTAATTGGGGTGCCTTGGGAATACCCAATATTGAGCTTTTGTATCTCGTTCAATCCTCTCATATCCAGGTTTCACCTATTCTCAAAAAACTTCATCCACGCAAAACTCAAAAAGAACTCATGGGATAGGTTAGATCAAATAAGAACAAATAAACACTTCATGTACTTCCAAGACAAGTTTCACAATAAATTTCAAACATTATGTACTGTATACTATCATTTCCACAATTTATATCTACCAATATAGGCTATGGACACTATAGGATAGGTAGATAACAAAACTATGACAACAATCTGTCCAAACAGAACAATCCGTAGCAATTTATGAAAACAGTGTAATTATGTAACTCAAACAATTATGAAAATTTAGTACGTGCTATAAATTTATATTACAACACTTTTTTGAAATTTCAAAAACTTTACACATTCCAGTAAAATATGAAAATTCAAACTCTACAACAGAAGTTTCTTTTTTTACCCAGCACATATCAAAACATGCAATGCAAGCATCCTAAAGGCGATCTTGGAAATATTTTTTGAAAAACAAGATTATAAATAAAACCTAACATATAACAACAAAATAAAATGACGCTCCAAGCAAAACTCATATTATGTGATGAATAAAAATATAGCTCCAAGTAAGATATACCGATAGTGTTGAAGACGAAAGAGGGGATGTCTTCCGGGGCATCCCCAAGCTTAGATGCTTGAGTCTTCCTTGGATATTACCTTGGAGGTGACTTGGGAACCCCCAAGCTTAGGTTTCTTTTCACTCCTTATTCTCCTCATACCGGTGTCTTACCCAAAACTTGAAAACTTCAATCACACAAAACTTAATAGAACTTTGTGAGATGGGTTAGTGTAATAAAGATAGATCATTCACTTAGGTACTGTAAATACAGGATTCATAATTGTTCGCACATAATACCTACTGTATTATATCATTACCACAATTTATATTACTCAATATAAGATATAGGAACACTTTAAACAAGCAAACTATGCATGCAAAACAGAATCTGTCAGAAACAGAACAGTCTGTAAAGATCTGAATGATCACCATACTTTACTGACTCTACAAATTCTGAAAAATTAGGACCCCTCAAGAAATTTTCATATAAATGTTATGTAAAAATTACAGAATCTTTTGACGCTCCAGTAAAACCAGATAATTCATATACTGGATGCAAAACTTTCTGTTTTTGCACAGAATCAAACAAGCAAGCATCCACACTATCCCAAAGGCTTTACTTGGCATTTTATTGAAATAAAAGACACAAAAAATTATTAATAAAGTATCTTAATCATGTGAACACAAAAAAACATAAAGTAAAAGTGTTGGTTTGTCTCCCAACAAGAGCTTTTCTTTAATGCCTTTTAGCTAGGCATGATGATTTCATTGATGCTCGTATAGGAATAATAATTGAAACATGCAAAAGAGCATCATGAGTATCATGACAAGTACATTTAAATCTAACCCACTTACTATTCATAGGGATTTTGTGAGCAAACAATTTATGAGAGCAAGAATCAACTAGCATAGGAAGGCAAAACAAGCATAACTTCAAAACTTTGAACACATAGAGAGGAAACTTGATATTATTGCAATTCCTACAAGCATATGTTCCTCCCTCATAATAATTTTCAGTAGCATCATGAAGGAATTTCACAATATAAGCATCACATACAGCATTATTTTCATGATCTACAAGCATAGAAAATTTATCACTCTCCACATAAGAAAACTTCTTCTCATTCATAGTAGTGGGAGCAAACTCAACAAAATAACTATCATGTGACACTTGATTGACATAACCACATTGAATATTAAAATCATGATAATAGGTTTCATGGTTATCATTACTCTTTATATCACATGTGTCATTAAAATAATCATCATAGATAGGAGGCATGCTATCATCATAACAGGTTTGCTCATCAAAACTTGGGGGACTAAAAATATCATCTTCATCAAACATAGCATCCCCAAGTTTGTAGTTTTGCATATCATTAGCATCATGGATATTCAGAGAATTCATACTAAAAATATCACTAACATGCTCATCATTCAAAGATTTAGTTCCAAACATTTTAAGAACATCTTCTTCTAACACTTGAGCACAATTTTCCTTTCCATCATTTTCACGAAAGACATTAAAAAGATGAAGCATATGAGGCAACCTCAATTCCATTTTTTGTAGTTTTATTTTATAAAACAAAACTAATGAAAAACAAGAAACTAAAATATTTAATTGCAATATCTAAGATATATCTTCAAGCACTCACCTCCCCGGTAGCGGCGCCAGAAAAGAGCTTGATGTCTACTACACAACCTTGTTCTTGTAGACTCGTGTTAGGCCTCCAAGCGCAGAGTTTTGTAGGACAATGGAAATTTTCCCTCAAGTGGCTGACCTAAGGTTTATCAATCCGTGGGAGGTGTAGGATGAAGACGGTCTCTCTCAAACAACCCTGCAACCAAATAAAAAGATTCTCTTGTGTCCCAACACTCCCAATAGAATGGTAAATTGTATAGGTGCACTAGTTCGGCGAAGAGATGGTGATACAAGTGTAATATGGATGGTACATATAGATTATTGTAATCTGAAAATATAAAAACAGCAAGGTAGCAAGTAACAAAAGCGAGCAAAAACGGTATTGCAATGCTTGAAAACAAGGCCTAGGGTTCATACTTTCACTAGTGAAATTTCTCTCAACAATACTAACATAGATGAATCATATGTAAATACCTCTCGTGCGACAAAGAGTTCACTCCAAAGTCACAAATAGCGGAGAACTAACGAAGAAATTATTGTAGGGTATGAAACCACCTCAAAGCTATCTTTTTCGATCAATCTTATGAGGTATCCCTATAAGTGTCATGAAGAGCCCTAGAGTTCCTACTAAAATAACACCTTAAGACACACATCAACCAAAACCCTAATGTCACCAAGATACTCCAGTGTCACCACAAGTACCTATGGGCTTGATTATACAATATGCATCACATAATTTCAGATTCATCATATTCAATCCAACACAAAGAACTTCAAAGAGTGCCCCAAAGTTTCTACCGGAGATTCAAGACGAAAACATGTGCCAACCCCTATGCATAGATTCCCAAGGTCACATAACCCGCAAGTTGATCACCAAACCATACATCAAGTGGATCAATAGAACATCCCATTGTCACCACGGATATCCCATCGCAAGACATACATCGAGTGCTCTGAAATCCTTAAAGACTCAATCCGATAAGAAAACTTCAAGGGAAAACTCAATTCATCACAAGAAGATAGAGAGGGGAAAATTCCTTACGATTCATCTATATTAATAATGCTCGCGGTACATCAAGATCGTGCCATCTCAAGAACACGAGTGAGAGAGATCAAACACATAGCTACTAGTACATACCCTCGTCCTCGAGGGTGAACTACTCCCTCCTCATCATGGAGACCGCCGGGATGATGAAGATGGCCTCCGGTGATGGTTTCCCCCTCCGACAGGGTGCCGGAACGATCTCCCGATTGGTTTTTTGTGGCTCTAGAGGCTTGCAGCGGTGGAACTCCCGATCTAGGTTTCTTTTTGGAGGTTTGGGTATTTATAGGAGTATTTGACATTGGTCCCATGTCGATAAGGTTCTCGAGGAGGTCACAAACTCGCTAGGCGAGGCCAGGAGGGGTCGCCGCGCCTGGCAGGCTTGTGACTCCCTCGGGACTCTTCTCCGGTATATTTTTGCTCCAGTATTATATTTTCCAAAAATATTCTCCGAAATATTTTAGTCCATTCCGAGAAATTTTATTTCTGCACAAAAACAACACCACGGTAGTTCTGCTAAAAACAACGTCAGTCCGGGTTAGTTCTAATAAAATCATACCAAAATCATTTAGAATTATTGTAAACATGGCATGAATACTTCATAAATTGTAGATACGTTGGAGACATATCAGTTACTAACATGAAAGGACCCATTCAATAATGAGTACCTAAATCCAATCATTGATCTCTTGTAGGAGTTTGCTTCCGGTAGAGGTTCATGGCTACTCAATAGTGGAGCAAAAAATCATATGACCGGAAGCAAGGACTTGGTGGTTGACGTTCAAGAAAGTCCATCTATGCGCACTCATGTCCAATATGACGATGCTTAAATGTCAAAGGTAGTGGGTCTTGGCAAGCTGGTAATCTCTCCGATCTATCCATTGAGAAAGTTATGCTTGCCGAGTCCCTTTCATAGAATTTACTTTCCGTTTGTCAACTTGCTATTATGGGATTTTTTCTTTCTTTGATCTTGATACCGTGTCCGTTTTGTGGAGCAAGACTTTCAAAGTAGTCTTTGATAGACATGTCGACAAAGGTCTCTATGTGGTCGACTTCTCGAAGAGGCCCACTAAGACCACAACTTTTCTAATGGCTAAAGTCAACGTGGGGTGTCTTTGGCATCGCCATCTAGCCCACGTCAATCTGAGTTCTTTGCAAAGTCTCCTCAATGGGGAGCATGTCCGTGGACTAACAAATGTTAGCGTTGCCAAAGATCATGCTTGAAGTGCTTGTATCGAAGGAAAGTTACATGAGAAGCCTCACCATCCCAGTACCATTATATCTTCCAAGAGGCCCTTGGAGCTCCTTCACATGGATCTCGTTGGACCTTCATCTTTTTATAGTCTTAGTGGGAGAAAGAATTGCTTGATGATTGTGGATGATTATTCAAGATACACATGGGTATATTTCTTCAAGAGGAAGAGTGAGACCCAATAAATAGTGATCGACTTTGCAAATGAAGTTTAATGCCAACATGATGCAAAGATTTTGATAATTATAAGCAACAATGGCACCGAGTTCAAGAACTGCACCTTTTATGAGTTCCTTAGGGATGAGGGGATCAAGCATCAATACTCCGCACCTTATACCCTTCTACAAAATGGCGTTGCAGAGAAAAAGAATCGGACATTGATGGATGCGATAGGAACCATCATGGTATAATTCAAATCTTCATATAAATTTGGGCCAAAAGCCATCAACACCACTTGTCATGCATCCAATAGGATCTACCTCACAAAGGTTTGAACAAGACTCCATATGAAATACTTATCGATGAAAATCCCAACCTCAAGTACTTCCGGGTGTTTGGTTGTAAGTGTTTCATTCTAAAAAAGGGTGCTCGTTTGTAAAAATTCAAAAACTAAAGCTCAAGAGGGCATATTTGTTGGTTATGATACAAACTCTCATGCTTACCATGTCCTCAACAAGTCCAATGGACTAATTGAGGAGACGTGTATTGTAGAGTTTGTTGAAAATAATGGCTTCGAAGTGGAGAAAAGTGTTCTTTATGATGTAGGTGATAAAATTACTCTGCAAGCCATACGAAGAATGGGTGTGGTACACTTCCTACCCGTGGAGGAACCCCTTGTGGTGGAAGGAGAAGGACAATTTTCTATGCAAGTGGAACCATCACCAATACTTGACCCACACACTTCCAAAGAATAAAGTGAAGGCCCTCAATCAAGTGATCAAGTTAAAGGTCAAGATTAACCTTACGATGATGGTGATGTACCTAATGGTGACCAAGATCAAGATCACGACGAGGAGCAAGGTCAGGGTGACAATCAAGATGATCAAGATGTTACTCCTCAAGGTTCTCTTGAAGAGAAATTGGAGCGTCATGCCGCCAAGATAGCTCCCAAGCTACAATGCAAAGAACACATATGGGAAAATGTTACTGGAAGCTTAAGAAAATGGGTAACTACTCGTAAATAATTAACAAACTTTTTTGAGAATCACACATTTGTTTCTTGTGTTGAACCCCAATAGGTCTATGAGGTGCTCGAGGACTCGGATTGGCTAGAAGCCATGCATGAAGAACTCAATAACTTTAAGCGCAACCATGTGTGGAAATTGGTGCCAAGGCCAACGGAGAATCATAATTTCATCGGAACCAAGTGGATATTTAAAAACAAGCAAGATGCACATGGAATTGTCATTCACAACAAGGCGAGATTGCTAGCTCAAGGCTACTCCCAAGTCGAGGGGATCGACTACGTTGAGACTTTTGCTCCCGTTGCTCGTCCCGAATCTATTCACATGTTGCTTGCTTATGCTTCACATCTAATTTTAAATTGCCACAAATGGATGTGAAAATTGCTTTTCTTAATGGTCCATTAAATGAGTTGGTATATGTCAAGAAACCCCCGGGGTTTGAGGATCCCAAGTTCCCCAATCATACATATATAAACTCGATAAGGCTTGCTATGGCCTTAAATAAGTCCCACGTGCGTGGTATGAGCACCTTACCGAGTTGGTTCAAGATCGTTGGTTTGAAATTGGGAAATTCGACCCCACTCTTTTTACTAAGAAGGTCAAAGAGGAATTCTTCATATGCCAAATATATGTTGATGATATTATCTTTGGTTCTCCTAACAAAGCTTTTAATGATGATTTTGCCGCACTAATGACCAAGAAGTTTGAGATGTCTATGATGGGAGAGTTGAAGTTCATTATTGGATATGAAGTCAAGCAACATAGAAAAGGAACATTCATCAACCAAGCGAAATATACCCAAGACATGCTTAAGAGATTCAAGCTAGAGGATGTCAAGCCAACCAAGACTTCAATGCAAACCAAGTGTTATCTTGGCATCGTTCCCAATGGTAAAGCGATGCATCAAAAGGTATATCGTTCCATGATTGTATCCTTGCTTTACCTTCGTGCATCTAGACCGGATATTATGTTTAGTGTCGAAATATGTGCACGGTTTTAAGCTGGACCAAAGGTGTCGTTGTTTTTATCATGGAAGATGTCCTCGTGAGAGAACTTAGGTGTGAGGCCATCACAACTAGGTGGTGGCTTGAGAGGGGTTGGTCAGAATTGAGAGACACGATTTTACCAAGGTTCGGCCCCTCCGATAGAGGTAAAAGCCTACGTCCTGCTTTGTGTGTATTGATGATGATGATGATCTCGATTATAAGGGTATGGAATCGCTACCTCTAGTCTTGAGGGTTTATAATATGTCTATCTTTAATGACTTGAACTTGTCCCTCTTGGGGTGCCTTACCCGTCCTTATATAGGTTGAAGGGGTAGGTTTACGTGTAGAGTCCTATTGGGAGTAGGATTAGGAATAGTATCTATCGAATCCTAATTCGGGTCTTGTTTCCCTTGTGAGGGAGTCTTTCCTTTCCTTGGGCCTTCTATGTGAGCCGGCCCTCCAGGCCCGCTCCATGAGCTGTCCTCCACAGGGTGCACACTGGGCCTTGACCCTTGTCGTCCATGTTGACCTGATAAACACAATGATCTTCTAAGCCACCACATGATGGGATTGGTCATACTCCCGTCCGGGTCAAACCATGAGTAATATCCCCGACAGTAGCCCCCAGGTTAGCTTGAATGTATTCATGGTAAGCTTCTGAAATAAGAATAATAAATATTTTAAGAGACCGGCTCGCTCCCCTGGCTGGCTTATTTTAGTGAAGTGGCTCCTCAAAAATCCCTCTTCTTCATATCAACGAGCCGTCTTCATAATCATCTTGCTACGTACACATTCATCCGAGAAAAAATACAGGTGCTATCCGCCTTATTTATTTTACTGGTACACTTAAATTTCTTTAAGAACAATTACTTTGCCCTATAATATTTTTGTGCATGACAATTGTTTATTATAAAAGTAGCGTGGCGTTACATCGGAAATATGGAGCTCGCGCCAACATTATCATATGCCAGCATCCGTCCAGATCTCACTTCCTGATGAACACACGTGCAAGCCGCCCCCAACGTTCGATCTACATCGACACTCCACGGGTGACTTGCCTGTCCGCGCTGTCTTCAAAATGCCGCGGATGACTCTCGAGTCCGTGCCAGCTTACAAATGCCACGGGCGACTCCCGCATCCATGCCAAGTTACCCCCTACGGTCCGGTCTACATCAACATGTCGGTGCCGCGCTAGCTCGCGCAAGCCGCTCGATGGACGCACGCAAGCCGCCACCCATGCGGTCCGGTTTACATCAACATTCCGGTGTCGTGGACACCCGTACAGGCTTCCGCCGAATGGACATGCGCGAGCCGCCACCACCATGGTCCGGTCTACATTAACACGCCGGTGCTGCGCTTGCTCGCTCGAGCTACCCAATGGATGCTCGTGAGCCGCCACCCCCGTGGTCCAATCTACAATAACATGCCGGTGCCGCGCCTGCTCACTCAAGCCATCCAATGGATGCGCGTGAGCTACCACCCCTATTGGTACATGCTACATCAACATGCTGTAGCCGTTCTTGCGACCATGCCATCTTAAACGTCGTAGACGTCTCTTGCGACTGCGTTGGCTTACAACGCCGCGGAAGACTGCCACATTTGCGTCAAGTCATCGCCAGCTCTCATATCTACAACACCACACTGGAGAAAGAAAGATATGTATCTATTATAGGTCGATCGCGTCTGTCATGAGGATGAAATTATTATCAGGTCATATTTTTCTTAATAAATTTGTTCACATGAATACATTCTATCAAGAATTTTTATACTCTTGACTTGTTCAAGTTTACACACAGGATAAATTATAGATGGGAGGTTGTACGAGCGTATGAATGCGTTGGACAATCCAACGAACGCGCATGATCGCCCCCGCGGTCCGATCCACATCAACATGTGGGCACTACCCCTGCTCGCTCGAGCTGCTCTACGGACGCACACAAACCGCCCCCATGGCCCGCCTCCTCCAATAACATGGGAGCAAAGGAAAAAAAGGACATTCGGAATCATGTCTTACGCAACATTGCCAAAACAAGCACCAACCTCCACTCACACCAGGAGAGCTTTCCATGAAGGAAATATCCCTCAAGAAGCTACAATTTGAGTCGGTCACTATTGAGCAAGCAATTCAAAAATCAATGGCAAAGAAAATGGCCCCGGAGGAGCCAGGAGAGCCGGACTACATGAGAATAACAAAGCATGGGTCAAGAAGCATATATACCTATATTAAATCGGCTAAGGAGGAGCTCCTTCCGTGTGTTCTTAGTGCTATGAGCCAAGTACTCATAGGATGACACGTGTTCAAGTTTTTTTGATATTTTTTACTATCTAATAGGGATTTACTACTTAAGGCATCACAATATTATATTTTTCAATACAATACAATCGAAGTCGTTGTGCACGAGCATACACTCACCCATATAAACACCCACCCACCTTACCCTTATGAGCATCCTTGAATGACTAAGACGTCATAGCATCTTGAGGTTTTACGATCTCATCACGGGCACCTCGCAGTCGACAGCAACATCTTTTCTCATTATACGAACATCGCCAGAAGCATTAAATAGATCCAGAAAAATCCAATCACTAATGTCAAATCTCAGACTTAAACCCTCATGGACTGGCAATACCACTGTCCTCCTAACCATCCAACCACATACGTTGGTTCGCACAGCCACATAATACCTAGATATGAGGTTTTGCTCCATCTCTCACCGGTTAACGTGAACAACCGTGAAGCAGCCATAAGATTTATGGCGTGCCTATTCTTTCTCCCCCAAAATAAGATTTATGGTTGGAAAATATTAGTCACTCAAAATTTAATGTTGACAAAAGAGTATACCTTAAATTCTTATCTCATCATTTAGACTTTATTATTTGCAGGTTAGGAAAAGGTGAGGGCATAATTCTGGGATTCATGCCAATATTTGCACTCTTTTTCTGCTGCTCGGTGGTAGAAGCTAAATAGGTACTATGTTATCCAATATTCTTAATTTAAAGTAGGAATGACACCTATCTATTTTGTGATTAATTAATTTAGAAAAACCTTTATATGTCCTTGTTTTTTTATATAACTAGGCCTGGCATGTTTCAATATATTCATGTAATTTACATGGTGTTCATGTATACTTTCTGGCATTTTTTGCTAGATTTCCTTTTGGTGTTGTCAACTAAAGGAAACATTGATGAACTTCCTATAGCCAAAAGTATATTTGCTTCAGGACTAAAAAAGAATGCATTATGTCATTTTACCTTTTTGCTGAAGGACTTGGTCCACACCTTGGTCCGACAACTCTATCTATGAACCTTTGTGTGTTGTTAGTTCTGAATCGGCCACCAACTTTATAGCCATATCTCGGCTGCCATGTTAGCAAAATAACATGTGGTATAGTGTAATTGTAGGATTTCACACAATAGCCTAATTTAACGTGATATTCATGATCTTCATGCACAATTTTCGAGGCAAGTTTCAGAATTATCCATTGATGTTTTCCAAGTCATCATGAAGTCTTCTTTTCTTAAATTTAAAAGTTTCGTAATAGTCTGTCTTCTTTGATGTGGGAACTACTATACCATATAAACAATTTGACTTTCATTTGATAGTTTTTTGTTTAATGTAGTTTTGAAATTAGTTTGCTTCTTTGTTGTGAGACCTACTATACAAAGAATTCAAATTTATTTTCACAGGTTAATCAAACCATGTCCTTCTAAATTTTTCAAAAGGGTGCAAGTGCCTAGAGAAATATTTCACTATATGTTTGTGCACGATATGAGTTCAGCATCTTTTGCTGAACAAACCATGAGTACATCAATTTCTTTTACCGGATGCAAAATAGGAAATTCTTAAAAATAGTAACTTTGATAGAACTACCTAGGAAAATTTTGGATCATAATATTATAGGAGATTGCAATACTAGATTGATTATAAGGAACAACCCAAATGAATATAGACAGGACTCAGGAAGATATTTTGATTTTGAACTTGCAGCAGTTACGAAGTTGACTTTTCATCGAACTGTATGCCTTGAATTTTTGTTAATGATGTATAAGATTTTGATAGCTAGACAGAAGTTTGAAGTGTCAAATAATAAACTACCGATTCCAGGTCATAATTACATTTTCATAGTCTACCAGCGTGCAATGAAAATTTCTAAAGTATATCAAAAAGACTTCTTCGCAACCATCTCGACACCAATATCACTGCCACCCCCTTTTTACTTTAAAATAAACACACATACACACACACGCGCGCGCACACGCTTAGATAAGGGCGTGGTGTGACACCGTGCCTTCTACCTACTAGTATAAACTCAATTTGGCTACAACATGTTCCAAGAACATACAATGAGCATCACAGAGATCATTAACTCGCCACATCGTCTCCAGTTTCAATAAAATCCATCGTTCAGACATGAAATATATGTCGGCTTATGACACAGTCAACTATGAAGACTCTAACCGCCTCCTCGAGCCGACTTAAGACTTGGGGCTACACAGACATGGATCGATAGATTCAGATTCAACCGGGCTCAAAAATTCAGTAACCCCGAGTCATTACAAGGAAGATAAGCTAGTCCCAGGGGTTGCCCAAGAAGACGAGCTGCCATGATGCACTGTTCAAACATGGTTGTCCTGCCTTATTGGTGAAAAATATTAGGTTGCCAAACAAGACTAACCACCATGATGCACTGTTTAAACATAGGTATCCTTCTTTACTAAATCATCATATTAACATATCATGATCAATGGAATCAAGGTGACTTATGTGGGCCCAGATGTTTTACAGTAATAGCATTGTCTTTTGTAATCCTGTGTTGAGCTTTTCCATGATCATAGGTCACTCGGGGGCTTCCAAATTATCGAGTTTAGCTTTCTCACCCTCTTGATGCAGCAAAGACGCCACAAAATGGTTAAATCTGCCTGTATGCTTGGTGCGACTCCGATCAGGTGACACCATGTACTCTTGACAAGTCAATCCATCTGGACCCTTACTTACCAAGGTTAAAACATCGGCTTGAGTCACATGAGAGCCGGCTTACAGAGAGCTAGAATAAACCATGGGTTATCACACCCGCTTCATTGAAGTAAGACTTGGGCCTCGAAAGCAGGTTTCCTTACCGCGTCTCACTGAGCCGGTTTTTATTATTATCACCGTATATAATTGTCTCATGACTTTTCAGGTATAAAAGCTATTCTTGGCTCATCCAATAGGTGTCCATATGGACCCTGAACTTAATCCAGGTTAAAACATTGAATGGGTCAGGTGACAACCGGCTTACAGAAAGCGAGGATAAACCAGTGGCTATCATGCTAGTTTCATTGAAGTTATTATATACATACATCATCCTATAGTGCATCATCATACAATGCATATCCATATTTTCTTATGCTGCAGAAAACAGATCTTCAAGACGGGTTACGTCGTAACCTCTGCAGGAACAAATAGATCTTTGATAGCCAAAATGGTTGAATATTCATCATGGTTTATTATAACCAGTATTAAAATGATTGGGGTTTTTCAAGCCAGCTCAGAAGAATTGACTATTCTCGAAGAACAATCCTATCACATATAATGTCGGGTCATTTAATTGACCGGCTCTTGGATTTTTCAACTGGTGATCGGTAGTAAACTATAACACTTATGAATTTCTCAAACATATATTTTCCGGGTTGCACCACAACCACGAGTAGGGATTTCATTTCAAGGACAAAGGCATTATTCCAGGATATTCGTATCGAGTTACATTACAACCATGGTTAAGGATTCATTCAAGTTAGATCAATATCAGTTCAAGAGAACTTCTGAAGTACATTATGATGGGTTATATTATCCTCACAACAATCCCAAGTCGTTTGCAGCCATACGACCCGACACTTGGGGGCTACATCATATGACGTTTTTCATTACAAAATGAGAAGTGCATATAAGTCCCGAGTCACTATAGGAAAATGACCCGACACTTGGGGGCTACACTGCTCAAATCAAATTTTTTGAAGTCCCATGTCGCTGCAGGCATGCGACCCAACACTTGGGGGCTACATCATTCAGCCGTTTAAACATATTATAAGGTCCAAATTGAAGATCCGACCCATCACACACTAATGAGACGGCCCTTGGGGGCTACACATGTGAAATTCAAGACATTCAGTCCACATCTGATGACTTAGATGTACAACCCAGATTTCTCCAAAGCTATCTATGTACAACATTCAAAACCAAGTTTTGGCAGGTTGATTTGAATGAACGACTGCAATTTATTTTTTTGCGTCATACGAGACCGGCTGCAATTTATTTTTCAATGTCCGGCTACGCTGAGATGCATGCTCAAGCTTAGTAAAATTAGTGAAATCTACTAAAGATGGAAATTTACGAGAAGACTTTTTGCCAGCGGCCACCATGCGTGGCGTTACATGGTCCACCCGATCCGCTCATCTCCAGCACGGACAAAGTGATCCCCTACCTGTAGCGCCCCACGATGGGCGCCAACTGTCGTGTTTTTATCATGACAGATGTCCTCGTGAGAGAAATTAGGTGTGATGCCATCGCAACTAGGTGGTGGCTTGAGAGGGGTTGGTTGGAATCGAGAAACGTGAGTTTGCCCAGGTTCGGCCCATTCAATGGAGGTAAAAGCCCACGTCCTGATTTGTGTGTATTGATGATGATGATCTTGATTACAAGGGTGCGGAATCGCTGCCTCTAGTCTCGAGGGTTTCTAATATGTCTATCTCTAATAACTTGAACTTGTCCCTCTTGGGGTGCCTTACCCGTCCTTATATAGGTTGAAGGGATAGGTTCACATGTAGAGTCCTACCGGGAGTAGGATTAGGACTAGTCTCTGTTGAATCCTAATTCGAGTCTTGTTTCCCTTGTGAGGGAGTCTTTCCTTTCCTTGGGACTTCTCTGTGAGCCGGCCCTCCAGGCCCGTTCCATGAGCCGCTTTCCACGGGGTGCACACTGGGCCTTGAGCCTTGTCGTCTAGGTTCACCTGGTAAACACAGTGATCTTTGAAGCCGCCACATGATGGGTCGGGTCATACTCCACGCGGGGTCAAACCATGAGTAATATCCCTAACTAAAGGGAAGTTACTACGTGGCAGTCACACGAATCTTTTGATGTTTCACTCATACCCTAAACTTTGCCTTATGGTACCCCAAAGGAGAAAGTTTTGATCTCATGGGTTATTCGGATTCGGATTGGGTGGGAGACTAGGTGGAAAGGAAGTTCACTTCCGGAGGGTGCCAATTTCTTTTATTGCTCTTTGGTAAGTTGGTCTTCCAAGAAACAAATTGTGTTTCTCTCTCGTCCACCGAAGCTGAGTAAGTAGCCTTCGCAAGTTGTTGTTTTCAATTGCCATGGATGAGGAAAACTTTAAAGGATTACGGTAAAACTTGTGACAATCACTTGTGACAAAGTGCCTCTTCTAGGTGACAATGAAAGTTCCATCAAGATGTTCTACAATCTGGTGTAGCATGGCAAGACAAAGCATATTGGGATTCTTCATCATTTTATCCGGATCACATCAAGTGTGGAGACATTGATCTTATATATATCAACACCCATGAACAACTAGCTGATATTCCATGAAGCCTTTGGATGAAGCAAGATTTTGTAGTAAATATGCCCTAGAGGCAACAATAAATTAGTTATTATCATATTTCCTTGTTCATGATAATCGTTTATTATCCATGCTATAATTGAATTGATCGGAGAATTAGATGCATGTGTGGATACATAGACAAAACCATGTCCCTAGTATGCCTATAATGGACTAGCTCGTTGATCAAAGATGGTTAAGGTTTCCTAGCCATGGACATGAGATGTCATTTGATAACGGGATCACATCATTAGGAGAATGGTGTGATCGACAAGACCCAAACTACAAACGTAGCATATGATCGTGTCAGTTTATTGCTACTATTTTCTGCATGTCAAGTATATGTTCCTATGACCATGAGATCATGCAACTCACTGACACCGGAGGAGTGCCTTGTGTGTATCAAACGTCGCAACGTAACTGGGTGACTATAAAGGTACTCTACAGGTATCTCCAAGGGTGTCTGTTGACTTGGCATGGATCAAGACTGGGATTTGTTACTCCGTGTGACGGAGAGGTATCTCAGGGCCCACTTGGTAATACAACATCACAACAAGCCTTGCAATCAATGTGACAAAGTGTTAGTCACGGGATCTTGTATTACGGAATGAGTAAAGAGACTTTCCGGTAACGAGGTTGAACTAGGTATGGAGATACCGACAATCGAATCTCGGGCAAGTAACATACTGAAGAACAAAGGGAACGTCATACGGGATTAACTGAATCCTTGACATAGAGGTTCGACCGATAAAGATCTTCGTAGAATATGTAGGAATAAATATGGGCATCCAGGTCCCGCTATTGTTTATTGACCATAGAGGTGTCTCGATCATGTCTACATAGTTCTCGAACCCGTAGGGTCTGCACACTTAAGGTTTGGTGACGTTCTGGTAGTATAGAGTTATGTATGGTGGTGACCGAAGGTTGTTCGGAGTCCCAGATGAGATCCCGGACGTCACGAGGAGCTCCGGAATGGTCCGGAGGTAAAGTCTGATATATAGGAAGTCCTATTTTGGTCACCGGAAAAGTTTCGGGCTCATCGGTAGTGTACCGGGAGTGCCGGTAGTGTACCGGGAGACCATCGGGAGGGGTATTTCGACCCAAGAGGCTACATGGGTTGTGGGAGGATGAATACCAGCCCTTAGTGGGCTAGTGGAAGTCCCACACAAGGCCCATGTGGCTGGAGAAGAAAACCCAATAGGAAAAGGTGGAAAAAGTAAAAAAAAGGGAGGAATCCTAGTCCTACTAGGATTGGATGACTCTCCTCCAATCCTAATAGGTTCGGCCGGCTCCTATGGGGCCTTGGCCTTGCGCCAGGCCTCCTCCTCCCTCCCTCCTATATATAATGGTGGTATAGGGTGTTTTGCACTAGATTTTACAGCCACATGCTACCCGTTCCACCGGTGCTCCTCTAGATCGGATTTCCGCAGTGCTTAGGCGAAGCCCTGCCGGAATTGCTCCACCACCATCGCCGGAGCGCCGTCACGCTGCCGGTGAACTCTTATTCCTCTCGACTTCTTCTTGCTGGATCAAGACGATGGAGATCGTCATCAAGCTGCACATGTGCTGAACGTGGAGGTGTCGTCCGTTCGGCGCTAGATCGGAAGACCGTGATCAAGATCGTGAGACGGATCGTGATGAGATCGCGGGACGGATCGTGATGAGTTCACGAGACGGATCGTGATGAGTTCATGGGACGAATCGTGATTGGATCGCGGGACGGATCATGATGTGATCGTGGGACACTCAGCGATTTGGACCGCGAAGACGTTCGACTACACCAACCGCGTTTCTTAACGCTTCCCGCTTAGCGATCTACAAGGGTATGTAGATCCACTCCCCCTCTCGTAGATGCTCATCACCATGGATAGATCTTGCGTGTGCGTAGGAAATTTTTTGTTTCCCATGCAACGTTCCCCAACAGTGGCATCATGAGCTAGGTCTATGTGTAGATGAGATCTCGAGTAGAACACAAAAGGTTTGTGGGCGTTGATGCTTAGATTGCTTCCTCCCTTGGTTGGATTTTGGTTCAGCGGTATTGTGAGATGAAGCGGCCCGGACCAACATTACTCGTATGCTTATGAGAGACCGGTTCCCTCGACCGCAACTTGTTGGATAGATGGCTTGCGGGTGCCAGTTTCTCTCACTTTAGTTAGATCGGATTCGACAAAGGCGGTCCTTGAGAAGGTTGAAAAGCCACTAGTGTATCACCGTTGTGGTTTTTGCGTAGATGAGAATTGTTCTTGCTAGATACCCGTAGCAGCCACGTAAAACATGCAACAACAATTAGAGGACGTCTAACTTGTTTTTGCAGGGTATGTTGTGATGTGATATGGCCAATTACATGATGTGATATATGTGATTTATGAGATGATCATGTGATATATAGATTATCACGACTTGCATGTCGATGAGTACGGCAACCGACAGGAGCCATAGGGTTGTCTTTAATTATTGTATGACCTGCGTGTCAATCATTAAGCGCTATGTAATGCTTTACTTTATCGCTAAACGGTAGCAATAGTAGTAGAAGCTTGTTGGGCGCGACAACCCCGATGGCGACACGTTGATGGAGATCAAGATGATGGAGATCATGGTGTCTTGCCGGTGACGATGGAGATCATGCCGGTGCTTTCTAGATGGAGATCAAAAGCACAAGTTCAGGGCCATATCATGTCACTTATGATTTGCATGTGATGTTAATCCGTTTTAGGCACCTTGTTTTGCTTAGGACGACGGTAGCATTATAAGGTGACCCCTCACTTAATTTCAAGATAAATTGTGTTCTCCCCGAGTGTGCACCGTTGCAAAAGTTCGTCGTGTTGAGACACCACATTATGATCGGGTGTGATAGACTCTACATTCACATACAACGGGTGCAAGCCAGTGTTGCACGTGTAGAACACTCGGGTTAAACTTGACGAGCCTAGCATGTACAGACATGGCCTTGGAACACAAGAGACCGAAAGGTCGAACATGAGTCATATAGCAGATATGATCAAGATGATGATGTTCACCATTGAAACCACCTCAACTCACGTGATGATCGGACTTGAGTTGGTGAATTTGGATCATGTGTCACTCGAATGACCAGAGGGATGTCAATTTGAGTGGGAGTTCTTAAATAATATGATTAATTGAACTCATTATCATGAACATAGTCAGTAGTGTCTTTGCAAACTGTGTTGTAGACTACTAGCTCACGCGGTAGCTCCCTTGTATTTTTATATGTTCCTAGAGAAATAGAGTTGAAAGATGATTGTAGCAAAATTGTGGATTGGCTCCATGATCTGAGGATTGTCCTCGTTGCTGCACAGAAGGATTATGTCCTTAATGCACCGCTCGGTGCGCCAACCCCTCTAGCGTCATCTGTAGATGTTGTGAACATCTGACAGGCACGTTTTGATGACTACTTATAGTTTAGTGCGTCATGCATTACAGCTTAGAATTGAGGCTCTGAAACGTTTTGAACGTCATAAAACATATAAGATGTTCTAAGAGCTGAAATTAGGATCTCAGGCTCATGCCCGTGTTGCGAGATATGAGATCTCCAACAAGATTCTTTGCCTATAATATGAAAGAGAATAACTCAATCGTTGAGCATGTGCTCAAATTGTCTGGGTACTACAATCGCTTGAATCGATTGGGAGTTGATCTTCCGGATAAGATAGTGATTGATATAGTTCTCCAAGTCACTATCACTAAAGCTACTAGAACTTGGTGATGAACTATAAAACACCAGGGATAGAAGTAATAATCCCTGGGCTATTCGCGATGTTTGACACCGCGAAGGTAGAAATCGAGAAGGAGCGTCAAAGTGTTGATGGTTAATCAAAACCACTAGTTTCAAGAAGGGCAAGAGCAAGGAGGGAAATTTCATGGATAGCAAGTCAGTTGCAGCTCCAGTGAAGCAACCCAAAGTCTAACCCTAACCCGAGACTAAGTGCTTCGATTATGAGGAGAACGGTCGCTGAAGCGGAACAACCCTAGATACTTGGTAGATAAGAAGGCTGGCAAAGTCAACAGAAGTATATTTGATATACGTGTTATTGATGTGTACCTTGCTAGTACTCCTAGTAGCACCTGGGTATTGGATACCGGTTCGGTTGCTAAATGTTAGTAACTCGAAGTAAAAGCTACGGAATAAACGGATACTAGCTAAGTGTGAGGTGACGATGTGTGTTGGAAATGTTTCCAAGGTTGATGTGATCAACATCGCATGATCTCTCTACCTTCGAGAATAGTGACGAACCTAAATAAATGTTATTTGGTGTTTTTGCGTTGAGCATGAACGTGATTAGATCATGTTCATTGCAACACGGTTATTCATTTAAGTTAGAGAATAATGGTTATTCTATTTACATGAATAATACCTTCAATGGTCATGCACCCAGTAAGAATGGTTTGTTGAAACTTGATCGTAGTAATACACATCATAACATTGATGCCAAAAAGATACAAAGTTAATAATAATAGTACCACGTACTTGTGGCACTGCCGCTAAATGTCATATTGGTATAAAACGCATGAAGGAACTCCATGCTGATGGATCTTTGGATTCATTCGATTTTGAATCGGTTGAGACATGCGAACCATGCCTCTTGGTCAAGATGACTAAGGACCCCGTTTTCTGTTTTGATGAAGTGGGCAAGTGATTTATTGGAAACATGTTGATGTATGCAATCCAATGAGTCTTGTAGCGTGCGCTGGATATCGTTATTTTCTTACCTTCACTGATGATTTGAGTAGATATAGTGTATATTTGCTTAATGAAACACAAGTATGAATCGTTTGAAAGGTTCAAGCAAATTCAGAGTGAAAGTTTAAGATCATCGTGACAAGAAGATAAAAATGTTTGCGATATGATCGTGGAGGTGAATATCTAAGTTACGAGTTTGGCATACAACTTTAGACAAACTGAAAGTTGTTTCACAACTCACGCCACCTGGAACACCATAGTGTGATGGTGTGTCCGAACGTCATAGTCGTGCTCTATTGGATATGGTGCGTGCTATGATGTCTATTATCATTTTGTTACTATAATTTTGGGGTTATGCATTAGAGACAACTACATTCACTTTAAATAGGGCACCATCTAAATCCGTTGAGATGACACCGTGTGAATTATGGTTTGATAGAAACCTAAGCTGTCATTTCTTAATGTTTGGAGCTGCGACGCTTGTGTGGAAAATGTTTTCACCTAATGAGCTCGAACCCAAAGCGGACAAATGCATCTTCATAGAATACCTTAAGAACAGTTGGGTGAACCTTCTATCTCAGATCCAAGCATAAAGTGTTTGTTTCTAAAACTAGGTCCTTTCTCGAGGAAAAGTTTCTCTTGAAAGAACTGAGTGGGAGGAAGATAGAACTTGATGAGGTTATTGAACCTCTGTTTCAACCAGAGAGTAGCGCAGCGCAGGAAGTTGTTTCTGTGAAGCCTACGTTAGTTGAAGAGGAAGTTAATGATGATGATCATGAAGCTTCAGATCAAGTTACTATCGAACTTCGTAGGTCGACAAGGACGTGTACTGCTCCTGAGCGGTATGACAACCCTGTCTTGGAGATCATGTTGTTGGACAACAATGAACCTACGAACTATGGAGAAGTGATGATGGGCCCGCAAACCAACAAATGGTTAGAGGCCATGAAATCCGAGAAAGGATCCATGTATGAAAACCAAGTATAGACTTTGGTGGACTTGCTCGTTGGACGGCAGGTCGTTAAGTACAAATGGATCTTTAAAATGAAGACAGACGCTGATGGTAAATGTCACCATTTGTAAAGCTCGACTTGTTGCAAAGAAGTTTACGACAAGTTCAAGGAGTTGACTGTGATGGGACTTTCTCACTCATAGCGATGCTAAAGTCTGTTAAAACTATGTTAGCAGTTGCTGCACTTTCAATTATGAAATCTGGCAGATGGATGTCAAAACATCGTTTCCTTAACGGTTTACTTGAGGAAAGGTTGTATGTGATACAACCAGAAAGTTTTGTCAGTCCTAAGGATGCTAAAAGGTGTGCAAGCTTCAGTGATTCTTCTATGAACTGAAGCAAGCATCTCGGAGTTGGAATATACACTTTGATGAGGTGATCAAAGTTTTTTAGTCCATACAAAGTTTACGAGAAACTTGTATTTGCACTAAAGTGAGTGGGAGCACTATAGAGTTTCTGATAAGTATATGTGGATGACATATTGCTATTCGGAAATGATGTATAATTTCTGGAGAGCATAAATGGTTGTTTGAAAAGAGTTTTTTAAGGAAGACCTGGATAAATCTACCTAATTGTTGAGCGTCAAGATCTATAAAGATAGATCAAGATGTTTGATAAAACTTTCAATGAGTCCATACCTTGACAAGATTTTGAAAGAGTTCAAAATGGATTAGTCAGAGAGAAGTGTTCTCGCCTGCTTTGTAAGGTGTGAAGTTGAGTGAGACTCAAAGCTCGACAATGGTAGAAGAAAGACAAAGGACGAATGTCGTCCCCTATGCCTTAGCCATAGGCTCTGTATAGTATGCCATGCTGTGTACCGCACCTGTGTGTGCCTTGCCATGAGTCCGTCAAGGGGTAAAAGAGTGATCCAGGAGTGGATCACTGGACAGCGGTCAAGATTATCCTTAGTAACTAAAAAAAGACTAAGGAGATGTTTCTCGATTATGGAGGTGATAAAGAGTTCATCGTAAAGAGTTACGTTGATGCAAGCTTTAACACCAATTCGGATGACCCGTAGTAGCAATCTGGATACATATAGTGGAGCAGCCATTTGGAATAGTACCAAGTGGAGCGTGGTAGGAGTGTTTACAGTTTGACATAGAGATTTGCAAAGTACATGCGGATCTGAATGTCGCAGACCCGTTGACTATAAGACCTCTCTCACATGCAAAGCATGATCGAGCCCTAGAACTCATTGGGTGTTAGATTCATAACAATGCGTATCACATGGTGATGTGAACTAGATTATTGACTCTAGTGCAAGTGGGAGACTACTGGAAATATGCCCTAGAGGCAATAATAAATTAGTTATTATCATATCCCTAGAGAGCATGCAACTCACTAACACCGGAGGAGTGCCTTGTGTGTATCAAACGTTGCAACGTAACTGGGTGACCATAAAGGTACTCTAAAGGTATCTCCGAGGGTGTCTATTGAGTTGGCATGGATCAAGACTGGGATTTGTTACTCCGTGTGACGGAGAGGTATCTCAGGGCCCACTTGGTACTACAACATCACAACAAGCCTTGCAAGCAATGTGACTAAGTGTTAGTCACAGGATCTTGTATTACGGAATGAGTAAAGACACTTGCCAGTAATGAGGTTGAACTAGGTATGGAGATACCGACAATCCAATCTCGGGCAAGTAACATACCGAAGAACAAATGGAACATCATACGGGATTAACTGAATCCTTGACATAGAGGTTCGACCGATAAAGATCTTCGTAGAATATGTAGGAATCAATATGGGCATCCATGTCCCACTATTGGTTATTTACCGTAGAGGTGTCTCGATCATGTCTACATAGTTCTCGAACCCGTAGGGTCTGCACACTTAAGGTTTGGTGACGTTTTGGTAGTATAGAGTTATGTATGGTGGTGACTGAAGGTTGTTCAGAGTCCCGGATGAGATACCGGATGTCACGAGGAGCTCCAGAATGGTCTAGAGGTAAAGATTGATATACAGGAAGTCCTAGTTTGGTCGCCGGAAAAGTTTCGGGCTCATCGGTAGTGTACCGGGAGTGCCGGTAGTGTACCGGGAGACCATCGGGAGGGGTATTTCGACCCAAGAGGCTACATGGTCTATGGGAGGATGAATACCAGCCCTTAGTGGGCTAGTGGAAGTCCCACGCAAGGCCCATGTGGCTGGAGAAGAAAACCCAATTGGAAAAGGTGGAAAAAGGAAAAAAAAGGAGCAATCCTAGTCCTACTAGGATTGGAGGACTCTCCTCCAATCCTAATAGGTTCGGCCGATTCCTATGGGGCCTTAGCCTTGCGCCAGCCCTCCTCCTCGCTCCCTCCTATATATACTGGTGGTATAGGGTGTTTTGCACTAGATTTTATGGCCACATGCTACCCGTTCCACCGGTGCTCCTCTAGATCAGATTTCCACAGTGCTTAGGTGAAGCCCTGCCGGAATTGCTCCACCACCATCGCCGGAGCGCCATCACGCTGCTGGTGAACTCTTCTTCCTCTCCACTTCTTCTTGCTGGATCAAGACGATGGAGATCGTTATCAAGCTGCATGTGTGCTGAACGTGGAGGTGCCGTCCGTTCGGCGCTAGATCGGAAGGACCGTGATCAAGATCGCGAGACGGATCGTGATGAGATCGCAGGACGGATCGTGATGAGTTCACGGGACGGGTCGTGATGAGTTCGCGGGATGGATCGTGATTGGATCGCGGGATGGATCGTGATGTGATCGCGGGACGCTCGGCGATTTGGATCGCGAAGATGTTCGACTGCACCAACCGCGTTTCTTAACGCTTCCCGCTTAGCGATCTACAAGGGTATGTAGATCCACTCTCCCTCTCGTAGATGTTTATCACCATGGATAGATCTTGCGTGTGTGTAGGCATTTTTTTGTTTCCCATGCAACGTTCCCCAACAGATTTCGCGGGTTAAGGCATGAGCTAAATATCATTGATTCGAGCAATGTGGCTTGAGGCAATGCACATTCTACCGTGATACGTCTCCAACGTATAATATAATTTTTTATGATGGCATGCTATTATATTGTATGTTTTGGATGTTTTATATGCATTAATATGCTATTTTATCTTATTATTTTTGGGACTAACCTATTAATCTAGAGCCTAGTGCTAGTTTCTGTTTTTTGCTTGTTTTTGAGTTTTGCAGAGATGGAATATTAAATGGAGCCCAAACAGAATAAAACCTTCGGAAGGGATTTTTCTAGAAGGAAACAAATCAACCAGGCTTGGAGTGCACGCCAGGGCTTGTGCTAGGGAGCCACAAGCCTGCTAGGCATGGGCCCCCTGGCCGCGGCTAGCAGGCTTGTCGCCTCCCAGGAGGCCTCCTAACCCTAATCTTTGGCCTGTAAATTCCCAAATATTCCCCCAACATCGAAAAGATACACACAAATACTTTTCTGCCGCCGGAAGCCTCCGTTCCCGAGAGATCCAATCTTGGAGCCTTTTCCGGTAATCTGCCTAAGGGGGTTTCAATCACGGAGGGCATCTACATCAACTCCATTGCCCCTTCGATGATGCGAGAGTAGTCCACCATAGACCTACGGGTCCATAGATAGTAGCTAGATGGCTTCTTCTCACTCTTTGATCTTTCATACCATGTTATTCATGATCTTCATGGAGATCTATCTGATGTAATCCTCTTTTGTGGTGTTTTTGTCAAGACCCGATGAATTGCGAGTTTATGTTCTGATTATCCATGAATCTTATTTGAATCTCCTCTGAATTCTTATTTGCATGATTTAATATCCTTCCAAGTCTCTTCGAGTTATTGGTTCAATTTGGCCAACTAGATTGGTAATTCTTGCACTGGGAGAAGTGCTTGGTTTTGGGTTCAATCTTGCGGTGTATTCACCTAGTGACATAGTGGGGGTAGCGAGGCACGTATTGTATTGTTGCCATCAAGGGTTACAAGATGGGGTTTTCATCATATTGCTTGAGTTTATCCCTCGACATCATGTCATCTTTGTTAATGCGTTACTCTGGTTCTTCATGAACTCAATACTCTAGATGCAGGCAGGAGTCGGTCGATGTGTGGAGTAGTAGTAGTAGATGTAGAATCGTTTCGGTCTACTTGATACGGACGTGATTCCTATATGCATGCTCATTTCCTTGGATAACAACATGATTATTTGCTTTTCTATCAATTGCTTGATAGTAATTTGTTTACCCACCATGATATTTTCCTTCGAGAGAGAAGCCTCTAGTGAAACCTATGACCCCCGGGTCTACTTTCTATAATATACTTTCAGATCTATAAACCAAAAATACCAAAAATACTTTGCTGCAATTTATTTCCCTTTTACTTTCCGTTCTCGTTTACATCTATCTCTATCAGATCTAATCCTTGAAACTAATCGTGAAGGGATTGACAACCCCTTTATAGCATTGGGTGCAAGAGTTTGATTGTTTGTATAGGTGCATCCATTGGTGACTTGCTTGTTCCTCCTACTAGATTGATACCTTGGTTCTCAACAACTAAGGGAAATACTTATCTACTTTGCTGCATCACCCTTTCCTCTTCAAGGGAAAATCAACGCACGCTCAAGAGGTAGCAAGAAGGATTTCTGGCGCCGTTGCCTGGGAGGATACACATCAAACCTACCAAGTACCCATCACAAACTCATCTCTTGCATTTATAATTTGCCATTTGCCTCTCGTTTTCCTATCCCCCACTTCTAAAACCATTTTCAAAAAATACCAAAAAGATTTGCCTTTTTATTCGCTCTTCTTTCGTTTGCCTATCGTTTGCTTGTGTGCTTGATTGCTTGCTTTGTCATGATGTCTGAGTCGTGTGACTTTTCCAATACTAATAATAATGATTTTATTAGTACTTCGATTGCTCCCGCCACTAGTGCGGAATCTTATGAAATCAATGCTTCCTTGCTTAATCTTGTTATGAAAGAACAATTTTCTTGCCTTCCTTGTGAAGATGCCGCATCCCATCTTAATACTTTCATTAAGTTATGTGATATGCAAAACAAGAAAGATGTGGATAATGATATTGTGAAATTGAAGCTATTTCCGTTCTCACTACGAGATCGTGCTAAAACTTGGTTTTCATCTTTGCCTAAAAATAGTATTGATTCTTGGAACAAGTTCAAAGATGCTTTCATATCCCTTACGAACGATATAATGAATTTTAAGCAACTTGATCATGAGCATGCTGCACAATCTTGGGAGAGGATGAAATTAATGATTAGGAATTGTCCCGCACATGGTTTGAGTTTGTGGATGGTTATACAAATTTTCTATGCGGGATTGAATTTTGCATCCAGGAATCTTTTAGATTCCGCCATGGGTGGTACTTTTATGGAAATCACGTTAGGATAAGCTACTAAACTCCTAGACAATATTATGACAAACTACTCTTAGTGGCATACCGAAAGATCTCCTACTAGTAAAAAGGTGCATGCTATTGAAGAAATAAATACTTTGAGTGAAAAGATGGATGAATTGATGAAATTGTTTGCTAGTAAGAGTTCTCCTATTGATCCTAACGATATGTCGTTGTCTTCTTTGATTGGAAATAATAATGAATCTATGGATGTGCATTTTGTGGGTAGGGACAATTTTGCTAATAACGCGTATAGAGGTAATCTCAACCCTAGGCTTTTCCTAGTAATTCCTCTAATAATTATTGTAATTCCTATAACAATTCTATGAAAATCATAACAAGATGCCCTATGATCTTGAGAATATTGTTAAAGAATTTATTGGTTCACAAAAGGTTTTTAATGCTACTATTGAAATAAAAGTGCTCAAGATTGATGATTTGGCTAGGAGTGTTGATAGAATTTAGCTTGAGATTGATTCTTTGAAAGTTAGATCTACTCCACCTAAGCATGATATTAACGAGTCTCTAAAAGCTATGAGAATTTCTATGGATGAAAGTAAAGAAAGAACCGCTAGAATACGCGCTAAGCGTGAATGGCTTGAAAAAGTGTGTTCACGTGATAATAATGATGAAGATCTTAAAGTGATTGATATGAATCCTATTGAATCTTTGTTTTCCAATATAAATCTTGATACATATGGGGCTGGAGATAAGTCAACTTTAGTTAAAGAGCGTCCCAATGATTCGGAGTTTATAGATCTTAATGCTAAGATTGATAAAAGTGGGATTGAAGAGGTCAAAACTTTAAATAGCAATGAACCCACTCTTTTGTATTTCAAGTACTTTAATTATGATATTTTCTATTTGATTGATTGTATTTCCTTGTTACAATTCATGATTAATTATCCTCATGCTTATAGTCAAAATAAGGCTTTTACTAAACATATGGTTGATGCTATGATGAAATCTTTTGAAGAAAAACTTGAGTTAGAAGTTTATATTACTAGAAAGATTCATGATGAGTGGGAACCTACTATAGAGATTAAAATAAAAGATTATGAGTGCCATGCTTTGTGTGATTTGGGTGCTAGTGTTTCCACGATTCCGAAAACTTTATGTGATGTGCTAGGTTAGCATGATCTTGATGATTGCTCTCTTAATTTGCATCTTGCGGATTCCACTATTAAGAAACCTTTGGGAAGGATTAATGATGTTATTATTGTTGCAAATAGGAATTATGTGCCCGTAGATTTCATTGTTCTTGATATAGATTGCAATCCTACATGTCATATTATTCTTGGTACACCTTTCCTTACAACGATTGGTGCACTTATTGACATGAAAGAAGGAATCATTAGATTCCAATTTACGTTAAGGAAAGGCATGGAACACTTTCCTAGAAATAAATTAAGATTTCCTTATGAATCTATTATGGTAGCTACTTTTGGATTGCATACCAAAGATGACAATACCTAGATCTATTATGTTTTGCCTAGCTAGGGGCGTTAAACAATAGCGCTTATTGGGAGGAAACCCAATTTTATTTTTGTGTTATGTTTTTGAGAGTTTCCAAAATTATTACTTCTCTAGTAATTGTGTTTTGGTGTTTTAATTAGTTTTTGAGTCTAGTAAAACCTTTGGGGTGATCTATGGTAGTTGTTCATTTGATCTTGCTGAAAAACAGAAACTTTTGCGCTCAGTCTAGGAATTTTCCAAATTTTTAAGAGCGTCGAATGAATATGAAAGTTTTGAAAAATACTGATATATAAATTTACCAGGTTTTCCTAATTTTTCAGAATTTTTTGAGTAACAAAATTATATGAAGTTTTCAGATTGCTACAGACTATTCAATTTTTGACAGATTCTGTTTTCTTCGAGTTGTTTGCACATTTTGATGAATCTTTGGGTTGTATCGTGGGGTATGAACCATGGAGAAGTTAGAATACAGTAGGTATAAAACCAATACGAATAAATAATGAGTCCACAACAGTACCTAAAGTGGTGATTTATTTTCTTATACTAACGGATCTCACGAGTTTTCTGTTAAGTTTTGTGTTGTGAAGTTTTCAAGTTTTGGGTAAAGATTGGATGGACTATGTAATAAGGAGTGGTAAGAGCCTAAGCTTGGGGATGTCCTAGTAACCCCAAGTCATATTCAAGGATTCCAAAGAGCCTAAGCTTGGGGATGCCCCGAAGGCATCCCCTCTTTCGTCTTCAATCCCTCTGTAAATTTCTTGTGGCTCTTTTTTTTTCACCACATGATATGTGTTTTGCTTGGAGCGTCTTGTATGATATGAGTCTTTGATTGTTAGTTTGCCACAATCATCCTTTATACACACATTTTTTGAGAAGGACACGCTGAATCGTGAATTTGTTAGAATGCTCTATGTGCTTCACTTATATCTTTTGAGTTAGGCATTTTTGCTCTATGTGCTTCACTTATATCTTTTAGAGCACGGTGGTGTTTGCATTTTATAGAAATAATTGACCTCTCATACCTCACTTATATTCTTTTGAGAGTCTCTAAAAACAGCATGATAATTGGTCTAGGTTACGAATTTAGTCCTAATATGATAGTCATCCAAGAGGGATATAATAAAAACTTCCATATTAAGTGCATTGAGTATTTATGAGAAGTTTGATTCCTTGCATAAAGTTTTGAGATATAAAGATGGTAATGTTATGAGTCATGTTAGGAAGTAATTGTTATTTGGTAAAAGTAATTGTGTAAAGGTTTGTGATTCTCATAACATGCACTTATGGTGAACCGTTATGTTAGGAAGTCGGAGCATGACTTGTTTATAGATTGTCGACCTTTGTGTGAGGGTCGCGAGTGCGCAATGGTTAACTCCTACCAACCTCTCCCCTGGGAGCATGTGTTTAATACTTTGCTTCAAATACTAATAGACTTTTGCAATAAGTATGTGAGTTCTTTATGACTAATGTTGAGTCCATGGATTATACACACTCTCACCCTTCCACCTTTGCTAGCCTCTCTAATACCGCACAACTACCTTCCTCAAATCAACCACCATATACCTTCCTCAAAACAGCCACCATATATCTTTCCTCAAAACCGCCACCATACCTACCTATTATGGCATTTCCATAGCCATTCTGAGATATATTGCCATGCAACTTCCACCATTTCCTTTTATGACTTGCACTATCACTTCCATATTGCATATAGAGTCATATTTTGTCATAGGTATCGAGTTGTAATTTTCTTTTGAGTTTTAAGTAAATAAAAGTGTGATGATTATCATTATTAGAGCATGTCCCATGTGAGGAAAGGATGATGGAAGCTATGATTCCCTCACAAGTGGGGATGAGATTCCGGAGTTTATGAAAAAAAAAGAGGCTAGCGAAACCCATATAAAAATATATAAATAAAAGAGGCCTTAGATGCCCACCCAAAAAAATGAGAGAAAATAGAGAAGGGACATTGCTACTACCTTTTTTCACATGATACGTCTCGAACATATCTATAATTTTTTATTGTTCCATGCTATTATATTATATGTTTTGGATGTTTATATGCATTAATATGCTATTTTATATTATTTTTGGGACTAACCTATTAATCTAGAGCCTAGTGTCAGTTTCTGTTTTTTCCTTGTTTTTGAGTATTGCAGATAAGGAATATTAAACAGAGTCCAAATTGAATAAAATCTTCGGAATAATTTTTCTTGGACCAGAAGCAACCCAAAAGACTTGGAGATGAAGTCGAGAGAGCCGCCGTGTGGCCACAAGCCACAGGGGGGCGCCTAGGGGGGTAGGGCACGCCCCTAGCTTGTGGGCCCATGGCAGCTCCCCTAACCCTATTTCTCGGCCTATAAATTCACAAATATTCCATGTATACCAAGGGGAGACACAAAAACACTTTTCCACCTCCAGGAGCCTCGGTTCCCATGAGATCCAATCTTGGAGCCTTTTCCGGTAATTTGCTGAAGGGGAATTCGATCACGGACGACATCTACATCAACTCCATTGATCCTCCAATGATGCGTGAGTAGTTCACCATAGACCTTTGGGTCCATAGCTAGTATCTAGATGGCTTCTTCTCTCTCTTTGCTCTTCAATACCATGTTCTTCATGATCTTCATGGAGATCTATCTGATGTAATACTCTTTTGTGGTATGTTTGTCGAGATACGATGAATTATGGGTTTATGTTCAGATTATCTGTGAATATTATTTGAGTCTTTTCTGAATTCTTATATGCATGATTTCATATCTTTGCAAGTCTCTTCGAGTTATTGGTTTGGTTTGGCCAACTAGATTGGTAATTCTTGCAATGGCAGAAGTGCTTAGTTTTGGGTTCAAACTTGCGGTGTCCTCACCTAGTGACATAGTAGGGGTAGCGAGGGATGTATTGTATTGTTGCCATCAAGGGTTACAGGATGGGGTTTTCATCATATTTCTTGATTTTATCCCTCTACATCATGTCATCTTACCTAACGCGTTACTCTCTTCTTCATGAACTTAATACTCTAGATGCAGGCATGAGTCGGTCGATGTGTGGAGTAATAGGAGTAGATGCATAATCGTTTCGGTCTACTTGACACAGACGTGATGCCTATATGCATAATCATTGCCTTGGATATCTTCATAATTATTTGCTTTTCTATCAATTTCTCGACAATAATTTGTTCACCCACCGTAATACTTGCCATCATGAGAGAAGCCTCTAGTGAAACCTATGGCCCCCGGGTCTACTTTCCATAATATATTTTCAGATCTATAAACCAAAAATACCAAATATACTTTTCTACAATTTATTTAACTTTTAATTTCCGTTCTTGTTTACTTCTATCTCTATCGAATCTAATCCTTGCAAATAACCGTGAAGGTATTGACAACCCCTTTATAGCGTTGGGTACAAGAGTTTGATTGTTTGTGTAAGGTACATCTATTGGTAACTTGCTTGTTCCTCCTACTGGATTGATACCTTGGTTCTCAAAAACTGAGGGAAATACTTTTCTATTTCGCTGCATCACCCTTTCCTGCTCAAGGGAAAACCAACGCATGCTCAAGAGGTGGCAAGAAGGATTTATGGCGTCGTTGCCGGGGCGGAAACATAACAAGTTAAGACAAGATCTACATCAAGCCTACCAAGTAACAATCAAAACCTCATCTATTGCATTTACATTATTTGCCATTTGCCTCTCGTTTTCCTCTACCTCACTTCTAAAACATTTTCCCAAAAGGATTTGCCCTTTTATTCACACCCTTTCCCGCTGAATCTCTTACTTGTTGCTATGTCTAGCGTTTCTACTTCCCCCTTGTCACCAGATTTTGAAGTCCTATACTTCAAAGAAAAACAAGGGGAAATTTTGAAAGATGCCTGGTATAGGCTAATGGAATCTTATCGCAGCTCCAATCTAAAAGGAGATGCCAAAGTTTTGCTTAGAAATTTTTACATTGGATTGGCGTTGCATCATAGAGAGTTTTTGGATTTCGCCTCAAAAGGAAATTTTATTGAGTTAGATACGAACGCTGCTTATGAAGTTTGGGAGGGATTTTGGGGGTTCGTCCACCAAACAAAGGGTTTTCTTTCTCACAAGAAGGAGTTCAAATTCTCGACAAACTGAGTGATTTACATAAACACTTGGTCGAGTTATAACAATGCCACGAACCCCTTAAACATATTAGTGGAAACCTCAATCATTTGAATACTTTGATTACCCTTTGCAATAAGCATTTGGATATTTTGGATATTAAGATGGATCCTTACTCTATGAATTCGGGGAAGAGGAAAGAACCCCCCCCCCCCGGATTCGAGAAGGCCCTCGCAAAAGTTTCCAATACCAAAGATGACAATACCTAGATCTATTGTGTTTTGCTTAGCTAGGGGCGTTAAACAATAGCGCTTGTTGGGAGGCAACCCAAATTTATTTTGCTTTATGTTTTTTGTTTCTGTTTTGCCGTGTTTTGCAAATTATGACTTCTATAATAGTTGTGTTTTCTTGTTTAAATTAGTGTTTGAGCCAAGTAAGACCTTTGGGATGGTCTACGGTGTTTGCAATTTGATTTTGCTGAAAAACAAAAACTTTTGCACTAATTACAGGAATTTTCTAATTGTTTCATAGCGTCAAATTGATCTGAAAGTTTTACAAAAGATTGACATAGAAATTTCCCTGATTTTCCTATTTTTTCAAAAAAATAGGGTTTCATAAGTATTCGAAGTCTACTGATTGCTACATGTTGTTCTATTTTTGACAGATTCTGTTTTCTTTGTGTTGTTTGCTTATTTTGATGTATCTATGGGCCGTATCGGGCGGTATGAACCATGGAGAAGTTAGAATACAGTAGGTATTGGATAGATTCTATTTTCTTTGTGTTGTTTGATTATTTTCATGATTTCATATCCTTGCAAGTCTCTTCGAGTTATTGGTTTGGTTTGGCCAACTAGATTGGTAATTCTTGCAATAGGAGAAGTGCTTTTGGTTTTGGGTTCGATCTTGCGGTGTCCTCACCTAGTGACATAGTAGGGGTAGCGAGGCACGTATTGTATTGTTTCCATCAAGGGTAACAAGATGGGGTTTTCAACATATTGGTTGAGTTTATCCCTCTACATCATGTCATCTTTCTTAATGCGTTACTCTGTCCTTCATGAACTTAATACTCTAGATGCAGGCAGGAGTCGGTCGATGTGTGGAGTAATAGTAGTAGATGCATAATCATTTCAGTCTACTTGATACGGATGTGATGCCAATATGCATGATCATTGCCTTGGATAACTACATGATTATTTGCTTTTCTATCAATTGCTTGACAGTAATTTGTTTACCCACCTTGATATTTTCCTCCAAGAGAGAATCCTCTAGTGAAACCTATGGCCTCCGGGTCTACTTTCCATAATATACTTTCAGATCTATAAACCAAAAATACCAAAAATACTTTGCTGCAATTTATTTACCTTTTACTTTCCGTTCTCGTTTACGTCTATCTCTATCGGGTCTAATCCTTGAAACTAATCGTGAAGGGATTGACAACCCCTTTATAGCGTTGGGTGCAAGAGTTTGATTGTTTGCGTTGGTGCATCCATTGGTGACTTGCTTGTTCCTCCTACTGGAATTGATTCCTTGGTTCTCAACAACTGAGGGAAATACATATCTACTTTGCTGCATTACCCTTTCCTCTTCAAGGGAAAACCAACGCACGCTCAAGAGGTAGCACACCCCACCTATCATTCTATCTTGTTGTAGATGTAGGCATGCACTTAGGGGGAGTGTTGTTCTCCGAATGAACTTTCCCTCCCCCCGGTATGCATAAATTGATCAACTCTTCCGTGTTAGCCATTTTCGATGGTACTTGTGCTTCAAAGATGAGTTTTGGTCATGGACCCAAGGTTAAAATCTTCCTGGTACCATACCAATTGACTCAAACATAGGAGACTTTGGTCACCGCCCACTCTTTGAGTGGATTAGTTACAGTTGGTTTGAGTTGTGCTTTCTCGGTTTTAGGCTTTAGGTTGTTGGACTACTCCATGTGTGCTCTCATTTTCATTGTGTTTTACCATGGAGTATCCTTTCATTTTGCCGGTTTTCCAGCTTCCAACCCAAGCCTTCTCCCTCTCAAACCTCTTAAACAAAATTGCATAAGCCCACTTTTCAAAAACTTGATCTTTGCAGTTTTCCAGGTTTCAAGCGGTACTACCGTGGCATCGATATTACCGTTCCTACCACTGTACTACCGCTGGGAGCAGTGCATTTAGCCTCCTGACATTTCACTGGGCATTAGTATCGCTGGTGGTAGCTAATACTACCGCGCAAGCGGTACTACCGCTGCCACCCACAATTGTTAGAGCATATTTATCCATATGTGGTTTTGTTAATTTTTGACAATCCCTATGGAGTAATGGTCACCTTGAGTTATATTCGGAGGATGTGTCCATAGGCACTTCTTGAAGTCCATCTATTGGTTTCAAGGACTTTATATGATGACCAAGGTGGTATTCAAGGTTTTATCCATAGATTGGTCATGTGAGAGTTGAGCTTATTGCAAGCATGTCTTGAAGAATAAGATTGTGTGAGAATTCATGTTTACTTTCAAGACATCATCATTATGAAGAGATAAGATAAGATAGAAGGTTGATCAAGACTAAGTCAAAGACTGAATCTCAAGTTGATCAACACACAAAGCGTATCAGATGTACCGAGAGGGATCAAGTGATCCCATGGTATGGTAAGCATTGTCCATTACGCTTTGTGTACTAACCCATTGTCTACGTGAGAGTTCTATGTGGGGTTAGGTACGTGTCCATGGGCTTGCGTCAAGAGCAAGATCTCATACAACCCATGGAGGATGATATTAAGTAGTGGTCGTCATCAAGTTTGCGGTGTGCCAGTTCAAGTGGAGCATCACGAAGAGATCATGCTTGAAGCTTGTCGTCCATATCGGTGACAATGGACTTATGAAGATGTGCCGAAGAGTGGATCACCCATAGTGGAGTATGGGGGAGCAATCAACCAGTCTTCATCGAGCCAACACAACAAGAAAGGTGGTCCATCTTGAGGAAGTCAAGATCATCATCATATAGCTCAAGTGGACTATGTGAAGGTATATGTTTGCCCTTTATAGGATTTCTATTTTACCAGTCTCATGGTGGTAGTGGGGAGACTGGGTTATAGGATCGATAGCCGTACTTTCAAGGAGGGGGGGGGCTTTCAAGTGAGTAGCTTGATCGTATCATTCATGGAGAGCTCAAACCTTTTGCATCCTTGCATCATCTTTCTTGGTTCTTGTTTGGTGTTTCTCTTTATGAGTTTTAGAGATTATGGTCATCTTCATGATAAGCTCGAGTTCATCGAAAGCGGAGTCCATATGCATCTTCTATGATGTTTTCGATGTTGGAGTTTTTGCTGGTTCTTCATTCATAGAGGTTTCACATCTCTATATCATTGGCATTTTCCACCACCTCTTCTTGCTATAACCATTCATTGTTTGCATAGTACTTGTTGTCTGCAATACAACAAGCTTGAGTTCGCTCAACTCGGAGATCGTATGCGAATGTTATGGTTGTTTTTGTCTTACCTATTTTACACTGAGAGGTTGTACCGGTTCTAACAGAGGTTGTACCGATCGACCGGTACAACCAGTGTTTGGAGAGGTTGTACCACTCTAGAATTGGTCCGGTGGTTGTACCGGCCATGTATCGCTCTACCATCGGACTAGGTTCTGTTTTGCAGCGGTTCTTGGGCAAATGTAGGCCGGTTGTTCCAGTTTAATTGGTATTACCGGCTGTATCGGTGTGCATAGAGGTTTTACCGCTCCTGTGTTATTCTACACATAACGAGCAGATTTGTGGCAACCTATTTAAGGCGGTCTTCTTCCTGAATGGTTCCTATCCTTTGATCTCAAGCCCCCCCGTTGTTGACCTTCTTAGAGCTCGCTAACTCTCAATCGCTCCCATGATTCTTGCTCCTTTTGAGGGAATAGAGAGAGGGGATCTAGATCCACATTTCCACCAATCACTTTCTCCTCTATGTGAGGGGAACCCCTTGGATCTAGATTTTGAGTTCTTCGTGTTCTTCTTTCTTCCTCTCACTTTCCTTCATAGCATTAGTTGTTGTGCGATTTGGGAGAGAAGGACTTGGGAACTCTTGTGTCGTTGCCATTGCATTTGGTGCATAGGTTTGTGTTCTCCATGGTGATACGTGGAAGTGAGAAACTGAGAACCTCATCACTCTTGGGTGTTTGAGCAGACTGGAGCTTGTTCCTATTGGGTGCTTTGGCACCCTAGACGGTTTGTGGTATCTCAGAGCTCAATCATCATGGTGCAAAGCTCTAGGCAAGCGTTGAGGTCTCCAATTAGGTTGTGGAGATTTCCCCGAGCATTTGTGGTCACCTCGGAGCCATAATCCATTGTGGTGAAGTTCGTAGTGTTGTTGGGAGACCCTAATTAAGTTGTGGAGTTTCCCCCAACCTTTTTGTATGGGTTCGGTGACCGCCCTCAAGGGTCCCTTAGTGGAATCATATCGTCATTCATTGTGCCAGTGCTTGAGGAGATTACGGTGGCCCTAGTGGCTTCTTGGGGAGCATTATGCCTCCACACCGCTCCATACGGAGATTAGCATCCGCAAGGGTGTGAACTTCAGGATACATCATTGTCTCCACGTCCCTTGGTTATCTCTTACCCGAGCCCTTTACTTATGCACTTTACTTTGTGATAGCCATATTTTTTCATGTTAGATATCTTGCTACTCCCTCCTTTCCGGTTTATAAGGCTTACGCGTATCCTTAGGTTTATAATTTGATCAACATAAATGAATTGTATACTTTAAAAATTATACCATTAGAAAGTAGACGATTTGAATTTTCTAATGATATTTTTTTGATATATAATTAATATTATGTTGGTATATTTATTAACCTAGATATACGTGCAAGCCTTATAAACCGGAAAGGAGGTAGTATCACTTAGTTGTTCATCTTGCTTAGCATAAGTTGTTGGTGCACATAGGTGAGCCTAGTTGTTTTAGGTATTGTGCTTGACATATTAAACATTAGTTTTATTCTGCATTTGTTCAAGCCTAAACCATAATTATTTTAAAGCGCCTATTCACCCCCCTCTAGGCGACATCCATGTCCTTTCAATTGGTAACAGAGCTAGGTCTCTCATTATTAGGTTTAACCACCTAGAGAGTAGGGATGTCGACTAGGAGATTAGCATTCTCTCACACTCTTTGTTTTTATGGCACAAATTTTGATGTTTCGATAATTCACATGCTTAATCTCTTTAGGGTCATGGACCCAAATTTAGAGCGAATTTTAGATATGGATTTTTCTCCTCCAAAGGATTCTCAACACATATCTTTAGAGGATGAGAAAAACTCTTATCTCAATGCTCAAGCTTCTAATGTGCCATTTGATGCTTTGATAAATGTAGTTATTTTTCAACTCATGTCATTCCAGGATTCTCATGAGTTGTGGACAAAACTTCAATATAAATATGGCATGTCCAAGATTTGTAGGGATGATTGTTCTCCCTCCACCTCCGGTCGTGTTGTCTTCTCTACTTCATCTACTTCACCTACATGTGGAATGCAACTAGAGGAAATCCAGCACTCCATGGAACAATATGTGGTCTTGAATGGTGCATCAAGGGATCCTACATCTTCATCTATTATTTCTCACTTTTGTCTTATGGCTAAGGCTTCAAAGGTATCTCCTACTTTGAACCTCAATATTTCTCATGGTGATGATGTTGATAATAATGAGGATGAGCTTATTGCTGAAGAGGATGATAATATTGCTTCCTTAAAAATTAAGGGAGAAATGATTTTTAAAGCTCTTCATAAGAATAAACATGCTCGTTCAAACTTCATGGAAATCATGTCTATTGCCATTGAGGGCAAGAAATATATTGAGGAGTTGGATGCTCATCTCGAGGAGCATGAGGCCACCATTGATAAAATGGAAGGTCGTGAACGTGATTATGCTAATGAGATCGTGAAACTATCTCAAGCTCTTGAAAATGAACAAACCACCAAATAATCTCTTGAGGAGACCTTTGCTCTAGAATTATCTTGATTAAAGGGATCCGATGATAGAGCTCTTGAGGTGGCTAATGATTTTATTACTAAAATTATAAGCTTGATGTTGCACATGCTAAAATCCTTGAGGACTTTGAGCACCTTGAAAATGGCTCAAGGGTCATCAAGAGTGCGCTCATCGAACTCATCGAGTCTCATCTCAACTTGAAGCTTCTTATGCAAAATAGCTTGCCAAGTTGACTTATCCTCTTGTTGTTAATGATGATGTTTGTTCTGCTAACTTAATTTCTTGTGAAGCATCCATATTAAAGGAGAATTTTAAGCTAATGGCTCAACTTGAATTGCTATAAAGCAACTATGGGAAATTGGAAGAAAGTCATGAAAAGCTCTCGAGATCTCATGGTGATCTTCTTATATCCCATAGTGTGCTAAAGTTATCCCATGAGGCTATTAATACAAATGTAACATCAACCGAGCCTCATGTGGACATTAGCACTACCTCTAGTCAAAATGATATATTCTCATGTGCTAGTCCTTGTAATTCCTCTATTGGTAGATCTTGTGACGAATTTCTTTCCTTGCCTTGTTGCTCTAACATTGATGCTTATACTTTCTCTAGTATTTGTGTTGATACTAACCATGTTGTGGAAATCAAAAATCTTAGGGCCTAAGTTACTTCTTTGAAGAAAGACTTAGAAAATAGTTAGGAAGGGAAGTCCACACTTAACAATATATTGAGTGTTCAAAAATCCCCAAATGACAAACATGGACTTGGATTCAACTCCAATAAGAAGTACAAGTCCAAGAGCAACAAAAGTAAGGGCCAAGAAAAAGTCAAAATTCGGCCAAGATTATTTGCTTCAAGTGCAAAATAGAAGGGCACCATGTAAGATCTTGCCCATTCAAGAAGAAGCCTCAAAGTAACAAGCAACAAGGGAAGAGGCTGGAAGTTCAATCTCATGCTGAACCACACGTTGAAGAAAGGCCTCTCCCCAAGAAGACCCAAGTCACCTCTCCTCAAGTTGAGAAATCAATTGAGAATAAAGCGAAGGGTAAATGTTGCTACTTATGTCGTGAGAAGGGTCACTTCGCTTCTTCATGCACAAAAGGTAACTTATCCAACCCAATCATTATTGATGATATCTATTCTCTTCGGAAGGATAAGCTTGGTAATGTGTGTTCCATATGTGGGTACTCGAAGGGGTGGCAAGAGAAGATCCATTTGGGTATCCAAGCCTATTGTGACTAACCTATTAGGACCCAACTTGGTTGGGGATCAACAAGCTCAAACTTTATCAATAGGTAGTAATGGAGGGCATTGGAGACTTGGCTACCTTGTGAAGAATTAAGGGGCCTTCATCATTCATATTGTCTCAAGGCAAGTCATTTGGATCATCAAGTTTCTATCTTATAACAAATGTTCCTCCTTGTGGTAACGTGTACTTAGAATTGTACATTGTTAGTTACTTGACCCTTTGCATGTTGTAGTTTTGTACCTTGCATGTCTTTGTATATGTTGTGCTTCCTATTTTTTATCTTGAGAAATCAGGTATGTATGGTGGGTTGCACATCATATATGTGCGAGTCTTGTGTTGAGCCTTTTTGTATTTTGTTTATATCTTAGTCGGCTCTTTTGAGAGATTAATGGATTGCCCCATTTGGGGGGGGGGTGATGTGCTTTGTGCACTTCACGATCCTAAAAATGTGTATGCATGAGTAATACCACTTAGTATTGATATTACAAGATTATCTAGCTTCTATGTGGTATGTCTTCTCATGATAAATTCATATTCTAAATGGTACATTAACAATCTCTTGTTGGATTTCATTTGCCACTTGTTAATAATGTTGGGCTACCACATGATGGGGGAGTAATATGCTATGTGCATATTACAAGCTAAGAGAATGTGTACATTTGAGATATTGCCACTTAGAGTTGATATTATAATTTATCTTGTTCCTAGGTGGCATGTTAGCTCTACAAGTGTAATTTTCTTGTGATTTGGGAGTAAATATTATGTTGGATCTATTAGCAATCTACCAATGGGAATTATTTACAAATACTTCTTGTCCTTTGACAACTGGTATTCATTTTAAGTGGTAAAATTTGCGAATCATCTTTACATTGTATTTTGTTTATCGTTTGTCTTCCTTGCCTCTTGTGGATCTTTTTTTGCATGTCTAGTGGTTGTGTAGATATAGGGAAAGTGATGATCCCATAGCATTCTGTATTCAAATGCATATTCTATATAATGCACACCTTTTGGGGGAGCTATCTGTTGTTCTTTAGAACACTCTTTTTATGTGTTTATCATAAAATATTGATCCTTATCAAGTGCACGTTGGTGGAAGGCAAGCCTTTTCATTTTGGTACTTTCTTCCATCATGATTTTTTTAAGGTTTGGTTTGTTTGGAACCTAGCTCTCTTTTATGGAACTTGATACATCTTGCTTCCTTCAATTGGTATCTTGTTTCCTTTTATTTGGCATGTGTCAATGGATATCTCATTCCTTGATATATCTTTTAATTGGTATCCGTCAAGTGATTTTTCTTGGTTTGGTATCTTAATTTCACTTGGTACCTTTTTCATTTGGTATCGTATCAACTATGTTTTTATTTTGTTCTTGAAAGTCTTGAGCATGCATACTACTATAAGTACTTTCTTTGGCATGCTATCTTTCTTGGACCCAATATATAGGGGAAACTCCACTATGTCACAAATTGGCTAAGGTGTGCACAAAATTCAATTTCATATCTATATGCACATAGTTATGTGGAGTTTCTCCTATGTATTGTTGGTCCACTAACTCTTTGGTCTGAATGAGTTTGGGTACCATTTTGTTTGTGTTGTTGTTCTAGGAACAATTGTAGATGCATTCGATGCTCGACTCACTTACAAGGAAGGTGTTGACACCATGTGCTTATTGTAGCAAAGCCAGGATCGATGAACCATTATCTACCACATCAATCCAATGCTATCTCGGTAACAAGTATCTACTTCATGCATACATTTCGTGCATTCAATCTTTTGTAGGTTGCATCGTGGCATGATTTTCTTGATTCGTTCTTGTGGTACTTGTTTCCTTTCTCAAAGCATCCCAATGATGATCTCTCGTTGCTAGTTGTGATGCCTTTGACGTTGGTGTGGTGGGGGTTCATTTATGTACAATAATAACATTTTATTCCATGTGCTATGCTTTCAAGCAAAGATATTATTGGCATATTTATGACTTCCTTTTGGATATCTTGTTCATTGCTCTTGTAACTATTTCGTGTGTACATCATTCCTTGTGGATATATCATCATGATTGTCTTCTACCGAGAATCCTACACACATGAGAGAAGTTACATCTCTAGTTGATATCCTCTTTTCTTTACGTCCACTGTTGCTTTCTCTTTTTTTTCTTAGTGGTTTCGTGAAGGGATTTGTCTTGAGTGTAGATCTTATATTGTTGCATCATGATGCACTCTTTGGTGGTGAAGATTATTTCTCCTCATGCTTGTCTTGACGAGGTTTTTGCCATTCGATTGGTATCCCTCCTTTTGACAATCCTATTATTTCTTATCTTCACCATGGGTTGTCACAAGCTTTGGTTTTTAATTTGTTTTTAAGTAAGCTTGTGAACCCATTTGCTAGTATATGTGTGTGGGGGAAGGATATGTCTTGCACGTTGTGTCTCATTTCATCAAGACTATGGTGATGCTTAATGCTCATCCTTATATTAGTATTCTCAAGTGATTTGCCATGACTCACACAAATCTTTTTGGTTGAGGCTATTCTTAAGTTGCTTCTTCTACATATAGCTCAACCATATGTTTGGTGCAAGTACTATGCTTGTTGTCTTATCTACTTGCTTGCACTTGTCGTGTGTTCCTATTGATTTTGGGGGAGTCATGGTCCTATTTTTTCACTTGTATCCAAAAACAAAAATTCTTAATTGTGCACAAATCATGGGAATATTATCTAGTTTCTTTATAAACACTCCTTTTCCCATATCATAATATCTTGTATTCATGTGGCTCGTAGGTCCATGTGAATGATTGTTCCAATTGGTATCTTTTGCTTGCTTGCTTAACTCTGTTGTATGTCTTTGTGCCATACGATCTCTTTTGCAATCTTTGGGTTCTCAATATAATTTGTTTTCCCCCAACTACTTATCACCGGATATGTGTATCTCATTTCACTCATATTTTTAGAAATACACACCTTTTGGAGGAACACCTATTATTTCGCTTCCTATGCTTTCGCCCATTTTTGCAATCGATGCCAATGGGGGAGAAGTTTAGAGAGTTTAGTTTGGAGTTGTTTAGAGAGTTGTGCTTTTGATTCTTAAGAATTTGCATCTCATACCCATGTGTATGCATTATTGGTTGTTGCTTTGCATGGGTGTTCTTGGATGTGCTTATTTGCTTATATAAACTCTCTTGATAGTGATTGTCATCAATTACCAAAATGGGGGAGATTGTTAGAGCATATTTATCCATGTGCGGTTTTGGTAATTGTTGACAATCCCTATGGACTAATGGTTGCCTTGAGTTATATTCGAAGGATGTGTCCATATGCACTTCTTCAAGTCCATTTGTTGGTTTCAAGGAGTTTATATGATTACCAAGGTGGTATTCAAGGTTTTATCCAAATATTGATCATGTAGGAGCTGAGCTTATTGCAAGCATGTCTTGAAGAAGAAGATTGTGTGAGAATTCATGTTTACCTTCAAGACATCATCTTTATGAAGAGAGAAGATAAGATACAAGGTTGATCAAGACTAAGTCAAAGACTGAATCTCAAGTTCATCAACACACAAAGCGTATAAGATGTACCAAGAGGGATCAAGTGATACCATGGTATGGTAAGCATTATCCATTACGCTTTGTGTACTAACCCATTATCTACATGAGATTTCTATGTGGGGTTAGGTACGCGTCCATGGGATTGCGTCAAGAGGAAGATCTCATGCAACCCATGGAGGATGACATCAAGTAGTGATCGTCATCAAGTTTTCTATGTGCAAGTTCAAGTGGAGAATCACGGAGGGATCATGCTTGAAGCTTTCCGTCCATTGTGGTGACAATGGACTTATGAAGATGTGCCGAAAAGTGGCTCACCCATAGTGGAGTATGAGGGAGCAATCAACTAGTCTTCATCGAGCCAACGCAACAAGAAAGGTGGTCCATCTTAAGGAAGTCAAGATCACCATCATCTAGCTCAAGTGGACTATGTTCAAGGTATAGGTTTGCCCTTTATAAGTTTTCTATTTACCAGTCTCATGGTGGTAGTAGGGAGACCGGGTTATAGGATCGATAGTCGTACTATCAAGGGAGGCCTCTCCAGTGAGTAGCTTGATCGTATCGTTCGTTGAGAGCTCAAACCTTTTGCATCTTTGCATCATATTTCTTGGTTCTTTTTTGGTGTTTCTCTTTATGAGTTTTAGAGCTTATGGTCATCTTCATGACAAGCTCGAGTTCATCGAGAACGCAGTCCATATGCATCTTCTATGATGTTTTCGTCGTTGGAGTTTTTGCTGGTTCTTCATTCATAGAGGTTTCACATCTCTATATCATTGGAATTTTTCTACTAACTCTTCTTGATATAACCATTCATTTTTGGATAGTACTTGTCTGCTATCCAACAAGCTTGAGTTTGCTCAATTCGGAGCTCGTATGCGAAAGTTATGGATGTTTTTGTCTTACTCGTTTTACACTCAGAGGTTGTACCAGTCGACCAGTACAACCAATGTTTGGAGAGGTTGTACCGCTCCAGAATTGGTCTAGAGGTTGTACCGGCCATGTACCGCTCTACCACCAGACTAGGTTCTGTTTTGGAGCGGTTCTTGGGCGGTTGTAGGCCGGTTGTTCCTGTTTAATCAGTACTGCCAGTTGTATCGCTCCTATATTATTCTGCACATAACGGGCAGATTCGTGGGGACCTATTTAAGGGGTCTTCTTCCCCAATGGTCCCTATCCTTTGAGCTCGAGTTTCCCCCCATTGTTGACCTTCTTAGAGCTTTCTAACTCTCAATGCCTCCCATGATTCTTGTTCCTTTTTGAGGGAAAAGAGAGGAGATCTAGATCCACATTTCCACCAATCACTTTCTTCTCTATGTGAGGGAAACCCGTTGGATCTAGATCTTGGAGTTCTTCATGTTCTTTTTGTTCCTTCCTCTCACTTTCCTCCATATCATTAGTTGTTGTTGTGGGATTTGGGAGAGAAGGACTTGGGCACTCCGTGTGCCCTTGCCATTGCATTTGGTGCATAGGTTTGAGTTCTCCATGGTGATACGTGGAAGTGAGAAGTTGAGAAGCTTATTACTCTTGGGTGTTTGAGCACCCTAGAGCTTGTTCCTCTTGGGTGCTTTGGCACCCTAAACGATATGTGGTGTCTTGGATCTTAATCATTGTGGTGAAAAGCTCAGGGCAAGCGTCGGGGTCTCCAATTAGGTTGTGGAGATTGCCCCGAGCATTTGAGGTCATTTCGAAGCCATAATCCATTGTGGTGAAGCTTCGTGGTGTTGTTGGGAGCCTCCAATTAAGTTCTGGAGTTTGCCTCAACCTTGTTTGTACGGGTTCGGTGACCACCCTCAAGGGTCCCTTAGTGGAATCACGACATCTTGAATTGTGCGAGGGCATGAGGAGATTCAGGTGGCCCTAGTGGCTTCTTGGGGAGCATTGTGCCTCCACACCACTCCAAATGGAGATTAGCATCCGCAAGGGTGTGAACTTCGGGATACATTGTCGCCTCCACGTGCCTCAGTTATCTCTTACCCGAGCCCTTTACTTATGCACCTTACTTTGTGACAGCCATATTGTTTCATGTTATATATTTTGCTATCACTTAGTTGTTCATCTTGCTTAGCATAATTTGTTGGTGCACATAGGTGAGCTTAGTTGTTTTAGGTTTGTGCTTGACATATTAAACATTAGTTTTATTTCGTATTTGTTCAAGCCTAAACCATAATTATTTTAAAGCGCTTATTCACCCCCCTCGAGGTGACATCCATGTCCTTTCAACGGTACTACCGCTTCGAGGCCTCTTGGAAGGGTTAAGTGGTGGGCTTGGGGAGTTTTAAGTCCCCCATACCCATTTACTTCTCCCTCTCCTGAGTCCTATCTCCCACGCGACCAAGAACCGCCCCGGAGGCTGGCCCAGCCCTTCGATTTCGTGTTGTCTTTTGTGTTTCTGTCCCGTGGGATCATTCCCCACCCTCTCCTCTTGCCATGGACACCGGTATTGCCCTTGTTCTCTTTTTCTATAGTTCTATTGTTTGAATCTTGGCTCTAGGGCAATGCATGTGATTTCCTAGACTTTTGGCTAAATCTTACCATGAGTAGGACATGGAATGACCTCTAGATAGGATAATAGACGGGGCTTACCAAAAGTTTGGAGTTTTATGTCACCGGTACTATCAGATCCGTGTCACAGATGTATCCCCATAGGTGGGGTGATACTACCGTTGGAACCCAAACGGTATTACCGCTTGTAGTGGTACTACCGCAGCTGGGCACGGCACTACCGCCTGTACCCGAGAATTCCAACCTTTGTGCCATGTTTCTTCTATCCTCACTTTTTTGTTTTCCTTTGGCTTATGCAATAACTTTACACATGATTTTCCCTTTTTTCCTGTTTGAAGGTTGAAGGTGATGGTAGCTCCGCTCACCAAGATTACCGCAAAAATCCAAGCCGTCCTGGTGGTTCCATGCGCTTCCGTACTGCAGATGATGCCTATGCGAGTTCTATTGCCCAACCCAAGGGGGTTATCAAGAAGACTGCCAACAAGACAAAGACTACAAAAATTCATGATGATATGCCTGCTAAGGAGTTTGTTGTATTCCATCAGTGCAACCCGTATTGCCATGCTCAGGTCGAGGCTCTTGTTAGTTGTCCCTTCTGGACCAGTGAGCAATCCCTTATTTATGTTGACATTTTGAAGGCCGAGAAGAACTTCTTTGTGGACGTCAAGTCAATTGACATGGAGCACATGAGGAACCTTGCTCATGCTGAATAATCTGGTGAAGCCCTTGCTCCGTGCCAGTAGTGGGATCCGTTTCCTATCATGGAATTCAACAAGGACTCTGATTGTGAGATTGTGGCTCAATTTTATGCCACGGCGCACTTTCATGCCAATGAAGAGAGAAATATCACATGGATGACTGGTGCAATGATGTTGAAGACCATCTGCAGGACATTCATGAATAGTCTGGGTTATACTAATGAGGGGTTGGACGAACTTCTTAGTCTCCGGCCACACAAGGACATTGCATCATTTCACAAGTCCAAGTTGGTACGCTACTCCGAGAAGGTGAAGATTTCCAAGGGTGTTGTTCGCACCGAGCTTATCCCCTTCCTGGATATTATGCATCGCATTTTTCGCAACACTCTCTTCCCTCGCATTGGGAACATGGGCCAGGTACACTCATATCTTGTGGATTTGCTGCTGATTTGCATGAAGGAGAAGGACAAAGTCTCTACTTTGGATGTCTCCCACATTATATGGTGTGAGCTTTGATAACCCACAAGTATAGGGGATCGCAACAATTTTCGAGGGTAGAGTATTCAACCCAAATTTATTGATTTGACACAAGGGGAGCCAAAGAATATTCTCGAGTATGCGCAACTGATTGTCAATTCAACCACATCTAAAAGACTTAATATCTGCAGAAAATTATTTAGTAGCAAAGTAGTATGGAAGTAACGGTAATGATGGCAAAAGTAACAGTAGCAATTTTGTAGAGATTATAACAGTAGCAATGGAGAAGTAACGTAGCAAGGATCAATATGTGGAAAGCTCGTAGGCAATGATTAGTGATAGATAATTATGTCGGATGGCATTCATCATGCAACAGTTACAACACTGGCTAACACAGAACTAGCTCCAATTCATCAACGTAATGTAGGCATGTATTCCATATATGGTCATACGTGCTTATGGAAAAGAACTTGCATGACATATTTTGTCCCACCCTACCATGGCAGCGGTGTCCTAATGGAAACTAAGGGATATTAAGGCCTCCTTTTAATAGAGAACCAGACCAAAGCATTAGCACTTAGTGAATACATGAACTCCTCAAACTACTGTAATCACCGGAAAGAAACCCAGTTATTGTCACCCTAGGGGATGTGGATCATAACTCGTAATAGGTGTCTATAACTTGCAATATAGGATCAAGAACACATATATATTCATGAAAACATAATAGGTTCAGATCTGAAATCATGGCACTCGGGCCCTAGTGACAAGCATTAAGCATAGCAAAGTCATAGCAACATCAATCTCAGAACATAATGGATACTAGGTATCAAACCCTAACAAAACTAAATCTATTACATGATAAATCTCATCCAACCCATCACCGTCCAGTAAGCCTATGATGGGATTACCCACGAACAGCGGAGAGCATCATGGAATTGGTGATGAAGGATGGTTGGTGATGATGATGGTGTCGATTTCCCCTCTCCGGAGCCCAAAACAGACTCCAGATCAGGCCTCCCAAGGAAGAACAGGAGGTGGTGGCGGCTCCATATCGTGAAACGTGATGAACTCTTCTCTCTGATTTTTTCTCCGCGAACATGAATATATAGGAGTGGAATTGAGGTCGGTGGAGCCACAAGGGGCCCACAAGCCTGCCAGGCACGGCCAGGGGGTGGCTGAGGGAGTCCTGGACTAGGGCGTCCTCGGGGAGCCGGCCTATTATCATGGGCCGGACTATATGGGCTACTTGCCGAACACTAGAAGATTTGAAGACCCAGTCTCCAGGATGGATGCTTCGGGAAGCATGGCTTGCGCTCCACGTTTGATGTAGAAAGTAGGCATGTTTATCTCTTCGGCATGTAACCGACCATGTGTAAACCCTAGGCATCCTTGGCGTCTATATAAGCCGGAGGGTTTTAGGGTATAGGAACAGTACAACTCATCTAGGGTTAGCTATTCGATCTCGAGGAAGATCAGCTCTGTAACCCCCCACATCATCAATACAACCAAGTAGGACATAGGGTATTACCTCCATAGGAGGGCCCAAACCTTGGTAAATATGTGTCTCCTTCGTCTCCTGTTACCGTCGATTCAAGTCTCACAGTTCAGGACCCCCTACCCGAGATCCGCCGGTGTTGACACCGACATTGGTGCTTTCATCGATAGTTCCTCTATGAGCAAGATGGAATCAATGTTGAGGGAGTCCTAGATTAGAGGGTCCTTGGATAGCCGACTTATTGTTATGGGCCGAACTATGAGGGCCACTTACCAAAACCGGAAGATTTGAAGGCCTAGTCTCCAGGATGGAAGCTTCGGTAAGTACGGTTGCGTTCCACGTCTAATGTAGTAATTAGGCATGTTTATCTATTCGGCATGTAACTGACCATGTGTAATCCCTAGGCGTCTTCGGCATCTATATAAGCTGGAGGGTTTTAGGGTATAGCCACAGAACAACTCATCTAGGGTTAGCTATACGATCTTGAGGTAGATAAACTCTGTAACCCCTCACATCATCAATACAACCAGGCAGGACGTAGGGTATTACCTCCATAGGAGGGCCTGAACCTGGGTAAACTCGTGTCCCCTTCATCTCTTGTTACCGTCGATTCTAGTCTCACAGTTCGACACCCCCTACCCGAGATCCGCCAGTTTTGACACCGACATTGGTTCTTTCATTGAGAGTTCCTTTGTGAGCAAGATGGAATCGATGCCTCGCCTTGTTATCAACGAAGAGGTCCGCAACATGGATGTTTTTGTCGCCAGACAGATCTTCACCTTCGGCAGCGTTGTGCTACATGCTGACTCAGCTGGTCATCTAGGCCGCGTTGAGAACTTCACCCCTGATCGAAAGGTCAGATTTGGAAACTTAGAGTTCTCCGTCGATTCCCGGGGTGACTTGTCATTAATCGGGCTCGCATCTCCGCGTGTAGCATCCGAGGACTCTCACGCCTTAACCTCGAGCCCCTTCTCCGGACAAGCCCATGGGGTCACCCATGGCGATGAGCCGATCTGTTATCACGGTCCGTCCATTAAGCCAAGTGACCATAAACATATTATTTCCGAACACTCCCCATGTTTGGACGTCATGGAGGTCAACTCCACGAATTCCGAACAGCTGGATCCGATTGAGCCCTTAGCGGTTCGCGAGGCCCTAGAGCAATTCTCGTCGATGAAGATCACTGACGATCCAGCCTTGATCTATGCTCGGTTCGGTTATGGTGGGGGCGGGGACGAATTTTTCAACCCACCCACCACCCACTTGATAGCCACCGTCGAAGATTTAACCGACGTGCTGGACTACGCCTCCGAGGAGGCAGAATACATGGATGAAGAGGACCGGGCTCCGACCCCCGTTAACACCCGGAGTTGGACTGCCACTTCTACATACAACATCTACATGGTGGATACTCCTGCCACCAACAGCGACAACACGCCTCACAATGACGGCAAAAATCGGGCGACACGCCATCAAGGCGCCGGAAATTGCATAAGCGGTCCAAAAGCAAAAGGGGAAGAAAAGCTATTATCAACAACAAGGACGGTAATACCCCCGCCGATCATGGCAATCTCGATATCCCTGAACACCAGTTCGAGGGTCCAGATGGGCCTGAGGAAGAAAATAACCCCGATAACGTCAACGACCCTGAAGGCGATGAGTACCCCCCCCCATCGAGGAGGAAGATATACCGAAAGCCGATGACTTATACATCCCTAATAACCTAGAAGATCAAGAAGAAATCAGGCAGCGGCTCATAGCAACGGCTTGCAGCCTAAAGGCTAAGGAACGACAACTCAAAGCCGAACATGCTGACCTCAATGATCGATGGATGAAAGTCCTCTCAGGCGGGCAAGTATACGCCACTGGTCTGTCAAACCAACCCAAAAGCTACCCTCAGAGAAGGCTGCCGTCGTAGTTCGATGATGAACTTACTGATACTCCATCTCCATACCGTACTCCATACGACAAGCCAGACTGCCCCCTCGTGGTCGGGACAGGACGGCTGATGACGCCGGTTATATACCGTCAGTGCCCCAAAGATGGGGTAAGGAGCCATTAGATCCCAATGACAGGTTCGACCTGCGAGATGACCTGGATCATGGAGCAGGCCACACTAGATCCATCTATGGATTCAGAGAGTACTGGCCCAATAGACGCAGCGGATACAAACCATGGTTCGACCAAAACAACAGTGTCCGGGAACGCAACCGGCCCCATACAAAAGCCGAATACAGGTGGGACATAGCACGGGTTAGAGGCGCCGCTCACCCACGGTGCTTCACAGAGGAGGTAATACGACATCAGTTCCCTGAAGGGTTTAAACCCGTGAATATAGAACAATACGACGGGACCACTGACTCAACTGTATGGATCGAGGACTTCCTCCTTCATATACACATGGCGCAAGGAGACGATCTCCATGCCATCAAATACCTCCCTCTTAAGCTTAAGGGGCCAGCCCGACACTAGTTAAATAGCCTCCCCGAAAACTCCATTGGATGCTGGCAAGACCTGGAAGATGCGTTCCGCTCAAACTTCTAGGGAACTTATGTCCGCCCGCTGGACTCTTACGATCTCAGGAACGTTGTCCAGAAGCCCGGTGAGTCCGCTCGGAAATTCTGGAATCGGTCCTTGACTAAGAAGAACCAAAGCGTCGATTGTCTAGATGCTGAGGCCATAGCCTCCTTTCGGCACAATATTCGGGACGAATGGCTAGCCCGCCAGCTAGGCCAGGACAAGCCTTGGACTATGTCGCCCTTACCTCCCCCATGACCTGCTTTTGTGCGGGCGAAGACAATTGGCTGGCTAGACATAGCCACAATTCGGAAGATCCCGTTACCCCTGAAGCCCGGGACGACAATTCAAATCCAAAGCGCAACAAGAATAAGTGCCAGCACAATAATAGCAACGTCGATGCTACGGCTATAAACACCGGGTTCCGCAACTCCTGACCTACGCAGCGGAAGAAGCCTCCTAAAGGAAATCACGACGGACCCACTCAGCTTGAGAAAATCATGGAAAGGTATTGCCAAATCCATGGGACTTCAAAAAAGCCCGCTCACCACACACACCGCAACTGCTGGGTGTTTAAGTAGGCCAGCAAGATACCACCCGAAGACCAAGGCAAAAGCTCTCACAGCAAGGACGAAGATGAGTCTCGGGGTCCCATTGGTGGCGCACATAAGAAATTCCCTTCCGAAGTCAAAACGGGGAACAAGATAAACGCCACCCACATACCGAAGAAGGAGAAGAAGCGCGCCCTCCGGGAAGTCTACGTGGTGGAACCCGTAGCCCCGAAGTACAACCCATGGTCGGCATACCAAATCACCTTTGATCGACATGATCATCCTACCAGTATCCACCATGGGGGTTCGGCGGCCCACGTCCTAGACCCCATTATAGATGGTTATCAGCTCACAAAGGTCCTAATGGATGGAGGAAGTAGCCTTAACCTAATTTACTCAGATACGGTGAAAAAGATGGGCATCGATCCATCAAGGATCAAACCCAGCAGCACTACCTTCAAAGGAGTGATCCCAGGTGTTGAGGCCCACTGCACGGGCTCCGTAACTCTGGAAGTTGTGTTCGGCTCGCCCGACAACTTTCGCAGCAAGGATTTGATCTTCGACATTATGCCCTTCCATAGCGGCTATCATGCGCTGCTTGGCTAGTCAGCGTTCGTTCGTTTCAATGTGGTTCCACACTACGCATACCTCAAGCTCAAAATGTCGGGCCCAAGGGGGTCCTTACTGTCAACGGCAATACGGAGCGCTCCCTTAGAACTGAGGAACATGCGTTGTCCCTAGCGAACAAATTTAGCTAAAAAGAAGATCGGCAAGTTCCGACATCCAGCATAAAGGCACATAAGGCTGGGAAGCGAGTTCGGCTTAAGACCAAAAACTCAGATCCTTCCTCTTCCCCTCTATAGGGACTCGCCCTCCACCGCACAACCTCAGGACCAACAAAGTATGTACCGAGGAGGCACAACTTCGCACTTAAGATTCCATGGGTAGCGATGGGGAAATTAAGATGGGTGTTCGACTGCCCTGACCCGCTACCATCAACGCGTCTTCGGACAAAATGCAGGCGCTCCTAAAAGAGTCTGCCTACGGTGTAAATCTCACCTACAATTCAGCGGCCTCTCAAGATTTTGTTAGCAAAATCCTCCCGCCGAACACTAACACCCATCAAGGTGCATCTAAGAGCAGGAGTCAACTAACAAGGGGGCATATCGAGGACATCAGGTTACCAATTGAAGACCCCTAGTACAACAACTCTTGTATGATTTCGTTTCTTATTTTCTTCTGCATACCTATAAACAGTTGCTTCGGCAATCCGAGTTATAAGAGTTGTTGATAAAATGCAAAATCGCATGGCTCGAGTTTGCCTCATTTGTCCTGTTTTCGGTGCGTATTTTTCTCCTTTCTTCCTCTTCTTGTGAACCTGTTCGGTATGATGTGAGGTAACCGGCCAATAGACCGGGGGCTCAAGTTCAAACACAAATCGCCTTATCTATCGTGTGTTTGGCGTCTTGGCGTTCGCTTTATATGCATCGGTTCTGAACTATGTCTTTGGTCAATAAGTTGGGTTGCCCGGCTCTTGTGCCTGCCCCTTTACGTTCCGCTCATTCCGCTAAAAGGGAAAAGGGATCACCCCTGCGTTTGTGCTTCCGGATAGTCTGGTCAAGCACCTCAGGGGAGAAAGCCGAAAATGGACTGTCATAGTATGCGTGATCCGATCTGTGAACCCCGAGCTAGAAGTATTATACTTCAATCCTCGTAAGCAGTTATTCTGTGTTATACGAGGAACTTGCCCTTTGTGCAGACATTGTGATGCCGGCTTCAGCCATGGTTCGTCCGAACATCACAACACTCTTGTGGCTAATCGTACGCTTCCCCTAGTCCTTTTCGCGCCCCTCCGACTAAGTGAAAGAAATAAAGCACTATAGTCCGATTGCCTAGTCTGCTGCACTATACCGCCTTCAGGTTCCGATAACACGGCTAAGGGACACGGCGCATTGGCATAGAGAGCCCATGAGTATCTACGTGGGGGATGAAGCCGATGACTCACATCTTTCACTATTAAACATCCACATATGAGTTATAAAGGAATGAAAAATCATATAAGATCAAATACTAATATCATTAAAAGTTAAAACAAGTCTTCAGACATGTTACAAGCTCAGTCAAATATATTTTCACCCGAACACTGCGACGCTATCACCCGAGCACTCTCCATCACTTCATCGAAGTATAGCTTGGGGCGTCAATGCTCCTTCCTGGGTGGCGGCAGTTCGGTGGCAACCTTCATCGAATTTAGCCCCGTCCAGTGCACCTTAGCCTTGGCAAGGGCCATCCGGACTCCTTCGATGCAGGAGGAGTGCTTGACGGTGTCGAGGCGAGGCGTAGCAGCGACCAATCTCTGCACCAGGCCGAAGTAGCTGCCTGGCAGCGGCTCGCAGGGCCATAAGCGGATGCAGAGGTCCTTCATGGCCGGCTCCGCCATCTGGTGCAGCTCCATCAACTGTTTCAACTGCTCCACCAGAAGAGGAGGACGCTCGGGGGCTCTGAACTATGCCCAGAACATCCGAGCTTCATCTTCCTCTGCCCGCGAGGCGAACGGATGATTGGCACCCACCACACTCTTCTGGAGATTGGCGGATGCGCCTGAGGATTGCCACACCTGACCCGGGTAACCAATTCGAATTTGCTATCCCCGAATACGCACTTTAGTGAGTACGGCTTACCGTCTCCTGTTTCCTTGACTTGGCACACTTGCTCCTCGTAGAACCGTCTGTCCATCTGCTCCTTCTGGAGGTTGGTTTTCATGGTGGACAGTTCGGCCGAGATTGCCTTATTCTTCTGCTCCATGGCCTCGCATCTCTCGATGGCATCCTTGAGCTCCTACTGGACCTTTGCCACACGAGCTTCATGCTTGCCACTAGTGGCCCGCATGGCAGAAAGGGCGATAGTTGTTTCTTTAGCATCCGCCCTCTCGGTGACCGTCTTGTCCTTCGTGCGCTAGAGCTCGGTGTTGAGCCTCTCCACCTCCTTCACTGAGGTTGCGCATGCAGTACACAAAGATAAAGAAGCTGCATTGACAGTACTCGGTCTATGAAACTCAGATGAAGGCATTTACATTTTGTTTCAACATACCTTGAACCTCATCAAGCCTTCAGTTTAGGGCCTCAGCTTCATCTTCGAAGTGCTTTAGCTTCCGATTTAGCTCCTCCTTCTCGGCGCCATTTATGGCCGCTGCCGATGACGAAGCCTGCATTACACACACAATTAATACATCACATGGGCTCTCAATTCCCGAATTGTAGACAATCCGATCATATGTTGGGTTATTCTTATTGGAACTATGCCCTAGAGGCAATGAATAAAGTGTTTATTATTATATTTCCTTGTTCATAATAATCGTTTATTATCCATGCTATAATTGTATTGATTGGAAACACATTACATGTGTGGGTAAATAGACAACACACTGTCCCTAGTATACCTCTAGTGAACTAGCTCGTTGATCGAAGATGGTCAAGGTTTCCTGAATATTGACATGAGATGTCATTTGATAACGGGATCACATAATTAGGAGAATGATGTGATGGACAAGACCCAAACTACAAACGTAGCATATGATCGTGTCAGTTTATTGCTACTGTTTTCTGCATGTCAAGTATGTGTTCCTATGACCATGAGATCATGCAACTCACGAACATTGGAGGAGTGCCTTGTGTGTATCAAACGTTGCAACGTAGCTGGGTGACTATAAAGGTGCTCTACAGGTATCTCTAAGGGTGTCTGTTGAGTTGGCATGGCTCAAGACTGGGATTTGTTACTCCGTGTGACGGAGAGGTATCTCACGGCCCACTCGGTAATACAACATCACAATAAGCCTTGCAAGCAATGTGACTAAGTGTTAGTTGCGAGATCTTGTCTTACGGAATGAGTAAAGAGACTTGCCGGTAACGAGGTTGAACTAGGTATGAAGATACCAACGATCGAATCTCGGGCAAGTAACATACCGAAGAACAAAGGGAACATCATACGAGATTAACTGAATCCTTGACATAGAGGCTCGACCGATAAAGATCTTCGTAAAATATGTAGGAACCAATATGGGCAACCAGGTCCCGCTATTGGTTATTGACCATAGAGGTGTCTCGGTCATGTCTATATAGTTCTCGAACCCGCAGGGTCTGCACACTTAAGGTTTGGTGACGTTTTGGTAGTATAGAGTTATGTATGTTGGTGACCGAAGGTTGTTCGGAGTCCCAGATGAGATCCCGGACATCATGAGGAGCTCCGGAATGGTCCATAGGTAAATATTGATATATAGGAAGTCCTATTTTGGTCGCCGGAAAAGTTTCGGGTTCATCGGTAGTGTACCGGGAGTGCCGGTAGTGTATCGGGAGACCATCGGGAGGGGTATTTCGACCCAAGAGGCTACATGGGCTGTGGGAGGATGAATACCAGCCCTTAGTGGGCTGGTGGAAAGTCCCACACAAGGCCCATGCAGTTTGGGAAGAAAAGCCCAATAGGAAACAGGTGGAAAAAGGCAAAAAAGGCTAAATTAGGAAGAAGTCATAATCCTACTAGGAGTGGAGGAGGAGGATTCCTCCGTCCTGGTTCGGCTGAACCTCCTTGGCTTGGAAGCCAATACTGCCTCCTATCCTCCTATATATACTAGAGGGTTTTAGGGTTTTTGCACAAGATTTTCAGCCACGTGCAACCCTACCCTCTAGTCCATAGTTTCTCCTCTAGATCGGATTTCTGTAGTGCTTAGGCAAAGCCCTGCCGGAATAGCTCCACCACCATCCCCGGAGCGCTGTCATGCTGCCGGAGAACTCTTCTTCCTCTCCGCTCCTTCTTGCTGGATCAAGACGGCGGAGATCGTCATCAAGCTATACGTGTGCTGAACGTGGAGGTCCGTCCATTCGGCGCTAGATCGGAAGGATCGTGATCAAGTTCGTGGGACGGATCGTGATCAAGTTCATGGGACGGATCGTGATTGGATCACGGGACGGATCATGATTGGATCGCGAGACGCATGACAATTTGGATCGCGAAGACGTTCAACTACACCAACCGCGTTTCTTAACGCTTCCCGCTTAGCGATCTACAAGGGTACGTAGATCCACTCTCCCTCTCGTAGATGCTCATCACCATGGATAGATCTGCCTGCACGTAGGAATTTTTTTCTTTCCAATGCAATGTTCCCCAACAGTGGCATCATGAGCTAGGTCTATGAGTAGATGAGATCTCGAGTAGAACACAAAAGGTTTGTGGGCGTTGATGCTAAGATTGCTTCCTCCCTTGGTCGGATTTTGGTTCAGCGGTATTGTGAGATGAAGCGGCCCGGAACAACATTACTCGTACGCTTACGAGAGACCGGTTCCCTCGACCGCAACTTGTTACATAGATGGCTTGCGGGTGCCAGTTTCTCTCACTTTAGTTGGATCGGATTCGACAAAGGCGGTCCTTGAGAAGGTTGAAAAGCAACTAGTGTATCACCGTTGTGGTTTTTGCGTAGATGAGAATTGTTCTTGCTAGATACCCGTAGCAGCCACGTAAAACATGCAACAACAATTAGAGGACATCTAACTTGTTTTTGCAGGGTATGTTGTGATGTGATATGGCCAATTACATGATGTGATATATGTGATGTATGAGATGATCATGTGATGTATAGATTATCACGACTTGCATGTCGATGAGTACGGCAACCGACAGGAGCTATAGGGTTGTCTTTAATTATTGTATGACCTGCGTGTCAATCATTAAGCACTATGTAATGCTTTATTTTATCGCTAAACGGTAGCAATACTAGTAGAAGCATGTTGGGCGCGACAACCCCGATGGCGACACGTTGATGGAGATCAAGATGATGGAGATCATGGTGTCTTGCCGGTGACGATGGAAATCATGCCGGTGCTTTCTAGATGGAGATCAAAAGCACAAGTTCATGGCCATATCATGTCACTTATGATTTGCATGTGATGTTAATCCTTTTATGCACCTTGTTTTTCTTAGGACGACGGTAGCATTATAAGGTGATCCCTCACTTAATTTCAAGATAAATTGTGTTCTCCCCGAGTGTGCACCGTTGTGAAAGTTCGTCGTGTTGAGACACCACGTGATGATCGGGTGTGATAGACTCTATGTTCACATACAACGGGTGCAAGCCAGTGTTGCACGTGCAGAAATCTCGGGTTAAACTTGAGGAGCCTAGCATGTACAGACATGGCCTTGGAACACAAGAGACCGAAAGGTCGAACATGAGTCATATAGTAGATATGATCAACATAATGATGTTCACCATTGAAGCCACCTCAACTCACGTGATGATCGGACTTGAGTTGGTGGATTTGGATCATGTGACACTCAGATGACCTGAGGGATGTCAATTTGAGTGGGAGCTTTAGTAATTTGATTAACTAAACTCATTATCTTGAACAATAGTCTAAGTAAACTTTGCATATTTATGTTGTAGATCAATGGCTCGCGCAGTAGCACCCCTGAATTTTAATGCATTCCTAGAGAAAGCTAAGTTGAAAGATGATGGAAGTAACTTTGTTGACTGGGCCCGTAATCTAAGGATTATCCTCATGGCTTCCCAGAAATCATATGTCCTTGATGCACCGCTTGGTGACCAACCAGAAGACATGACCTCCGAAGATGTTAAGAACGCTTGGGAGGCACGTATTGGAGATTACTCAATAGTTCAGTGTGCAATATTGTATGGCTTAGAACCGGGACTTCAAAGACGTTTTGAACGTCATGGAGCATATGAGATGTTCCAGGAGTTGAAGTTTATCTTTCAGAAGAATGCCCGGATCGAGAGCTATGAATCCTCTGATAAGTTCTATGCTTGCAAGATGAAGGAGAACGGGTCTATCAGTGAACATATACTCAGAATGTCTGGGTTTTCAACTCGTCTAGCGGAGTTGGGAATTGCCCTTCCGCCAGAGGCGATCACTGACAGAGTTCTTCAATCACTGCCACCTAGTTACAAGAGCTTTGTGATGAACTATAACATGCACGGGATGAACAAGTCAGTTGCCGAGCTGTTTGCGATGCTAAAAGTCGCTGAGTCTGAAATCCAGAATGAACATCAAGTGTTGATGGTCAATAAAACCACTAGTTTCAAGAAAAATGGCAAGGTTAAGGGCAAGGGCAAGAAGGGTAAAACCAACAAGGATGGCAAAGCAGTTGCTACTCCTGTAAACAAGCCCAAGCATGGACCGAAGCCAGAAACTGAGTGCTTTCATTGCAAGGGAACTGGTCACTGGAAGCAGAACTGCCCCAAATACCTGGCTGACAAGAAGGCGGCCAACGACAAACAAGGTATATATGATATACATGTTATTGATGTGTACCTTGCTAGCTCTCGTAGTAGTGCCTGGATATTTGATACTGGTTTGGTTGCTCACATTTGCAACTCAAAGCAGGAACTACGGAATAAACGAAGGCTGGCGAAGGACGAAGTGACGATGCGCGTGGGAAATGGTTCCAAGGTTGATGTGATCGCCGTCGGCATGCTCTCTCTTCGATTACCATCGGGATTAGTAATCAACCTGAATAATTGTTATTTAGTACCTGCGTTAAGCATGAACATTATATGTGGATCTTGTTTATTGCGAGACAGTTACTCATTTAAATCAGAGAATAAAGGTTGTTCCATTTATATGAGTAATATCTTTTATGGTCATGCACCCAATATTAGGGGTTTATTCATATTGAATCTTGATAGCGATGACACACATGTTCATAACATTGATGCCAAAAGATGTAGAGTTGATAATGATAGTACCACTTTCTTGTGGCACTGCCGTTTAGGTCATATTGGTGCAAAACGCATGAGGAAGCTCCATGCTGATGGACTTTTGGAGTCACTTGATTTTGAATCACTTGACACATGTGAACCATGCCTCATGGGCAAGATGACTAAAACGCCGTTCTCTGGAACAATGGAATGGGCATGTGACTTATTGGAAATCATACATACTGATGTGTGCGGTCCAATGAATGTTACAGCGCGTGGTGGATATCGTTATTTTCTCACCTTCACTGATGACTTAAGTAGATATGGGTATATTTACTTAATGAAACACAAGTCTGAAACGTTTGAAAAGTTCAAGCAATTTCAGAGTGAAGTTGAGAATCATCGTAACAAGAAGATTAAGTTCCTGCGATCTGATCGAGGAGGTGAATATCTGATTTATGAGTTTGGCAGTCACTTAAGACAGTGTGGAATTGTTTCACAGTTGACACCGCCCGGAACACCACAGCGTAATGGTGTGTCCGAACGTCGTAATCGAACCTTATTAGATATGGTGCGTTCTATGATGTCTCTTGCTGATTTGCCACTATCGTTTTGGGGTTATGCATTAGAGACAGCTGCATTCACTTTAAATAGGGCACCATCAAAATCCGTTGAGACGACACCATATGAACTACGGTTTGGCAAGAGGCCAAAGTTGTCGTTTCTTAAAGTTTGGGGATGTGATGCTTATGTCAAAAAGCTTCAGCCTGAAAAGCTGGAACCCAAAGCGGAGAAATGCGTCTTCATAGGATACCCGAAAGAGACAGTCGGGTATACCTTCTATCTCAGATCCGAAGGCAAAGTGTTTGTCGCTAAGAACGGAACATTTCTTGAGAAAGAGTTTCTCTCGAAAGAATTGAGTGGGAGGAAAATAGAGCTCGATGAGGTTATTGAACCTTTACTTCAACCAGAAAGTAGCATAGCGCAGAAAGATGTTTCTGTGGAACCTACGATGGTAGAAGAGGAAGTTAATGATGATGATCATGAAGCTTCGGATCAAGCCACTATTGAACCTCGTAGGTTGACAAGGCCACGTACTACTCCTGAGTGGTACGACAACCCTGTCTTGGAGGTCATGTTGTTGGACAACAATGAACCTACGAGCTATGGAGGAGCAGTGATGGGCCCGGATTCCGAAAAATGGTTAGAGGCCATGAAATCCGAGATGGGATCCATGTATGAAAACAAAGTATGGACTTTGGAAGTATTACCCGAAGGGCGAAAGGCCATTCAGAGCAAATGGATCTTTAAGAAGAAGACAGACGCAGACGGTAATGTCACCGTCTATAAAGCTCGACTTGTGGCAAAGGGTTTTTCACAAGTTCAAGGAGTTGACTATGATGAGACCTTCTTACCCGTAGCGATGCTTAAGTCCGTCAGAATCATGTTAGCAATAGCTGCATATTTCGACTATGAAATTTGGCAGATGGATGTCAAAATTGCGTTCCTCAACGATTTCCTTGAGGAAGAGTTGTATATGATGCAACCGGAAGGTTTTGTCGATCCAGAGAATGCTGACAAAGTTTGCAAACTCCAGCGATCCATTTATGGGCTGGTGCAAGCATCTCGGAGTTGGAATAAGCGCTTTGATGAGGTGATCAAAGCGTTTGGTTTTATACAAGTTTATGGAGAAGCTTGTATTTACAAGAAAGTGTGTGGGAGCTCTATAACGTTTCTAACATTATATTAGGATGACATATTGCTGATTGGAAACAATATAGAAATGCTAGAAAGCGTGAAGGAATATTTGAACAAGAGTTTTTCAATGAAGGACCTAGGAGAAGCTGCTTTCATATTAGGCATTAAGATGTATAGAGATAGATCGAGACGCTTAATAGCACTTTCACAGAGCACGCACCTTGATAAAGTTTTGAAGAACTTCAAAATGGATCAGTCCAAGAAGTGGTACTTGCCTGTGTTACAAGGTGTGAAGTTGAGTAAGACTCAATGCCCAGTGACTGTAGAAGATAGAGAAAAGATGAGTGTCATCCCCCTATGCTTCAACCATAGGCTCTATCATGTATGCAATGTTGTGCACAAGACCCAATGTCAGCCTTGCCATAAGTATGGACGGAAGGTTTCAAAGTGATCCTGGAATGGAGCACTGGGCAGCGGTCAAGAATATCCTTAAGTACCTGAAAAGGACTAAGGAAATGTTTCTCGTTTATGGAGGTGATGAAGATCTCGTCGTAAAGGGTTACGTCGATGGAAGCTTTGACACCGATCCGGATGACTCTAAGTCGCAAACCGGGTACGTATTTATTCTCAGCGGGGGAGCGGTAAGCTGGTGTAGTTCCAAGCAAAGCGTGGTAGCCGATTCTACATGTGAAGTGGAGTACATCGCAGCCTCGGAGGCGGCGAAGGAAGGTGTCTGGATGAAGAAGTTCATGACAGATTTTGGAGTAGTGCCCAGTGCATTGAATCCAATGAACCTGTTGTGTGACAACACTGGTGCCATTGCTCTGGCCAAGGAACCAAGGTTTCATAAGAGGACCAGACACATAAAGTGACGCTTCAACTCCATCCGCGATTACATCGAGGAGAAGGACATAAATATTTGCAAAGTGCACACGGATCTGAATGTTGCAAACCCGTTGACTAAACCTCTTCCAAGGGCTAAACATGATCAACACCAAAACTGCATGGGTGTTCGATTCATTACCATGTAAATCACATAGTGATGTGAACTAGATTATTGACTCTAGTGCAAGTGGCAGACTGATAGAAATATGCCCTAGAGGCAATGAATAAAGTGTTTACTATTATATTTCCTTGTTCATGATAATCGTTTATTATTCATGCTAGAATTGTATTGATTGGAAACACATTACATGTGTGGGTAAATAGACAACACATTGTCCCTAGTATACCTCTAGTGAACTAGCTCGTTGATCAAAGATGGTCAAGGTTTCCTGGCCATTGACATGAGATTTCATTTGATAAAGGGATCACATCATTAGGAGAATGATGTGATGGACAAGACCCAAACTGCAAACGTAGCATATGATCGTGTCAGTTTATTGCTACTGTTTTCTGCATGTCAAGTATGTGTTCCTATGACCATGAGATCACGCAACTCACGAACATCGGAGCAGTGCCTTGTGTGTATCTAACATCGCAACGTAACCGGGTGACTATAAAGGTGCTCTACAGGTATCTCCGAGGGTGTGTGTTGAGTTGGCATGGCTCAAGACTGGGATTTGTTACTCCGTGTGACGGAGAGGTATCTTAGGGCCCACTCGGTAATACAACATCACAATAAGCATTGCAAGCAATGTGACTAAGTGTTAGTTGCAGGATCTTGTATTACGGAACGAGTAAAGAGACTTGCCAGTAACGAGGTTGAATTAGGTATGAAGATACCGACGATCGAATCTCGGGCAAGTAACATACCGAAGAACAAAGGGAACATCATACGGGATTAACTGAATCCTTGACATAGAGGTTCGACCGATAAAGATCTTCGTATAATATGTAGGAACCAATATGGGCATCCAGGTCCCTCTACTGGTTATTGACCGTAGAGGTGTCTCGGTCATGTCTACATAGTTTTCGAACCCGTAGGGTCTGCACACTTAAGGTTTGGTGACGTTTCGATAGTATAGAGTTATGTATGGTGGTGACCAAAGGTTGTTAGGAGTCCCGGATGAGATCTCGAACATCATGAGGAGCTCCAAAATCGTTCGGAGGTAAAGATTGATATATAGGAAGTCCTATTTTGGTCGCCGGAAAAGTTTCGGGCTCATCGGTAGTGTACCGGGAGACCATCGGGAGGGGTATTTCGACCCAAGAGGCTACATGGGCTGTGGGAGGATGAATACCAGCCCTTAGTGGGATGGTGGAAAGTCCCACACAAGGCCCATGCAGTTGGGAAGAAAAGCCCAAAAGGAAAAAGGTGGAAAAAGGCAAAAAAGGCTAAATTAGGAAGGAGTCCTAATCCTACTAGAAGTGGAGGAGGAGGATTCCTCCCTCCTGGTTCGGCCGAACCTCCTTGGCTTGCAAGCCAAGGCTGCCTCCTCTCCTCCTATATATACAGTAGGGTTTTAGGGTTTTTTCACAAGATTTTCAGCCACATGCAACCCTACCCTCTAGTCCATAGTTTGTCCTCTAGATCGGATTTCTGCAGTGCTTAGGCGGAGCCCTGCCGGAATAGCTCCACCACCATCGCCGGAGCGCCGTCACACTGCCGGAGAACTCTTCTTCCTCTCCGCTCCTTCTTGCTGGATCAAGACGGCGGAGATCGTCATCAAGTTGTACGTGTGCTGAACGTGGAGGTGTCGTCCGTTCGGCGCTAGATCGGAAGGATCGTGATCAAGTTCGCGGGACGGATCCTGATTTGATCATGGGACGGATCGTGATTGGATTGCGCGACGCACGGCGTTTTGTATCGCGAAGACGTTCGACTACACCAACCGCATTTCTTAACGCTTCCTGCTTAGCGATCTACAAGGGTACGTAGATCCACTCTCCCTCTCGTAGATGCTCATCACCATGGATAGATCTGCGTGTGCGTAGGAAATTTTTTGTTTCCCATGCAACGTTCCCCAACAATTCTAACATGCTTGACACTTAAAGTGCTTATAGGGCGGTATCGGATTCAGATGTGACCCCTAGGTGAGCTTTTTCACCTCACCTAGGGCTCGGGGCCTGCCATGTATACAATGCGAATCAATAAAAAACTTTGCAAAATAAACATCGGGTGACTTACTTGATAGCCCGCAAGGAGACCTTTGAAGGCCTCCTTCAGTCCGTTGTCAACAGACTGGACGCTCTTTAGTATCGCACCCATAAGGGTGCGGTGATCCTCTAGGATGGAGGCGCTCGATAGAGCCTCCTCCATGGCCGACCACCTATCTGTCGGTGGTGCCGGTGATGATTGGATTCCCCGATCACCCACCAGGGATTGGACCGGCGCCTCTAGAGGCATAGTGCGCTGCGGAGACGTTCTCGGAGGGGACTGAGCACCCGCTCATCCGTCCTCCTCGGTATCCAGGCGAGGTGCTGCCCCCAGTCTTCCGTGGGCGAGGTGTTAGCCTCGGCCACGGTGCCAACTCCCTCGCCGTCGGTGTCCACCTCCATAGGATTGGGATGGGACGACACCTCCATGGTATCCTTCGTGGTGCCTGGAGTGGTGGGATGTGAGGAATCCCCGCTCTCGCTACTTCGGTGGGTGGGGTCTCCCCGTCCAATATCACCTCAATAAGGATAACACGCGAGGGGGGCTGCAAGGCCAATAACCTGCATGTTAGCAAACTATAAATCTACTCATAATGAACAGGAGGGTCTTCGGATCCGAACCTTTTGGGGGGGCAGGCTTGACCCTTAGGCTCCTTTCTGGAACCTCCTCGGGGTCTTTGGACGTGGAGCTCGAGTCTGAACTATCGTCGAACAGAACCACCCGCATTCGCCGTGCCCTCTTCGGGGTAGGAGAAGCGACCTGCTCCGGGGCGTCCGAAGACACCGCTTTCTTCCTGGCACAGGGGGAATTGCCTCCCCCCACTCCCTCGACCTTGGCCTCCTCCTCCTCTTCTTCTTCTTCCTCCTCCTCCTAATTTGAGGAGGCGGGGGGGGGGTCTTCGGATGCGGCATCAGGCTAGTCCCTGATGCGAAGGCCAGCCTGGCCTGGTTTCTTCTTCTTCTCTTTCTTCGTGGGAGCCTCGTAAGGCTTCACCACGAGCATCTTGGCTAACATCCCGGTCCTCTCGTCTTCGGGCTGAGGCACCGGACTGTTGATGTTGACGGCTTTCTTCAACCATCTCTATTTGGACATATCGGATAAGAGGTTATAGGAATTTTCTGTGTAATGAAGCCGACCAAGCTGGGGTATATCGTACCTCGGAATCGGGCTTGGCGGCATGCATACCCTTGTCCTCCTCCTCGGACGGCCATCTCTTCGTAGATTTGAAGAGCGCCTTCCACAACTTCTCCCATGTTCTGCGGAAGAGATTCCGGACTATAGGCTCGGCTTCGAGTTCTCGATCCCACAGGGGGTGTCCCCGTGCTGACAGGGGAGGATGCGTCTTCGGAGCATCAACTGGATCACATTGGTCAACTTGGCGCCCTCCTCGACCAAGGAGTAGATGCGCTTCTGCAGATCGGTCACCTCCTTCCCCAATCCCCAAACAAGGCCCTTTTCGAGCCATGAACCAAGTCTGGTGGGGGGACCAGATCTGAATGCGGAGGCAGGGAGCTGGCCTTCTTCTTGTGATTTGGTGACGTAGAACCACTCCTTTTGTCACCCCTTGATGGTGTCGACGAGGGTGCCCGGCGGCCACCCGACGTGGGTGAGCTTGCCGATGACGGCCTCGCCGCAATCCGCGTGCTTGCCGCTGACACACTTGGGCTTGATGTTGAAGACCTGCAGCCAGAGCCCGAAGTGTGGCTCTATGTGCAAGAAGGCCTCGCAGACGAGGATGAACACCGAGATGTGCATGATGGAGTTCGGCGGGATGTCGTGGAAGTTGAGGCCGTAGAAGAACATCAGCCCCCTGACAAAGGGGTGGAGTGGGAAGCTCAACCCCCTGATGAAGTGGGGGATGAACACCACCCTCTCGCCTGGCTTGGGGGTGGAGATCACTTGGGGGCGGAGAGACCTAGATCTGTGCTCCGAAGGCGCAAGGGAATGGGAGGCAGAGAAGTCGAATGCAGAGCGTAAAAAGCCTTTGGGGTTTTCATTCTCTTTTTATGAGGCCTATCAATTTGGACTCCCCTCTCTGCGCCGTGGATCCCTCCATTTTCCTGAGACGCGTGAGCCGTTGCATGCGCATTATTAAGTATATCCCATGTAAAACGGGACACGATCGGTATATTGATAGATCGTGATGATTAAAACGACCTCGAACCGTGAATTGATTCTATGCAATTTGCCTAGTGATCGTGGTGGGCCGTAGCCTTTCGACAGAATGGTCGTCAGAGGGCTGTTGTTTACCCCCTGACATTTGGCCTTCAAAGCCAATCAATTTACAGTATTTGGACATGCCACTATGCGGGAGACTACTTGTCATCGGAGACCGAACTATGGTTCGGCAGGAAGGAACTCACCTTGCAAGCCGAAGACTCTGTACGCGAAGCAGTCAGTGCTGAAGACCCTTGGCATTGGAGGCAAGTTCGGGGGATACTGAGGGAGTCCTGGATCAGGGGGTCCTCGAATAGCCGACCTATTTTTCTGGGCTGGACTATGAGAGACACTTACCAAACATCGGAAGATTTGAAGGCCCAGTCTCCAGGATGGAAGCTTCGGGAAGTACGGCTTGCGTTCTACGTCTGATGTAGTAATTAGGCATGTTTATCTCTTCAGCATGTAACCGACCATGTGTAAACCCTGGGCGTCTTCGACAACTATATAAGCCGGAGGGTTTTAGGGTATAGCCATACAACAACTCATCTAGGGTTAGCAATACGATCTCGAGGTAGATCAACTTTGTAACCCCTCACATCATCAATACAACCAAGCAGGACATAGGGTATTACCACCATAGGAGGGCCCGAACCTGGGTAAACTCGTGTCCCCTTCGTCTCCTGTTATCGTCGATTTTAGTCCCACCGTTCGGGACCCCTACCAGAGATCCACCGGTTTTGACACCAACAGACGTCTCGTCTTGTCATCAATGAAGAGGTCCGCAACGGGGACATTTCCCCCCCGGACAGATCTTCGCCTTCGACAGCGTTGTGCCGCGCATTGATTCCGCTGGCCATCTAGGCCATGTTGAGAGCTTCGCCCCTGATCGAGAGGTCAGATTTGGAAACTTAGAGTTCTCCATTGACCCTCGGGGTGGCTTGTCGTTAATCGGGCTCGCAGCTTCCCCTATAGCCTCCGAGGACTCTGAGGCTTTAACCTCGAGCCCCTTCTTCGGACATGCCTACGGGGTCACCCATAGCGTTGGGCCGATCTCCTATTCCGGTATAGCCATTAAGCCAGATGACCGGATGCATGTTCTTGTCGAACTGTTCCCATGTCTGGACGTCTTGGAGGAGAACTCCACAAGTTCCGAACAACTGGATCTGATCGGGCCCTCAGCGGTCGACGAAGCCTTAGATCGGATATCGTCGATGAGGATCACCGACGATCAATCCCCGATCTATGCTCAGTTCGGTTATGGTGCGGGCGAGGACGAAGATTTCGACCTACCCACCACCCACTTGATAGCCACTATTGAAGATTTAACCGACATGTTGGACTATGCCTTCGAGGAGGCAGAATACATGGATGAAAAAGGCCGTGCTTCCACCCCCATTAACACCGGGAGGTGGGCCACCACTTCCACATCTGACGTCTACATGGTAGATACTCCTTCCACTAATGGCGACAACACGCCTTGCGGCGATGGCGATAAATCGGGCGATGCGTCGTCAAGGCGTCGGAAACCGCATAAGCGGTCCAGAGGCAAAAAGGGAAGGAAAGCTATTATTAACAACAGGGACGGTAATACCCCCGCTGACCATGGCAATCATGATATCCCCGAACACCCATTAGAGGGTCCGGAAGGGCCTGAGGACCAAAACAACACCGTTAACATCAACAACTCTGAAGACGATAATTACCTTCCCCCCGTCGAGAAGGAAGATATACCGGAAGCCGATGACTTGTACATCGTTGATAACCTCGAAGATTAGGAAGAAATCAGGCAACGGCTCATAGAAATGGCTCGCGGCCTAAAGGCTAAAGAATGACAACTCAAAGCCGAACAGGACAACCTCAATGATCGATGAACAAAAGTCCTCTCAAACAAGGAAGTATACGACACCGGTCCATCAAACCAGCCCAAAAGCTACCCAAGGAGGAGGCTTCTGCCACAATTCGAGGATGAACCCACTAATACTCCGTCTCCAAACCGTACTCCATACGACAAGCCGGACCGCCCCCCCTCCTGGTCGGGACAGGACGGCTGACGACAAAGTTATATACCAACAGTGCCCCGAAGACGGGGCAAGGAGCCATTAGTGCCCAACGACAGGTTTGACCTACGAGATGACCTAGATCACAAAGCAGGCCGTACAAGATCCATCTATGGATCCATAGAGTACTCACCCAACAGACGGGGTGGGTAGCAACAGAGTCCAGGAACGTAACTGGCCCCACACAGACGTCGAATACAGGCGCGACATAGCACGGGCCAAAGGCGCTGCTCACCCACTATGCTTCGCAGATGAGGTAATGTGGCATCAGTTCCCCGAGGGGTTTAAACCCGTGAATATAGAATAGTATGACGGGACCACTGACCCAACCGTATGGATTGAGGACCTCCTCCTCCATATCCACATGGCGCGAGGAGACGATCTCCATGCCATCAAATATCTACCTCTTAAGTTTAAGGGGCCAGCTCGACACTGGTTAAACAACCTCCCCAAAAACTCCATTGGATGCTGGGAAGACCTGGAAGATGCGTTCCGCTCTAACTTCCAGGGAACCTACATCCGCCCGCTAGACTCTTCCGATCTCAGCAATGTTGTCTAGAAGCCCGGCGAGTCTGTTCGACAATTCTGGAATTGGTTCTTGACTAAGAAGAACCAAATCATCGATTGCCCGAATGCTAAGGCCATAGACTCCTTCTGGCACAATATTCGGGACAAATTGCTGGCCCGCCAGCTAGGCTAGGACAAACCTTGGACCATGTCAGCTCTTACCTCCCTCATGACCCCCTTTTGCACGGGGGAAGACAATTGGCTGGCAAGACGCAGCCACAATTCCGAAGATCCCCTAGCATTTGAAGCCCGGGATGGCAACATAAAACCAAAGTGCAATAAGAATAAGCGCCTGCACAATAATAGCGATGCCGATGACACGACTATAAATGTCGGATTCCGCAACTCCCGACCTCGGCAGTGGAAGAATCCTCCTAAAGGCGACCGTGATGGACCCACTCAGTTGGAGAAGATCATGGAAAGGACTTGCCAAATCCATGGGACTTCGCAGAAGCCCGCCAACCACACACACCGCAACCGTTGGGTGTTTAAACAGGCCGGCAAGATACCACCCAAGGACCAAGGCAAAAGCTCTCGCAGCGAGGGCGAGGATGAGCCTCGGGGTCCAATTGGGGGCGGACAAAAGAAATTCGCTCCCAAAGTCAAAACAGTGAACATGGTATATGCCACCCATATACCCAAGAAGGAGAGGAAGCGCGCCCTTCGGGAGGTCTACGCTGTGGAACCCATAGCCCCGAAGTACAACCCATGGTTGGCATACCCAATAACCTTTGATCGACATGATCACCCAACCAGTATCCGTCATGGGGGTTCGGCAGCCCTCGTCCTGGACCGCATTATAGATGGGTATCACCTCATAAAAGTCCTAATGGACGGAGAAAGTAGCCTCAACCCGATTTACTCAAATACAGTGAAAAAGATGGGCATAGATCTGCCAAGGATCAAACCCAGCAGCACTACCTTCAAAGGAGTGATCCCAGGCGTTGAGACCCGATGTACGGGTTATTTAACTCTAGAAGTTGTGTTCGGATCGCCCGATAACTTTGGCAGCGAAGACTTGATATTCGACATTCTGCCCTTCCGCAGCGGCTATCACGCGTTGCTTGGTCGGACAACGTTTGCTTGTTTCAATGCAGTCCCACATTACACATACCTCAAGCTCAAGATCTTGGGCCCCAAGGGGGTCATTACTGTCAACGGCAATATAGAGCGCTCCCTTAGAATTGAGGAACATGCGCTCGCCCTAGCATCTGAATTTAGCTACAAAGAAGATCGACAAGTTCCGACATCCGCCATAAAGGCACACAAGGCTGGGAAGCGAGTTCGGCTTCAGACTGAAAACTCATCTCCTTCCTCCCACTACAAAACCTTAAGACCAGCAAAGTACGTGCCGAGGAGGCACAACTTCGCACTTAAGATTCCGTGGGTAGCGGTGGGGAAATAAAGATGGGTGTTCGGCTGATCCGAACCTCTACCATCAACATGTCTTCGGACTAAATGCAGGCGCTCCTAAAAGAGCCTGCCTATGGCATGAAGCTCACATACAATTCGGTGGCCTCTCAATACTTTGTTTGCAAAATTCGTCCGCCGAACACTAAGACCCATCAAGGTGCGTCTACGAGCAGGAGTCAACTAGCAACGGGGCATATCAAGGACGTCAGGTTATCAATTAATGTTGAGTTGTATGCCACCCGTGATCATCTTTATCGGGCTTTGGTGCATTTGTTGCCAACAGTCACCGCGGGGATACATCCGGAGAACATCCTTTACCCACTTCGGACTGCGTTTCCTCTAGGTCTTGAGTGGCCTGATGTTGGAGGTCGTGTTCTGGCACATGGACCTGCGCTCCTGCTTAGTATGCAGCGTATACACCATAGTTTGCACGGGATGCAGAACCCTACCACCAGGTTCAGCATTCAGGGTCATCTGCAGTTCTGTGGGTTCTTTCATTGTCCCCGGCGTTGATGTAGCCTTTTTCTATGTCCGTTGTTGTATCCCTCTACTGCGTGCCTGCGTGCCGCCTAGTTGTTTAGGTTAATTTCATGCTAGACCTATCATCTATGTTGTAACAGACTTATGGTTCGTAATAGACCTATGTATGGATCTGTATGTTGAATTCGAACAACTATGTCGTATTTATTGCACTTCCTTCATTGAGCAATTTATTTCATAAATAACTCATTGTCTTTGCAATGCCCAATGCTAAAATACCACTATTAATTGTTTCGACAGAACGGTTAGGAAAGCTGGTCGTGGTCATGGTGCGGCTGACCACCCACCGCCACCTGAATACATGGCTGGTATGATGCAGCAGTTTGAACTAAATCGCCAATTTTTGCAAGGGCTTATGGACCAGTTCCCAAGGCCGAACATGAATCAACAACCAGCCCCAATGACTCTGCAAGACTTCATGCGCCTCAACCCTGTGATCTACCGCAGCTCAACTCAGCCGCTTGACGAGATGACTGGCTCCGTGACATCACTTATGAGCTGGAATCTTCAGGCGCCCCAGAGGCTAGCTATGTCACCTTTGCCTCGTACTTTTTGAAGGGTCCCGCTGCTCAATGGTGGGACAGTCACAGGCACTCACAGCCTGTTGGAACAATCATCACCTGGCCAGAGTTCCAAGCTGCATTCTGTGCTCGCCATATTCCTCAGGGAATGATGGACAAGAAGAAGCGTGAGTTCCGCAATCTCGTCTAGGGCAACAAGACTATGGATGCATATCAGCGGGAATTTCTGGACTTATCTTGCTATGCTGAAGAAGATGTTGCAACTGATGCTCGTAGGCAGGAGAAGTTCCATGAAGGCCTCCACCCTGATATCGAACTGGCCCTCCTTGTTCAGGACTTTGACAACTTCGCCACCTCGTGAACAAGTCCATAATAGTGGAAATAGGTCTACATGACTACAAGGACAGCAGCAAGCACAACCGTGACATGGGCTCATCTTTAGGCTCAACAAGTCAGAAACGCAAGATCTGGATTCCCCACAACATGTACCATGCACCTGCTCCTGCTCCAAGGCCGTCCTATGCTGCACCTCGTCTGCCTCTACCCCCAACTAGGCAGCCGAGGCTTCTAGCTTCGCGACCCCGTGCTCCTGTTCCCCCTTCTCGTCCCGAGGATGGGTTGTGCTTCAAGTGTGGTCGTCTAGGACACCATGCTAGAGAATGCAAGCAGAATCAGAATTAACTTGCATTGCCTTCCAACTAATCCCGCAACAACAATGCCAGGCCTGCTCAGGGACATGTTCAAGTTAACAATGTTGATCTGAATGAAGCTCAAGACCAGCCTGCTACTGTGATGGGTACTCTCCTCGCCAACTCGGTACCAGCTTCTATATTGTTTGATACAGGAGCATCACATTCGTGTATGTCTTAAGATTTTGCATACATGCATGGCATTAAGTACAAGGACATGAACACCCCAATAGTGGTAAACACCCCCGCTGGCCAATGTCAAACCTCCATGTTTTGTCCAGATGTCCCCATTGAAATAGAAGGGCTGGAATTCCATGCTTTCCCATTTTATTGAAGTCCTCCAAGATCTGGGAATGGATTGGTTGAAAGCACATACTGCTTCTATCGTTTGTGCCATCAAAACTGTCCACCTCATGCTACCATGTTCATCTTGTTCGGGATGCTGAAGCCCGACTATATTCCATGAATGCATTAAATGAGTCACCTCTTGAGGGGATTGAAAACATTGTAGTTGTCCGGGATTTCCAAGATGTTTTTTCGGAACAACTCCCAGGGATTCCCCCTGCTAGAGCTGTCGAGTTTGTCATCGACTTGGTAACTGGTACCACTCCTATAGCCAAGCGTCCGTATAAGATGCCACCACAAGAGCTCCTTGAACTTAAGCAAGAAATTGACAATTCACTACAGTTGGGTTTCATTCGTCCAAGTTCCTTTGCTTGGGGAGCACCTTCTCTCTTTGTTAAGAAGAAGGATGGGACAAACCGTCTGGTCCAGGATTATCGACCAATCAACCAAGCTACAATTAAGAACAAATATCCGCTACCTCAGATCAATGATTTGCATGATCAACTTGCTGGTGCCTCAATTTTCTCTAAGCTTGACTTGAGGTTGGGCTACCATCAGATCCGTGTTCGTGAAGAGGATATTCCGAAGACCGCATTTGTTACTCGCTATGGTTCATACGAGTACACCGTCATGTCTTTCGGTTTAACCAATGCTCCAGTGACCTTCTCTCGTTTAATTAATTATATCTTCATGGACTACCTTGACAAATTCGTCATGGTTTATCTGGATGATATTCTGGTATTTTCCAAGAATAAGGAAGAGCATGCTGAACTTCTTCGTCTTGTACTGATAAGACTTCAGGAACATCAGCTATATGCCAAGTATTCCAAGTTTGAGTTCTGGATGGACGAAGTCACCTACCTTGGTCATGTGATCTTCAAGGATGGTATTGTAGTCAACCCTGAACGAGTTCAGTCTATTCTTGACTGGACTCCCCCGAAGAATGTCAAGCAAGTCAGAAGTTTTCTCTTTCTCGCCAGCTATTGCCATTTGTTGAGAACTTCTCCAAGATTGCAAAGCCCTTAACCAATCTGCTTCACAAAGATGTTAAGTATGAGTGGACAGAAAAATGTCAGGAGAGCTTTCAGGCACTTAAAGACAAATTGACATCTGCTCCAGTGCTTGCTCCTCCGGTTACCCGTAAGGACTTTGTCATTTATTGTGACGTTTCGCGTCAGGGAATAGGCTGTGTCCTAATGCAGGAGCGCAGAGAGGTTGCTTATGCATCTCGTCAATTGCGCCCTCATGAAGAGAACTACCCAGTTCATGACCTTGAACTTGCTGCAGTAATACATGCACTAAAGGAGTGGAGACAATACCTTGTTGGTAATCGATGCGAGATCTACACCGATCACCAAAGTCTGAAGTACTTGTTTACTCAGCCAGATTTGAATCTCCGCCAACATAGATGGATGGAGCGCATAGCAGATTACAACATGGGAATTTCTTATACACCTGGCAAGGCTAATGTAATGGCTGATGCTTTGAGCCACAAGTCATATTGCAATCACCTTCAGGTTCACAAGGTTCACCCCCTTCTTCAAGACGAATATCGCAAGCTGAACCTCCATATTGTTCCTCAGGGTTACCTCGTTCTCCCTCCTGAAGAGTTCCGCAAGATGAACCTTCCTGTTGTTAACCAGGGTTCTTTGAGTAACCTGGTTGTTGAACCAGATCTTGTGGGCGGTATTAAAACAAAGTAGGGCTGTGACAACGAATTCGAAAGGATTAAATACTATCTGTCGGAAGGTAAACCCTCATGTTTCACCGTTGCTGATGATGGTGTTGTGTACTTCAAGGGACGCTTATTCGTTCCAACAAAAAGGGAAAACCTAAATATGACTGATAGAATACTGAAAGAAGCTCATGATACTCCGTTGTCTATTCATCCAGGTAGTACCAAGATGTACCGAGACATCCGTCAAAGGTTTTGGTGGTCAAATATGAAACAAGACATTGCTCGCTATGTTTCAGAATGCGACACTTGCTGTCGTATCAAAGCGGAACATCAGAAGCCTGTTGGAACTCTGCAACCTATTTCAATTCCTAAATGGAAATTGGATCATGTTGAAATGGACTTCGTCACTGGGTTTCCCAGGTGGCATAAGGGTAATGATGTTATTCTTGTAGTCATTGACCGACTATCCAAAGTTGCACATTTTCTGGCTGTCAAGGAAACTATGACTGCTAGTTAGCTAGCAGATCTTTACATGTCGAGAGTTGTTTCCCTCCACAGTATTCCATTGGTGATTAGTTCAGTCCGTGGCAGTTTGTTCACTTCAAGATTCTGGGCAAGTTTCCAGGAAGCCATGGGAACTCATTTGTCCTTCAGCACCGCTTTTCACCCTCAATCCCAGGGACAAATTGAAAGAGTCAATCAGATTCTCGAAGACATGCTTCGAGATTGTGTCATTTCTTTTGGCAAGAAATGGGAGGAATCTCTCCCGTATGATGAGTTCTCCTACAATAATAGCTATCAAGCTAGTCTGAAGATGGCTCCTTTTGAAGTATTATATGGACGTAGGTGTCGGACTCCTCTGAATTGGTCACAAGCTGGGGAACGTACACTTATTGGTCCGGATATTATCCAACATGCCGAAGATCAAGTCCGCATTATTCATGCAAATCTGAAGGCTGCTCAGTCTCGTCAGAAGAGTCAGTATGACCGTCATCACAAAGATATGGTCTATCAACTTGGTGAGAAGGCTTATCTTCAAGTCATGCCAATGAGAGGTACACACCGTTTCGGGATCAAGGGCAAGATGGCTCCTCGATATATTGGTCCTTTCACTGTTCTCAAAAGGCATGGAAAAGTGGCATATCAACTGGAACTACCGCCAAACCTTTCTCAGGTTCACGATGTGTTCCATGTGTCACAGCTTCGTCGCTGCTTCAATGATCCTATCCGAGCAGTAGACCATGATATGCTTGAACTCCAACAAGATCTTTCTTACGAAGAACAACCAGTCTGCATTCTTGATGAAACCAAACGTCGGACTCGTCAGAAGGTTACCAAGTTCTTCAAAGTGCAGTGGACAAATCATTCTGAAGATGAGGCCAATTGGGAACGCGAAGATCACCTTCGTGCCGAATACCCTGGGCTCTTTTCATCTACTTCTTAATTCTCGGGACGAGAATTCTTGTTAGTAGGGGAGAATTGTGACGCCCTGGATTTCTGCTAGAGTGATCATTGTAATTAAGCTACAGTAATGACATGGTGAGCAACTAATTATTTTTCTAAGTGGAATATGATCAAGATGGAATTTCAAATTCCAATTCAAAATCCCATTCAAATGCTCTATAGTTTCAAGTGACAAATTTCCATCCTCAAAAATCAAAGATAAAATGTTGCATGCTTGTGAAATATTCCAAAATAAATAATGTTGGGGAAAACAACATCACCAAGATTCTGGTGTGGCCCCACCATTAATAACAGTAGCTGAAAGTATTTTTAAATCAATTTAAATTCAAATTGAAAATACAAGCAGTTTCAAATAATCCCCAAAGTTGTTGTGGACCTTAGGAATAATGCATATTGTTTTGTGGACCATGTCCCACATTTTTGCTAAGGCAAATAGTGGCTAAAAATAATTAAAACAGAAATTACAAATAACAAAAATAGAAATAAAACAAAAATGGAAAAAGAAAAAAGGGGGAAACCCCCTTCCCCACTGGGTCGGCACCAACTGGCCCAACCCCACCAGCCCACTCCCCCGTCGTCTCCCTCCTCTATAGCGATCGGAGCGGTCGCTACAAAGCGGCGAGCTCGCCCGTCGCCGACGCACCGCGTCACCCCCGACGTCGTGGGGGATAAGAACGACCCCACAGCCTCACTCTCGATCCCCTGAAACCCTAGCCCCCCTCCAGATCCCCTTTTCGCGCTCCCCTGTCCCCTCCCCCTGCAACCGAGCGCAGCCATGGCACGGTCGCAGTAGAGCTCGTGGCCACAGCCACCCCGAGCCCGCTGAGACGCCCGCGAGCTCTGCCACGACCGCCCCGTCCTCCTCGACCACACGCACGACCGCCAGAGCCCCTACACCGATGACCCGGAGCTCCTTCCTCCTTGGATCGTCGCCGCTCGTCATTGACGGTTCCGGCCACTCAGAGCCCTGCCCGAGCTCGCTTGAACGGCTACGCCTCACTGTGAGCTCCCGCACATCCTCTCCTCCCTCTTGCTACGCCCCTAGGATACCGTAACTAATTTCCCCGCCGCACCCGAGCTCTGCTCGCCACTGTTGAGCTCATGCTCGTCACCACCGTCACCGTTGGGCTCGCCTAAGCACAGCCCCGAGCTCAGGGTGCTCCCAGGAGCACGACGCGCCCACGCACGCGCTCGTTCATACCTCCTAGCACCATCCCCGTCGTGCTCCCGTAGCCACCGCCGCCCGTCGTCATCGTCGGCGCCGTTTCCGGCCAGGTCTAGCGACGCTACCACCCAGGATCGATGTGGCGTTGAACGCTCGTTCGAACGCGTCAAACCACGCGCGATTTGGCCCCCTGTGGCCAAATCCCGAGCCCCTCCCATGCCTCTGCCGTGTTTTTTGGTCGCCGGTGGCGAGTCACCGGCCACTGCCTACGTGGCCAGGTCGGGGCCACTGCCAGGGTCACTGACAGCTGGCCCCCGCAGTAGCCATTGACCCGTTGACCATGGTCAACTGCTGACTGGGTTGGCCCCAGCCACTGACATATGGGGCCCAACACCCCTGTGTCAATGACAGGTGGGTCCCCCTGTCAGTTGGCTAATTAGCTAATTAAGTTAATTAAAAATAATTAATTTAGATTAAACATTCACTGACATATGGGCCCCACTCCCTAATTAATCTTTTTAGTTTGATTTAATAAACCGAAATAACCCACTATCTATGACAGGTGGGGCCCACTAGTCCGGTTTGACCTGGCCAGCCCCCCGTTGACTGCTGAAGGCAGCATTGCATCATGGTGACGTCATCTTTTACTATTGTGGATAATGTTGATTTATTTAATTAAAATAATTCTAGAAAATCAATAAAACTTTGAAAAATCATATCTTTTAGACCGTAGCTCAGATAAAAATAATTTATATACGAAAGTTGATCAGAAAAATCCCATGAATCCAAATATGCCATCCATTCATCTGTCACATGCTCCTAGCATGATGAACATGGAACTTTCTCCTCCGATTCGACTGCCTGATAAATCCGTAGACCCGGGAAATATCGTCAGGTATTCTCCCGTTGTGTCTGATGCGTGTAGTATTGCGTTAGTGCATACCTAGTTCTGCATGTTACCATGTCATGCATCGTGGTGCACCTGTTTGCTTTATATTTATTTTTTCCCTCTTCTTACCGGTAGACCCCGAGACTGACGCTGCTGTCGAGTCTGACTACGCCCCTAACGACCAGCCTTTTGCAGCAGAGCAGCAAGGCAAGCAAAACCCCCTTGAGCATTCCGATATCACCCACCTCCGTCCCTCTTATTATTGCATTAGAATTTTGCTACTGTTTTAGTTAGCTCCTATTCTGATGCATAGCCTGTTTTTGATGAACTGCTACTATTCCTTTAATCATACCAACTGCTTAGTATAGGTTGGTTAATGAATCCCCAGAGACCCCTTAGTCCTAGTTGCCCCTGCTTCTTCATCGATGACTCGACGACTCGGAGACTCGAAGACTCGGTCAACCGACCGACAAGCCAGGCCCCTCACATCACCGTACTCCCCTTAATTGTATGACTCCGCAGTGCTACTATCGAGTACCGAGGGTGACACCTCGTGAAGTACTCATGATGCTAGCCCTGTAGCGCAACTAGTCGGTCGTGGTTATCAAGGGTGATTCCTCCTTCACCATTCCCGGCGATGTCTCTGTCGTGCAACCCCTCACGTGTGGGGCCCTCGAGGGTGATTCCTCTAAAGTCCACCTTGACAGTTACATCGAGCGGGGACCGTTGAGGGTGATTCCTTAGTTCCCTCCTTGATGTTTTATACACACAGTTACTATGACCTGGTTACAGAAACATGTTGGTGGCGGGTCGGCCCCAAGGGTACCCGTGTGAGAAAGATTTGGTGGGATGCACCGTAAGGCATCCGAAGACTTGGTGGGGTGCGCCGATAAGGCAACCGAGGGTTATTGGCGGGGCGACGGACTGCATTATGGTTCGCGCTTTCCCCGCACTAATAAAATGCTAATGGGTTGGGTATTTGATCCAAGTTGGTCGTTGACCTTTTATGCACTAAACCTTCACGTGGGAGAAGTTATGGGTACTCAGCGTCGTTGTATCAGCCGAAGCTCTTCGGACGTCAGCAATGGAGTGGCGCGCACTGGATTGGTCTAGAACGCATCACTCTTGTTACTAAGGGGTGCTAGGACTGCTTCGGGCCACGTGCGCATCGTGCTGGAGTGCAAGGGCAAGTGGGCCCACGAACCTACGCGCTTAGGATTTAGACCGGCGGGCTGGCCTCTTCGTTGAGTCTAGGTGGGGCGATGACATTTTGGATCCCGAGGCCGGGCATTACCCCAGAAAGTGTGTCCGGCCGAAGTTGATCAAGCATGTTGGAAATGCGATGCACCCCTGCAGAGATGAATTCATCTATTCGAATAGTCGTGTCCACGGTAACAAGACGACTTGGAGTTGTACCTTGACCTTATACAACTATATTGTGATTTACTTTAAATGGAATGTGGATTCGGGATTGCTTCCTCGCAGGGAGTCAAGGAAGAATCTCTGGGCATGGTTACTTAATAAAATTGCTACAATAATATGACTATATGTGAGTTATCTATCTTGTCTCTTCTAATGCTGCAAGGTGCTAAAGATGCTAGTCTTCGATAGGACTAGGCATTTCCCTATTCTCGCTTTCTGCAGTCAGTCCAAATATAACCCCACCCTTGATAATGATGCATACTTAGCATAGTTCTGATGTCAGTCTTGCGAGTACTTTAGATGAGTACTCACTGCTGCTTTGCCTTCTCTTTCCCCCTTTATACGTTTCTGCGTTCAGACGGTGGAGCCCAGGAGATGGAGTACGCCGAAGACGACTACTACACCACCGTAGGAGCCTACTACTACGTGGAGGCGGCCCCCGACCAGCAATAGGATAGGAGGCTCCCAGGCAGGAGGCCTCGCCTCTTTCGATCCGTTGTTATGTTTGTGCTAGCCTTCTTAAGGCAATGTACTCAGATATTATTTGCTTCCGCTGACTCGTGCTTGTCGAGCTTTGTATTCGAGCCCTCGAGGCCCCTGGCTTGTAATATGAAGCTGTATGAGATTAATTTGTGTCTAGAGTTGTGTTGTGACATTGATTAGTGAGTCTCTGATCTTGGTCGTACGCATTGCGTGTATGTTTAGCGTACGGTCGAAAATGGGGGCGTCGTAGGTACTGCCGCCTTACCTATCTCCACTACTGTTGGTTCCCCTCTTCATTCAGCACCAAGCGAAAGTACCGCTGGAAGGAGAGGTAGTACCGCTCCGGCGGCACTGTAGCTCCGGCGGCACTACATTCTCCCTGACAGAGTCAACTGTGTGCTGAGCCCGTAACTTTCGTGCAGGCGGTAGTACAACTCCTTAGAACGATACTACCCCTGATGCACGAATTGTGGGAAGAAAACGATCAGATTTTCCCATCCACTATATAAGTGGGTCTTCTTCCCCGGGTTAACTCACCTATTTCCGCCGATCTCCATTGTTGCTCCTAAGCTCATTTTTGCCCAATCTCTCTCCCTAGCCATCGAATCTTGTTGATGCTCTAGGGTTTGGAGGAGAAGGCATCGATCTACACTTTCACCAAGAGAAATTTCATCCCCCCCCCACTAATCCCTTGCGGATCTTCTTACAATTGGGTGTTTGAGCACCCTATACAGAAGAGGTCACCTCTAAGCCACATTACATTGTGGTGAAGCTTCGTGGTGGTATTGGAAGCCTCCAATTTAGTTGTGGAGATTGGCCCAACCTTGTTTGTAAAGGTTCGGTCACCGCCTTCAAGGGTACCACTAGTGGAATCACGACATCTCGTATTATATGAGGGCGTGAGGAAAATACGGTGGCCCTAGTGGCTTCTTGGGGAGTATTGTGCCTTCACACCACTTCAATAGAGACGTACTTCCCCTCAAAGGGAAGGAACTTCAGTAACATGTCCTTGTCTTCACCGGCTTCACTTGTGGTTAGCTCTTACCTTTACTTTATGCAAGTTATTTGTGTTGTATCCTTTGCTTGTTCTTATTGTTGTTGTTGTTAGCATCATATAGGTTGCTCACCAAGTTGCATATCTAAACAATTTATTTATTGCTAAACCTAATTTGTTAAGAAAAGCTAAAATAGGTAGTTGCCTATTCACCCCCCCCCCCCTCCTATAGTCAACCATATCGATCATTTCACTAAGTCGTGCCTCTCACAGTAGCAAATTTGTGACTTCATAAGAAGAAAATCCGTGCCTCGTGAAAGAAAAACAAAGCATATTTGCTCCTTTTTTGGGAGGCACATCCGTGCTTCTAGCGGAAGTAAACCTGAGCCTCCATGTGAAGCAAATTTGTGCCTCCCACTGAAGAAGAAAAAATCCGTTTTTTTCTATTTCCAAGAGGCACACTTGTGTATCGCTGAAGAAAACAAAATGTTCTTTTTCCTTTTTTAAGAGCCAGGGTTGTGCCTTTCGTGGAAGTGCTTCCACGAGAAGCAAATATGTGCCTATCGCAAAAAAAACATGGTTTTCCATGCATTGTTTTTGGGTCCAACACCTAGTTAAAAAAATCAAAATATCATCTGAAATATCAAAACACGTACAAAAAAATAAAAAATAAATCCCAAGAAAGCGCCCAACATGCGACAAGTGGCGTGCTTTCAACCCACCAAAAATGATCCTTGAAAGGCCTCCCGCAAGGGGCGCCTCTCAGTTAGTTGCTCCCGCTTGTGGATGGAACATATACAGTTTTGTTTTCCAAAAAAGCCAAAAGATAAGCCCACGCAGCCGCAGATGCACACATCTACATCAATAAACAAAATATATTGGACAAATCCTAATCAGAGCCATGCAAGAGATGATCAAAACATCCATTACCGAGTCATACTTTTTTCCACAACAACACCTTCAAAAAGGAATAACATTCATACTGTCAGTATTGACAATTACAGTGTGAGTGTTGGTCCAAGAAATTAAGGCAAGAAGAACGACACATAGACATAAAAGAGAATTTGTGGCACGGAGGTACGGGGCCACCAAGTCTCTCGCATGTGCTCTTTTTCGGGCATTTGATTTTTCAAACATTCATATGTTTCGAATAAAAGGTTTAATTATGTTCTATTTTCATATCCGTGCTTCTCATGACGAGGGCTTTCAAATAAGTTTCATTTCAAATATGTTTTGATGATTTTGTTTTGTTTAAATGTTAAGTTTCAATCTTTCGAAGCTCAGTACAATATGATAGGTTTCAACAATTAAAATTTAAATCTTATTCTGAACCCGTGGGAATCCAACTACCTCATGAATCATGACGCAATTGAGCGTCCGGGGGCGACTTGACATGTGTGTGCCCCTGCGTATTTCAGTACAGACGATACATTCAACAAGTTAAAGATTCAAACGTCTAGCTAGCTCATGGATTCAACCATTCACCATGGACAACAATGATGTTCGAGCCACCGTTTTATTGACGGATCTTTCAAGAACCACAGCATCCAATGCTCCCCACAAAACCACCATGGTAAGAATTGTCCACCGGAAATAGCCCGAGAGCGGGCCACGACTGGAAATCTTGGCCTCGACCGGAACTGAGCTTATCCCGCCGTCATAGGACTGCCCTGGGCGAGTCGGTCCGTCCTCTCCGCGCCCTGGGCCGGGTTCGTCAAGAATTAGCTTCACACGTGAGACAGAGACTGATTGCAGCTTCTCCTCATCGGTACTCACGAAAGGCAAAGCAGGAGAGAGCTGGCCAAGTAGATTATACTGTGTTCTTCTTGCCTTGGATACTGTTAAAGCGAGCTTAAACCGCAGCCTTAATCCTTGTCTCGGCTAGCCTAACACATTCATCCTTCTCAACCTGGCTCACTCATCACACATGCAGCAGCCCTTGTACGGCAACTGTCAACTGAGTTTAACCCAAGAACCGAACCTTAAAAACGTACGCCTTTTGAGACCTGATATAGATACCAACGGCAGCCATGCATTCACATGTAGACATGCATGCAAGTAAGCATGTTTAAGGCTGCGCTGGTGCAATTATAACCCTAGTTAGAACACACACTTTTTGTATGTACATATGCACTCTTTCTTTGAACTTGTACGTAGCAGCAATCGAACCTCTAATTCTTTCTAGAAAGCTGTTGTGGTTTCCGCACGCAGTTAGTAGAAGCAGTAACACATTATTCATGTTACAGAAACCATAATTATGTAGGGGTTATCGGGGTCGATGGCATGTGTTGCGTACTAGAGTTTTCTCACGTATACGCACGAACCAACCATTATCATGGCACCTACAATCGACGTCTAGCAAAGCGCTTTAGTTTTTGTCGTAGCTAGGTAGGCTGGCTAGGGCCATGCACCCGTCTCGCGCTTTTGTCGGCGGCAGGCAGGAGCGGCAGCGGTGGGCGGCCGGCGGTCGGATATCGATGCAAGACGTGTGAACCTACGTGCAACACAAGTACTGAAGTGCATCATGGCTTCTGCACTGCGACGGAATAGACGGCGACGTAGCTGCCATTCTCGATCGATCGACCTCAGAGACCTATCCAATCCACCGGCCGGCCAGAGCGTACGTGTGAGAGGAAATGACCTGCACGAGGGGGAATTGGGGGAGCTATCCGTAGACGATAGATCGATTGAATAGCGAACATGTCGTGCGACTTTAGTCCGGGGATGTGATGCAATGCGTCATGCGTGGCTAGCTGAGCTGCTGCTGCGGCTGCTTTGCCTTTCTCCTTCCCCAAGGAGGCGGCCTGTGCTGGTCAGCCTTGCACGAACAACTGGTTGGGACGGACGACGTTGCCTGCTTTTGGCAGCGGCGGTGGAATCCTAGCTGCGCGCTCGTGTGGATTTTGACCGGCCCAACTCCGTGCTGGCGTTTCGACGGCAGAGGGCATCTTGAGTCCTTCGATGGTTTAAACCAGAGGTAATAACACCGGTAGTCCTAGAATTTGTATAGAATATGATGATTTAGTCCTACTACTTGTAAAATGCACATATTTAGTTCTATAACTTGTATTGGATGTGCATATTTGGTCCTGAAAATCATAGGAAGCCACTTGGCGCCAGCGAGGCGGGGTCGGTCAACCATGACATTTTTGCGTTCAGCCCCTACCCTTAGCTAATTTTCACCCGCGCTACACAGCAACTGTATCAACTAGAGCATTGTAGTCTGTTGGAATCCGTCGACGCTGTCTCCCACCTCTCGTTTCCTCCTTGCCACTCACTCCTTTGTTCGTCATAGTTTTCTTCTCACCGTCGCCGTCCCCATTTGCCGTCGCTGTCGAGCCTGTCGGCATGCCTTCCTTAAACGACCTTTCCAGCTCCTCATCTGACGGGGACTCAGCCACCAGCCAGGTTCTCATCCCCCTCCTGTAGCTAGGGTTCTTTGAGTTCTAGGGTTCTTTGAGTACTAAGCTGATCTGTTTTGTTTTGCCACCTGCCACCATTGTTTGCTTGGAATGGAGAGGGCTTGCCATAGATCTACCAGCTAGATGCGAACACTGTGTTGTGTGTGAGCAATTTGTTGCTTTTGAGTCAATGGATAGCGGCAGGAAATTCTTGGGTTGTGCACAGAAGGTAGTGGCAGTAAATCTTGTTTTCTATGTGGTAACCACCACTTATTCTGTTATCTGACTAAATGCCACTAACAGTTAACTGAACATACGTGGTAACCACCAATTATTCAGTTAACTGAATATTCAAGTTAGTTGAATATATATTCAGTTAACTGAATAATTGTTTGTGAGTTAACTGAATAATTGCAGTTGACAGAACATATATTCAGTTAACTGAACATATATTCAGGTAACTGAATAATTGCAGCTGGCAGACAAATATTCAGTTAACTGAATATATGTTTAGTTAACTGGATAATTGCAGCTGACACAACATATATTCAGTTAACTGAACATATATTCAGTTAACTGAATAATTGCAGCTGGCAGACAAATATTCAGTTAACTGAATATATGTTCAGTTAACTGAATAATTGCAGCTGACAGAACATATATTCAGTTAACTGAACATATATTCAGTTAACTGAATAATTGCAGTCTGAATACCATCTGAATTTCTTGATTTATCTGCACCATATTTATTCTGTTTACTTGTTGCACTTCCTTGAATATTGTTCATTGTATTCTTACTGATTTGGCAGGAAGGACCTAGATGCCTCTTTGTGCATTGGGTTGATCCTGAGTGGCCTACCCCTTTGAAGTTGAGTCTAGCTAGGATCTAGGGCATGTTTGATGATGAGAACAGTCTGAGGCTTAGGCAGAATGTGCTTAATGCTGAAGAAAACTTTAGGATCTTGAGAGAGAAGGAAAGGATGGAGAATGAACTGAGATTTTTTAAGATGGACTTTACTAAGATGGTGGGTGACAAGGAGCAGGCATTGGCCTAGCTAGGCAATGTACAAATTGCTCTTAGTGATCTAAAAGAAGAGCTGGAGAAGAAAAGCATATGTGACAAAACTGCCACCAACATTCATCGGGTGTTAAGGGTGAAGGCAGAGAAAGAAAGGGACCTGATCAAGTAGGAGATGGGCTCAATCAAGCTTGAGAAGAAGAAAATCCTTGAAGACATGGACAATTTGATGTTACAGAGGGATCAGTTGAAGCAAGAGAAGAGGCAGTTGGAGTACACCATTGGAGCAATGTTCAAGCATAAGGAGGAAACAAAAGAGAAGATAAGGAAGCTTAAGGAAATCCTAGATGAATTTGAGTGACTAAATGTTATTCCCTAATTTGTGTAAAATCAAGGAGCAGCTCTTGATTAGAGACCCTTTTAGTAATTTGTGTACTGAATTTGAATTGCTATCTGAATTTGATCAAGGAGCAGCTTTTGCTCTCTGGATGTGTTAACTGAATATGCAGTAGTTATCTGAATGTTGTTATCTGAATTGCTAACTGAATTCGAAAAAGGAGTATCTCTTGCTCTCTTATCTGATATTTGTATTGAACTATAGAAAATTAATTTACCGGACTATTGAAAGTACAGTAAGTGTACTAAATTTTAATAGGTAACTACTCTGTCAGTTGAGTACATGCTATTTCTGTAGCCATTGAAGACATGCTAGTTATGTACAACTAGCTACAATCCAAATTTAGTACTGAGGACATGGCAACACCACAAGATGCAACACTCCAAATTTAGCAAGCACTGAGGACATGAAACCATAGCAACATAGCAACCATAGCAACGATAGCAACTTCATGTTCACAGCAATACACGGTTCACATCCATCCAATAGAAATAACTTATGTGCTTCAATATAACAGCACACCTAACCAAAATATTTTTCTAACTTATATGCTGAAATATATACCAGCATACCTAAACAGATGACACTCCTACCATAGACTAGCATATATTCAGTTTTCTTCTTCAATAGCTGCAGCATCTTCAGTTCTTCTTCAACAGCAACAGCATCTTCAGTTCTTCTTGAGCAGCTTCACGCGCTCCGAGCGGCGCACCTCTTGAACTGCGCCCTTCGATGCGCCTCTCTTCTTCTTCTTGTCCTCTTCGGGCTTGGCCTCCTCCACCACCTCTAGCTTGACGACGGCCGGCGTATCACGCACCTCCGACAGTTGCTCCACGATGAGGCGGTCTGTGTCACCCTCCTTGGCAGCGACAACCGGCGCAACCATCTGCACCTCCTCCTCCTCCTCCTCCTCTCCGTCAGAGAGGGCAATCACCGCTTCCACCTCCTCCTCATCGTCGTCAGACTCCTCATTGGGGAAGAGGACCACCGGATTTTTGCGGTCCCAGTAATCGGCGTTGACTGGCGTCGGGAGCGCGAGGACGAACTGGTCGGCGATCTCCGTCCGGGAGGCAACCCGTGTAGTATCCGGCTACGGCGGCGTCATCTTGGAGGAGCGGTACATCCACCACCTCGCTCGCTGGTTGGGGTCGGGGGAGTGCTGGACCTCCCACATTGCCCAAAGCAACACGACATAGGGAGGGATGTCGCCGCCCTTGGGGAAGGCACGGGCCTTCTCGTCCTCGCGCATGACCTTGATAAGGCCACGCGTGTGGTTGCGCATCATGGCCACACTTGGGAACCAGCGGGTGATTTCCCGAAACTGCTCACGGATCTCGGAGTTGTTTCTGGCGAGATCCTCAATGGCCTGCTGCCATCCAATGTTGCTGTCCATGGCGTCATGGTGGCGAGGTGGCGGGCGGTTGCTTGGTGGATGGCGAGGGTTTGAGATGGGGAATGGTGGGGATAGAGGAGTGCGAAGAGACGGTGAGTGCGAGTTGAAGCGTTAGTTGGACACGTATTTAGAGCGGTGGAAACTGAACCGTCCACTGGTTAAGCAACGACCGTGCACTACCCATCGTCTGCAACGCACGCACGCCCTGCCGTTGTCATAGAGTATAATAAACAGAGTACTACTACAACTATCACTAGAATCAAACCAAAGCACTATTACTATCCCACTGGCACTGCGAGCAGCATATCAAACATGAGGTACTAGGTTCGAGCCCGAGACCTCACACTTTTTTTTTGCAAAAATGAATGTGCCAAAGAGAATAGGAACATACAGAACATCCATCAAAAAATGAATGTGCAAAATAATGGGTGGCACAAATACAGCAAAATAAATAAGGTCTCATCATCATACAGAACATCCATCAGTTCACCATATATCTCCACCACAATGTTATGTGACAAAAATAGCAATTGTTTGTCACCAAAAAGTATGACAGTAACTGGCATTGTTAGCCATCAAAAAGGGGCTTCAGCCCTGCTTCTTGACATCAAAAAGACCAGTTTATCAGTTACATAACTACACGCCTTATCAAAAAGATGGCACTAAAAATTGCCATTGCATCAGGTATCAGGTGCTTCCTGTGATAGGAAACAGTCTTCAGGAGGAGCATTTAGGTCAGGAATTTGGCTCCCCAAGTCTTCTTCAAACAGCAACCAGTATGCCCTCTGTCCTGGAATGCTTCCTCTGCCACCATCTGGATTTCTTCCTCCACCACCTGCTACTGCATCTGGATTTCTTACTCCACCACTAGTTGCTCCATATGGATTTCTTCCTCCTCTACCCCTTCCTGCATTTCTTGCTCCTCTTCCTCTCCAAGCATGAACATTTCTGCCCCCTCTTCCTGATGTTGTCCCAGCAGCAGAATCTGCAACATTTCTGCCCCCTCTTCCCCTAGCAGCACCTACAACTCTTTGCCTCTTGCTTCCCCTCCCCCTTGTTGTAGTTCCAGAGCCTTCTCCTGTTTCAGCTATTGTTGTTGCCCTTGTCTGCCTTCCTAAGTTCATTGCTATGGTCACCTTTGGCTGTGGTATTCCAGGTCCAACATCAGCAACAAAAGAAGATTGCTGTGGCAGTGGGCCATGAACCCTGTGAGGAGCTCTTCTTGCAATTTCTCTTTGAGCCATGTAAAACACCATGCTTGTTGGTGACTCAGCAGGATCCAACATAGGATCAGGATGTTGGGGGAAGATGTCCTGCATATTCATTCAAATTAAGTTCAATGCATATTCAGTCAGGTTCTGTTAAATAAATATTCAGTAAAGTTGTGGTGCACTAACCTGAAGGAAAGTTGGGTCATCATAGTTCTCATCAACTACCTTCACCCCTTCTTGAAACTAAGATTCCTGCCACCTGTAATGCCCCTTTCTATTGTGATCAGCTCTCCCACATATGGAGCAGTGCATTGTAAAACCTTTTCTGTTCAAAACCCTTACACCATTCCTCATCTTCTCCTCTGGTGTTTGTTTCCTATTTTTCTTTGGCCTACCTAGCTGTTTTGTGAGCACTGGTGGAAACACCTTATACCCATTCTGTTTTTCCCACTCTTTGGGGTCTGTAAGAGGAACTAGCGTATATCCATAAGCTTTGAGATATGTCTCAACAGTGTAGCATTCATGAAGCATTGTCTCTAGATCAATTCCCTCCTCCCTGCAACATGCTACAGAATGACCACATGGTACCCCAAAGAGCTACCATCTCATGTAATCATACCTGGCCAAACGGACCGGCCCGGCACGGCCCGCTGGTAATCGTGCCCGGCACGGCCCGGCCTGCCGCGACACGATTACTAACCGGGTCATGCCGTGCCGGCCCGCGTGCCCGGGGTGCCGGCCCAGGCATGGCCCGTTTGCTAATCGGGCCGGCCCGTCGGCACGCCAGGGCCGCTAATATGCCTACTATTTGATGCATTGAGCGTTTTTAGTCTATTTTTACTTATTGGGCCGTATAAAAAAGATAATCGGGTCGTGTCGTGCCGGCCCGCGTACTGGGGGTGGCGGCCCAGGCACGGCCCAAGGCGGGCCGCGGGCCTGGCATGGCCCGTTTAGTTGGTGCCGGGCCAGGCCGCGTGCCGTGCCGGCGCGGCGTGCCGCTGGGCCGACCCGTTAAGCCCGGCCCGTTTGGCCAGGTCTGCCTATAATCATAGGTATGCAAGCATAGGTCTACTGTGTAGGTTGAGTTACCACACATAACTTTGAAAATTGGTTGCACAGCTTCTAATACATGACAATTTGCAGCAAATTCAATGTTCTTTTCTAATTTCTTCCTGATCTTTGGGCATATCCTATGCACTATCCACTTTTCAATAGCTTCCTTTGTTTGCTGACTAACCTGTACATGATCTTGTAGAATATGTACTCAAGCATACTTAGCACTGCCATCTCTCTGCCCTCAAGAATGTAACTGTTAAAAACTTCAGAGTTATTGTTAAGCAGGATGTCACATTTGGAAAAATCATTGAAAAATGCCTTGCACCAAGTCTTTGCCTCTAGCCTTTCAGTCCAATGGAAGGCAGCTGGGAAGTGGTTATCCATTTTCTAGCAGTTTTCTCTCCATTTTACCTTGTTTGTTGATCTTGCAATGGCCCACGGGTCTTGCTTCGGTACCTCTCCTTTGTGCTTTTCATTAAAATTCTGGTAGATGTGTCTCACACAAAACCTATGTTGTGAATCATGCCAAACCTTGTAGACAAAATTTATTAATCCTTTCTGCTTGTCACTCATGATTGTGAAAGGAGTTGTGTTAATGATGTTCAGATCATCTTTCAAAGTGGTAAGAAACCACTCCCAGGAACATGTGCATTCAACTTCAACCCATCCCATTGCAATGGGGAAAATACAGTCATTAGGATCAATTCCCACTGCACTAAGCAACACTCCTTTATATCTTGTTTTCATGTGGCATCCATCAATGAATTCAATAGGCCTGCAACCCTTCAGCCAACCTCTTTTACATGCATCATATGACCAGTACAAGGTTTTCAAACATTTCTTGCCCAAAGATTTTTTTTATCCTTAACCAGTGTAGGTGATAGCAGAAATGTAGACCCAGGGTTCTTGCTCCTTAATTCATGCCCATAGTCCCATAACTTACTGAACTGATCTGCCTCATCGCCATGGATCTCATTGAGTGCTTGCTTTCTAGCCCTAGCCAATTTCCATCTGTTTGGAGTGACATTAAATTCCTTAGTGATTTTCCTTGCAAATGTTCCAAGTGACATTTTCTGGTCATCTCTGAACTCCTCAATGAATGTTTTGCAAAGGAATCTAGCTGTCAAATCCTTTAACTTCCACTTCTTCTGGCACAAATGCTCTCCATTGTATGCCTTGATGACAAAACCTCAAGTTATGTTGTCATTCCCAGCCTTAAGAATCCATGGACAACCTTTCTGACAAACTGCCTCCAGTCTTATCTTGTCATTCTTCATCTTCTTGATTTGCACTCTGTTCCCTATTGCATATGCAGTAACAACTCTCCTCAACTCACTCCCATCAAAAAATACCATTCCTACTCTGAAGACAGGTGATGTCATGTCCACTTTAGCATTGAAAGCCTTGAACTTGTACTTAAGCTGCTCTTGTTCCTCAGTGGACAGATTAAGATCTTCATCTTCAAGTACATAATCAGGCTCCACATCTTCCTCCTGTTGCTCAACTGATTCATCAACATCAAAGTCAATGTTGTCTTCATACAGATCATCATCTCCAACATGTATGTCATAATCACTGTCACTGAAATCTGAATCTGAAAGCACTGTATCTCTAGGCTGCAAATTTGTTACTGTTGGTGCATTTGCACAATCAACAAGTAGATTCTCTATAGTAGCACTAATCAAGTTGTCTGCACCATCAGCAAGCAAATTATGAGCATCAGACGTAAGCAAGTTCTCTTCTACTGTTCCATCTGCTGCAACCTCTGAAATTGGATCTTCAACATGGACAGATATCAGGTTGTGAGAAGATACTACACCCATTGCCCCAGCATTTGAGTTGGAGATCCTTAGGGGGCTATCATCTATTGGCATATGCATCACCAAGTCTTGTCTGAAATTACTGATGAAATCTGAATGGTCAACCATGATTTCAAGCACTTTATGTACATCACTAGCTTTGAACATCTCTTGCAGGTCCTCATCACCTCTTATTCTAACCATACCATCTGATATTGATTTGCCAGGCCTGCACCAGTATATGATGTGCTGACCAATAGGATATCCAAGCCAAATTAAGTGCTCTTCCACGACTGCATAAGAAAAGTTTCCAGAATCCATATAATCAAGCACCTCCACAGAATGATTATAATACTCCATGTCATCAATTGATCCATAGAAAAGGCCACCATGCTCCAGCTCAATTGTAAAAAAAGGAGTATCCACCCTTTGTCCCATTGCTGAATCACAAACTGCACAAATTCAGAAAAGTTAACACATTCAGTTAACTATAGAAATTCAGAAAACTGAACACATTCAGAAAAGTTAAGACGTTCAGTTAACTGTACAAATTCAGAAAACTGAACACATTCAGTTAACTGTAGAAATTCAGAAAACTAAACAAATTCAGTTAACTTAACACATTGAGACATTCAGAAATCTGCAAACTCAACACATTAAGACATTCTAACAATAAACATAAATTGTAAGCACCCTCATATCATGTATTGCACTGCATTACTGTAATTCGACAACAATATTTGCATAATTGATCTGCAAAGTTCAGATTTTTGCAACGAAAACTTTCTTAACAGATCTAGTTTCACAGGCATTGCCTAATGAGTCTAGCTTCCCAGGAATTGCAACATCACTAGCACGTAAAGTATATCGCCAGTAAATCCAACAAAATCCCCTTTTGTACATGCCAAAACCCTAGAGTAAAATCAACACAGAGAACAAATAGGATTACTCCAAAGAAATTGCCTAACAACAGAACAGCCTCAAAGGCTAGCCAAATATATCGTTCCAATGGAGCAGAACAGGATATCTAGTGAAGTAGAGGAGCAACAAGTGTGAGGGTGGGGTGGGGTGGGGGAGGAGAAGAAAGAGGCTGCGAACCATAGTCTGGAGGGCAGACACCGTGCGACCGAACGAGGTGAACGGACGGCGGCGACAGCGAACCGCTGGTCCACTCTGGCGAGGAGGCCATGGCCGCTGACGTCGGCCAGAAGCAAGGGCAGCAACCGGCCTCCCGATGGGAAGCAAAACACTAGCAAGGGGAACAACGAGCGGATGAATGACTGATCGGGGAGCAATAATTTCAAGTGGCTCTTTCGACGGGAACGAGGTGTAGCACAGGTGGAAATTAGCTAAGGGTAGGGGTCTAAACACAAAAATGCCATGGTTGACCGACCCCGCCTCGTTGGCGCCAAGTGGCTTCCTGTGATTGGTCCAGGACCAAATATGCACATCCAATGCAAGTTCTAGGACTAAATAGGTGCATTTTGCATGTACTAGGACTAAACCATCACATTATATGCAAGTTCTAGGACTACCAGTGCTATTACCTCCTTAAACAAGAATGGTCTTTTTCTTTTCTTTTTCTTGATGTTTGGTGTCTAGAACATCCCGATTTTATGATCAAGAATGGTTTTCTTGCCTGTCAGACTACTCTGCTACCGTTATACTCTTCAGTAACCCAGATACTGGTTCAGATAATCTAGAGTCGTGTGAATCCAACGGCTAGCTACGCTCGATTTCTATCTATCGTAATTTACCCTCACTGTTTTACTGTTGATCATGGTCACATTCAAATGCTACCTACAAATTGTTAGCCTATTAGGGAAAAGCTTAAGCATCTTGGCCAGCACACAAAAAAACTAAACACGAAATGTTACACCCAAGTATGTTTTTCTCACCGACAAAACACCATGCTTCGTTCCGCGTGAAAATTGTCAAGTATGCTTATGACACTAACATGGATATCTACAAAAAATATATTAAATTTATTTAATATTTGTTTTAAATTTACTTCTCACTCGGGAGCAAGTACACCCGGGAACCAAAACGGCCCTCCCATATCTTATAGGAATGGATATTCAATAGTTAGTTTTGTTCTTTGCTTCCAAACCAAACCCTAGAGAGAACACATTCCTCAAATAATCAAGTGTAAACCTCTTAGGACATGACAATTGGTATCTAGAGCCATACCTGACCAAACGGGCCGGCCCGGCACGACACTACCTGGCCCGACAGTAAACATGCCCGACACGACACGGCCCGCCCAGGCACGTTTAGTAAACGGGCCATGCCATGTCGGCCCGCGTGCTAACCCCTTCAGCCCAGGCACGACCCGGGAGCTATACGGGCCGGCCCGTCGGCACGCTAGGCCCGTTGGCCTATTAGACTATTGACCTTTTGGGCTGTTTTGGGATGATTTTGGCCTGTTGGGCTATTTTGTGTGTGTGTGTGTGCATAAGCTAAACGGGTCATGCCATGCCGGTCCGCGTGCCCAGCCTTCAGGCCTAGGCACGGCCCGGGGCGGGTCGCGTGCCTGGCACGACCCGATTAAAGCGTGCCGGGCCGCCGTGCTTTCGGGCCGTCCCAAAAAGAACGGCTCATTTGGCCAACTACATCTAGAGCGCAATCTTTCCTTGGCGATGGAATCGATTTGGGCAACATAAGATAAATCACACCCTCCTCACCCTTTTCATGGTAAGCATGATGTTAGTTCTCGGTGGCGTACTGGCGTTGGCGGATGATACATCTCCAACATATCGATAATGTATGAAGTATTCATGCCATATTCACCTGGATTTACAATAATTTTATATGACTTTGATGCTCTTTATATGATTTATTTAGAACTAACCGGACTGACGCTGTTTTCAGCAGAATTATCATGGTGTTGTTTTTGTTCAGAAAATAAAAGTTCACGGAATCGCACGGAACTTTTTTGTGATTTTTCTGGAGGAAATAATCAACATCGGAGCGAAGACCTGCCGAAGGGGTGTGCTAGTGGACCACCACGCAACAGGTCGCGCCCCCTCCTAGTGGTGTGGGTTGATATGTGGTGGCCCCCACGTGACTCCATTGCACGTGATTCCAACGGTGAAAATCCTATAAATCTGAAAAAACCCAGAAATAAAGAGAGGCTCCTCGTTCCGCCGTTGTAACTCTCTGTATCGACAAAAAACCAATCTGGAGGCGTTATAGTACCCTGCCGGAGGGGGTAATTCATCTCTGATGGCCATCTTCATCATCCCGGCATAGGCCATGACGAGGAGGGAGTAGTCCACCCTCGGGGAAGATGGTTTGTATCAGTAGCTATGTGTTCAATCTCTCTCTGTCTCTCTCTTGTTCTTGAGATGGCACGATCTTGATATATCACGGGGTTTGTTAATATAACTAGATCATATGAGGTGTTTCCCTTGCTATCTTGTTGTGATGAATTGAGTCTTTCCCTTTGAGATCTCATTATGTTGGATTGAATATTGGATTCGAGAACATTTGATGTACGTCTTGCATGAGATACCCGTAGTGACATTGGGGTATTCTATTGATTCACTTGATATATGTTAAGGCATCAACTTGCGGATTCCGGTGACCTTGGGAATCTATTCATAGGGTTTTGTTGCACGTTTTCATACCACGTTCTCCGATAGAAATATTGGGGGTGCTCCTTGAAGTTCTTTGTGTTGGATTGAATATGATAAATCTAAAATTGTTTGATGCATGTCACATAATTTACCCACGAATACTTGAGGTGACATTGGAGTATCTAGGTGACATTAGTGTTGATTGATATCCATCATTGGTGTTATTCTAGTAGGAACTCTAGGTCTGTTTATGACACTTATAGGAATAGCCCAATAGATTGATCGGAAAGAATAGCTTTGAGGTGGTTCTACTACCTACACCATTTTCATCTCATTGTTCTCCGCTTGATAGGAACTTTGGAGTGATTCTTTGTTGCACGTTGAGGGATCATCATATGATTCAACTATGTTAGCATTGTTTGGAGATTGCACTAGCGAAAGTATGAACCCTAGACCTTATTTCCAAGCATTTATACATCATTTTGCTCGCTGTCTTACACTTGCTACCTTGCTGTTTTTATATTTTTTCAGATTACAAAAACCTATATTTATCATCCATATTGCACTTGTATCACCATCTCTTCTCCGAACTAGTGCACCTATATAATTTGCCATTGTATTGGGTGTATTGGAGATGCAAGAGATTTCTTGTATTTGATTGCAGGATTGTTTGAGAGAGACGATCTTCATCCTACACCTCCCACAGATTGATAAACTTTAGGTCATCCACTTAAGGGAAAATTGTTGCTGTCCTACAAAACTCTGCGCTTGAAGGCCCAACACAAGTCTACAAGAATAAAGTTGGTGGCCTAACACACTAGACATCAAGCTCTTTTTTGGTGTTGTTGCTGGGGAGGTGAGTGCTTTAAGGTATATCTTTAGATATTGCAATTAAATCTTCTAGTTTCATGTTTTTCACTAGTTTGGTTTTATGAAATAAAACTACAAAACAAATATAAATGGATCCTCATCCACTTGCTAATCATTTCAAAACCTGATTATGTTGGAAAAATTGCTAGTGAGAGTTCACTAGATTATCTTTATGAGGTCTTGTTTGAAAATCATGAATCTAAAAATTGTGAAATTTATAAAGTGATTCATGATAGTTCCTTAAATGAAAAGCATGATTGCCATGTTGTTTGTATGAATTCTCTAAATATCCATGATGCTAATGATATGCAAAGCCACAAGCTTGGGGATGCTATGTTTGATGAATACGATATTTTTAGTCCCCCATGTTTTGATGAGCCAAACTATTATGATGATAGCATGCCTATTATGTATGATGATTATTGTGATGACATGTATGCTATAAAGAGTAACGAAAACCATGACTTTTTTATCATGATTTTAATATTCAGTGTGGTTATGTCAATCAAGTGTCACATGATAGCTATTTTGTTGAGTTTGCTCCCACTTATTATGAATGAGAAGAAATTTCCTCATGTGGAGAGTGATAAATTTTCTATGCTTGTCGATCATGAAAAGAATACTTTATGTGATAGTTATATTGTTGAATTCCTTCATGATGCTACTGAAAATTATTATGAGGGATAAACATATGCTTGTAGGAATTGCAATAATATCAAGTTTCCTCCATATGTGTTGAAAATCTTGAAGATATGCTTGTTTTGCCTTCCTATGCTACTTGATTCTTGCTCCCATAAATTGTTTTCTCACAAAATCCCTATGCATAGGAAGTGGGTTAGACTTAAATGTGCTTTCCATGTGATTCGTGATGCTCTGTTGCATATTTCAATTACTATTCCTATGTGAGCATCACTCAAATCATCATGCCTAGCTAAAAGGCTTTAAAGAGAAGTGCTTGTTGGGAGACAACCCAACACTTTTACTTTCTGTTTTTATATGTTCATATGATTAAGCTACTGTATTAATCATGTTTTGTGTGTTTTATTTCAATAAAGTGCCAAGTAAAGCCTTTGGGGTAGTGTGGAACTTGTTAGTTTGATTCTGTGCAAAAACGTAAACTTTTGCCTCCAATAAAGAATTTCTGTGATTTTACTGGAGTGTCAAAATATTCTGAAACTTTTACACAAAATTTATATGAAAATTATCTTCATTTCCTAAATTTTCTGAATTTTTAGAGTCAGGGAAGTATGGTGTTCACTCAGATCTTCACAGACTGGTCTGTTTTTGATAGATTCTGTTTTGTTTACATAGTTTGCTTGTTTTAGTGTTTCTGTGGCTTATATTGAGTGATATAAATTAAGGGAATGTTATAAGATAGTGGTTATTATGTGAGAACAATTATGAATCTTGTCTTGACAGTACCTAAGTTAATGATCTATCTTTATTATACTAACCCTCTCACGAAGTCCCGTCAAGTTTTATGTGATTGAAGTTTTCACGTTTTGGGTGAGATATCAATATGAGGTGAATACGAAGCAACAAGAACCTTATGTTGGAAATGCCCAAGGCAACCCCAAGATAATATCCAAGGAATACTCAACGTCTAATCTTGGGGATGCCCCGGAAGGCATCCCCTCGTTCGACTCCAAAATTATCGATACATCTTAATTGGAGCTATATTTGTATTCGTCACATGGTATGTGTTTTGCGTGGAGCGTCATTATAATTTATTGTTCTCTGTTAGATGATATTTATAATCTTTTTTTTCAATAAAAAGTTCCAAGAATTGCCTCTTAAGATGCTTGGGTGACATGTTTGATAATTGTTGTGTAAAAACAAAAACTTTTGCTATAGTGTTTGAATTTTCACATTTTACTAGAACATAGAAAGTTTTGTTATCTACTTATCTTATAGTTTCCATAGTCTATATTGGTAGATATAAATTTTGGAAATAACAGTAAATAGTATATTATGTTTGAAAATTATTGTGCAACTTGTCTTGGCAGTACATAAAGTGTTGATTTGTTTTTATATGTACTAACCTATCTCACGAGTTCTTTTCAAGTTTTTTGTGGTTGAATTTATTTTAGACTTAGGTGAAACTGGAATATAAGAGGATTGGACGAGACACAAAAGCTCGAGCTTGGGGATGCCCAAGGCACCCCAAGCAAATATTTCAAGAAGAATCAAGCATCTAAGCTTGGGGATGCTACGCATCCCACCTCTCCTCATTAACAACTATCTGTTAGCCTATGTTAAGCCTAAATATTTATTTGTCCACATGATATGTGCTATTCTTGGAGTGCTATTTTTCTTTTGCTTGTTGTTTAAATAAAATACTCAGATATGAAAATCTTTATTGAGAGAGAGCCCTCACATGGCTACTTAACTGTTTGACTACTCATTGATATCCACTTGTATCTTTTTTAGAGTAGTTTGATATTTACTCTTGAGCTTCACTTATATCCTAAGAGTAAATTGTGAATGAATGAAATGTCATAAATATGAAATTCTGAATGTGCCTTATGCTTAGTAGTAGCTTCAAATATGGTTTATGGAGTAAAATCTATTGAAGTTTGACAATCATCAAATGGTCATACAAGCAATTCATGAATGATTAGTATAAGAAAGAGAACTTTCACATACAAATATATTATCTTGGACATCTTTTATGATTGTGAATACCCATAAATCATTTTCAAACTTGATCAAATAGTTGAAGTTGGACAATGAAGACAACGTAATGGTTATGTTTGGGTATATTTTGCATAGAACTTATATTGTTATGGATCCTCCAACATGTGTGCTTGTTTAGAACTTTTGATAGCCAAAACTTCGTACTAAGTAGAAATACTACTTGTGCATCCGAACCCTTGAACCAAGTTTCTTCCATGAGAGTCCACCATACCTACCTATATATGGTATTTCATTGCCATTCCAAGTAAATTTGCATGTGCCACCTGTAAATCTTCAAATAAACATCTGTTTTGTGTGCTCGTATCGCTCATGGAGTGATGGGGCGGTCATTATCTTCCATGCTAAGCGAGTTATTATCAATATGAGTGTTTATTCACTTGTCATTGGACGAGAGAGGCTGGTAAAAGGATTCTCAGTCCTGCATAAGACAAAAATAAATAAACAAAAACTCCCCCTAGAAAGTTGATTGTTTGGAGGGCAACCGTGGATTCGGTCAGCCATGGAATGCGTTTGAATGGTGGAGGGGGAGTAAAATTTTCAATTCTGTTTGTCAACCACCAATAATGTGATTAGCATGGAAGATATTGAAAACTCTGTTGTGACATTGACAGGAAAGGCAAACCACCCAAAAATACATATTCATCTATGTTTTAAACAATGTGATCTCGCACCTCTGCAAATCCATGCTTCCTCTGCGAATGGGACAATCTATTTACTTTCATGTTGAGTCAATTTCTTATTCCTACCTCAATCTATCAGTTGGCAAGCATCATGTGGTGAGGAAAGATCTAAACATAGATACCCACTCAAATATATTTGATCATGATTCATTATTTTGGCAATTATCTTCATGATAAGTATGTTGGGAGGCGAAACATTAAGCCCCTATCTTTCTATGTGTTCGATGGATGTTGTTTCTTCTAAAAAATATGCCTTGAGTTCTGGAAATCATAAAAGACTATATGATAATTGAGTATGTGGAGCTCTTACTTAGACTTGATGATGCATTGAAATTGTTTGGTGACCAAGAACATAGATTGTTAAGTTTCAATAGAATGCATTGTTTGAACCATGACATGCGAATTGGTTGCTACTCTACCATGATGATTTTTATGAGAAAAGGTTGCTGGTTATGATGCTATAAAAGTGACTAAAATTATCAATGATTAAAACTATTCATTATGCTATCATTCACACTTCATAAATTATTTCTTTTAACATTGACCTACTCGAGGACGAGCATGAATTAAGCTTGGGGATGCTGATACATCTCCAACATATCGATAATTTATGAAGTATTCATGCAATATTCACCTATGTTTACAATACTTTTATATGGTTTTGATGCACTTTATATGATTTATTTAGAACTAACCCGGACTGATGTTGTTTTGTCTAGAATTACCGTGGTGTTGTTTTTGTGCAGAAAATGGAAGTTCTCAAAATCGCCCGAAACTTTTTTGTGATTTTTTCTGGAGGAAATAAGCAACATTGGAGCGAAGACCTTCCGGAGGGGATGTGCCAGTGGACCACTATGCAACATGCCGCACCTTACTAGTGGCGTGGGTTGATATGTGGTGGGCCCCACGTGGCTTCGTTACACGTGATTCCAACGCTGAAAAATCATATAAATCCCACAAATAAGGAGAGATTCCTCGTTCCGCTACCGCAACTCTCTATATCAACGAAAAACCAATCTGGAGGCATCCAGTACCCTGCCTGGGGGGCTAATTCATGTCCCGTGGCCATCTTCATCATCCCAGCGGAGGCCATCACGAGGAGGGAGTAGTCCACCCTTGGGGCTGACGATTAGTACCAGTAGATATGTGTTCAATCTCTCTCTCTCTCTCTCTCGTGTTCTTGAGATGGCACGATCTTGATGTATCATGGGCTTTTAATATAGTTGGATCATGTGAGGTGTTTCCCTTGCTATCTTGTTGTGATGAATTGAATCTTTCCCTTTGAGATCTCATTATGTTGGATTAAATGTTGGATTTGAGAATGCTTGATGTACGTCTTGCATGGGATACCCGGAGTGACATTGGGGTATTCTATTGATTCACCTGATATATGTTAAGGCATCAACTTGCGGATTCCGGTGACCTTGGGAATCTATGCATAGGGGTTTGTTGCATGTTTTCATACCATGTTCTCTGATAGAAATCTTGGGGTGCTCCTTGAAGTTCTTTGTGGTGTATTGAATATGATAGATCTGAAATTATTTGATGCATGTCACATAATTTACCCACGAATACTTGATGTGACATTGGAGTATCTAGGTGACATTAGGGTTTGTTGATATGTATCATTGGTGTTATTCTAGTAGGAACTCTAGGGCTGTTTATGACACTTATAGGAATATCCCAATAGATTGATCCGAAAGAATAACTTTGAGGTGCTTCTACTACCTACACCAATTTCATCTTATTGTTCTCCGTTAGATAGGAACTTTGGAGTGATTCTTTGTTGCATGTTGAGGGATGATCATATGATTCAACAATGTTAGCATTGTTGGGAGATTGCACTATTTAAAGTATGAACCTTAGGCCCTATTTACAAGAATTTATACACTAATTTTCTCGTTGTTTTATACTTGCTACCTTGCTGTTTTATATTTTGAGATTACAAAAACCTATATCAATCATTAATATTGCACTTGTATTACCATGTCCTCGCCGACTAGTGCACCTATAGAATTTTCCATTGTATTGAGTGTGTTGGGGACACAAGAGATTTCTTGTATTTGATTGCAGGGTTGTTTCAGAGAGACCGTATTCATCCTACACCTCCGATGGATTGATAAACCTTAGGCCATCCACTTGAGGGAAAACTGCTTCCGTCCTACAAAACTCTACGCTTGGAGGCCCAACATGAGTCTACAAGAATAAAGTTGCGTCTTAGACATGAGAGGCAGTAGTCAAATTCGCGACAACTCGTGGGCGTAGAACTGGTTGCTGGAACAAAAAAATCCATGGTGAAATTCGTGGATCTACAATGGGTGGTGTTTTGCTTTAGTGGTTAATTAATGGGGCAGATGCTGGTATTGAGATCTCTGTATGGGTTACATTTTGGCCATAAAATTAATCTCAAACCTCTCAATACTTATGGGTCATGCAAAACCTAGCGTCTATGAGGGAGAAGGAGTGGATATGCTAGGCATGAGGGCTGCTGTGGTGGAAAATCAGGAGGAACCAACTGAACTTAAGGAGGACTTGGATCTGTTGGGGAACATTGGAAACAAAAAAATTCCTATGCTTCACCAAGATCAATCTAGGAGATGAGCATCTATGAGAGGAGAGATTGGATCCGCATACCCTTGTAGATCGCTAAGCGGAAGTGTTAAAGAACGCGGTTGAAGTAGTCGTACGTCTCCGCGATCCAAATCGCAAGTCGTCCCACGAACTCCCGATCAAGTGCCAAACGGACGGCACCTCCACGTTTAGCACACGTGCAGCTCGATGATGATCTCCGCCTTCTTGATCCAGCAAGAGGGAGCGGAGAGGTAGATGGGTTCGCCAGCAGCACGACGGCATGGCGGTGGTGGTGGTGGAGCTGATCCGACAGAGCTTCGTTAAGCGGTGCCGAATCAATCTACCAGAGGAGAGGTAATCAGGGAGGGAGGAAGGGCTGCGCCGTGACTTGTGTGTCTGCAACCCTCCCTCCCCTCACATATATAAAGGGGGAGAGGAGGTACCAGCCACCCAAGGGTTTCTCCTAGGGTTTGGTGCAGCGGCCAAGGAGGTGTGGCGGCGGCTAGGGTGGCTTGGCCACCAAGTTTGGTGGCTAGCCCACCCTTTTGGCCCAACCCTAGCCTCTAGCCGCATGGGCCTTGAGGTGGGAGGTGTGGCCAGGCCACCATGGGCTGGTACGCACCCTCTCAGAACCCATGGGGCCCTTAGGAGTGGATGGGCCCACCTGGTGGACCTTCCGGAACACTTCCGGCACTCCGTCACACCACTCGCAAGTCACGGAACTTTTTCGAAACTCAAACACCAACTTCCTATATATCAATCTTCACCTCCGGACCATTCCGGAGCTCCTCGTGACGCCCTATATCTCATCTGGGACACCGAACAACCTTCGGTCACCAACACACATAACTCATCTATATCGAAACGTCACCAAACTAGTGCAGACCCTGTGGGTTCGAGAACCATGTAGACATGACCGAGACACCTCTATGGTAAATAACCAATAGCGGTACCTGGATGCCCATATTGGTTCCTATGTTCTATGAAGATCTTTATCGGTCGAACCTCTATGTCAAGGATTAAGACAATCCCGTATGTTGTTCCCTTTGTTCTTCAGTATGTTACTTGCCCGAGATTCGATCGTCGGTATCTATATACCTAGTTCAACCTCATTACCGACAAGTCTCTTTAATCGTTCTATAATACAAGATCTTGTGGCTAACACTTAGTCACATTGCTTGCAAGGCTTGTTGTGATGTTGTATTACTGAGTGGGCCTTGAGATACCTCTCCATCACACGGAGTAACAAATCCAAGTATTGATCCATGGCAACTCAACAAAACACCCTCGAAGATACCTGTAGAGCACCTTTATAGTCACCTAGTTACGTTGCGATGTTTGATACACACAAGGTACTCCTCAGGTGTCAGTGAGTTGTGTGATCTTATGGTCATAGGAACAGATACTTGACACGATCAAATGCTACGTTTATATTTTGGGTCTTGTCCATCACATCATTCTCCTAATGATGTGATCCCGTTATCAAATGACTTCTCATGTCAATGGCTAGGAAACCTTGACCACCTTTGATTAACGAGCTAGTCTACTAGAGGCACACTAGGGACAAAGTGTTGTCTATGTATCCACACTTGCAATGTGTTTCTAGTTAATACAATTATAGATAATAAACAATTATCATGAACAAGGAAATATAATAATAACCATTTTATTATTGCCTCTAGGGCATATTTCCAACAGTCTCCCACTTGCACTAGAGTCAATAATCTAGATCACATCACTATGTGATTTACATTGTAATGAATCGAACACCCATACAGTTCTGGTGTTGATCATGTTTATCCCTTGGAAGAGGTTTAGTCAACAGGTCTGCAACATTCAGATCCGTGTGCACTTTGCAAATATTTATGTCCTCCTCCTTGATGTACTCGCGGATGGAATTGAAGTGTCGCTTTATGTGTCTGGTCCTCTTGTGAAACCTTGGTTCCTTGGCCAAGGCAATGACACCGGTATTATCACAGAACAGATCCACTGGATTCAGTGCACTGGGCACTACTCCAAGATCTGTCATGAACTCCTTCATCCAGACACCTTCCTTCGCTGCCTCCGAGGCTGCGATGTACTCCGCTTCACATGTAGAATTGGCTACCACGCTCTGCTTGGAACAGCACCAACTTACCGCTTCCCCATTGAAAATAAATACGTATCCAGTTTGCGACTTAGAGTCATCCGGATCAGTTTCATATCTTGCATCGACGTAACCCTTTACGACGAGCTCTTGATCACCTCCATAAACGAGAAACATTTCCTTAGTCCTTTTCAGGTACTTAAGGATATTCTTGACTACCGTCCGGTGCTCCATTCCAGGATCACTTTGAAACCTTCCGGGCATTCTTATGGCAAGGCTGACATCGGGTCTTGTGCACAGCATTGCATACATGATAGAGCCTATGGCTGAAGCATAGGGTATGACACTCATATTCTCTCTATCTTCTGCAGTCACTTGGCATTGAGTCTTATTCAACTGCACACCTTCTAACACGGGCAAGAAACCCTTCTTGGACTGATCCATTTTGAACTTCTTCAAAACTTTATCAAAGTATGTGCTTTGTGAAAGTGCTATCAAGCGTCTCGAGCTATCTCTATAGATCTTAATGCCTAATATGAAAGTAGCTTATCCCAGGTCCTTCATTGAAAAACTCTTGTTCAAATATTCCTTCATGCTTTCTAGCATTTCTGTATTGTTTCCAATCAGCAATATGTCATCCACATATAATATTAGAAACGCTATAGAGCTCCCACTCACTTTCTTGTAAATACAAGCTTCTCCATAAACTTGTATAAACCCAAACGCTTTGATCACCTCATCAAAGCGTTTATTCCAACTCCGAGATGCTTGCACCAGTCCATGAATAGACCGATGGAGTTTGCAAACGTTGTCAGCATTCTCTGGATCGACAAAACCTTCTGGTTGCATCATATACTCTAGGAAACCGTTAAGGAACGTTGTTTTGACATCTATCTGCCAAATTTCATAATCGAATATACAACTATTGCTAACATGATTCTAACGGACTTAAGCATCACTATGGGTGAGAAGGTCTCATCGTAGTCAACTCCTTGAACTTGTGAAAAACCCTTTGCCACAAGTCGAGCTTTATAGACGGTGACATTACCATCAGCGTCCGTCTTCTTCTTAAAGATCCATCTGTTATGAATGGCCTTTCGCCCTTCACGTAATACTTGCAAAGTCCATACTTTGTTTACATACATGGATCCCATATCAGATTTCATGGACTCTAACCATTTCTCGGAATCCGGGACCATCATCGCTCCTCCATAGCTCGTAGGTTCATCGTTGTCTAACAACATGACATCCAAGACAGGGTTGTCGTCCCACTTAGGAGCAGTACGCGCCCTTGTCGACCTACGAGGTTTAATAGTAACTTGATCCGAAGTTTCATGATCATCATCATTAGCTCCCTCTTCAACTGTCGTTGGCTCCACAGAAACATCTTTCTGCGCTGCGCTGCGCTACTCTCTGGTTGAAGTAAAGGTTCAATAACCTCATCAAGTTCTATTTTCCTCCCACTCAATTCCTTCAAGAGAAACTCTTTCTCAAGAAATGTTCCGTTTTTAGCGACAAACACTTTGCCTTCGGATCTGAGATAGAAGGTATACCCAACTGTCTCTTTTGGGTATCCTATGAAGACGCATTTCTCCGCTTTGGGTTCTAGCTTTTCAGGATGAAGCTTTTTGACATAAGCATCACATCCCCAAACTTAAAGAAATGACAATTTTGGCTTCTGGCCAAACCACAGTTCATATGGCGTCGTCTCAACGGATTTCGATGGTGCCCTATTTAAAGTGAATGCAGCTATCTCTAATGCATAACCCCAAAACGATAGTGGCAAATCGGCAAGAGACATCATAGAACGCACCATATCTAATTAGGTCTGATTACGATGTTCGGACACACCATTATGCTATGGTGTTCCAGGCGGTGTCAATTGTGAAACAATTCCAAGCTGTCTTAAGTGACTGCCAAACTCATAACTCGGATATTCACCTCCTCGATCAGATCGCAGGAATTTAATCTTCTTGTTACAATGATTCTCAACTTCACTTTGAAATTGCTTGAACTTTTCAAATGTTTCAGACTTGTGTTTCATTAAGTAAATATACCCACATATACTTAAGTCATCAGTGAAGGTGAGAAAATAACGATATCCATCGTGTGCCTCAATGTTCATAGGACCGCACACATCAGTATGTATGATTTCCAACAAATCACTAGCCCGTTCCATTGTTCCAGGGAATGGAGTTTTAGTCATCTTGCCCATGAGGCATGGTTCACATGTGTCAAGTGATTCAAAATCAAGTGACTCCAAAAGTCCATCGACATGGAGCTTCCTCATGTGTTTTACACAAATATGACCCAAATGGCAGTGCCACAAGAAAGTGGTACTATCATTATCAACTGTACATCTTTTGGCATCAATGTTATGAACATGTTGTAGGAGATATGCCCTAGAGGCAATAATAAATTTTATTGATTATCTCCCTGTTCATAATTAGGTTTATGTACCATGCTATAACTGCTATGGTTCTCGAGTCTACAATAATCACGAGGCTCGGAGGAAGACTCATATGCACGTGTGGAATAATAAACGGTAAAATATATTCCTAGTCTGGCCTCTAGGACTAGCTCAAGTGTTGCATGATAGTTCTGTTTTCCTGATCATGGGCATGTCTATGCTAGCAACTTTGAGGGCACAATGTTAGAAGAACATTTGTGTTGAATCGACCCGAATTGATGTTATGCTATGAGATACATTCGTCACAAGTTAATGGTTAATAACATAGAGATGGTTAATGTTTGCATGATTCCTTAGACCATGAGAGTATCGAGTTTCTTCATGCTTGCTTCATGAACTTTGGGGTTTGTTAAACATCATCCGTAAATGGGTGGCTATTACGGCGGCTTATGGGTTCATGGAAAAGTATGCAAGTAACTTGATAGCTCAAGATTGGGACTTGCTCCTCCGACGATGGAGAGATATTCTCGGGCCCTCTCGGTGTTACGGTATCCATCATCGTCTGGCCAGACACAATGTGATTTGATCACAGGGATGCCGGAACACGAAAACGAGAAAAGAGAACAAAACAGGTAACGAGGTAACTTGCATAGTGGACAAGTCGTTGATCCATGGGGATGCAGATAATCTCACCTCGGGTGTTTGTAACATATTGCGCAGCAACAGGAATAGCTCACGACATCTGGAGGTTCACTCGAATATTCATTCGTGTGGGTATAGGAGTCAATATGGGTGTCCATGGCTCCGATGTTGATCATTGGTCGGAAAGTGTTCCGTTCATGTCTATACTTCACCGAACCTATAGGGTCACGCGCTTAAGGGTCATCTATCTGCTGAATACTAGACAAGGAGTCTGAGAGAAAGTCACTGTCAAAGTTTCGGAGACAACGGAAAAGTTCCGAAGAGAACACCGAAAAAGTTTCGGTAAAACCAAAAAGTTGTTTTGGATAAAACCATTGATCATAAAAGGTTTCAGCAAGCACCGAGAATGTTTTGGAAGTTCCTAGATTGGTCTGGTAATTTTTGGAATTTTTTCGGAGAAAAAACTGAAAAAGTTTTCGGAGCTGCCGGAATTGTTTACGGGGTAAACGAAGATGGTTTTAAATTAAATCACCATACCGGAAATGTTCCGGAGCACGTCCAGATAATTTTAGAGGGTGATGGAAATGTTTTGGGACCTTCCGGGGATTTTCAGAAGTAAGAGTCGCGGAAAACATCTTGTCCCAGCGTGAGGGGACAAGATCCCACGACTCGTGGGGGCTGTTTTGGGGTGCCTCCCCTTTGGGGGGCATGTAGCGACCTGACCTAGAAAGGTCAAGCCTCTGTGTGTTCTGTGCCATCCCTGGATCAGTATGCTGGCACACACAGTACATCAATGTATATATCAAAGTGCAATGACATGTAATTAACGTAAAGTTGATATATACCTCAAAATCTCAGCGGAAACAGTCAACGGGAGTGGAGTCCCAATAACACCAACAGCAGATTGAGTGCAAACCGTAACCCTGAATCGTACTCTTACCCGTCGTAGAGCTTATCTACAACATAAGACGTTGCAGCCGTGTAGGTCAGTACATTGAATGTACCAGCAAGATCACCATAGTAGAACAGAAGATAAAAACTATTCTATATGTAGTAAGGCTTTGTGGCTCTGTGTCTGAGTTTTGCATAAAAGCTGATTTTATTTCTTTTCCTACAACAAAGGAATATCAGGAGTTTTCACTATAGAGTTACCTAACATGACATGGTTCCGCCAACCGATGTCATAATGCCCACAAGTATCATAAGTTGCCCATAATTAATTATCAGTCCAGTGTTGAGGGTTCAGAGATAGATCCAAGTCTAGAGGCTCAAATTGTCCGTAACTGGGGACACGGCTAATCGATTAGGTTTAACTCTATAGAGTGTTGTGTACTTTACCCACAAGATTCGTTCCCTCCTGGTAAGTCCTCGCACTGTCGGGTGTTTGAGAACAGGATGAACGAAACATGGTCTTTCAGAATGTTTCCCTGACTACTGTCAGTGCCCATCCATTCCTAACGTCGACTACATCTCATAGCACTGCCCAGCCAGAGTCACAACAAAGATCAACCAAGCCAGAGCCCATAATGACTGTGGCTACACAGGTAAGCTTCCGGGCATGAAGTATTCATTCGTCTCTTTGAGTCTGGGTGAAGCTTTCCGCAAGATGTCATGGCGCTTCTCCATGCATCCCGACCATCCACTGGTTACTCCAGGGATGCCCAATTAACCATCCTTCACCCAGTAGTGTGTATTGAAAACTTGTTTCTCGAGTCTCGAAGTCTTGAGATCTTGAAGATGCAGGACTTGAAGATGCCTTCATGGAGTTGTCATCTTGACGTAGAATCCTCCTTCTCACACCACTCACGAACACTCATACCAAACCCCGTCTACTTTAGCATAGCATTAAAATAACTAACGTTCCTGGGGCTTTAGTAACAAGTGGTGGGTTCCTACCTCATGCATTCTACTTGACTACAAGAATTTCAATAACACTACAGGAGGGATTTGTTGAATGATGTCACTACATGCAATAAAACATAGGTATGAACAAACATGGTCAAAGTGAACTTGCAAGTACTGTTGATGAAGAAAAAGTGTCGCTCTCAGAAATACTTGATAGACTATTCGTCACTCTTCGATAAAAATCTATACAATCAAACATTGCATTCATATAAGCAATCATACTAGGAATCAATGCTAACAATCAAAAAGTAACACAAAAACCAAAAGCAACAAGGTTGTGATGAAGGAAATACTTGAGACAAAACTCAAAACAACAAAACTTCATCAACACAACCAAGGGTTGGTTTTCTCTACAAATGATCCTATTTTCAAAGGTAACAAAACAAAACAAAGAAAATATAGCAAAAGTATTTTAGTAAATATTTTACTAGTAAAAAGAATTACTTTTGAAGAACAAGTAAGAATTAAGATAAATAACACACTAAACACTATAAGTTTTCTAGCTACTAATCTTAACAACAAGTAAAATAAATAAAATAAGAGAATAAGAGAAAACAAGTTATAAAGCAACTAAGTTAATAGAAAGTAGACTTATAAAACAATTTATAAAACTATTTTCAAAAAGGAAACCAAGATAGCAAATGGAAATCAATTACAAGTTATAAAAATAATATTTATTTGGAGGGCTAATGTTATCTAACATAAAACTTTATAAAATCTAACAACTAATATAGAAGAAAATAAATTAAAATATTTTAAAACAAAAGAAATATAAATAATCCTATAAAGAACTAAAACAGAATCTGTTTTGATGAAAAATACTAATTTAAATTATTCTAAAATTTCCCAAGTTCTGTCTACTGATAACTAAGGTCACTAGTGACAAGTAGCAAAAAGAATCAACTCAAAATAAAATTTTAAACTCAAGATATTCAGAAAATAAGATTTGAATCAAATCTGTTTGAATTCAATTTTCAATTACTCAAATATGGTCAAACTTTATATCTACAGAAACTACATAAAATTTGTGACAGCATGCAAAAAGAATCATATTAAAACGAGAAAAAACACAAAAGATATAAAGAAAATAAAAACAGAACTAATTCTGTTTCAGAAAATAAAACAGAAAAGAAAAATCCTAATCTAACGAACAGGGGTGCTACGTGGCGGTTTCTGAGTGGCTGAGGGGTGTGCACGCAATGTCTAAATGAGCAAACGGCCGCTCTGTAAAGGAAAACGATTCGAGTTTTTATAATAAAACCTACGTTCTAATCCTGGTCGTTCATCTAGATCGGACGGGGTGGAGGAAGGAGAAACTCACCATGGTGGTCCGGCGAGGTTCCGACGGTGGCGATGGCGGTAGGGAGCTTGAGTTTGTTGAGGAGAGCGTTGCGATGGTCAGGGATGGTGTCCAAGGGGTCCTGTCGACGGCGGCGGACCTCCGGCGTTCGTTGATGGTGACGGCGAGGCGAGGGAGCATCGGCGTTGAGCTCCACGAGCTCGGGGAGCTTCGGGTGGAGGGCGTACTCCAGCGATGTAGTGGCTACGACGTTCCAGAAGGTCTCCGGCGGAGGCGAGGGCACCAGGTGACGGTGGCGAGTC